>CM057341.1:205885155-208285155 GCA_030015575.1 Agapanthus africanus | reverse complement strand
TCTCGGCCTCCTCAAGGTTGCCAAAGGAGGCTTTACTCAAGCAACCGATGACGGACGCCGTACCGGCTCCAGAGGTAGCTCCTGGCGTGGATGATGACATCCCATTGACGGAGGTTTTGAGAAGATCGACTCTCACGGCCCGGACGAAAAGGAAGCGCAGAATGTGTGCAGCAAGGGAGCGTAGTGCTGCCTTAGCCACGGGTGTGGGTTCGAGCGCCGCTACCCCTTCAGAAGAGTCCCCGGATGCCTTGTCTACTGCCTATAGACGAGCAGCACGTGCTGCTCGGGAAGCGGTCGGAAGACCAACCCAAGGTAATGTGACACGGGATTCTGTTGTCAAAGTTTTAAGTATCAATTCTCATATATCTTATCTTGCAGGACTGAGTCTTCCGGAAGAGGTGGCGGCGACCGCTGGGCCTAGGGCAGCGGTAGAGGAGGTAGCCGTAATTGCCGAACCCGGGGCGACGGTAGGCGATGTAGTTGCGATCGCTGAGCTCGAGGTAGCGGCGAATAAGACAGTCACGATTGCCGATCCTTAGATGGCGGTAGGTGAGATGACCACCACTGCCGAGCCTGAGGTGGCGATGGATGAGATAGCCACAATTGCTGAGCCCGAGGTGGTTACTCCCTCTCAAGAGTCGGGCACCGCTCCAATCATCTCTCTTTCCGCCTGCGGCTCTTTGCCATCTCCTAGCGTCGCAAGCGTTACGACTGCTCTCGTAGAGTCAGGGGATGAGGCGACGGGAGGTGAGACCATCCCGATGGAAGAGGATGAAGCAGTTGCTGTATCAAATGATGCCCTCGTCGTGGCTCCGACTGGCGACTCATCAGGTAGATTTTGGTTCATTACTTTTATTTTTATTCTGCAATCTTTTTCAATCTTTCCTGACAGGGTTTATCTTGTTTCTAATGCAGGTGCGGCGAGCGCTGAGGTCGCACTACCCGAGGCAATGCCATCAGCTACCGCCTTGACGGTGACACCTCCTCTACCCTCTCTCATACCATTTCAGATGTTGGAAGGTGTGGATTCGTGACCCATCAGTCTTATTTTTGAGCTGTATAACCTATGTACTGACGTTGCACTACTGCGTCCTTGCAGGAGTCCTTTTTGACCACCTGTATCAGGTGTTGTACCCACACTTCTCCTTCTTGTCAGAGATTAGTCCGCCTGCTGGTGTCGGTGAGTATTTTCTCTAAACGACGTCCTTTTCTTTAACGGGCAGTCGCATTACTGCTAACTCTTCTTTATATTGCTTATAGCCTTACGAATTGAAGGAGGGGACGAGGCTGTCGTTGCGCCACCAGTACTCCCAGCTCTGCCCCCTGTTGCAGCTGGTATAGTAGACTCTATTTTTTTTGTATTTTCTTTATTTCCTGAGCCGATATCTGATTATGATCTATTTAGCAGCAATCACATCGACTCCAGCCCCGTTCGAGTCTCGCATTATGATGCCGGCAGGGCCTTTTTCTAGACGTCCATCCTTCAAAGCTGTAATGACCAGTTTGCGCATGCTGAGCGAATATATCGAGGAGCTTGATGTGGAGACTCCCACATCTGCTGCGGATTTTTCCGTGGAGGTTAACCCTATGCTGGCAACACTCGTGAATTTTCATGGTGAGGGCGTTGTTGAGTCTTGGGTTAATCGCTGCAGGGAAATCGAGGCTTGCCTGCATGAGCTTGAGCTTAGGCGTCCTGCACCTGAGATTCTGGTTGTGAGCACTCAACGGGCTGCGTGGATCGAGCAGAGCATCTCTTACTTCCTCTATCTTGAACAAGAAGTGTCTTTAAAGCAGAAGGAATGTAAAGAAACTTCAGGAGAATCTGCTCGACTGCATGCTCAGGTTGATGCGAATGCTGCCCAGTTGAAAGTTATCTTCAAAGGCCTTCTGCGATGCATTTTTGATGGGTTAACATTGAGGCAGAAGCTCGACTTCGTCGAGCGGGATGCACAAGATCATGAAGCAGCTCAGCGGGCCGTCGAGGAACAACTTTCGCCTTACTTACAGTAGCGAGCCAGGTCGAAGCAGAGTTGGCCGCGGCAGCTGATCAAGAAGAGGGGCTGAGGGAAGTGCGCGAGCGGCTGATTGGATTATTGAAAGCACTTCCCTCTCAATAATTTTTTTTGTACCATTTGTAATTTTGAATAAAATGTATTCCTTATTTTATTTTTTCATATGATGTATTTTTTACCCAATTGAATTCATAAATAAAAGATACACAGTTTTTTTGCAATGTATTGTGTCATTTCTCTGCTTTCTTCTTTCTTTTGTTATCAGCATGTCACTTTAGCAAACATAGCCGGCAGATGATAGAGTGAGCATCTTGTCTTGGCTTCTTTGAGGGGTAGTGATGGCTTAGGGAGCAGGTTCAGATCTGTTACCTAAGACTTTTCAACTCTATGAGCCGTGAGGGTCTCATAAAGACTTTTCTCTCTACGGGTCGAGAGGATCTCGTAGGTGTATTTTCTCCTTAGGAATCGTGAGGATTCCTAAATGTGTTTTCCCTTATAACTCGTTAGGATCTTATAAGAAAGTTTTCTTCTTTACGAATCATGAAGACGCGTAAGCGTTTAGTGGGATAGACATGTAGATGATGTATTTCCGAAACGGGTCATATGGATGACGTATTTCCGTGACGGGATCATATGGATGACGTATTTCCGAACGGGGTCATATGGATGACGTATTTCCGAGCGGGGTCATGTGGATGACGTATTTCCGAACGGGGTTATGTGGATGAATTATTTCCGAGTGGGGTCATGTGGATGACGTATTTCCGAGCGGGGTCATGTGGATGACGTATTTCCGAGCGGGGTCATGTGGATGACGTATTTCCGAGTGGGGTCATGTGGATGACGTATTTCCGAACGGGGTCATGTGGATGACGTATTTCCGAGCGGGGTCATGTGGATGACGTATTTCCGAGCGGGGTCATGTGGATGACGTATTTCCGAACGGGGTCATGTGGATGACGTATTTCCGAACGGAGTCATGTCGATGGCGTATTTCCGAGCGGGGTCATGTGGATGACGTATTCCGGAACGGGGTCATGTGGATGACGTATTTCCGAACGGGTCATGTGGGTGATGTATTTCTGAATGGGGTCATGTGGATGACGTATTTCCGAGCGGGGTCATGTGGATGACGTATTTCCGAGCGGGGTCATGTTGATGACGTATTTCCGAACGGGGTCATGTAGATGATGTATTTCCGAGCGGGGTCATGCGGATGATGTATTTCCGAACGGGGTCATGCGGATGATGTATTTCCAAATGGGGTCATGTGGATGACGTATTTCCGAACGGGGTCATGTGGATGACGTATTTCCGAACGGGGTCATGTGGATGACGTATTTCCGAGAGGCGTCATGTGGATGACGTATTTCCGAACGGGGTCATGTGGATGACGTATTTCCGAACGGGGTCATGTGGATGACGTATTTCGGAACGGGGTCTTGTGGATGACGTATTTCCGAACGGGGTCATGTGGATGACGTATTTCGGAACGGGGTTATGTGCATGACGTATTTCCGAGCGGGATCATGTTGATGACATATTTCCGAACGGGGTCATGTGAATGACGTAGCGTCTGTTGTAATGAGACGAGTATCGAAGTGGTCTCCAGGTCATCGGCGAACCATCAAGATTTGGCTTCTTCTTCTGATGGAGTCTGAGGAGGGAAGGTGTGGTTCCTTCTTTGTTTGCGTCCCTGGATTGTATACAGGGATTGTTGTGATATCAGCTGTATGGCAGAAAATTTTATTTTATATATTTTCCTTTCCGCGATGCTCTATCATTTCAGCTTTTATATCGCGAAGGACGCGATTGCCCAATCATTTCCGCTATTTTCACGGTGCCCAATCATTTCAGCTATTTATTTTATTTTTACACGCTGATTTTTATTGTGAGTTGCCCAATCATTTTGCATGCATACATTTTTTACTTGCTGATTTGCAAGTTGCCCCATCATTTCGGCTATTTCGTATGCTTGTGTGGCTTGCTAGCTTTTTGCTGCAAGTTTGGAATTAGACACCGATTTCGGCATCAGCACCGCCACAACTGGAATGTTGCCAGGAGCGACTCATCATTTGCCTCTGTCGATGTCGAACAAAGGTGGTTTAGCGATCAGCGTTAGGATCCTGTCGACTAAGACTTTTGACTTCATGAGCCGTAAGGGTCTCATAAAGGTACTTCTCCCTGCGAGTCATGAGGATCTCGTAGGTGTATTTTCTTCCTAGGAATCATGAGGATCCCTAGGTGCATGGCCTCTTATAAGTCTTAAGGATCTTACAAGAGTGTTTTTTCCTTATAAGTCGAGAGGACTCACAAGGGTTGTTCACCGTGCAAATATATCCCTAGTCACGGATGGGACTTTGTTAGGGGAATGTTTATTCGCGCCCGTGGATTGTATACAAGGGTCGGCATTGAGCCGCTTGTAGGGCAGTGCTGGAGGTTGTGGTGGTTGCTTAAGAACAGGTTCAGATCCCTGTAGCTTAAGACTTTCAAACCTTATGAGCCATGAGGGTCTCATAAGAGGGTTCTCCTTACGAGTCATGAGAATCTCACAAGTGTAATTTCTCCTTAGGAATCGTGGGGATCCCTAAGTGTATTGCTCCTTTGTGAGTCGTAAGGATCTCATGCAGGTGGTTTCTCCTCACAAGGTCAAGGGGATCTTGCAAGTGTCTTTTAACGAGGTTGCGCCCTTTCGGGTTTTCACAAAACTCGCTGGTAGCCCTGCTGTTTTTTACTCACGGAGCCCTTTCGGGTTTTCATCCGTGCCCATTTTGCTTATGGACATATCGTTTTTGTCTCTCTCTTTTTTTTGTTCTTTTTTTTGTATCAGCTTTGTGATGCTGCAATCCATCGTATTTTATTAACATCTCGGTCAACAACTAGTTTTAGGACATAATGGTCCGTTGTTAGTTTTAAGGACGTTTTGGTCCGTTAGTTTAAGGACGTTTCGGTCCGCTGTTAGTTTAAGGACGTTTCGGTCCGCTGCTAGTTTAAGGACGTTTCGGTCCGCTGCTAGTTTAAGGACGTTTTGGTCCGTTAGCCGGCTACTACTTATAGAGTTTAGGCTTACGAAGATAGCGAGCGGACATAGTCGTCGTCATCTATCATTGATCTAGGCCATGACTCGTCAGGCATAGTATTTCTTTAGGAAGCGACCGTTTATTGGCCTGAAAGGTCTTTCGCCATGCATTTCCATGAGTAGATAGGCTCCACCCTGGTAGACCTTGTCTATGATATACGGGCCTTCATAGTTCGGTTCGAATTTCCCCCGTTTGGCACGATTGGGGATCATAGGTCTTTGGACCACTAGCACGAGTTTGCCTTGGCAGAATGTCCTCGGCCTAGTCAATCTTTCGTATGAGCGCGTCATTTTTGCTTTATAAGCCTCCAGATTTTGTTGCGCTATGAGCCGGGTTTCATCAAGGGAATCGAGCTCCTCAAGCCGAAGGTGAGCATTCTCTTCGTCCGTTAGCTCGTAATGAACTGCCACTTGTAGAGAGGGTAGCTCTATCTCGATGGGGAGTACCACCTCTGTACCGAATACCAATGCGTACAGCGTTGTGTTCGTGGCCGTTTTGAATGTAGTTAGATACGCCCAGAGAGCTTCGTGCAGTCTCTCATGCCAGTCCCTCTTATTTCGGGACACCGTATTTTTTACGATCTTCTTCAGGGTCTTGTTAAAAGCCTCAGCTAGACCGTTAGCTCTGGGATTATAAACTGAGGAGTATCTCCAGTCTATGTTATGATGTTGTGCGAAGTGGCTTATCTTGTGGCTTCTATAGGCTGGCCCGTTATCGGAGATAATCCGTCGTGGAGTTCCAAACCGATAAATGACGTGTGTCTTGAAGAAATGGAGGAAATTCTCTGTCTTCACTTCCCTCAGCGGTACTGCTTCTGCCCATTTGGAGAAGTAATCAGTTGTCACTAAAATGAATTGATGTCCTCTGGACGATGCTGGTTCGATGGGCCCGATTATGTCGGTCCCCCACATTTCGAATGGCCAGCTAGCCACTGTCGGATGTAGCGGATTCGGATGCTGATGGATGAAGTCTCCATGAAACTGGCATGAATGGCACTGCTTCGCGTATTCGAGGCAATCTTGGATCATCATGGGCCAATAATAACCCATTCGTTTGATCTTTAGCTTCATCTTCGGCCCTGCTTGGTGAGAACCGCAGAGTCCATTATGAGTTTCTTGGACGACTCTCTTTGCCTCTTCAGGTCCCAGGCATTTTAACCACAGAGAGTCAAATGATCTCTTATACAGAGTATCATTGATGAAAGCAAAAGACAGAGCTCGTTTCATAAGCTGATGTCTTGAGGACGCATCTTCAGGTGTTCGACGGGATTTGAAGCAATCTATAAAGACTTCTCTCCAATCCTCAGCCTTTTCCTGATCTTTTTTTTTGCAGAGTTATTTGCTCGGTCGCTCCGTTTTCTTTGTACAACTCCGAAGATATTTCTGCTGGAGCAAGAACCCGACGGCTTTGCACAATGATCCTCACGTCATTGAGGTTCTCATCGGCCAGCTCTTTAGAGAGCTTGGCTAATGCATCTACCTTGCTATTTTCCGAGCGCGGTATGCTTTCCATGGTGTAGGAAGGAATTTGGGTCAACAGTTGCTGCACCCTTTCGCCGTACTTCACCAACTCTGGTTTGCACGTCTGATAGTCGCCATTTACTTGACTAACGATCAGTTGGGAATCTCCGTATATGAGGAGGTTTTTAATTCCCATATCAATAGCGATCTCGAGATCTGCTATCAAAGCTTCATATTCGGCCTCATTGTTCGTTCTCGGCTCTGTCAAGGAGAAGGCAAAGCGCATTATCCCTCATTGTGGAGTTACGAAGATGAGGCCTACCCCCGATTTGATTATAGGGGTAGTTTGTTTGCGTTTCTACATGGAAGACGCTCCATCAAAATAAAGTTCCCACCGGGTATCACCCCCGTCGATCCTGTCAAACACATGTTCTTCTGGCAATTCGCAGTTCAAGGGAAAGTCGGCTGGTATCGGATGCTTAGCGAAGAAGTCGGCAATGGCCTGGCCTTTCACTGCTTTAAGAGGCCGATAAGTTATCGAGAACTCCATTAATAGCAGGGCCCATTTAGCGAGTCGTCCTGTTAAAATGGCCTTCGACATCAAATATTTGAGAGGATCCACCTTTGATATGAGAGGGACCTCGTGTGCCAACGCATAGTGTCTGAGCTTTGTTACTGCGAAGATCAACGCCAGGAAATGTTTTTCAATGGGAGAGTAATTACTTTTGCCCCCAGTAGAACTCGACTCAAATAGTAGAGAGCTCTTTCTTTCCTTTGATCGTTCTCTTTTGCCCATAGCGCGCCTAAAGAACCTTCAAGGGCTGTTGTGTACAGGACGAGAGGCTTTGCCTTGACCGTAGCAGCCAGCACTGGCGGATTCTGCAGGTATTGCTTGATTTCTTCCGGTCCGCCTTGGCATTTGTGATCCAGATAAACGGGGTTCCCTTCTGTTAGTGTTTATGCCCTAGAAGGCCATTACTGTATCATACTAGCTTGTATATTACTTAATGGAAGCTTGGGATATTCACATGTATATAACAGTCTTGCTAAACATGGTAGTATGCTACTTGGTTTTTCTATCTTAATATGTGAGTATACGTATTGATAGAGCTCTTAGGATCTTGCTTATCTACCAGCGTTGTGATGGCAGTCACACTAGTGGGGGCTGGGTAGTCTACAAGCACATCCTTATTCAGGTCCCTGGTCGTTGGATTATCGAGACAGAGCATCGATACTCCGGAGTAGACTAGTGTGTACGCTTCTCATCCCAGTTGGGGAGATGGTCTGTCCCACAGCCATCAGTACATCGTACTGGAGATAGTATACAGGTGCTCGTTAGGTTACGGGTACACCGGACAGGACTCACAGGGAACTGTTGGTTGGTTTGATACCAGTCGTCAGTAAACAGTTCCCAGGTGACATGAGTACAGCGTAGTCCGCAGACTTGACACTGCTACTTCGCCTCGAGTGTGTCCCACTGTTCTTAGATTGCTACCCTACCACGGCTCTATGGAGTCGTGCAAACAGGTAGCAGTTGGGTGCAGTCCCGAGCACTTGGAGGCAGTGGCGGTTAGACAGGATTCGTCCCTCCCGGTATTGGGAGTAGATATCGTGCTGTGTCAGAGAGCCATTACGCAAAGTCCCTGGCCAGGGCAAGCGAGATTTGCTGGTAGGTTCCAGCAGTTTCTCAGGGTGTAATGGGCTTCACTCCGACACGACTTATACCGCTATTAGGGGACTGACGCTTGCCGCCCCCCTAGGCCCGATATGCGATAGTCATGGACGAACGGACCGGACTGTATGGAGATTGTCACATCAGACTCAGTAGGAGTTCGGATGGGTTTACTCATCGGCCTTCTTATCGACAACTACCTGGGGACCGTTACGTACAGCTAGTGCCGCTTGCGGTCTGTGGTTAAACCCACTGCCAGCGTAGTAGTCGAGTCTCTAGAGTCCCACACAGAGAGTTTCCTACTCCAGGCGAAATGATATAGAGGTTGCATGGTTTTGCGACAAAGGGTTCGGACGCATACGTGCGTTTACGCGCGTACGACTTTCGGACAGTTTTTACCAGTCGGCTTTGGTTTAAGCCAGTTACTGGTATCCGGTTATTGGATTTTTACAGTCTAAAGTTTTTCCGTATTTTTACGGATCGGAGGGGCGTTCTCGTAATTACTCGAGAAGCTTCTAGAAGATGTGACTAAGGAGGTTTCTTTTGGATGAGAGAGTGAGTCATAGTGGTGATTCATTCACTTCATTAATGCACATTTATTGCTTAATGACTCATGCTAATGAATCATCACAAGATATTTTGTGAAGCATGCTTATTCATTTCCTTTATTGATTATTCTAAAATAAGAATGCTTCATAATATTATGATACACTCTCTCTCTTCTCTCATGATCTCATCTCACATTCTCTCTCCTCAAGCTCTCATCTTCAAACCCTAATCCTTAATCCTCATGTGTTGAGATCAAAGGATTAGTTAGACTAAACAATCCATAACCTTCACTCTTTATCATCCTTTCATCTTTGATTAGCAATCAAAGTTGATTAGTTACCTCAAGTTAGAGGTTTAGCTTGGTGTTTCGCTCTCGGGTGGATCGTCTACTACCTAGAGAAGGTCGAGGAGAACAAAGGAGGACGTAAAGAAGAAGGACCGGATTCATTAGGTATAATCCCTAATCACTTATGAAAAGAAACTCATAAGATACGGTTATTTATAGTTTAGCTTCGATTCAAGCGGTTAGTCGATGTTCTTTGTTTAAACTTGATCGTTTTTGTAAAATCCGCCTCCCCACAAGTACTGGGGTGTACTACATCGACTTACAGTGGTATCAGAGCCTCGCTAAACACTAAATAACTTAATCGCAAATTTGTACGAATTTCGAACGAAAAAACGAACCCGGAAAACCCTAATTCTGTTTAGTTTCTGTCGAACTTAAAATGAAGTCCTAAAATTTGTCTGGTGTGTTCAGAGAGCTAGAAAGGAGTCCAGGAGAACACCCAAGAAATTCGAGCCCATGAATCGGCAACTCGGCCGCGGAAGCGCGGCGGATCGGTGGGATCCGCCGCGCTTCCGCGGCGCTTTGGCCGAGTCATGGACTCGTCTTTCTTGTGTGGGTCCCCTGTGACATTTGGGGTTTTCTGGAATATTTAATTATTGCTCAGGTTACTGTTTAACAGAGCAGATTTTGGAGCAATATTGAAGTTGTTTATTCGATCGAATTGTACAGTATTTGCGTATTGGATTATATCTGTGATTGTTTAATGTGTTCGTAAACCTCCCCTAACTGCTAGTATGTCGGTTGGCAGGGGGTTGCACATTTCTGAAATGGTTATATCTGTTTGTGCATATAAACTGTATTGGACTGTTGTGGTGTATAGCCGGGGTTAGCAATGGTTTATTGATTTATTCATTTGTTGTAAATGTAATTTGTTGTAATATTATTTTCGCGGGGCACTTCCAGGTTGCGGTTGTAGCCACCGTTGTATTATTTCATTTTACTGTTTTTGCTCCTAGGACTGACCCAAGGTGGGGTACACAGACTGCCGGGTGGGTAGTTTGCCGTACCCGTAGGGGTCGAGGGTGGGGTAAACGGCTATTCATCACAACTGTGTAATCTGTCTTTTCTTGCAGGCTCAAAAGAAATACAGATTGCTTGCAAATCCAATATTGTTTATCTGTGTTCTGGAATGAATATCATTGCGTCAGACGAATGTAAAATATCTATATTTATTATAGCTATTTAGACGTCACTTATGTTTTACACCCGCGCTAGCCCAGCCCCCGCTCTGTCGTTAGTTAAGTAACCTAACGGGTGATGACGGGACCCCGTGGCGAATGCGGATGGCATAAGAGGACGTTATATTTTCGTTGTTTTCTGCAATGATAGGTTAATGATGGGACGCATTATCTATAATGCAAAGTAAAACAAACCAAAGTTTAAATCGTTGGAACAATTTAAAAGAAACCACTCGGTTATTTTTAAAACAGATATTTTTTAAATGCGGAGATTTAACCACTCCTTTTAAAAGCTATCAGGTTCCTTCGGTTATATCAAGTTCACTACGTTCACGGTTTCGCCAAAACCATTCGTAGCCCTCCGTCATTTCATCTGGGTATTCAGTAGTATTCAAGCTATGTATTTTGACCTAACGCCAAGGCATAGTGTTTGGTAGCTGCTGGATATTCATTTGTTGCATAGATAGATGAGTTAGTTTGGGACAGTCGTATTATCATTTTGGCCGAACGTCAAGGATATATACGGATGGGTTCAAATTGACAAGATAATGATGGGTAGAACTTGACATGTGACTTATGACATTTTGACCTAACGCCAAGGTCATAAGAGCATGGGGCAAAAACTTATATCGGGAATTTCTAAAGAAACTGAAATTTGCAAAGAGATGCATACCATTTGGAGTTTGATGAATGTTGGTAGGATTCCTTCAACATTATCATACGATGATATTTGGATCCCGATCCTACTGTGAGTATATGCTACTTATCAGGATATTCGTCGCTTAACGATCAATGCTATAAACCTAGTAGGTGTCCAGAAAAGTGTCAGCGGGGTTACGCCCCCAGAGAAAAGAGGTTATTTAATTAAGGAACTTCGCGAAAGCGTTGGAAAACCTCCCTCGAAGTATCGACACCGGCCTGGCTGAACGGTTAAGCAAGTATTGTACGGTGAGAATAGTCTTGGCTAATTCTTCTTTTATGGTTTGAGGAAGGATTCGAGAAACAGTGGGAGCCATCCAGTTTAGATAAACTAAAAACCACTCTAAACTTGCAAGAGCATCATGCTAAAGAGTTTTCTTCTCTCTCTCCTAATTGCAGCGACCCTGAAAATGACTGGACTTAAGTTACTTTTAGAGAAAAATATACTGACAGGGCCAAACTATAAAGATTGGCTGCGGAATGTCAAGATGGCTTTGACCTATGACAAACTGGGGTACGTCCTCACCGCTACAGCACCTGCTGTCCTTGGTCCCAAATCCAGCAATGCGGATAAGGAAATCCGCAAAACCTGGGATTTAGATTGTGCGAGAGCCAAGTGCATCATGCTTGCCTCGATGAACAATGAACATCAGAGGAGGCACGAGGATATGTCCCTAGATGGCATATTTCTCCATACAAAGGAACTTTATGGAGAGCAATCTCGTATAGCAAGATACGAGACCTCTAAGAAACTGTTTCGAGCGAGGTTGGCTGTCGGGTCATCAGTAGGTGAACATGTCCTACAGATGATCGGCTATATTGAAGAGCTCGCGGACCTTGGGACGACTTTGGATAATGAGCTCTATACAGACCTTGTTCTCCAGTCCCTTCCTCCCACCTACGCCCAGTTTATCCTCAACTTCAATCTTCAAGGAAAAGAAGTTGAACTTGCGGAACTCCTAAACATGTTAAGGAGTGCAGAGGGCACCTTGCAGAAGGCAAGGGAAACACCCGCTATGTTTGTTGGCGGTTCATCTTCTTCCGGGTCCAAGGCTAGGGCCAAAGGAAGGAAGAAGAAGGCCGCACCCAGACCTAGAGGAGGTGTTAGTAAGGTGGGAAAGAAGGGAAAGAAAAAGTTTACAGCACCGGTAGTTGGCCTGGATGAGTGCTTCCATTGTCACAGGAAAGGGCACTGGAAGAAGGATTGCAAGGCGTGGAACGCCAAGAACCAGGAACCGAAGCAAGCTGTGGCTTCGACTTCAGGTGTGTTTGTAATTGAGAATTGTCTGTCAATCAACTCTACTTCCTGGGTATTGGATACCGGATCAGGATCTCATATTTGCAATTCTTTGCAGGCACTGAGAAACCGTAGAGTGCTGAAGGAAGGTGATATGATCCTCAGGGTTGCTAACGGAGCTAGCGTGGGAGCTGCGTCCGTCGGGGATTATCACCTAGGATTGACGAGTGGACACATTTTGGTTTTACATAACTGTTATTTTGTACCCAGCTTAACGTGTAATATCATATCAGTTTCCTTGTTATCAAATAAAGGTTATGATTTCACGTTTGTAAGAGATGTTGTCAACATCCACCTTAATCATGGTTTGATTGGGTCCGGTACTCTAAATAACGGCATATATGTGTTAAACCAACTCCAAATTTTCAATGTCCAGAACACACTAAAAAGAAAGTCTCCAGATTTAAATAAAGCTTTCTTATGGCATTGTAGACTGGGTCACATCAATGAGAGAAGGTTGACTAAGTTGCATAGAGAAGGATATTTGGACACGTTCGAATATCAAACTTATGACACTTGTCAATCTTGTCTCAAAGGAAAGATGACAAAGACTCCATTCACTGGACAAGGAGTAAGAGCGAGCGAGCTCTAAGGACTCATACACAGTGATGTATGCGGTCCAATGTCTACACATGCGAGAGGTGGTTTTTCCTACTTCATTACTTTCACGGATGATTACTCAAGATACGGATTCATTTATCTGATGAAACATAAATCCGAGGCTTTTGAGAAATTCCAGGAGTATAAGAATGAAGTAGAAAACCAAACCGGCAAAAGTATTAAGACACTTAGATCTGATCGAGGTGGTGAATACTTGAGTGCCGAGTTCCTAGGTTACCTAAAAGAGAAAGGAATTCTCTCTCAGCTTACTCCTCCATACACTCCACAGCATAACGGTGTATCGGAGAGACGGAATCGAACCCTATTGGATATGGTACGATCCATGATGAGTAATGCTGAGTTACCGCGATCTTTCTGGGGACATGCGCTAGAATCAGCGGCATATCTTTTGAACATGGTACCTACCAAGACTGTGCCTACCACTCCATATCAGATGTGGAGTGGGAAGAAACCCCATCTACAGTATATAAAGATTTGGGGATGTCCAGCTTTTGTTAAAAAGCAGCATGTGGACAAGCTCGAGGCACGATCAGTAAAGTGTTTGTTTGTGGGATATCCAAAGCACTCCAGGGGATATCTATTCTATTACGCAGAGGAACAGAAGGTATTTGTTTCTCGTAATGCCCATTTTCTAGAACATCAGTTTTTAGAAAAGGAATCAAGTGGGAGCGAAATAGAACTGGAAGAAATTCCAGAACCACAAACTGCTACTGAAAGTTTGGTAGAACCAGAGGTTCAAGAAGAACAGAACATTCCCGCACCCCTCCGCAGGAGTAGTAGGCCGTCTCGTCCACCTGAGAGATACTACGGTTTTCTCATAGACGGGGATAGAGAGGATTGCATCATAGATGATGATGAACCTACTGACTTCCAGCAGGCCATCCAGAGCGGCGACTCGGTACGATGGCTAGATGCAATGCGGACCGAAATGGAGTCCATGTACACCAACAAAGTATGGACTTTGGACTTTGCTCCAGATGGGGTAAAACCCATAGGATGCAAATGGATCTTCAAGAAAAAGATTGGTGTAGATGGACAGGTGGAAACCTATAAGGCTAGACTTGTTGCAAAGGGTTTTCGTCAAAGACCTGGTTTGGACTATGACGAAACTTTTTCTCCAGTGGCTATGCTCAAATCCATTCGGGTCCTTCTTGCTATTACTGCCTTCCATGATTATGAAATCTGGCAGATGGACGTAAAGACGGCTTTTCTGAATGGAAATTTAGAAGAGAGCGTCTATATGGATCAGCCAGAGGGTTTCAATCAGAGTGGGAGCAGCGGGAAAGTATGCAAGCTGCTTAAGTCCATTTATGGACTAAAGCAGGCATCGCGGAGTTGGAACATCTGTTTTGATGAGACAGTCAAAGAATATGACTTTATCAAAAATCCAGATGAACCGTGCATATATAGTAAAGTTGTGGCCAGAAGTGTCGTATTCCTCGTCTTGTACGTGGATGACATTCTATTGATAGGAAATGACATTCCTATGCTACAATCTGTCAAAGGATTCTTGTCACACAAGTTCTCCATGAAAGACCTGGGTGATGCCTCTTACATTCTGGGGATCCGGATCTATCGTGATAGATCCAAGAGGATGTTGGGACTTTCGCAGTCCAGGTATATCGACACTGTACTGAAAAGATTCAGTATGGAAGATTCTAAGCGCGGTAATCTACCGGCTTGTCACGGAATCACCCTCTCCAAAGAGATGTCTCCCAAGACTGATTTGGAAAGGGAACGCATGTCTATTATACCCTACGCTTCTGCGGTAGGCTCTATAATGTATGCGATGTTGTGTACCAGACCAGATGTAGCTTACGCACTGAGCGTGGTAAGCCGGTATCAGTCAGACCCAGGGGAGAAACACTGGATAGCAGTAAAGAACATTCTCAAGTACCTGAGGAGGACTAAGGAGATGTTCTTGGTTTACGGCGGAAAAGACCTCAGGTTGGAGGCCTTTGCTGATTCCGGCTTCCAGAGTGATAAGGACGATTCCAAGTCCATGTCGGGTTATGTCTTTACCCTCAATGGAGGGGCGGTGTGCTGGAAGAGCTCCAAGCAGGACACCGTTGCTGACTCGACGATGGAAGCGGAGTATATAGCTGCTTGCGATGCCGCAAAAGAAGCAGTCTGGATGAAGAAGTTCCTAACAGAACTTCAGGTGGTTCCTACCATAGTTGATCCAATACCTCTGTATTGCGACAACAACGGAGCTATAGCTTTAGCGAAGGAACCAAGGTCCCATCAGAAGTCCAGACACATCTTAAGGCGGTATCACCTGATCAGGGAGATCATTGATCGTCAGGAGATCGAGGTTCGGAGAGTTGCTTCAGAAGAGAACATTGCTGATCCATTCACGAAGGCCCTTCCTCAGATTCAGTTCGAGAGGCTACTCGAGATCATTGGTCTACGATATGCCAGTACATGGCCCTAGTGCAAGTGGGAGATTGTTAGTGTTTATGCCCTAGAAGGCCATTACTGTATCATACTAGCTTGTATATTACTTAATGGAAGCTTGGGATATTCACATGTATATAACAGTCTTGCTAAACATGGTAGTATGCTACTTGGTTTTTCTATCTTAATATGTGAGTATACGTATTGATAGAGCTCTTAGGATCTTGCTTATCTACCAGCGTTGTGATGGCAGTCACACTAGTGGGGGCTGGGTAGTCTACAAGCACATCCTTATTCAGGTCCCTGGTCGTTGGATTATCGAGACAGAGCATCGATACTCCGGAGTAGACTAGTGTGTACGCTTCTCATCCCAGTTGGGGAGATGGTCTGTCCCACAGCCATCAGTACATCGTACTGGAGATAGTATACAGGTGCTCGTTAGGTTACGGGTACACCGGACAGGACTCACAGGGAACTGTTGGTTGGTTTGATACCAGTCGTCAGTAAACAGTTCCCAGGTGACATGAGTACAGCGCAGTCCGCAGACTTGACACTGCTACTTCGCCTCGAGTGTGTCCCACTGTTCTTAGATTGCTACCCTACCACGGCTCTATGGAGTCGTGCAAACAGGTAGCAGTTGGGTGCAGTCCCGAGCACTTGGAGGCAGTGGCGGTTAGACAGGATTCGTCCCTCCCGGTATTGGGAGTAGATATCGTGCTGTGTCAGAGAGCCATTACGCAAAGTCCCTGGCCAGGGCAAGCGAGATTTGCTGGTAGGTTCCAGCAGTTTCTCAGGGTGTAATGGGCTTCACTCCGACACGACTTATACCGCTATTAGGGGACTGACGCTTGCCGCCCCCCTAGGCCCGATATGCGATAGTCATGGACGAACGGACCGGACTGTATGGAGATTGTCACATCAGACTCAGTAGGAGTTCGGATGGGTTTACTCATCGGCCTTCTTATCGACAACTACCTGGGGACCGTTACGTACAGCTAGTGCCGCTTGCGGTCTGTGGTTAAACCCACTGCCAGCGTAGTAGTCGAGTCTCTAGAGTCCCACACAGAGAGTTTCCTACTCCAGGCGAAACGATATAGAGGTTGCATGGTTTTGCGACAAAGGGTTCGGACGCATACGTGCGTTTACGCGCGTACGACTTTCGGACAGTTTTTACCAGTCGGCTTTGGTTTAAGCCAGTTACTGGTATCCGGTTATTGGATTTTTACAGTCTAAAGTTTTTCCGTATTTTTACGGATCGGAGGGGCGTTCTCGTAATTACTCGAGAAGCTTCTAGAAGATGTGACTAAGGAGGTTTCTTTTGGATGAGAGAGTGAGTCATAGTGGTGATTCATTCACTTCATTAATGCACATTTATTGCTTAATGACTCATGCTAATGAATCATCACAAGATATTTTGTGAAGCATGCTTATTCATTTCCTTTATTGATTATTCTAAAATAAGAATGCTTCATAATATTATGATACACTCTCTCTCTTCTCTCATGATCTCATCTCACATTCTCTCTCCTCAAGCTCTCATCTTCAAACCCTAATCCTTAATCCTCATGTGTTGAGATCAAAGGATTAGTTAGACTAAACAATCCATAACCTTCACTCTTTATCATCCTTTCATCTTTGATTAGCAATCAAAGTTGATTAGTTACCTCAAGTTAGAGGTTTAGCTTGGTGTTTCGCTCTTGGGTGGATCGTCTACTACCTAGAGAAGGTCGAGGAGAACAAAGGAGGACGTAAAGAAGAAGGACCGGATTCATTAGGTATAATCCCTAATCACTTATGAAAAGAAACTCATAAGATACGGTTATTTATAGTTTAGCTTCGATTCAAGCGGTTAGTCGATGTTCGTTGTTTAAACTTGATCGTTTTTGTAAAATCCGCCTCCCCACAAGTACTGGGGTGTACTACATCGACTTACACCTTCTTCATCAGGTGATTGTAAGGACGGCACTTGCCTGAGAGATTGGCTATAAATCGCCGGATGTACGCGAGCTTTCCTTGGAGAGACTGACATTGCTTGAGAGTTCTTGGCGGAGGAATTTCCATGATCACCTTGATTTTTTACGGATCTATCTCGATACCTCGGTGTCGGACGATGAATCCCAGGAATTTGCCCGAGGAGACTTCGAATGCGCATTTGAGAGGGTTCATCTTCAAGTTGTACTGCCGGAGGCGCTGGAATACGATCTTCAGATGCTCTAGATGCTCCTCGTATGATTTACTTTTAACTACGAGATCGTCAATATAGCATTCGACGATTTCATGTAAGAGGTCATCGAAGATTTTCGTCATAGCCCTCTGATAGGTGGCACCGGCGTTCTTTAGACCGAAAGGCATCACCTTGTAACAAAATATGCCCAAAATGGTCCGAAAAGCAGTATGCTTCTGGTCCTCGGGATGCATTTTTATCTGATTATATCCTGACGAGCCATCCATGAAGGAGAAAACCTCATGAGTGGACGTATTGTCTATCATCAGCTCGGTGACCGGTACTGGGAAGCCATCTTTCGGGCAGGCTTTATTGAGATCCCGAAAGTCCACGCAGATGCGCACCGTCCCATTTTTCTTCATCACTGGCACTATGTTGGCGACCCAATCAGGATATTGAACCTCTTGGATGAAGCTGGAGTCGATTAGCTTTTTGACCTCGGCGTTGATGCTCATCTCAAGCTCAAGCCGCATTCTCCTCGGTGCTTGCTTGATTGGCTTAACGCCCGGGGATATTGCTAATTTGTGGACAGCGATCTCTGGATCTAGTCCTGGCATCTCGGAATAATTCCATGCAAAGAAATCTCTATGCTGCATAAGCACGTCTTTTAGTGCAGCCACCCTTTCTTCAAACAATAGCTCACTAACGAATGTCGGTCGCGGGTCACTTGTTGTCCCTAAGTCAATTTTCTTGAGGTTATCTGCAGTAGTATATATCCCATCCTCCAGCTCTTTCAGTGCCGGTGGAAATTCCGAGATTACCTCGTCATCATCGTTTTCGAAGCACCAGGGGAGTTCATCCACATTCTCGGGCTCCTCTTCTGACAGTGTTATCATGTGACAGGTACGAGCTCGCTTCCAAGACCGATGTTGATCTGGTTCTATTCTCATTGATTTGGGTTCATGCTTCTGCGGCGGGGTTACCCTCCAGCTGCTGGATAGAGCGAACCTGCCTTGTTGATACTGGTCTTCCACCCAGTTCTTGAAGGTGAAGCAGTCTTCGAGAGGATGTCTTATTGCCCTGTGATAGGAGCAATAGTCTGGGTGAGAGACTTCGCCTTCTTGTTCGGGGTGCTTGGGCTCCGGGAGGATAATCATTTGATGTTTTATGACAAGATCAAGTATCTTCTTTGTCTTGTCTTGGGAAAAAGAGTATGCTTGACCCATTTTCTTTAAAAGAGATGAATCCTGGCCGTTCGATTCTTGATCGCGTGGCTTCTTCGACCCACTTTGTCGTTGTCGAACTCCTTTCCCGTTCTTTGGTTTGTTTCTACCTCTGCGTCGGGCTTTTTACATAACGGGTTGACAAGGAGGAACATTTTCATTTTTCGCAGTCTGTTGAAGGAGGCGTTGCGTCCTGGCTTTCTCGTAGATGGCCATTTCGCGACTATGGTCGTCTCGAACCTTTTGACCTACTTCCCTTATAAGCTTGTCCATTTGTTCTTCGAACGACGGACTGGGTTGTTTCATAGTGGGAGCTCTTTCTAGTTCAGGGTTAGCATCTTCCCACAGAGCATCTCCTTCTTCATCAAAGTCATGTATGACGTAGCAGTCGCGGAGTAGCTCCCGTTTCTTGGATTGAACATCTCCAAGCGCGGTCGTTTCCATTCTCCCATTGGGCAACTTCCGTTGAGTTCCGGGAACGTTCCAGATCTTGTTATAGAACCGTGCCTGTCGCGCAGTTTGCTTAAGGGGTACACCTTGGCGTCTCAAGAGTCTCTTTAGTCCGTCTGTGTAATATCTGGGCAAACGGATGGGCTGGAGCCTGTCAAGTGTAGAATCCACGCCATGCCATATTTCTTTCTCCACTTTGGTTTCCCCAGATCGGTAGAATAGGATTGCCTTCTCACCTTCTTGCCTGGGAGGGACATAGAACGTCTGCAGATCTTCCACATTGTAGGTATCAAGCGCGTCTAGTTCTTTATGATGCTTGGGCGGAACCATGGCAACTTGCAAACTTTTCTCTTCATCAGCGGAGTTTTGTATTGAAGACCGAGCAGAGAATATGGCATGGACCTCATCTTCCGAGTCACTACCGAAGATCAACATAGGAGCGGACGGTCCTGGCTTGTTGTACTGGGGCGGACCTGAGTAGATTATACCTTCCTCCTCCTCGGTATCACTCCCGAAGACCGGAATGGTAGGGATAGCTTTGTTCTCTGGTTTGTGACATCTTTCTGTGTCCTCAAAGTCTGGTAAGAAGTATTTTGCATCTTCGTACTTGCGGAATTCGTTCAGGGAGAATGGGTTCAGCTCTCCTATTACGGTATACTCGAGACCATCCTCGAAATATTTCATACACCAATGTTGTGTAGAAGGGATGATATTGTACTCGTGTAACCAAGGCCGGCCGAGCAAAGCATTGTAGCATGTCTTTGCGTCAATGATGTGGAACTTAATGTCAGTGACAAACAACCCAAAGCGCAGTGTTAATATTACGGACCCAAGCGTCCATGATGATTGAGAGTCAAACCCGGAGATAGTGATCTTATCCCGAGCGAAGTGTTGGACATTCGTACAGATTTCCTTTAACACCCTCACGTTAAGGAGATTAATGGAAGGCCCATTGTCGACCAGGATTTTGCCTATCTTGATATCATGACAGTATCCGGAGACATATAGGGGGCGGTTGTGCTCGCATGTTCCAAGAAGGAGATCTTCATCGCCGAAGGTGATATCGGCTGTGTACACTTCTTCCAGCTTGTCCTTCATCTTTTCTTCGGCGAGGAAAGCTTGGAATTGCTCGGGTTCCTGCAGTGCCTTGATTAAAGAATCTCTCACCCCTTTGGATAACAGGAGGGCATCGAGGACGCTGAGCTGCGAGGGTATCTTCCTCAAGTGTGCAAGAACATTGTAGTCCACCTTACTCTTCTTCGGCGGGTCCTAGGCTGTCAGCTTTTCGACGGCTTGGCCATCAAGGATGATATCCTCAGAAACCTTTTCCTTCCCCTTATCCTTTCTATTTGACCCACTTTTCGAGGGTCCAAGATTCTTTTCGGGCAGCGTGCGGTTGTGCAGCTGAATATTTTCACAGGTCCTTGGTTCTTCCTCTTTTCCCAGGGTGGTCTCTTTAAAGAGAGGTCCAAGAGCCATTTCTTCATCAGAGTCGCTCCCGAATGTGAGAACTTACGATCCCCCGGCGTTGACCATGTGACAGTTACAGGTAGTTCTTTTATGCTCTCCGGTCATATTTCTTTGCTCCCGACGAGTTTTTCGTTTCATTCGCTTGAAATTTTGCCGGTGAGGGACATATCCCTGCCACCATCTTTTCAAAGCGTTGCACACTTCGGTGGGATGCGCAATCCTCCGATGATATAAGCAGTAGCTAGGATGTGTTTCCGCTTCACCAAGAATATTTCCTTCGGAGGGTGGCAGCTTCATTCCCATCAAGATGGCTTTAGCGAACCTTTTCCTCATCCCGAACCTGCTTTTATTTGCAACAGAGGCACTTTGATCTGGCGGGAGTGTTTCAACCCTTTCATCCAATAACCGGCGTTTGACTTTTTCAAATATGGCCATCTCACTCTCCCGATCAGTTTTGCTTTTAAGAAGAGCTGTGTTTAGGAATGCATCAATTATTTCATCTGATGGCCCCAGGAGTTCTGGCTTAGGACCTGCCCCTAGTCTCTTTGTGCAAGGAGCCTCTTCATCGTCTATCAACGAATAAGAGATCATATGGCAACTTGCCACATAATCCTCAGATTCATCTGATGAGTCTTCTCCATTATCGTCATCTCCATCCTCAAGGATGTGGCCGAGAAACTCTTGGAGTGTTATTAGGGTCCGTGCCTTCTGATTATACTCTTCCAGCGCGTCAATTTGTTTTTGTAGGTCCGTGCACTTGTCTTCAGGCTTCACGGGCTTCTTGGATTTCTTCTTCCTCTTTGAAGATTTTGACGGCTGGGTGTGGGTGCTTTGGCTATCACCACCAATTTTTAAAGTTGGTCGCGGCTTTAGCATCCCTTCGATGACCTCAGGTTCCAGTGGATTCTTCCACCTAATTGCCGGACATGTATGGAGATCCTTCGGCATTCTTTTCGTCTTGGCTGAAAGAGCGACCTCCCATAGAGCGTTTTTCACGAAAGAACATGATGCTCCCGGTGTATCCATTTTCTTGGGAGTGTGTGGCCGAGGCGGGTTCACCTTCTAGTTCTTAGATAATACGAATTTTCCCTGCTGGTACTAATCTTCTATCCAGCTTTTGAAGATATAACAATCCTCGATCGGATGACCCAACATTCATTGATAAGGGCAGTGGTTAGGATTGCTAACATCGCCGGGCAGTGGTTAGGATTGCTAACGTCACCTGATTGCGCTGGGAGTCTTGGCTCTGGGAGCACAATGAGCCTGTTGCGGAGTGCAAGCTCGAATAACCTCTTCGTCTTGTCTCGAGGGAACGACTAAGGGCGACTCATTTTATCTTCGAGAGATCGAGTTCTGTTATTTTGGTGATCGACTGGTCTCAGGCCACCGTGATGTTGTTGTGCATTGGCTATGACGATCGCTTTCCCAATTCCCTTCTCGTTTCGAGAGTCCGGCTTCGGAGGAGACGGTCTATGACCCATCTGGTCCGTTTGGGCCAGTTTGTCGATTAAGTCTTAGAATGTGGTTGGCTTAAAGAACATCATGAATTGTGAAATGGTTGCATGAGGGTCCAAAGTGCCCACGAACATGCCTACCGCTGGCGCTTCTTCGATCCGCTGTTCGCATTTTGACCACAGATTTCACCATCGGATGGCGTATTGGACCCACATCTCACCTGGCTTCACCCTGGCATTGATCAATGCCGTTATCAGGGTGCGTTCACTAGCACTTGCGAATCGCTGGGTGAATAACAGCTCCATTTCTGCGAAAGTCTTAATGGAGTCGTTTGGAAGCTCGGAGTACCACTCAAATGCTCTTTCCGAAAAGCTGCCGACGAATTGATGGAGCAAAAGCTTATCATCGCCCCCGGTGTTGCCGCAAAGAGCTCTGAACTGGGCGACGTGCTGGTGAGGATTACCTATCCCCTTTTACACATGGAATTTAGGGATTATGTATCCCGGCGGGTATTTTATTTGGTCATACCATCTTGGATACGGTCACCCAGTTTTGATGACTTGACTAGCCACTTCATTCGCCCGGTGAGATCGTATTTGCTGAGCTATATAGTCATCCAGTGCGGCCTTGGAAATGGTTTCTTCCTTGGCTGTTGAAAGAGCCGGAAGAGGATTAGATGTCTCCCCTCTATCTTCTTCAATAATGATCGGAAGGTCTTTAGCTGGAGGGTCTGGTTGTAATATCATCCCTACCATATCTTAGAAGAGAAGCGCCATTTGTTTTATTTTGGAAGCTTGTTCTGCTACTTCTCTGTCCTTCTTTTCGAGGACTCTTCGTAGGAAGTCAGCATTGGTTTCTTGTTCATGACGTTGCTCTGATGATACTTCTGGGTTTTCTTTTGGCCCAGTGAGTGCGGCCATTGCAGTCGGCATCTCCTGAAGCTTCTGTTGCTGCTGTTCCTGAGCCCTTGTTATTGATCGGGTGAGTGGTCGGTGACCCGTCGAAGCGCGGCTTTCCTCTTTTCTGGAATCCATGTAAACAGTATGGATCGTTATGCCCCCAACCTTGGGGCGTTTAGGCCCAGCGTCTTTGTAGTCTGCCGTGGTCACAAGGTCTTTCTCTGGCCTCCTTTTCTGTTGAGCAGTTGACGTTGAGGGGGCCGTTGCAGCGGGCACCCAGGTGGTTGTCGTCCTTTGTGGCTTGCTAGGACGGTTCCGTTCCTTCTGAACCTTCAGCTTCTTTTGTCGGCGGAAATAGTCTTGATCGATCACCGACTCCTGGACCCGTCGCCAGACTTTGTAAACTTTGGAGGACAGCCGTTGAGGAGGCTGGTCCAGCTTTATTTCTGTAACATTCTCCACCGGAGGAGGAGATCTTTTTAGTACGGCAGTAAGAGAGTTCCTGCACACCTTGTTCAGTAGTTCGAAGCTGTTTCCTATTGGAACAGCAGCATTGAATTCCACCGTTGGGGTTGGCGGAGTTAGCCCAGAGGGGGAGTTGCCCCCAACCTTCCTCACTCGGAGACAGTGGCGACGTCGAGCGCGTCGAGCTGTTGGGATAGTTTCAGCTTGAGGGGTGACTTTGTCTTGCCCCCTGCTTTGGAGAAGGGCTGTTGCTGGCGTCAACCTCTTGAAGACTGAGGTACGTTGAGTAGCAGGATTTAATCTGTCAAAGACAGACATTGGAGTAGGAGCGGGAGTGGGAGCTGGAACAGTCAGTCTTGCAAAGACCGACCCTTTGGCAGGAGAAGCCGCCTTGACGACTTCAGGAGCAGGGATGGCTATCCTCTTCGGAACAACCTTTTCTGGGATTGCAGGCTTCATCATGGGCCTACATGGACTTTGGCCCAATCTGGCGAAGACTGAGGCGCTGGAGCTGGACGACCCGTTGAGAGGGGCCGCGGTAGTAGCAAGTCGATCAAAGACCGACTGCTTGGGAGCTTCTGGTGTTGGTACAGGGGTGCTGAAGCTCATCGGTGGGAGCATGGTCCCGAAAAATAATCCAGTGGTGGCCTGAGTGACCTGTTCCACCGGCATCGTGAATAAGGAGGCTGCTTGGGGCCCATAGGCTATGCCTCCAGATGAGGCGGAGCGCAAGTTACAATTGCAGTTGGAACACTTCTCGCAAGTGGATGCCATTGATGTTTCGCTTTCTGCGCCAAGCAAGAAACCAAATCTTAGTACCTCGAACCCAAGGGCGACCATATCAAACAGCGATGCGTTCGCGAACACGACACACGAAGTGTGGAGTGGAAAGAGGAAAAGGTCCCACCGGGAGGTGCCAGAATCAGTTTACCGCCGGAGACCGGGAAGACGCAGTTTACGTCTTGCCTGAATCTGGGGGCAGATGCTAATTGGTGATATCCGTCCACCTCTCCGAAGACGCCAAGTTGATTTATGGCACCGTGTATCGAAAGTTTAAACGGATGCGGCCGATGTAGCAGACTTCGTCAGATTTCCCCTCGTTTTAGGGGGTTTTGATTGTGGGGACGCTCTTCCCTCCAGACGCAAGCCCCTGCAGTTAATTACGCTACCGCATCATGGTAACATCTTTCTCCTTCTCCAGATGGTCACTTCGTGTTGTAGGTGTTTGTTTTGTTTGTGGTTGCCCGTGGATTGTATACGGAGACTAATTTATGTTGTCGCCCGTTGGACGTGGATTAGTCCAAATCCGTATCTTCTTAGATTTGGGTTTAAGGGTTGGTTTTAAGGATACGTTAGCCTCGTTTGAGACTAAGATCAACTTAAACGTTCGTTAAGGATACGTTAGTCTAATTTCTAGGCTAAGATCTACTTAACGGGATCATTTAGATCCGACAAAAGAGCAATTAGACTCTATTGTTTAGTATAGGGACATTGCGGTCGATTAGTTTAAGGACATTATGGTCCAATGTTAGTTTAAGGACATCTCGGTCCGATGTTAGTTTAAGGGCATTACGGTCTAGGTTAAGGACATCGTAGTCCGTAGGTTTAAAGGGACCCCGCAGTCCAGGTTAAGGATATCGTAGTCCATGAGTTTAAGGACCCCACAGTCCGGTTTAGAGACATCGTAGTCTATAAGGTTTAAGGACATCGTAGTCTATGAGTTTAAGGACCCCACAGTCCGTAGAAATGTGTGGTTGTCGGGACCCATCACCTCTCTGAAGACGTTGAAGGATTACAACGACAGATATCAGAGGAGTAAAGAGATGTACCTTCGAACCGGGTGTAAATTGATTGGAAGATCTGTAGCCCAGCTTGGAACTAAGATCTGTCGAATATTTGTGTAATTTGAGGACTTATGGCCAGAATTGGGCTAAGTCCAATTAAAATGTTTAACATTTTATTGCTCTGGCTATTGAGCCTTTATTTGGGCTTGGCTCTTTTAATAATGCTAAGCATTGGGCTCTGACATCTTTTGTCTTGAATTGAATGCATAGCATTCATCAGAACAATGTATGTTCTGACAGTGCGCCACGTGACTTTGCGCCAATCAAAGAGCGCATAGCGCTTCTGTCTGGTAGCGCACGTGTAGATAACACATGTCGCGCTTAGCGCTAAGCGCTATTTTATTAGCGTATTGCGCTTTTAATTTATGAGCGCTTTGTGCTGATTTAATGGTGCACCAGTGAATGACACGTGGCGCACTTAGCGCTGAGCGCCGGTTCATGAGTGCAGTGCGCTGTCTCAGAAGCGCAAAGCGCAAGTTGTGTCTATGGTAGACACGTGGCATGTTTTGGCGCTGAGCGTCGTTCCAAGGAGCGCAAAAGCGCAGTTCATGAGTGCAGGGCACTTTTCAATATCGCAAAGCGCACTTCATCAAGTTTATGATCAGAGAACAAGTTTATGTTCGTTTGAAGGAGGCTTTGCCTCAAGATTCAAGAACAAAAGTTCTTGTTTATTTATAAAAAGGCACTGCCTTGTAGATCAAGGATCTGTGAATGAAATGGATACTTCTTCTTTTTGTTTATAATATGATCTTTTGATCTCTTTTATATCAAAGACTTTGGTCTTTTGTAGATATATGATCTTTTTAGAAGATAGTTCTTCTTTTCATTAGATGATTTCATCTCTGTGTTCAAGAATTATGTTCTTTACCTTGAAAAAATGATCTTCTTTTTTAGCTAGAAGCTTGCTTTTCTCTCTTTGAGTTTTTCTCAAAGTTTGTTGGGAGGTTTCTCTATGTTTCTTTTTTTATTTTTATTTTTTAGACTTAAAGTCTAGGGGCCTTTATATAGGGTAAATTGATTTGTTAAATCAGTTAAAGAGATCTTTCTCTGATTGATTTGGGGATGTTTTCCCACCGTTGGATCATTGATCCTAGGGTTTCTGTTTTACAGAAGCTAATCTTCTTGTTTTTAAAAAGATTGGAAAGATCTTTCCATAACAGAATTTTAATTCTGATTAATTAATAATTCATTATTATTAGATCTTTTGATCTAACGGTGGGGAATTTTTAATTCCAGCGCTGGCGCACCTACGTTCGACACGTGGCGCGCAACGCAGAGCGCAGCGCAACTGCGCTAGAGCACCCGTGTTTGACACATGGCACGCAGTGCAGAGCGCAACGCAACTGCGCTAGTGCACCCGTGTTTGACACGTGGCGTGCAGCGCAGAGCGCCGGATCTGAAGCGTTGCTTCAACTTTTGAGTTTTGAAATTTAAAACAGAGCTTTGCTCTGATTTGGGGTGCGCTGCCTAGGGCACAGCGCACCTGGCGCTATCCCATCTGTGTTTGACACGTGGCGCGCAGTGCAGAGCGCTGGATCTGAAGCGTTGCTTCAATTTTTGAATTTTGAAATGCAAAACAGAGCTTTGCTCTGATTTGGGGAAACAGCATCACTAGAAATTCGTAATGTCCATAGCGAGTTTTGAAAACTGTTTTATGAATATCAGCTTCCTTGACCTTCACCTGATGATAAGCTCAACGAAGATCTAATTTAGAGAAAACATAAGATCCACTTAGCTGATCGAATATATCGTTGATGCGCGATAGTGGATACTTGTTCTTTATTGTGACTTCGTTCAAGGCTCTGTAATCAATGCACATTCTGTATGAACCTTCCTTCTTCTTCACAAGCAGTACTGGTGATCCCCAACTTGTAGTGTTGGGACGAATCCATCCTTTCGCGAATAATTCGTTCAACTGTGTTCGGAATTCCTTAAAACCTTCCGGACTTAATCGATAAGGTGCTTTGATCACCGGTTGTGCTTCTGATACTAAATCAATGCTGAATTCAAGAGCTCGATCGGGAGGCAAACCTGATATATCGTCAGGAAACACGTCGTCGAACTCTCGAACCACTTCTGGCCTTGATTCTTCCTCCACTTGAGTTGCTGCAATCACTTCTTCCCTTGGCTTCGCCTTGTAAGTACTTCGCTCTAGGGTATGGTCTCCACTTTTGAAATAGAAGACCGAAAGGTCTGGAATCTCGAATACTACCCTCCTTTGACGACAGTCGATGGTAGCATAAAAGGTTCCTGGCCAATCCATACCTAGAACCACATCGAAGTTCGGTATGTCCAGCACTTTGAAGTCAGCATAGAAATCTCTGCTGCAGATGACTACTGGATACAAGTTGTATCCCATTGTTGCCTTTAGAATGACATTCCCTGAACTGACATTCCAGCTGGATACAAGCGGTGTGACTGGAATCGCATGAGTTCGGACGAACCGTTGCGACATAAAGCAGTGAGATGCTCCAGTATCGAACAGTGCTAGTGCAGGAAGTGAGGCTACTAAGATTGTTCCTAAGGTATGTGGGATATGTTTTAGGTAATGGAAAATATGCGAATATGTATTAAGACTGAAAGAAAAGATTGAGATGAAAGGGGTTACCAGTGTTAACTTGGCCAATAGCCTCGGCTTCTTCCACGGTCATCGTGAAAGCCTGGCGCCGTGGTATATTCCTCCTGGCTTGAGGAGCATTCCTCGGAACGTTCATTTGAGCTTGAAGGAACTAACGAGGAGGAGGTGCAGCTTGTGGTCCTCTCAGTGGTGGAGCAGGTAGTGCAAGTCTTGGAGCAGGTTCCTGAAGGGCTGGTTGCTGCGGATAAGTGATTGCAGGCCTGGGTGCAGTAATTGGATTTTGTCTATAAGGACAAGACCCAATATCATGAGCAGCTGAGCCGCAGACTAAGTAAAGACGGTTGGCTCGCCGGCAGTCTTGCAATATATGCCCATTTCTCAGCTCCCAGTGGGCTCTCTTTTCCTGAGAACTATTTGGGGTGCAAAGCCCTGAATTGCTTCACCCCAGGTGCTTTTGCCTTGGGACGGTTCATTAAAAGAGCCGTCTGTTGCTGCTGTCCCTCGAGGAAGATGCGGATTGCCTCAAGCAGAACCGTTTGCTCGTTGAGTAGAGCAGGTACGGTAGGTGTGAGTGGTAGTGGTGGAGGTGTGTTGTTGACATTGGTGCCGGTGTTGTTCGGGGAATCCATAACCTTGATAGAAAAATTTAGGTTAGGACAGATTCAAAGTGTATGGAATGATAAGATTCACGGAATATGAGTTGTAAAGAATGTTTTAGTTGTTGGTTCTTGTGTTATATTGCTTAGGTTGTTCATGCAGAACAGAACTGCATGGTAGTGTTCCATATAGTTTTGACCTGCATGGGCCACCAACAAAACCCGTTACGCCACGCTTCCCGGTGTATGGTGAAGGGGACGTGATTAGGCCGCTACGTATTTACTCTGAAATAAATACGCTAAGTGTATCTAAGCAATATAAATGTAAATGCACAAGAGATAAGATATAATAAAACAACAACTTTATTTATTCACATTCTTTTTACAATACATGGAAAAGTAAATACAACTGAATGAAAGCAATTCCTAAACAGTGGCATAACAGAAATGAAAAGTACTGAAAATAAAAATGTGTACAATGAAGCTAGAGCTCTGGGTCGTAGGCAAGCTGATCCAAGTCCTCACCAGTAGGCTCGATCTCCTGAGTGTCCAGATCACCTGAAAACATTCCAAAGAAGAAAGAGAAGGAATGTCGCCAGCGAACAATCGCTCAGTAAGTCCCAAAGGTAAGAGAGAAATAGAATAGACAGAGAGTAAGAGAGAGAGAGTAGCTTTTAGAGTTGTATTATATGGTTAACGCTGTTGTTTGTACCTTGGTACAGAAGGATGCAAGTGTATACGAGAGGACTCTCTATATGCCAGAGACTAGAGGCACGTGTAGTACAAGGAACCGTTTATACCACGGTACAACAGCAACAGAATATAGGTTAGGTGTATTAAATCTTACGGTCTCATGCCACTTCTAACACCTTCCGTACCAATCTACCCCTCAAACCCCGCAATGTCTTGGTTGTATAGTTGGTATTGTATTGCAACTTGTAATGTCTTGTAATATAGATTGTATAATTGGATGACTTAACGAAACTATGATATCAGTAAATGGATATAACTGGAGAATCATGTAAATGGAAGTATATCCATGGTTATGTTCAGTCAAGTTATATAGATTGCATCGATTGAACAGATTGAATATATGAATTCATAGATTCATGTTGAATTATAGTATTGTAGATTGTACTTGAATCATATTCAAGTCAGATTATTTAACAAGAATCAGTCTGAGTCAGAACAATTAGAAAAGAAATTGAAGTCCTGATTGTTTTGATGTTATCGGTAACCGCTGCACATGGGCGGCAGAATTTGTGTCTTTTTCAAAAACGATTACCATGGTGATAACACTGTTGTTAAGTCGTCTACCTTAAATAGGAAAACACCCACTTCCCCGGCTTCTTGAGGCTCAGGAGATTGGTCCCGCTTAAACCTATATTTACTAAGGTCTTTAGGGTAATTTATAGAACTTGAGGAGGTTTTATGTAAAATAATTTTGTCTAATTTTCAAAATACACCCCAAGTATTTATTTATCGTCTTTAGAGTTTTCATAGTTGTAGTATTTGTGATATTTCTAGTGAAAATAACCTAATTTCATAATATAGGGTACTTAATTGTAATATTAAACTTGTACGGATTTCATGGTATTTTAATATAAAGTGATTCTTGTGATTTTAGGAAAAAGTTGGAATATTCATATTATCACAAAATAGATATTTTAATGATACATATATACATATTTATAGAAAAATAATTTTAATATATATTATATTTCTAGAAATCTCATTTTCTTAAGATATTTGTATTTTAAATCTTTCGAGACCGAATGCTCCTTGCGGAGGTCTTCATCTCGCATTACTAAGCCCACGGATGTGCGATAATCCGCACCATCCGAGTCGGGTTCCCCAAAATGGGTTGTAGCGGCATTTTGCAAAGATTTATAAAATTACAAATTCTTATAGAAAACGGTTTTAATAGTTAGTGGTATTTATATGTAAAGTTTCGTTTTCCCGTATTCTATATTCCCGAAAGGTATTGTGCTATGTTGCATATGAGTGTGTGATGAGGTAGGTTATTACCTCGTGATCTACTTAAAGGTATTGCAAGATTGTGATGTTTTAAATGTCGGAATTAAACTACATGGTATTTTAGTGAAAAAATATAATAACAATTGAAATAGAAATCCTTTTGATATGGAACTTGTTCAATATGACTTGTTAATGTTTAATAGTCAACATGTAAGGGTTTAGTATGATTGTATTTAAGAAATGGTTGAATTTTTAGAAAGAACCGAAACGGAAACCAGGTTAACTCCGATTCCGTCGGGTTTTAGTAATGTAATTTTTTAGAAAAGAATAGAGAAGAAGGAGGTGGTACTTACTGGCTTTTGGTATAGAGGAGAGAAAGAGGGAGTGGACGTAGGTTCCGGTGCGTCGTTTCGTCGCCGGGAGCTCTTAGGGTCGTCGTCGGAAAATCATCGGAGCTTCGCCCTTCACTAACTCCAAAAGTATACTAAATCTCTATGGATTTCTTGAGAGTTTTGATCAAAATTTTGCAGTGAGGGGTGTGTGTTTAGGGGTTGTATTTATAGGGTAAAGCTAGGGTTTAGGGTAGGTGAAAGGGTGTAAAGAAAAAATGTATTAAATTGTAACAAAATGTAATAAAATAGAGTAATTAGGGTTTTAAAGAGTCTCTGGTATTGGTCTAAGGAAATAAAGTATTCAGGAGTACAGGGGAGGTGAAGAGGCCCAACTTTGATGTTGGGACTCGGCGGTCCGGCCGAGTCAGGCCGGCGGCGGCGGCCCGAGTCGACTGAGTCGCCGGCCGATTCGGCCGAGTCAGGCGCCCAGAGTGTCCCCCGTCGCTTCATTAACCCCGTAGAACAGTTTGTTTTATTAGTGTAGTGGGGTTTTACGGGTTTAGCACGTGTAGACTCTTGGACTTCTAAAAGTTTAAAAAGAAAGTAATATTAAAAATAATATGGGGTATAGGATTTGAACTCTGGTGGCTTGGTTCAGCAGTGCAAGGTATTACCAATGAGGTAGAAGCTCCTTCTTGCTATTAAAAAGCAAATTAATTACTTATTGCAATCACAGTAAATGCAAATACACTAAGTATACATTAATTTTTAAACAAATTTTTGTATACCAAAATTGGAGTTGTTACAAATTAACTCTAAACAAATTTTAAGTCGTTACAAGGGGACTCACACAAGCAAAGTCAATATAAGCCCTCGATCGAGACGGCCCGAATATCGATATGCATATGTTGCCGACTAGGGATTTCATTTATCCTGTGGCAAAAGAGCTAAAGAAATTCTGTGTCTCGATATGAAATAACGAGAAATGCATGATGCACGTCATTAAAGACAGTTCCAGTTAAGTGGCGGTGGATTGGACGTCGATAGCTTTGGAGGCGAAGAAACAAACGGTCTTAAATGAGATTTTGGTAAACTTATTTAATTAAGTATTCATTTATTACTTTCGCATATATATGGTTGACGTTAATACATCTTCGGTGTTTCTTTATAGGCGTGCTTTTCCATAGCCTGGTGGATTGACAGCTTTCTCGTATCTCTGCATATCATCCGAGGCCGACTGTTTATATACATTTCGGGGATCAATGAGGCGAAATGGGCGACGAAACTCGTGAATTGGTCGGACGAGTATTGGGCCGCTATGACTGATCACTTAAAATAGCCTGAATTCTTGATAAGTAGATCGCCGAGAACTGTAATAACATTAGACGTTAATCCTTTATAAGTATATGATGTTATATCGTATTTAAATAGCAGGCTAGGAGCCAATGGAGATCAGCGGCACAGAGTTGCAACACTGATCGTTGGTTGGGCGGAGAGATGAACTCCTCCAAATTTGGAGTTGCTCATTTAAGAACAAATCAAAATATTCTAAATTTTTCAACTTCATAAACTTCATTTAAATCAAATTTTTATCTAAATGGCAGGCAAGACAGGCAGCAGAAATGCCCAGTCACGTGGATCTTTACGGTATAGAGTTTGCGCGTGCCTCCAGCTGCCCTAGCTTACAGGAGCCGACTGAGTATTATATAAGTATGTTTCTACATGATTTCTTATAGTTATTTAAATTACTTAATTTCTTTTTCAATAATTAACTTAACTTGGTTCATACTGTAATTTCTTGCAGCGATGGGTGAATAGTGAGATTGAGCAGCGGGCAGTTGTGTTTGTTGAGGAGCACGACCGAGATCCAATAGACGTGGAGCTTCATACGATTAATGAGGATGTCATCCAGCAGCACAGCCCGAACCGGCATAGGAGAGTTCACATGAGCAGCCAAGGCATTTTTCCTACGGTATATCATGCCCACCACGGTCCGGAGTTTCATCCTCCTCGCGTACACCAGGGAATATTCATTCAGGAGCTCGCGTCCCGTGCGGCACCTGCGCCGCCTGCAGCTCCAGCTCCCTCTCCATCCACTCCGATAAACCATCCAGACGGCTCTCCTCATACTCCTGTGGGTGATCGAGTGCACGTCTTCTCAATTCCTTCATCTGAACCTGCTTCAACTTTGGGTTCATAGAGGAATTTGACCAGACCAGAATCCCTCGCCGATATTGAGACGAGGAAACTCCTGATCCATAGGCTAATGCTTCAAGAAAGGGAAATACTGGATGTAATTTTAATTGATAATCCTTCTACAAACTTCATATAGTTATCATGAATATCGTATATGCTTGTCTATTCATAACACTGTAGGAGCTGCTCGATTTCGCTCACCATCCTTCGGCCGCCCTATCGAGTTGATTACACATCTTCTCGTCACATTTTGCAAGTACCGAATGTAATTAAATTGATTTGTAAAGGAATTAAATTGAATGGGTTTGAGTTTGTTCCCCGCCGAAATACGGAGACGCGACCGCGCGGGTCCATCTCGCCTGAATTTCGAGGCAGATTCGAATAGGTGCTATTCTTCCACCTCTCCGAATAAGCCAAGTTGATTTATGGCACCGTTTATCGAAGGTTTAAACGGATACGTCCGATGTAGCAGACTGCGTCAGATTCCCCCTCATGGTGAGGGGTTTTGATTGTGGGGACGCTCTTCCCTGCAGGCGCAAGCCCCTGCAGTTAATTACGCTACCGCATCGCGGTAACCACTTTCTCCTTCTCCAGATGGTCACTTCGTGTCGTAGGTTTTTGTTTTATTTTTGGTTGCCCGTGGATTGTATACGGAGACTAATTTATGTTGTCGCCCGTAGGGCATGGATTAGTCCAAATCCGTATCTTCTTAGATTTGGGTTTGGGGTTTTGGTTTAAGGATACGTTAGTCTCATTTGAGACTAAGATCAACTTAAACGTTTGTTAAGGATACGTTAGTCTAGTTTTAGACTAAGATCAACTTAACGGGATCGTTTAGATCCAACAAAAGAGCATTTGGGCTCTATTGTTTAGTTTAGGGACATTGCGGTCGATTACCAGTTTAAGGACAATGGTGGTCCATTACCAGTTTAAGGACATGGTGGTCCAAGGTTAAAGACATCATAGTCCATGGGTTTAAGGACCCCACAGTCCAAGGTTAAGGACATCATAGTCCGTGAGTTTAAGGACCCCACAGTCCAGGTTAAGGACATCATAGTCCATGAGTTTGAGGACCCCACAGTCCATGGATTGTTTGGTTGTCGGGACCCATCACCTCTCTGAAGACGCTGAAAGATTACAATGACATATATCAGAGGGGTTCAGAGATGTACCCTTGAACCGATGTGAGTTGGTTGAAAGATCTGTAGTCTAATTTGGGGCTAAGATCTGTTAAAATATTTATGAGCAGATGAGCTCAATTAATATGAGTTGAGGACTTATGGCCAATATTAGGCTAAGTAATCAGGTTAAAATGTTTAACATTTTATTTTGGACTGATGAGCCTTTATTTGGGCTTGACCCTTTTAACAATGTTTGAATTCTGACAATATTTTGTCTTTTATTGAATGCTGGGCATTCATTATAGCCTTGAGCTTATTAAAGAACAATTTTTATTCTATCAGCGCGACACGTGGTGCGCTTGGCGCTTTGCGCCAGTCAAAGAGCGCAGTGTGCTTCTGCCAAGTAGCGCACATGTAATGGACACGTGTCGCGCTCGGCGCCAGGCGCCAGATGATGAGCGCATAATGCCAATTTATGAGCGCCGAGTGCTAGTTCATGAGCGCATTGTGCTTTCAATTTAGTGGCGCACACGTGAGTGACACGTGGTGCGCTTGGCGCTGAGCGCCAGCCCATGAGCGCAGTGCGCTATTTCAGAAGCGCAAGGCGCTAGTTGTTAAGCAGTACTTGCGCGATTGACACATGGCGCATTTGGCGCTGAGATCCAGTCCAGAGAGCGCAGAAGTGCAGCTCAAGAGCGCAAAGCGCCAGTCCAGAGAGCGCAGAAGCGCAGCTCATGAGCGCAAAGCGCATCTGATCAATTTTATGATCTAAAAAGAGACTTTGTCTCAAGATTCTAAGAACAAAAGTTCTTCAATCTATTATGTTGATGAAAGGCTTTGCCTTTATGGATCTATGATCTGTGAGAAAGAAGTAAACTTTTATTTTATTTTATGATGAGATCGTTTGATCTCTCTGTGAAAGACTTTTTTATCGTTTTAGATCTATGATCTTTTAAAGAAGTGAATCCTTCCTTTTAAATTATGAGATGATTTCGTCTCTATGTTCATTGTCATCATCTTTTTACCTTGAAGAAAAAGAATCTTCTTCTGAGAGCTTGCTCTTTATCTTTGAGTTTCTCAAAGTTTATGGGGCGGTTTCTCTGTATAAGACTTGAAGTCTTGGGGCATTTTTATAGGGCAAGCTGATCAGTTCGATCAGTTAAAGAGATCTTTTCTCTAGTTGATTTGGGGATTTTCCCATCGTTGGATCTTTGATCCAATGGCTTCTGATTTACAGAAGGTAATCTTCTTGTTTTCAACAAAGATTGGAAAATCTTCTAAACAGAATTTATTCTGTATTTTTAGTGATTTTTAATCACCATTGGATCATTAATCCAACGGTGCTCTGATTTATAGAGCACAATCTTGTTGTTTGGAAAGATTTGAGAGATCTTTCCTTAACAGAATTTAATTCTGATCAATTAATGATTTATCATTATTATTAGATCTTTGATCTAACAGTGAGGAGCTTTTAGTTGTAGCGCTAGCGCACCCGTGCTTTGCACGTGGTGCGCTGCTTAGAACGCAGCGCACCTAGAGCCAGCGCACCCGTCTCTTACACGTGGTGTGCTACTTAGAGCGCAACACACCTAGCGCTAGCGCATCCGTGTCTTACATATGGTGCGCTACTTAGGGCGCAGCGCACTTGGCGCTGCATCTGAAGCGTTGCTTCAATTCAAAATTTAAATTTCTAGCAGAGCTTTGCTCTGATTGGGGAAACAAATGCCCCCGACCATTTCGCTCACGTGGCCCACATGTGAGTGCAACGGTGGCAGCATTTGCGCCCTTGGATCAACTCAGAAGTTTAAAAGGCATTTCAATGCCTATAAATAGGACCTTTGGTCCTTAGGATGATTTCTATTCATCTTCTTCTTGTTTTCTGAGAATTTTTATTCTCCCACAGAGCATAGCTCTTCATTTTAAGAAATTTCAAGAGTCAAAACTCTGCCAAAATTTAGGTAAAGATTAATTTTTTTTAACGATCTAGGGTTTTACCCATTAACAGAGCCTTGCTCTTCATAGATCTTTGATCTAAAGAAAACCCTTTTAGGGTTTCAATAACAGAGCTTTGCTCTCTTGGAATCACAAATTTAAAAGGATCTTTCTTATGATTTCTTAATCCATTAATGGAGCTTTGCTCCTTTCAGATCATATAGAAGAACTCTTTAGAGTTCGTTCATGGATCTTGAAGATCAAATTGAAATTTTATTTTTGATGGATTATTCCATCATCTTCTCAATGCAAGGCTTTTAGGATTTTCTTGAGGAATTTTATTCCTTCATCATTAGACTTTGACAGATGTCTGACTAGTGAAGAGCGCTGCTCTTAATAGGAGTTTTACTCCTCTGCCCGAGGGATTTCTTATTTAATGAGAATCTCTTGAGGATTTCCTCACTTAATGACAGCCACATCCAATGATGAGGCTGTTTTATTAATGATGAACTGTCATCTAGATTTTGTGGGTCCCCTTTGGTCCCTTTTGACTGCATTGCAGTGCGGTACGGATTTATAGTACTTAGTGATAGAATTTAATTTATAGCATTGGTGGATGAAAATTCGTTCTTTTCTACGCAGGTACTATATCTTTCGATACTTCCTTCCCGTTCATTTGCTCAGAAGGCGGATTCCCTGAAGCACCCGTAGACCGAGAGATTTTTGCGCTGATCAAAGACCATGACCCGGAGCACAAGAGTTTTTATCTATGGGGTAAATGGTACGATCAAATTATCATGGGCCGGCGGAGCTTTTCCTGTGCGAGACCCTCGGAGCCTATTTAGGCGATCGCTTATGCAGATGCACCTCCGATAAATTAGGCCGTGGAGGAGGTCAACTGGACTTCAGAGGGTCTGCTTCGGCCTTCTATGGTCGCAATACCCGTGTAGCCGCCGGTGGCCTTGGACATTGTAGGACGGCACATTTGTCAAAGCGAGGCGTGCCCGTGGGGACAACCATACAAAGTAGGACTAACTCCCTGTCACCCAGCCGGGTAATTGCAATGGGCTCGGTATATTTTATCGGCGAAGAAATCTCAGTTGCTGAAGCTCGGATTGTATCCCACCGTTTACGTTTCTTTGTTTCAATATTCCATACCTCCTACATGGTGGGTCAGGGCATTTCTGGAGCAGTGGAACATTCCAACCCACACCTTCCTCCTATCAGATCGAGAAGTCTCCATTTCTTTGGAAGAATCTGCAGAGGTCTCGGGTTTACCCGTTAGGGGCGAACATTATGAGGAATTGCTTCCCCTGGATGAGTATATTTTCGCCACCAAATCAGTGGTAATGGATCTTACTCTCGAGAATGCTATTCAACACCAATTTCTGAGTTTGATAAAGGTGTTGAATATCTATGAGAACCTCTCTCTTGCATCCGAAGGTCGTGGAGTTAATTTTCGGCTTTTATCGTTGATTTTCTTCGCCCAGAAGTATTGAAGGAAGAAGTCGAAAAATTCGCCAGTCTTAACGACCCCTTCGGCTTAGGTTTGGGCAACCTGCCGGCGGCGGATCAGAAGAGCTTCTTTATACCCGACACCCCGGTCATCCCTTTTGCAGAGCTGGCGGCTTCTGGGATTGACGAAGAAACGTTCATTTTAGGGTTTTTTGGGTTATGGTTGAGTTGGTTTGCACTTCCCATGCACCCTCGCCGTGTGAGACCGTCCGTCTTCTATCCTGCGCATCGGATGGTTGCTGGGATACAAGTGGCTGTAGGGATCGCTGGGTTAGCCCATGTGTATCACGGCCTCAGCTTGGCAGCGTATACCACAGAGCCAGGGGTGCAGTCAGTAAATTTCCTGATGCATTATTTTACGTCACGGCTCGAGTTGTACGTGCTGGGCGTCTTTGGCATCCACAAGAGGCCGGGTTTTTATGACAGGTGCAGGTTCCCTCGGATCATGCGATTAGTCGGCGCCTCTATTGTGACTCCAGCATAACGGGAAGCTAGAGGCTTGCTTCTTCGCCCGCGCACGGTTGGAGATGGCATGTTTTTTACTGATAAAGTTTTGACCGTCGGCCAGGAATCGGGGAAGACGGTGCTGCTCTTGCAGGATATATTTAAAGATGGGGCCTCCGTCTTGAAAGCTCGGGAGATTCTTCATATGTACTCTATCCGGCCGGGATTTCTCGTATTTATGATGAATGACTAAGCTTTATTTATGAGGTATAACCCGCATCGTTTCTCCCAGCAGTTAGGCTACAATCAGGGTGTCCCACTCAAGGCTTTCTTGGCAGAACCGGCTGCCACTGAAGAGGGTACTCGGAGCGCACTACATCGTTTTATGCGCCTGAACACAGGGTCTAACTTCTTCATTAGCGAACCGAGTTGTGTTCCGCAAGCCCTGAATGTGTATGTGGCGTGGTACCAACATTCGATGGGTGCCGTCATTAGGGAGGAAAAGAGATTGCTGCTTGTCGCAAGGGCGCAGTTTCGGCTGGTGATCGAAATGTTCCTCTGAAGCGACGAAACATTGTTCATCCTCTCTTGAGAGAGGTCACTGCAGTTGAGCCCCCACACGTTCTAAGCCTTACGCACGGGTTGCCCCCCTCCAGCGTGCCTAAAAAAGAGGTGGTTGTCGCGTCCCCCGAGTCGGACGTAGGAAAAGAAATTGGTACTCGTCGTCCAAAGGCGCCTACTAAACGCAAACTCGTGTTATCGACCACCGGCGTTCGTCCTCAGAAGAAAAGAAACAAGTACTTTGTTTGGACACCATATTAGGCTCGACGCCCCTTGCTCCGTCTAGCAAAGGCTTGAGCGAATATGGGACTAATGAGGGTTTATTCGGGATGCTTGATGATACCGATTTGGAGGCTGCCATCGAAGCTTCCAAACAGTTAGCTATCCTCGAAAAAGAACTGGCCGCCCTTGCGCAGCCAGGTATACTTCACCCTTATCTTTCCGCTGTTCATTTTTTTATCATGCTTTGACCGACGCCTGCTGCTTTAACAGGTGCCTCTACAGAAGAAGACATTGTTGCTTCGCTTAAAACCTTCGGAGAGGAAGAAAGGCTTCGCATCTCATTGCCAACAGAGGCTTCGCTTGAACGACCGATGACGGATACCGTAACGATTCCGGAGGTAACACCTGGCTCTGATGATAATATCCCCTTGGCGGAGGTCCTGAAGAAGTCTTCCCTCCCTGTCAAAACCGAGAAGCAGCTCAAAAAGCGTGCAGCAAGGGGAAGGAAGCAGTCTTCTACAGTCACTAGCTCTGGGCCAAAGCGGGTGAAGAATACCGTTACTAGCCCGCCGGAAGACAGTCTTCTTTTTCCTGGTTCATCTGCCGAGGAAGCCGCACAATTGGCTGAGGCTATAAGACGCTCACAAGATGAATCTGAGAATGTAAAGATCCCGAAGAGGCCTTATCCTGCCGTCATCTTTTACGAAGACCCTCCATCAATACGGCGGATATTTATAGGTCATTTGGAAGAGGGAGGCGAGAGGGCTCTTAAGGAGCCTGTCTCGGCCGATGCTGAAGACGCGCTTTCGTTGTGGACCGGCGGCCATGAGTCTACCCTCGGACCTCGGCGAGCATACCTCTTGAGGAAGGAGCGTCGGCTTGAACAAGCCATACTAGAAGCTCCTTTTCGCATTGGTACACTCATATATCCTTTTTTAGTATGTTGCACTGCTTATATATATGTACATATCCTTATCCTTGTGCAAACTTTGCAGGGACTTCGCTGATGGCAGAGGATCTGAGTCCAAGTCATGCCCTGACTATGGACTCTGCAAATATCCCCGATGAGACACTCGTAGGTGTGGAGGGGATTGCCACGGTTGCCATTCTTTCTATAGAGCTTCCACTGATGGCCTCCGTTCCTCCCGCGCTCGTTGGCCCTGAAGAGGTGCCTTTACCCATCGTTGATTTAATGGACCTTTCCGGTGATGGCCTAGAGGCGGTGGAACAAGTGGCTGAGATTGTCGTTCTCGAAGTGGCTGCCGTGCCTCAACCAGCAAACGTTTCCGGTGATTGCCCGATGGTACGGAGGAGGCCGCTGAGGCTGCTATCCCTTCTGTTCAAAGCGGGAAGAGTATCGAAGGTATTATCCCATACTTTGTTTTGAACGATATTTCGTTTATCTGAACCTTCCTTGTCTTTTTCAGAGCTATGAGGCTTGGCGGCGTCCATTGCTGGCCTGTCTCCAAGGAAGTCTTTCCAGCGTCTGCTGGAACTGGCTGCTCCACAGGCGATATCCCCTGAGCGCATCATTCTATCTTCCGGGCAAGGTTAGCATTGTTCGCTCCTTTCCCGGTATTGTTACTTCTTCATATAACAATGTTCATGTTTTTAGTAGTTCTGGAAGCTGATGATGAGGTTGAGGTCCTCGATGGGCCTGGGGATCTTCCAGACTCTTCTTGTATAAATGTGGGTAAGTAAAGTTTCGATGCCTTTGCATCTATCCTTTGTTTGCAACCTTCGTTGATCATTTGTCAATCTTTAACAACTCTGCCTACTTTTACCCCGTTGGAGACTCGCATTCTCATGTCGTTTGGCCCTTATACGCTGCGCGCATCCGAATGTATGGCCAAGTTAAGCATTCACTCTTTGTTAGCATTGATCAAAGACCTTCGTGTTGGTAGCTCGCTCATGGCCGAATAATTTGCTACTGAAGCCAACGGTTCTCTTCCCTTTCTTGCCACTTATCACAGTGAAGCATTGGTGCAAGTCTGGGCCGAATTCTGTCGTCGGTGGAGGCTTGCTTGTATAGTCTTGAATGCGCGCGCCTTCCTTCGGAGGTGGTGGCTGCAAAGACAAGCTTGCAGGGGTTGATTAAGCGGTACGCCGCTAATACGCTTTCCTGTGAAAAGAGGCTCCGCCGAAAGTTCTCAGAAAGGAAGCTGGCTTCAACCGCGCTCGGGGAGCTTCAAGCCGAATTTACAGCTAAGACCACCCACGCATATGAACTTTGGTAGGAGCTTCAAGCCACAATCAAGGACGTGGTGGCTGTTGATAAAGTTGTTATCTTTACCCGGACGATGATTGATGCTCATAAAGATACTGAGCAGGAGCTTGAAGGCCGGCTTACCTCGCATCAGGCCCAACAGTCGGAAGTGGAGGCCCGCCTCGCAGCCATAGTCAATTTTGAAGCAGAGATCCAAGAAAGGAAGGATGAACTAATGAACCTTTTGAATCATCCGCCAGCTTGAAAGATGTATTATATTATTATATTTTTTATTCTTTCTTACACATGTTCTTAACTGAAAATATATTCTTAATTCTTTCATAAATTGTACTTTGTATTCCTTTTGATTCATGAATAAAAAGACGTATATTTTTTTTTAATGGTGATGTGTTCATTTTAAGATATGCATTTCGTTGATAGTTTATTTAAATCTCTCTGCAAGACTGTGTTCTTCTTTTTTAAGTTAAGATATTTGTGATTTGATTTATCCCCGAAACGAAGCATTGCTCTATGATGGAGAAGTTATGAATTAATGTATATATATATATATATATATATATATATATGTGTGTGTGTGTGTGTGTGTATATATATAAGACGGAGCATTGCTCTGGTTGAGAAGGTTATGAGTTGATATTTTTCCGTGTCGGAGCTTTGCTTGACAACAGGGAGGTGATATGTGTCCATATCGAAGCTTTGCTTAACGACGAGGAGGTGTCGGAGCTTTGCTCGACGACAGGGGTTGATATAAGGTCCAAGTCGAAGCTTTGCTTAACGACAAGGAAGTGTCGGAGCATTGCTCTACGACAAAGGTTGACATAAGCCATACGGGGTCAAGATTGACATTGGCCATATGGTGTCGGGGGTTGACTTTATCCGCATTTCATGGAGTCACGGGTTGCTCTGGATGTTTCCCACAGGGTCAGAAGTGACATTAGCCGTGTTCTACAGGACCAGGCTCCGCTCTGGATGCTTCCCACGGGGTCAGAAGTGACATAACCGTGTTCCACGAAACCAGGAATTGTTCTGGATGCTTCCCACGGGGTCAGGAATGACATGAGCCGTGTTCCGCAAGGACCATATTTGGTTGACTCTCGGTTGTCTGTGCATCGTCGAGTCATGGAACTGGGAACTTTGCCGCAGCTCTGATTTGTTGATGTTGCGTCTATTGTAATGAGACGAATATTGAGATGATCTCCAAGATGTCTAAGAACCGTCGAGATTTGGAACATGGACTTTGCCATCTCTCCGTTTTGCTGACATCATATATTCTTGCAGAGACACTGATTTCCCTATGAGTTGATGCGAATATAGATGCTCTCGTCAAGGACGCTGATTTTCCTGAGGTTGAGACGAATCGAGGAGTTCTCGCAAGAATGTCCTAACGTTACAGTTAACCTTTGCTCTTTACGACAGAGGTCCGTTAGGGTCTGTGGTACTAGGGTTTTGCCCGTCGTACCGTCGCGTTGGCTGATGTATCCCTCGACAGGCAATCTTGCTGTTCGAATAGCCTTGCGACTGTCGTGTCTTTGATCCCTTCGGGGGCTGGACAAGAGGTCTTCAAGCAATCTTCCCAGGCAGTTTGACCGTCGGAAGAGCAAGCGTTAGGAATTTTGCCATGCCGATTTTTACTTGAGATTAGGCTCAGTTTGGGGAGCCCGGATGAGTCATAACCACTCCGCGCTGGTGTAGGATGATCTCCGATAGTCTTTTAGGTTTTATATGAGTTTCCGTCAAGACCCTGAAGCTAGGAATTTGGCCTTTGCTTCGTTTGCTGGCATTACATCTGCTGTATCGAGACGAATGTCACGGTTGTCTCTAGGTTGTTGATGAACCGTCGAGGTTTGGAACTAGGGATTTTGTCGTGGCTCCGTTGTTGGATTGTCGCGTCTGAATCCTGCTGGAGGAAGAACGCTGTGGTGGCATCTCGTCTGCTGTACCAAGACGAACGTCGAGGTGGTGACCATGCTATGTGGGATGATCCCCGGTAGTCTTTCAGGTTTTATATGAGTTACCGTCAAGATCATGAAGCTAGGAATTTGGCCTTCGCTTCGTTTGCTTTAGTGTGTCCGAATCCTGCTAGAGGAAGGACACTGTAGTGACATTTTGTTTGCTGTATCGAGACGAACGTCGAGATAGTGACCACTCCATGTGGGATGATCTCCGGTAGTCTTTCAGGTTTTATATGAGTTACCGTCAAGACCCTGAATCTAGGAATTTGGCCTTCGCTTCGTTTGCTTTGGCGTGTCTGAATCCTATTGGAGGAAGGACGCTGTAGTGACATCTCGTCTGCTATATCGAGACGGACGTCGAGGTGGTGACTACTCCATGTGGGATGATCTCCGGTAGTATTTCAGGTTTTATATGAGTTACCGTTAAGACCCTGAAGCTAAGAATTTGGCCTTCGCTTCATTTGCTTTGGCGTGTCCGAATCCTGTTGGAGGAAAGACATTATAGTGACATCTCGTCTGCTGTATCGAGACGAACGTCGAGGTGGTGACCACTCCATGTGGGATGATCTCCGGTAGTCTTTCAGTTTTTATATGAATTACCATCAAGACCCTGAAGCTAGGAATTTGGTGTTGGATATATGTATGCCCTAGAGGCCATTATGTGATAGTGGATGTATTTATACATGTGTATATATATATATATATATATATATATATATATTCAGTGTACATTCTTACTCGACATGATAGTATGCTATCTGGTTATTCTTTATCTGACATGTTGATTTGACCATGCTTTTATTCATTCATACATGTTGATAAAGCCCTGAGGATATTGACTTGACTACTGTGATTATGATAGAGATCATACTAGTGGGACATCAGTAGTTTATAAGCATATCCTGAAATGTCCCTACTCGTAGGTGTATCGAGACGGGGCATCGATATACCAGAGTAGACTAGCGTATATGATACTTGACCCATATGATGGGCAATGGATGTTCCCACATTCATCGATGTTTGACATCGAGATCGTATACAGGTGCTCAGTGGTGACTGGGTACACTGGACGGACTCGCCGAGAACTCCTATATGGAATTATATCTATCGTCGGAATAGCAGTTCTCAGGTGACACTGGTGCAGGTTAGTCTGTAGACCCGAGATCGTCATAGAGTCTTGTGTGTTCTCCCACTGTACTTTGATTACCACCCTACCACGGCTATACTGAGTCGTACAAACAGGTGGTCGTTGGGTACAGTCCCGAGACACACGAAGGCGATGAGCGATAGGAGGGGTTTCGTCTCTCCCGGTATTGGGAGTTGATGCTGTGCTGTGCTCGACTGGCTATATCAGTAAGTCCCTGGCCAGGGCTGTTGAGATTTGCTGATAAGTGTTATCAGTAGTTTCTCGATCTGTTATAGACCTTTCATCGGCATGACTTATTGAGTTATTGGGGTGGACGTTACCATCCCTAGACTCGATATGCAGCATATCTAATGAAGAGACCGGACTGTACGGTAGTGTTGCCGGTTGGCTCGACTGGAGTTGTAGCAGGTTCGCTTGTTTTCTTCTGATCGCTCAATACCCGGGTGGCCGTTACGTTTAGCTGACCGCTTGCGGCTTGGGGGTGCTTGATATGATCATCACCCACTGCCGACGTATTGACGAGTCTTAGAGTCCCACAAAGGAGTTACCTAGTCCAGGCGAAACGTTGTGGTGCGCGTATGCGATAGGCGTATGGACCCGGTTAAAATGCGCGTATAAGATACCGTATATTAATCAGGCGGCTTACTTTTGGTTAGGTCGTATGTGATATGACCGGATTGATAAATCAAGTGTTGATTTATCATTTAACCATTAGCTTCTCACTAGAAATCCTTTCTTGTCCTTTTTGGATGTATGCATGCATGTATGCATTCATTCTTGTTCATGCACATATGGATGTGCATGCACACATGCATACATACATCATTCTATCATGGTTGTATATACATAGAAAATGGTGGCAATATAAGACTCACACCTTGGTTTTATATATGGATTATTATTTCTATTTGTGTTAAAACAAAAAAGAAAAAGGAAAGGATAATTCATGGTTTTGTTTCTACACTCTTCTTTGACCTAACCATGCTCACCCATCTTTTAACCATGGATTAACTTTCCTTTTGTGTTTTAACTCAAATTCAATAATATCTTTATTATTTAACCATGGTTTGAGATGAGAAGTGGAAAATTTATATACATATATTTTCTATTTTTCCATTAGAGATTATCTTTTCTCTTGTTCTAAAAAGGCCATCATCTTCTTCCTCCTTCTTTCTTTGCTCTCTAGATTTCTCTAGTGAGCAAATTACTCACCAAGTTAGGATTTTAAAGTGAGAAAAGCCACCACAACATCATTCTACACAAGTCTTGCCCACTTGTTTAGAGTGTTAGCTTCATTTCTTTCTCTTGATCAAGTGAAGTTGCAAGCTTGGACAAAGGAGCTTCGGGTGGATCGTCGTGGACGATAGAAGACCTCAAGCTAACCGTTTTCCAACCCTCAAGTGGCCAAGGAGTCTAGCATAGGGAGCTACAAAGGTTGTACTCTCAAAAACCCTAGCCTTTATTACTTGTGATGTGGTTTAAAGTTATGAAACCCTAATTTTCTAGGATTGATTCTTTGTGTGTTCACTTAGCACTCTAAAAATTTAATCTTTGACACATGTGATACTTCCAAACCTTTCATAGGGTGCTAGGTAAACCTTACATTTGGCCTTCGCTTCGTTTGCTTTGGCGTGTCCGAATTCTGTTGGAGGAAGGACGATGTAGTGACATCTCGTCTGCTGTATCGAGACGAACGTCGAGGTGGTGACCACTCTATGTGGGATGATCTCCGGTAGTCTTTCAGGTTTTGTATGAGTTACCGTCAAGACCCTGAAGTTAGGAATTTGGCCTTTGCTTCGTTTGCTGGCATTGTGTCTGCTGTATCGAGACGAATGTCGCGGTTGTTTCTAGGTTGTTGATGAACCGTCGAGGTTTGGAACTAGGGATTTTTCCGTGGCTCCATTTCGTTGTGTCGCTCCTGTGCCTTGCTGGCATAAGGAGGAACGCTGTTGTTGGCCTTCTGGGGTGCAGATGTGACCGTCGAGACTTGGCTCTCTTTCTGATGGAGCCTGGTAGGATTATATGGTTCCCTCTTTGTTTGCGCCCCTGGATTGTATACAGGGATCGATGTGATCTCACCTGTAGGGCAAGAGTTTCATTTTATTTTATATTTTTTATTTCTTCCCACGATGCTCTATCATTTCAGCTTTTATATCACGAATGTTGCGATTGCCCAATCATTTCGGTTATTTTTCGCGGTGCCCAATCATTTCAGCTATTTGTTTTATTTTCACTCGCTGCTTTTTATTGCGAGTTGCCCAATCATTTCAGCTATTTTGCATGCATATATATTTTTTTACTCGCTGATTTGCAAGTTGCCCAATCATTTCGGCTATTTCATATGCATGTGTGGCTCGCTGGCTTTTCGCTGCAAGCTTGGAATTGGACACCGATTTCGGCATCAGCATCGCTACAACTGGGATATTGCCAGGAGCGAATCATCATTTGCCGTTGTCGATGTTGAACAAAGATGGCTTAGTAAACAGGGTTAGGATCCTGTCGATTAAGGCTTTTGACTTTACGAGCCGTAAGGGTCTCATAAAGGTATTTCTTCCTACGAGTTGTGAGGATCTTGTAGGTGCACTTTCTCCTTAGGAATCGTGAGGATTCCTAAGTGTATGTACTATTATAAGTCGTAAGGATCTTACAAGAGTGTTTTCTCCTTATAAGTCGAGAGGTCTTACAAGTGTTGTTTGCTGTACGAGCATATCCCTAGTCACGGATGGGACTTTGTTAGGGAAATGATTATTCGCGCCCGTCGATTGTATAAAAGGGTCAATATTGAACCGCTTGTACGGCGGTGCTAGAGATTGTGATGGCTTAAGAACATGTTCAGATCACTGTAGCTTAAGGCTTTTGAATCCTATGTGCCGTGAGGGTCTTAAAGAGGATTTCTCCTTACGAGTCGTGAGGATCTCGTAAGTGTAATTCTCCTTAGGAATCGTGGGGATCCCTAAGTGTGTTGCTCCTTTGTGAGTCGTAAGGATCTCAAGCAGGTATTTTCTCTTCACATGGTTGAGAGGACCTTGCAAGTGTTTTTTAACGAGATTGCGCCCTTTCGGGTTTTCACAAAACTCGCCGGTAGCCCAGCTGTTTTTACTCATGGAGTCCTTTCAGGTTTTCATCCATGCCCATCTCGCTTCTGGACGTACCATTTTTTTTTACCACGTCAGCCTGAGGATGCTGCGGGTTGGTAGTAGTTTAACGACGTTTCGGTCATAAGTCAATGTACGATTACGCAGCTAGATTTTGCCGAAAATCTTCGCATGTTTTGTGTCGGAGGTGGATTCCTTGAAGAGAGGGCTAAGGGCGATTTCTTCGTCAGAGTCGCTTCCAAAGGTGATAACTTGCGATCCCTTGGTGTCGACTAAGTGACAGTTGTCAGCGGCTCTTTTGCGCTCATCTGTCGTGATTTTCTGTTCCAGACAAGCCTTGCGCTTCACTCGTTGAGCGTGTTGTCGGGGGGCAACATATCCCTGCAACCAGTTTTTAAAGGCTATCCACTCCTCGGTAGGGTGTACAATCTTCTGATGGTATAAACAGAAGTTCGGATGTATATCCGCTTCATCAAGATGTATAACTCCAGGAGAATTTCCTCTGAAAAAGGGCAACTTCATTCCTATTGCCAGGGACCTACCGATTCGTTTCCTTACTTGAAGATTGTTTTTGCTGGCGATAGGGATGTTTTGCTTCGGTTGGGGCGTCTCGACCTTTTCATCTAGTCGTCGGCGTTTGGCTTTTTCGAATATAGCCAGTTCACGCTCTCGATTGGCTTTGCTTTTCTGACGGGCTTCGCTCAGTAGCAAGTCGATCATCTCGTCAGACGTTTCCAAGGGTTTTGGCTTCGATCCTGTCCCCGGCTCTTTTATGCTGTCTTCTATCACCGAGTGAGCTTCTTCATTAGTTAATGCCGAATGAGAGATCATGTGGCAACTTGCGACATAGTCCTCATATTCTTCTGAAGAGTTATCCCCGTCGTTATTGTCGTTATATCCATTCTCAAGGATATTGTTGAGAAATTCTTGGAGTGTGACCGGGGTCCATGCCTTCTAATTATATTCTTCCATTGCATCGATATATTTTTGCAGGTCCGTGCACTTGTCACCAGGCTTCACGGGCTTCTTGGCTTTCTTCTTCTTCTTCTTCTTCGAAGACTTTGACGGCTGGGCCTGAGCGTTTTGATTATTGCTACCAATTTTCGGAGTTGAGCGCGGTTTCAGCATTCCCTTGAGGATCTCGGGTTCCAGTGGATTTTTTCACCTGATTGCCGAGCATGTCTGAAGATCCTTCAGCATTCTTTTCATCTTGGCTGAAAGAGCGACCTCCCATGGAGCTTCTTCTATAAAAGAGCATGATGCCCCCGGCATGCCCACCTTTTTATGGGCGTGAGGTTGTGGCGGGTTCACCTTCCAGTTCTCGGATAATGCGAACTTTCCTTGTTGGTATTGGTATTCAATCCAGCCTTTGAAGATGAAGCAATCTTCGATTGGATAGCTTACTGCTTGGTGGTAAGGGAAGTAATTAGGATTGTTGATATCGCCTGGCTGCAATGGACGTTTTGGATCCAGCAGGTTGACGAGTCTGTTGCGCACTGCCAGCTCGAACAGTCTCCTCGTTTTATCCTGGGGAAACGAGTAAGGACGTCCCAGTCTCTCCTCGAGGGATGGGCGTGGACGCACGTTGTTTTGGAGAACCACCGGCTTTATGTTGCTCGGCCATTGTTGAGTATTGGCAACGAAAGTTGCTTTTCCTTTCCCATTTTCATTCCGAAGATCCGTCTTTGAAGGAGACGGTCTATGACCCATTTGGTCCATTTGGGCCAGCTTGTCAATCAGGGCCTGGAAAGTAGTTGGCTAGAAGAACATCATGAATTGCGAAATGGTCGCCTGAGGATCAAGAGTACCCACGAACATGCCTACTGCAGGAGCTTCCTCTATGCGTTGTTCGCACTTTGACCACAGGTTTCGCCACCGGATTGCATACTGCACCCGTGTCTCTCTTGGCTTCACCCTGGCATTGATTAACGTTGTGATTGGGGTGCGTCCGCTAGTGCTCGCAAAACGTTGGGTGAATAGTAGCTCCATCTCTGCAAAAGTTTTGACGGAGTCATTGGGGAGCTTTGAATACCATTCGAACGCCGTCTCCGCCAAGCTACCGACGAATTGGCGAAGCAGTAGCTTATCATCACCTCCGGTGTTGCTGCATAAGGCTCTAAATTGAGCAACGTGCTGATGCGGATTTCCCGTCCCCTTATATACGTGGAATTTGGGGATCGTATATCCCGGCGGGTACCTTATTTGGTCATACCATCCTAGATATGGTCGCCCGGTTTTAATAATTTGGCCGGCCGCTTCATTCTCCTGGTGAGCTCATATTTGCTGAGCGATGTAATCATCCAAGGCAGCTTTTGAGATGTCCTCCTCTTTAGCTGCTTAACAAGCCGGAGGAGGGTTTGATGTCTCCGCTCGGTCATCTTCGAGGATAATCGGAGGATCTTCAGCTGGAGGATCCGGCTGTAACATCATCCTGACCATGTCTTGGAATAAGAACGGCATTTTTTTTATGTTGGCAGATTGTTCTACCGCCTCTTTTTCTTTTCTCTCGAGCATTCTTCGGAGAAAATCAGCATCGGTTTCTTGTTCTTGATGCTGCTCCGAAGTCTCCGGATTTTCTTTCGGCCCAGTGAGTGCGGCCATTTGCGTTAGCATTTTCTAAAGCTTCTTTTGTTGCTCTTGGGCTTTTGTTACGGATCGTGTAAGCGGTCGATGACACGTAGGGATACGGCTATCCTCTTTCCCGGGTGCCATATAGACGGTATGCACTACTATGCCCCTAGACTTGGGGCGTCTGGGCTCAGTGGTCTTGCGATTCGTCGCAGACTTAGGGATTTTCTCCGGTCTTCTCCTCTTGTGAGCAGCCGAGGTTGAGGGGGCCGTTGCAGTGGGCACCCAACCAGCTGTCGCCTTCTGTGGCTTGACAGGGCGGTCGTCTTCTCGCTGAACTTTCACCCTTTTCTGTTAGCGAGAGTAATCTTGATCAATCATCGATTCCTGAACCTGTCACCAAACTTTATCAATTTTGGAGGATAGCCGCTAAGGGGGCTGCTCCAGCTTCGCCTTTGGGGAATTCTCCATAGATGGAGGGGATCTATTCAGCACAACAGTTGGCGAGTTTTTGCACACCCTCCTTAGCGATTCAAAGCTGTTCCCAGTTGGAACAGCAGTATCAACTTCCACCGTTGAAGCCGGCGGGGTCATTCCAGAAGGTTAATTGCCCCCAGCCTTCCTCACTCGGCGCCAGTGGTGACGTCGAGTGTGTCTTGCAGTTGGAATTATCTCGGCTACAGGGGTGGTTTCCTCATGCCCCCTGTGTTGGTGAAGGTTTTCGCCGGCGTCAGCCTCTTGAAGACCGATGTTCGTTGAGAAGCAATGTCCAATCTATCAAAGATAGACCTCTGGGAAGGGGAAGCAGTTTTGAGGACTTCCCCTGGAGTGGGAGTCGGAACAGTCAGTCTTTTGACGACCGACCCTTTGGCAGGAGAAGCCGCTTTGACGACTTCGAGAGCAGGAATGGCTATCCTTTTTGGGATAACCCTTTCTGGTATCGCAGGCTTCTTCACGGGCCCACACGTGCTTTGTCCCAATCTATCAAAGACAGAGGCGCTGGATTTGGGCAACCCGCTGAGAGGGGCCGCAGTAGTTGTGAGCCAATTAAAGACTGAGCTCTTTGGAGCTTCTTGTGATGGTACAGGACCGTTGAAGCTTGTTGGCAGGATCATGGTCCCGAAGAACAATCCAGTGGTGGCCTGAGTCACCTGTTCCACTGGCATAGCGAAGATGGAGGTCGCTTGGGGCCCGTAAGTCACTCCTCCGGATGGGACGGAGCGAGAGTTGTAGTTCAGTTAGTGCAGTTTAAAACCATTGATCTTCTGTTTTCTGCACGGAGCAAGACACCAAATCTTAGTACCACGAATCCACGGCAACCTTGTCAAACCGAGACTTGTTCGCGAAACACGATACACGAAGTATGGAGTGGAAAGAGGAAGAGGTCCCACCGGGCATGCCAGAATCTGTTCCCCACCAAAACACGGAGACGCGACCGCGCGGGTCCGTCTCGCCTGAATTTCGGGGCAGATGCTAATAGATGCTATCCTTCCACCTCTCCGAAGATGCCAAGTTGATTTATGGCACCGTATATCGAAGGTTTAAATGGATACAGTCGATATAGCAGACTTCGTCAGATTCCCCCTCATGGTGAGGGTTTTTTGATTGTGGGGACGCTATTTCCTGCAGGTGCAACCCCCTACAGTTAATTACGCTACCACATCGCGGTAACCACTTTCTCTTTCTCCAAATGGTCACTTCGTGTCGTGGGTGTTTGTTTTGTTTTTGTTTGCCCGTGGATTGTATACGGAGACTAATTTATATTGTCGCCCGTAGGGCGTGGATTAGTCCAAATCCGTATCTTCTTAGATTTGGGTTTGGCGTTTGGGTTTAAGGATACGTTAGTCGCATTTGAGACTAAGATCAACTTAAACGTTTTTTAAGGATATGTTAGTCTAGTTTTAGACTAAGATCAACTTAACGGGATCGTTTAGATCCAACAAAAGAGTATTTGGGCTCTATTGTTTAGTTTAGGGACATTGCGGTCGATTACCAGTTTAAGGACAATGGTGGTCCATTACCAGTTTAAGGACATGGTGGTCCAAGGTTAAGGACATCATAGTCCATAGGTTTAAGAACCCCACAGTCCAAGGTTAAGGACATCATAGTCCGTGAGTTTAAGGACCCCACAGTCCAGGTTAAGGACATCATAGTCCTTGAGTTTAAGGACCCCACAGTCCATGGAATATTTGGTTGTCGGGACCCATCACCTCTCTGAATACACTGAAGGATTACAACGACATATATCAGAGGGGTTCAGAGATGTACCCTTGAACCGATGTGAGTTGGTTGAAAGATCTGTAGTCCAATTTGGGGCTAAGATCTGTTAAAATATTTATGAGCAAATGGGTTCAATTAATATGAGTTGAGGACTTATGACCAATATTGGGCTAAGTGATCAGGTTAAAATGTTTAACATTTTATTTTAGGCTGTTGAACCTTTATTTGGGCTTGACCCTTTCAACAATGTTTGAATTCTGACAATATTTTGTCTTTTATTGAATGCTGGGCATTCATCATAGCCTTGAGCTTATTAAAGAATAATTTATGTTCTATCAGCGCGACACGTGCCGCGCTTGGCGCTTTTCGCCAGTCAAAGAGCGCAGTGCGCTTCTGCCAAGTAGCGCACATGTAAGGGACACGTGTCATGCTCGGCATTAGGCGCCAGATGATGAGCGCATTATGCCAATTTATGAGCGCAGAGCACTAGTTCATGAGCGCGTTACGCTTTCAGTTTAATGGCGCACACGTGAGTGACACGTGGTGCGCTTGGCACTGAGCGCCGGTCCATGAGCGCAGTGCGCTATTTCAGAAGCGCAAGGCACTAGTTGTTAAGCAGTACATGCGCGATTGACACGTGGCGCATTTGGCGCTGAGCTCCAGTCCAGAGAGCGCAGAAGCGCAGCTCAAGAGCGCAAAGTGCATCTGATCAATTTTATGATCTAAAAAGAGACTTTGTCTCAAGATTCTAAGAACAAAAGTTCTTCAATCTCTTATGTTGATGAAAAGCTTTGCCTTTATGGATCTATGATCCGTGAGAAAGAAGTAAACTCTTCTTTTATTTTATGATGAGATCTTTTGATCTCTCTGTGAATGACTTTTTGTCTTTTTAGATCTATGATCTTTTAAAGAAGTGAATCTTTCTTTTTAAATTATGAGATGATTTCATCTCTATGTTCATTGTCATCATCTTTTTACCTTGAAGAAAAAGAATCTTCTTCCGAGAGCTTGCTATTTATCTTTGAGTTTCTCAATGTTTATGGGGGGGGGGGTTTCTCTGTATAAGGCTTGAAGTCTTGGGGTCTTTTTATAGGGCAAGCTGATCAGTTCGATCAGTTAAAGAGATCTTTTCTCTAGTTGATTTGGGGATTTTCCCATCGTTGGATCTTTGATCCAAGGGCTTCTGATTTACAGAAGGTAATCTTCCTGTTTTCAACAAAGATTGAGAAATCTTCTAAACGGAATTTATTCTGTATTTTTTAGTGATTTTTAATCACCATTGGATCATTGATCCAACGGTGCTCTGATTTATAGAGCACAATCTTGTTGTTTGGAAAGACTTGAGAGATCTTTCCTTAACAGAATTTAATTCTGATCAATTAATGATTTATCATTATTATTAGATTTTTTATCTAACAGTGAGGAGCTTTTAGTTGCAGCGCTAGCGCACCCGTGCTTTGCACGTGGTGCGCTTCTTAGAACGCAGCACACCTAGCGCTATCGCACCCGTCTCTTATACGTGGTGCGCTGCTCAAAGCGCAGCGCACCTAGTGCTAGCGCATCCGTGTCTTACACGTGGTGCGCTCCTTAGGGCTTAGCGCACTTGGCGCTGCATCTGAAGCGTTGCTTCAATTCAAAATTTAAATTTCAAATAGAGCTTTGCTCTGATTGGGGGAAACAGAGTTTATGGTGAAATGAATTGGTTTTGTGAAGATTTAAATGGAATTTTTTGTGAATTGAATTCAGTTTTTGATGCATATATATGTCGTAAATCAGTATATTGAAGTACATGTGTATCGATTGATCTAAACGGTGAAAAGTTGGAATTATTTTTTCACTGTCTGCAACTTTTTCCGTCAGCTCATACCCGACGAAAAAACCAAAAAATCCGACGAAATAAGTGTAAAATCTAGGGAAGAAAGCCTAGGTTTCTTAAAAATTTTCCGTCGGCTTTAAGCCGATGAAACAAAATAACCGATGAAATAAAAAAATTCATCGTATTTTAATCCGTCGGCACATACCCTACAAATTTTTTTTTTTTGTCGGATATATATTTTTTCGTCGGGTACCCGACGAAAAAGCCTATATTTCTTGTAGTGCAAAAGGGAATCTCAATTGTATCATGTTATATGAAGATTGTTAGAGTGCAATGAAATGAACATATGGCGAGTTTCAACCTTTGGATTCACCTTTTTGATTAAATTGGTCTAAACACTACTACAAAAACAGGAAAAAGTAATAGGGAATTGGTTACGATTTCAACTGTTACCCATTACTCGTAACGGGTGTAATAGAATTGGCAGCGGTTGGAATCGTTACCAATTCTAATATATGGCGAGATCCACAAACCTGTTGAATTAAAGCACCTTTTCCTTCCAAAATTTTCATTCGCTCCATCCAAAAATACTTCCCCCTAAATCCTTCGATTGTCGCTGCCCTAGGTCGATCCCCGTCGCCTCTCCTTTTCTTCATTCGTCGCTTCGACTCCATGGCTACTGTGTTGCCTTCGTCGCTACCGTTCGAGGTCGACTTCTTTGTCGTCGGTGCTATTGGAGCCCGCTGAAGGCCGTCGTCGTCGTTGAAGCAAGTCGTTGCCTCCGTAGTCGAGCCCCTGTTGATGCCCTCGCCGCCGGTCGTTAAGAGGCAAGTATAATTTTAATTTTTTTGCTTTAATCTTCAATTTTATGATTGATCCCCATACTTTTGTTGTTGGTGTTGTTGATGCTGTTGTTCTTGTTGTTGTTCTTCAATTTGAATTTCATGCTCGTTGATCACAAACTAAAACCAAAAGCTTCTACAATAAGTTCAATCGATCGATTCATAATCTCTCCTTTGATTTGATCTTTAGATGGGTTTCAAGATATTACTTTGATTTCTTTTCTTTTTTTTGGGTGCAGTTTTAGATACTAGACCTTGTTGATATTATTTTTCGTGGATGATTTTGCAGGCTAGGCAGTGGCTAGGGTTTCGTTGGATACTTTCTCTCGTGATGAAATTTGTGAAGGATCTTCAACTCAATCGAGTAATAACTTATACTTGAAATTATAATTGTTGATGTATTTTGATTGTTTGCTATTTTAAGCTCATTAATTGGCTCTTGTTATCAATTTTATTGCAGAAAATCGTTGATGAGACTTGAGGAAGAAGAAAATGAAGAAGTTGAAGAAGATGGAGATGATGATGACAACGAGAGAGAGCACAGTGATGATGAAGTGGCGGAGAAATTGAGGTAGAGGTTGATGGAGGGGGAAGGGGGAATTTTATTTTTTCCATAATGCATCAAATTGGTAACGGTTTAAACCATTACCAATTGAGGATATGATAACGGTTTAAACCGTTACCAGGCTTCTGGTGACGGGTTTTTTTGTAACGGTTTTAACCATTACCAAATTGGGTTTTGGTAACGGTTTAAACCGTTACCAAATACATATTCTGTATTTGTGAAAGTTTGCATCCGGAATTACTTAACCAATTTTAAGCATATAATTACATGAGTTTAGGGCATGATTCTAATCCAAAAGCATCCACACCCAGTTCATCATGCCAAACACAGTCGGATAAACTAAGAGAGTGAAATCGAAGTTCAAGCTTATTAAATTTGTAAACCACATTTGACATTCCTATAGAGTTGACCATATATGTTAGAATGATTCAAACTCTTTAATTTTAGAACTTTTAGAAAATACATTAGCCAAAAGATTAATTATGTTAGATAGAAGTGGGTATCGTACTTTGCCTCATTTTGTGACAAAGATTAATGGATAGTTCCATTTATCTACCAGCCTTGTCGACCATAAATTAAGACTTGTCGACGAGACTAGGGTCTCTATTTGCTGCCCATGTGTTGCTCATATCTAGCACATGGGCTACAAAACGATCAATGCAACAGTGACCCTTCAGCCTCTTCGCAACCCAACCACTCATGTGATCTTGATACTTTCACAATTGAGGATTTTGGTTAAGTAGTTGCTGATAAAGAATGGTTTTTTATTTTAATTATGACCATCTTGGGAACGGAAATTGCGACCTCTCACTATCGGAGATGAAAGCTTCACTGCATGAGCTAGGCACCATAGGTGGCATTGTTTGAAAGCTCATGTTACTATTATTGCTGGCTACCTCTATCAATGTCACCACTAGTCTTATAAATGGAATATGATGTTGGGAATCGAGGACGTAGCGGATGCGTCGACAACCAACTCTTATGGATCTAAATCTAGATCCTTTTAGAGCGAATAAAAAAATCATACAAATGGAATAACAACACCAGAAGGGATTTGGAAGGAAAAGAGGAGAACCTTTATTAGAACTTTAAAAGAAAAAGAAAACCTCATAGAAAATTACATTTAACCCTCTCCTTATGATCTCCAACGAGATCTTCTTCTCTTTACAAGTTCTCCTTAGTTGATCGTCTTGATCTGTTATGGAGCCGCCGTCTCTTCTTAAAACTTTATGATCAAACCTCTCAATTAACCCTAAACTTTAACCCTAAGATTTTATATATAGCTCATACAAATCCGAGTTACAATAAAATCCGAGAAATTACAAACAGCCATCGAGAAACCGATTTTTCGAGATAAAATTCAAACTGGAAATTCACACTTATCTTCAGCAGATGTCTAACCCTATATAGGGAAAACGTTTGCGCCTTTTCTGTTATTTTAACAAAGTGTAGCCAGACGTCTGACCTTATAGCAACAGAGATCTGGACTTCCATAGCGCGACTGGACAGAGAGCAGGTATACATATGAGCTCATTGCATCAAACGTCTATGCCTCCGCTGGAAATTTGGGGCTTTATCGCCAGACGTCTAAGCTCATAACTTCAGACGTCTGGCCTTTCTCTGGATCTACAGTCTTGATATACAGGATATCCTTCACAACAATCTCCACAATGGCTTGTATATCCTTATAGTTACCTGCCCTTGTTCTGTATCCTTTAGGATTGCCTTTGTTGTTCTCCCTGTTTCCCCTGCTGGCACAGCTTCAAACCTTGAAACCGCGAACTGTCACAGTTTTTTCCCAGAACTGCGAAATTGGTGTTGTCACAGTTTTTAACTAGAACTGCGAAAATGGTGTGACCCTCCTACCAAGATCGCACTTCCTCACAATTGAGTACATGAATAGAATCCAAGAATGACTTGAAATTCTCCGTAGGAATGTCCTTTGTTAGCATGTCCGCCGGATTCACCTTAGTATCGATTTTAATCAAATCGATATCCTTTTCGGCTCAATCCCTTATCTTTTGATACCGCACGTCGATGTGCTTAGTTCGACTGTGGTATACTGATTCTTCACCAAATGAATGATGCTTTGACTATCACAAACTAACGGAACCGACCCCTTATTGAATCCGAACTCGCCAACTAAGACTTTTAACCATAAGTTTTTCTTAGATGCTTCCAATGCCGTCATATATTCTGCCCCCATCGTTGAGAGTAGCACGGTATCTTGAAGTGCCGACTTCCAACTGATTGGAGATTCTGCAACTATATATACGTAGCTTGTAAGAGATCTTTTCTTGTCCAAGTCACGAGCATAATCCGCATCTACGTATCCTTGCAACTATTTTGATTTATCTTCTGACTTGTGAAAGAATAGACCGAGTTGTTTAGTGCCTTTTAGATACCGAAGTATCCACTTTACAGGTTCCTAATGAAGCTTCCCTGGATTTGATATGTACTGGCTAACCAGACTTACCGTATAGGATATTTCTGGAAGTGTTCATACCATAGCGTACATCAGCCATCCCACCGCACTTGCATATGGTACTCGAGAATATTTTCCTTCTCCTCGCTGATTCGGACACTCATTAAAGGATAAGAGGCTTTTATGTTGAATCTCTCCAACACCTTCTCTATATATCTTCTTTAGGATAGCCAAAACTTTCTATCCTTTCTGTCTCGCAAAATCTCCATCCCAAGAATCTTCTTTACTTCACCTATATTCTTCATGTCAAATTCCGCACTCAATGAAGCTTTGAGCGTCTTTATTTCCACTATACTCTTAGTAGCAATCAACATATAGGAGTAGATATATCTAAGACCCATATTTAAGTCGTTTCGAGTATACGCAGCTGTCATATTCACATCGAGAGTGGTTGGTCTTCCTCATGAAAGAATCAAAACGTTTATACCACTGCCTGGAAGACTGTTTCAACCCATATAGTGATCGCTTGAGTTCACATACATGATCCTCCTTGTTGGGCTCTACAAATCCTTCAAGTTGTCTCATGAAGATTGTTTCTTCTAATTCACAATGCAGAAATGTCATTTTCACGTCCATTTGCTCCAAATCTAAATCTTGAGTAGCTACCTTTGCTAACAAAACTCGAATAAGCTTATGCTTGACTACAGGAGAGAAAATTTTGTTGTAATCAACCTTTTCCTTCTGAGCAAAACCCTTCACAACTAATCGTTCCTTATATTGCTCATTTTCCTTTTTCCTAAATACCCACTTGTAGCAAATAGCCCTTTTGCCTTTCGGTAGCTCTGTCAATCTCCACGTACCGTTCTTTCGAAGTGACTTCATATCCTCTGTCATTGCAACAATCCATCAATCCCTATCCTCTTGCCCAATGGCCTCTTGATAAGAGCTGGGATCTTCACTTTCAATGACTAAAGTGTATGCGAGCATATCTTCGAAACCGTACCTAACCGGTGCCCTATGTATACATGTTGATCTCCTTAATGCTATTGTCTATGGATCCTGTTGGGATTGTTCCTCACCGTATGTCTCCGTGTTTTGCTCGTCCATCTCCACATCAATAGGCTGAAATTGTGTTTCGGTATCCGTATCCTTATGAGCGCCAGAAAACTCCACCTCCACTGGATCATTGTCCCTTAATACTCCACCTGCCTTCTTATTATCTCCAGCTATATCTTTCAACATGGAACCCACATCGAAGATTACATCTCGGCTAGTGAACGCCCTTTTGTTTTCCAGATCCCATAACCTGTAACTTTTAACTCCAAGTTTGAATCCCAAGAAAACGCTCTTTTTTGACTTTAACTCCAACTTGGTCCTATGCTTCTGATTCACGAGTGAGTAGGCAGAGCACCCAAACACTCGTAGAGAATCATAACCGACTGGCTCTCCACTCCATACTTCTTCTCGAATCTGAATATTTATGGCCGTAAATAGAGACCTGTTAACCAAATAGCACGCATGACTCACCGCCTCTGCCCAGAAGTCCTCCGAAAGACCGGATCGCAATCGAAAACTTCTGACTCTCTCTAGTAGTGTCTTGTTCATGCGTTCCGCTACCCCATTTTGCTCTGGTTGTCCTGAAACCGTCCATTGCCGCTATATGCCCTGTTCTTTACAGCAATCTATAAATTTTTTTGAAGTGTATTCACCTCCATTGTCTATCTGCAAATACTTCACCGATTGCCCCTTTTGCTTCTCCACTGCCACTTCCACTCCTTAAAACTGGCAAACACATCTGATTTTTGTTTAAGGAAGTAGACCCATACCTTCTGTGAAAAGTTGTCAATGAAAGTGACTTAGTATGCGGTACCTCCCTTTGATGCAATCGGCGATGGCACCCATACGTCTGAGTGAATGTAATCAAGAAGTCCTTCGGTCTTTTACACGGCTTTCTTGAAGGTTGCTTCCTCATTGTAAAATATTTGCAAAAATCTAACTTGCACTAGGTAATACTTTTCTGCAACTCCTTTCTGTGCAACTCACGAAGTCCCCTCTCACTCATGTGACCAAGACGCATATGCCACGGTTTTTTTGTATCCTCCACCTGTTTTTCTGTAGCCATGGCTGCACCACCATTCACCATGCTGGCGTCCAAACGATACAAATTCTTCAGTCTGTCCCTTCATGATCATTAAGGCACCTTTGACAACCTTTAGTACTCTTGCTTGACCAACGAACTTACATTCTGTCGCATTCAATGCTCCTATAGAAATCAGGTTTTCCTTTAGTTTCAGAACGTGATGCACGTGCACAAGTGTTCGCACTACACCATCAAACATGCGGATTTTGATGTTCCCTATGCCAATGGTCTTGCACGCCATATTGTTCCCCATGAAAACATTGTTGTCATTGAACTCCTTATAAGTGTCGAACAACTCCTTCTTCAGGAACATATAGTATGAACATCTGGAATTAAGAATCCAAGCGTAAGAATCTTCCTTCCCGGTGTGTATGGAGAGTACATCACACTGATATTCTTCTACTTCAGTCGTAACACAACCATTACCCTTCTTCTCCAATCAATGTTTGTACTTTTGGTATTGCTTCTTCAGATTCCCCGGCTATTTGCAAAAGAAGCATGGTTCATTCTTTTGCCCGAATGATTTGGATTCCCCCTTATGTTTTTGCGTCTGTTTTTATTCTTCAACATTCCCCTTTCACCGCCAAACAACAATGATGACTCCTCTCATGGAGTTGATTTCTTCATGATCTCATTGTTGAGAAGCGTCGTTGTAAACTCCTCTATCTCAAGAGTCTCCTTCCCATAAAAAATAGTTGTCACCAAGTGTTCATACGAATTTGGAAGCGAATATAAGAGCAAAAGCGCTTGGTCCTCCTCCTCAAACTTGACTTCATGGCATAAAAGATCGCTTACCATCTTGTTAAAGCTATTTAAATGGTCATGAATCAGAGTCCTTTTCTTCATGCATAAACCGTAGAGTTGCTTCCTTAGGCATAGATTGATAGACAAGGAGTTTTTTATGTACAAGCACTACTACAATCAAGGGCTGCCCCTACGGTTAGGACCGTAGGGCAAAGCACTACCCTTATGGTGCCCATCGTAGGGGCCAAAATATCAACCGTAAGACGAAACAGCGTAGGGAAAAATATTTACCCCTACGGATGTAACTTTGCCCATACGATTTCCAACGTAAGGGCAATTATTTTTTTTAATTTATTAAAAAAGATAGTAATATCTTATCTATACGGTTCTCACCATATATGCCTCTACGAATTAAACCGTAGGGGCCAAAGATCATTTTTTTTTATTTTTGTTTAAAAATATTTATATTTTTTGCCCCTACGGTTATCACCATATGGGAATGCCCCTACGGATTCCACCATAGGGGTACAATATAAGGTTTTTCAGACATTATGCCCCTACGGGCTGACTCGCAGAGGCATATATTTTCCCCTACGGTGACAAGCATAAAGGCAAAAAATATAAATTTCTTTTCAAAAATGCGTTCCCCGATTTTTCCCGTTTTGTACACAATAATATACATACCACACACTATATCATATACCTGAATACAGAAATACTAATCAATAACATCCCACGCATAATATATAACGAAATAAACAAATATAATACAAAATCAAGATGATAATCAACATATACAACAACCGATATCCAAAATATACAATATGTATCAAATAAAGTACAGTCATCCTACAAAAATAAAAAATATAAATAAATCACTACTGACGGCTCGGTCCAAGTGCTCCATCTTGAAATATGTGGGAAATCTGGCGCATCTGTTCCTCGGTGCAGCCCTGGGACGACAAAAGCTCGAGTACTAAAACTGCAGGAGTGGGAGTGGGATGCGGAGCCGAAGTTGAAGGAGTGACCTGCACAGAAGAAGCCGGATAAGTGGCCTGCGGAGCTCGAGCCGAAGAAGTGGCCTGCGCAGCAGCAGCCGTAGTCGAAGGAATAGCCTGTGCAACCATAGCCGAGAAGTGGCCTGCCGAATTTGTAAAGTTTATAAGTTTATGTAATAAATGAATAAGGAACAGTATACTAGATTCAGTATATATGTCTTGTTATGAAATTTTAAGTCTAGAAATTAAGTCTTGCGAATTGAAATGATATGTTATTGATCTATAAGATTCATGTCAGATTCATATCAATATCGGATTCTTGCGAATTCATGAATCCTATTCGTATCCGTATTTGAATCCGTGTTATATAGATTAGAAATATAAATATATAAGTATACACGAATGGAAAAAACATATGTACCATCATCTCCTCGACTTGGGAGCTCAATGCGGCCATCTGCTTTTCCAGACGTCGCTCGCGGAAGGAGCAGAAGTAATCGCCGAAGAGGAGGAAAACTTTAGCTTGGTCATACTGGGACTAAGTCTCCAGTCTCTCTGTCAACTACCATGGCGCCCTCCATGTACGGCGTCTAGGACATGGGTCAGCACGGCCGGATCAGTCTCTGAGCTAAAATCAATCCCTAATACCTCCGCCTGCTGCACTACCCGTGCCTACACCATGTAAAGAATTCAAATGTAAGTGAACCTTTTAAATTTAAACTTATTAAAAAAAATTCATTCGAATTAGAACAATTATTAACACTTATGCAATACTCCTCGGTAGCAGCGTCGGGATATCAAAGCTCGCCTGTGGCAGATCTGTCGATGTGGCGTGGACGGACATATAATCCTTCAACACGCTCGGTGTACCACCCTCCGCCACGGTCCGAGCTCTCTGTAATCTAATAAACACACACACACACACACACACACACACACACACACACACACACACATATATCATAATTTTTCATATTGCATTATATCAAAATAGATATATTGTAATTTACATTTGCCTCTATGGCATGAGTAATGTTCCTCGACCCATCCGTGTAGGTAGGTCAACCCCTCTGGCTTCTTATCAGATACTTTTAGCTTATACCCATCCTTTCCGTAGGTGGGACACTCTTTCAAATCTAAATTCTCTTTCTGGTACGACATGCAATCTTTGGGACATGCATGAATTTTCTTACAGTTCAGACCCAAATCAGACATCATCTTCTGGGTTTCATACCAGCCCTCGGGTACGTTATTTCTTGGGGCATAGAATCTTTCAGGAACTTGAGAAATATCGTGAATGATTTTTTGCTCCATCTATTTAGTAATTTAACCTGGAAAAGATGAACGAATCACGATAGTGTGAAATACTTTACATTCTCATTGATTGGTATCTTGGCATCATTCATGTGTTTTTCATACTTATCCGCACAGTGTCCTTGACCCGAAAGAACGTTTTTTCGGTAGGATTACTATTACTGAGAGCAGTCTCTACCATATCCTCCATTTTTTCTCCTGAAAAGAAGTTATCTTCTTCTTCTTCTGCCGCATTATCTTCTTCTTCTTCTTCTTTTCATTTCTCATGATATAACCAAGTAGTAAAAATCTGGTAATACCATTCTTAATGATGTGAAGCACTACCAATTGTATCTTTTGGTGCAACTTATTCCCACACCTATCACATGGACAAATGATTTTCCCTAAAATTTCCTTATGATGTTCGCGTGCAAATTCGATGAAAGCAGCACCTCCTGCGACGAACTTAGGGTTCATGCGTTGTTGCCAATCTATCCAGTCCTTAACGCTGATGCACTCTTGGTCCGTGTTAGACTGTATAACATATAAATTGTGATAGTTTTTTATAGTGACTATATTGAGAAATATAAGAACGAGATGATTATTGACAAAGAAGAGAATGGAAGAAAATAGTGTAGTGTATGCTTTGTGTGTGTTAGTGTGTATGTGCTTTGTGTATGTGTGTTTCAATTTATGATTTCGGTTATGTGTAAGGTTAGTGTATATGTGATTTGTGTATGTGTTTATTGTGTTTTCGTATTGTATGTGTGTGTTTCGACTGTCTGGGTAAGGCTTCTATTATTGGAGATAGTGCCCTCAGAGTCAATTATTGGATCGCAGGCACGTGATTGCAATGATTGCAGAGGACCTATACCGGCAGGACAGTCTTACTCGAGATGATAGTATGCTATCTGGTTTGCCTTTATCAGTCGTGTACATGTTCAGGTGACTGATTACATGTTACACTTTGACAGAGCCCTTAGGATCTTTCTTTACTACCTACAGTATGATGGCGATCATATACGTGAGAGTTGGGTGGTTTATACACATATCCTTAATTGTGGTCCCTAGTCGTGGGAGTTTCGAGACAGGGCAACGATACTCCGGAGTAGACTAGTGTATACAGTCGAGACCCCGACGAAGGGCGGTGGCCGGTCTCACAAGCCACTGGTGTCAGTTGGTTCACCTAAGATGTATACAGGTGCTCATTGGGTTATAAGTACACCGGACAGGACTCACCGGGAACCTGCTAGTTGGTATTATACATATCGTCAGATAGCAGTTCCCTGGTGACATGTGTACATGTTAGTTCATCGACCTGAGGTCATCATTTGTCTAGTGTGAGTTCCCACTGTGCTTTGATTTCTACCCTACCACGGCTCAAAGGAGTCGTGCAAACAAGTAGTTTTTGGGTACAGTCCCGAGCCACATGGAGGCACGTGAGCGGATCGGCAAGGGATTCGTCTCTCCCGGTATTGGGGGTGAGATCGTGATGTGTCTAGGAGAGCCATTACACAAAACCCACGGCCGTGGCAGGAGATTTACTAGTAGGTACTCCAGTAGTATCTCATGGTGTTATTGGGCTACACTCCGACACGACTTATACTGTTTTTGGGGGTCTGACGTTACCAGCCCCCTAGGAAGATATGCGATACTCATAGACGAACGGACCGGACTGTATATACATTGTCACTGTTAGGCTCAGTAGGGTTTCCGGATGAGTTCGCTCATCGGCCTCCCTTGAGGTCAGTCCATGGGCAGCCGTTACGCATAGCTAGTGCCGCTGACGGTTTGTGGTTAAACCAACTGCCAGGGTAATGACGGTCATTAGAGTCCCCCACAGTTTCCCAAGTTCGGGCGAAACGTTGTAGAAGCCGTATGGTTTTATGGCAGGGTTCGGAAAATGCACGTGCGTTTACGCACGTGTCATTTTTCGGGCAGATAATACTGGTGGGCTTTTGTTTAAGCCGGATCCGAATATTATATTGAGTAGATATAATATCTTTGTCTCAGTTGCATTTGTATTAGTTCGTAATACAAATGCGGGTATTTTTATACAGTTACGGGTTATCCTGAAATTCGTTTCGGGATCGCGTTTGGAAGTTGCCAGTTTCCAGTTTTCTATCGCCCGACTTTTAACATTCGGTTAAAGACGGATTTATCTTTTCTTGAGATGAGTGTGGAAGGTTTTAGAAGTTTCTAGAAGAGGTGACTAGGATGGTGACTAGGCTTCATGACTCATTTGTTTCATTCATTGTGTTCACACTAGGTTTTAATGACTCATGCTTTAACATTAATGATTCTTGTTTAACCTAAGGTTATTTGTTCATGATATTTATCCTTGTGGTCACCCTCTTTGCTCCTACCATCACCTCCCTCTTCTTATTTATTGGCCGGCCCCCCATTGTGAGAGATAGAGAGTTTGATTTGATTTTGGAAAAAAGACTATGGTTTTGGATGCATGAAATTTGATAACTCATTTCTGATTCCATTTCATTTCGAGTGGCAACTTCATTAACCGATCGTCCACGGTTTTGGACGAAGTGAGACAAAGTATTCTACTCATTCTCTACATCAATCTTGGTCGTCTCTTTTAGCAAACTTGACGACCGAGTTGCCTCGAGTCAGAGGCGGGAGCCCGTTTAAAGAATCGTTGACGTGGTGCCACCTGGACGAGCAGATCGGAGATCGACGAGATCGGAGAAGCCGCAACGGAGCGTGGGATGATGGTTAAAGAACGAAGGACTCGGATCGTTCGGTATAACCTTTCTACTCTCTTTACAGTTTGTTAGTTTAGCAATAATGGCAGATCCGGGTTATAGTATACGATAGCGCCAGTTAAAAAGTTTTTGTTCCGCATTTGGCGTCTGTAGATGGCCGGGGCGCTACCGTAGACTTACAGTGGTATCAGAGCCTCACCATTTTGCTTTACTAACTTGTGCTAACGCGTTTAAAACATCGATCGGACAGAGTATCAAAAACTGCAAAATTTCCATTCACAGTTTCTGTCGATTTTAAATCAAGTCCTAAAATTATTTTACATATCACAGAAATCTGTGCAGGGTTTTCTAAGCACATGGTGCAAATTTGAGCACGTGACTCAACAGGAACGCCGCGGAATCGCAGTCAAACCTAGGGTTTGACCGCGCATCCGCGGCTGTTATGTTGAATCATTGACCCAAATTTGTACAGCAGCTTCTCTGTTGGAATTTGAGGTTTTTGGGATATATGTTTTGGGCCCATATTTTGTTACTGTACAGCAGATGTTCGTGGGGTCTACTTCGTGATATTTAGTCGATCGAAATTTAAACATGTTAGTTTACAGTGCTTACATTATATCTCCGACCGGGAATGTCATTTGATCGGTAAACCACGTCTGATTGCTATAGTTCCTTTTAGACGGGTTTGCGAACGTGACATTCGCGTTGATGTTCTGTGTTGTGCTGTGATGTTGCGGATTTGTCGTGGTGGATAGCAGTGTGCAATGGTAGTGCTGTTTGGATTTATTTGTACATTTGATATTGCGGGGCGAGCGTCCAACATATGGACTTCCGTCACTGCCTGTTGTATAATATTCTTTTGGGGCACAACCGGGTCGAGGTCGATGTACCCGTTGTACATATTTTTCATTTCTGTACTAGGTTTTACCTTACGACGGAGTGCACGGATAGCCGGGTTCTGGAGGGCAACGGGTCCGCATCTCATGGCTTTGAGAGGCAGAGGGGCCTCACTCTAAAATTGGTAGACTATTCGCCGCACTCGTAGGAGGTACAGGTTGACCCAAGGAGGGGTGCTCAAGCTACCGGATTCCGTGAAGTGCAGGGTGGTCCATTCACTTTGCTGTAGGGGGCTGCCTCGCTTCAGGTTTTGGCGGGTAACTTGCCGCACCCGTAGGGGTCTAGGTTTCATTGCACAGGCTATCCACACGACCAGGAGAACGTCGGGTTTCAGCAGCGGCTCTGTGAAACTCGGGGATCCCAGATTATCTGTATTATTCTTTGATGCTTATTACTTTTCTGTAATGTTGCATATTATCACGCCTTGAGCGATTATTGTATATTGGTTTATATACTATTAGATGTTGTATATGTTTTACACCCGCGCTAGTCCAGTCCCCGCTCTATCGTTAGTTAAGTAACCTAACGGGTGATGACGGGACCCAGTGACGAATGCGGATGGCATATACGTACATTTTATTTTCGTTCTTTTATGGTGTGATTGATTGATGGGACTGCGTTGATTCTGATCAATGCAAAGGAAAGCAAACCTATTTGGCAGTTGTTGGAACAATTTAAAAAGTGTTATTACAAAGACGTTTTCTTTTGTTTTGCATAGCGGTATTCGGTTGGAATATCCTGCACCTCATTCGACGGGGCAAGGGCCGATATCCCTTCACCGGGACTGACCCCTTGGGCAGAAGTTTACGTCAGTGTAATAACTTCACTATAGTCGATTACACGTTGCTTTGCATCATGGTATTCAGTGGAATATCCTGCACCTCATTCCACTAGGAAAGAGCCGAGATCCCTTCACCAGGAATGACCTCTTTAGCAAAAGGTTTTCGCCACTATATTTTATTAAAAGCTATCAGGTTCCTTCAGCGATATCAAGTTCGTTACGTTAAAGGTTTTTCGCCAAAAACCAGCCGTAGCCCTCCGTCAATTCTTTTGGGTATTCAGTAGTATTCAAGCTATGTATTTTGACCTAACGCCAAGGCATAGTGTTTGGTAGCTGCTGGGTATTCATTTGTTGCATAGATAGATGAGTAGGTTTGGGACATCCGTTCTGCCATTTTGACCTAACGCCAAGGGCATGTGCTGGTGGGTTCAAATTGACAAGATAGTGACGGGTAGAACTTGGCATGTGACTTATGACATTTTGACCTAACGCCAAGGTCATAAGAGCATGGGGCAAAAATCTTATCGGGAGTTTCTAAAGAAACTGAAACTTGCCAAGTATGCGCATACCTTCTGGAGTATGAGTAACGTGGATGCATACCGTCACGTTATCATGCGATGAGAGTTGGATCCCGATTCCCACTGATGAGTTGGTTTACTCTTCGGGTGATCCCGATTTATTCTTCTTTAGGTTTGGAGGAGAATTTGACAGTACAGTGAGAGGTTTCCGGATTAGATAAAGTGATAACCATTCTGATCTAGGTTAGAGTGCACGCAGAGTGTTTCTTTTCTCTCTCTCTTTGGCAGCGACCTTGGACCGACCCTAGACTATGACTTAGTGACTAAGTTGACCGAACCTTCTTAAAATACTGGCTTTTGGATTGTCTGAGTTGCATAAGTCATTGCCACTCCTTCTTTTACCCTTTGCATTTCTCAGAACACCCCGTATTACTACGGACATCCACTTCCATTGGATAGATCCATCGTATGGTTATATACGAACTCAAAGGGACTTCTTCGAGGATGGATCAAGGTTCAGGAGAAATAGAATTAGTTTATTCAGTTGTCTTTTATTATCACCTTCTCTCAGGTTGCGAGGGCTCTTTGGTTTAGGAGAGTACACCTATTACGCTTATTGGATAGTCTTATTCCAAACCATAGGCAGGTGCCGAAAGGTAGGGAATGAAGAAAACCAATTAGCCTAAGTAGGGTGTGCAGAAGGTAATATGTAAAGACAAAATAAAGAGATTAGAAAGAGGGCAAAGTAAAATGCGACTGTTATCATTCACGACCAAAACCGCGTACTTCATCGCCACTCCTATTTCACCTTTAAAAGAATAAGGTATTATTCAGTTGTCTTTTATCATCACCTTCTCTCAAGATGCGAGTACTCCTTGGTTTAGGAGGGTACACCTATTATGCTTACTGGATAGTCTTCTTCCAAACCATAGGCTGGTGCCAAATGGTAGGGAAGGAAGAAAACCATTTAGCCTAATGATGGTGTACAGAAGGTAATGACTATAGACAAATAAAGGGATTTGGAGAGATGGAAATAAAATATACGGTTGAAGTCATGAATTGGATTATGGAAGGGGCATTACTAGGAATACCAGGATACCCCTACGAAACATTTTCATGTTTCAGTGCATTGTTAAAGGAAAACTATTTTTCCGATTAGATACTTACTCCAGGGTATGTATTTACCAGGTTTCATTCTCATATCTGTATAGTTTTACAGATGATGAGTGGGAGTAAGTTATTGGGAATTAGGTGATCATCCTCATTATATCGGAATTCGTTGTAATTGGTGATATTTGAGGAAATCGCCAGGGTACAGTTTTCAACCTACGACGCACAGGTTATGAGTTGCTTAACTCAGCGGACTTATACAGAGTATTGTATGTTGTCCAGTGTCCATCAGGACAAAGGGGTAGGTCCTCGTACTATGTTCTGTTTACTTATGACTTCTCTAGTTTTTAGACAAGTGTTTCGTAGAAATACAAGGTCTAAGTTTTGAGAAGTTGTGGGTATAAGAATAAAGTAGAGAACCAGGTGTCACAAGTATCGGGATTCTTCAAAGAGAATGAAGATGTAGATTCTTGTGATTGGTATTCAGATGATAGTAATGGTTTTGAGAAACTTGTTTCTCTTTCAGGTTGCTCATAATTGGATAGATTCCTAAGTAGAGTAATGCTGATTAGCCTCTTTCCATTAAGTTGATATGCACTGGAGACAGTTGCATGATTTGAATCTGGTTCCAATTAAATAAGTGAAAAAGTTTCTATATTGGATATAGAATGGTTCATACCTTAAAAAGATGTTATGGTACGAGGAGTTGTCCAGCTTATGCTTAAAACCAGACTCTGGATAACTCAGGGCACGTTTCTGTAATGGTTGTTTGTGGGTTGACCCTGGCTATGACGAGGGTTGACTTTCTACCATTTGGAAGATCAATAGTGATATTTTTCTTGACTCGCCACAGTTTTAGTAAAATGGATCTTTTCACAAAACAGTAGTGGGAGTATGGTAGAACTGATTCCAGAACCGTAAATGATTACGAAAAATTTAATAGGACCTATATATTCAATCAGGTTTGACATTCCATTAGCCACTCCGCAGATATGTTGGGTAACCTCAGACACCCGAGAGGTACTCCGGTAGCCTCAAGGACGGTGACATGAAGGTTCTTATCTACCCAGACTTGACACTACTGTTGTTCCAGGCTATGAGACCCGGTAGGAGGGTTGTCGTAGTTAGTGGGAGCAGCGGAAGCATAGTGGGCAAGATGCTTATGTCTATTTATAGACTTGGGCAGTTATAGCGGAGATAGATCATCTAATTTTGATGTGACGGTCATGTGTTTGACTTCATCAGAATAGGGGATGGATCTGTTAAGAAGGTAGTAGGGTGTGATGTCATGGTACATGGATGACATACACAGAGTAGGAAGTAAAATTCCTATACTACGATCGGTTGTACTATGGTAGCCACACAGTTATTTCTCCAAACAGGATATGGATATAATATCAGACATTCTGGTTTCTAGATCTATGGTTTTAGATCTGGATTTGGGTAGTTTTCCAATGTGGGTACTTTGACAGTATTCTAATGGTTTTTAGAATAGATGACTCCTGGCATGGTGGTGTACTTGCAGGTGATGGAGTCACCCTCTCTAAAGGTGTCTTACAGACTAAAGGGGAGAGGGATGGGCATGATTGGCAGATCACTTGCTTAGGCAACTGAGTCAATCATGAGATGTCAAGTACCACACCAGATGTTGTTTTTGCACTAGATGCAATAAGTTTTTATTAATCCAATCCTGGAGAAACATAAGGAAGCAGTTTTAAAACATAAGTACATGTTCTACGGATTTGATGACGGCAGCCTCCTTCGGGAGACGGTTATCATTCCAGGCTTCAAAGATGACATGGATGACAGAGTGATTGTCAGGGTTATAGTTTTTCCCTCTGACGAGGGACAGTATTATGGACAGGTGGTCCAAGAGGATACTGTGGGAGGCTTGGTGGAGGATACTGATTAGGTTCAGTGATCGATACAGTCTAAGAAGTTTGGATTTGGAGTTCATTTATGAACTGGGTCCCATCAGATATCCAGACATATTCTAAGACAGGTATTACTCAATTCGGGAGATGGATTTCTCCACGAACTTGAGATTGAGAGAGATATAGAAAGAAACATCTAGGCGGATCCACTCACTGAGGCTATTTCTCGAACACAATAGTTTTACAAACGGGCTTTGTGAAACTGATTAGTAGAGGAGTTGGATGTTCGGTTTCACACGGGCTGTGAGTATTCGACATCGCAATAATTATCCTTAAGTGCAAGTGGGAGATTGTTGGAGATAGTGCCCTTAGAGTCAATTATTGGATCGCAGGCACGTGATTGCAATGATTGTGGAGGACCTATACCGGTAGGACAGTCTTACTCGAGATGATAGTATGCTATATGGTTTGCCTTTATCAGTCGTGTACATGTTCAGGTGACTGATTACATGTTACACTTTGATAGAGCCCTTAGGATCTTGCTTTACTACCTACAGTATGATGGCGATCATATACGTGAGAGTTGGGTGGTTTATACGCATATCCTTGATTGTAGTCCCTAGTCGTGGGAGTTTCGAGACAGGGCATCGATACTCCGGAGTAGACTAGTGTATACAGTCGAGACCCCGACGAGGGACGGTGGCCGGTCTCACAAGCCACTGGTGTCAGTTGGTTCACCTAAGATGTATACAGGTGCTCATTGGGTTATGAGTACACCAGACAGGACTCGCCGGGAACCTGCTAGTTGGTATTATACATATCGTCAGATAACAGTTCCCTGGTGACATGTGTACAGGTTAGTTCATCGACCTGAGGTCGTCATTTGTCTCGTGTGAGTTCCCACTGTGCTTTGATTTCTACCCTACCACGGCTCAAAGGAGTCGTGCAAACAGGTAGTTTTTGGGTACAGTCCCGAGCCACATGGAGGCACGTGAGCTGATCGGCAGAGGATTCGTCTCTCCCGGTATTGGGGGTGAGATCGTGCTGTGTCTAGGAGAGCCATTACACAAAGCCCACGGCCGTGGCAGGAGATTTACTGGTAGTTACTCCAGTAGTATCTCAGGGTGTTATTAGGCTACACTCCGACACGACTTATACTGCTTTTGGGGGTCTGACGTTACCAGCCCCTAGGCAGATATGCGATACTCATAGACGAACGGACCGGAATGTATATACATTGTCACTGTTAGGCTCAGTAGGGTTTTCGGATGAGTTCGCTCATCGGCCTCCCTTGAGGTCAGTCCATGGGCAGCCGTTACGCATAGCTAGTGCCGCTGACGGTTTGTGGTTAAACCCACTGCCAGGGTACTGACGAGTCATTAGAGTCCCCCACAAACAGTTTCCCAAGTTCGGGCGAAACGTTGTAGAGGCCGTATGGTTTTATGGCAGGGTTCGGAAAATGCACGTGCCTTTACGCACGTGTCATTTTTCGGGCAGATAATACTGTTGGGCTTTTGTTTAAGCCGGATCCGAGTATTATATTGAGTAGATATAATATCTTTGTCTCAGTTGCATTTGTATTAGTTCGTAATACAAATGCGGGTATTTTTATACAGTTACGGGTTATCCTGAAATTCGTTTCGGGATCGCTTTTGGAAGTTGCCAGTTTCCAGTTTTCTATCGCCCGTCTTTTAACATTCGGTTAAAGACGGATTTATCTTTTCTTGAGATGAGTGTGGAAGGTTCTAGAAGTTTCTAGAAGAGGTGACTAGGATGGTGACTAGGCTTCATGACTCATTTGTTTCATTCATTGTGTTCACACTAGGTTTTAATGACTCATGCTTTAACATTAATGATTCTTGTTTAACCTAAGGATATTTGTTCATGATATTTATCCTTATGGTCACCCTCTTTGCACCTACCATCACCTCCCTCTTCTTATTTATTGGTCGGCCCCCCATTGTGAGAGATAGAGAGTGATTGATTTGATTTTGGAAAAAAGACTATGGTTTTGGATGCATGGAAATTTGATAACTCATTTCTGATTCCATTTCATTTCGAGTGGCAACTTCATTAAACGATCGTCCACGGTTTTGGACGAAGTGAGACAAAGTATTCTACTCATTCTCTACATCAATCTTGGTCGTCTCTTTTAGCAAACTTGACGACCGAGTTGCCTCGAGTCAGTGGCAGGAAACCGTTTAAAGAATCGTTGACGTGGTGCCACCTGGACGAGCAGATCGGAGATCAACGAGATCGTAGAAGCCGCAACGGAGCGTGGGATGATGGTTAAAGAACGAAGGACTCGGATCGTTCGGTATAACCTTTCTACTCTCTTTACAGTTTGTTAGTTTAGCAATAATGGCAGATCCGGGTTATAGTATACGATAGCGCCAGTTAAAAAGTTTTTGTTCTGCATTTGGCGTCTATAGACGGCCGGGGCGTTACCGTAGACTTACATCTATCCTATTATGAATGTATAGAGCTGACACCCATTCACTTAAGCTTTCATCTGTTTCGAGAAAATTTTGGCAGAACTTTCCTGCTGTTCTCCGAGTACACTGTAATAGAATAGATAATTATTTAAACAATATTGAAATGAATATCTAATTTATCTTTGTACACGGAGAATTAGCGGAAAGGTACCGACGAAATAACTCGAAACGAATGAAAACACAAGTAAATGCAGGAGTTTAAATTAAACATTCCTAACTTGTCCAAACTGGACACATCTATCAGTTATCATATGATTGAATTTTCTTGTCACATAGACTACATGACGGTTGTTAGCATTGAACGATACCGTCTGATATTTAACAACCTTCGTATAGTTTTATATCATGACAAACATCAAACGTATGTTAACCGACAAATGGGACTGTCATGCCCCGCTTCCCAAAATAAGTAAATACGATATGTGACAAAGCCAACCATGCTACCTATAGCGAGGAAAGATCCTTCCAAAGTCACATTACGGCTGTCAAACAGATATTAAGAACAATAAATAAAATCTAACTAACGCATGTCCATCTGCTACAATAGATAATAATCAAGAAATGTAAATAGCGGAACAAATAAAGATCCAATAAAGAAATAATATTCAAATCAGGTCCCTCATAGGATCACAATGCTAAAAACTAAATTTAAACTACGGAAATAAAAATAAACTAAGCATCTCTAAAACTAATCATCAAACTCCTCACTGCTCAGCTTGCTTTTCAAAATACTCTAGATCTTTCTGCGACAAGGTCAAAGGAACTGGGCCATACAAAACCCAGAAGTTAGTGGGTCATAAATATCATAAAGTAATGGTGTAACCATAACATGATGCTATAAAAACGATATGAGTATAAACCATAATCACAGGTGTAAAAACAGTGGCTATAGGTATGTCACGTGTATCCTAAAATCTGTGTTTCTAGATTATCTATACTAACGGTATTTGAAACCAATTAATGGAATCGTCGATATAACCCAATAGTTTCCTATGCGTGCTCGGGACCATGGTCAAGACCCTCGGGGATGAATCCGAGACGTGCCGCTAAGCAGTAAAAACATGATATCATGTATAGACAAATGATATTAGCATCATCATTCCGGGGCCCAAAGCCCATATCGACTGATCAGTCTCTGGAAAGTAATGAACTATTGAGTTACAAGTCAGATTTCATTATTGATTTCCCCTTTTCCCCTGGGTTTCGTGTTTAAGTCATGTATTAACGATATCTTCTTAATGCCAACACATGATCAAGTAAATATATGTCTTGTCTAACTAAACAACAAGTCACGTCCATCAGGACAATAAGTCAAGATTGTCAGCATTAGTAATAATCTAAGTAACAAGTCTAGTAATGTGTCATGAACATGTCATGCAGTGTGTTAACACGATAAATACTTGTTGGAAAATGGTAACTAGTTCATTTAAAACACTGTATAAATAACCAATGTATATTATTTATTTTGTAAGATATACTTTATTTATTTATATATATACTTATTTGTAATAACGTTTTACGTTTACTACTAATTATATTGTCGTATAGGTAAAAGATAATGAAACTACAGTGGAAATATAATAAAATTAGAATGAACTAGCATGCAACGATATAAAGCTGTTATTGATAAAAATACGAATTAACGCCGTAAAAATTTTATATTAAAAATAACTTGCTAAATATTAAAATACGTATTTTACTAAATAACTATATATTGGAATATGTAATGTACCATGTCGCAAGTTTAGAAACTTGCCACGATTGTTAAACTCATGACAAAATACGGATATTCGCCCGACGGCGACGTTTGAAATCATGACGTACTCACAGCCTTGGTTACTAGCGACCGTGTACCACTCTGGGATGCACGCTGGTGCTCTGTAGAATTTTCAGATGCTGGTATTTTGGTTGAAGGCAACGGTTGTTAGGAATATGTATGCTCTAGAGGCCACTATTGTATAGTAAAATGGATGCTTGGATATATATATATATATATATATATATATATATATATATATATATATATAAGACTTTCTTGCTCAACATGATAGTGTGCTATCTAGTTGCTCTTTATCTTAACATGTGCACTTATTTTAGTTTACTGTCTCTTTGATACATGTTGATAAAACCCTTAGGATGTTGGATTGACTACCAGGACTATGATGTAGATCATACTAGTGGCGCTTAAGTAGTCCACAAGCACATCCTTAATAGTTTCTAGTCGAGGGAGTATCGAGACGGGGCATCGATATTCCAGAATAGACTAGTGTGTTCATTTCTTGACTCTGTATGGGGAGATGGTTGATCCCACAGCCATTGGTGTTTGACATCAAAGATTGTACATAGACGCTCATTGGAGAATGAGTATATCGAACATGACTCGCCGAGAACTCCTAGATGGTACCATACCTATCGTCAGATAGCAGTTCTCTGGTGACAATTGTACAGGTTAGTCTGTAGACTCGAGATTGTCACAGAGTCATGTGTAGTTCCCACTGTGCTTTGATTTCCACCAAACCACGGCTCTACTGAGTTGTGCAAACAAGTGGTTTATGGGTACAGTCCCGAGTCACATGGAGGCAGTGAGCGATAAGAATGGTTTCGTCTTTCCCAGTATTGGGAGTTGATATTGTGCTATGCTCGATTGGCTATAACAGCAAATCCCTGGTCTAATGAGATTTACTGATAAGTGTTATCAGTAGTTTCTCGAAAGGTTATAGGCCACACATCGGCATGACTTATCGAGTTATTGAGATCTGATGATTCTACTCCCCAGACTCGATATATGACATATCAGATGAAAAGACCGGACTGTACGGTAAGTGTTGCTTATAGGCTCTACAGGAGTTTTGAAAAATTTTCTTGTTGATCTTTTATTCGTTCAATACCTAGGTAGCCGTTACATCCAGCTAGTACCGCTGACGGGTTGTGGGTGTTTGATGTGATCATTACCTACTGACAGCGTATTGACGAGTCTTCATAGTCCCACATAGAGGTTTCCTAGCTCAAGCGAAATGATGTAGGGCATGTATAGAGATATCTGCGGGAGTTTGATTAAATACGAGTATATGGTACCGTATTCTAATCTAGCGTTATTAGATATTAGCCAGGTTATATATGATATAACCGGATTATTGAATCAAGTGTTGATTTAATAATTATATATATAAACTAATATTAAGCTCACTTAATTCTTTTCTTCACATTATATATTTGATATATATGCAAATTGTATCATGGTTGATGATACATCTAACATGGATGTATGAGAATCATATTAGAGATGAAGATGAGATGATAATGATTTACATCGTAGCACCTTTTATGATCTCCGGGTACAAAAAAGCGAAGAATAGAGATTGGATAAAATCTTTACGCGATGACTTATTATCAATTACAGAAAAGAAAGAATGAGTCATCTCTTTGAGAACATTTGAGAAGCCATGGCTCATCCTTTCTTTGTTCTTATTGATATTAGTTCATCATTTTCTTGAGCTTATCTTATCCTCAAGATTCATCCTCATTGCCATCTTCATCTCTTCATGTGATACTATTCACTCAAGAGTGAAAATGAGAAAAGAAAAGATTTTTAAGTGAGCTTAAACCCTACTTCCTCAACCTACACTATTTTAGAAAACTAGTTTAGGTTCTTAACTTTACTAATATTTTGATTAGTGAAGTGTGAGCTTAAGTGTGAAAAGCATCGAGATGGATCATCTTCGACGACGAAGATTTCGAACAAGATCCTTCCATCCTTCAAGTGGAGTCAAAGAAGATTTCTAAGACTACTATTCGGAGTATTTGAAGTGAAGGACTAGACTATAAAGGTTGTAGCCTCTCTTCACTTAGTTAGTTTCTTACATTGCTATGTTTTCATAACCCTAATCTCTAGTTCAATTCTTGTTTAATATACTTAGCCCTCTAAAATTTTAAAATTGTATACTTGATGTTCATAGAAAACTTGTAGAGGTCTTAAGACATACTTTCATGGTATCAGAGCCAAACTATAGGCTTAGGAGTAGTTTAGACGAACTTAAAGTGTTTGATCGACGTTTTAAATCCGAACTTTGGTAATTTCTATCCATTTTTGAAAACTGTAACCTTTTCAAGATTAAAAATTCTCAGAAAATTTAGCAAGATTTTATATGGAGGCACAAGAAATACGAGCACATAATTCTACAATGTGGCCGTAGAACCGCCGTCTATACCACGTCTTGGCCGCGGTTCCGCAGCACATTTATGGATTTAGAACTCTAATTTTCTTGTACTACTTTATTTTCACTTTTTGGATTTTCTGGATATTTTTAATGAGGCTCAAGTGGTTGAGCTCTCTGTGAATTGTTGTTGATTGAAACATTGATCGAAATGTTAACTTTGTCTAATTTCTTTGGTTATGTGATGCAATTTTTGAAATCCACATTGATTAGTTTTGCAAAAACTAGTTGTCGATTTGTAAATCTCACATTTTAGTCTCAAATGATGGATTAGCACAGAGTTTGGATTTGGATCGAAACTCCGTCGTAATCTCGTATCATACGCGAATACTCGCCGGGAGACACTAGTAGAAAGCCGCGCCCCTTTGCCCTGACCAAGTGAATCTAGGAGAACCCCATGGCTAAGAGCATCTCGCGGCCACGGTGTTCCGTCTTAGTCCACTTCGTTGACGGTCTCGGGGTGCGGCCATCCACTAAAGTTCCTGACGAGCCTTCGATCTTTTAACTGGGAATCTTGTTGAATTGCCCGGATATAACTTTGAAAATTGTTTTCAATTCAAGACGTAAATGTATGGTTTATAGCATTAGGCATGAGATTCGGAATATGTGATAATCTGTGTTTATGATGTCTATAGATGCAGATTTGAATTATTATAGTTTTCATTTCTTTTTTGCTACCGTAAGTGTAATATGTGGCAATATCCCCGATCTCATTGCTATACGACAACGACATTAGGGATACGCATATTTACTTACGTTGATGACATGTGATGTTATTATTTTGCTATATCGATATGTTATATTGGATCGTCGTGATTAAATATCTGGGGGTTTTATGTAAGATGAGAGTTTTTCATTTTCATTCATGTAAATTATTTTATGTAATATTCTTTTATTAGGACACTTCCGAGTTGAGATTGTTGTCTCCATTCGATATATATTATTTACTTTTCCGCATTAGGATAGACCCAAGGCAGAAGGCACAAGTAACCAGGTTCTAGAGTCCAGTGGGAGGCCATCTCGAGGAGTCGAGACCGGTCGCCTAACTCTGGAATTGGTAGGGTTGCTTTTCGCTCTCGTACGGGTCTAAGGATGTGGGCTTGGCTATTCATCACGATCGTGGAATCCGTGTTTTTCGTTAATGGCTTAGTCTAAAACACGGACCTCCTAGTATATCCTATATTTCATTTATCTGTTTCTGCTATGCTGTGATGTGATGTGATCATATAACTGTGTGAGATGAATGATGCTTTATATATATGATATAATAGTAGACACTATATATGTTTTGCATTTGTGCTAGTCCAAACCCCGTCCCGGCGTAAGTTAAGTAATCTTACGGTGAAGACCTGGGTCCCTGTGGTGAATGAAGATGGCATATATGTGTGTTTTATTTTCGTTTCTTCTGTGATATTTAGGAAACATAATTGATGGGACTTTATTAATAAGATTAATGAAAAGAAAAGAAATCTAAAATATATTGTAGAATCATTTTTTTCGAAAAGGTAGCTCTAGTTCTTGTTTTGCATAGAGGTATTCTATTATGAATATCCAGCACCTCATTCGATGAGGAAAGAGCCTCGGTCTCTTCATCGGGAATAAAATCTTTAGCAAAAACTAGCAAATGCTGCAACTCACTCGGTTTGTTTTGAAAAACTACTCGATTTTTAAATCGGAGCTTAAACCACTCCTTTTCAAATCACTAGGTTCTACAACGATATCAAGTTCATCACGTTAAAGGTTTTCTTCAAAACCATCCGTAGCCCTCCGTCATTTTAGATACGTATTGTTTAGTATTCATGCTGCGGTTGCCGACATTTGTCGAGGCGTAGTGTTCGGTAGCTAATTAGTGCTTTTCTTCCGTATGTTGATGCGATTGGTTAGGGCGGTCGTACGACTTTGTTGACCTTATCAAGGGTCGTGCTGATGGGTCTAAATGAATCACGAAAAAACGGGTTGAACTTGACTTGCGGTTTATGATTTGTTGACCTAAGATCATAAGCCGCATAGGATAAAACCATTATCGGGAATTTCAAGTGTTGAAATTTGCGATGAGATTTCATACCTTTCTATGTAATAGTTGGATCCCGATACCCACTGCGGGTAAGCGTTACTCCTGAGTGAGTTTTTCATTTTACAATTAGCTAATCCAGTAGGTGTCTAGAAAGGTGTTAACGGGGTTATGCCCCTGTGGAAACGAGGTTATTTAATTAGTTCCATGCGAAAATATGGGAAGACTCCTTCGGAGTACCAACACCAGCCTGGCTGACAGATTAGCGAACTTATAGGGTGTAATTAATCCCGGCTAATCTTACCTTTTAGGGTTTGAAGGAAGATTTGATAAAAACAGTGGGATCCATCCCAATTAGATAAGATAATAACCAATCTAATTTTGCAAGAGCATACGCTAAAGTGTTTTCTTCTCTCTCTCTCTCCAGGTAGCGACCATGTCATGCCTTAATCAAGATAATAACATAGATGTATTGACTGAACCTGCTTATTATACTGCGCTGGAGAACGTTAGTTCCGCTCTATCATATGACAACTGTTATAAGTCTGGGCAAGGGATAGGGGATTGCAAAGATTTCCTCGCAATCCTAATGAAGAAGGAGCATTCTGATACATCTTCTTTGGGTGTGTTGGTTATTGAGAACTGTTTCTCAGTTTGCTCTACATCCTGGGTATTGGATACTGGATCAGGATCCCATATTTATAATCTGTTACAAGGGTTTTTTTACCACCGAAAACAGAGACAGACCGTGTAGGTCGTCTTGCCTGAATTAAGGGGAAGATGCTATTTGGATTTATCCGTCCACCTCTCCGAAGATACCAAGTTGATTTATGGTACCGTATATCGGAGGTTTGGACGGATGCGGCCATTGTAGCAGACTTCGTCAGATTCCCCCTCGTTTGTGAGGGGTTTTTGATTGTGGGGACGCTCTTTCCTGCAGGCGCAAAGCCCTGCAGTTAATTACATTATCGCATCGCGATAACCACTTTCTCATGCTCCAGAAGTTCACTTCGTGTCGTGTGTGTTTGTTTTATTTTTGGTTGCCCGTGGATTGTATACGGGCACTAATTTATGTTATCGCCCGTAGGGCATGAATTAGTCCAAATTCGTATATCTTAGATTTAGGTTTGGGTTGATTTAAGAATCGTTGATCTGTTTTGAGATCAAGATCGACTTAAATGTATACGAGCAGTTAGGGCTCAGTTAATCTTTTGTTAAGGATACGTTAGTCAAATTTGAGACTAAGATCTACTTAACAGAGTGTTAGGATCATTTTTCAGATCCAACAAGAGAGCATTTGGGCTCTGTTGTCTTGGTTTGAGGATGTTTCGGTCCCTTATCGCTATTTTGGAGGCAACGATGTAGTTTGAGGAAATTTCGGTCTGTAGATCGCCATTTTTGAGGTGAGGTTTTAGTTTAAGGACGTTACGATCCGCTGTCTCCATTTTAGAGGTAACGCTGTGGTTTGAGGACATTTCAGTCTGTAGATCACCATTTTTAAGGTGAGGTTTTAGTTTAAGGACGTTATGGTCCGCTGTAGCCATTTTGGAGGTAACGCTGTAGTTTGATGAAATTTCAGTCTGTAGATCACCATTTTTTAGGTAAGGTTTTAGTTTAAGGACGTTACGGTCTGTTGTCGCCGTTTTGGAAGCAACATTTAGTTTAAGGACATTTCGGTCTGTAGGTCACCATTTTTGAGGTGAGGTTTTAGTTTAAGGACGTTACGGTCCGTAAATCACCTTGCACGCACATGTATTTGTTACGTGTCAGGATGAGCAACGATGATGTGGGACACATTCAGTTTGGGATGTTGTTTGATCTAGGATGTGCACGTCAGCTTGGAAAGTGCACCAAAAAGTAGTTGGCTATCGGGACCCATCACCTCTCTAAATACATTGAGAAATTACAACGACATATATCATAGGTGTAGAGAGATGTACCTTTGAACCAATTCCCCTGTTTGAGGAAAAAGAAAATGGAGTTGGTGGTCAACCTAGAAATCATTAGTCGTATTCTTAGACTAAGATTTCCTCAGGGGAATGTGGGATGAATATCGTTTTGGATATCATTAGCTGAGGGGTCATCGTTCATGTTTGAGACTGTGATCAATTTAGGAAAACATAAGCACAGAGGCTCGATTGATTTGGGGATCAAGGAGGTTTTGACCTCAGGAAGACTTAGCCCATTTAAGGGTGGAGTATGAGTCTCATAATGCTAAACATTGGTGTATTTTCAGCATTCACGTGTTCCCATGTAAGGCTCTGAATCAGTGTTAAATGCTGCACTTTAGAGGCGCTCACGTGTGGGCACGTGAGGCGCCCTAAAGTGGGAGTTGTTCTCTGGGTTCTATCCCCCATTTTCTTTTATAAGTGCTATATAAACACTTGGTTATGTTTAGCAATCACGTGTTCCCACGTGAGGCTCAGAATCAGTATTAAACACTGCACTTTGAAAGCGCTCACATGTGGGCACGTGAGGCGCCCCAAAGTGGAAGTTGTTCTCTGGGTTTTATTCCCCCCTTTTTTATAAAGAAGTGTTAAACACTAGATTCCTGTGGTGCTCACGTGCGAGCACGCGAGGCGGTTTGAATCTTTCCCTTTTTATTCATTAGAGACCCTCACGTGGAGCACGTGAGATCTTTTTGTAGTGTTACTAACGAGTCACCAATCTTTCCTTCTGAGTGTTTGGAGATTTTAGTCTCATGCTAGAATTTTGGAGGATCTCTTTTTATAAGAATTAAATTCTTATTGTAGGGTTAAACCTTGATTTTTAGAGGAATTAAATTCCCATATATGTCTGTAAGAATTAAATTCTTTGAACTCAGTTCTTTCCCCTAGGGTTTCTTTTAATCTGCATGACAGAATCTCCTCGATGAGAATTAAATTCTCAACTTAATGGGGAGATCTGCTTCTACAGATCTCAACCAGAGAAAGAACTAAGTTCTTATGTGAAGGGTTAAATCCTTAGGAAGGTCAAGAAAAGATAAAAATATCTCTGTGTATTTCTTTTTTTTTTTACCTAGAATGTTATGATGAAACAAGACTTTACTTCTGAGAATTAAATTCTCTCACTGTATATTCTTTAAGTCTCCCTGGGTAGCTCTCTCTCTCTCTCTTTCTTCTCCTATAAATAGGAGCAAACAGAAAAAGAATCAATTTGTTAAGAAAATCCCTCATTGAGAGATCATGATTGATTTCATAATCAATTCAATTGTTCTGGTGAATTTTATTCACCATTGAATTTTTAATCCAAAGGCTTTCTATTTAACAGAGAAGATTTCTTATTTGTTTTTAACCAGATTAGGAATAATTTTCCAAAGATAGAATTTTATTCTATCATATGAATATCTTGTTAGTTTAACAAGATTCGAATTCTATTCTATCATAGAATTTTATTTATATGAATATCTTTTATAGAATTTTATTCTATCGGACGATCGATCTAACGGTCCTTCGTTTAACAAAGAAGATCTTTCTAGTTTAAGAAAGATCTGGGAAATATTTCCCACACATATAGAATTTAATTCTATCAGATAGTTCATCTAAGATTCTTTGTTAGAAAAGGATCTTTCCATATTAGAAAGATTTAAGGAAATATCTTCCAAATAGAGTTTTAATCCTTTTATTTAGAATTTAATTCTATCAGTTTGGAAGGTATTTAGGAACACTCACGTGTAGTACGTGATCCCAATGGAATTAATCTTGTTTGCTTATATTCAACAACATAAGAGTGTATTACGTGTTAACACATGAGTTTTTTTGGCTTGCCATCTGTTTGAATGCAGCGCCTATATGCTTTGCGTAAAGGCGCTCATGTGCTTAGACATGAGGCTCAATTTTAGCCTATCAATAGCTTAAATGTAGCGCCTATAAGCTTTGCATATAGGTGCTCTTGTGTCGGCACGTGAGGCTCCATTAGCCTAGCAATTGTTTTAACTGCAGTGCCTATATGATTGCATATAGGCACTCACGTATTAAACACGTGAGGCACTTTTAGCCTAGCAATTGTTTTAATTGCAGTACCTATATGCGTTGCATATAGGCACTCACGTGTTAAACATGTGGGGCTCTTTTAGTTGGGACTTACCCTCATCCTTTTTTATAAGGGAACATGGTTAAAGAAAAGTTAAGAACTGAGAAATGGTGATATGTCTCTCAGAGTAGCGATGGAGCAATTTTTGCTACCAAAGCCGTCGGCGAATATCACCTAGTATTGCCAACCGGTAATACATTGATTTTGAACGACTGTTATTTCATACCGTCGATGATGTGCAATATAATATCTATTTCTTTATTAGATAAAGAAGGATATAACTTTTCATTAGAGAAAAATGTTGTGAACATTTTCCTAAATCAAGTGTTTATTGGGTTTGGTACATTGTGTAATGGTTTATACGTTCTAAATCAAAATACAGTTCTAAATATACAAAACACTCATAAGAGAAAAAGTTCAGAAATGAACAAAGCCTTTTTGTGGCATTGTAGACTTGGTCATATCAATGCGACCAGACTAGCTAAGTTGCATAAGGATGCATATTGGAATCGTTCGAATTTACATCTTATGAAACTTGTCAGTCCTGTCTCAAAGGAAAGATGACCAAAACTCCGTTTACGGGATACGGAGCAAGAGCTATCGAACTCTTGGGACTGATACATAGTGATGTATGCGGTCCTATGTCTACACATACCAGGAATGGTTTCTCATACTTCATTACATTCACCGATGATCTCTCTAGATTCGGATATGTGTTCTTGTTGATACATAAGTCTGAAACCTTTGAGAAATTCAAGGAATATAAGAATGAAGTAGAGAACCAAATGGGTAAAAGTATCAAAATCCTTCGATCAGATCGAGGAGAGGAATACTTGAGCACGTAATTCCAAGATTATCTAAAAGAGATGAGATTCTCTCTCAGCTTACTCCTCCGTATACACTACAAAAAAATGGTGTATCGGAGCGGAGGAATCGTACCCTATTAGATATGGTGCACTCTATGATGAGTAATGCTGAGTTACCTATTTCCTTTTAGAGTTATGCACTTGAGACAGCTGCATACCTATTGAATCCAGTTCCATCAAAATATGTGCCCAAAACACCATATGAGATATGGAGTGGAAAGAGACCATATCTTAAACGAGTTAAGACATGGGGTTATCTGTCCTATGTTAAAAAAAAGAATTCGGACAAACTCGAAGCAAGATCAGTTCTTTGCAAGTTTGTAGGATATCCAAAGAATTCACATGGATATCTATTCTACCACATTGAGGAACAAAAGGTGTTTGCTGCTCAACAAGCCACCTTTTTAGAAAATGAATTTCTTGTAAAAGAAATTAGTGGTAATAAAGTAGAACTAGATGAAATTCCAGAAACACAAACTACAACTGAAGATTTGGTAGAACCGGAGGATTCAATAGTCCCAGATGAATCTCAGCCACTTCGCAGATCTAGTAGGGTTCCTCATCCACCTGTGATATACTACGATTTTCTCACAGACAGTGGGAGCGAGGATTGCATCATGGAAGATGATGACCCAACTAGTTTCGAGCAGGCCATCACAAGTGGGGACTCTATGAAATGGTTGGATGCTATGCGAATTGAGATGGAATCCATGTACACCAACAAAGTATGGACTTTGGAAGTTGCTCATGAAGGGGTAAAACCCATTGGGAGTAAGTGGATCTTCAAGAAGAAAATTGGTGTAGATAAAAAGGTTGAGACCTTTAAAACTAGACTTGTAACAAAAAGTTTTCTTCAACGACCATGTTTATCGCCGAAGACCGGACTGAGACGTTAGGACATCTAACCTGAATTTAGGGGCATATTCTTTTTGGACATATCCATCCATCTCTCCGAAGATACCAAGTTGATTTATGGCACCGTATATCGGAGATTTAGATAGATGCAACAGTTTTAGCAGACATTATCAGATTTCCCTTCATTTGTGAGGGTTTTTTTTATTGTGGGGATGATTTTCTCTGCAGGCGAAAGCCCCTGCATTTAATTATATTATCACGTTGCGATAACCACTTTATCCTTCTCCAGTAGTTCACTTTGTGTTTATTTTGTTTGTTTTGGTTCCCCGTGGATTATATACAGAGACTAGTTTATGTCGTCCCCCGTAGGGCACGGATCAGTCCAAATCCGTATATTTTAGATTTTGGCTTGAACTTTAAGTCGTATGTTCTTTTAGTTCAAAAATATTTTGTTTTATTTAAAGACCGTTAATCTAGTTTGAGATTAAGATTAATTTAAATATATAAACATTTATGCTCAATTTATTTTAACTAAGGATGCGTTAGTCTTATTTGGGACTAAGATCAACTTAGCAATATTTTCAAGATCATTAAATTTTATTAAGATCCAAACAACAGAGCATTTGGGCTCAGCTGCAAGAAACTTCAGAGAGACTTTTAGCCAATTTGGGTTTGGTCTGCTCAGTCGTTTTCCTTTACTGTTTTTTATTCAAAAGTGCTAAGCACTTATTTGTGATTTATTTGCTCAGCCCTTTTCCTTTATGCAGAAGTGCTAAGCACTTGTTTGGGGTTTTGGCGCTCACATGTGTATCATGTGAATCACTTAGTCGGGGGCGCTGTCCAATCAGTGCTAAGTACTTGAGTCATTTTCACTGAATATATAGTACTAAGCATTTTTGTATGGTGCTCACCTGTGTATCACGTGAGGTGCTGAGATATGGGCGCTGCCCAACCAGTGCTAAGTACTTAATCATTTTGACAGAATATGTAGTGCTAAGCACTTGGTATGACGCGCACGTAAGAAGCACATGAGGCACAGAGATATGGGCTTTGCCCAATCAGTGCTAAGCACTTAATCATTTTGACTGCTTTTATAGTGCTTCTGCGCTTTTATTCAGTGTTCACGTGTATTTCACGTGAGGCGCTGGGCTTCTATTTTGAGCGCTCATATGGAAAGCACGTGAGGCGCTGAGTCCTTTATTTTGGGTGCCCACATAGGAAGTACGTGAGGCGCCGAGTTCTTCGTTTTAGGTACCCACGTGGAAAGCATGTGAGGCGCCGAGTCCTTTCTTTTGGGCGCCCACGTAGGAAGCATGTGAGGCGCTGAATCCTTTATTTTCGGAATCTTTTGGGCTCTCATGTGTGTTTCACGTGAGGCACCAAGTCCTTTCTTTTTAGATATTAAATCACTGTTAACGGCATTTTGGTCATTAATGATCACCAAGATCTTTATTTTTTGAAGATCTGGGATCTTTTATTTATTTATTGGAGAACTAAATTTCTTTTTATACTAAATTATTTTATATAGGCTTAAATCCTGCTTTCAGAGGAACTAAATTCCTAGAACCATAAGTTCTCTTCTCTCTTTTTCTTTTAATCTAGATATTTCCCCTAGATTTTGAGTTTGAAGAACAAAATCTCCCCAATGAGAATTAAATTCTCAACTTGTAGGGAGATTTGCTTTACAAATCTCATATCAGAGAAGAACTAAGTTCTTTTTATGAAGGGTTGAACCCTTGTTTTCTTTTTGCTAGGCAAAAGATATACATTTTATCTTTACTTTTTCTTTACCTAGGGTTTGAAAGAACAAGTAGATTTTCTTTGAAAGAGAATTCAATTCTCAGTTGCAATTTCTGTCTTTTAGTTTGCAGAAACTTATGGGGGGGTTCTCTCATTTTTTCCGTGTGTGTGAGACTTGAAGTCTCAGGTCCTTTATATAGATAAGGCAAATTGTTGATTGGTTTTGAGAAAATCTCTCATTGAGAGATTCCAATTGATTTAATTGGTCTCAAAGATTATTTGGGGAATTTTATCCACTTTTGGAATTTTGATCCAGTGATTTATGTTTTATAGACTATATTTTCTTGTTTTTAACAAGATTAAGAAAATATTTTCCCCTATACAGAATTTAATTCTGTCAAACGGTGATTTTTAATCACCATTGGATTTTAATCCAAGAACTCTCTGTTTTACAAAGAACAATCTTTCTTTTTTCAGAGAGATTAGGGAAATATATTCCCAAAAATAGAATTTATTTCTATCATTGGATGTTTAATCCAACCGAGAATATCTTTCTCACTTAGAATGATTAGAAAGATATTTTCTCCTAATAGAATTTAATACTATCATTTTATGATTTGTCATCACCATTGGATTTTTTATCCAACGACTCTATTTAACAAAGAATATCCCAAGTTTTAAGGAAATAATTTCCAAGTAGAATTTAATTCTACCTGCTCTTAATTGGGCGCTGGCGTTCACGTGTTATGCACGCAGACGCCACTTAAGAATTAAATTCTTATATATAACAAGCGCTCTTATGCTTTGCACATTGGCGCTTATGTGAACTTCACGTGCGGCGCCACTATATGATTTAATCTTATAAGCGGTCGGTGTTGGCGCTGCCTCATTGGATTTAACAGAGCTTAGCTCTTATTATTGTATTTAATTATTAGGGGAATAGACCAGGTGTCGAATATGATGAGACCTTTTCTCCAGTGGCTATGCTTAAGTCCATTAGGATCCTACTTGCCATTGCTGCATACCATGGCTATGAAATCTGGCAGATGGACGTCAAGACCACTTTTCTAAATGGTGATTTAGAAGAGAGCATGTATATGAAATAGCCATAGGGCTTCGTAGACAGTGGGAGCAGCGGAAAGGTGTGCAAACTGCTTAAATCAATTTACGGATTAAATCAGACGTCGCGAAGCTGGAACATCTATTTTGATGTAGCAGTCAAAGAGTTTGACTTCATAAAAAACATAGATAACCCATGTATATATAAAAAGATAGTAGAGAGTAAGGTCGTATTCCTCGTATTGTACGTGGATGACATACTCTTGATAGGAAATGATATTCCTATGCTGCACTTGGTCAAACTCTACCTAACAAAAAAGTTCTCCATGAATGATCTGGGAGATGCCTCCTACATCTTAGGGATAAAGATCTATAGAGATAGATCTAAAAGGATGTTGGGATTTTCCCAATCCAGGTACATATACACCATGCTAAAGAGGTTTAGTATGGAAGATTCCAAATGTGGTAACTTACCCTCTTACTCAAGAATCTCTCTCTCCAAAGAGATGACTCCCAGGACTGATTTGGAAAAGGCTCGCATGAACATGATACCCTATGCTTCTGCAGTTGGGTCTATCATGTATGCGATGTTATGCACCAGAACGGATGTAGCTTACGCTCTTAGTGTGGTAAGTAGGTATCAATCAGACCCAAGGGAGAAGCACTAGATAGCTGTGAAGAACATCCTTAAGTACTTGCGAAAAACTAAAGAGATGTTCTTGGTGTATGGTAACGGAGAACACCAAGTGGAGTTCTTTACCGATTCGAACTTCCATAGTGATAAGGATGACAATAACTCTATCTTGGGTTTTTTCTTCACCCTCAATGAAGGGGCGGTATGTTGGAAGAGTTCTAAGCAAGATACCATTGCAGACTCGACGATGGAGGCTGAATACATCGCTTCTAACGATACTGCATAAGAGGTTGTCTGGATGAAGAAGTTCATCACTGAACTTGGTGTGGTTCCATCCATTGTTGATCCAATACCTTTGTATTGTGATAACAATGGAGCTGTGGTTTTGGCCAAGGAATCCCGGTCCTATCAGCGATCCAGAAATATTCTGAGGTGGTGTCACCTGATCCGGGAGATAGTTGATCGCCACGAGATCAAGGTCAGGAGAGTAGACACTAAGGACAACACGGCGGATCCACTCACGAAGGCCCTTCCCCAGACATAGTTCGAGAGACATTTTGGGATGTTGGGTATGCGATACTACAACAACTGGCCTTAGTGCAAGTGGAAGATTGTTAGGAATGTGTATTCCCCAAAGGCCATTATTGTATATTATAGTGGATGCTTGGACACACACATACACATAGGACTATCTTGTTCAACATGATAGTGTGTTATCTAGTTGCTCTTTATCTTAACATATGCACTTGTTTTATTTTACTGTCTCTTTGATACATGTTAATAAAGCTATTAGGATGTTGGCTTGACTACCAGGATTATGATGTAGATTATAATAGTAGGGCCAGAGTAGTCCACAAGCATATCCTTAACAGTTCTTAGTCGAAGGAGTATCGAGACAGGGTATCAATATTCCAGAATAGGCTAATGTGTACGTTTCTTGACCCTTTATGGCGCGATGGTTGATCACATAGCCATTGGTGTTTGACATCAAAGATTTTACACAGGTGCTCATTGGAGAATTCGTACACCGAACAGGACTCGCCGAGAACTCCTTGATAATACCATACCTATTGTCAGATAGCAGTTCTTTGGTGACACTTATACAGGTTAATCTATAGAACCGAGATCGTCATAGAGTCTTGTGTGGTTCCCACTGTGCTTTGATTTTCACCCTATCACGGCTCTACTGAGTCATGCAAACAGGTGGTTTTTGGTACACTCCCGAGTCACATGGAGGCAGTGAGCGATAAGAGGGGTTTCATCTCTCCCGGGATTGGGAGTTGATGTTGTGCTATACTCGATTGGCTATAATAGCAATTCCCTGGCCAGAGCTGATGAGATTTACTGATAAGTGTTATCAGTAGTTTCTCAAAAGGTTATAGGCCATACATCGACTTTGACGATTCCACTCCCAGACTCGATATGCGACATATCAAATGAAGAGACCGGACTGTATGGTAAGTGTTGCTTATAGGATCTACGGGAGTTTGGAAATGTTTGCCTGTTGATCTTCTATTCCTTCAATACCAGGGTAGCCGTTACGTCCAGCTTGTACCACTGACGGCTTGTGGGTGTTTGATGTGATCATTACCTACTGCCAGTGTTTTGACGAGTTTTTAGAGTCCCACATAGAGGTTTCCTAGCTCAAGCAAAACGAAGTATGACATGTATAGAGATATGTGTGGGAGCTTGATTAAATATGAGTATATGATACCGTATTTAGATATTAGTCGGGTTATATATGATATAACTGGATTATTGAATCAAGTGTTGATTTAATAATTTGAGATATATATATATATATATATATATATATATATATATATATATATTAAGCTCACTTAATTCTTTTCTTCTAATTATATATTTGATATATATGCAATTTGTATCATGGTTTATGGTACATTGAACATGGATGTATGAGAATCACATTAGAGATGAAGATGAGATGATAATGATTTACATAATTCAATTAAAGAAAAGAAAGAATGAGTCATCTCTTTAAGAACATTTGAGAAGCCTTGATTCATCCTTTATTTGTTTTTATTGATATTAGTTCATCATTTTCTTAAGCTCATCTTATCCTCAAGGTTCATCCTCATCACCATATTTATCTCTTCATGTGACACTATTCACTCAAGAGTGAAAATGAGAAAAGAAAAGATTTTTAAGCAAGCTTAAACCCTACTTCATCAACCTACATTATTTTAGCAAACTAGTTTAGGTTGTTAACTTTACTAATACTTTGATTAGTGAAGTGTGAGCTTGAGTGTGAGAAGTTTCGAGGTAGATCATCTTCGATGACGAAGACTTCGAACAAATTCATTCCACCTTTCAAGTGGAGTAAAAAAAGAGTTCTAGGACTACTACTCGGAGCATTTGAAGTGAAGGACTAGACTACAAAGGTTGCATTCTCTCTTCACTTAGTTAGTTTATTGCATTGCTATGTTTTCATAATCCTAATCTCTAGTTCGATTCTTATTTAGTATACTTATCCTTCTAAAATTTTAAAATTGCATACTTGATGTTCATAGAAAACTTGTAAAGGTGCTGAGATATACTTTCAACGGCGACGAGTCGGAGTTCTCCGGCGATTAAACAAAGTAGGATTTTGAAACTTATGAAGAAGAAAATACAGAGAGGGATGATAGGTCTGCATGTCGAGGAGGTGGTGACTGAGGCCGTGCTCGTCGGTGAAGGGAAGTAGGTGGCGGTGATCGGCTCCGGCGATAGAACCCGAGAAGGAGGAGAGCGGGATGAAGAAGAAGAGATGGAGGTGTTGGGTTCTCTGGGTTTAGCGACGACAAGGAGGAAGAGGTTAGGTCGGTGATGGGGAGATGGGGCGAAGTTGACGGCGAGGTGACATGGGCGGTGATGGGTTAGACTTGGTAATCAGAGAAAAGGAAAAGAAGAAGAAGAAGAAATAGAAAGAGATGGTGGTGATGGGGGTGCTCTGGGTTTGACAACGAGAAGGAGGAAGTGACGAGGATGATGGTGGTGGTGGTCGGGTTCAGCTGACGGCGACGGAAGAAGAAGAACGAAGGTGGGTTTCTCAGTTGTGGAGGTCAGGGACTTGGTGATGTCTCGGGTTGAGAGAGGATGTGACGACGAGGGAGAGGAGGTAGCAATGTGAAGGTGGTGACGACGACGAGGGAGGAGGTGGACGACGACAAAGTGGCGAGGGTGTGGGTTAGGGCATGGGCGAGGTGAGAACGAGAGGAGATAGAGAGAGTTATAGACGGAGGGAGAGAGAGACAGAGAGTTTATATTAATAAAGTATATATTATATATACTATAGTTTAGGGTTTTACAGATAATATCAAATTACACCAAATTTTACCAGAATCTCGTCCAAAAATATATTATAGAGAAAAATACACATACGTAAAATTTTAAACCATAATGCAACAATATAATATTAAATACGTATACCCCCTAATAAGATTTAAATAAATAAAATATAAAGGTTTAATAAATATTTGGTTAACTTATATTTTGGGATTTGAACATAATAGATAAGAACGAAATAAGATATTAGGTGATATGCCATGCAAAGTCAGTTACCAAAATATTATTTTCTTCATATCTTGTGACTATAAATAAATATAAATATACATAATATATGTATTATATTAGATTCATGTAGATACACTTTACTGGTAAATATCAGATATAATCTTGCACCATATTAGGTTCCAAACATGCGGGTCGGGTCGGATAACGACTACGATTATTCGAATCACTCGCAACCCAAATAAATAAACAAAAATAATTATAAAGAAATTCAGAAAACAAGAAAGGACAAGAAGATTCGAATCTAAGGAAAATGATGCGGAAACTTTTGTCAAATCTCGTCTTCACGTTCCCAAGTAGATTCTCCGTGCGAACGATTTCCCTATGAAACGAGTACTAGAGAGATTATTTTATTCTTGAGAACTTTTTCTCGTCGATCCACAATTGCCATCGGTTGCTCATCATAGGTTAAATCTTTCCTCACTGTCAGTTCCGAGTTATCAAGGACGTGTGTCTCATCTTGAACATATTTGCGGAGTTGAGATACATGAAACACGTCATGGACAACCGCTAAGGATGGTGGTAAAGCCAATCGATAAACTATCTCCCCAACACTCTCGATAATATTGAATGGCCCCATGAATCGAGGACTAAGCTTGTCTGGACTACCAAATCGGATTACTCCTCTAGTCGGTGATTTTTTCAGGAACACAAGATCACCAACAGAAAACTCCAAAGGTCTTCTTCCAGTATCAACCCAACTTTTCTGTCAATCTTGTGACACCTTCATATGATTACGGATCAAGTTAACTTTCTCCACAGTTTGCATAATGAGTTCTGGTCCTAACAATTATCTTTCTCCAATATCGTCCCAATAAACAGACGAACGACACTTACGTCCGTACAATACTTCGAATGGAGCCATCTGTATAGTTCTCTGAAAACTTTTATTGTATGAAAACTCCACTAAATGTAAATGATCCTCCCATGAACCCTTGAAGTCCATCGTGCAAGCCTTCGACATATCTTCAAGAGTTTGGATCTTTCTTTCAGACTGTCTATCTATCTTAGGATGATAGGCCGTACTAAATTTCAAGCGAGTTCCGAAACTTTCATGTAAACTCCTCCAAAAGTGTGATAGGAACCGAGTATCATGATAAAAAAACGATACTCACTGGTACTCCATACAATCTCACAATCTCCTGCTTGTACCGCTCTACCAAAGCCTCCGTCGACTGACCAACTCGAAAGGGTATGAAATGAGTTTTCTTGGTCAATCGATCGACAATCACCCAAACTGCGTTATTGCCCTTTGGACTCCGTGGTAAGGCTGTCATGAAATCCATGGTTATATTTTCCCACTTCTATTGAGGAATCGGAAGTGGTTGCAACAAACCACTTCCTTTTGATATTCAGCCTTGACTTGCTGACACATCAAGCACCTCGATATGCAGTGAGCAATATCTCTTTTCATGCATTCCCACAAAAAATGTTGTCGTAAATCTCTATACATTTTCGTGCCTCCCGGATGTACTGAATACGCGGAACTATGAGGCTCCTTCATAACTTCTTCATGAATATCTCCTTTAGGAACACACAAACGACTTCCATATCTTAATGAACCATCTTCATAAATCAACAAATTTGTTCGAAGTCCTGCTTCCACATGCCCAAGAAATTTCTGCAATCTAGAATCGTGCGACTGTGCTTCATTAATGCCATCGATCAAGGATGACTGTACTTGCAAGTGTATCAACTGTCCCGAAGAATCTGGTAGTAAGATCTCCAACTCGAATCTCTGAAGATCAATTATAATCTTCTGTGCAGTCAACATTCGTATCGCTGGAAACCGACTTAAAGTATTTGTCACTACATTAACTTTTCCCGGATGGTACTTTAAATGAAGATCATGATCAAGTCAGCCATCATTTCTAACCATCTACGCTGCCTCATGTTGAGCTCTTTCTGTGTGAACACCTATTTTAGGATCTTATTGTTGGTAAACACTTCTACCCTTTCGCCCAATAAGTAGTGTCTCTAAATTTTCAGCGCAAAAATCACTGCTGTTAGCTCTAAGTCATGAGTTGGGTTGTTCTTCTCATGAGTCTTCAATTGCCTCGACGCATAAGCTATAACCTTCCCATGCTGCATCAAAGCACATCCCAAGCATTTTTTAGATGCGTCGCTGTGAATAACTAGTCCTCTGGAACTATCTGGTACTATCAGAATAGGAGCGGTAGTCAATCTCTGCTTCAGCACTTCAAAAGATGACGCACGCTTCTCAATCTATATGAACAGTACCTCCTTAGTGTTAGCTTGGTCAATGGTTCTGCTATACGAGCAAAATTCTCCACAAACCTTTTATAATATACAACAAGTCCGAGAAAACTTCTGATCTCCCCTACATTCTTTGGAATTGGCGAATCATGAACAACTGCAATCTTTTCGGGGTCAACTGCAATCCCATATCCGGATACAACATGACCCAAGAACTTCACTTCTTCGAGCCAAAACTCACAATTTCTTATCTTAGCATATAGCTTTCCTTGTCTCAACGTTTGCAGTGCGATCCTCAAATGTTCTTCATGATCTTCTTTGCTCCTCGAATAGACCAGAATATCATCAATGAATACAACCACGAACTGATCTAGAAATAGTGAAAAGATCAGGTTCATCAAGTCCATAAATATTTTCGGTGCGTTAGTAACTCCAAATGGCATCACTAAGTACTCGTAATGCCCATATCGAGTTCGGAACGCCGTCTTGCAAATGTCTTCTGCTTTCACCCAAACTTGATGATACCCCGATCCTAAATCCAACTTCGAGAATACTCTCACGCCACTGAGTTGATTGAATAATTCGCCAATGGGATGGATTGGATACTTATTCGTAATAGTCACCCGATTTAACTCTCGATAATCGATGCACATCCTTCGTGAGCCATCTTTCTTCTTTACTAGAAGAACTGGATCTCCTCATGGTGAACCGCTGCTGCGAATCCAACCCTTCTGTAGTAATTCGGTAACTTGTTTCTTTATCTCTTCCAGTTCCACCGGTGCCATCGGATAATAGGACTTTGAAATTGGCGCTGCTCCTGGAATAAGATCAATCGCGAACTCCACATCTCGTTTTGGCGGTAAACATGAGATTTTCTCGAACACATCCATGAAATCCTGAACTACTACCGGTGCTTCCTTCTCGATTACATCCATCAACGAAAAAGAGGCACTTGTCGACCTAGCCCTAAATTCGATTGGCCCGATAAATCTGCTACCTCCGAAGAATATGAACTTCGGATGTCCGGGAATCTGAAAAATCGCTTTCTTCGCCCTACAATCAATGTGAACATAGAAAATTCCAAGAAATCCATTCCCAAGACAACATCATAGCTGCCAGTACAATCACCAAGAAATCCATGAATAACTCCCTTCCGTAAATAATAATCGAGCAACTCTTGCACTCACAACTAGATATAATTCTTTCATTCCCTGTGTATATGTCCCAAGAGCTAGATAGGGCCGTGTGTGGGATGGAGTGTGCACTAATAAAATTGGATGACATAAAGCAATGGGATGCACCAGAATCGAATAATGCCAATGCGGGAAAATTATAAACAAGTAGGATACCTGAAACAACATTGTCTGACACCTTGGCCTCCTCGGCCGTCAAGGTGAAAGCCTTTGCCTGATTAGGCCTCTGAGTGATCTGCTTCTGCCTATAAGTCTTCTTCTACGAAGGTTTTTGAACATCGTCTCTCAATTGTAATTTCGACGCGTATGTAATAATGGTATGGTCAGCTGATCCACAAACTAAACAAAGTCTGAGCCTCCTTCGACGCTCTTTCTGCATGTGACCAGGTAGACGACAGAAGTTACAACTCACGGCATTTTTCTGATCTGATACAAAAGGCTTCTTCATAAGTAATGTCTCTTGGTTGTTTACCGGAATGCCTCTACGTACAGGAGCTCTGTTTGGTGCAAAGGCAGTCTTCCGCACTACAACCTCTTACTGTAGATTACCTTTACCAATAAACTCTGCTGCTCCCTAGCCGCCTTGAGAACTTATGAGAAGGTGGTCAATCCCAACGATATGATGTGTCTATGAATCTCCACATCCAAGCTACGTATAAACCTCCTTGCACTATCTGCCTCATTGGCAATTAAGGGCCCCGCAAAACGACTGAGTCGGGTCTATTCAGCAGCATGAGTATCAACGGATCCGCCATTCTGCTTCAAGCTAATGAACTTCTCTTCCATTTCCTCCCGAGAAGATTGCGGAAAGAACTTATTCAAGAAAACTCATGAAGAAGTCGCCCAGCTGATTGGCTTGGTCAAACGGGTCTCCTTGACAAGCCACCACTCGCAAGTGTAATCTACCAATTGGATGCGTACTACATCCACCCTTTTCTCATCTGGAATCTGCGCGGTAACAAGCAAGTTCTTTGTATCAACTAGCCACTGCTCCGCTGACAATGGCTCTTCTAATTCTTTAAATGTGGACAGACTGAGCTTCTTGAAGTCCTCCATGGTGCCCTCACGCTGTATTGGTCTAGGAGCTGCTTCCTTCTCAGCTGCTATGACAACAGTCTTTTGGACCGTCCTCAGACCCACTTGGAAAGTTTTGACCTGCCGCTGATTTATCTCAGTTTGACGTTTTTGGTTTTCCAACATACCACATACGACTCCAAGCAATGCAGTATTATCCACACGCTTCTGGTATGACCGCAAATCTCTATCTGCCATGATTCTGAAGCCATGAACACTGAAAAGGATTAGCAACGAAAACATGATTCAATAAATAAGAAGTCGATAAACTATAGATTCAAGACTAGAAAGGTAGTAACGTGGCAGGACATGTTCCGAATTCCGGATTTCTTGGTTAATGTATTGGGTCCAATACCCAACAACAAAAGAACCAAACTTGACTAATCCTCAATCCTATATCTCTAATACCAACAAAACATTATCACGCCTCGCTTTCCAAAATAAGTAAATACAGTACATGAAAAAACCAACCATGCTACCTATGGCGAGGAAAGATCCTTCCATAGTTGTTTCCCGCAATCAGAGCAAAACTCTGTTCAAGTTTTCAAAATTTGAAATGAGCAGCGCTTCATAAGAGCGCCAGTGCTCTGAGGCAGTGCTCACGTGCAAAGCACGAGTGCGCTTGCGCAAAGAGCACCGGCGCTCTGAAGCAGCGCACACGTGCAAAGCATGAGTGCGCTGGCGTAAAGAGCACCAGCGCTCTGAAGCAGCGCTCACGTGCAAAGCACGAGTGCGCTAGCGCTGGAACAAAATATTCCCCACCATCAGATCAAAGATCCAATAAAGATGATAAATCATCAGTTGACCAGAATGAAATTCTGTTAAGGAAAGATTCCTCAAAATCTTTCCAAACAAAAAGATTGTGCTCTGTAAATCAGAGCACCGTTGGATCAATGATCCAATGGTGATTAAAAAATCACTAAAATACAGAATAAATTCTGTATGGAAAAAGATTTTTCAATCTTGTTAAAAACAAGAAAATTGCCTTCTGTAAATCAGAAGCCCTTGGATCAAAAATCCAACGATGGGGAAATTCCCAAATCAATTGGAGAAAAGATCTCCTTAACCGATTGAACAAATCAACTTGCCCTATATAAAAGCCCCAAGACTTCAAGTCTCAGATAGAGGAACCCCCCTATAAACTTTGAGAAATCTCAGAAAAAAGAACAAGCTCTCGGTAAAAGAAGAACTTTTCTTCAAGGTAAAAGAAAACAAAGATAAGAAAAATCTCATTAAAGAAGAAGAACATAATTCTTCTCACAAATCATAGATCTATAAGACTAAGGTCATTTTACAAAAAAGAGATCATGAACATCTCATTATAAAATGGGGGGAGAATAATTCAGTTCTCTTAGGATCACAGATCCATAAAGGCAAAGCTTTTCACCAAAATAAGAGATTGAAATATCTTCTATAAAATAAGAACTTTGTTCTTAGAACCTTAAGACAAAGTCTTTTATAAACGAGAATTTATTTCTCAGATCATAGAACTAATCAGAAGCGCTTATGCGCTCTTAGACTGGCGCACAGTGCCAAGCTCACCACGTGCTCCTCACATGTGCGCCACTGAACAAATAGCGCTTTGCGCTTATAGACTGGCGCTAGCGCCAAGCGCACCATGTGCTCCTCACATGTGCGCTACTTGACAGAAGCGCTTTGCGCTCATGGACTGGCGCTCAGCGCCAATCGCACCACATGCTCCTCACGTGTGCGCCACTGGACAAATAGCCCTTTGCGCTCATAAACCGGCGCTTTGCGCTCATAGACTGGTGCTAGCGCCAAGCGCGCCACGTGCTCCTCACGTGTGTGCTATATCACAAAAGCACTTTGCGCTCATTAACTGGCGCTAGCGCCAAGCGTGCCACGTGTTTCTCATGCGTGCGCTGATAGAACATAAACTATTCTTTAAATAAATCCCAGAGCTATGATGAATGCTCAGCATTCAATAAAAGACAGAAAGGCTGTCAGAACCTAAACCAATGCTCAGCATTGTCAAATGTTTAACAGTTTAACTGAGTGAGCCGAGCCCAAGTTGGCCATAAACCCCTCATTCAGATTAATTGAGCCCATATGCTCATAAGTCTCAGATCTTAGTCCCAATTGGACTACAGATCTCCCAACCAATATTGGTTCAAGGGTACATCTCTTCACTCCTCTGATATTTGTTGTTATAATCCTTTAACGTCTTTAGAGAGGTAACGGGTGACAACCAGACAAGCCTTGGACTATGGGGTCCTTAAACCCATGGACTATGATGTCCTTAACCTTGGACTGTGGGGTCCTTAAACCCATGGACTATGATGTCCTTAAATTTTATAGACTATGACATCTTTAAACTGGACCGTAACGTCCTCAAACTAATTATGGACCGCAAAGTCCCTAAACTAAAACAATAGAGTCCAAATGCTCTTTTGTTGGATCTAAACGATCCCGTTAAGTTGATCTTAGTCTAAAATTAGACTAACGTATACTTAACAAACGTTTAAGTTGATCTTAGTATCAAATGAGACTAACGCATCCTTAAACCCAGCCCCAAACCCAAATCTAAGAAAACACGGATTTGGACTAATCCACGCCCTATGGGCGACAACATAAATTAGTCACCGTATGCAATCCACGGGCAACCAAAAACAAAACAAACACCCACGACACGAAGTGACCATCTGGAAAAGGAGAAAGTGGTTACCGCGATGCAGTAGCGTAATTAACTGCAGGGCTTGCGCCTGCAGGAAAGAGCATCCCCACGATAAAAAAAAACCCTCAACGAGGGGGAATTTGACGAAGTCTGCTACATCGGCAGCATCCATCTAAACCTCCTTCTCATGATCGGCTGCCGCGACCAGCTCCACTTCAATTCGAGCCCGCTGCTGCAAGCACGATGAAACCTTCTCATCGATTTTCCGTTGGGAAGCTTCGTGACTCTACGTAACCCGCTCAATGAAGTCGTGCATTTCAATGCCAGCCCATCCGAAATACATAACTGCAAATTATCAAAGACGGCTCTCAGTTGCGCGGCATTCGCTTCAAATTGGGTGCGCAGCCGAGCAGATTCACCTGAAGCCTCCTCATATTCCTTCCGCCTCAAGGTTGCTTCTTATTCAAAATGGCGGAGGAAGGACACGCTCTGCTCGACCCACGAAGCCCGCTAGGAGTTCAAAGCCAGAATCTCAGGAGCAGGACGCCTAAGCTCAAGCTCATGAAGGCAGGCCTCAAATCAACCTTATGTTTTCCATGTTGCTGCCTTATGTTTTCCGTTGTTTTTGAATTAAAGTTTTGGTATTTGTGATTTACTTCGATTACTTGACGTTTGTACGTCTATATCAGGTGTTATTTGGTGGTTTTGAAAGAGATGTCTATAGGTTCTAACCTATAGGCCTTTAGTGTGTCATTTTGGTTTTCCGGTGTGATTTTAATACGTATTGCGATTGCGTTATATTTGTAGGTGCCCCGTGAGGACTTCGAGGCAACAAGCAAGCGCGTGGCGACGTCGGCAACGGCAAGCGAAGATCCAGGTGAATAGATTATATCTATGGAGGAAGTCGGGTGGATAGCGTATAGCACCCCCGCAGTCCGATACTTAGTATAGTATATATATACTATTTATGATAGCTTATTATGTGTCGTGAATATAGAGATGAGTTTAGGTGTACTATGATTAGATTAGGGCATAGAAGTAAACTAGTATAGTTCCTAGTTGCGAACCCTAGAATAGGTTTCCACCCACACGCACACACATGCATTTTTGTTATACATATACCTAGGTGATGAGGATTGTGGATGATATTTAGAGATGGGTCGATGAGATTAGGCATAGTGCCATGAGATCGGTGATATATTGTGATTCGTATTTGGGATACGACATGTGCTTTTAGCGGGCCTTTGGACGTGTGTTCCACACACGCATTTATATTTATGTAGATGGTATCGTTTTATACTAGACTTAGATCAGTACCCTAGATCATGTGATATGATGATTATGATACCTGATATTTGATGAGAGGAATGTGATATTGACCCGTACCCAGCTTTTGAGATGTCGTACGATGATTTACCATACGAGCTTCATATTGATGATAGATCTGCACTCATGACTCGAGGATGTCATATGATATTGTATCATACGCGGTACCTTGAGGCGGGATCACCGACTATTATACTTATATATATATATATATATATATATATATATATATATATATATCGACTCAGATTTAGGTGGTTTCCATACCCCTCCTGATTGACTTGTTAGTTAGAGTTGTAGTTTTGCTAGTAGATGTTAGGCTAGGTTGATGTCATACCTATTTCAAAAACTAACGAATCGGGAGTATTTTAAAGACAGGTAAAGCGATTCTACGGATATTTTCAAAGACGCATCTTTTCTTTAAAACACCGTAGCCCTTATTTCCTAAAACCCCGATTCTTCTTTCAAATGGCAAAACATCATGACCTAGATACATTAATGTAGATACTGCACTGTTGTGTTATTATTCATTGTCCTATATTCCTACTGTTTGTATCGCATTGCATGTTAAATATGATTATTGTTATATCAAATCCATGCTGTTAGGACACCAGCACCATTATCGATGATGCGTATGTTCCACGTACACTTGCTTGCCGGCTCACACACTTCATCATCGATAATTTCCATGTCACTACACTGTAGTACTGTTGCGTTAAGGATATGACCCTTGCATGGCATACTTGTACACATACATATTTGCACATACATAGATGATTTCTCGCTTGATTTGGAGATTTGGGAACCGCAAGATACTCTTTAAAACTGATTCATTTTAAAAAAGCGGTTTTCACCAATATGTGCATATTACTATTCCATGTTGCATGATATATTGATATGCTTACATTCTTTTATATGTCGCATACATCATGCTTTTTGATTATACGCATTGAGATATGTTGTTTCCATGATATTTCTGGATTTGGGAACCGTGTATATTTCAAAGAGATTATATAATTGTTTTAAAAACCCGGTTACCCTTGATATGATATTTCAGTGCGTCCACTATGTGTTTTCTCGATGCTGAGAGCGACATGTGAAACCCGATTCGAGGAGGCGGCGAAGCCGATTGCGGGTACATGGTGGGCCCGGTATGGTACCCCGGGCCAAGAAAGGGATGCTGTATATATAGACGGTGAGCCTGGCAAAGGGACCACTACCTACCGGTGATTGTATTTGAGCTCGGCGGATATCCGGAGGATACCGACCGGAGTCATGAGATGGATATGAGGGCCGACCAGGGTATGCAGCGCCTGAGATATATGAGGATTTACGTGCCGATGATGGGCACGATTTTCATGATGTTTTCGAGTGTCGATACTAGACACTCAGGTTCCATGATTTTGATATGTCGCGAGCGACACATGTTGATTTACATCCTCATACTTCCATGCATATGCTTTATAATATTTACATGCATGATGCTTATTGTCATTGGGTAACACGTGGACGAGATTGACATACATACAGTCATTGATTACATAGTTGGATGATATCCACATACTATTAGACTTCATGTTATAGTTGACATTGATTCATATTGATTACATTGATCATACCTCATATTTTTGACATGTTATTACCTGAGGCACTGGCACGAGCACTTGGCACTACACTCATATATAGATGTTACATTGCCACCTTATCATGCTTCAGACTTATTCATTTGAGGTTTATGTATTATTACTGATCGTATTGACCTAGGATTATGTCATACATACGATTTCTGCTCTGTGATGTTTTCTATTCACGAGTTGGCAACTCACCCTCGTTGTGCCACAGTTCTTGCAGGTTTTGCCGTACAGGTTCCATTGCGGCTTTTCTGGCACACTGCTCCCTTTCTGGGTGATTACATTGGTAGGTGGGTTCTTTTGCATCAGAACCACCCTTGTATATGTATTATTCAGTTGTATCTAGTAATTCCATCAACCAAAACTTTTATATTGTTTCAGACTTAGAAAATCAGTTATGTATTATTGCGACCTTAGAATCGCGCGTTGTAGTATTTTGTTTTTCATGTTGATTTTGAGTTTCTTTTTGAGTTTTGATCCTCGCCCTTTGACGTTGTATATTATGTTGCTTGCGTGGTTGTGACCGTCGATTGACGAAGAGCTAGCTCCTGCTTGGGGATGCCTTTTATCATTGCATTTATATTATTCTTGTTGTACCCCGTTCGGGGCTAGTATTTACGAAAGAAACTCTGCCGAAATTTTAGAAAAGACTATAGATTTTAAAAATGCATATTCGGCTTACTTATTTAAAAACCTTGTTTTAAAAACATGTTTTCCTTACTTCTTACAAATTATTTTTTCTTATTTACTTCTTAAAAATGGTTTTAGAATTCTGGGCTTTTGGCCTACTTGAATTAGATGGGGTCCTATAGACTTTATATGATTCAAGTGCCAGTCACGGGCTATTTCGGGTCGTGCAAAAGTTGGTATCAGAGCGCTAGGTTAACCTTGGTTCAAGTCTAAGTTTGACTATGCGGAGCCTAGAGCATTTATATATATACGGAACTTAGGCTTGACCTTACGGAACTTAGACTTAGTCGAGAGGGTATTAGACCCGAACTTTCGTCGCGTAGGTTGACCCTTTGTTGATAGAGTAGGTTGCTTGAGTAGAGTGACGTACCGTACCTATGTTCTGCAGCATACTTAAGACACGCCACTCCCCTTAAGAAACCTTAAGATGTATATTTCCTTGCACAGTATTATATTCATTCCTATGATCTATCTTCATCGATACTGGTTATGTTTTTCCTGCCACGCCTACACGGGCAGAGAGAGCTATTGCTAGAGTTGCGTCAGCATGAGCTCATCACGGATGAGGACTGACCAGGGCGTGATTCCATAGACATACGATTAAATTGAGAGGCGTCTTCTTATTTCGTTTTCGCGGCGTAAGCGTTTGACAGATCGTTGTTACGAGATTTCCCGGATATGCTGATCGGCACCAGAAGATCAGGCTACTGCTAGAGGCCAGCCATAATGTGATGACCATCGATTTATCGCTTATTCATGATGATTGAGGCGCTGTTCAGCGTACAGACGAATGAGCTAGTTGTTGCTGCAAATGATGACATATCGCCCAGGTGTTGGAGCTACTGCAGTATAAGTATATACTTAGAGATATGATAGAAGGTCGCTAGTCACCCAAGGATGAAGGACTAGGACATGTGGTTCGTTCGATTACCCCGATGCGAGGCCATCAGATAGATTGGTTCCAGCTAGAGACGACTTCACGCGGATTCGTTGAGAGTCGATGGAGACGATCGAATGTCAGGAAACCATATTCCATGTTTAAAGTATTCGGAAAGACGTGCAAGAAATTCTATAGATCCTGTAGAAGAATGAAACCCTAACTCGACATAATGACCGTGTGAAAGCCTTTGAACCTTAGGGTTTGCGGCAGTTCTACGGCGCCATTAGTGAGGCTTGGGTTTGCCCTTCTACGGCTGGACCACTGATGCTGTGGTATATACTCGATACTATTAAACTGTACCCAAGATGTTTATCTCTTGATGGATTATGAGGTTTTGACATATCGATCGGATGGTTCGACATCTTTCGGATATCATGTGATGGGATACACTGCTTGGGAGACTCCAATATGAGTAGAGCCGTTGGAGCGCAGTCCATGCAGCTACGAGAAGAAGAGTCCGAATCAGTCGACATTGGAAAAGAGTTCGCATGAGATTTCGACGAGATGACGTTCCACTCCGCTGACATCAGAGATGCGATGTGCATTCAGAGGACCAGAGATCGGCGCCGGTGAAGTGCTGCTTTACGAGTGGTCGTGAGGATTGACCGAGAGATGACCAGAGAAGTACCAGAATGAAATCGCCTCCGTTAGCACACCTGACAGGGCCGATGAGACAATTGATTGCGAGATAGGTAATCCACAGAGAAGATAAAGGTACAGAGACAGAGGACGCCAGACCGTGAGCAAGAGGCAAGTAAATGTCTTGTGCTGCTAGCATTGGATGCACGACACCTTCTCGACTTTGAAGGAGGATATATCGACGACGGTATTTATGATTTGTGATTTTGTGATTCGATTATCACGTATCCATTACCTTGGATTTCGGTATTTTGGACGATCTATTCGCATGATTTAGTCTTGATGACTGAGTTTTATGATATTTGTTTTCGTACACCATGGTTGCACCTACTGGGTATTCATATTTATGCATAGGATGCACCATTTTTATACTTCGTGCGTTTGTCACACCACCTTTATGTTTCGTGCGTTTAACGCACCAGATTTTTATTTCATGCCTTTTGTGCACCGGATTTATATTTCGTGCACCGCAGTTGCACATGACTTCGATTTGATGTCATTCGACATATCGATTTTGATTCTGATATTGATGTTGATTTCTTGCACTCCGTGCATTCGATTTGGATTTTCACGCGTATTGAGCGCATGTTTTGAGATACGATTTTGGTGCACACCAGATGCACTAAATCGAGATTCTTCGTGCATATCAGATGCGCCTAATTTTTTGCTGTCAGGCACGCCCGTTGCCCTTGGCAGATATTTCGTGCTACCCGTTGCACCTATATGATGTTTCTGTGCACATGTATGGCACATATATGGATTTTGATTTCCGTGCGCACCAGACGCACAGGGTATTCTTATATACAATTTTGGGATTTATTCCTTATGGACCAGTACGTTTTTATGATATTTGCTATGTGTTTTCATACTGAGCAGGACTAGTCAGAGGACAGTACATGGACATATTTTGCGTGCATTTCCTTTAGTTATCTACATATATAGATTTCATATCTACATGTATAATTTTGATGTATATCATATTGGTTTTGTTTTGGATTTGACATTTTTGTCTTTATCATGACTCCGATAATTGCGGGATGCTTGACGGAGTTTTGTTTTGAGTTATCTACTCATTACTCATGCGCATGCATTGCACTATGATGCGTTTTATGTATTGTTGATTTCGGAGCCCCAACGACTTGGACTTTTTATCAAAATGTTTTAAAAATTTGGGAGTTTAAATTTAAATTCGGGGACCGAATTTCTTTAAGGGGGGAAGAATGTAACATTTCAAAAAAAAATATTATTTTTGGGAATTTTTATAATTTAATATTATTTTTAATGAATATTTTAATATTTCGGTATAATTAAATACCGATAAAATGGGGGAAATTTTGGAAAAATATAGAAATTTCTAAAGGAGGGTGTTTTATGTGAATTATGCCATTTTAAAGTTTTTATTATTAATTATATGCTAATATAGCGCTAATCGCGATTAAAAATCGTTAATCGCGTTTAAGCTTGTTTTGTGCAAAACATGCACCATATCATTTTATTTCACTTGTTACATTTTCATGGCCTTCCTTCATATTCTTTTTACCATGGTTGTTAATTTGAGGGAGTGGAGAAAAGAAAAGAAAAGAAATTGAATAAAAAATGGAATAGTAATGGGTATGGGCATGAGAGAGAGTGAGGTGAGGGGTCTCTTGACTTGGTCTCCCTTCATCATCTCCTTCTTTTTCTCCCCTTTCTCTCCCTCTTCTTCAGCTGCTGCTGCCGCCCTCTTTCCTCCCCTCCACAAAACACCCCACTTCATCTCCAAAACAAACCTTTTGAGTTTTCGGCAAGAGAGCGAAGCGAACGATCCTTTGACGGAACGGCCCAAAAAGACCTAGAAACAAAGGCAGACTTTTCAGAGTCGGCAAATCTCTTTTTTGAATAAGTTCAGCAGCAGGTCAGAGCCATCCTCGAGGTGATGTTCAAGATAAACTCTACTGGAGAAAAGCGAGATCTGGCTTCCGATTGAAGGTTCCGGCAAGAGAGCGAAGCGAACGATCCTTTGTCCAAGGTTGGGGGCGAACGCCTTTACGGTCGATAGGACCCTCGGGGTTCATCGTCTTAATGTCGTCTCCAGACTTGTACAAGCAGTACATCGCGCCAAGGGCCAAAGAAAGATGAGACGGGACGGACTGTCAGAGGCCGCAGCGGGACTACCAGAGGAAAGCCCGCCCCCGCTAAACACCATTTCCCTTTCACAAAAAAGGTGCACAAGCCCCTTAGCTACCCAATGGACCAAGAAAGTCTTCATTTTGGCGCTGTGAAGGATTCATGGTGCTAGATGAGGTAATCCCTTCACACTTAGTGTAGTTTTTCCTTCACTTTAAACCATATTCATGTTTAGTTATGATTTGGTGCGATTTGGTGAGCTTTGGAAAAAACTAGAGAGGGTTAGGGTTTAAATTGAGAAGGGTGGTGAACTTGAGTGTGTTTGGTGACCTTAAGCCCCCCTACAATGTTGTAAACCCAGACCAAACACATATACATAACCTGAAACCCAAAAATACGGAATTACGGAACTTTCATGTCGATTTGTGAGAACTTAGAGTGTGCAGGGAAATCTGGGATGACCTGAGACATTTTTGAGTTAACCAAACAATACCAGGGACCCAATTAAGACCATAAGAGACCCCACTGCAAGTTCGAGGCCCCAATTCCTTCCCAAAACCAAGGAGGCCAGATTTCTTAGGGTTGTGGTTGGCCACTTGGTGAGGTGAGGTGCCCAGATTGCTTCAATAGGCCATATGTACCCTATATATCACCCTAGTGTTGTTTTGGAACTTTGTTTTAACTTTAAACAAAATCTGGAGCATGTTTTCAATGTTGTTGCCTTATGTTTTCCGTTGTTTTTGAATTCAAGTTTTGGTATTTGTGATTTACTTTGATTACTTGACGTTTGTACGTCTATATCAGGTGTTATTTGGTTGTTTTGAAAGAGTAGTCCATAGGTTCTAACCTATAGGCCTTTAGCGTGTCGTTTTGGTTTAACGATGTGATTTTAATACGTATTTCGATTGCGTTATATTTACGTACCCCGCGAGGACTTCAAGGCGACAAGCAAGCGCATGGCGACGTCGGCAACGGCAAGCGAAGATCCAGGTGAATAGATTATATCTATGGAGGAAGTCGGGTGGATGGCGTTAGCACCCCCGCAGTCCGATACTTAGTATAGTATATATATACTATTTATGATAGCTTATTATGTGTCGTGAATATAGAGATGAGTTTAGGTGTAATCTGATTAGATTAGGGCGTAGAAGTAAACTAGTATAGTTCCTAGTTGCGAACCCTAGAATAGGTTTACACCCACACGCACACACATGCATTTTTGTTATACATATACCTAGGTGACAATGATTGTGGTTGATATTTAGAGATGAGTCGATGAGATTGGGTTTAGTGCCATGAGATCGGTGATATATTGTGATTCGTATTTGGGATACGACATGTGATTTTAGCGGGCATTTGGACGTGTGTTCCACACACGCATTTATATTTATGTAGATGGTATCGTTTTTTACTAGACTTAGATCAGTACCCTAGATCATGTGATATGATGATTATGATACCTGATATTTGATGAGAGGAATGTGATATTGACCCGTACCCAGCTTTTGGGATGCCGTACATGATTTACCGTACGAGCTTCATATTGATGATAGATCCACACTCATGACTCGAGGATGTCATATAATATTGTATCTTACGCGGTACCTTGAGGTGGGATCACCAACTATTATACTTATATATATATATATATATATATATATATATATATATATCGACTCAGATTTAGGTGGTTTCCATACCCCTCCTAATTGACTTGTTAGTTAGAGCTGTAGTTTTGCTAGTAGATGTTAGGCTAAGTTGATGTCATACCTATTTCAAAAACTAACGAATCGAGAGTATTTTAAAGACAGGTAAAGGGATTCTACGGATATTTTCAATGACGCATCTTTTCTTAAAAACACCGTAGCCCTTATTTTCCTAAAACCTCGATTCTTCTTTCAAATGGCAAAACATCATGACCTAGATACATTAATGTAGATACTGCACTGTTGTGTTATTATTCATTGTCGCATATTCCTACTGTTTGCATCGCATTGCATGTTAAATATGATTATTGTTATATCAAATACATGTTGTTAGGACAGCAGCACCATTATCGATGATGCGTATGTTCCACGTACACTTGCTTGCCGGCTCACACACTTCATAATCGATAATTGACATGTCACTACACTGTAGTACTGTTGTGTTCAGGATATGACCCTTGCATGGCATACTTGTACACATACATATTTGCACATACATAGATGATTTCTCGCTTGATTTGGAGATTTGGCAACCGCAAGATACTCTTTAAAACTGGTTCATTTTAAAAGAGCGGTTTTCCCCAATATGTGCATATTACTATTCCATGTTGCATGATATATTGATATGCTTACATTCTTTTATATGTCGCATACATCATGCTTTTTGATTACACGCATTGAGATATGTTTTTTCAATCATATTTTTGGATTTGGGAACCGTGGATATTTCAAAGAGATTATATAATTGTTTTAAAAACCCGGTTACCCTTGATATGATATTTCAGTGCATTCACCATGTGTTTTCTCAGTGCTGAGAGCGACATGTGAAACCCGATTCGAGAAGGCGGCGAGGCCAATTGCGGGTACATGGTGGGCCCGGTATGGTACCACGGGGCAAGAAAGGGATGCTGTGTATATAGACGGTGAGCCTGGAAGAGGGACCACTACCTACCGGTGATTGTATTTGAGCTCGGCGGATATCCGGAGGATACCGACCGGAGTCATGAGATGGATATGAGGGCCGACCAGGGTGTGCGACGTCTGAGATATATGAGGATTTATGTGCCGAAGATGGGCACGGTTTTCATGATATTTTTGAGTGTCAATGCTAGACACTCAGGTTCCATGATTTTGATATGTCGCGAGCGACACATGCTGATTTATATCCTCATACTTCCATGCATATGCTTTATGATATTTACATGCATGATGCTTATTGTCATTGGGTGACACGTGGACGAGATCCACATACATACAGTCATTGGTTACATAGTTGGATGATATCCACATACTACTAGACTTCATGTTATAGTTGACATTGATTCATATTGATTACATTGATCATACCTCATATTTTTGACATGTTATTACCTAAGGCACTGGCACGAGCACTTGGCACTACACTCATGTATAGATGTTACATTGCCACCTTATCATGCTTCAGACTTATTCATTTGAGGTTTATATATTATTACTGATCGTATTGACCTAGGATTATGTCATATATACGATTTTTGCTCTGTGATGTTTTCTATTCACGAGTTGGCAACTCACCCCCGTTGTGCCACAGTTCTTGCAGGTTTTGTTGTACAGGTTTCATTGCGGCTTTTCTGGCACACTGCTCCCTTTCTGGGTGATTGCATTGGTAGGTGGGTTCTTTTGCATCAGAACCACCCTTGTATATGTATTATTTAGTTGTATCTAGTAATTCCATCAACCAAAACTTTTATATTATTTCGGACTTAGAAAACCAGTTATGTATTATTTCGACCTTAGAACCGCGCGTTGTAGTATTATGTTTTTCATATTGATTTTGAGTTTCTTTTTGAGTTTTGATCCTTGCCCTTTGGCATTGTATATTATGTTGCTTTCATGGTTGTGACCGTCGATTGACGAAGAGCTAGCTCCCGCTTGGGGATGCCTTTTATCATTGTATTTATATTATTCTTGTTGTACCCCATTCGGGGCCAGTATTTACAAAAGAAACTCTGCCGAAATTTTAGAAAAGACTATAGATTTTAAAAATGCATATTCGGATTACTTATTTAAAAACCTTGTTTTAAAAACATGTTTTCCTTACTTCTTACAAATTAGTTTTTCTTATTTACTTCTTAAAAATGGTTTTAGATTTCTGGGCTTTTGGCTTACTTGAATTAGATGGGGTCCTATAGATTTCATATGATTCAAGTGCCAGTCACGAGCTATTTCGGGTCATGACAGTGGGAGTCGGTACGACTGCTACAAAAAAAAATCATAGTCAGATGTCGACTCAAGAGATAAAAAAATGCACGAACAATAGAGTCTACCATACCAGCTACGACAGGGGGCAGAGTTGGGAATACTGGTGGCGTGACGATCCCCTCGTCCCCTCCTCCAATTTGTAGTGCTGCAATCAACTCAAAATTAACAACGGTCGGGTCTCCCGTCTAAGAAAAGAAGGGACGTCGGTTTAGAAAGCTATACTCACTGGCACCAGCAGGCAGAGTAACTTCTGACTGGAAGGAGAAGTGCGGGTTCAACACTTGATATAGATGATCGAAGAGAAATCCTGCAAGGTTACGATTATACATAGTCAGTACATGAAAGATGTTGTCCCTGATTTAAATTGATCACAAACCCATACCTTCCAGCATTTGAGAGGATATGAGAAGAGACGAAGGGGCGGCGACCGTCAAAACAGCAGCTGGTGGTGCTTCTTCAGGTGTCGCAACCTCAGCGCTCACCACGCCTACATTTGAAAGGAACAAAATGTCATCATAAGGGACTGCAAAACAAAAAGAATGCAGCGACCCAAGACCTATCAAACAGGTCATCAGCCAAAACGGTGACGGAAGCATCGCCAAGAATCACGACTTCTTTGATCTCATTCAGGGGGATGGTTTCACCACCAGTGGCTTCATCCCCTGATTCCACTAGGGCCATCGTGACACTCACAATGCCAGGCGACGGCAGGAAACCACAGGTGGAAAGAGTGGCAATTAGAGCAGTCTCGGACTCCTGAGAAAGAGTAGCCGCTTTGGGCTGGGTAGTTGCCGTCATCTCGCCTGCCACCTCCTCACCCGGACTTGGCCCTGCAGGGTATGATATATGAGAATCTGAAGATTAAACTCTAATAAAAAGGACCCAGTGTTACGTTACCTTGGGTCGGATTTTCAATTGCTTTCCAAGCCACGCGTACCACCTGTCTATGTGTGGTAGACAGGATGACCGGAGCACCCTCTGAAGAAGCAGGGACAGGGGAAGCAGCGCTTGACCCTGCACCTACAGCCAAGGCGGCGTTACGTTCTCTTACTGCACGCCTCGTGCGCTTCCTTTCTGCCTGGGTCGTGAGAGCTAATCTTCTTAAGACCTCCGACAAGGAGACGACATCGTCCGAGCCAGGGGCTACCTCTGGAGCCGTTGTAGCGTTCTTCATCGGTTGCTTAAGTGAAGCCTCTTTTGGCAATATTGGAGAGGCTGAGACTTCGGTAGCCGGCCTTGGAAGCGTCTCCGCACCGCCCTGCGAAGTCATCACTACACTCGGGATAACCTGAGTCGAGGTAGTCCCTGCAATAATATGGAAAAGAAGAGTTAGTTTACTCATAAAAACGGGAATGGAGGTGCGGTGAGCCAAAAAAGTACCGATGCCTAAGGAAGCACGAAGCTTTTCCTCCTCCTCAAAAGTCTTGAGAGAAGCTGCGAGAGCCTTTTCAGTGGAGATGCCTATTGAAGAAGAAGTGTCAGTCAAAATAGGATAATAAAAACATAACAGCGAGAAGATACGACTGAAGTTTACCTGACTGTGCGAGAATGATCAGTCCTGCTTTGTGGCTAGATAGCCGCTTAGAAGCTGGGATGGCGGCCTCCAAATCAGTATCATCCGGCTCCATAAATAAACCCCCGTTGGTCCCATATTTGCTTAGGCCCTCGTTATAAGGAGCATGAGGCTCCTGGTCGAGTACAATGTCTATAGAAATAATCGACTTCTTCTTCTGCGAGAGAGTACCAGTCGCCGGTAATACGAGCTTGCGCTTAGTGGGAAATTTCGGGCGGCGAGTCCCAATCTCCGCACCCAAGCCGGACTCAAGAGACGCCACAGCTGCCACTTTAACGGGAGCACGGGATAGCGGTAGCTTAGGCATATCACGCGGTACCACAACCGCAGCAACCTCTCTCAAAGGAAGACGAACGACGGCCCGTTGCTTCAAAGGAATAGCTGGATTACCAGCAGGGGCCGCACCCTTACAATCAAGCAACAACTTCTTCTCCTCCCTGATGACAGCACCCATCGCATGCTGGTACCATGACACGCACACGTTCAACACCTTTAGGACGCAGCTTGTCTCACTGATAAAAAAGTTAGAACCGGTGTTGATTCTCATGAAATGGTGTAGTGCGCTGCGGATGCCTTCTTCTATGGTGGGTGGCTCAGCTAGAAAGGCTTCAAGCGGAACACCCTGATTGTAGCTAGATTGTTGGGCGAAACGATACAGGTTGTATCTCATAAACAACACCGCATCATTTTTCCTAAACACCAGAAAGCCCGGCCTGATCGAATATAGGTAGAGAATCTCCTAAGCTTTCAAGGTACAGGCGACATCTTTAAAGGTGTCCCACAGCGGCTGCACTGCCTTCGCGGATTCTTTGCCGATACTTAAGACCTTGTCAACAAAGGTCATGCCATCCCCGACGGTACGTGGGCGAAGGAGTAAGCCCCGAGCCTCTCTAGGAGTCGGTTCCAAAATAGAAGCGTCAACCAGCCGCAGCAGTCGATGAAAGTTATATCTTTCATAAAAAAAAGGGGGCCTTTTGTGAATTCCAAAGGCGCCAAGCACATGCAATTCGAGCCACGAGATGAAGTAATGCATTGAGAAGTTCATGGGCTGCACCCCCGGTTGAGTAGTATCTGCCGCTAGGCTAAGGCCGTGATACAAATGGGCTAACCCAGCGACCCCGACGGCCACTTTAACCCCAATAACCATTCGATGCGCTGGGTAGAAGACGGACAACCACATACTGCGAGGGTGCATCGGAAGCATAAACCAGCTCAGCCATAGCCCGAGAAACCCCAAAAAGAACACTTCTTCATCGATCCCAGAAGCTGCAAGCTCTGCAAAAGGGACGACCAGGGTGTCAGGGAGAAAGAAACTCTTCTGATCCACCTCCGCCATCGGCATGTTGCCCAAACCTAAGCCAAAAAGATCGTCAAGTTTGGCAAACTTCGTGTCTTCCTTTGACAGCACTTCCGAACGGAGGAAATGAGCGATAAAATCTGTAAAATTAACCCCACGGCTCCCAGACTCGAGAAATAGGCCATCGTAGATATTCAACACCTTAATCAAACTCGGTGATTGATGTTGAATGGCGTTGTCCAGGGTAAGGCCCATCATCACCAACTTGGCGGCAAAGACGTACTCATCATGAGGAAGTAGTTCCTCATAATGCTCCCCTCTAACAGGCAAGCCAGAAATCTCTGCGAACTCCTCTAAAGAGATGGAGACTTCCCGATCCAACAAAAGGAAGGTGTGAGTTGGAACGTTCCATTGTTCCAAAAAGGCTTTTACCCACCATGTAGGATGCGTGGAGTACTGAAAGAGAGAAACGTAAACTGTGGGATACAACCCGAGCCTCAACAACTGTAACCTCTTGGCGGACAGAATGTACCGGGCCCACTGCAAATATCCGGCTGGGTGACGGGGAGTCAAACCTATGTTGTATGGCTGTCCCCAAGGGCGCGACTCACCCTGGCATATATGCCGCCCTAGGATATCCAACACCATTGGAGGCTGTACAGGTTTCGCAGCCAAAGAAGGCTAAAGGAGACCATCTGAAGTCCAATTAATCTCCTCCACGGCATAGTTCACCGGGGGTGAGTCGGTGTAAGAGATCGCCAAAATGGGCTCCGAGGGTACCGCGCAAGAAAAGCTCCGCCGACCCCTGATGATTTGGTTGTACCATGTTCCCCATAGATGAAGATTCTTGTGCTCCGGATCATGGTCTTTGATCAGTGCAAAAACTTCTCGGTTTATGGGCGTGTAGGGTGTTTTTCGTCACCCCATTGAGATGGGAATACGCGCGCGCTTGTCAGGCGTACTACAGATTCCCCCTGCCTAGGGTAGGTCAGGGTTTATTGATTGTGGGGATCCGAATCTCCGGCAGCCGCGGACTAAGCTGTCGTTAATTACCCCTCGCCTTTAGAGCAAGGGAACCTCCGATTGACGGGTTAAACTGGTCATGAGATCTCAATGTGTAGTGTACGTGTGTTTTGTTTTGGAGGGGGCTTAGATATATCGGGAGCCACGCAGAGTTTTTATGGGGGTCCCGCTAACAGGATAGCGGGCGGGGGTCAAGGGGGCTAGCAGCCCCATTGCGGGGTGTGGGGCAGTGCCCCGGCCCAAAATTTTTTGGGAGCGGAGAGTGTTGTAAACTATGTGTATGTGTGTGTGTGTGTGTCTGTGTATATACATATATATATATATAAAAGGGAAAGGGCATCTAGAGGATGCGTGGGGAAAAGCGCCAGCGCTTTGGGCGCAAGAGCGCTAGCGCTTTGAGCACTAGCGCCCCTCAAAGCGCCCCACGTGTCAGCCCGCGGGCGCTAGCGCTCTATGTGTCAGCACGTGGGCACTCGGGCGCTAGCGCTCCACGTGTCAGCACTGGGCGCTTGGGCGGTAGCGCTCTGAGCGCAAGAACGCTAGCGCTTTGAGCGCTAGCACCCCACGTATCAGCACGTAGGCGCTCGGGCACTAGCGCTTTGGGCGCTATCTCTCTAAGCGCAAGAGCACTATCGCTCCACGTGTCAGCACGTGGGCGCTCGGGCGCAAAAAAGGACTTGGTCCCTGCAATGGGAGTTGTACTCCCAGAAAGGAGCACTTATTTTTTTTTTTGTGTGTGTGTCTATATATATGAGGAGTTAAACTCCTAGGATATTTTGAAGCTGATGAAGGGGCTTCTCCCCTTGAGCCCTAGTTCTTTCCCAAAATGGGGTTTCTGGAGATGGGTCTCCTTCTTCTTCCTGTCGTTTGGCCGGATCATGGAGAAAGGGGTGAGATTTAAAAAATCTCCCCTTTTTGAGACCTAATGGCAAATCCAAGTTCCCCTTTGTGGGTTTTGTGGTGAAAAACTATTTAGTTTTGGAAAAGGAAAAGTAAAACTCTTGATATAATTCAAAAGAAAGAAGAAGGTTTTAGAACCTTGAGGAAGGAGAAAGAGGCATAAGCCCTAGTTTTTGGGGAATGAAAAAGTGTCTTTTTTTTATTCATCATCATGTTGCCATATAGGCTTACATATTTTCATATAGCCCCTTGGGCTTTACAAAATGGCATTTTTCTCATCCCATGTCTCATGTGCCATTTCTTTTTGCACATAAGGCATGGGCTTACAAAAAATTGGCTTTATGCCTATTTTGTTTACATTCATGCATAAAAAATTATTTATTACATGATTTCATTTTGGAATGGGTAGGCTATCCGCTCCATGTTCGGCTCGACCTGGGCACGGGCCCACTTAGCTTGGGGTTGACTTTGACTTTGACTTGGTCAACCGGGGTGCAATTTTCGACCCTAACAAAGTGCCCACATCAATAAATGCACACCACATATGTGGATCGTGTGCATGAAATTGATGGATCTTCTTTAGCATGGAGGCGACTTGCTTTGGTTCCCACTGTTGGGATGCACTGCCCTTTAACGACATGGACGGTCGACGCCCTGACCCGGAGCGATTTGGTTCCCGATTTGTGGGAAGCCTGCACTGCCCTTTTTGCGACATGGACGGTCGACGCTTGACACGTCTCCAAGACGAATTGTCCGTGGTAGATGTTTCCCTGGCCCGGAGTGATCTGGTTCCTGCTTTGTCGGAAGCCTGCACTGCCCTTTTTGCGACATGGACGGTCGACGCTCTGGTGCGGAGCAATTTGGTTCCCGATTTGTGGGAAGCCTGCATTGCCCTTTTTGCGACATGGACGGTCGACGCTCTGGTCCGGAGCGATTTGGTTCCCGATTTGTGGGAAGCCTGCACTGGCCTTTTTGCGACATAGACGGTCGACGCTCTAATCCGGAGCGATTCAGTTCCCGATTTGTGGGAAGCCTGCACTTCCCTTTTTGCGACATGGACGGTCGACGCTCTGGTCCGGAGTGATTTGTTTCCCGATTTGTGGGAAGCCTGCACTGCCCTTTTTGTGACATGGACGGTCGATGCTTGACGAGTCTTCGAGACGGAGTGTCCATGGTAGACTTTTCTTTGGCCCGGAGTGATCTGGTTCCTGCTTTGTAGGAATCCTGCACTGCCCTTTTTACGACATAGACGGTCATCGCTTGACGCATCTCCGAGATGGAGTGTCTATGGTAGACATTTCCCTGGCCTGGAGCGATCTAGTTCCCCGCTTTGTAGGAAGCCTGCATTGCCTTTTTTACGACATGGACGGTCGACGCTCCGATCCGGAGCGATTTGGTTCCCGATTTGTGGGATGCCTGCACTGCCCTTTTTGCGACATGGACGGTCGACGCTTGACGCGTCTCCGAGACGGAGTGTCCGTGGTAGACATTTCCCTGGCCCGGAATGATCTGGTTCCTTCTTTTTAGGAAGCCTGCACTGCCCTTCTTACGACATGGACGGTCGACGCTCTGGTCCGGAGCGATTTGGTTCTCGATTTGTGAGAAGCCTGCACTGCCCTTTTTGCGACATGGAGGGTCGACGCTCTGATCCGGAGCGATTTGGTTCCCGATTTGTGGGAAGCCTGCACTGCCCTTTTTGCGACATGGACGGTCGACGCTCTGGTCCGGAGCGATTTGGTTCCCGATTTGTAGGAAGCCTGCACTGCCCTTTTTGCGACATGGACGGTCGATGCTTGACGCATCTCCGAGACGGAGTGTCCGTGGTAGACTTTTCTATGGCCCGGAGTGATCTGGTTCCTGCTTTGTAGGAAGCCTGCACTGCCCTTTTAACGACATGGACGGTCGACGCTTGACGCGACTCCGAGACGAAGTGTCTCTGGTAGATGTTTCCTTGGCCCGGAGCGATTTCGTTCCCGCTTTGTAGGAAGCCTGCACTGCCCTTTTTGCGACATGGACGGTCGACGCTCTGGTCCGGAGCGATTTGGTTCCCGATATGTGGGATGCCTACATTGCCCTTTTTGCGACATGGACGGTCGACGCTTGATGCGTCTCCGAGACGGAGTGTCCGTGGTAGACTTTTCCCTTGCCTGGAGTGATCTGGTCCTACTTTGTAGGAAGCCTGCACTGCCCTTTTTACGACATGGACGGTCGACGCTCTGGTCCGGAGCGATTTGGTTCCCGATTTGTGGGAAGCCTGCACTGCCCTTTTTGCGACATGGACAGTCGACGCTCTGATCCGGAGCGATTTGGTTCCCGATTTGTCGGAAGCCTTCACTACCCTTTTTGTGACATGGACGGTCGACGCTCTGGTCCAGAGCGATTTGGTTCCCGATTTGTGGGAAGCCTGCACGGCTCTTTTTGCGACATGGACGGTCGATGCTTGACGTGTCTCCGAGACGGAGTGTCCATGGTAGAATTTTCTCTAGCCCAGAGTGATCTGGTTCCTGCTTTGTAGGAAGCCTACACTGTCCTTTTTACGACATAGACGGTCGACGCTTGACACGTCTCCGAGACGGAGTGTCTGTGGTAGATGTTTCCCTGGCCCGGAGCGATTTAGTTCCCGCTTTGTAGGAAGCCTGCACTACCCTTTTTGCGACATGGACGGTCGACGCTCTGATCCGGAGCGATTTGGTTCCCGCTTTGTAGGAAGCATGCACTGTCCTTTTTGCGACATAGACGGTCGACGCTTGACGCGTCTCCGAGACGGAGTGTCCGTGGTAGACTTTTCCCTGGCTCGGAGTGATCTGGTTCCTGCTTTGTAGGAAGCCTGCACTGCTCTTTTTGCGACATGGAAGGTCGACGCTCTGATCCAGAGCGATTTGGTTCTCGATTTGTGGGAAGCATGCACTGCCATTTTTGCGACATGGACGGTCGACGCTCTATTTGACTTGCTCTGCTTCTTGCAGTGTCAGGAATGAACTTGACTTGCTCCGCTTCTTGCGGTGTCGAGATTGGATTCTGACTTTCTCCGCTTTCTGCAGTGTCGGAGTTGAAGTTGACTTATTGATTGTGATTTGGGTTGACATCAGCATCGCTATACTGGAATATGGTACCAGGAGCGAATCATCATCTATCTTTGATAGGATTTTGGGATTGGTTTTTTGTCGGCATCTGCATTGCTGCAGAGGAATTTTGCCAGGAGCAACTCATCATTTGCCCCGGGAGGATTTGGGAATTGGTTTTTGCTTGGCATCAGTATCGCCACACTGGAATATGGAACCAGGAGCGAATCATCATTTGCGCTTGCTTATCAGGAAGCGATGGCTTAGGAGACAGGTTTTAGGTCACCTAAGACTTTTCAATTTTGTGAACCGTAAGGGTCTCACAAAGCATTTTCTCCCTACGGGTCGTAAGGATCCCGTAGGTGTATTTTCTCCTTAGGAGTCGTGGGGACTCCTAAGTGTGTTGCTCCTTTGTGAGTCGTAAGGATCTCACGCGGGAATTTTCTCCTCATAAAGTCGAGAGGACTTTGCGAAAGCATTTCATCTCTTTTTTACGAGTCTGTGCCCTTTCGGGTTTTCACAAACTCGCTGGCAATCTTGCTGTTTTTGCTTACGGAGCCCTTTCGGGTTTTCATCCGTGCCCATTTTGCTTGTAGACATACCATTTTTTTTTTTTTTTTATTTTTGGTGGGACTTTGAATGTGGTCTCACCGGTAGGACCTGGGAGAGATTGGGATTGTTTTACGCCCGTGAATTGTATACGGTTTTGCAGGTTGTATGATCCAGACCGTAGGGCCGGAAACATTTTAGGACTTTGTTGGCGTCTGCATCGCTGCACTGGAATATGGTACCAGGAGCGACTCATCATTCGCCGTTGTGGTATGTGATTTGGAATTTGGTTAGCGTCTGCATCGCTGCACTGGAATATGGTACCAGAAGTGACTCATCATTCGCCGTTGTGGTATGGGATTTGGAATTTGGTTGGCGTCTGCATCGCTGCATTGGAATATGGTACCAGGATCGACTCATCATTTGCCACTTGGGTATGGGGTTTAGAATTTGGTTGGCGTCTGCATCGCTGCACTGGAATATGGTACCAGGAGCGACTCATCATTCGCCACTTGAGGTATAGGGTTTGAAATTTGGTTGGCGTCTGCCTCCCTGTACTAGAATATGGTACCTGGAGCGACTTATCATTCGCCGTTTGGGAATTTGAGTTTGGAATTTGGTTAGCGTCTGCATCGCTGCACTGGAATATGGTACCAGGAGCGACTCATCATTCGCCGTTTTTATTCTGTTTAGTTTTTGTTTTTGTTTTTGTTGTTTTTTTGTTTTACCGCGATTGCTCTATCATTTCAGCTTTTCTTATCGCGAAGATCTCGATTGCCCTATCATTTCGGCTTTTATTTGCGGTCGCCCCATCATTTCGGCTTTATTTTCATCTTTAATTTACTCGCTGATTTTTATTGCGAGTTGCCCCATCATTTCGGCTTTTATTTTTCTTTTATTTACACATTTTTTTTGTTTATTTACTTATATATATATATATATATATATATATATATATATATATATATTTTACATTCCCAATTTAATGACTTAGAGGTCGATTGTTCCCAGTTTATCGACGCGGTGGTCATCTTTGCTTGTCCCAGCTCCTTGAATTTTGATCTTGGCGGAGCTGTATTGATGACCATAGCTCTGTGGCTTGCCGATACATCCGAGGACTGTGAGGTTTTTCCAAGCTTGTATTGGTCCTCTGCCCAATCTTTAAAACACAGTAGTCTTCAATGGCATGACTCACCACCCTATGGTATGGGCAGTATACGAGATTGCCGGTCATATTCATTTCATGTGGCCTCTTCGGAATAGGCAATTGCAGACCGTTGTTCAAGGCTTCCTCAAATATATTGCGGACCTCATCCCTCCTGAAGGAGTACACCTTCTTCTTTCTCTCCATTAGAGTAGGTGCCTTCACTGATGCTAGTCCTTGAGGCCGATCAGTCTTTGGTTCTCTCTTTTCAGATAATGTCACATGTCCGGGAGGATTAGGTTCCCGAAAGGCTTCGGTCTCCATTTATATGAAATCGGCGGTCGTAGTTTGACTGTTTGCTAACACGCCTTTAGACAGTTTTATCTCTCCCGTCTTGTATTGCCTTTCGACCCAACCTTTGAAGATGAAGCGGTCCTCAATGGCATGACCTATCACCCTATGATAGGGGCAATATTTTGGGTCGTCGGTCATATTCGCTTCTAGCGGTCTCTTTGATTCTGGCAGTTGTAGACCGTTTCTTAGGGCGTCCCTTAATATCTTGTGGACTTTTTCCCTTTTGAACGAATAGACTTTTTCTAGTTTCGCTTTCAGAGGCGATTCCTCCCCCCTCCCCCGGCGTATGTATCGGAGGGACTGGAGGCTGATTGCGGCCGTTTTTCGCGAAGGCGCTCCGCTCTTAGGTTGAAAGGGGTATCAGTTGGCTGCCTCCGGGTATCAATCCCGGCTCATGAACCAAAATTTGATTCTGTTGTAATTGCAATCGGGCGACTTGTGTCGCGAGATCTGCCGCGACGTTTGCCAATTCGTCGACCTTAGACTGTACCTTGGCTAACTTCTCGTCCCTATCCTGAAGCTACCTCTAAAGCCATCTGAATAACGCTTATTCTATAATTCCGGCTATGACAACCGGGTCATCTTTATTGCCTGAGCTCAATTCCGCAGGAACCACGGGCTCCTCTGGCTTATCGGCCTGAGCGAGCTCTTCATCGCTTAGATCGAGCCGATTCTAGGTAGCGTCAATCATATCATCACCATGGCTGTGAAGAAGCGGAGGGTTCATTTCTTCATGTCCGACCATGTAGACAGTGCGAACCACATACCCAGCCATCTCTGTATCTTTGGCGGCTGATTTCGCGGAGCGTTCTGGGCTTTGGAAATTCATGAATTTTAACATGGCCAGAGCCCTAGCCCTTTTGTTGGATCTGTATCTGAGCCGCTTCTGCCTCAGCTTCTCTGCCTTGAGCTCTTGGCAGGCTTCTGCTCTTCGGGAAGCCGCCATAGGCTGAGTGATGGGGAGGCTTGAGAAGACACCCAATCGAACAGTTGTCAGAGGCGCCGCTAGAGCTTTCCCGAGATGCCTTGTTGCTTTGTTGATGTTGATGGCCTTGCCCCCAGCTGGGACCAAGGAAAATCGTTCAAACACCGACTTGCGTTTATGTTGGGGCGCCCTCGCGACCATGACTTCGGCCTTTTCCTATTTGAGACCGGTTTGTCTGTTACCGGAGCTTGAGGAGCTGGGACGGTGTTAGCTAACAGGAACATAATAGAGCCGAATGGTAGCGGCGGCTCTTCCCATTGTCGCCCGAGACTGGCCGGAAGGACCGTCCTGGCGTCCATCTTCAACGTGTAGGAGATGGGAGCTGTGTCGAGAGCTGAGCTTGTCCTTGGAGACATTTTTGCTGCGACTTGAGATTGCAATTTGAAATTTGTTAACCTGCGCAATGAAGCATGATTTCAGTACAGGCAGTCGATATCTATATTGATTGAGTTCGCATGAACGTTTAACCCGAAATACGGGAGGAGAAAAAGGTCCCACCGGGCGTGCCAGAATCTGTAGGGTGTTTTTCGTCACCCCATTGAGATGGGAATAAGCGTGCGCTTTTCAGGCATACTACAGATTCCCCCTACTAAGGGTAGGCCAGGGTTTATTGGTTGTGGGGATCCGAATATCCGGCAGCCGCGGACTAAGCTGTCGTTAATTACCCCTCTCCTTTGGAGCGAGGGAACCTCCGATTGACGGGTTAAACTGGTCATGCGAACTCAATGTGCAGTGTACGTGTGTTTTGTTTTGGAGGGGGCTTGGATATATCGGGAGCCACGCAGAGTTTTTACGGGGGTCCTGCTACCCGGATAGCGGGGTGCGGGGCAGCGCCCCGGCCTAAAAATTTTGGGGGGGGAGAGTGTTGTAGAGTGTGTGTATGTGTGTGTGTGTATACATAAATATAAAAAAAAGAAAGGGAAAGGGCATCCAGAGGATGCGTGGGGAAAAGTGCATGCGCTTTGGATGCTAGCGCTTTGAGCGCAAGAGCGCTAGCGCTTTGAGTGCTAGCGCCCTACGTGTCAGCACGCGGGCGCTAGCGCTTTGGGCGTTAGAGCCTGAGCGCAAGAGCGCTAGCGCTAGCACTCCATGTGTCAGCACGTGGGCGCTCGGTCGCTAACGCTTTGGGCGCTAGCGCTCTGAGCGCAAGAGTGCTAGCGCTCCACGTGTCAGCATGTGGGCGCTTTGGGCGCTAGCGCTCTGAGCACAATAACGCTAGGGCTTTGAGCGCTAGCGCCCTACGTGTCAGCACGTGGGCGCTTAAGCACTAGCGCTTTGGGTGCTAGCTCCCTGAGCGCAAGAGCGCTAGCGTTCCACGTGTCAGCACGTGGGCGCTCGGGCGCAAAAAGGGACTTGGTCCCTGCAATGGGAGTTGTACTCCCAGAAAGGAGCACTTATTATTTTTTTTTTTTGTGTGTGTGTGTGTGTCTATATATATGAGGAGTTAAACTCCTAGGATATTTTGAAGCTGATGAAGGGACTTCTCCCCTTGAGCCCTAGTTCTTTCCCAAAGTGGGGTTTCTGGAGATGGGTCTTCTTTTTCTTCCTGTCGTTTGGCCGGATCTTGGAGAAAGGGGTGAGATTTAAAAAATCTCCCCTTTTTGAGATCTAATAGCAGATCCAAGTTCCTCTTTGTGGGTTTTGTGGTGAAAAACTATTTAGTTTTGAAAACGGAAGAGTAAAACTTTTGATTTAATTCAAAATAAAGAAGAAGGTTTTAGAACCTTGAGGAAGGAGAAAGAGGCATAAGCCCTAGTTTTTGGGGAATGAAAAAGTGTCCTTTTTTTATTCATCATCATGTTACCTTATATAGGCTTACATATTTTCATATAGCCCCTTGGGCTTTACAAAATAGCATTTTGCTCATCCCATGTCTCATGTGCCATTTCTTTTTGCACATAAGCCACGGGCTTACAAAAAATTGGCTTTATGCCTATTTTGTTTACATTCATGCATAAAAAATTACATAAAAAATTATTTATTACATGATTTCATTTTGGAATGGGTAGGCCGGCTGCTCCATGTTCGGGTTCGACCTGGGCATGGGCCCACTTGGCTTGGGGTTGACTTTGACTTTGACTTGGTCAACCGGGGTGTAATTTTCGACCCCAACAAAGTGCCCCCCAACAATAAATGCACACCACTTATGTGGGTCGTGTGCATGAAATTGATGGATCTTCTTTAAAGTGGAGGCGACTTGCTTTGGTTCCCACTGTTGGGATGAACTGCCCTTTTAACGACATGGACGGTCGACGCCCTGACCCGGAGCGATTTGGTTCCCGATTTGTTGGAAGCCTGCACTGCCCTTTTTGCGACATGGACGGTGACTCTTGATGCGTCTCCGAGACTGAGTGTCCGTGGCAGACGTTTCCCTGGCCCGGAGTGATCTGGTTCCTGCTTTGTAGGAAACCTGCACTGCCCTTTTTGCGACATGGACGGTCGACGCTCTGGTGCGGAGCGATTTGGTTCACGATTTGTGGGAAGCCCGCATTGCCCTTTTTGCGACATGGACGGTCGACGCTCTGACCCGAAGCGATTTAGTTCCCGATTTGTGGGAAGCCTGCACTGCCCTTTTTGCGGCATGGACGGTCGACGCTCTGACCCAGAGCGATTTGGTTCCCGATTTGTGGGAAGCTTGCACTGCCCTTTTTGAGACATGGACGATCGACGCTTAACGCGCCTCCGAGACGGAGTGTCTGTGGTAGACGTTTCCCTGGCCCGGAGCGATCTGCTTCCTGCATTGTAGGAAGCCTGCACTGCCCTTTTTGCGACATGGACAGTCGACGCTCTGGTCCGGAGAGATTTGGTTCCCGATTTGTAGGAAGCCTGCACTGCTCTTTTTGCGACATGTACGGCCGACTCTCTGGTCCGGAGCGATTTGGTTCCCAATTTGTGGGAAGCCTACACTCCCCTTTTTGCGACATGGACGGTCGACGCTTGACGCGTCTCTGAGACGGAGTGTCCGTGGTACACTTTTTCCTGGCCCGGAGTGATCCGGTTCCTGCTTTGTAGGAAGCCTGCACTACCATTTTTACGACATGGACGGTCGAAGCTCTGGTCCGGAGCGATTTGGTTCCCGATTTGTGGGAAGCCTGCTCTGCCCTTTTTGCGACATGGACGATTGACGCTCTGATCCAGAGCGATTTGGTTCCTGATTTATGGTAAGCCTGCACTGCCCTTTTTGCGACATGGACGGTCGACGCTCTGGTCCGGAGCGATTTGGTTCCCGATTTGTGGGAAGCCTACACTGCCCTTTTTGCAATATGGACGGTCGATGCTTAACACGTCTCCGAGACGGAGTGTCCGTGGTAGACTTTTCTCTAGCCCGGAGTGATCTAGTTCCTGCTTTGTAGGAAGCCTGCACTTCCCTTTTTACGGCATGGACGGTCGACACTTGACGCGTCTCCGAGACGGAGTGTCTGTGGTAGACGTTTCCCTGGCCCAGAGCGATTTGGTTCCCGCTTTGTAGGAAGCCTGCACTGCCCTTTTTGCGACATGGACGGTCGACGCTCTAGTCCATAGTGATTCGATTCCCGATTTGTGGGATGCCTGCACTGCCCTTTTTGCGACATGGATGGTCGACGCTTGACACGTCTCTGAGACGGAGTATCCGTGGTAGACTTTTCCCTGGCCCGAAGTGATCTGGTCCTGCTTTGTAGGAAGCCTGCACTGCCCTTTTTACGACAAGGACGGTCGACGCTCTGATCCGGAGCGATTTGGTTCCCGATTTATGGGAAGCCTGCACTGCCCTTTTTGCGACATGGACGGTCGACGCTCTGATCCGGAGCGATTTAGTTCCCGATTTGTGGGAAGCCTTCACTGCCATTTTTGCGACATGGACGGTCGACGCTCAGGTCCGGAGCGATTTGGTACCCGATTTGTGGGAAGCCTGCATGGCCCTTTTTGCGACATGGACGGTCGATACTTGACGCATCTCCGAGACGGAGTGTCCATGGTTGACTTTTCTCTGGCCCGGAGTGATCCGGTTCCTGCTTTGTAGGAAGCCTGCACTTCCCTTTTTATGACATGGACGGTCGACACTTGACGCGTCTCCGCGATGGAGTGTCAGTGGTAGACGTTTCCCTGGCCCGGAGCAATTTGGTTCTCGCTTTGTATGAAGCCTGCACTGCCCTTTTTGTGACATGGATGGTCGACGCTCTGATCCGGAGCGATTTGGTCCCCGCTTTGTAGGAAGCCAGCACTGCCCTTTTTGCGACATGGACGGTCGACGCTTGACGTGTCTCCGAGACGGAGTGTTCGTGGTACACTTTTCCCTGGCCCGGAGTGATCTGGTTCCTGCTTTGTAGGAAGCCTGCACTGCCCTTTTTGCGACATGGACGGTCGACGCTCTGATCCTGAGCGATTTGGTTCCCGATTTGTGGGAAGCCTGCACTGCTCTTTTTGCGACATGGACGGTCGACACTCTATTTGACTTGCTCTGCTTCCTGCAGTGTCAAGAGTGAACTTGACTTGCTCCGCTTCTTGCGGTGTCAAGATTGGATTCTGACTTTCTCCGCTTTCTGTGGTGTCGGAGTTGAAGTTGACTTGTTGATTGTGATTTGGGTTGACATCAGCATCGCTATACTGGAATATGGTACCAGGAGCAAATCATCATCTGCCTTTGAGAGGATTTTGGGATTGGTTTTATTTCGGCATCTGCATTGTTGCTCTGGAATAATGCCAGGAGCAACTCATCATTTGCCTCGGGAGGATTTGGGAATTGGTTTTTGCTTGGCATCAGTATCGCTACACTGGAATATGGTACCTGGAGCAAATCATCATTTGCACTTTCTTATCAGGAAGCAATGGCTTAGGAGACAGGTTTAGGTCCCTATAACCTAAGACTTTTCAATTTTGTGAGCCGTAAGGGTCTCACAAAGCATTTTCTCCCTACGGGTCGTAAGAATCCCGTAGGTGTATTTTCTCCTTAGGAGTCGTAGGGACTCCTAAGTGTGTTGCTCCTATGTGAGTCGTAAGGATCTCACGCGGGAATTTTCTCCTCATAAAGTCGAGAGGACTTTGTGAGTGCATTTCCTCTCATTTTAACGAGTCTGCGCCCTTTCGGGTTTTCACAAACTCGCCGGCAGTCATGCTGTTCTTACTCACGGAGCCCTTTCTGGTTTTCAGCCGTGCCCATTTTGCTTGTGGACATACCATTTTTTTTTGGTGGGACTTTGAATGTGGTCTTCCCGGTAGGACCTTGGAAAGGTTGGGATTGTTTTACGCCCATGAATTGTATATGGTTTTGCAGGATGTATGATCTAGACCGTAGGGCCGGAAACATTTCGGGACTTTGTTGGCGTCTGCATCGCTGCACTGAAATATGGTACCAGGAGCGACTCATCATTCGCCGTTGGGGTATGGGATTTGGAATTTGGTTGGCGTCTGCATCACTGCACTGGAATATGGTACCAGGAGCGACTCATCATTCGCCACTTGGGTATGGGGTTTAGAATTTGGTTGGCGTCTGCATCGCTGCACTGGAATATGGTACCAGGAGCGACTCATCATTCGCCACTTGGGGTTGGGGTTTGAAATTTGGTTGGCGTCTGCATCGCTGCACTGGAATATGGTACCAGGAGCGACTCATCATTCGCCGTTTTTTTGTTTTGTTTTTGTTTTTATTGTTTTTTTGTTTTACCGTGATTGCTCTATCATTTCAGCTTTTCTTATTGCGAAGATCGCGATTATCCTATCATTTCTGCTTTTATTGGCGGTTGCCCTATCATTTCGGCTTTATTTTCATCTTTATTTTACTCGCTGATTTTTATTGCGAGTTGCCCCATCATTTCGGCTTTTATTTTTCTTTTATTTACACATTTTTTGTTTATTTACATACACACACACACACACACACACACACACACACACATATATATATATATATATTTTACATTCCCAGTTTAACGACTTAGAGGTCGATTATTCCCAGTTTAACGATGCGGTGGTCATCTTTGCTTGTCCCAGCTCCTTGAATTTTGATCTTGGCGGAGCTGTATTGATGACCGTAGCTCTGTGGCTTGCCGATACATCCAAGGACTGTGAGGTTTTTCCAAGCTTGTATTGGTCTTCTGCCCAATCTTTAAAAACACAGCAGTCTTCAATGGCATGACTCACCACCCTATGGTATGGGCAGTATGCGGGATTGCCGGTCATATTCATTTCATGTGGCCTCTTCGTAATAGGCAATTGCAGACAGTTGTTCAATGCTTCCTCGAATATATTGCGGACCTCATCCCTCCTGAAGGAGTACACCTTCTTCTTTCTCTCCATTAGAGTAGGTTCCCTCACTGATGCTGGTCCTTGAAGCCGATCAGTCTTTGGTTTGCCCTTTTCAGATAATATCACATGTCTAGGAGGATTAGGTTCCCGAAAGGCTTCGGTCTCCATTTGTATGAAATCGGCAGTCGTAGCTTGACTGTTTTCTAACACGCCTGTAGACAGTTCTATCTCCCCCGTCTTGTATTGACTTTCGACCCAATCTTTGAAGACGAAGCAGTCCTCAATGTCATGACCTATCACCCTGTGATAGGGGCAATATTTAGGGTCGTCGCTCATATTCGCTTCTTGCGGTCTCCTTGATTCTGGCAGTTGTAGACCATTTCTTTGGGCGTCCCTGAATATCTTGTGGACTTTTTCCCTTATGAAGGAATAGACTTTTTCCAGTTTCTCTTTCAGAGGCGATTCCCCCCCGGTATATGTATCGGAGGGACTGGAGGCTGATTGCGGCCGTTTTTCGCGAAGGCGCTCCGCTCTTAGGTTGAAAGGGGTATCAGTTGGCTGCCTCCGGGTATCAATCCCTGGCTCATGAACCAAAATTTGATTCTTCTGTAATTGCAATCGGGCGACTTGTGTCGCGAGATCTGCCACGACGTTTGCCAATTCGTCGACCTTGGACTGCACCTTAGGTAACTTCTCGTCCCTGTCCTGAAGCTGCCTCTGAAGCCATCAGAATAACGCTTGTTCTGTAGTTCCCGCTATGACAACCGGGTCATCTTTATTTCCTGAGCTCAATTCCGCAGGATCCACGGGCTCCTCTGGCTTATCGGCCTGAGCGGGCTCTTCATCACTTGGATCGAGCCGATGCTGGGTAGCGTCAATCATATCATCACCATGGCTGCGAAGAAGAAGAGGGTTCATTTCTTCATGTCCGACCATGTAGACAGTGCGAACCACATACCCAGCCATCTCTGTATCTTTGGCGGCTGATTTCGCGGAGCGGTCCGGGCTTTGGAAATTCATAAATTTTAACATGGCCAGAGCCCTATCCCTTTTGTTGGCTCTGTATCTGAGCCGCTTCTGCCTCAGCTTCTCTGCCTTGAGCGCTTGGCAGGCTTCTGCTCTTCGGGAAGCCGCCATAGGCTGAGTGATGGGGAAGCTTGAGAAGATACCCAATCGAGCAGTTGTCAGAGGTGCCGCTGGAGCTTGCCCGAGATGCCTTGTTGCTTTGTTGATGTTGATGGCCTTGCCCCCAGCTGAGGTCAAGGAAAGTCGTTCAAACACCGATTTGCGTTTGTGTTGGGGCGCCCTCACGACCATAACATTCGGCATTTTTCCTCTTTGAGACCGGTTTTTCTGTTATCGGAGCTTGAGGAGCTGGGACGGCGTTAGCTGACACGAACATAATAGAGCAGAATGGTAGCGGCGACTCTTCCCATTTTCGCCCGAGACTGGCCGGAAGGACCGTCCTGGCATCCATTTTCATCGTATAGGAGATGGGAGCTGTGTCGAGAGCTGAGCTTGTCCTTGGAGACATTTTTGCTGCGACTGGAGATTGCAATTTGAAATTTGTTAACCTGCACAAAGAAGCATGATTTCAGTACAGGCAGTCGATATGTATATTGATTGAGTTCACATGAACGTTTAACTTGAAATATGGGAGGAGAGAAAGGTCCCACCGGGCGTGCCAGAATTTGTAGGGTGTTTTTCGTCACCCCATTGAGATGGGAATACGCGCACTCTTGTCAAGCGTACTACAGATTCCCCCTGCCAAGGGTAGGCCGGGGTTTATTGATTGTGGGGATCCGAATCTCCAGCAGCCGCGGACTAAGCTGCCGTTAATTACCCCTCGCCTTTGGAGCGAGAGAACCTCCGATTGATGGGTTAAACTGGTCATGCGAACTCAATGTACAGTGTACGTGTGTTTTGTTTTGGAGGGGGCTTGGATATATCGGGAGCCATGCAGAGTTTTTACGGGGGTCCCGCTACCAAGATAGAGGGCTGGGGGTCAAGTGGGCTAGCAGCCCCTTTGCGGGGTGCGGGGCAGCACCCCGACCCAAAATTTTTTTGGGCGGGTAGAGTGTTGTAGAGTATGTGTATGTGTGTGTGTGTGTATATACATATATATATAAAAAAAAAGGGGGGAAAGGGCATCCAGAGGATGCGTGGGGAAAAAGCACCAGCGCTTTGGGTGCTGTTCATACCATAATTTTGCATTATTTTATTCCCCATTCTCATTCAGTTTACAAATAAATAGGTGCTTTTGACCCATATCCGCTACATAGTTGCAGGTTACAAGTTCTCGGAACAAAAACAGTGAAGAAGATGAAAAGACGATACAAAAGTGAGACCATGACCAACAAATGGAAAGATCTTGATCATACCTACAGTTTGAAGACTAAACAAAGATCAATGGACGATTTCACAAAGAACAAAGGCAGTGCAAGGTTCAAGACTTCGACACGAAGCAAGCGGTAAAAGTCTACGACATTATTCACTGTGGAAATCTGGAAGAAGACCAGAAGACATTCTGAAGAACAAACTGAAGAAAACAGAAGACACCGATAACAACAGAACCCCAAGAATTTGCTGCCAACAAGCTCTTTACATGGCCGCGGAACCGCGGCCAAACCTCCATATAATGCCCGTGTCGGTGCTAAAAAGTGTCGCTGGCGGCGCGTTGACTAGTTTTTCTTAGGGGGTAAAATTGTAAATGCAGACATGACTCGAATGTAACCCTAAGGTTTTTATGTTCTATAAATAGAAACCCTAAAACCTATTTTAGGTTATGCCTCTTCTTATGCCTCATTTCATCTATCTAAATTCAGATCTGCAAATTTCTGTAAAAGAGGAAGAGAGCATCAAATAAAAATTAGAGTAAGTTTTCTTTTCATTGCCCTAGTTAACTTTTATTTCCATGCCCTAGGTAATTTCTTTCTTGCCCTAGCATAGATCTTTATTCTCTGCCCTAGTTAATTAGTTTAGAACATGTCTTTTAATTCCCTAATGGTGAGTAGTCTTCTCGCTTTTTAGGGTTAGATTTGGGGAAGGCTTGAAAGATGAAGATCTCTCACCCCTTTCTTGCCCATCATACGTTTTTATCGGACTCCATGCATACATACACACACCGCTCCCTACGGCACCCTATCCTACGAGGTAGCAGTGATACCGTAGTATAACCGACCGGTTGAGCGTGTTTTCCATGGAGGTTAGGGTAAGGATTAAGAAAGGAAGGACAAGAACCTAGAGGAAGAAACATCGTTTCTTCCCGATGGTACTAATCCACTTTATTAATAATTACCATAACACCTCATAGATCTTAATTAGGGCATAGAAAGCGGTGAGGAATATTGACTTTCCAAACTTAACCTAAACCTAACCCTAGCAAGATTCTAATCCTAGTATAGATCAAACTTAGTTTTTAGATTTAATCAATCCGACAACAATCGGAATTAACTCGTTAGAACAAATCGAGAATACACAAAATCCCTATGGACCGACCCGTACTCACTGTGTCACGACCCACCCCTATCACAGATGGTATTGTCCGCTTTGGCATAAACCGCACGGTTTTGTCCCTTTGAATGAACCGGGGCTACATCCCAGTAGGTCGCCCATCCTAGAATTTCCCTGGCTCAAGCACGCTTAACTACGGAGTTCTTCAAACTCCGGAGTTCTTCAAACTCCGGAGTTCCGATTCATCCAAAAGGCGCCTCTATGTTATAGGAGTGTGTCATTTCCATTTATAGTTCAGATTGTGCCCTCTTTCGGAATGGAATTCAATACTCCCCATTGTTCTACAGTGGTTCCCCATATGTATCCGTATCGGTTACATTCCCACCTCGATACCGGATAACACATCACTTCTTCACGGGGTTGGTGGTATTCAACCACAACTCCACCTGGGGTATTACACACCGGCTAGCTACCAAGCGACGCCATTCTTGATTGCGGTTACAAATTCTTTGATCAATCAAATGGCGCCGTTGCCGGGGATGGCGTGTTATTTTCTTTTTGCAATTTCGGCTTAATATAAAATTGAAAAATCATAAAAACTGAAATATATATATATATAATTTATCATCTTGTTATTTTGTGAAGGGTATTTTCGTTTGAATTTTGCAGGACCGACGAACGAATTCAGATCTGGAAAAATCCAGAGAGCGAAACAGAAAACAGAAGATCTAAACAACAGAGGAGTACCATAACAGAAGAATAGAAAAATTTTCAGGAACTAACCTGCATAGGGGACCACGGAACCGCGACGGGAGGTGCATCTGGCGGCGGAACCGCGGTGGCATTGTGATGTCATCATCTGCAAATCTCACTGTAAGTCTTCTGTTCTCCTTCTGAACCCCAATATCTTCTCTGTAAAATTTTCCTGCAGGATTCTTTGCGCTAAAAAATCTCCTCCCTTCCAATAATTGATCTTGTGCAGGATTCTTTGCGCCGAGCTAAAAAATTGTTTACGAGTGATTGTGTTACTGCTTTGCATATTTTAAAACTGACTTTAAGGGGCTTTTACACCAATCCAGATTGGGTGGGGATTTCATCACCCTTCTCAGGACCCAAAAAATCACATAAGGCATATTGCATTGACCTTCAATTAATTAAAAAAAGATTAGACTCAGCCCTAAGGATTTCGCGCTCAATAGGACAAAGGAATAGTTGTAGGCATCGACCGTTGATCCTAACCTGACTTTGTGGTGCCTAGGCTAAACAGGTAGTGAAAGGTAACTTTAAAAAGCCCGTCTCACGGTGATTCGTGAGCGGATCCCTCCTTTCTCTACTTGTGCTTACCTGGCCACAATTAGCGGTGAAGAGGCGGTTTGAGGTCCTACTTCTTGCCCTTTAGAACAGTTAGGAGATGTCTAGCTGACCTAGGTGACCCTAGATCTAGGCCTGATTGAGCATTTGTGGTTGATTGAACGTGTGTCTAAGCCTTTTATCGAAAATCATTTTTGCAAAAAGCTCCACATAAAAAAAAACACAAAGAAAAAGGGAAAATTTTTGACAAAAACTTGCAACTTGTCCCTAAGAAATCCGTGCACCTCACATCCACCCACATTATTTTTCTTCTCCTTTCTTACATCATGGGTACCCCACCTCACAAATCACTTGTTGAACTTTGGTACCCTGAACCAAACTTTGCTTCCTACGCGAATTGTTTCGGTCGAATTACGGACGACCCCTCCATGGCCAAAATATCTTTGAATGATCGAATAGAAGCGTCTAGGAGAAACAGTTCGACTCTGCAAACCACTTTGTATCAACCATTCCAACCTTTACCACCTTCTTACATTGATACTACTTTTTCGAGTCCTGTTGTAACTCCGAAAGCCATGTCTATTTCTGAACATATTGAACAATTTTGTAACCGATCTTTCACTCCTTTCAACACTTCTAGTTCTTGGGATCAACAAGTCCATTCACCTTTTTATCCAAATGTTGATCCTGCTCCTGTCCAACAATTCAATTCCTACCAGTCCTACCCAACTTTTACACCTTCCCTAGACATTTCTTCTACACAGCCATTTGGGAGTTTCCAGAATCCAATCAACTTTGAATCTTTTACTGAAACCCCTTCACAACCCATGTCTAGTCTGGAACAGTCGTTGGAAGCCTATATGGTAGTGACAAACCAAATGATGAGGAATGTGGATGCGTCCATGGTTGCCCTTCTACAACCTAGTGACCCGGTAGCTAGTTTTCAACTAGCTCCAAAAATTCCAATGTATGATGAGGCGGTTGGACAGAGTGAGAATTTGAGTGGTGAGAGTGAGATGTACACCCTTCCAAATCAAACCTACCCATTACCAATTGAATCCCACAACTCCGGTTTTGATTGTCAATCAAGTGTCCCAAATGATTCACCAGTTAAAGATAAAACGTGTAATGAGTTGTGCGACTTTGTAGTGTTTGATTCACCTGATTGTTAAGAGCCCCTTTCGAGTGAAACCGTCACCAATCCTTTCGACCTCTACACCTCCAATCTAGAACTTGAATAGATAAATATCCATGCTTGTGATGAGGTGTCTAAAAAATTGATTTTCACTTGATTGAGGATATTGACGCCGGGAATATTTTGGATGATTTGACTGAAATTTTATCTCCAATTCATCATCTCGAGTTATGAAATGTTTCTCCCGAACTTCATATGTGTGTTGATTTTAAGGATAATTGCATGGATTAGATAATTTTTAAGAAGAATTATGAGGACAATATTGAGGAGAGTATTGAGGATAGTATTGAGGATGAACCATTTTTGTTTGATGTGTCAGATTTTCCAATTCATCCTCTTGAACCTTTAACTGTTATACTTCCTAAATCACCCACCTCCTTTCCATCGTTCCGACCACGCAAAAGATCACGCAGGAGGACTGTGAGCTTGAAAGATTTCTATTCGATCACAGCAGTTTGGACGCCATGCGTTCCTTTTTGAATCTAACACAGTTCTTACAGACGATAACGATTACGAATGTTTCACTTTTTCGGACGATTTTGAAGACTCACCGCCCGAGTTTGAGTCCTTTGAATTTTCAGATGAGTTAGTTGAACCATCAGACTCGGTTGCTTACAGTCGTTTCGAACTATTGATGGAATCCTTCGAGTTCGAGACAGATTACTTAGGTGAGAATAAGACTATCCCTAATTCACTCCCTTTCGTCCTTCCTATCGTTTCGACCACGCAAGAATCTGTCGTGCTTCCATGTTCAATGGATGGTTTACCAAGTTCAACGTACCCATGTTTTCTCGCGAATCTTGAGGGATTTGACCCCATTTCTCGACGGGTTGATAGATTAGCACAATCGCTTTTAACACATTGGTCATCACAAATTGTGCTAATTTATTCACTCAATTTACACCCTCAAGTTCGTGCTACACTTCTTTCTCTTTTCCGCCATTCTCTTCCTCCATTGAGACCGTATACCGCTTCTATCTCCACACGTTCTCGTGTGTTTCTCAACTCTTTTCTCTACACTCCATTCTTTCACCAACCCTACCATTATCATGATAAGATTTTTGAATGGTTGGTGCTAACTTTTGGCCTGTGTAAGGTCTTCTATAGTTTGATTTTTCTCATCCTTAACTCTGAACTTTAACGCTTAAAACAGTGGAAACACTGTTTCACTTAAGTTTGGGGGGAACCTTGTTGTATATATATATTTTTTTCTTTTAATAATAATAAAGAAAGAAAATATAAATAAATAAACAGGGGAGTGCCGACATTTTGACCCTTTTGGTGTAGCCTGACAGTGAGGACACTGTCAAGTTTAAGTTTGGAAGTATGCTCGGTAAGCCTTCTTCCTTCGCATTCATGTGTATATTCTTGCATTTGCACACTTATTTTAAAATCCATAAAAATTGAAAATTTTAAAAATTATAAAAATTAAAGTATTCAATTTTGGCCCTAATTGACTTGAGTTTGACAAAAAGGTTAACTGGCTAGGAACAACTAGATCTAGACTTAGTAAATTAAAAACCCTAAAAATAACTTTTCTTAATGTTTAACGGTAGAAAGTATATGTCTTTGTAGTTTATTTAGAAATAGGCAAATTTTGAGTTCACTTCTTGGGCTAAGTTAAAACAAGGGAAGAGTATTGATGTTTTTATTAAAGTGTAAGTCTGAAAAATAATTCCTAAGCTTAAGTCTAAATTCTGAAAATATATACCCTACAAATTGCACAAACACGAACCTTGAAACTTGGGATAGTAGAAGAGACCTTGAAATACTCTTGTTTAAAGTCCTTAGTACGAAGAAAAATAAAATAAAAATACAAGTGTGAATAAAAAGATAAAAAAATGAACACTGGTTTTTGTAATTACTTAAGGCTGCAAAAATAGAAAAAAATATTTAGCGAGGGTGCTTCTTCACCTAGTGCCTTAGACCAACTGGTCTGGGAGTCACTGCTATAAGCCTTAGGTATTACAAGACTAGGAATTACGTCTTAATGTGCAAACACATTTTGTAATCAGTCTTTGGTACCTCAAGAAGTATTAACGGTCGCATGAAGTATGTGTGAGCAATTTCATCTAAAAATTCACCAATTGAAAAGTACTTTGGACGATGGACAAGAGTATAATAGTTTGATTTGAATTTCCAAGTGTAGGGGTGATATATACACACACGTAGGGGTATGTGATTGGGGTTTAGATAAGAGATAGGAATGAAGAATAGAACTTGTATCTTTAATAGAGATGATAAAAATTCCTAAGTTGAGATAGAACCCTAAAAGGAAAATTTAAAAGATGCTAAAAGCTAAGTAAGTCCACAAAACATATATAATCTTAAGTTAAATGATAAGGAAGTATGAAAAATACGGGTGGATAATTTATGAGTCGAAGATAATAGAATTCCTTGTTGGAAAACCTAAGTGGAGAATAAAAGTCAATAGGCTGAATTGATAGGATTTTGTTGGTAGTATCCGCTGAAAACCCTCAGGAGACAACACTCCTCCTACTAGGGACACCTAGAGGTTTAACGGCTTGTTGCATGAGCTCGGTGCAATCGAGATTCTCTGCGAAAGTGAGGTTAGGATTTTGTTGAGAATAAAACTAGGTTTGCTCGAGGACGAGCAAAAGATAAGTTTGGAGGTATTTGTTCATACCACAATTTTGCATTATTTTATTCCCCATTCTTATTCAGTTTACAAATAAATAGGTGCTTTTGACCCATGTCTGCTACATAGTTGCAGGTTACAGGTTCTCGGAACAAAAACAGTGAAGAAGATGAAAAGACGATAAAAAAATGTGAGACTATGACCAACAAATGGAAAGATCTTGATCATGCCTACAGTTTGAAGACTAAAACAAGATCAATGGACGATTTCACAAAGAACAAAGGCAGTGCAAGGTTCAAGACTTCAACACGAAGCAAGCGGTAAAAGTCTACGACATTATTAACTGTGGAAATCTGGAAGAAGACCAGAAGACATTCTGAAGAACAAACTTAAGAAAACAGAAGACACCAGCAACAGACAGAACCCCAAGAATTTGCAGCCAACAAGATCTTTACATGGCCGCGGAACCGCGGCCAAACCTGGCTTTTGGCCGCGGATCCGCGACCATATAGTGCCCGTGTCGGTGCCAAAAAGTGTCACTGGCGGCGCGTTGACTAGTTTTTCTTAGGGGGTAAAATTGTAAATGCAGACATGACTCAAATGTAACCCTAGGGTTTCTATGTTCTATAAATAGAAACCCTAAAACCTGTTTTAGGTTATGCCTCTTCTTGTGCCTCATTTCATCTATCTAAATTCAGATCTGTAAATTTCTGTAAAGGAGGAAGAGAGCATCAAATAAAAATTAGGAGTAAGTTTTCTTTTCATTGCCCCAGTTAACTTTTATTTCCATGCCCTAGGTAATTTCTTTCTTGCCCTAGCATAGATCTTTATTCTCTTCCCTAATTAATTAGTTTAGAACTTGTCTTTTAATTCCCTAATGAGTGAGTGGTCTCCTCGCTTGTTAGGGTTAGATTTAGGGAAGGCTTGAGAGATGAAGATCTCTCACCCCTTTCTTGCCCATCATACTTTTTTATAGGACTCCATGCACACAACGCTCCCTATGGCACCCTATCCTACGAGGTAACGGTGATACCGTAGTATAAACGACCGGTTGAGCGTGTTTTCCATGGAGGTTAAGGTAAGGATTAAGAAAGGAAGGACAAGAATCTAGAAGAAGAAACACTGTTTCTTCCCGATGGTACTAATCCACTTTATTAATAATTACCATAACACCTCATAGATCTTAATTAGGGCATAGAAAGCGGTGAGGAATATTGACTTTCCAAACATAACATAAATCTAACCCTAGCAAGATTCTAATCCAAGTATAGATCAAACTTAGTTTTTAGATTTAATCAATCCGACAACAATCGGAATTAACTCGTTAGAACAAATCGAGAATACACAAAATCCCTGTGGACCGACCCGTACTCACCGGCTAGCTACCAAGCGACGCCGTTCTTGATTGCAGTTACAAATTCTTTGATCAATTAGGTGCTAGCGCAAGAGCGCTAGCGCCCCACGTGTCAGCACTCGGGCGCTCGGGCACTAGCGCTTTGGGCGCTAGCGCTCTGAGCGCAAGAGTGCTAGCGCTTTGAGCGCTAGCGCTTTGAGCGCTAGCGCTCCACGTGTCAGCACGTGGGCACTCGGGCGCTAACGCTTTGGGCGCTAGCGCTCGGAGCGTAAGAGCGCTAGCGCTCCACGTGTCAGCACGTAGGCGCTCGGGTGCTAGCGCTCTGAGCGCAAGAACGCTAGCTCTTTGAGCGCTAGCGCCCCACGTGTCACCACATGGGCGCTCGGGCGCTAGCACTTTGGTCGCTAGATCCCTGAGCGCTAGCGCTCCACATGTCAGCACGTGGGCGCTCGGGCGCAAAAAAGGACTTGGTCCTGCAATGGGAGTTGTACTCCCAGAAAGGAGCACTTATTATTTTTGTGTGTGTGTGTGTGTGTGTATAAGGAGTTAAACTCCTATGATATTTTGAAGCTGATGAAGGGGCTTCTCCCCTTGAGCCCTACTTCTTTCCTAAAGTGGGGTTTCTGGAGATGGGTCTCCTTCTTCTTCCTGTTGTTTGGCCGGATCTTGGAAAAAGGGGTGAGATTTAAAAAATCTTCCGTTTTTGAGATCTAACGGCAGATCAAAGTTCCCCTTTGTGGTTTTTGTTGTGAAAAACTATTTAGTTTTGGAAAAGCACGAGTGCGCTAGCGCTCACGTGCAAAGTGTTCTCTGAGGCAACGCTCACGTGCAAAGCATGAGTGCGCTCGCGCAAAGAGCGCCAGCGCTCTGAAGCAGCGCACAAGTGCAAAGCACGAGTGCGCTAGCGCTGGAACTAAATGTTCCCCACCGTCAGATCACAGATCCAATAAAGATGATAAATCATCAATTGACCAAAATGAAATTCTTTAAAGAAAAGATTCCTCAAAATCTTTCCAAACAAAAATATTGTGCTCTGTAAATTAGAGCACCGTTGGATCAATGATCCAATGGTAATTAAAAAATCACCAAAATACAGAATAAATTCTGTATGGGAAAAGATTTCCCAATCTTATTAAAAATAAGAAGATTGCCTTCTGTAAATCAGAAGCCCTTGGATCAAAGATCCAACGATGGGGAAATCTCCAAATCAATTGGAGAAAATATCTCCTTAACCGATTGAACAAATCAGCTTGTCCTATATAAAGGCCCCAAGATTTCAAGTCTCAGATAGAGGAATCTCTCTATAAACTTTGAGAAATCTCAGAAAGAAGAGCAAGCTCTCGGTAAAAGAAGAACTTTTTTCAAGGTAAAAAAAACAGAGATAAGAAAAATCTCAATAAAGAAGAAGAACATAATTCTTTTCACAGATCATAGATCTATAAGACTAAGGTCTTTTTACAAAAAGAGATCATGAACATCTCATTATAAAAAGGGGGAGAATAATTCAGTTCTCTTAGGATCACAGATCCATAAAGGCAAAACATTTTACCAAAATAAGAGATTGAAACATCTCCTATAAAATAAGAACTTTGTTCTTAGAACCTTGAGACAAAATCTCTTATAAACGAGAATTTATTTCTCAGATCATAAAACTGATCAGAAGCGTTTCTGCGCTCTTGGACTGGCGCACAGCTGTTGGATATATGTATGCCCTAGAGGCCATTATGAGATAGTGTATGTACTGATATGTATATATATATATTCAGAGGACAGTCTTGCTCGAAATGATAGTATGCTATCCGGTTTCTCTTTATCATATGTTCACTTGATCATGTTTTTATTCATTTGGTACATGTTGATAAAGTCCTAAGGATATTGGCTTGATTACTGGGATTATGATGTGGATCATACTAGTGGGACACCTGTAGTTTATAAGCATATCCTTGAAATGTTCATAGTCGTAGGTATATCGAGATAGGGCATCGATATTCCAGTATAGACTAGCGTATACCATTCTTGTTTCATATGATGGGCGATGGATGATCCCATATCCGTCTGCTGTGCTGACACCAAAGATAGTATACGGGTGCTCAGTGAGACTGGGTACACTGAACGGACTCACCGAGAACTCCTATGTGGTATTATATCATACGTCGGATAGAAGTTCTCAGGTGACACTAGTACAGATTAGTCTGTAGACCCGAGATCGCCATAGAGTCTTTTATGTCCTCCCACTGTACTTTGATCTCCACCCTACTACGGCTCTATTGAGTCGTACAAATAGGTGGATTTTGGGTACAGTCCCGAGGCATATGGAGGCAGTGAGCGATAGGAGGGGTTTTGTCTCTCCCGGTATTGGGGGTTGATGTTGTGCTGTACACGATTGGCTATAACAGGAAGTCTCTGGCCAGGGCTGCTGAGATATTACTGATAAGTGTTATCAGTAAGTTTCTCAATCTGTTATAGACCATATACCCGCATGACTTATTGAGTTATTGGGGTCGGCGATTCCATCCCTAGACTCAATATGCAGCATATCTGACGAAGAGACCGGACTGTACGATAAGTGTTGCCAGTTGGATTGACGGGAATTTTGACAGGTTCGCTTGTTCTTCTTCTGATCGCTCAATACCTGGGTGGCCGTTACGTTTAGCTGACCGCTTACCGCTTGTAGGTGTTTGATATGATCATCACCTACTGCTGGCGTATTGACGAGTCTTAGAGTCCCACATAGAAGTTTCTTGGCTCAGGCGAAACGAAGTGGTGCGCATATGAGATATGTGCGGAAGCTCGATTAAATACGAGTATATGATACTGTATTTTAATCGGGCGTTTTATATTAGTCGGGTCGTAAGAGATATGACCGGTTTATTAAATCAAGTGTTGATTTATTATTGACTTTGATCTCATTTATTTAAACCCTTTTCTTTTAATGGATGCATGCATGTATATATACATGATGATGTGCATACACACATACATACATGCATTAGTATCATGGTTGATGATACAACTTAGATGGCAATATAAGACTCACATGGTTCATAATTTTATATATGGATATTTTTGAATTAAGTTAAAGATAAAGGAAAACAGATAATGACTCATTTCTTCTCTAATGACTCATTGTTTCTACACTTTTACATGGTTGACCTTTGACTTAACCATGGTTTATTTTCCTTTGCCTTTTAACTCATATGAAAATATCTATATATTATTATTAACTATGGTTTCTATTATGATATTTATCTCTCTCTCATATTCATTTAGCATTATTATTCATCCAAATGAAAAATATCAAGCCATCTTCTTCTTCCTCTCTCTAGCTCTCTCTTGACTTCAAAATTGAGTTAGATAAAAAAAAAAAGGGTATTAAGTGAGATTACAAACCACTTTATCATCCTACACAACTCTTGCTACTTTGTGTAGGGTGTTTTGCTTCAAGGATTTCAAAGATCATGTGAAGCAACAAGCTTTGAGCAAAGGACTTCGGGTGGATCGTCGTGGACTTGGAAGTGATCTAGCGAGCCGTTCCAAACCAAAAAAGATCCAAGGAGTCACCCTACGAGGTCTACAAAGGTTGTAGTCTCTCCACTTAGTGTTAGATTATCTTTTAGATGTGATACTTTTAATTGTTACTCTATAATTCTAATTCGATTCCTAGTTTAGTTTACTTAGCACCTCATAAAATTAAAGTTATGGCATGTGTGATGCTTCCAAACCCTATACAAGGTGTTAAGGAAACCCTACAACAGCGCCAAGCGCACCACGTGCTCCTCATGTGTGCGCCACTGAACAAATAGCACTTTGCACTCATAGGCTGGCGCTAGCGCCAAGCGCACCACGTGCTCCTCACGTGTGCGCTACTTGACAGAAGCGCTCTGCGCTCATGGACTGGCGCTCAGCGTCAAGCGCACCACGTGCTCCTCACGTGTGCGCCAGTGGACAAATAGCGCTTTGCGCTCATAAACTGGCGCTTTGCTCTCATAGACTGGCGCTAGCGCTAAGCGCTCCACGTGCTCCTCACGTGTACGCTATATCACAAAAGCGCTTTGCACTCATTAACTGGCGCTAGCGCAAAGCACGCCACGTGTTCCTCACGCGTGCGCTGATAGAACATAAACTGTTCTTTAAATAAAGCCCTAGAGCTATGATGAATGCTCAACATTCAATAAAAGACAGAAAGGCTGTCAGAACCCAAATCAATGTTCAGCATTGTCAAATGTTTAACATTTTAATTGAGTGAGCCAAGCCCAAGTTGGCCATAAACCCCTCATTCAGATTAATTGAGCCCATATGCTCATAAGTCTCAGATCTTAGTCTCAATTGGATTACGGATCCCCCAACCAATATTGGTTCAAGGGTACATCTCTTCACTCCTCTGATATTTATCATTGTAATCCTTCAACGTCTTCAGAGAGATGATGGGTCCCGACAACCAGACAAACCTTGGACTATGGGGTCCTTAAACCCATGGACTATAATGTCCTTAACCTTGGACTGTGGGGTCCTTAAACCTATAGATTATGATGTCCTTAAATTTTATAGACTATGACGTCTTTAAACTGGACCGTAACGTCCTTAAACTAATTATGGACCGCAAAGTCCCTAAACTAAAATAATAGAGTCCAAATGCTCTTTTGTTGGATCTAAATGATCCCGTTAAGTTGATCTTAGTCTAAAATTAGACTAACGTATTCTTAACAAACGTTTAAGTTGATCTTAGTGCCAAATGAGACTAACGCATCCTTAAACCCAACCCCAAACCCAAATCTAAGAAAATACGGATTTGGACTAATCCACGCCCTATGGGCGACAACATAAATTAGTCTCCGTATACAATCCACGGGCAACCAAAAATAAAAAAAACACCCACGACACGAAGTGACCATCTGGAGAAGGAGAAGGTGGTTACCGCGATGCGGTAGTGTAATTAACTGCAGGGTCTTGCGCATACAGGGAAGAGCGTCCCCACAATCAAAAAACCTCTCAACGAGGGGGAATCTGACAAAGTCTGCTACATCGGCCGCATCCGTCTAAACCTCCGATACACGGTGTCATAAATCAACTTGGCATCTTCGGAGAGGTGGAAAGATAGAACCAAATAGAATATGCCCTCGAATTTCAGGCAAGACGAACCTACGCGGTCTCGTCTCTGTGTTTGGCGGAGAACAATAGTCACATTACGGCTGTCAAACATATATCAAGAACAATAAATAAAATCTAACTAACACATGTCCATCTGCCACAATAGATAATAATCAAGAAATGCATATAGCGGAACGAATAAAGATTCAATAAAGAAATAATATCCAAATCACGTCCCTCATGGGATCACAACGCTAAATGATAAACTTAAACTACGGAAATAAAAATAAACTAAGCATCTCTAAAACTAATCATCAAGCTCCTCACTGCTCAGCTTACTTGTCAAAATACTCTTGATCTTACTGGGACCAGATCAAAGGAACTGGGCCATGCAAAACCCAGACGTCAGTGCGTCATAAATATCATAAAGCAATAGTGTAATTAGAATAGTATGCTATAAAGAAGATATGAGTATAAAACATAATCACAGGTGTAAAAACAGTGGCTATAGGTATATCACGTATATCCTAAAGTCTGTGTTTCTAAGTTATCTATCCTAACGGTATTTGAAACCAATTAATAGAATCGACGATATAACTCAATAGTATCCCGTGCGTACCAGGGACCACGGTCAAGATCCTCGGGGTTGAATCCGAGACGTGCTGTTAAGCAATAAAAACAAGGTATCATGTACAGACGAATGATGTCAGTATCATTATTTCGGGGCCCGAAGCCCGTATCGACTGATCAGTCTCTGGAAACTAGTGAACTATTGAGTTACAAGTCAGATTTCATAATTGATTTCCCTTTTTCCCTCAGGTTTCATGTTCAAGTCAAGTATTAACGATATCTACCTAATTCCAATACAGGATTAAGCAGGTACAGGTCTTGTCTAACTAAACAACAAATCACATCCATCAGGACAACTAGTGAGGATTGTCAGCATTAGTTATAATCCAAGTAACAGGTCTAGTAATGTGTCGTGAACATGTCATGCGGTGTGTTAACATGATAAATACTTGATGGAAAATAGTAACCAATTCATTTAAAACACTGTAGAAATAACCAATGTATGTTATTTATATTGTAATATATACTTTATATATATATATACACCTATTTGTAATAACGTTTTACGTTTACTATTAATTATATTGTCGTCTAGGTAAAAGATAATGAAACTACAGTGGAAATATAATGAAATTAAAATGAACTAGCAAGCAACGATATAAAGCTGTTATTAATACATATACGAACTAACCGTAAAAATTTTATATTGAAAATAACTTGCTAAATATTGAAATACGTATTTTACTAAATACTATATATTGGAATATGTAATGTAGCATGTCGCAAGTTTAGAAACATGCCTCGATTGTTATACTCACGATGAAATACGGATATTCGCCCGACGGTGACGTTTGAAATCACGACGTACTCATGTCCTTGGTTACAAGCGACCGTGTACTGCTCTGGGATGCACGCTAGTGCTCTATAGAATTCTCAGATGCTGGTATTTTGGTTGAAGGCGACGGCGACGAGTCGAAGTTCGCCGGCGATGAAACGAAGTCGGAGTTTGAAACTTGTGAAGAAGAAAAGAGAGAGAGGGGGATGATAGGGTCTGCACGTCAAGGAAGTGGTGACTGGGGTCGTGCTCATCGACGAAGGGAAGTGGGCGGCAATGACGGTGATCGGCTTCGGCGATGGAACACGAGAAGGAGGAGAGTGGGAAGAAGAAGAAGAGATGTCAGGTTCTCTAGGTTTAGCGACGACAAGGAGGAGGAAGTTAGGTCGGTGACAGGGAGATGGGGCGAAGTCGACGGCGAGGTGACGTGTGCGATGATGGGTTAGACTTGGTGATCGGAGAAAAGGAAAAGAAGAAGAAGAAAGAGAAAGAGATGGTGGTGATGAGGGTGCTCTGGGTTTGACAACGAGAAAGAGGAAGTGACGAAGATGATGGTGGTGGTGGTTGGGTTCAGATGACGGCGACAGAAGAAGAAGAACGAAGATGGGTTTCTCGGTTGTGGAGGTTAGGGACTCGGCGATGTCTCAGGTTAACCTGAAGGAGGTGTTGAAGAAGGAGAGGAGGTGGCGATGTAAAGGTGATGACGACGATGAGGGAAGAGGTGGACGGCGACGAAGTGGCGAGGGCGTGGGTTAGGTCTCGGGCGAGACGAGAACGAGAGGGGAGAGAGAGTTATAGACGGGGGGGACACAGAGTTTATATTAATAAAGTATATATATATATATATATATATATGTATTATAATTTAGGGTTTTACAGATAATATCAAATTACACCAAATTTTACCAGAATCTCGTCCAAAACTATATTATAGAAAAATACGTGTAACGCTTTAGAAATCGTTTTGCGAATTTTCCCGTTTTAGGGCAAAATTGGTGGTATTTCCCGTTTTAACCCGATTTCGATCAAACGTCCGTATAAACTTGTCAGCACCTAGTTTAGCTAAAATAAATCTTGTGCACGAACTTTGGGAGTATTTGGGAGGTTTTGGTTCAGATAGAATATTTCCCAAATAAAATATTATTTTAAGCGGTATTTTGTGCACGTAAATCGGGAAATTTCTTCTCTTTAGAATAAATTAATTTTTGTCACTAGAAAATTTTGGAAACTTCTTTTTTAAATATCTAGATATTTTTGGAATGCAAAAGGAATTATTTTAAAAAGAAAAGAAAAGGTGACAGTGCATTTATTAGCATTTATTACTCATTTTCCTAGCAATTTCTTCACCCAAAATTCACAAAAATACCCCAACCTCTCCTTGGTCGAGCCCTCCTCAAATTTCTGTCCAAAACATTTCTCCAGTTCATTTCTTCATTATTTCTTCAAAATTCTTCAAGAAAAATTCCTTAAAAAATCCACAAAAATTCTAAATAAAAATAAAACCATCTTTTGTTTCACTAATCCTTCTTGGATCTTCAACAAAGCATGGTTTTTTTGATGTTATGAGGAGGGATTAAGTTTCATTTTGGTGTTCTTAGGGAGGTATAATTCTTACCTTAATCCTTATATATTTGTTTTAATCTTAATCTAGCTATTTTAGTTAGCAAATTATGTGTTTAGTTTAGCTTTTAAATCATGATTAATTCATTTATATTTGTTTTAAGAAATTCATGTTAGAGTTAAAGTTTTTTTAAGTGTTTAATGTTCATTTAAAGTGTTAATTTGTGATTTGGAAAAGTTTAACCTAGTAGAGAATGTTAATTTTTGCTAATGAGTATTTTGTTTAATTATGCAATTTGCTTACTAGGTTTTTTCTAAAACTTAATTAGCAAGTGTTAAAAATATAGGAATGGTTTAGATAGCTTAGTTAAGCTATTTTAAGGTGTTTGTAATCTCTAGATATGCGTTAGCTTGAAACTAGTGCGAAATATTGCGGTGGTTGCTTACTAGGTTTCGGTGTTTTTCCGACGTGGCCTCGATTGGTCGTTGCGAGGTTATATCTATTGTACTCCTCGTAATTTTTGTGTTGTATTGCGCGATCGGGACGATCAGGGTCTAGACTTGGTGTTTTGTAGTTTAGCGACCCCAGTTAGGGTTTTGGCCGATGTCGTGCACGATAGATGCGCTAAGCGCGCAGTGTAATTTTCCGGGCGTTTTCATCGCGTTTCGTTGTCTTTTCGTCATTATAGGATATTTAGCTTATATGTTGTATTTATGAAATTTTAGGTTCGCAAGCAGGGACTTCGGGTGCTGCGGACAAGGGGAAGCAGGTGGTCGGATTTTCATAGCTGGAGACCATTGGTGAGTAGATTTAACATCTACGGGGAAATCGCCCGTATGGCGTTATGCGTCGGGGAGAATATGATATGATAGCTGCATGTATTTGCATATTAGTTACTTTCATATGAATTTCATTGCATAGCATTATTTGTTGTACTTGACTCTTACCTTTAGATATAACACATTACTGACGGTTCATGTTGCACGAGCACTAAATTGTATGCTACACCCACATCGTCGGTAATTGACATGACACACACAAACCAGCTACATATGTGTTATTGTGTTTGACATGGATAGTTAAGATCGTAACTCTTAATCCATTTCACGTATACCTTACTATAGCTACTTGTACATCTTGCATACATATTGACATGTACACCCACATAGTCTATTACAGCTACATGTACATCATGCACACATATTGACCTGTACACCCGCATACTTTCGCTATAGTTGTATGTACCCAAAGTGGTATTTTTTTGATATGTGATATTGAGTCGTTGATCATTGCGCTTATGAAATGTATCATACATACTTGCTTACATGTAGATACTTAAACCTTGCTACTTTTACATGTACACCTCATATGATGCTGCATTTGTTTTCGAAGGATTTGGGAACCGCATGATATGTTTTAAAGCTAGATTCAATTTAAAGAGAGGTTTTCCCTTATATGCTCATATTGATGTTTTATGTTGCATATATCAGTTTTATATGGATTTTACGCATTGAGATATGGATTTCATATGATTTATAGATTTGAGAACCGTGGGGGTATTTTCAAGAAACTATGTATTGTTTGAAAACCCGGTTTCTCTTGATATGATATTTGATGCGTCCACCATGAGATTTCTCGGTTCTGAGATTTGTGATATATACCCGATGCGAGGAGTGAGTGGGCCGTGTGCGGGTATATGGTGGGGCCCGGTTTGGTTCCCCTCGGCAAGATGTTCGTGGTACAGACGATGAGCCTGGAAGGTGGGCAAGTACCTACCGGTGATTGTAGTTGGACTCGGCGGTTATCGTGGCGATACCGACCGGAGTGATGTACGACATATCGTCAGGGCCAGTCGTGGTGACAGCACCTGAGTTATGAGGGTTTACGTGTCGATGATAGACACGGGTTTCATGATGTTTCGAGTGTCGGTGTTATACACTCAGGTTTCCATGATTTTTACGTATAGTCGGTGGACATACGGGGTTGATATCCTCACACACACACACACACACACACACACACACACACACTTATATGTACATGTTTTCATGATGTTTCGGGTGTCGATGATAGACACTCAGGTTCCATGAGACTTACAGGATGTAAGGGCCGATCTGAGGATGCGGTGCCTGAGGATTTGGGATTTGATGTGTCAGTGAGGGACACTGGTTTTTTTTCCATGCTGATGATTTTGCATGAGATTTTATATTATATCATCCCACACTCAGGATTATGTTGATATGCATTGCTTCATGTAGTTGTAGTACCCTGATGATGTACCTTTACATTATTGTTTTATATTCACTTATCATACTTATGCTATCAGATTACATGTGATAGATAGATCGTTGTTCGTGCATACTTGCGATTACTGTATTATGTTATTTACTATTCACGAGTTGGCAACTCATCCCCGTTGTGCCACAGTGTTTTGCGGGACTTACCCTCTGAGTAGTCACGGCAGGGCGTCTTATCATCTCAACTTTTGCGGATACCGCTACGGTTGGCTGTGAGGCCTTGCTTTTAGGTGGGTTTGCGGTTATCTGTTTGTACATTGTATATCTTTTGTTGGATCTAGTATTCTCCATCTACCACTATATTTTGTATGACTTAGAGACGACTTGTGAGGATTCAGTATTATATTTTGTGGTGACTTTGGGGTGCCGTGCTCGTGGGAGCCGGTTTTCTTGAAAAGTTTTTACTTCTTTATGCAGTTTTCTTTTATATTTCTTCGCTTCAGCGTCGTATATATGTTGTAGTGGTTGTCTCCGCCGTTGGGCGTGATTTGCTCCTGTGTGGGATGTTTTTTATTATTATCTATGTTGTATCCGTTTTCGGGACTGGTTTTTACAAAGGAGGTGCTACCGAAATTTTTAATAACGAAAACTAAACTTAAAGATTTTTACTTGAAAATTTCCGAATGTTTAAAACTATGTTTTCTCCGTTGATCCAGTTTTGGGTGGTTTAGATTTTTGGGTTTCGGCTTACTTAAGTTGCATACGCCTGTAAACGTTACGTAGTTTAAGTGCCGGTTACGGGCCAAATTTTGGGTCGTGACAAAGTTGGTATCAAAGCGCTAGGTTTTAACTTTCGGAGTGTAGGATGACTGTTCATACCAGAATATTGTATTTTATACCGCCCATTCTTATGCTCGTTTGCTTATCGGTAGGTACTCTTGAGCCGTGTTTGCTAGTTAATTGCAGAATACAGGTTCTCAGCTCTAAAAAGTGAAATTCAAGAAAAAGCACGACAAATTCCGGATTACTTCCAACCACAAATAAACAAGGGTCTCCGCTCTCTATCCGTGTTGCCGTACACCAGTTTAAGAGATAAAATGGCAAATCGATTGTCATTTTCATGCACAAAGCTCAATGTCAACACAAGATCCAACATATCTACGCGGAGCTCAAGTAAATCATGGCAAAAGATCCACATCACAGCACCTTTTTGATATGCTGAAATTCTGGAAGCATTGTGAAGAGATTCTGAGAAACAACTTATACCACACTGAAGAGTACAGAGAACTAGGGAAAACCACAAAATACGAGGCATCAATTCCTCTTTATGGCCGCGGTTCCGAGGCATAAGCGCGCTTAGGCCGCGGAACCGCGGCTGTATAGGCTCTTCAATTGATGATTTTTGGGGGGCTGTTTGGTAATATCATGTAGGGTCAGAATGTTGCCCTAGGTTCTCTGTTTCCTGCCTATAAATTGCCCAGAACTTGCCAAGCCATTGGTGTTCTTTTCATGCCTCTTTTTGTTAGGATTTAGCTTAGTTCTTCTTCTTCTTCATTCTTTCCTCCATGAAAATTGTAGTGAGAGCTTTTTGAGTGAAAAATCAATGAAGATGAGGGTTGTTTTTATCTTGTCTCTTTTATTTATTGTCTTGTAATTTTATTATCTTGTATTGTAATTTTATTATTTGTTGTTAACTAGCTGTTGTTATTTCCTTTCTTGTTCTCTTTTCTTTTCTTCTCTTATCCGTATTTTCAAGCGATGATACTTGACGGAGTTCCTTGCTAAGGTGAGGACCCAAGAGTTAGCTTGCTTCACTTGTAAAACCGTATTTTCCTCTTTTCTTCTTTCTTGTTTTGTTTTCTTTTCTTTTATGATGTGTGAATAATTTCCCTCTTGTAAAGGCTAAGGAAGATGGTATGAGGGACGGAGAAATCCCTTGGGCTTCTCTTCGCCAAACATCTTGAAACGACTCCCGACCAAACAAACGCAACTCCCTCACTTAGGCGCGCTATACGTGACATATAGTCGCGACCTAAGTCGAGAAGTCCTTTAAGCGCACTACAACGTGACATGTAGTTGTGACTTAATTGGATACATGGTTGCGGGTGTTTGGTCGAGGGTTGGAAATAAGCGTATTTAGCGGACGGACAAGGGGCACTAGGAATGGATTTAGAGTTGGAAAGCTTGCTTAAACTCGCAAATCCGATTCCTATGTCCTCCTAATCCCCGCTACTTTCGATTATCCCAACATCGTCTTAAGAATGGCTAAAGATAAGTACAAGACTAATCCTAACTCTACTAACCAACCTTAGCCTTAAAAAGCTTACTTGAATATAAATACGAACACTTAGGATAGAACTGAACAAACATATACGCATTCTTTATTGACTCGTCTAAAACTCGAACGGACATACAACCATCTCCCTGTGGATCGACCAGTGCTCAACCGGCTAGCTGCGAAGCGACACCGTCCTGATCGCTGTTATAACTTTAGAACTTTGAACATCCGACACGCCAAAAGCGTGCGATCAATGGCGTCGTTGCCGGGAAGACGGTAACGTATTTTCTTTCTTTTTATTCGGGTTAGTATTCTTTTTGTGTATATTTATAAATAAATAAAAAATAAAATCTTTTTGTTATTTTTTGATAATTTTTGTGAGCAAGTGTGCAGGCTAATCGGGAGCAAGTACAGTAATCCAAAAAGAAAACAGAGGTTTTTATTTTGGAGAAGAGAAGAAGTGGAGTTCGTTGACCAAAGAAAAATCCCCAAGTCAACATTTTGACCGCGGAACCGCGGTCAAAAGGTGCCTTGCGCGGCGGTTCCGCGGTCCCATTGAGGCCTCTGTGCCCAATTTTTTCTCCACCCCTTTCTCTTTTCTTTTATCTTCTCTATGAATTCCACTATACTGTATTTTCTGCAAATTTTTGCGGATTTGCGAACTGCGATTGTGGGGAGCAAAGTGTACGTTCAAGTCTAAGGTGATTGCAAAGTACAGTGCCAAAGATCCGGGTAGTTTGACCCGCGCAAGCGAACTTTTCAAGCTTACCGGATTTGATTCAACGGGGGTTTCCTAACCCAAAAACTTAACGGTACGTATTTCTTAAACAACTTCTTCTCAAATCCGACGCATCCAATATGCTATTCTTTGCAGGATTCTTTGCAAGTTCGCTAGCAAACGCTAAAAATTGACTAACCCGTATTTGTTGCAGTGCCGTGCTTAAATTAAAAAAAAACGATTGTTTGATTCTTTATAGAATTTTTATTGAATTGCGCATTGCATACATTAATACGGAATTAAGGGCAAGCGAACCCCACAACATACGGTAAAGGATTTCATCACCTTTTCCGTGGCCTACAAATCACGAACTTGAGCATAACGTTTACCCGCACAAACTTTAAAAGAAACTAGACTTTAAGACTTAAGGACTTCGCGCTCACTAGGAGAAGTTAACTGTGTTTAGAACCTCGCTTAATGGTACATTGTTTACGGGGTGTCTAGGAAAGTGTTAACGGCGAAACCGCCAAAAGAGAAAGGGTTATTTAATTAAGGACCTTCGCGAAAGCGTCGGAAAACCTCCCCTTATCTCTGCACTTACCTGGCCTCATGATCAGTGTATCTTAAGCCCGTTTCTCGACACAGTTTTACTTCGACAATCATGTTCTGGAGCAGGTTTAGTTGACCTAGGTGAACCCTAGAACGATTAGGTGTGTGGTATTTTTGTGTCGTGATTGTTTTTGTCCAGATTCTTTTTATGTGTATATTTCATTCTTTTGTTAATATCTAACTAAAAAAATAAAAAAGATTCCACATTCTTTTCCCCCTCCTTTTTCTTCTTCTTCTCTTCATATCATGGGTACTTCACCTAGAAAAACTCTTGTTGAACTTTGGTACCCACAACCAGACATTACTTCTTATAGTTGTTGCTTTGGCCGAACGTCGAACGATCCCTCCATGCCCAAAATCTCTTTGAAAGATCGGATAGACGCGTCTAGGACAAACACTTGCCCTCCGCAATCCACTTTGTATCAACCTTTTCAACCTCCCCCACCCTCTTATGTTGATACCCCTTTTGCAAGTCGTCCTTTGTCCGTCGCTGAACATATTGAACAATCCTGTAGCCGATCTTTCACTCCTTTCACCACTACAGATTCTTGGGATCAACAATTCCATTCACCTTCTTATCCAAATGTTGATCCTGCTCCTATCCAGCCATTCAATTCCTACCAGTCCGACCCTACTTTTGCACCTTCCCTAGACATTGCTTCTGAACCGCCATTTGGGAGTTTTCAGTATCCAAACAACTTTGAATCTTTTACTGAAACCCCTTCACAACCCATGTCTAGTCTGGAACAGTCTTTGGAAGACTTTAGGGTAGTGTCGTACCAACAGATGATGGATTTGAATGCGTCCATGGCCGCCCTCATACAACCTAGTGACCCGGTAGCTAGTTTTCAACTAGCTCCAAATTTTCCAATGTATGAAGAGGCGGTAGGACAGGTTGAGAATTTGAGTGGAAAGAGTGAGATGTACCCCCTTCCGAATCAAGCCTACCCGTTTCAACTTGAATCCCACAACTCCGGTTTTGAATGTCTATCTAGTGTTCCAAACGATTCATTGATTAAAGATTGAACAGATAATGAGTTGTGTGACTTTGTAGTGTTTGATTTGGCCGATTGTGAAGGGTCCTTTTCGAGTGAAACCACACCCAATCCTTTTGACCTCTACACCTCCACTCTAGAACCTGAATTGATTAATATCCATGCTTTTGTTGAGGTGTCTGAGAATATTGATTTTCACTTGATTGAGGATATTGACGCCGGGAATATTTTGGATGATGAACCTGTAGATTTGGCAGAGTTTTTCTCTCCAATACATCATCCCGAGTCATTAACTGTCTTTCCCGAACCCATATGCATCTTGATTTTGATGAAATTTGCATGAATAAGCTGAATTTTGAGGAAACTATTGAGGATAGTACTGAGGATGAACCAGTTTTAATTGATGAGTCGGATTTTCCAATTCATCATATTCCTTTCATTGACTGTGTACACCCTCCTGAACCTTTAACCGATAACCTTCCACAATCACTTACCTCCATCCTTTCCATCGTTCCAACCTTGCAAGTAACCGTATCACTTCCATTTCCATTGTCTGGTTTACTAAGTTCGGCGTACCCATGGTTTCTTACGAATCTTGAGGGATTTGACCCAATTTCTCGCCATTTGGATAGATTAGTACAATCCATCTTTTCACATCAATCATTACAGATTGTACTAATTTATTCAATCCATTTCCACCCTCAAGTTCGTATTCCACTTCTTTCTCCCTTCCGCCATTCTTCTTCTCATATACCGAGACTGTATCCCGCTTCTATCTCCATACGGTCTCGCGTATTCTCCATTTCTTACCTCTCTGTGTTCTTTCACCAACCAGCACATTATAGAGATAAAATCTTTGAATGGTTGGTGCTCTCTTTTGGCCTGTGTAAGGCCTTGTATAGTTTGAAACTGTTCTCTTTCCCTCCTAATCCTGAATTTCAACGCTTAACAGTGGAAACACTGTTTTACTTAAGTTTGGGGGGGATCCTTTTTTTGTATATATATATTTTTTTGTTTTGTATATAATTTATTTTTAGGGAGCGCCGACAATTTTGACCCTCTTGGTGTAGCCTGACAGTGAGGGCACTGTCAAGTTTATGTTTGGGGGTGTGCTCGGTAAGCTTTCTTCCTTCGCATTCATGTGTATATTTTGCATTTACATACTTTATTAAAAAACCCACAAAAATCGAAATTTTTTCCAAAAATATAAAAACTTTGTCGTCAAGTTAGCTAATAGGGTAACTTAGATTTTTATTCTGAAAGTTTAGTTGATATGTTAGAAATAACTAAATTCTAGGCTTAGGAATTGAAAATCCTAAAAACAACCCTCATTCTGTCTAACTTTGGTAAGTATACGTCCTTACAGTTTTTTTTTGAGAAATAGGTAATCTTGAGTTCAGTTCTTGAGTTAAATCAAGATGAAGGGAAAGTACTGAAGTTTACTGAAGAATAAGTCTGAAAAATAGTTTCTTTTCTTGAGTTCAAATTTAGAAAGTATATACCCTACAAACTGCACTTACACGCACCTTGAAACTTGGGATAGTAGAGAATACATAGAAATACTCTTTCCTGAAAACCTAGTATGAAAGAAACAACGGTATTTAAAGCTAAACACCAAAAGAGCATTATTGAAAATTATATCCGGTCTTGAAAAGAAAAAAGAAAAAAGAAAAAAAAATAGAAAAATAGAATAAAGTCAAGACCTGGAAACTGCTATTTACGTTTTATGCTCACACATTCAGTAATCGGCCGTTAGTGCCTCAAGAAGCATTAATAGTCGCATGAAAGGTGAGTGAGTAAATCCGTCCATTCTTAATGAAAAGAAGTAGTATTAGGTGTTAGGGCAAGGGTATTATAGCTTGAATTGAATTCTTGAGTGTAGGGGTGCAAATATACACACACGCAGGGGTATACAATCGATGTTTGGATAAAAGATAAAAATAAAAGATAAGACTTATGTTTTCTGTAAAGTTGATAAAAATCCCTAATTTGAGACCACACTTGAAGAAGGAAAACTCAGGAGAACCAACATCTTTCTAAACTTTTTTGGAACGTATAAGATCTGAGGTTAAATAGAAAGGAGGTGTGAAGCATTAGGGTTGGATATTTCTAACTTAGGATGATAGAGTTTCTAACGTAGATACTAAAATGTAGGAGTAGAATCGATATTAACTTATGACACTAGCTTGATGGGATTTTGTGGGTGTAATCCGCTGAAAACCCTCAGGAGACAACACTCCTCCTATTAGGGACACCTAGAGGTTTAACGGCTTGTTGCACGTGCTCAGTGCAATCACGTTCCCTGCGAAAGTGCGGTTAGGACTTTTTTTGTGAATAATTGGTTTTGCTCGAGACGAGCAAAAGTTAAGTTTTGGGGTATTTGTTCATACCAGAATATTGCATTTTATACCGCCCATTCTTATGCTCGTTTTCTTATCGGTAGGTACTCTTGAGCCGTGTTTGCTGGTTAATTGCAGAATACAGGTTCTCAGCTCTAAAAAGTGAAATTCAAGAAAAAGAACGAAAAATTCCGGATTACTGCCAACCACAGATAAACACGGGTCTCCGCTCTCTATCTGTGTTGCCGCACACCAGTTTAAGGGATAAAATGGCAAATCGATTGTCATTTTCATGCACAAAGCTCAATGTCAACACAAGATCCAACATATCTACGCGGAGCTCAAGGAAATCATGGCAAAAGATCCACATCACATCACCTTTTTGATATGCTGAAATTCTGGAAGCATTGTGAAGAGATTCTGAGAAACAACTTATACCACACTGAAGAGTACAGAGAACTAGGGAAAACCGCAAAAAACGAGGCACCAATTCCTCTTTATGGCCGCGGTTCCGCGGCATAACCGCGCTTAGGCCGCGGAACCGCGGCCGTATAGACTCTTCAATTGATGATTTTTGGGGGGCTGTTTGGTAATATCATGTAGGGTCAGAATGTTGCCCTAGGTTCTCCGTTTCCTACCTATAAATTGCCCAGAACTTGCCAAGCCATTGGTGTTCTTTTCATGCCTCTTTTTGTTAGGATTTAGCTTAATTCTTCTTCTTCTTCATTCTTTCCTCCATGAAAATTGTAGTGAGAGCTTTTTGAGTGGAAGATCAATGAAGATGTGGGTTGTTTTTATCTTGTCTCTTTTATTTATTGTCTTGTAATTTTATTATCTTGTATTATAATTTTATTATTTGTTGTTAACTAGTTGTTGTTATTTCTTTTCTTGTTCTCTTTTCTTTTCTTCTCTTATCCGTATTTTCAAGCGATGATACTTGACGGAGTTCCTTGCTAAGGTGAGGACCTAAGAGTTAGCTTGCTTCACTTGTAAAACCGTATTTTCCTCTTTTCTTCCTTCTTGTTTTGTTTTCTTTTCTTTTATGATGTGTGAATAATTTCGCTCTTGTTAAGGCTAAGGAAGGTGGTATGAGGGACGGAGAAATCCCTTGTGCTTCTCTTCGCCAAACATCTTGAAACGACCCCCGACCAAACAAACGCAACTCCCTCACTTAGGCGCGCTATACGTGACATATAGCCGCGACCTAAGTCGAGAAGTCCTTTAAGCGCACTACAACGTAACATGTAGTTGTGACTTAATTGGATACATGGTTGCGGGTGTTTGGTCGAGGGTTGGAAATAAGCGTATTTAGCGGACGGACAAGGGGCACTAGGAATGGATTTAGCGTTGGAAAGCTTGCTTAAACTCGCAAATCCCATTCCTATGTCCTCCTAATCCCCGCTACTTTCGATTATCCCAACATCGTCTTAAGAATGGCTGAAGATAAGTACAAGACTAATCCTAACTCTACTAATCAACCTTAACCTTAACAAGCTTACTTGAACATAAATACGAACACTTAGGATAGAACTGAACAAACATATACACATTCTTTATTGACTCGTCTAAAACTCGAACGGACAAACAACCATCTCCCTGTGGATCGACCCGTGCTCAACCGGCTAGCTGCGAAGCGACACCATCCTGATCGCGGTTATTGTTAGTTATATGTATGCCCTAGAGGCCATTACTGTACATTGGATGTATATTGTAGTGGATGCTGGGACATATATGGGTAGGACTTTCTTGCTCGACATGATAGTACGCTATCTGGTTGCTCTTTATCTTAACATGTATACTTTCTGTCTCTCTGATTACATGTTGATAAAGCCCTTAGGATATGTACTCGACTTCCAGGACTATGATGTAGATCATACTAGTGGGGCCTGGGTAATCCATGAGTACATCCTTGAATTGTTCCTAGTCGAGGGAATATCGAAACGGGGCATCGATATTCCAGAGTAGACTAGCGCATATCTTCTCGACCCATGCGATGGGCGATGGATGATCCCATATCCATTGGTGTTTGACATCGGAGATGGTATGCGGGTGCTCAGTGGAGACTGGGTACACTGAACGGACTCGCCGAGAACTCCCAGATGGTATTATACCTCACGTCAGATGGCAGTTCTCTGGTGACACTGGTACAGCTTAGTCTGTTGACCCAAGATCGTCATAGAGTCTTGTGTGTCTCCCACTGTGCTTTGATTTCCACCCTACCACGGCTCTACTGAGTTGTGCAAACAGGTGGTTTTTGGGTACAGTCCCGATTCACATGGAGGCAATGAGCGATAGGAGGGGATTCGTCTCTCCCGGTATTGGGGGTTGATGTTGTGCTATGCTCGACTGGCCATAACAGGAAATCCCTGGCTAGGGTTGCAGTGATATACTGGTAAGAGTTATCAGTAGTTTCACGAATGTTATGGACCCTACGTCGGCATGACTTATCGAGCTATTGGGGTCTGACATTTACCACCCCTAGGCGAGATATGCGACATATCAGACGATCAGACCGGACTGTACGGTAGTGTTACTGGTCGGATTCACTGGAGTGTGAGCGGGCTTGCTCGTCGATCTTCAGATCGCTCAATACCCGGGTGGCCGTTACGTTTAGCAGACCGCTTGCGGCTTGTGGATGTTTGATATGATCATCATCCGCTGCCGGCGTATTGACGAGTCTTTAGAGTCCTACACAGAGGTTTCCTGGCTCAAGCGAAACGAAATAGGAGCGCATATGAGATATGTGCGGGACCGAGAATAATACGAGTATGTGATACTGTATTCGATTCTCGCGATGTGACATTGATCGGTTATATGCGATATAGCCGGGTTATTGGATCAAGTGTTGATTCGATAAGATGTTACTAAAGATACCAGTCGGTTATGTGCGCATGACCGGATCATTGAATCAAGTGTTGATTTAATGATTTAATGCATAATTATATATTTGATATATTACTTTGCATTAACTAGTATCGGTTCACTTTAGACGGATTTTCTCACTTGGTTCGTGCGCATTGCATATGCGATATGTTTTTGTGCACTTGTATGTATCATGTTTGATGATGCATGCTAACTTGAGTTTGTGTAAAGATTAAACCATGGTTATTCAAATGGTTAGGGTTTTGTTTTTCATATCTATTTATTTATTTATTTATTTATTTTCTTTTTGGAAAATGATATGAGAAGAATGGAGGCTTTCTTTGTTTTTTTCATGAAGATTCATGAACCTTTGACTTTGTCCACCATTCTTATCTCATGCTTAACCTAACCATTTGATTTAACCCTAGTTCAATCTCTACACATAACCATGGTTAAGTTATGATAAAGATTGGATTATTCTTTTCTTTTTATTATTCTTATCATAACAATTTCTTCTTCTTCTTCCTTGCTTCAAGTGAAGAAGCTTGAAGTCCATCAATGGCGATTGATGCATTTGAGTGAGAAATCCAATTCTAAAGTTAACCCACTTCCTATTTCTTCATCCTCTACCTCTTGCCAAGTAGTAGAGTGTGTTTTCTTCACAAGTTTCATGACTTGGTGAAGTGAGAGCTTGATCTTGCGATGCTTCGACGTAGATCATCTTCGGCATGGACATCGACGACCTAGCTTGCCCATTCTCCGACGAAGCCGACTTTAGAGCCCGGATTTGATTTGGACAGCGGAGACGACCTCGTTGCGGAGCCGTGGAGGTGGAGGACCGGATCTACAAAGGTTGTATTTCCGCTTTCTCATTAGTTAAGTTGTTAACTAGTTCTTGTTCGCCTAGACATCTAGTTATCGATCCGTAGTTTAGGGTTTGTAGGCACCATAATTTTTGAAATTGCCATGGTTGATGGCTTGGGAGACCTCACTAGTGTGCCTAGGAACCCTACAGTGGTATCAGAGCCTAGCTAGAGCCTTAGGCGATCCCCGGACGGAATTAGAAACCCGATCGAACCGAAATCCCATTAGAAAAACGCTCTCTGTACTTTTTCCAAAACTGTTGATTTTTGGCAATTAAAAATATCCAGAAAAACAAGCAGGCTTTTCTGAGAATAACTGTGAAATTTGAGCACACGATTCCACCAGAGCGCGGTGGAAGCGCCGCACAAGTAGGGTTTGTGCGGCCCTTCAGCGGCCAATAGATTTGCGACACGTGTCAAATTTCACAGTAACTCGTAAAATGCAATGCTCATTTTCCTGGAATATTTAAACTGAACTCAACAGTTGAGTTGTTCTGAGTTGTTTTGGGAATCATTGTTTCGATCGGAAAGTCTAATTCTGTCTATGTGTTTTCCGGATAAATTTTTGAACATGTTGAAAAGTTCGACCGGATATAAATACCCAATTTTTCCCCTGTTGGGAAATTTCCAAGTGTTGGATTTTTCCGTAGTTTAACGACGTTCTAAGTAGTGCAAGTAACGCGATGGACCCTCTAGAAGACAACAAACCTTAACTCGATTATGTGACCGTCTTGAACTGCCCTTTGAACCTTCGGGTTTGGGGCAGTACGGCGTGCCACATGTGAGGCGTTGGCTTGACCCTTCTATGGCTGGACCGTTGGTACTGAGGCACGAACTGAATGTTTTTAGTCTTGTTTCATGTGTTGATCTGTATCGGGAAAACTTGGGTGTTCGATTGTTCGATCGAAAAGTTTAGCATTTTCTATTTATCTGGAATGTGATACAATAATTGGAATTCACAATAAGTTATGTGATAACTGAATGAATGTTATAAACATAACACTTTAGTCTCATTTGATCGGTTGCCACGGGATTTTGATGTGATCAAAAGTCCGTCGCAATCACGTAGTGTACGCGGATACTCGCCAGGTAAACTTGATAGACAGCCTCACTCCATAGCCCCGACCAAGTGACTGTAGGAGAACCCCGTCGCCGAAAGCATCCGTTCGGGTGCTCGCGGTAGCGGTGTTCCGCCTTGGTGCACTTTGTCGACGGCGTCGGGGGTGCGGCCGTCTACTGAAGTTTGCGACGAGCATTCGATCAGAATGTCGGGAATCCTGTTGAATTGGCCGACTTGATATTGAAAAGAGTTTTCGATAATGAGACTAAAATGCGGGGTTTATAATTGTTAGGCATGCGATGTCTAAGTAATTCATTTGGTCAGGCATGCGATGTCTGAGGTAGTTGCGGATTCCAACTGTTGTAGTTTTACACTTTCTTTTCTGTGACCGTAAGTGTAATATGTGACATCGCCGGTTTCGTTGCTATATGTCAACGACAATTGGGATGCGCATATTTACTTACGTTGATGACATGTGATGTTATGTGTTGCTGGATATGTTATATTGGATCGTCGTGTTTGAATAGCCGGGGGTTTTTATGTGAGATGAGTGTTTTTCATTTTCATTCATGTAAAAACTTGTATGTAATACTCTTTTATTGGGGCACTTCCAGGTTGCGGAAGTAGTCACCGTTTGTATATTATTTATTTTTCTGCACTAGGATAGACCCAAGGAGGGGAGCACAAGTAACCGGGTTCTGGGGTCCAGTGGGAGACCAACTCGAGGAGTCGAGTCCGGGTCTCCTAACCCTAGAATTGGCAGGGTTGCTTGCCGCTCTCGTAGGGGTCTAGGGGTGTGGGTTTGGCTATTCATCACGACCGTGGAATCCGTGTTTTATACTGGCTCGTATTGAAAACACGGACGTCCTAGTATATCCAATATTTCATATGTTTCTTCTGCTGTGTTTTATCTGAGATCATGCGATGTTCTATGGCAGATATAGTATATAGTATATATGATATATTATATAGACGTTGCTTATGTTTTACACCCGCGCTAGCCCTGCCCCGCTCTGCCGTTAGTTACCTAACCTAACGGTGCACGAGGGGACATCGAGGCGAATGCGGATGGCATAAGTGTACGTCATATCTATCTGTGATGTTTAGGTAATTTAAATGATGGGATATTCATTAATGAGATTAATGAAAGAAAATAAACCTAATTGATGTTGTGGAATCGAATTTCAAAATAAAAACAGGTAGCTACAGTTCTTGCTTTGCATCGTGGTGTTCCTTGTAGAACATCCTGCACCTTATTCGATAGGGAAAGGACCGAGATCCCTTCACCGGGAGTGACTCCTTTAGCAATAACTGGCAGATGCTACAACCCTCGGTTTGTCTTTGATCGCTTCTATAGTTTATGCTTTGCATAGTGGTATATGTGATATATCCTGCACCTTATTCGATAAGGAAAGGACCGACGATCCCTTCACCGGGAGTGACTCCTTTAGCAAAACTAGAAAAGCCTCAAAAGCACTCCATTTTAAAATCATTTGATTCTATAACGATATCAAGTTCATTACGCAATAGGTTTTCAGAAAAACCTGTCGTAGCCCTCCGTCATTTTAGGAAGTAGAGTACTTAGTATTCGTGCTACGTTTGTCGACCTTAGCCGAGGCGTAGTGTACGGTAGCTAAGTGATGTCTTCCTACACCGCATATGATGCGATTAGTTAGGACAGTCATGTGGCTTTGTTGACCTTAGCCAAGGGTCATGTGGGTGGGTCTAATTAATCACGAAATGACGGGTAGAACTTGACTAGTGCTTATGATTTGTTGACCTTAGCCAAGGTCATAGGTGCTAGGGGTAAAATATTATCGGGAATTTCAAGTGTTGAAATTTGCAATGAGATTGCATACCTTCTATGAGATAGTTGGATCCCGATACCCGTTGCGAGTAAGAGTTACTCCTGGGAGAGTTTTATACATTACAATTAGCCGATCAAGTAGGTGTCTAGAAAGGTGTCAACGGGGTTACGCCTCTGGGAAAACGAGGTTTACATTAATTAGGTTCGTGCGAAAGCACGGGGGACCTCCCTCAAAGTACCGACACTGGCCTGGCTGAAAGATTGGCGAACTTGTAGTGTGTAATTAATCCCGGCTAGTCTTTCCTTTTAGGGTTTGAAGGAAGATTTGATAAAAAGCAGTAGGAGCCATCCTGATTAGATAAAATAATAACCAATCTATTCTTGCAAGAGCGCACGCCGAGTGTTTTCTTCTCTCTCTCTCCTGGTAGCGACCATATCACGCCTTAATCAAGATATTAAAATAGAATATTGACCGAACCCACTTGTTATACTGAGCTGGGGAACGTTGGTCCCGCTCCAACTTATAATTGTTATAAGACAGAGCAGGAATTAGGGGAATGCCAGAATTCCTATGCCGCCCAAACGAAGAAAGTGCATATGATGCATCTCCTTCGGGTGTGTTCATTACAAAGAACTGTTTCTCAGTATCCTCCGTATCCTGGGTATATGATACCGGATGAGGATCCCAGATATGTAATCTGTTACATAGGGCTACAAAAGGGTAGAAAAACTGAGAACGGGTGATAAGTTTCATGAGACAGAAAACGGGGCAAGTGTTGCAGCCAAGTCTGTCGGTCACTGTCACCCTGTATTGTAATACATTGATTCTGAACGAATATTATTAGATACCGAACCTGATATACAAAATCATATCAGTCTCTTTATAAGTAAAGAAAGGATATAATTTTGTATTGATGGATAATGTTTTGAACATTTCCTATATCAAAAGTTGATCGGTTCAGGCACGTTATCTAAAAGCATTGAAGTTCTAAATCAAACTACAGTTCCTAGTATACAGAACACACACAAGAAGAAGAGTTCAGAAATGAACGAATCCTTCTTGAGGCATTGTAGACTAGGTCACATCAATGCGACCCGACTGGCTGAAGTTACATTTTAGATGCATATTTAAATCAGTTTGAATTTACATCTTGTGAAACTTGCCAGTCATGTCACAAAGATAAGATGACCATAGCTCTATTTATTAGAAACAGAGAAAGAGTTAGTAAACTCTTGGGACTGATACATGATGATGTATGTAAAGTCTCCTGTCTACACATGCCAGGACTGGTTCTTTATACTTCATTATATTCTATGATAATCTCTCAAGATTCAGTCATATATTCCTGTTGAAATATAAGTCCGAAACTTTTGAGGTATTCACAGAATATAAGTAGGAAGTAGAGAACCAAAATACGGGTATAAGTATTATGTCCTATGATGAGATCCGGGAGGAGAATACTTGTGCATAGCATTCCTGGACTATTCTAAAAGAAAATGAGTTTCTCTCTCAGCATTACTCCTCCGTATAAACCATAGCACGATGGTATATCGGGGCGGAGCAATCACACCCTATATGATAAGGTGTGCTCTATGATGAGTACTACTGAGTTACCTATTTCCTTTTTTTTTGGGGTTATGCACTTGAGAAGCTACATACCTATTGAATTAGGTTCGAATCAAATCAGTGCCTACCACTCCATATAAGATATGGTGCGGGAAGATCCTATCTCTTAAGTAAGTTAAGATTTGGGGTTGTCCGGCCTATGTTTAAAGCAAAATCCGGACAAGATCGAGGCAGGATCAGTTCTGTAGAACTGGAAAGGTTCCAGCTATACAAAACTGCAGTTGATGATTTGACAGAACCATAAGATTCTATAGTTCCCGACGAACCTCAGCCTCTCCGCCGATCTAGTAGGGTTCCTCATCCGCCTGAGAGATACCTCGGTTTCTCGATGACAGTGGGAGCAAGGATTGCATCATGAGATGATGACCCAACTAGTTTCGAGCAGGCCATCGAGAGTAGGGACTCTGTAAGAATGGCTGGATGCTTAGCGATCTGAGATGGAATCCTTATACACCAACAAAGTATGGACTTTGGTTGCTATATCTGAAGGGTTAAATCCCCATCAGGAGCAAGTATATCTTGAGAAGATTACTTGGTGTACATGGAAAAGTTGAGACTTTCAAAGCTAGACTTGTTAAAGGTTTTCGTCATTGACCAGGCACGGATCATGATAAAACCTTTTTCCAAGTAACTATGCTTAAGTCCATCCAGATCCTACTTGCCACGGCTACATACCATGACTACGATATCTGGTGGTTGGGTGCCATGACTGCTTTTCTAAATGTTGTTTTAGAAGAGTGCGTCTATAAGTACACGGCCAGAGGGCTTCGTAGACAGTGGGAGCAGCGGAAACGTGTGCAAGATGCTTTATAGGATTAAAGCAGGCATCGCGGAGTTGGAACATCTGTTTTGATAGATTAGTCAAAGAGTTTGACATCATCAAAATGGTAGATGAACCTTGTATAAACAAAAAGGTAGTAGGGAGTATGGTGGTGATCCTCGTAGAGTACGTGGATGACATACTCTTGATAAGAAAGGAGTTTCTTATGCTACGCTCGATCAATCTCCGCTTATCACAATGATTCTCCTCATAGGATCAAAGTGATACCTACTAAATCCTGGATTTTGGATCTATGAGATAGATCTAAAGGGATATTAGGGTTCTCACTAGGTATAGTGAGATTGTATCAATCGATCCTGGGAAGAATCACTGGAAGAGTTCCAGGGTGATAAAGACGACTGAATGTCAGTCACAGGCATTGTCTTTACCCTTGGTAAAGGGACGGTATGTTGGAAGAGTTCCAAGCTAGATACCGTGGCAAACTAGACGATAAAGGCTGGTAACATCGCTATTGAAGATACTACCAAAGAGGAAGTTTGGGTGTATATTGGTTCATTAGATGAACTAGGTTCCTGCCATTGTATGACAATGGAAGTGTGGCTTAGGCCCTGGAACCCTGGTCTCATCAGTGACCCAGACACATTCTGAGGAAGCATCACCTGATCATGGAGATAGTTGATCTCTGGGATGATCGAGGTTAGGAGAGTAGACTTAGAGGACAACACGGCGGATCCACTTACGAAGGCCTTATCCCAGAGAGAGACTCATATGGGATGGTTGAGTATTAGATACTGCAACCACTGCTACAGATGGCCCTAGTGCAAGTGGGAGATTGTTAGTTATATGTATGCCCTAGAGGCCATTACTGTACATTGGATGTATATTGTAGTGGATGCTGGGACATATATGGGTAGGACTTTCTTGCTCGACATGATAGTACGCTATCTGGTTGCTCTTTATCTTAACATGTATACTTTCTGTCTCTCTGATTACATGTTGATAAAGCCCTTAGGATATGTACTCGACTTCCAGGACTATGATGTAGATCATACTAGTGGGGCCTGGGTAATCCATGAGTACATCCTTGAATTGTTCCTAGTCGAGGGAATATCGAGACGGGGCATCGATATTCCAGAGTAGACTAGCGCATATCTTCTCGACCCATGCGATGGGCGATGGATGATCCCATATCCATTGGTGTTTGACATCGGAGATGGTATGCGGGTGCTCAGTAGAGACTGGGTACACTGAACGGACTCGCCGAGAACTCCCAGATGGTATTATACCTCACGTCAGATGGCAGTTCTCTGGTGACACTGGTACAGCTTAGTCTGTTGACCCGAGATCGTCATAGAGTCTTGTGTGTCTCCCACTGTGCTTTGATTTCCACCCTACCACGGCTCTACTGAGTTGTGCAAACAGGTGGTTTTTGGGTACATTCCCGATTCACATGGAGGCAATGAGCGATAGGAGGGGATTCGTCTCTCCCGGTATTGGGGGTTGATGTTGTGCTATGCTCGACTGGCCATAACAGGAAATCCCTGGCCAGGGTTGCAGTGATATACTGGTAAGAGTTATCAGTAGTTTCACGAATGTTATGGACCCTACGTCGGCATGACTTATCGAGCTATTGGGGTCTGACGTTTACCACCCCTAGGCGAGATATGCGACATATCAGACGATCAGACCGGACTGTACGGTAGTGTTACTGGTCGGATTCACTGGAGTGTGAGCGGGCTTGCTCGTCGATCTTCAGATCGCTCAATACCCGGGTGGCCGTTACGTTTAGCAGACCGCTTGCGGCTTGTGGATGTTTGATATGATCATCATCCGCTGCCGGCGTATTGACGAGTCTTTAGAGTCCTACACAGAGGTTTCCTGGCTCAAGCGAAACGAAATAGGAGCGCATATGAGATATGTGCGGGACCGAGAATAATACGAGTATGTGATACTGTATTCGATTCTCGCGATGTGACATTGATCGGTTATATGCGATATAGCCGGGTTATTGGATCAAGTGTTGATTCGATAAGATGTTACTAAAGATACCAGTCGGTTATGTGCGCATGACCGGATCATTGAATCAAGTGTTGATTTAATGATTTAATGCATAATTATATATTTGATATATTACTTTGCATTAACTAGTATCGGTTCACTTTAGACGGATTTTCTCACTTGGTTCGTGCGCATTGCATATGCGATATGTTTTTGTGCACTTGTATGTATCATGTTTGATGATGCATGCTAGCTTGAGTTTGTGTAAAGATTAAACCATGGTTATTCAAATGGTTAGGGTTTTGTTTTTCATATCTATTTATTTATTTATTTATTTATTTTCTTTTTGGAAAATGATATGAGAAGAATGGAGGCTTTCTTTGTTTTTTTCATGAAGATTCATGAACCTTTGACTTTGTCCACCATTCTTATCTCATGCTTAACCTAACCATTTGATTTAACCCTAGTTCAATCTCTACACATAACCATGGTTAAGTTATGATAAAGATTGGATTATTCTTTTCTTTTTATTATTCTTATCATAACAATTTCTTCTTCTTCTTCCTTGCTTCAAGTGAAGAAGCTTGAAGTCCATCAATGGCGATTGATGCATTTGAGTGAGAAATCCAATTCTAAAGTTAACCCACTTCCTATTTCTTCATCCTCTACCTCTTGCCAAGTAGTAGAGTGTGTTTTCTTCACAAGTTTCATGACTTGGTGAAGTGAGAGCTTGATCTTGCGATGCTTCGACGTAGATCATCTTCGGCATGGACATCGACGACCTAGCTTGCCCATTCTCCGACGAAGCCGACTTTAGAGCCCGGATTTGATTTGGACAGCGGAGACGACCTCGTTGCGGAGCCGTGGAGGTGGAGGACCGGATCTACAAAGGTTGTATTTCCGCTTTCTCATTAGTTAAGTTGTTAACTAGTTCTTGTTCGCCTAGACATCTAGTTATCGATCCGTAGTTTAGGGTTTGTAGGCACCATAATTTTTGAAATTGCCATGGTTGATGGCTTGGGAGACCTCACTAGTGTGCCTAGGAACCCTACAGTTATAACTTTAGAACTTTGAACATCCGACACGCCAAAAGCGTACGATCAATGACCATGGTATAATAGAGTAGGTAGCTTAAGCGGAGTGACGTAGCGTGTGTATGTTCCACGGCATACTTACGACACGGTACTCCGCCTAAGTGACCTTAGGACTTATTGATTGAAATTCCTTCCATGATTGATATACATCTTTGTGATTCGGTTTCTGTTTCCTTATCGAATCTTGTTTCAATTTCCAGCCTATATGCCGCAGAAGACTACGAGGGTACAGAGAGCGGCCGTGAGGGCCGAGGTCAGAGTCGACTCGTCTGAGGCGAGGACTGACCAGGGCGATACGCCTGTGGTACCGGAGCACATTGCTATGATTGGGGATGGTATGCAGGACATGCGCCAGATTGTGGGGACTTTAGTAGAAGCCATTCGAGCATAGGGGCAGGCTTTTGTTCCACCCATTGCAGGGACCATGATGGTACCTACTGTTCCGGCAGTCGCAGTTGCAGCTCCAGAGGTTATTACCGTGTCACTGACGGAGTTCATAAGGCTGAGGCCTCCGGTGTTTACTGGCACAGATGTTACTGAGGATCCGCAATCGTTCATCGACCGGATGGCCAGGATTTGTCGCTCACTCCGATGCTCCGACGATAGATGGGTAAAGTTTGCGAGTTTCCAGCTGGAGGGTCTGGCCCAGAAGTGGTGTAAGTCCTTGGAGAGGGGTAGAGCCGCTGGTCTTGCTCCTATGACCTGGGCTGAGTTTGTGACAGTATTTCTCGCCCGTTTTCTTTAACCAAGCATCAGGGATGCGCGAGCGCGCAAATTTAAGTCGTTACGTCAGACTCCGGGGATGACGGTGTCTGAGTATGATGTACTGTTTACCGAGTTGTCTGTATTTGCTCCGTACTTGGTGGCGACTGAGGAGATGAAGGTGAAGAGGTTTGTTCGAGGCCTGCTTACCCAGTTGTTCCTAGCCATCGCCATTCAGCATTGCGACACATATGCGGCAGCTATAGATGTAGCCTTTTTGGTGGAGGAGCGTCTAGCTGAGTCATCGGTTATTCCGGAACCGAAGAGGGCTCGTACTGGTATAGCAGCTAGGATGCAGAGGTTTAGATTCCTAGAAAGAGCTCGATCAGACACTGGGAGTAGCAGAGACGTGGGACGTGGCCAGTTGTTCAGTACTTTTTCCCAGGAGGGTCAGCCGTCGACACGTGGGTGTTTTGGATGTGGCAGTTTACAGCACCTATTGAGGGATTGTACCGTGGTGCATCAGAGAGGGCCAACAGTACCCCAGGTTACCTTACCACCTTCCCCGCCTCAGAGAGCGTTGCCTTTTATTCCTTTTGTTGCGCCGCGTCAGACTCCTTCTCAGAAAGGTCGTGGTCGCGGTGTTTTTGTGCCGAGAGGATGAGGTGGTAGAGGCAGAGGATAGCCGGTAGAGGGCAGGCACGGGTTTTTTCCTTGACTCACCAGGATGCTCTGGCGTCCAATGCTATGGTTTCAGGTACCCTTTCTGTATGTTCTTATGATGCACATATTCTTTTCAATCCGGGATCTATGTATTTGTATGTTTCTACGCACTTCGTGCCGAGGTTAAGCCGAGAGTCGTGCTTGCTGGATCAGCCACTTGTCGTGACTACTCCTGTGGGAGAGTCGTTTGTTGCACGACACGTGTTCCGATCGTGTGCTGTCCGTTTAGGAGACAGAGATTTGTCCGTCGACTTGATCCTTCTTGAGATGTTAGACTTCGACGTTCTGTTAGGCATAGACTGGCTAGCTACTTGCTATGCGTCCGTGGACTGCCGCGAAAAGACAGTTAGATTTTTTTTCCCGGCGAGTCAGTGTTTGTTGTGCAGGGGGACCGTGGTGCCGCCCCTCACAGTTTGGTTTCTATCCTGTGTGCTAGTCGGCTTTAGAGGAGGGGATGTCGGGGATTCTTGGCTTTCATTCATGATACTGGAGCCATAATGGAGTCATTTGACCAGGTTTCTACCATGCGAGAGTTCCCCGATGTCTTTCCCAATGAGTTACCTGGGTTGCCGCCAGAGCGCGATATTGAGTTCTGCATTGATCTGATTCCTGGCACGGAGCCTATTTCCATACCGCCTTATCGGATGGCTTCGGCAGAGCTTAGAGAGCTTAAAGATCAATTGCAAGAGTTGCTTGATTTGGGACTTATGCGTCCGAGTGTTTCGCCGTGGGGAGCTCCTGTTCTGTTCGTCAAGAAGAAGGACGGCAGTTTGAGGCTATGTGTGGATTATCGTCAGTTGAACTGAGTTACGGTGCGAAATAGGTATCCTTTACCTCGCATTGACGATTTATTTGATCTGCTCTAGGGTGCGAAACATTTTTCAAAGATTGATTTGCGTTCGGGGTATCATCAATTGCGGGTTCGGAATGATGACATTCCGATGACTGCTTTTCGTACGCGCTATGGGCATTATGAGTTTTTGGTGATGTCGTTTGGACTCACCAATGCGCCAGCAGCGTTCATGGATATGATGAACCGGATTTTCAGGCCGTTCCTCGACCAGTTCATTATAGTGTTTATTGATCACATACTGGTCTACTCTAGGAGTCGTGAGGAGCATGAGCAGCACTTGAGGATTACTTTGCAGATATTGAGAGAGTACCAGCTGTATGCTAAATTCTCAAAGTGCGCATTTTGGCTTGATAGAGTTGACTTCCTGGGTCATGTGGTGACTGGTGATGGTATTCTTGTGGACCCGAGGAAGATCGAGGCTGTACAGCTTTAGCCCAGACCTGTGTCGGTGACTGAGGCCCGCGGCTTTTTGGACTTAGCTGGTTATTATCGCCGTTTTATGCAGGATTTCTCGAGTATCGCTGCACCGCTGACTGGACTGACCTGGAAGGGAGTTCCTTTTCTTTGGACTGATGCGTGCGAGCAAAGTTTTCAGCAGTTGAAGACTCGGTTGACGACAGCACCAGTTCTATCTTTACCTTCTGGATCAGGCGGCTATGTTGTTTATTGTGATGCTTCTCGAGTGGGGCTCGGTTGTGTATTGATGCTGCACGATAGAGTGATTACTTACGCTTCTAGGCAGCTGAAGAAGCACGAGCAGAATTACCTCACTCACGATCTTGAGATGGCCGCGGTGGTCTTTGCGTTGAAGATTTGGAGACACTACTTGTACGGGGAGTCGTGTCAGATCTTCACAGATCACAAGAGCTTGAAGTATATATTCCAGCAGCGGGATCTGAACTTGAGACAACGCCGATGGATTGAGCTAGTGAAGGATTATGATTGTGAGATCCTTTATCACCCGGGCAAGGCGAATGTGGTAGCTGATACTTTGAGTCGTAGGCCCGGGGGTAGCTTGTCCCAGTTGAGCGCAGTTCAGCGTCAGTCTTCTGCAGATTGGCAGCTCTTGTGTGATGGTAGAGTGCAGTTCGAGTTCACTTCCGCTGGGGGACATCTTGCTCATGTCCGCGCCCGTCCACTACTACTTGATCGTATCCGTGAGGCGTAGCCCAGTGATGCCCGTTTGACTGAGATTCTTGAGCTTGATCGGCAGGGAAGAGTTTCGGAGTTCATGATTGATGACCAGGGTATGCTACGATGCGGGACTCGCTTGTGTGTACCAGATGATGATGGGTTGAGACGCGAGATCCTAGAGCAGGCACATCAGTCGGCCTTTAGCGTTCATCCAGGTTCCACCAAGATGTACCGTGACTTGAGGGACTTCTACTGGTGGGAAGGGATGAAGCATGATATATCGGACTTCGTTTCGAGGTGCCTGACTTGTCAGCAAGTCAAGGTTGAGCATCAGAGACCGGCCGGAGAGTTGCAGCCTTTACCCGTTCCGGAGTAGAAATGGGAGTAGATTTCCATGGACTTCATTGTGGGTCTACCCAGGACCAGTCGAGGGTATGACTCCATTTGGTTTATTGTAGACCGGTTGACGAAAGCGGCTCACTTCTTTCCAGTGAAGACCACTTTCGGTTATGCTCAGTTTGCTCAGTTGTACATAGATGAGATTGTGCGTTTGCACGGTGTTCCCACATGCATAGTATCCGACAGAGGCACCCAGTTTACTATCTGTCTTTAGCAGAAGCTTCAAGAAGCTTTGGGTACCCGGTTGAGTTTTAGCACCGCTTTTCATCCACAGACCGATGGTCAGTCGGAGCGGACTATTCAGACTCTGGAGGATATTCTCCGTGCATGTGTGCTTTATTTTGGTGGCAGTTGGGATCGTCACTTGCCATTGATTGAGTTCTCCTACAACAACAGCTTTCAGGAGACTATTCAGATGGCACCTTTTGAGGCTTTATATGGTAGGAAGTGTCGATCGCCAGTCTGTTGGACCGAGCTTAGTGAGAGTCTGGTTTTGGGACCCCAGCTAGTTCAGGAGACTACGGAGAAGATCCAGCTGATTCAGGACAGGATGAGAGCAGCCCAGTGCAGGCAGAAGTCTTATGCCGACCGTCGTCGTCGCAGACTTGAGTTCGCAGTAGGGGATCATGCATTCCTGAAGATTTCTCCGATGAAGGGCGTTATGCGATTTGGTAAGAGGGGGAAACTCAGTCCCAGATTTTTTGGTCCCTTCGAGATCCTTGAGCGAGTGGGTTCTGTTGCTTATCGTTTGGCGCTCCCGCCTAGTTTTTCGGATGTGCACCCCGTTTTCCATGTGTCGATGCTTCGTAGATACCTTCATGATCCTTCTCACATGATTCAGCACGAGACCGTCCAGCTTGAGCGCGATCTTTCATTCACCGAGCAGCCGGTAGTTATATTGGATCGGCAGGTGAAGAAACTTCGATCAAGGGTCTTACAATCTGTGAAGGTTCTTTGGCGTAGCCCGACTAGTGAGGAGATCACTTGGGAGGCCGAGAGCGAGAAACGGAAGAAATTCCCTCATCTCTTTGAAGGTACGCGTAGTTAAATTTTAATTTGGGGACCGAATTTCTATAAGGGGGAGATTGTAACGTTTTAGAAATCGTTTTGCGAATTTTCCCGTTTTAGGGCAAAATTGTTGGTATTTCCCGTTTTAACCCGATTTCGATCAAACGTCTGTATAAACTTGCCGGGACCTAATTTAGCTAAAATAAATCTTGTGCGCGAACTTTGGGAGTATTTGGGAGGTTTTGGTTCAGATAGAATATTTCCCAAATAAAATATCATTTTAAGCGGCAGTGCACGTAAATCGGGAAATTTCTTCTTTTTGGAATAAATTAATTTTTGTCATTAGAAAATTTTGGAAACTTATTTTTTAAATATCTAGATATTTTTGGAGTGCAAAAGGAATTATTAAAAAAAAAAGGTGTAAAGGTGGCAAAGTGCGTTTATTAGCATTTATTACTTTTTTCCTAGCAATTTCTTCACCCAAAATTCACAAAAATACCCCAACCTCTCCTTGGTCGAGCCCTCCTCAAATTTCTGTCCAAAATATTTCCCAAGTTCATTTCTTCATTATTTCTTCAAAATTCTTCAAGAAAAATTCCTAAAATAATCCACAAAAATCCTAAATAAAAATAAAACCATCTTTTCCTTCACTAATCCTTCTTGAATATTCAACAAAGCATGGTTTTTTTGATGTTATGAGGAGTGATTAAGTTTCATTTTGGTGTTCTTGGGGAGGTATAATTCTTACCTTAATCCTTATATATTTGTTTTAATCTTAATCTAGCTATTTTAGTTAGCAAATTATATGTTTAGTTTAGCTTTTAAATCATGATTAATTCATTTATATTTGTTTTAAGAAATTCATATTTGGGTTAAAGTTTGTTTAAGTGTTTAATGTTCATTTAAAGTGTTAATTTGTGATTTGGAAAAGTTTAACCTAGTAGAGAATGTTAATTTTTGCTAATGAGCATTTTGTTTAATTATGCAATTTGCTTACTAGGTTTTTTCTAAAACTTAATTAGCAAGTGTTAAAAATATAGGAATGGTTTAGATAGCTTAGTTAAGCTATTTTAAGGTGTTTGTAATCGCTAGATATGCGTTAGCTTGAAACTAGTGCGAAATATTGCGATAGGTTGCTTACTAGGTTTCGGGGTTTTTCAGACGTGGGTTCGATTGGTCGTTGCGAGGTTATATCTATTGTATTCCTCGTAATTTTTGTGTTATGTTGCGTAATCGGGACGATCGGGGTCTAGACTTGGTGTTTTGTAGTTTAGCGACCCCAGTTAGGGTTTTGGCCGATGTCGTGCACGATAGATGCGCTAAGCGCGCAGTGTAATTTTCCGGGCGTTTTCATCGCGTTTCGTTGTCTTTTTGTCATTATAGGATATTTAGCTTATGCGTTGTATTTATGAAATTTTAGGTTCGCAAGAAGGAACTTCGGGTGCTGCGGACAAGGTGAAGCAGGTGGTCGGATTTTCATAGCTGGAGACCATTGGTGAGTAGATTTAACATCTACGGGGAAATCGCCCGTATGGCGTTATGCGTCGGGGCGAATATGATATGATAGCTGCATGTATTTGCATATTAGTTACTTTCATATGAATGTCATTGCATAGCATTATCTGTTGTACTTGACTCATACATTTAGATATAACACATTACTGACGGTTCATGTTGCACGAGCACTAAATTGTATGCTACACCCACATCGTCAGTAATTGCCATGACACGCACAAACCAGCTACATACGTGTTATTGTGTTTGACATGGATAGTTAAAATATTAACTCTTAATCCATTTCACGTATACCTTACAATAGCTACTTGTACATCTTGCATACATATTGACATGTACACCCACATAGTCTATTACAGCTACATGTACATCATGCACACATATTGACCTGTACACCCGCATACTTTCGCTATAGTTGTATGTACCCAAAGTGGTATTTTTTTGATATGTGATATTGAGTCGTTGATCATTGCGCTTATGAAATGCATCATACATACTTGCTTACATGTAGATACTTAAACCTTGCTACTTTTACATGTACACCTCATATGATGCTGCATTTGTTTTCGAAGGATTTGGGAACCGCATGATATGTTTTAAAGGTAGATTCAATTTAAAGAGCGGTTTTCCCTTTATATGCTCATATTGATGCTTTATGTTACATATATCAGTTTTATATGGATTTTACGCATTGAGATATGGATTTCATATGCTTTATGGATTTGAGAACCGCGGGGGTATTTTCAAGAAACTATGTATTGTTTGAAAACCTGGTTTCTCTTGATATGATATTTGATGCATCCACCATGAGATTTCTCGGTTCTGAGATTTGTGATATATACCCGATGCGAGGAGTGAGTGGGTCGTGTGCGGGTACATGGTGGGGCCCGGTACGGTTCCCCTCGGCAAGATGTTCGTGGTACAGACGATAAGCCTGGAAGGTGGGCAAGTACCTACCGGTGATTGTAGTTGGACTCGGCAGTTATCGTGGGGATACCGACCGGAGTGACGTATGACATATCGTCAGGGACAGTCGTGGTGACAGCACCTGAGTTATGAGGATTTACGTGTCGATACTAGACACGGGTTTCATGATGTTTCGAATTTCGGTGTTAGACACTCAGGTTTCCATGATTTTTACGTATAGTCGGTGGACATACGGGGTTGATATCCTCATATATATATATATATATATATATATATATATATACACACACACACACACACACTTATATGTACATGTTTTTATGATGTTTCGGGTGTCGATGATAGACACTCAGGTTCCATGAGACTTACAGGATGTGAGGGCCGATCTGAGAATGCGGTGCCTGAGGATTTGGGATTTGATGTGTCAGTGAGGGACACTGGTTTTTTTTTCCATGCTGATGATTTTGCATGAGATTTTATATTATATCATCCCACACTCAGGATTATGTTGATATGCATTGCTTCATGTAGTTGTAGTACCCTGATGATGTACTTTTACATGATTGTTGCATATTCACTTACCATACTTATGCTATCGGATTACATGTGATAGATAGATCGATGTTCGTGCATACTTGCGATTACTGTATGATGTTATTTACTATTGGTAACTCACCCCCGTTGTGCCACAGTGTTTTGCAGGACTTACCCTCTCAGTAGTCGCGGCAGGGCGTCTTATCATCTCTACTTTTGCGGATACCGCTACGGTTGGCTGTGACGCCTTGCTTTTAGGTGGGTTTGCTGTTATCTGTTTGTACATTGTGTATCTTTTGTTAGATCTAGTACTCTACATCTACCACTATATTGTGTATGACTCAGAGACGACTTGTGAGGATTCAGTGTTATATTTTGTGGTGACTTTGGGGTGCCGTGCTCGTAGGAGCCGGTTTTGTTGAAAAGTTTTACTTCTTTATGCAGTTTTCTTTTATATTTCTTCGCTTCGGCGTCATATATATGTTGTGGTGGTTGTCTCCGCCGTTGGGCGTGATTTGCTCCTGTGTGGGATGTTTTTTATTATTATCTATGTTATACCCATTTTCGGGACTGGTTTTTACAAAGGAGGTGCTGTCGAATTTTTAAGACCGAAAACTAAACTTAAAGATTTTTACTTGAAAATTTCCAAATGTTTAAAACTATGTTTTCTCCTTTGATCCAGTTTTGAGTGGTTTAGATTTCTGGGTTTCGGCTTACTTAAGTTGCGTACGCCTGTAGACGTTACGTAGTTTAAGTGCCGGTTACGGGCCAAATTTTGGGTCGTGACAATACACATACTTCAAAGTTTTAACCATAATGCAAAAATATAATATTAAATATATATACCCCTAATAAGATTTAAATAAATAAAATATGAAGGTTTAATAAATATTTGGTTAACTTATATTTTGGGATTTGAACATAATAGATAAGAACGAAATAAGATATGAGTTAATATGCCATACAAATTTAGTTAGCAAAATATTATTTATTCGTATCTTGTGACTATAAATAAATATACAAAGATGTAAATATATATAATGTATGTATTGTACAAGATTTGTCACGTCACGTTTCCCAGAGTGCGCTAAGATCAACACGTGACAGAGCCAACCATGCTACCTGTGGCTAGGAAACATCCCTCCACAGTCACATTACGGCTGTCTAGAGATATCAAGAACAGTAGAAATAAAATAAACTATCTAGTACATGTCCATGAGCCAGAATAAATGAGTCAAGAAATAATATGCGGAAGCAATAAATCCAAATAACAATAACAATCTGAAAGGTACGGAAATAACTAAACTAACTGGATACTAACAGGATCCTCACTGCTCGGCCTGACGGCAGAAATACTCCTGATCAGCCTGCAACAAAGGTAGAGGATCCGGGCCATGCAAAACACAGACGTCAGTGCATCATGATATCAAATAATATTATATGAATACGATACACGAGATATGGAGGCATGAATCATAAATAGTAACAAGTCAACAGGGATGTATAACAGTGAAATATATCAGTATGTGTGACGTGCAGTGCTCAATCTAAGCGGTGCTACTGGGTTATCTATTCTAAAATTTGTTTGAAATCAATTAATGTAATCCTCCATGTAACTCAAAGAATATGTCTCGTTACCCCCCTGGACCACGGATCAGGAATATGTGAACCAAGAGTAGTTCTGTCCCGCTACCCTCCGGGACCACGGATCAAGATGTAAGAGTCACGAATGGCTCTGTCCCGTTACCCCCCGGGACCACGGATCAAGTAATACCCTTTTAAGTTACACTTTAGTTTACACTTTTGATTTCCCCATACCCCCAAGGTTGTGTGCTTAGATCAGGTATTGATAATCTGGAGCTAATGCCAACACAGGATCAAGCAGGTACAGGTTTGTCTAAATAGACAACAAGATATGTCCGTAGAGACCACAGGTCAAGATAGTCGGCATTAGTAACAAGATCAGGTATCAAGTAAAGCAGTGGTAAATCAGGTCATGTCAGGTAGTGCACAGGTATCAAACGGATGCTCATAATAAAACTGTAGTAGGTACCGATGCATGATAAAAGCATGGATGCACAAATATTTTGTCAGGGGTTACATCATGACTATGTAGGATGAACATTTCAAGTATGGGGTGCTAATAAAACAATAATATGGATTAATACAATCTGTAGATGCAACTGGATATAAAGAATTAATGGTATGGGTACACAATAAAACATGGATGCATAACTAACTATCAGGGGTTGCAACTATAGCTCCATTACTATGTAGAATGCACATTATCTAGCATGGGGTGTTAATGTAGCAGTAATATGAAATAACGTGACATGGAATGCAAATAGATATATAATTAATGGTATGGATGCACAAACATCGACCAGGGTTACATTTACAGTTCTAAGACTAAGTGGAATGCACATTATTAAGCATGGGGTGTTACTGCAATAATAATATGAATTAATGTGATCTATATATGCAGCTATATATATATATATTAAATGATATGGATACATACGGGTATCCGAAAACAGTAAAACTTTGATATGGATGTATAATGCAATCAACATGTGATATTTTTATTCATATGGATGCATAATGATATACCTAACATGTAGCAAGATGAATTAGCATGCGACTGGATATGTAAATAACAATATGGATGCACACGGACGTCGTATAACAGTAAAATGGTAAAATAAATAGTAATGTGGGATGTACAACTAAGCAATATGAAATGTTATTATTCAATTGGGTGCATTATATAGTAGTATAGCATGTAGCAAGATAAACTTGCATGCAACTAGATATGAAATAAATTGTACGGATGCAAACGGACGTCGTGAAATAATAAAATGATAACAGGGGATGTACAATACTCTAAACATTAAATATTATTATTAATATGGATGTAAAATATAACATAGCATGTAACAAGATAAACTTGCCTCGATCGGATCACACGACGGATACGTACGGCACGTCCGACGTCGGTAAATCGTCGCAATGCACACACGGCACGCGGGACGGGTTGCGAGAGGGTGATCACACAGGTAAGGTACATTTACTGGATTGCCTGGATCGGCAGCGGCGATACGACTCCGGGGATGTCTGGAAAAATCAAGATTCAAGAAAAGAAAAGAAGAAGAGGATGAAGAAGAAGAAGAAAAAGAGAGGGGATTGTAAGGAGAGGGGGCGATTGCGCGACTCGAGAAGGCTACAGTAACCTCAAGAGGAGAGAGAGACAGAAAAAGAAAGAGAGAGGAGAGAGAAAAAGGGGTTGTTAGTTTGTTGGGAAATTAGTTTAGATTTAAATTTAAAAATATCTTTTATTAGTTAACTAAATTTTAATTTGTATCGGTTTATAAAATTAATATTATATAAATAAAATTTGATATTCTGGTAAATACAAACATAGTCCAAAACATGCCCGGGTCGGGTCTAAAATTCAGTTTTAAAATACGAAAAATATACATGTCGACCAAAATTAAAGTTAGATATCCGGGTAACGAAAATGCGTACCCCCACAGATGGATGCACGTAGCGTGCACGTAGCCATCCAAACGAGTCCGTTTCACTGAACGGGACGAGAACAAGATGCGCGGATGCCACGACAGGGTTAGGGGTAGCAGGCAGCCCATGCAATGTATTTTTAAAATATTTTATTTGATTTTAAATGTTATATTAAAGAAATGCAGATGCCAGATATAATGTCAGTATGCAATATGTATAATATGAAAGTGCACGGATCCACGTAACAAGGCAGGATAAATCATAAACAGGAATCAAGACGGGTTTCTAGCAAGTGGGTCGGGTCGGATGCTAATACAGATGTCAAATACACTATTCGCACCCAAAACACAATAAATCAGGAAAATACCATAAATAAAGAAATACTCGAATTAGAACTGATATAAATGAACTAGGGTGTTATATTATACCCAACTACAAAAAGAATTTCGTCCTCGAAATTCCCAAAACAAGAAAAGATAAACAAACATGAAACTACAGGAAGAGATCTGGAAACTTCTGTCGAATCTCGTCTTCTCGTTCCCAAGTCGATTCTCCGTGCGACCGATTTCCCCATGAAATAAGTACGAGAGGGATAACCTTGTTCTTAAGGACCTTTTCTCTTCGATCAACAATCGACATCGATCATTCCTCAAATGTCAAATCCTCTCTTACAGTCAGCTCCGGAAGATCCAGCACGTCTGTTTCATCTCGAACATACTTACGGAGTTGAGATACATAAAACACGTCATGAACATTCGCCAAAAATTGTGGTAGCGCCAATCGATAAGCCACTTCTCCAACACGCTCCATAATCTCGAAAGGCCCCACGAATCGAGGACTAAGCTTACCTCGACTCCGAAAAAAAATCACTCCTTTAGCCGGTGATATCTTCAAGAATACCAGATCACCAACAGCGAACTCTAGAGGTTTTCTCGATGTGTCGGCCCAACTCTTCTACCGATCTTGTGCTGCCTTCATGTGATTCCGGATAGTATTAACTTTCTCCACGGTTTGCACGATCAAATCCGGTCCCAACAATTTTCGTTCTCCAACATCATCCCAACAAACGGGTGAACGACACTTGCGACCATACAATACTTCGAATGGAGCCATCTGAATAGTCTCCTGAAAGCTGTTATTGTACGAAAACTCCACCAAGTGTAGATGATCCTCCCACGAACCCTTGAAGTCCAACATGCAAGCTCTCAACTTATCTTCAATAGTTTGGATTGTTCTCTCCGACTGGCCATCTATCTGAGGATGATAAGTTGTGCTAAACTTCAATCGCGTCCCCAAACTTTCCTGTAAACTCCTCCAGAAGTGCGATAAGAATCGGGTATCACGATCGGAAATGATGCTCACAGGTATTCCATGCAATCTCACAATCTCCTGCATGTACCGTTCAGCTAACGCTTCCGTTGACTGACCAACTCGAAATGGTATGAAATGAGCTGCCTTGGTCAATCGATCAACAATCACCCAAACTGCATTGTTGCCCTTTGGACTCCGCGGTAAAGCTGTCACGAAATCCATGGCTATATATTCCTACTTCCATTGAGGAATCGAAAGTGGTTGCAATAAACCAGCTACCCTTTGATGTTCAGCCTTGACTTGCTGACACACCAAGCACTTCGCTATAAAGCGAGCAATCTCCCTTTTCATGCCTTCCTACTAGAAATGTTATCGTAGATCATGGTACATCTTCATGCCTCCTGGATGTACGGAATATGCGGAACTGTGCGCCTCCTTCATAAATTCCTCATGAATGTCTCCTTTCGGCACACACAAACGGCTACCATATCGCAACGAACCATCTTCATGAATCAACAAGTCCGTTCGATGTCCTGCTTCAACCTGTTCTCGAAACTTCTGCAATCTTGGGTCGTGCGACTGCGCTGCTTTAATATTATCGATCAATGACGACTGTACTTGCAGCTGCATCAACTGTCCCGAAGAATATGGTAGCACTATCTCCAACTCGAATCTCCGAAAATCTTCGATAAGCTCCTTCTGTGCAGTCAACATCCGAATTGCTGGCAACCGACTAAGCGCATCCGGCACTACATTAACCTTTCCCGGATGGTACTTAAGATCAAGATCGTAATCATCCATCAGCTCCAACCATCTACGCTGCCTCATGTTAAGCTCTTTCTGCATGAACACATACTTTAGGCTTTTGTGATCGGTGAATACTTGGACCCTTTCACCCAATAAGTAGTGTCTCCAAATCTTCAGAGCGAAAATCACAGCTGCAAGCTCCAAATCGTGAGTTGGGTAATTCTTCTCATGGATCTTCAAATATCTCAATGCGTAAGCTATAACCTTCCAATGCTGCATCAAAACACATCCTAAACCTTTCCTAGATGCGTCGCTATGAATCACCAATCCTCTGGAACCGTCCGGTACGGTCAAAATAGGAGCGGTTATCAATCTCTGCTTCAATGCCTCAAAAGCTGACGCACACTTATCCGTCCATACGAACGGTACTTCCTTTCGCGTAAGCTTGGTCAAAAGCTCAACGAAACGAGCAAAATTCTCCATGAATCTTCTGTAATATCCGGCAAGTCTAAGAAAACTTATGATCTCTGCTATAGTCTTCGGAATCGTCCAATCTTGAACTGCTGCAATCTTCTCAGGGTCAACGGCGATTCCATCTCCGGATATGACATGCCCCAAAAACTTCACTTCTTCAAACCAAAATTCTCACTTGCTCATCTTCGCATACAATCTTTCTTGCCTCAATGTCTACAGTACGATCTTCAAGTGTTCTGCATGCTCTTCAATGCTCCTCGAATAGACCAGAATATTATCGATGAACACTACTATAAACAGGTCCAAGAACGGTGAAAAGATTCAGTTCATCAAGTCCATAAATATCGCTGGTGCATTCGTGACTCTGAATGGCATCACTAAATACTCGTAATGTCCATACCAAGTTCGGAACGCAGTCTTGCAAATATCTTCTGATTTAACTCAAACCTGATGATATCCGGATCACAAATCCAGCTTTGAAAATACCCTCGTGCCACTAAGTTGCTCAAACAATTCATCAATGCGAGAGATCGGGTACTTGTTCTTAATAGTCACCCGGTTTAATTCTCGATAATCGATGCACATCCTCCTTGTGCCATCTTTCTTCTTGACTAGAAGAACTGGAGCTCCCCAAGGTGAATTGCTGCTGCGAATCCAACCCTTCTCAAGAAATTCTGTAACCTGCTTCTTGACTTCTTCCAACTCCACTGGTGTCATTGGATAGTACGCCTTTGAGAATGGTGCTGCACCAGGAACAAGATCGATCGCGAACTCCACATCTCGTTTTGGCGGTAAACCCGAGATGTTCTCGAACACGTCCATGAACTCTCGAACTACAATTGGCGCTTCCTCCTTATCAACATCCATCGACGAAAGAACACTGTTTGTCGGCCTAGCCCTAAACTCGACTGGCCCGACAGATCTGCTACCTCCAGCAAAAACAAACTCCGGATGTCCGGGAATCTGGAAAATCACTTTCTTTGCCCTACAATCAATGTGAGCGTGGAAAGTGCCGAGAAAGTCTATTCCCAAGACAAATTCAAACAATGGGATGCACCAGAATTGTATAATACAAATGCAGGAAAAACATGAACAAGTAGGATATCGAAATGACTTCATCCGAAGCCAAGATACTGAAGAAGATTAAGCACGGTAAACATAATTCAAGCTGGCGATAAAACAAGAACTGGTAAGCAATGAAACCGAGAGAAGCAAGGTAATATAATGATCATAAAACAAGGAAATGAATCAAGACTAGAATTCGAAGTTACTTAAATAGAGTACCGCATTGTAACCATGCTGCAGTTTATAGTTAGAATCACATAACTCCGTTCAAGTCGCCCAAATCCTAGTATCAGAATAGAGAGAATAAGACGAGAGAAACAATAAACAACCAAAAGGATTCAAGCTGAGATGCAAATTCATTCCATCTCGTCAAGACAAGGGTCAAGAGAAAGATATGATTCAAGAATCACGACAACAATGTGGCAGGACATGTTCTTAGTCACGGATTTTCCGATTCGTGTATTGGGTCCAATACCCAACTACAAAAAGAATCAAACCCGATTAACCTAAATCCTATGGCTCTGATACCAAACAAACCCTGTCACGTCCCGCTTCCCAGAGTGCGCTAATATCGGCACGTGACAGAGCCAACCATGCTACCTATGGCTAGGAAACATCCCTCCACAGTCACATTTATAATTCCACGTTGCCGACCCCGGTGCTTGCGGGGAGGCAGAAACGATATAAAAAATCTGATTTTTACAACACTAGGCAACATGGACTATGTAAAGGAGGGATCTTTGCTAAACAAAAACTAACAACAATCTAAAAGAGTTTAGATACTCGGAAAAGGGGTTATACCTAGGTCTTCAAGTCCTTCTCTTCTTGCTCCTTGGAGTGAAAGAACAGATTGTCTCGTCGCCTTCTTTTGCCGAAGAAAGATCCACCCGAGGGCCTCTACCTTTGGCTCCAACTTCAAACTAGAAGTAATTAAGGTGCTTGGTGTGCTAAACCTAGGACCTTAGAAAGAGTAAAGAGTATTTTTGAAGGGATTATCTCAAGCTCAAATGGTTCTCAACTCATGAGAGGGGAGAGCTAGAGAGAAAGGAAGAGGAGGAGAGAGAATGAAAATGATCAAGTGAGAAGAATAATGCAACCTTCTCACATATATGTGATTTATGAAAAATAAATAATTAGCTAAACATAATTTTCATGGTTAATCAAGAAATGACCATTATCATTTCACATTAAACGCTTTTGCAAGGATCAAAGAGTATCTTTCATATGGAATGATGATGGTCAACTTGTCAACCTAGGTCAACAAGTCAAGTATAGTCAAATGGTCAACAACCCTAACCATGCATAATTATAATTAACTAATATTAATAAATCATAATTCACGCATAAACATTAGGGTTAAGAAAATGACAATGGTCATCAACCCTAATGAAAGTCCTATGCCTCTGTCTCAGTCAACTGTGCATACACATCCGTATCCGTGTTCCGAGAAACACGAATACAATGAGATAAAACCAATCCCAAATCATATACTAGGATCCGGCTTAAACCAAAGCCCGCTAGTATAAGCCGTCCGGACACCAAACGTGCATAAGTGCGCGGATGTGAACGAACCCCGTCGCAAAACCATGCGACCTCACTCATTTTGCCTAAAGGCGAATAACCCTCTGTGTGGGACTCTAAAGACTCGACACTACGCTGGCAGTGGGTTTAACAACATACCGCAAGCGGCACTAGCTGTACGTAACAGTCTTCAGGTAGATGCCGATAAGAAGACTGATGAGGTAAACCCATTTGAACTCCTACTGAGCCTGTATGTGACAGTCTCCGTACAGTCTGGTCTGTTCGTCTAAGAACATCGCATGGCGGGCCTAGGGGGGCGTTAAACGTCAGTCCCCTACTAGCGGTACAAGTCATGTCGGAGTGTAGCCCAGAACACCTGAGATAACACTGGAAACCTACCAGTCTATCTCGCTTGCCCTGACCAGGGACTTTGTGTAATGGATCTCCTAGACACAGCGCGATATCAACCCCCAATACCGGGAGAGACGAATCCTTTCTAACCGTCACTGCCTCCAAGTGCTTCGGGATTGCACCCAAAAACTACCTGTTTGCACGACTTCTTTGAGCTGTGGTAGGGTAGCAATCAAAGTACAGTGGGAACACACTCGAGGCGAAGTGATAGTGTCAAGTCAACGGACTAAGCTGTACTCATGTCACCTGGGAACTAATAACTGACGATAGGTATAATACCAACCAACAGTTCCCGACGAGTCCTATCCAGTGTACTCGTAACCTAACGAGCACCCGCATACTATCTCAAGTACGACGTACTGACGGCTGTGGGACAGACCGTCTCCTAAGCTGGGATAAGAAGCGCATACGCTAGTCTACTCCAGAGTATCGATGCCCTGTCTCGATAGCCCTACGACTAGGGACCTGCATAAGGATGTGCTTATAGATTACCCAGCCCCCACGAGTGTGACTGCCATCACAACGCTGGTAATCAAGCAAAGATCCTAAGGGCTCCACTAATGTATAAAGGCGATATGCTAAAAGAAACACATGCACACATTAAAGAAGAAACAAACCAAGTAGCATACTACTATTTTGAGCAAGATTGTCAATACAAGGTGAATATCCCAAGCTTCCATCAAGTAATATACATACTAGTATGATACAGTAATGGCCTCTAGGGCATATACACTAACAATCTACCACTTGCACTAAGGCCATGTACTGGCGTATCGAAGACCTATCATCTCGATCAGCCGCTCGAACTGAGTCTGGGGTAAGGCCTTCGTGAATGGATCAGCAGTGTTATCTTCCGTAGAAACTCTCCGAACCTCGATCTCCTGGCGACCCACGATCTCCCTGATCAGGTGATACCGCCTCAAGATGTGCCTGGACTTCTGATGGGACCTGGGTTCCTTCGCTAAAGCTATAGCCCCGTTGTTGTCGCAATACAGAGGTACTGGATCAACAATGGACGGAACCATCTGAAGTTCTGTTAGGAACTTCCTTATCCAGACGGCTTCTTTTGCGGCATCTGCAGCGGCGATATATTCCGCTTCCATCGTCGAGTCAGCAACGGTTTCCTGTTTGGAACTCTTCCAACACACCGCCCCTCCATAGAGGGTAAAGACATAACCCGATATAGACTTGGAATCATCCTTGTCACTCTGGAAGCTGGAGTCAGCAAAGGCCTCGATCTGGAGGTCTTTTCCGCCATACACCAAGAACATCTCCTTAGTCCTTCTCAGGTACTTGAAAATGTTCTTTACCGCTATCCAGTGTTTCTCCCCAGGGTTTGACTGATACCGGCTTACCACACTCAGTGCATAAGCTACATCTGGTCTGGTACACAACATCGCATACATTATAGAGCCTACCGCAGAAGCGTAGGGTATAATAGACATGCGATCCCTTTCCAAATCAGTCTTGGGAGACATCTCTTTGGAGAGGGTGATCCCGTGACAAGCCGGTAGATTACCGTGCTTGGAATCTTCCATACTAAATCTTTTCAGTATGGTGTCGATGTACCTAGACTCTGAGAGTCCTAATATCCTTTTGGATCTGTCACGATAGATCCGGATCCCCAGAATGTATGAGGCATCACCCAGTCTTTCATGGAGAACCTGTGTGACAAGAACCCTTTGACAGATTGTAGCATAGGAATATCATTTCCTATCAAGAGAATGTCATCCACGTATAAAACGAGGAATACTACAATTCTTGCTACAAATCTACTATAGATGCATGGTTCATATGGATTTTTGATAAAGCCAAATTCTTTGACCGTCTCATCAAAACAGATGTTCCAACTCCGCGATGCCTGCTTTAGTCTATAGATGGACTTAAGCAACTTGCACACCTTTCCGCTGCTCCCACTCTGAATGAAACCCTATGGCTGATCCATATAGACACACTCATCTAAATTTCCATTTAGAAAAGCGGTCTTTATGCCCATCTGCCAGATCTCATAATCGTGGAAAGCAGCAATGGCAAGAAGGATCCGAATGGATTTCAGCATAGCCACTGGAGAAAAGGTTTCGTCATAGTCCAAGCCAGGTCTTTGACGGAAACCCTTTGCAACAAGTCTAGCTTTATAGGTCTCAACCTGTCCATCTACACCAATCTTCCTTTTGAAGATCCACTTGCATCCTACGGGTTTTACCCCATCTGGAGCAATGTCCAACGTCCATACTTTGTTGGTGTACATGGACTCTATTTCGGTCCACATTGCATCCATCCATTTTACCGAGTGAACGCTCTGAATGGCCTGTTGGAAGCTAGTAGGCTCATCACTATCAATGATGTAATCCTCTCTATCCCCGTCTATGAGAAAACCGTAGTATCTCTCGGGCGGATGAGACTGCCTACTACTTCTGCGGAACGGCGCAGGAATGTCCTGATCTTTCGAACCCTCTGGTTCTACTAAGCTCTCAGTAATAGCTCGTGGTTCTGGAATTTCTTCCAGTTCTATTATTCTCCCACTTATCTGTTTTTCCAAAAACTGAGTTTCTAAGAAGTGGGCATGACGAGAAACAAAAACCTTTTGTTCCTCTTCGCAATAGAAGAAATATCCCTTGGAGTTCTTTGGATATCCCACAAACATGCACTGTACTGAGCGTGCCTCGAGCTTGTCCGCATGCTGCTTTTTGACAAAAGCTGGACATCCCCATGTCCTAATATGATTAAGATAGGGTCTCTTCCCACACCACATCTGATATGGTGTAGCAGGCACAGTCTTAGTTGGAACTCGGTTCAAAAGGTATGCAGCTGATTCTGGTGCATATCCCTAGAATGATCGCGGTAACTCAGCGTTACTCATCATGGACCGTACCATATCCAATAGGGTTCGGTTCCGTCTCTCCGATACACCGTTATGTTGCGGAATGTATGGAGGAGTAAGCTGAGAGAGAATTCCATTCTCTTTTAAGTAGTCCAGGAACTCGGCACTCAAGTATTCACCACCTCGATCAGATCTCAGTGTCTTGATACTTTTGCCTGTTTGTTTTTCTACTTCATTCTTATACTCCTGGAATTTTCCAAAGGCTTCGGATTTATGTTTCATTAAGAAGACATATCCGTACCTTGAAAAGTCATCCGTAAAAGTAATGAAGTAAGAATAACCGCTTCGTGCATGCGTAGACATTGGACCGCACACGTCGCTGTGTACGAGTCTCAAGAGCTCGCTCGATCTTACTCCATGTTCAGTACACGGAGTCTTTGTCATCTTTCCTTTGAGACAGGATTGACAAGTTGCATATGATTGATATTCGAACAGATCCAAATATCCTTCTGTATGTAACTTCGTCAATCTTCTCTCATTGATGTGACCCAGTCTATAATGCCATAAGAAAGTCTGATTTGTTTTCGGAGACTTTCTTTTGTGTGTATTCTTGACATTGAAAATCTGTGGTTGGTTTAATACGTATATACCATTACTCAATGTACCTGACCCAATCAGAACTTGATTAAGGTGAATGTTTACAACATTACTTACAAACGCAAATTCATAACCTTCTTTAGAAATCAAAGATACAGAAATGATATTACAAGTTGCATTGGGTACAAAAAAGCAATTACGTAGAACCAAAACATGTCCATCTGACATTCCCAGGTGATAGTCTCCCACGGCCTCAGCATCCATGCTAGCTCCGTTTGCAACTTTGAGGGTCATGTCACCTGCCTTCAAAAACCGACGCTTTCTCAACGCCTGCAAAGAATTACAGATATGAGATACTGATCCGGTATCCAATACCCAGGACGTAGAGTTTATTGCTAGACAGTTTTCAATAACATACACACCTGAAGCTGAAGCTGAAGCCGCAACTTGCTTCAGATCCTGTGTTCTGGCCTTCCAAGCCATGCAATCTTTCTTCCAGTGTCCACTCTTGTGACAGTAAAAGCATTCTTCCTTATCCACTAGCTTCCCTGCTACCTTTGTTGCTTTTGCCTTTCCCTTCGTATCCACTTTACTAACACCGCCCCTTGGTTTGGCGAGGGTTTTCTTCTTCTTTCCCTTGGCTTTCGCCCTGGACCTAGAAGAGGAAGATCCTCCTATAAACAAAGTGGATGTTTCCCTACCTTTCTGTAGGGTGCCCTCTGCACTCCTCAGCATGTTGAGGAGCTCTGAAAGTTGAACTTCCTTTTCCTGCAAGTTGAAGTTCAGGATGTACTGGGCGTAAGTGGAAGGAGGGGACTAAAGAATCAAGTCTGTATAGAGCTCATTCTCCAACGTGGTCCCAAGGTCCGCGAGCTCCTCTATGTAGCCAATCATCTTAAGCACGTGTTCCGCTACCGATGATTCAACGGCCAATCTTGCCGAAAACAACTTCTTCGACACTTCGTATCTGGAGATACGAGATTGCTCTCCATACAGTTCTTTTGTATGGAGAAATATGGATTCGAGGTCCATATTCCCGTGCCTCCTCTGATGTTCGTTGTCCATAGAGGCAAGCACGAGGCACTTGGCCTTCGCGCAGTCGATTTCCCAGGTCTTACGGATTTCCCTATCCGCGACGCTGGTTTTGGGACCTGGGACAGGGGGAGCTTTGGTGGTAAGAAGATACTCCAACTTGTCATAAGTGATTGCCATTTTGACATTCCTGAGCCAATCTTTGTAGTTTGGCCCTGTCAGTATGTTTTTATCTAGAAGTAACTTAAGTCCAGTCATGATAAATGGTCGCTGCAATTAGGAGAGAGAGAAGAAACACTTTAGCATGATGCTCTTGCAAGTTTAGAGTGGTTTTTAATTTGTCTAAATAGGATGGCTCTCACTGTCTCTCGAATCCTTCCTCAAACTATAAAGGAAGAACTAGTCGGGATCAATCTCACCTTACAATACTTGCTTAACCATTCAGCCAGGCCAGTGTCGGTACTTCGAAGGAGGTTTTCCAACGCTTTCGTGAAGTTCCTTAATTAAGTAACCTCTTTTCCCTGTGGGCGTAGCCCCGCTAACACCTTTCTAAACACCTACTTGGTTTATAGCACTGATCGTTAAGTGAGAAAGTTCCGGAGGAGTAGCATATACTCACAGCAGGATCGGGATCCAAATATTATCGCATGACAAAACTGAAGGAATCCTACCAGAATCATCACACTCCAAATGGTATGCAGCGCTAGCAAGTTTCACTTCTTTTGAAACTCCTGATGTGGATTTTTGCCCCATGCTCTTATGACCTTGACTTTGGCCAAAATATCATACGTCACATGTCAAGTTCTACCCGTCATTCTCCAGGTTAATTTGAGCCCACCCGCACATACCCTTGACTTTAGCCAACATGGTAGAACGACTGCCCCAAACCAACACATCTATCTATGCTGCACATGAATACCCAATAGCTACCAATCACTATGCCTTGACTTTGGCCAACATACATAGCTTGAATACTTATTGACCATTCATGTGAAACGACGGAGGGCTACGAATGGTTTTGGCGAAACCGTGAACATAGTGAACTTGATATAATCGAAGGAACGAGATAGCTTTCAAAATGAGTGGTTCAAGCTCCGCATTTAAAAGTTTGGTTTTGAAAAGAACCGAGTGGTTTTCAAAGTGTTCCAATGACTTTTACTTGGTTTATTTTTCTTGCATTAATTCCAATGCGTCCCATCATTTAATCCTACCATTGCAGAAAACAACGAAAATATGACGTACGCTTATGCCATCCGCATTCGCCACGGGGTCCCGTCATCACCCGTTAGGTTACTTAACTAACGACAGAGCGGGGGCTGGACTAGCGCGGATGCAAAACATAAGCAACGCCTAAATAGATATCATATCGATATATATAAACATTCGTCATATGCAATGATAGCCATTCCAGATCACATATGAATACATTGGATATACTAGGAATCCGCAATTCGTACGAGCCTGTAATGAAGAACGGATTACACGGTCGCGATGAATAGCTAAACCCCACCCTAGACCCCTACGGATGCGGCAAACTACCCGCCAAGTACCCGAAGCGAAGCAACCTCCCTCAACACCGTGAGTAGGCCACTCGGCACTTCGAAATACCCGGTAGTTTGTGCACCCCACCTTGGGTCTATCCTAGGAGCAAAAACAGTAAAAAGAAATTATACAATGACGGCTACAACCCCGACCCGGTTGTGCGGCCATACAAATAATATTACATCAAATTACATATTACAAGAATTGAAAGAATAAGAAATCTCTCATCTCACAACCCCCCGGCTATTCATCCACGACAATCCAACAAATTCATATACACAAACCATCAACATTACAGATCACAGATATGTATAACCCCAACTAATCGACGTATAGCGATTAGCAGACGTTCAATACATATATCACATCACAGATATAACCCATTATCCAAAGTGTAAAGAAATTCGATCAAAATACGGATTTGTGACCATCCCAAAAACCAACTTGTTCTCTGGAAAATCTGGGTAGAAATAAACTATATTAAAAATCCCAAAACCTCCAAATAAGTACACTGCACCAAACTCGGTCCACGGCCGAGTCAACTCGGCCACGGATCTGCGGCAAGAAGCATGTTCTTGCCGCGGAACCGTGGCTCTTTGACCGGTTCAGTGGATCATTTTTGGTGTGTGTCTTTAGAAAACCCTGAGCCGATTTTTTATGTATGATTTATTATTTTTAAAGCAGAAATAAAAATCGGCAGAAACTAGGGTTTTAGAAAATGTGTTTTGCGATTTTTTTCCGATCGAAGTTCTAAATACTTTGCTAACTAGTTAGTTTGTGTTTAGCTAGGCTCTGATACTACTGTAAGTCCACGTTGCCCACCCCGGTGCTTGCGGGAAGGCAGAAACGTTATGAAAAATCTGATTTTTACAACACTAGGAAACATGGACTATGTAAAGGAGGGATATTTGCTAAACAAAAACTAACAACAAGCTAAAAGAATTTAGCTACTCGGAAAAGGGGTTATACCTAGCTCTTCAAGTCCTTCTCTTCTTGCTCCTTGGAGTGAAAGAACGGATCGTCTCGTCGCCTTCTCTTGCCGAAGAAAGATCCACCCGAGGGCATCTACCTTTGGCTCCAACTTCAAACTAGAAGTAACTAAGGTGCTTGGTGTGCTAAACCTAGGACCTTAGAAAGAGTAAAGAGTATTTTTGAAGGGATTATCTCAAGCTCAAATGGTTCTCAACTCATGAGAGGGGAAAGCTAGAGAGAGAGGAAGAGGAGGAGAGAGAATGAAAATGATCAAGTGAGAAGAATAATGCAACCTTCTCACATATATGTGATTTATGAAAAATAGATAATTAGCTAAACATAATTGTCATGGTTAATCAAGAAATGACCTTTATCATTTCACATTAAATGATTTTGCAAGGATCAAAGAGCATCTTTCATATGGAATGATGATGGTCAACTTGTCAACCTAGGTCAACAAGTCAAGTATACTCAAATGGTCAACAACCCTAACCATGCACAATTATAATTAACTAATATTAATAAATCATAATTCACACATAAACATTAGGGTTAAGAAAATGACAATGGTCATCAACCCTAATGAAAATCCAATGCCTCTGTCTCAGTCAACTGTGCATACACACCCGTATCCGTGTTCCGAGGAACATGAATACAATGAGATAAAACCAATCCCAAATCATATACTAGGATCCGGTTTAAACCAAAGCCCGCTAGTATAAGCTGTCCGGACACCAAACGTGCACAAGTGCGCGGATGTGAATGAACCCCGTCACAAAACCATGCGACCTCTACTCATTTTGCCTAAAGGCGAATAACCCTCTGTGTGGGACTCTAAAGACTCGACACTACGCTGGAAGTGGGTTTAACCACAGACCGCAAACGGCACTAGCTGTACGTAATGGTCCCCAGGTAGATGCCGATAAGAAGACTGACGAGGTAAACCCATCTGAACTCGTACTGAGCCTGTATGTGACAGTCTCCGTACAGTCCGGTCTGTTCGTCTAAGAATATCGCATGGCGGGCCTAGGGGGGCGGTAAACGTCAGTCCCCTACTAGTGGTACAAGTCGTGTCAGAGTGTAGCCCAGAACACCTGAGATAACACTGGAAACCTACCAGTCTATCTCGCTTTCCCTGGCCAGGGACTTTGTGTAATGGCTCTCCTAGACACAGCGCGATATCAACCCCCAATACCGGGAGAGACGAATCCTGTCTAACCGTCACTGCCTCCAAGTGCTTCAGGACTGCACCCAAAAACTACCTGTTTGCACGACTCCTTTGAGCCGTGGTAGGGTAGCAATCAAAGTACAGTGGGAACACACTCGAGGCGAAGTGACAGTGTCAAGTCAACGGACTAAGCTGTACTCTGTCACCTGGGAACTGATAACTGACGATAGGTATAATACCAACCAACAGTTCCCGACGAGTCCTGTCCAGTGTACTCGTAACCTAACGAGCACCCGCATACTATCTCAAGTACGACGTACTGACGGCTGTGGGACAGACCGTCTCCCAAGCTGGGATAAGAAGCGCATACGCTAGTCTACTCCGGAGTATCGATGCCCTGTCTCGATAGTCCTACGACTAGGGACCTGCATAAGGATGTGCTTATAGATTACCCAGCCCCCACGAGTGTGACTTCCATCACAACGCTGGTAATCAAGCAAAGATCCTAAGGGCTCCATTAATGTGTAAAGGCGATATGCTAAAAGAAAAACATGCATACATTAAAGCAGAAACAAACCAAGTAACATACTACTATTTTGAGCAAGATTGTCAATACAAGGTGAATATCCCAAGCTTCCATCAAGTAATATACATACTAGTATGATACAGTAATGGCCTCTAGGGCATATACACTAACAACATTACGGCTGTCTAGAGATATCAAGAACAGTAGAAATAAAATAAACTATCTAGTACATGTCCATGAGCCAGAATAAACGATTCAAGAATTAATATGCGGAAGCAATAAATCCAAATAACAATAACAATCTGGAAGGTACGGATATAACTAAACTAACTGGATACTAACAGGATCCTCACTGCTCGGCCTGATGGCGGAAATACTCCTGATCAGCCTACAACAAAGGTAGAGGATCCGGGCCATGCAAAACCCAGACGTCAGTGCGTCATGATATCAAACAATATTATATAAACAGGATACACGAGATATGCCGGCATGAATCATAAATAGTAACAAGTCAACAGGGATGTATAACAGTGAAGTATATCAGTATGTGTCATGTGAAGTGCTCAATCTAAGTTGTGCTACTGGGTTATCTATTCTAAACTTTGTTTGAAATCAATTAATGTAATCCTCCATGTAACTCAAAGAATATGTCCCGTTACCACCACCACCACCCCCTCCCGGGACCATGGATCAGGAATAGGTGAACCAAGAGTGGTTCTGTTCCGTTACCCCCCGAGACCACGAATCAAGATGTAAGAGTCACTAATGGCTCTGTCCCGTTACCCCCCGGGACCATGGATCAAGTAATACCCTTTTAAGTTACACTTTAGTTTACACTTTTGATTTCCCCATACCCCCAAGGTTATGTGCTCAAGTCAGGTATTGATAATCTGGAGCTAATGCCAACACAGGATCAAGCAGGTACAGGTTTGTCTAAATAGACAACAAGATATGTCCGTAGGGACAACATGTCAAGATTATCGGCATTAGTAACAAGATCATGTATCAAGTAAAGCAGTGGTAAATCAGGTCATGTCAGGTAGTGCACATGTATCAAACAGATGCTCATAATAAAACTGTAGCAGGTATAAATGCACGATAAAAGCATGGATGCACAAATATTTTGTCAGGGGTTACATCATGAATATGTAGGATGCACATTATCAAGTATGTGGTGCTAATAAAACAATAATATGGATTAATACAACCTATAGATGCAACTGGATATAAAGAATTAATGGTATGGGTACACAATAAAACATGGATGCATAACTAACTATCAGGGGTTGCAACTATAGCTCCATTACTATGTAGGATGCACATTATCTAGCATGGGGTGTTAATGTAGCGGTAATATGAAATAACGGGACATGGAATGCAAATAGATATATAATTAATGGTATGAATGGCACAAACATCGACTAGGGTTACATTTACAGTTCTAAGACTAAGTGGGATGTACATTATTAAGCATGGGGTGTTACTACAATAATAATATGAATTAATGTGATCTATAGATGCAGCTATATATATATTAAATGATATGGATGCATACGGATATCCGAAAACAGTAAAACTTTGATATGGATGTATAATGCAATCAACATGTGATATTTTTTTTCATATGGATTCATAATGATATACCTAACATGTAGCAAGATGAATTAGCATTCGACTGGATATGTAAATAACGATATGGATGCACACGGACGTCGTATAACAGTAAAATGGTAAAAAAAATGGTAATGTGGGATATACAACTAAGCAATATGAAATGTTATTATTCAATTGGGTGCATTATATAGTAGTATAGCATGTAGCAAGATAAACTTGCATGCAACTAGATATGAAATAAATTGTACGGATGCAAACGGACGTCGTGAAACGTTAAAATGATAACAGGGGATGTACAATACTCTAAACATTAAATATTATTAATATGGATGTAAAATATAACATAGCATGTAGCAAGATAAACTTGCCTCATTCGGATCACACGACGGATACGTACGGCACGTCCGACGTCGGTAAATCGTCGCAATGCACACACGGCACGCGGGACGGGTCTAGGCAGGGCAAGTGGATGATCACGCAGGCAAGGTACGTTCACTGGATCGCCTGGATCGGCAGCGGGGATACGACTCCGGCGATGTCTGGAAAAATCAAGATTCAAGAAAAGAAAAGGAAGAAGAGGAAGAAGAAGAAGAAGAAGAAGAGAGGGGATTGTAAGGAGAGGGAGCGGTGACGCGACTTGAGAAGGCTACAGTAACCGCGAGAGGAGAGAGGGAGAGACAGAAAAAGAAAGAGAGAGGAGAGAGAAAAAGGGGTTGTTAGTTTGTTAGGAAGTTAGTTTAGATTTAAATTTAAAAAATATTTTATTAGTTAACTAAATTTTAATTTGTATCAGTTTATAAAATTAATATTATATAAATAAAATTTGATATTCTGGTAAATACAAATATAGTCCAAAACATGCCCAGGTCGGGTCTAAAATTCAATTTTAAAGTACGAAAAATATACATGTCGACCAAAATTAAAGTTGTATATCCGGATAACGAAAATGCTTACCCCCACGGACGGATGCACGTAGCGTGCACGTAGCCATCCAAACGAGTCTGTTTCACTGAACGAGACGAGAACAAGATGCGCGGATGCCACGACAGGGTTAAGGGTACCAGGCAGGCCATGCAATGTATTTTTAAAATATTTTACTTGATTTTAAATGTTATATTAAAGAAATGCAGATGCCATATATAATGCCATATGCAATATGTATAATATGAAAGTGCACGGATTCACATAACAAGCCAGGATAAATCATAAACAGGAATCAAGACGGGTTTCTAGCAAGCGGGTCAGGTCGGATGCAAATACAGATGTCAAATACACTATTCGCACCCAAAACACAATAAATCAGGAAAATACCATAAATAAAGAAATACTCGATGTAACAACCGAGTTCATTTATACCAATTCCAGTTCCCGTATTTACTTATCTGTGGTGTTTTCTTGATTTAACGGGTTTTGGGTGCGAATGGTATTTTTACATTTTACATTGCATTCGACCCGACCCGCTTGCTTGAACCTGTTTGATTCATATTTATAGATTACCCTGACTTGTTACATAGACGCGTGCATCTCATGTATACTGCATACTGGCATTTTACCTGGCATTGCATCTTTTACCATATAACATTTGAGGTCATGTAAAATAATTTAAAATTGCATTTCATAACCTGCATGATACCCCTAATCTCGTGGTAGCATCCGCGCATCTTGTTCTCGCCCCGTTCAGTGAAACGGACGTGTTTGGATGGCTACGCGCATGTACATGCATCCGTTCTTGGGGGTATGCATTTTCGTTATCTGAGCATTCATTTTGAATTTTGAAAGTCGCACATATTTTTCATATTTTAAATCTGAATTTTTAGACCCGACCCGGGCGCGTTTTGAAATATTTTTGTATCCTGCCAAAATTACATTTATTTAATTTTAAAATTTACTATAAATATTTTCATACGATTTCTTTAACAAACTGAAAGCTCTTATCTAAAATTTTAAATCTAAAAATCTTTTAAAATTTTAAATCTATTTTCCTAACAAACTAACAACCCCTTTTCTCTCTCTCTCTCCTCTGCATATATATATTTATATATTTTTTATTTATTTAATTTTTCTTTCCTTATTTAATACACAACCTCTTCTTCTTACTTCTTCTTCTTCTTTCTTCTTTCTTTTTCTTGATCTTGTTTCTTGATTCTGGTGATCACGCCGGAGCCGTGCTCGTCGCTGACGATCCAAGTGATTCAGTGAACGTACCTGACTTGCGTGATCACCCCCATGCGTTGTTTGGAACCGTTCCTTGTACTGTGCATGCATTGCGACATTTCGCCGACGAAGGACGTTCCGTACACATCAGTTCTTGTTCCGTCTAAGCAAGTTAATCTTGCTACATGCTATATAACTCATTATATACCCATTTAAATAAATATTACACCTGTATTTTAAATCAAGCATCCCATGTTTCATATTACAGCCTTTCGACGTTCCGTTTACATTTGTATAGTGCATTTCAGATCTAGGGCATGCAAACCAATATTAATTACATGCTACATTACTTTAGACGCATCTATTTTAACAAATGGAATACATGTATTTAAAATCATGCACCCCATGTTTAGTTTTATAACTTTTCGATGTTCCGTTTGCATCCATTCATATCATTTCAGATCTAGGTTAAGGAAACTTATCTTGTTATATACTATACTGCATCAAATTGAATAGTTACATTTCATATTGCTTAGTTATATGTTCCGCACTTGTTAGTTTATCATTTTACGATTATGTGATGCCCGTTTGCATCCATATCATTTAAAATATATAACGTCATAATATTTCTTATTATTATCTTTAATTATTGTATAATCTGCATTTTATAATATTATACATTTGAAAATATTATAGTTTACACATGAAACGTCGTTGAAAACTGGATACGACAAATCTGAAATTTACTGTACACCTTACCTTATAAAATTCATTATAAATCATAAATAAATCATTAGTATACGTTCTTTAGTTTGTTATGAAGCTAACTCAGAATACTATAACTCTATGAAATATTTACTTGCAAAATAAATTTTTTAAATAATGTAAAATGCAAATGAAAATATCTCTAAACTGCTGTCCAGGGAAATTACAGCAGCAAACTTTCAATTTCGAATGTTCATAGCTTTTAGTAGGGACAACCTGAGATGCTTATACTTATAAAAATGAAAACCTTATTGAATTATCTTTGTTTTGGTATAATACACGTCCCTTTTGGAGAACGTTTGTTATTTTTAAGCTATTTTACAAATCAGGGTGACGCTGAATTTCTGAACGGAACTTTCTTGTGCATGGTTTATCAATACTACTTTTATAGTTATTAATCGGCTTGAATATGTTATCCATGTTAATATTATTATATCAATATCTATTTAATAAATAATAGTGCTTGTGTTTTAATATTCAGCAAATTTTACCGATTTACAGTTTTATAGTATCCGTCTGTATCCGTACGGTTTATTACATATCTAGTTGCACGCTGAGACCATATTATTTCATTTTACTGTTACATTAGTATCCCATACTTGATCTTGTGCATCCTACATATTCATGATGTAATCCCTGATAAATATTTGTGCATCCATTCTTTACCGTGCATCCGTACTTGCTACAGTTTTAGTATGAGCATCCGCTTGACACATGTGCACTACCTGTTATGACCTTACATACCACTGCTTGACTTGATACCTGATACACCACTACTTGACATGACTTGATATATGTACACTACCTGACTTGACCTGATGTACCATAGCTTAACCTGTTACCTGATCTTGTTACTAATACCAACAACCTTAACATGTTGTCCCTACGGACATTTCCTGTTGTCTATCCAGACAAACCTATACCTGCTTGATCCTGTGTTGGCATTAACTCCAGATTTATTAATACCTGACTTGAACACATAACTTGGGGGTATGGGGAAATCAATGATGAAACCTGACTTGTAACTTGACAGTTCGATATCTTTTCTGATCAGTCTTATGGGCTAGGCCAGCCCCGGGGTGATGCTGCTGACATCACTCGTCATTACCTACTACCCTTTACTGCCTTGCGGCACGTCTCGGATTCAGCCCGAGAGTCATAGACCATGATCTCGGGCATGCACGGGATACTATTGAGTTACATCGATGATTCATCAAATTGATTTCAAAGACTTGAGAGTAGTTAACCCAATAGACCAGTTTAGATTACTCACTACACATTACCCTCACTGTCCTCATTTATATTACTGTTATACATGTTTTACTGTTCATGCACATACCTGTATGTCTTGCTACCCCTGTTTATAGTATTGCTTGATATTATGACGCACTGACGTATGGGTTTTGCATGACACAGATCCTCTACCTTTGTTACAGACTGATCAGGAGTACTGCCGCTGTTAGACCGAGCGGTGAGGACCCTGTTGGTATCCAGATTTACTATTCCAGGTGTTTGTTTATTGGATCTATTGCTTCCCCATATTATATTATTTCTTGACTCATTTACTCTGGCTTATGGACATGTCCTAAATAGTTTAGTTTACTTTCCTGTTCTTGATATCTCTACAGCCGTAATGTGACTGTGGAAGGATTTTTCCTATCCACAGATAGCATGGTTGGCTATGTCACGTGCCTATCTTAGCGTACTCTGGGAAGCGGGGCGTGACATGGTTTGTTTGGTATCAAAGCCATAGGATATAGGTTAATCAAGTTTGATTCTTTTGTAGTTCGGTATTGGACCCAATACACGAATCAGAATACTCGTGATATTGCTTTGTTTCTTTGATATCAAAGCCATAGGATATATGGCTTTGTTTGGTATCAAAGCCATAGGACATCCGGAGTTTGTTTTGCTGGAGAAAGAAGTTCTGTCGAGCTAGTCGAGTTTAGGGCTAGGCCGACAAGCAATGTTCTTTCGTCAATGGAAGATGATAAGAAGGAAGCACCAGCTGTAGTTTGATAGTTCATGGACGTGTTCGAGGACATATCGGTTTTACCGCCAAAACGAGATGTGGAGTTCGCAATCGATCTTGTTCCTGGTGCAGCGCCAATCTCAAAGGCGTACTATCCGATGGCACCAGTGGAGTTGGAAGAAGTCAAGAAGCAGGTTACTGAATTACTTGAGAAGGGTTGGATTCGCAGCAGTAACTCGCCTTGGGAAACTCCAGTTCTTCTAGTAAACAAGAAAGATGGCACAAGGAGGATGTGCATCGATTATCGAGAATTAAACCGGTTGACTATTAAGAACAAGTACCCGATCTCTCGCATTGGCGAATTGTTCAAGCAGCTTAGTGGCACGAGAGTATTCTCGAAGCTAGATTTGCTGTCCGGATATCATCAGGTCCGAGTTAAACCAGAAGATATTTGCAAGACTGTGTTCCGAACTCGGTATGGACATTACGAGTATTAGTGATGCCCTTCGGAGTAACGAATGCACCGACGATATTTATGGACTTGATGAGCCGAATCTTTTCACCATTCTTGGACCAATTTATAGTGGTGTTCATTGATGATATTTTGGTCCACTCAAAAGAGTATTGAAGAGCATGCAGAACACTTGAAGATCGCACTGCAGACATTGAGGCAAGAAAGATTGTATGCAAATATGAGCAAGTGCGAGTTTTGGCTTAAAGAAGTGAAGTTTTTGGGGCATATCGTAGCTGGAGATGGAATCACCGTTTATCCAGGGAAGATTGCAGTAGTTCAAGACTGGCCGATTCCGAAGAAGGTTGTAGAGATCAGAAGTTTTCTTGGACTTGCACGATACTACAGAAGGTTCGTGGAGAATTTTGCTCGTTTGGCTGAGCCTTGACCAAGCTTACGCGCAAGGAAGTACCGTTTGTATGAACGGATAAGTGTGCGTCAGCTTTTGAGGCATTGAAGCAGAAATTGATAACCACTCCTATTTTAACCGTGCCAGACAGTTCTGGAGGATTGGTGATTCACAGCGACATATCTGGTAAAACATTGGGATGTGTTTTGATGCGGCATGGGAAGGTTATAGCTTACGCATCGAGACAGTTGAAGACCCATGAGAAGAATTACCCAACTCATGACTTGGAGCTAGCAGCGGTGATTTTCGCTTTGAAGATTTGGAGACACTACTTATTAGGCGAAAGGGGCGAAGTTTTCACGGATCACAAAAGCCTAAAATACGTGTTCACATAGAAGGAGCTTAATATGAGGCAACATAGATGGTTGGAGTTGATGGCTGACTACGATCTTGATCTTAAGTACCATCCGGGGAAGTTAATGTTGTGCCGGATGCGCTTAGTCGGTTACCAGCAATTCGGATGTTGACTGCACAAAAAGGAACTTATTGAAGACTTTCAGAGATTCGAGTTGGAGATTGTGCTACCACATTCTTCAGGACAGTTAATGTCGCTGCAAGTACAGTCGTCATTGATCGAGAGTATTAAAGCAGCGTAGTCAAAAAACCCAAGATTGCAAAGGTTTCGAGAACAGGTTGAAGCTGGACTTCGAACGGACTTGTTAATTCATGAAGATGGTTCGTTGCGATATGGTAGCCGTTTGTGTGTGCCAAAAGGAGACATTCGCGATGAACTTATGAAGGAGGCGCACAGTCCAGCATATTCCATACATCCAGAAGGCACGAAGATGTACCGAGATATACGACAGCATTTCTGGTGGGAAGGCATGAAACGAGATATTGCCGTTTTGTGGCAAAGTGTTTGGTGTGTCAGCAAGTTAAGGCTGAACATCAACGGGTTGCTGGTTTATTGCAACCTCTTCTGATCCCTCAATGGAAGTGGGAACATATAACCATGGATTTCGTGACAGCTCTACCGCGGAGTCCAAAGGGCAACAATGCAGTTTGGGTGATTGTTGATCGATTGACCAAAGGAAGCTCATTTCATACCATTTCGAGTTGGTCGATCAACAGAAGCTTTGGCAGAGCGGTACATGCAGGAGATAGTAAGATTGCATGGAGTACCGGTGAGCATCGTGTCCGATCGTGACACTCGTTTCTTATCACACTTTTGGAGAGGCTTACATGAAAGTTTGGGGATTCGATTGAAGTTTAGTACAGCTTATCATCCCCAGACAGATGGCCAGTCGAAGAGAACGATCCAAACTCTTGAAGACATGTTGAGAGCTTGCATGTTAGATTTCAAGAGTTCATGGGAGGATCATCTACATTTGGTGGAGTTTTCTTACAACAACAGTTTTCAGGAGACTATTCAGATGGCTCCATTCGAAGATTTATACGGTCGCAAGTGTCATTCACCTGTTTGCTGGACGTTGTTAGAGAACGAAGATTGTTGGGACCGGATTTGATCGTGCAAACAGTTGAGAAGGTTAACACTATCCGGAATCATATGAAAGCAGCACAAGACCGACAAAAGAGTTGGGCAGATATATCGAGAAGACCTCTAGAGTTCGCCGTTGGTGATTTGGTATTCTTGAAAATATCACCGACTAGAGGAGTGATTCGTTTCGGAAGTCGAGGAAAGCTTAGTCCTCGATTCGTTGGACCTTTTAATATTTTGGAGCGTGTTGGAGAAGTAACATATCGATTGGCGTTACCTCAATCCTTGGCGAATGTTCATGACGTGCTTCACGTATCTCAACTCCGTAAATATGTTCGAGATGAAACACACGTGCTAGATCATTCGGAGCTGACTGTACGAGAAGATTTGACTTTTGAGGAGCGACCGATGTCGATTGTGGATCGAAGGGAAAAGGTTCTTAAGAACAATGTTATCCCTCTTGTACTTATTTCTTGGGGAAATCGCTCGCATGGAGAATCGACCTGGGAACGAGAAGATGAAATCCAGCAGAAGTTTCCACATCTATTCTTATAGTTTCTTGATTGTTTATCCTTTCTTGTTCTTGGAATTTCGAGGACGAAATTTTTTTTGTAGTTGGGTATAATGTAACAACCGAGTTCATTTATACCAATTCCAGTTCCCGTATTTACTTATCTGTGGTATTTTCTTGATTTAACGGGTTTTTGGTGCGAATGGTATTTTTACATTTTACATTACATTCGACCCAACCCGCTTGCTTGAACCTGTTTAATTCATATTTATAGATTACCCTGACTTGTTACATAGACACGTGCATCTCATGTATACTGCATACTGGCATTTTACCTGGCATTGCATGTTTTACCATATAACATTTTAGGTCATGTAAAATAATTTAAAATTGCATTTCATAGCCTGCATGATACCCCTAACCCCATGGTAGCATCCGCGCATCTTGTTCTCGTCCCGTTCAGTGAAACGGACGTGTTTGGATGGCTACGCGCATGTACGTGCATCCGTTCTTGGGGGTATGCATTTTCGTTACCTGAGCATTCATTTTGAATTTTGAAAGTCGCACATATTTTTCGTATTTTAAATCTGAATTTTTAGACCCGACCCGGGCGCGTTTTGAAATATTTTTGTATCCTACCAAAATTCAATTTATTTAATTTTAAATTTTAGTTTAAATATTTCCATACGATTTTTTTAACAAACTGAAACCTCTTATCTAAAATTTTAAATCTAAAAATCTTTTAAAATTTTAAATCTAATTTCCTAACAAACTAACACCCCCTTTCTCTCTCTCTCCTCTGCATATATATATAATTATATATTTTTTATTTATTTAATTTTTCTTTCCTTATTTAATACACAACCTCTTCTTCTTACTTTTTCTTCTTCTTTCTTCTTTCTTTTTCTTGATCTTGTTTCTTGATTCCGGTGATCACCGCCGGAGCCGTGCTCGTCGCTGACGATCCGAGTGATTCAGTGAACGTACCTGACTTGCGTGATCACCCTCGTGCGTTGTTTGGAACCGTTCCTTGTACCGTGTGTGCGTCGCGACATTTCGCTGACGAAGGATGTTCCGTACACATCCGTTCTTGTTCCGTATACATTTGTATAGTGCATTTCAGATCTAGGGCATGCAAACCAATCTTAATTACATGCTACATTACTTTAGACGCATCTATTTTAACAAATGGAATACATGTATTTAAAATCATGCACCCCATGTTTAGTTTTATAACTTTTCGATGTTCCGTTTGCATCCATTCATATCATTTCAGATCTAGGTCATGAAAACTTATCTTGTTACATACTATACTATCATATACTGCATCAAATTGAATAGTTACATTTCATATTGTTTAGTTATATGTTCCGCACTTGTTAGTTTATCATTTTACGATTATGTGATGCCGTTTGCATCCATATCATTTAAAATATATATCGTCGTAATATTTCTTATTATTATCTTAAATTATTGTATAATCTGCATTTTATAATGTTATACATTTGAAAATATTATAATTTACACATGAAACGTCGTTGAAAACCGGATATGACAAATCTGAAATTTACTGTACACCTTACCTTATACACTACTACAAATATGGGTTGCTCCTACGGATTTATCCGTAGGGGCAACCCACTGCCCCTACGGATATATACGTAGGGGCGAAAAAATACCCCGTAGGTGCAAAGGCCGCAGGTGCAAGTTGAGGTCCCGAACGTGCCCCTACGGATAAATTTATGCCCCTACGGATAACTCAGTAGGTGCTATAGCCCCTACGCAGTACCCCGTAGGGGTAATAAAATCATATATTTAATTTTTTTTTTGAATATATTGTCTGTACCTACGGCTATCTCCGTAGGTCCTATTACTTCCCCTACGGCTACAGCCGTAGGGGATATAAAGTAGCCCCTACAAATATATCCGTAGGGGCCACTCCCAACACACTGCACTGAGATCGGGGGGAAAATATCAGGATAACCTGATATTTTGCCCCTACGGTTATATACGTAGGGGATAAACAGTGGCCCCTACGTACATATCCGTAGGGGCACCCCCAACACCCTGCACTGATATCAGGTGGGAAAATATCAGGTTTCCTGATAGTTTGCCCCTACGGCTAACGCCGTAGGGGCAACATATATACCTACGGATTAATCCGTAGGTACAGTTTGTCTGTATTTTTTTTTAAAAAAGGGCTGCTAGATTTTTTCCCGCCCTGTGCACAATACTATATACATCAATCAAATCATATATTGCAGTATTCATAATCACATCCCACGCATATATATAATATACAAAAGAAACCCAAAAACTGAATATGATATAAATTCAAACCAATATCAATATCGTTTCAAAATGTAGTACAATGTGATATAAATAAATACATGTTTCAAAAAATAAAAACCAAAAATCTACCCTAGTTCGGTCCAGCTCCACCTCCGAATAACGTTAAAATAACGCGCGCCTGCTCCTCGGTAAATACACTCTCCAATGCTACAGATAAGGGAGTCTGAGCGGCATGTGGAGCTGGCGTTGTGGTCTGCGCAGCCGCCGTCGAGGTAGTCGCTTGCGGAGCCGCGGCTGCGGGAGTCTGAGTGGGCGGTGGAGCTACAGGAGCTGTCTGCGGAACCGCAGCCGATGTAGTGGCTTGTGGAGCCGCAGCCGAAGGAGATGCATGTGGAGGCTCGGCCGATCTACCCTGTCGCGTCTGGACATAACGTGTGTAAGAAACGTGTAAGAACTGTGTATTATTCGAATTCGTTTCATTATTAAGTTATTTCGAAACCCTGTTTGGATATCTAGTTTGGAAAAGCGTTGTTTATTTTAATTACATATGTATGTATGATTAATCAAACTTAATTCTAAAACCAAATAAGCTCAAGCTACGTACTAATTATGGATATGTTGATATGTATATAATATGAAATGATATTTTACTATAAAGTAGTATACATACCAGCATCTCCTTCAACTCCTGAACGGTGGCCCTCAAGCTATCCAGTTCCTGATGGACATGCCGGCCACTGGAGACGGAGGAAGTAACCGCCGGGGTGGAGTCCAACCTCATATGGGCCCTGCTGGGGCCCAATCCCCGGCCTCTCTCCCAACCTCCGTGGTGCCCTCCGTGTGCGGCGTCCAGAACTGGGGTCAGCAGCCTCGGATCGTTCTGTCCGGTAAAATCGATCCCCGAGGCCTGGGCCTGCTCAACCACCCGCTCCTACACCCACATTAAGCAGTAAAGTATAAGTATAAAATTTAAACTTGAACCTTCCAAAACTAAAATTTCAAATTTGGGTAGAAAAAATATTAACACTTACGCAGTACTCCTGGGTAGCGACGTCGGGACATCGAAGCTCGCCCGTGGCGGGATCTGTCGAGGTGCCGTGGACGGCAAGATATGCGGACAGCACGCTCGGTGTACCACCTGACGCCACGGTCCGAGCTGTCTGCAATATTAGAAAGTAACTCTTAATATTAGAAATGTTAGAGAATAACTCTTAATATTGCAGAATATTAGAGAATAACTCTTAATTTACCGATAACTCCATGGCTCGAGTAATGTTCCTCGAGCCACCTGTGTAAGTGGGGCGACCCCTCTTCGCCGACTTCCTGTTCTCCGTATTCTGAGCGGCCTGTTTCTGCACAACGCATTAACATTTAGTTTTCTAATTAAGAAACACAAAGAAATAAATTATATCATAAATAATGAATTAAATTTAAAATACATACTCGTTTGCGTTCGGAGTCGAAATAAGCGCACAATATAGGCCATGTCTCTACGTCGACTCTCGCAAACGCCGGAGTAGATAGGAGGGCCGCTCTCTCTGCCTCGGGGGTCGCTATCCACAGGGAGTAGCAGTCGGCCTTCAGCTCATTCCTGTTGTATCGGACCTTGGCCTGCATGTTCTTCATCAGGCCATTGTACAGAGCATGAAGGTCGAGCACCCTCCCCGGGTGATCAGGGTCGGCTACAGGCTGAAAATCGTAATCCAACTGAAAATACAAAAAAACATTGTTATTAGATTGCAAGTGTTAATAATAAATATATTGGATAGATCAAATGAAAATATATATTAATACATACCTGAGCCTGTTCAAAGAAGAGGGCGAATGAGCGCTGGTGCTGCTCGCCCCACTCAACGTGAAGTGGATAGTTCTTCACGATCCGGCTCTCGTCCCCCAAATACCGGCCGAACCTCTCGGCATGAGGACCGGTATAGCGATAGTCAAGGGTAAAAAATAGGGGGAATGCTGCCTCCCCCCTAGCTCTATCAGGCCTCAGCCTATGGGACTGATTCGGGCCTCGAGTCCCCCTCTGGGGGTGGAGAGGCCCTGCGTCTGCACGAAATATCAAGACAATCAATAATAAGACAAAGTTGTATTAAGAATTCAAGTGTGATATATACCTCCGGTGAATAGCGCACGAGCCTGGGCCCGAGCAGCAGCACGAGCGGGACGATAGTTCCTCCGGTGAGGAACAACCGGGGTCCCGGACGCATCCCCTCCAACTGTAAAATAAACATCGACGCTAAATCTCCATGAAGTTCATATTTATTCTATAGAGCATATGTAAAATAAATAAATATTTTAAATTTATTCATACTAACCTGCAGACGATGCGGAGGGTATGGAAGCGGCAGGAGTGGCCCCTGTGGAAGGTGTGGACGCACCACCTATAATTAGACAATTAAAAATAGATTTTATAAGTAATTGCAAAAAGAATGTGTAGATCAATAATATAACGTTCTAAATCAATATGCATGCACTATAGGACATATAAACATACCCGCAGGTGCGGTGGTGTCACCACCTACAGCTAGACAATAATAAAAATTGCTAAGTAAGAGCAAAAGGAATGTGTATATTTATGATATAGCATTCTAAATCAATATACATACACTATATGATATATAAACATACCTGGAGGAGCGGGGGTGGCCTCTGTCCCAGATGTGGACGCATCACCAACAACTAGACAATCAAACATTGACAATATAAGTAATTTTTACATAAACATGCATGAATATCTATAATATTACATTCAAAATGGATATGCGTGCAGTATACCTGGAGGTGTGGCCAAATCAACACGGAAGGAGGCATCCGAAGGGGTCTCCGATCTGGGTGCAAGACCGGCCCTCTGAAGCTCCCTACGGAGCTCTCCGGGCGGCAGAACCGCTCTGCCTCTGCCTCTGCCTCTGCCGCGGCTGGAGCTCCTGCCGCCCCTCGCTGCTCCCGACATCGTCATCAAATCTAGATAAACGGTTCGTGGACGCATTAGACAATCATTAAAAGTATTGACTATATATGATCTAGAGCGTAAAATGTGAAGTAATAATATAACATTACTGATAACCTTTTTCGTTTCGTGGGCGCATCATACATATCTACTTGGATTTCATCGTCGATGTCATTTCTAACCCACGTAACTTCATGATCGGTCGAAGACAACCCGTCCTTCGAAACAGACGGTCGGAGCACTTTAAGCCTTCTCTCTTCTTCGTCCTCATCGCTGTCCTCGTATTCTGGGACATCGTAGACATCTCTAGGTTTCCATCGACATACAACACTCCACCCCGGATGCTTCAAACACTGTGAGTAGTATACTTGGAACGCTTGGTTCGGAAAGATAAACGGATCGTCCTGACCGTAAAATCGAAGTGTGTTCACACTTGTCAATCCATATTCATCTTTCCAGGTCCCAAGACTGCTTCTCCACTTGTCTGTATCGGTTCGCGGATCGTACCAAGTACAGTGGAATATATAAAAGGGTTCTGATCGTCCGGGATAGTGGATACCGAGTATACAATTTAAGTACCCATAGTAAATCACACCGTCCGATCCTACCGTCGCAATCCCACTGTTCTGAGTGATTCTAGATGTTTCTATGTCCTTAACTTCGAATTTGTATCCAAGGACACCAAATCCTTTGTAATGTGCAACCTCCATACTAGGAAATTGAGCTAAACATCTTGAATCACTCTCAAATGATGCAGACAAGTTCGGATCGTGGATCTAACAAAACAAATTTTACGATAAATACATAACGATACAAGTTTAGATTAAAACCGATAGCAATAAAATGTAATTCGAATAACTTACATGCTCTGTGACCCAATCACAAAAATTATCCTGATGGAATTTTTCCAAACGCTCTTCGTTCCAATCAGGATGCCCCTCACGTACCTCGTTAAAATGAGTTCTGTTTTCGACAAATAATTGTGACATTAATATTATGTCATTTCATACACAAACACAGATATAACAATTAATCCAAAAGAACTTACTCTCTAATTTGTTCAAGACATACGCAATTAAGCAAGATAAACCGGTATATCTTGTTGATAAACATAGTGTCTACCCTCTTATACTCGGCTTTACCATATGGCCCGTCTTGAATTCTTCGTGGTCGGTTAAGCCTTGTCTCAATGTTCTCGTCCAGATAGCGGGAACAAAATGTGGTTGCTTCATCAAGAAGATAACCTTGCATGATAGAACCCTCTGGTCGATTTTTATTGCGTATATACTTCTTAAGAGTGTAAAGGTACCTAATGAGAATATGTTGAATAAATAAACACGGGCATACATGACAAAAATAAATTTATAAATTGCGCGAAACGAAAAATTTAACGTACCTCTCGACGGGATACATCCATCGATATTGTACCGGTCCGGCTAATTTCGCCTCAGTTGCAAGATGAACCGTCAAGTGTATTATGATATCGAAGAATGACGGTGGGAAAATACGCTCAAACTTGCAAAGTATCAACGCAATAGAATTTTCTAGTTTATCCAGCGTCGCAACCTCCAGCGTTTTAGCACACAACTCCCTGAAAAAACAACATAGGTCGTTGATTACCAGACCAACCGAGTCGGGGAGAGAAGTCCTGAGGGCTAATGGAAGAAGGTGCTCCACGATAACATGGTGGTCATGACTTTTCAGCCCATCGATCTTGCCCTTCACAATTTTTATTTTCTTGCTGAATGATCCTGAGAAGCCTGTGGGGACTTTCAAATCATGCAACACCTGCAGGAATCTTTTCTTCTCCGGTTGTGACATATGATAAGCGGCATTGGGAAGTACAAACTTGCCCGGTTTACCCGCTACCGGTTTAGGGTGCAGTTCACTTCTTATTCCCCACTCTTGTAGATCCATCCGGGCATTCATGTTGTCTTTCGATTTCCCGTCTTTACACAGAAGCAAGTTAAGTATGTGCTCTGATACTCCCTTCTCTATATGCATGACGTCCAGACAATGACGCACTGAATTTGTAGACCAGTACGGAAGCTCGAAGAAAATGCTTAACTTGTTCCAATATTGTGGTTTGACCTGTCTCGTCGGATCCATCCCGAAGGTCACGTTATTGTAACCATCCCATTTAGCAGTCACGTCCTCTCCGGACAATGGGGATGGAGGCCCAAGAAGCTCCTGATGACCATCAAAGTGAACCGTGTCTAACCTATAGGGATGGTCTGGAGGCAGAAAACGTCGATGGCCGCAATAACAAACCTTCCTGCTAAAATTCAAAAATTTTGATGTTGTGTGTTCATGGCAATGAGGACATGCTTTGTGACCATGTACGGACCAACCTGAAAGCATTCCATACGCAGGAAAGTCATTAATTGTCCACATTAAAGCCGCACGCAGTATGAAGGTTGTATTTGTGTTTGAATCATATGTCTCTACACCATCAATGAACAAAGTTTTCAGCTCCTCAATCAGAGGTCGGAGATAGACGTCGATATTGTTCCCCGGTGAGTTTGGTCCATCGATAAGAAGAGGCATCATAAAGTATGATTGGTCCATAGCCAACCAAGGCGACAGATTATAAATTATCATTACAACGGGCCATGTACTGTGACTTCCAGCCATATAGTTGAATGGGCAGAAGCCATCGGCAGCCAGTCCGAGCCGGACATTGCGAGGATCGCTACTGAATATTGCGTGCCTCCTATCGAAATCCTTCCATGCCGGTGAATCTCTTGGATGGCTCATTTTTCCATTTTCGCTTGGAGGAGCACGGTGATGCCAAATCATTGCCTCGGCTGTTTTCTTGCACCTAAATAGCCTCTGTAGCCTCTGTGTTATGGGAAAATATCGTGCTATCTTCACAGGTATATCAGGCTTCTTATCAGAATCTTTCGGCTTATACCTGGCCTCTCCGCATGTTGGACACTCTTTCAAATCTGAATTCTCTTTCCGGTACAACACGCAATTTTTAGGACATGCTTGAATCTTCTCGCACTTTAGACCCAAATCAGACATCATTTTCTGGGCTTCGTACCAGCTTTCGGGCACATTATTTCCCGGAGGCATAGAATCTTTCAAGAACGAAAGAAGCATTGTGAATGACTTGTTGCTCCATCCATTTAGGCACTTAATTTGGAAAAGTTGGACGAACCATGAGAGGGTGGAATACTTCGCATTCTCATAAATTGGTTTCCTAGCATCATTCATGAAATTTTCATATTTATCCGCACGCGGTCCTTGACCGGAAGGAATGTCATCTTCGGTACGAATAGATTCACCTAGGGCAGCCTCTACCATATCCTCCATTTCTTCTGATGGAAATAAATTTCCGTATCCTGCCGTATTACCGAATTCTTCTTCTTCTCCTGCCGCATTATCGTGTTCTCCTTCTTCTACCGCAGTACTGCATTCTTCTCCTTCCCCGTGATATTTCCAAATTGAATAAAGTCTAGTAAACCCATATTTTACAATATGAAGCTCTGCCAATTCTACCTTCCGCCAGTACTTATTGCCACATCTATTACACGGACAAAGAATCTTCTCTATTATGATCTTATTATGTGCTCGTGCAAATTCAAGGAAAGCAGCAACTCCTGCGACAAACTTAGATTGCATACGTTGTTTCCAATCCACATACATCCAGTCCTTAACTCTGACGTACTCATGGGCCATGTTAGACTGAATAACATATAAATTGTAGGTTATGCTGACTATATTGAGAAATATAAGAACGGGATAGTTACTGACAAAGAAGAAAATTCATGTATATGCTTTGTGTGTGCGTTTGTCGTTGAAAAGAATAAATTATCGCACGTTATGTTGACCGATAGACGGGGACTAAGTGGCGCTTTTAGTTTCATATATGGGTATCGATGGGAATATGAAGGTTTCATATTATCATATATTGGTTTTAACCCGAACATCTCGAGTCGCTCTCTGATTATGCGTTTGTATGTATGTGTTCCGGCTGTCGGGGGTAGGCTTCTATCCCATTAAGAATGTATAGAGCGAACGCCCATCACTTGTGCTTTCAACCGTTTCGAGTAAATTTCGGCAGCACCTCCCCGCTGTTCTCCGAGTACACTGTAATAGAATAGATAATCATTTCAAAGCTGAGAAACAACGTTGAAATGAACATCTAATCTATCTTTGTACACGGAGAACCAGCGGAAAGGTACCGACGAAATATCTCGAAACGGATGAAAACACAAGTGAATGAAGGCGTTTGCTTTATACATTCTTAACTTGTCCACACGGGACAAATCTATGGGTTACCATACGATTGAATTTTCTCGTCGCGTAGACTATACGACGGTTGTTAGTATCGAGCTATACTGTCCGATATTTAACAACCTTCGTATAGTTCTAGGTCACGACGAGCATCGCACGTATGTTAACCGATAGACGGGGACTAAGTGGCGCTTTTAGTTTCATATACGGGTATCGATGGGAATATGACGGTTTCATATCATCATCGAGTATCATATATTGGTTTTAACCCAAACATCTCGAGTCGCTCTCTGATTATGCGTTTGTATGTATGTGTTCCGGCTGTCGGGGGTAGGCTTCTATCCCATTAAGAATGTATAGAGCGAACGCCCATCACTTGTGCTTTCAACCGTTTCGAGTAAATTTCGGCAGCACCTCCCCGCTGTTCTCCGAGTACACTGTAATAGAATAGATAATCATTTCAAAGCTGTGAAACAACGTTGAAATGAACATCTAATCTATCTTTGTACACGGAGAACCAGCGGAAAGGTACCGACGAAATATCTCGAAACGGATGAAAACACAAGTGAATGAAGGCGTTTGCTTTATACATTCTTAACTTGTCCACACGGGACAAATCTATGGGTTACCATACGATTGAATTTTCTCGTCGCGTAGACTATACGACGGTTGTTAGTATCGAGCTATACTGTCCGATATTTAACAACCTTCGTATAGTTCTAGGTCACGACGAGCATCGCACGTATGTTAACCGATAGACGGGGACTAAGTGGCGCTTTTAGTTTCATATACGGGTATCGATGGGAATATGAAGGTTTCATATCATCATCGAGTATTATATATTGGTTTTAACTTGAACATTTAACGTGAATAAGTTTTACGTTTACGTTTCGTTATTAAGAGTTCGAAATTTCATGTTTAGGGTAAATTTTTCTTGCGTTTGTGGTAAAGTTGTACGTTTATATTGTCATCGAGTATCCTATTGTAATGAACTAGTGTATCCTACTAAATAAATTAGTGCACCATAAACCTAAATAACCCAAATTAACCTAATTAACCACAATTAACCATAATTGTTACCCTAACAAAAATTATCACTAATTAACCCAATTTACCCAAATTAACCTAATTAACCCTAATCAACCCAAACTTAACCAAATTTACCCAAATTAACCAAATTAAGCCTAATCAACACCCTAACCTTTTCAAATTATCACTAATTAACCCAAATTAACCCTACACTGCAATTAACCCAAATTAACCATAGCCTCTAACCCTAAACATGACCCTAACCCTAACACTAACCCTAACCCTAAATACCATAACCCTAACCCTAACCCTTAACCCTAACCACAACCCGGCCAACACCAATCCCAACCCCAACCGAACCCTAATCCCAACCCCAACCCCAACCGGCCCCCTCCAAACCCTTACCCTAACCCTAACCCCAACCCCAATCGAACCCTAACCCTAACCACAACCCGGCCAACACCAATCCCAACCCCAACCGAACCCTAATCCCAACCCCAACCCCAACCGGCCCCAACCAAACCCTTACCCTAACCCCAACCCCAACCCCAATCGAACCCTAACCCTAACTGACCCGATGCCACCCCTACCCGAACCCAGATCCCTGAACCCTACCCCTAACATCATCAAAAGAGGGAAATAACAGTATTAAATTAGAAGTAAAAATTGGAAATTTACTAACCGCGGTGGAGGAGACGACGGAGGAGGCCAGTAGTCGACGATGCGATCGGCGACGAGTCAAGCACGGTTGCGACGTGGAAGTCGACGAGTCAAGCACGGTTGCGGTGGCGAGGTCAGGATGAGGACGTCGATGGCCGACGAGATCGGGATCGAGACGCGGGAACGGTCGTCGCGAGGCGCGGAAGAATAAGAGAGAAGAAAAATTTGGGAACGGTGAGGGATTTTCTGTGCCTTTTTTTTTATTATTAACCCGTATACATGCCCCTACGGACTTAGCCGTAGGTTCTTTGTTTGCGCCACCGTAGGGCCAAACAACAAATTATGATTAAATATTTTTAAATTAAAATATAGAAAACCGTAGGGACAACAGTGGGCACCTACGGATTAATCCGTAGGGGCAATAAAAAATTGCCCCTACGGATTCCTTTATCCGTAGGGGCAACCCCTATTTGTAGTAGTGATAAAATTCATTATAAATCATAAAAAAATCATTAGTATACGTTCTTTAGTTCGTTATGAAGCTAACTCAGAATACTATAACTCTATGAAATATTTACTTGAAAAATAAATTGTTTAAATAACGTAAAATGCAAATGAAAATATCTCTAAACTGCTGTCCAGGGAAATTACAACAGCAAACTTTCAATTTCGAATGTTCATAACTTTTTGTAGGAACAACCTGAGATACTTATACTTATAAAAATGAAAACCTTATTGAATTATCTTTGTTTTGGTATAAGACACGTCCCTTTTGGAGAACGTTTGTTATTTTTAAATTATTTTACAAATCAGGGTGACGCTGAATTTCTGAACAGAACTTTCTTGTGCATGGTTAATCAATACCACTTTTATCCATGTTAATATTATTATATCAATATCTATTTAATAAATAATAGTGCTTGTGTTTTAATATTCAGCAAATTTTACCGATTTACAGTTTTATAGTATCTGTCTGTATCCGTACGATTTATTACATATTTAGTTGCACGCCGAGACCATATTATTTCATTTTACTGTTACATTAGTAGCCCATACTTGATCTTGTGCATCCTGCATATTCATGACGTAATCCCTGATAAATATTTGTGCATCCATGCTTTACCGTGCATCCGTACTTGCTACAGTTTTAGTATGAGCATCCGCTTGACACATGTGCACTACCTATTATGACCTTACATACCACTGCTTGACTTGATACCTGATACACCACTACTTGACATGACTTGATATATGTACACTACCTGACTTGACCTGATGTACCATAGCTTGACCTGTTACCTGATCTTGTTACTAATGCTAACAACCTTGACATGTTCTCCCTACGGATATTTCCTGTTGTCTATCCAGACAAACCTGTACCTGCTTGATCCTGTGTTGGCATTAACTCCAGATTTATTAATACCTGACTTGAACACATAATTTGGGGGTATGGGGAAATCAATGAGGAAATCTGACTTGTAACTCGACAGTTCGATACCTTTTCTGATCGGTCTTACGGGCTAGGCCAGCCTCGGGGTGATGCTGCTGACATCACTCGTCATTACCTACTACCCTTTACTACCTTGCGGCACGTCTCGGATTCAGCCCGAGAGTCATAGACCGTGATCCCGGGCATGCACGGGATACTATTGAGTTACATCGATGATTCATCAAATTGATTTCAAAGACTTGAGAGTAGTTAACCCAATAGACCAGTTTAGATTACTCACTACACATTACCCTCACCGTCCTCATTTATATTACTGGTATACCTGTTTTACTGTTTATACACATACCTGTATGTCTTGCTACCCCTGTTTATAGTACTGCTTGATATTATGACGCACTAACGTCTGGGTTTTGCATGACCCAGAACCTCTACCTTTGTTGCAGACTGATCAAGAGTACTGCCGCTGTTAGACCGAGCGGTGAGGACTCTGTTGGTATCCAGATTTACTATTCCAGGTGTTTTTTTATTGGATCTATTGCTTCCGCATATTATATTATTTCTTGACTCATTTACTCTGGCTTATGGACAAGTACTAGATAGTTTAGTTTACTTTCCTGTTCTTGATATCTCTACAGCCGTAATATGACTGTTGAAGGATTTTTCCTATCTACAGGTAGCATGGTTGGCTATGTCATGTGCATATCTTAGCGTACTCTGGGAAGCGGGACGTGACACTCGAATTAGAACTGGTATAAATGAACTAGGATGTTACAAGATTCACGTAGATACACTTTACTAGTAAATATCAGATATAATTTTGCACCATATTGGATTCTAAACATGCGGGTCGGGTCGGATAACGACTACGACTGTTCGAATCACTCGCAACCCAAATAAATAAACAAAAGAATTATAAGCAATACTAAAAAAACCAAGTTATACTGTATAAATATACTAGGGTGTTATAGGGACTAAGGCACGTAATTTTGTTTTGTGTTGTGTGTTGTGCGCGCGCGTTGTATTTATGTTCTTCACGCGTGTGTTGTGTGGTGTGTGTTGGTAAAAGAAATAGGTAAATAAACGTCGTTTTTAAAAATTTCGGCAGCACCATCTCTATATTTATAAAATTTCCCAAATTGGGATATAATGAAATATGTGGCACGAAGGCCGATAACGTGGCATGAAGGCCGGTATATAACTTGGCATGAAGGCCGGGAATATAAACAATATTCACAACAAAAACATTCAATTGCATATTTAATTGAAATCCGGGAATATAAACAACATTCAATTGCATATTTAATTGAAATCCGCGAAATTAGGGGCAATTTATTAAGAGTTCAATATAGAGGAGAATGATGATGAATTAAGGTATGTCCATGTTTGATATGAGAGATCATCATCATTATCATACACACACAAACACACGCACGTGCACACACAAACACACATACACAAATATGGAGAAATTATATATTGATAACAGCATAACCAGAAGATGAAGATTTACAGTTGGGGTTAGGGTGTGATTTGAAAAGAGTTCAATGTAGAGGAGAATGATAATGAATTAAGGTTTGTTCTTGTTCGATCTCTGAGATCATCATCATTATCTCACACACACACACTTACACTAAAATACTCTAACCCCAATCCTAACCCTAACACACATATACACACTTACACTAAAATACCCTAACCCTAACCTAATTCGAAATTAAACAAAAATACCCTATAACCCTAACCCTAACCTAATTCAAAATTACACAAAAATACCCTATAACCCCCACTCTAGACTTTAACATACCGCCTCCACTACTACAATATGGGGTTGCCCCTACGGACCCAGAAATCCGTAGGGGCAAATATTTCTTGTCCCTATGGATTTATCCGTAAGGCCATATCGTTGTCCCTACGGTGCTTCACGTTCTAATTTTTCCTTTGGCCCTACGGAGCCGCAAGCCGGGGACCTACGGTTATGTCCGTAGGGGCATCTACATAGGTTATTAATAAAAAAAAAAGCATAGAAAAATTATATTCATCGTTCCCAAATTTCACTCTCTCGACCTCCCGCGATCTCGTCACCTGTTCCCGCCTTTCGTCGCCACCGCGCTCGCGAGCCTGCGCCAGCTTCATCGGTCTTCCCCATACCTTCGTCGACTTCCCGTGCCTCGTTGCCACCTTCGACGATCGTCGGCGACCACCAATTTCTACCGTCTCCTCCACCGCGCGCATGCTTGTAAGTAATTCTCAAATAATTTTTAATTTTGACGTAGTCTAAGGTTCAGGCCAGGTTCGGGTAGGGGTGAGGTCATCGGCGTCGGCGTCGGCATCGGCATCGGTTAGGGTTAGGTTATGGGGTTCGGTTGGGTTGGGGCTGGGGCTGGGGCTGGGGCTGGGGCTGGGGTTTGGTTGGGGTTGGGGCTGGGGCTGGGGCTGGGGCTGGGGCTGGGCTGGGGCTGGGGCTAGGGTTTGGTTGGGGTTGGGGCTGGGGCTGGGGCTGGGGCTGGGGCTGGGGCTCGGTTGGGCTGGGGCTGGGGTTGGGGCTAGGGCTGGGGGTAGGGTTCGGTTAGGGTTAGGGATATTGGCCAAAAACTCTCTTCAAGAGATTAACCCGTATCAATATTGGAGTAGTGAGCTTTAACAATGGTGAACTGAGTCCGCCAATGGAGAGCGGCCATTTTGCAGCGGGAGGCTTAGCATATATAAGCAATATACGATTTACAAACAATAGCGGTAATCTATATAAACAACGAGATAATGATTTTCAAATTGGCCAAGTTAGACCCGACTGTTACTCCATTGACAATAGCCATCCTATAGATACCGTATATTTTGGTGGCCCTGGAGGGAGTAAAACATAATGTAAATGATGCACTCTTGCAAATGTGTTATCTTATTGAATAAAAAAGTTGCAATTGGGATGCTATTATTAGTACATGAGAATAATTTTTGTTGGATTCTATCATTACACATGCATCATGAGCTCTCGACAAATTTATTTACTCCGCCTCATAGAAGTACAAGTCTTATACCAGTAAAGAACCATGAAAATTTTCGATTGGTTATGATAGGTTGTGGAACCTCACAGTGCCATAACTTTCTTGAAGGATCTTAAAAGTTTTATCATAAACCATTTTAATGCAAAAGCTAAATTTGATTGCTTTATCACAAGCTCTCTTCATCCTTGATAATTGATTCTTTTGAAGCATCATAACTATGTTTTGCGTTAATGTATTTGCAATGTTGTAAATATGTGATTAGCTTTCTGGCTTGACTTTAATAGATCTATATTCCTCTGTTTTTCCCTTGCTCTAGAGTTGAACATGATCTTTTAATAGCAAATATACTGCCCTTTAGAATTCAGATATGGACCGATAAGAAGAGATGATTGTTATCATATTAACGGCCACTTATAAAATTTCTCAAATCTTGATCTCAATGGTTTAAAATCATGTTACACATACAACACGAATGCATAACAAACGCATAATTAGAGAGCGATTCGAGTTGTTCAGGTTAAAACCAATATATGATACTCGATGATAATATGAAACCTTCATATTCCCATCGATACTCATATATGAAACTAAAAGCGCCACTTAGTCCCCGTCTATCGGTTAACATACGTGTGATGCTCGTCGTGACATAGAACTATACGAAGGTTGTTAAATATCGGACGGTATAGCTCGATACTAACAACCGTCGTATAGTCTACGCGACGAGAAAATTCAATCGTATGGTAACCCATAGATTTGTCCCGTGTGGACAAGTTAAGAATGTATAAAGCAAACGCCTTCATTCACTTGTGTTTTCATCCATTTCGAGATATTTCGTTGGTACCTTTCTGCTGGTTCTCCATGTACAAAGATATATTAGATGTTCATTTCAACGTTGTTTCACAGCTTTGAAATGATTATCTATTCTATTACAGTGTACTCGGAGAACAGCGGGGAGGTGCTGCCGAAATTTACTCGAAACGGTTGAAAGCACAAGTGATGGGCGTTCGCTCTATACATTCTTAATGGGATAGAAGCCTACCCCCGACAGCCGGAACACACACATACAACAAGAATACACAACAAACGCATAATTAGAGAGTGATTCGAGATGTTCAAGTTAAAACCGATACTCGATGATAATATGAAACCTTCATATTCTCATCGATACTCATATATGAAACTAAAAGCGCCACTTAGTCCCCGTCTATCGGTTAACATACGTGCGATGCTCGTCGTGACCTAGAACTATACGAAAGTTGTTAAATATCGGACAGTATAGCTCGATACTAACAACCGTCGTATAGTCTACGCGACGAGAAAATTCAATCGTATGGTAACCCATATATTTGTCCCGTGTGGACAAGTTAAGAATGTATAAAGCAAACGCCTTCATTCACTTGTGTTTTCATCCGTTTCGAGATATTTCGTCGGTACCTTTCTGCTGGTTCTCCGTATACAAAGATAGATTAGATGTTCATTTCAACGTTGTTTCACAGCTTTGAAATGATTATCTATTCTATTACAGTGTACTCGGGGATGCGTCCGCATCCGGGACCCCGGTTGTTCCTCACCGGAGGAACTATCGTCTCGCTAGTGCTGCTGCCCGGGCCCAGGCTCGTGCGATAGTCACCGGAGGTATATATCACACTTGAATTTTCGTTTAACCTTGATTTCTTAATACAACTTTGTCTTATTATTGATTGTCTTGATATTTCGTGCAGACACAGGGCCTCCCCATCCCCAGCGGGGGACTCGAGGCTCGAATCAGTCCCATAGGCTGAGGCCAAACAGAGCTAGGGGGGAGGTAGCATTCCCCCCTTTTTTTACCCTTGACTATCGCTATACCAGTCCTCATGCCGAGAGATTCGGCCGGTATATGGGGGACGAGAGCCAGCTCGTGAAGAACTATCCACTTCACGTTGAGTGGGGCGAGCAGCACCGGCGCTCATTCGCCCTCTTCTTTGATCAGGCTCGGGTACGTATTAACGGCCTATTTTCATTTGATTTATCCGATATATTTATTATTAACACTTGCAATCTAATAACAATGTTTTTTTGTATTTTCAGTTGGATTACGATTTTCAGCCTGTAGCCGACCCTGATCACCCTGGGAGGGTGCTCGACCTTCATGCTCTGTACAATGGCCTGATGAAGAACATGCAGACCAAGGTCCGATACAACAGGAATGAGCTGAAGGCCGATTGCTACTCCCTGTGGATAGCGACCCCCGAGGCAGAGAGAGCGGCCCTCCTATCTACTCCGGCGTTTGCGAGAGTCGACGTAGAGACATGGCCTCTATTGTGCGTTTATTTCGACTCCCAACGCAAACAGGTATGTATTTTAAATGTAATTCATTATTTATGATATAATTTATTTCTTTGTGTTCCTTAATTAGAAAACTAAATGTTAATGCGATGTGCAGATACAGGCCGCTCAGAATACAGAGAACAGGAAGTCGGCGAAGAGGGGTCGCCCCACTTACACAGGTGGCTCGAGGAACATTACTCGAGCCATGGAGTTATCGGTAAATTACAATAGACCGACCTTTGTGATATTCTGCAATATTAAGAGTTATTTTCTAATATTTCTAATATTAAGAGTTACTTTCTAATATTGCAGACATCTCGGACCGTGGCGTCAGGTGGTACACCGAGCGTGCTGTCCGCATATCTTGCCTTCCACGGCACCTCGACAGATCCCGCCACGGGCGAGCTTCGATATCCCGACGTCGCTACCCAGGAGTATTGCGTAAGTGTTAATATTTTTTCTACCCAAATTTGAAATTTTAGTTTTGGAAGGTTCAAGTTTAAATTTTATACTTATACTTTACTGCTTAATGTGGGCGTAGGAGCGGGTGGTTGAGCAGGCCCAGGCCTCGGGGATCGATTTTACCGGACAGAGCGATCCGAGGCTGCTGACCCCAGTTCTGGACGCCGCATACGGAGGGCACCACGGAGGTTGGGAGAGAGGCCGGGGACTGGGCCCTAGCAGGGCCCATATGAGGTTGGACTCCACCCCGGCGGTTACTTCCTCCGTCTCCAGTGACCGACGTGTCCATCAGGAACTGGAGAGCTTGAGGGCTACCGTTCAGGAGTTGAAGGAGATACTAGTATGTATACTACTTTATAATAAAATATCATGTCATATTATATAGATATCAACATATCCATAATTAGTACGTAGCTTGAGCTTATTTGGTTTTAGACTTAAGTTTGATTAATCATACATACATATGTAATTAAAATAAACAACAAACTAGATATCCAAACGGGGTTTCGAAATAACTTAATAATGATACGAATTCGAATAATACACAGTTCTTACACACGTTATGTCCAGACGCGACAGGGTACATCGACCGAGCCTCCACATGCATCTCCTTCGGTTGCGGCTCCGCAAGCTACTACATCGGCTGCGGTTCCGCAGACAGGTCCTATAGCTCCACCGCCCGCTCAGACTCCCGCAGCCGCGGCTCCGCAAGCGACTACCTCGACAGCGGCTGCGCAGACCACATCGCCAGCTCCACAGGCCGCTCAGACTCCCGCTCGCGCCGAATTGCAGAGTTTATTGACCGAGGAGCAGGCGCGCGTTATTCTATCGTTATTCAGAGGTGGAGCTGGACCGAACTAGGGTAGCTTTTTGGTTCTTATTTTTTGAAACATGTATTTATTTATATCATACACATTGTACTACATTTTGAAACGATATTGATATTGGTTTATATTTATATCATATTCAGTTTTTGGGTTTCTTTTGTATATTATATATATGCGTGAGATGTGATTATGAATACTGCGATATATGTTGTGTGATGATTAATTTTATATTTGATTAATGTATATATTATTTTTCACAGGACGGGAAAAAATCAGGCAACCCTTTTTAAAAAAAAAATACAGATAATATGTACCTACGGATTAATCCGTAGGTACACATGTTGCCCCTACGGATATATCCGTAGGGGCATAATATCAGCAATAACTGATATTTCCTCCCTGATCTCAGTACCATGGGGTTGGGAGTGACCCTACGGAAATATCCGTAGGGGCCACTGCTTCGCCCCTACGGCGTTATCCGTAGGGGCAAAATATCAGGATTCCTGATATTTTGCCCCTACGGATAGGTACCTACGCAGATATCCGTAGGGGGTAGTACGTGGCCCTACGGCTATGTCCGTAGGTACATTTAATATATTAAAAAACCGTAAATAATATAATTTTTTTTACCTTACGGCCTACTCCGTAGGTTCAACAGGACCTACACATAAATCCGTAGGGGCAAGATTTTGTCCGTAGGGGCAAGTTCAGGGCTTCAACTTGCACCTGCGGCCTTTGCACCTACGGGGTATTTTTTCGCCCCCACAGATATCTCCGTAGGGACAGTGGGTTGCCCCTACGGTTAAATCCATACGGGCAACCCTTATTTGTAGTAGTGCTCCCATCCCCTAAAATATCCTAACCCTAATTAACCATCACCTTAATTGAAATCTAATTAAAATTAACATTTATTAAAACAAACTAATTAAAAAACTTAATGAAAATAATTTCTAATGATTATTTTTAAAAAAATTACTTACTAGAGAGGATGGAGTCAGCGACTTGGCTACTGGAGGATCAAAGGATCGACCGGAAGAGGTCGCTGGTGGATCGGACGAAGAGGGCTCGACCACCGGAGGAAAGGGCTCGGCCACTGGAGGATCGGAGGAGGAGGGAAGGTCACTGAAGGTGAAGATCGGAGGACCAGAGGAGGCGTTGATGATCGTAGGATCGGATGAGAGGATCGACGACGGGAAGGATCAGGAGGGTGACGAGGCGGGTGGCTGCAATGATCGGCGATGACATGAGGAGTAGGAGCACGGTGGCGACGAGAGGAGAAGATAGCGTGAAGGGGGGAATTTTTTGGGCGGGAAATGAATTGGGCATTGGAAATATTAGCTGGTATTTTATTTTATTTTATTAATATATCAATTTTGCCCCTACGGTGCCAACCACAGGGGTTTCTCTTGCGGCGTCATAGAGACATTTATAAAGGTTATTTTTTATTAATTGTTTTACATATAACTGCTTCTATGGTGGAAACCGTAGGGACATTTGTTGTTTTTACCGTGGGAACAGTAGAGGCAAACTAATTTTTTTCCTATGGATTTTCCCATCCATAGGAGCAATCTATCTTTGTACTGGTGAAAGCTCTCTAAGTTCAACCATAAACTTACCGCAGAAGTTTCTGATATGACGTTGTACATCACGTTCTCCGTCAGAAAAAATTCTATCATGCACTGTGCCTTCTAATCCATGTCTATCCATATATTTTCTGTCATGTCGGTAGGTTTATTACCGCCAAGAACCTTAAAAAGACCTTTTACAAGAAATGCCTTAATCCTTCTCTGCCTCATCGAGAAGTTCCCTTTTCCGTTGAATTGCTTCACCTCGAACTTGATAATATTAACTTTATTATTCGCTATCTTTAATTCCAAAAAAAAAAAAACCTTTCTCTCGGATTCTTATGAACCACTATCAATAGAATCATGATCTAAGAAGATAGGGAGCGTACACAAGTGTCGTCACCCACCGTAAATTTAAACTGCAAAACTACAGAACGTAACTCTGATATCAGTTGTTAGGAATATAGAAAAGGATTTTTAAATGATTTCTGAAATAATTTTTTTAACTTAAAAAACTTATATATTTCGACAGAAATTACCGGTCGAGAAAAAAACTATTTCGACGGGAATTAGCCGTCAAAATAGTTTAGATTATTGCGACGAATTTTAACCGTCGAAATAACCCATTGCGTTGCATCGGCGTTCCTTCGTGGCTATTTGGTGTCACCAGATGAAATAGACCTATTTCGTCGGTATATTACCGTCGAAATAGATGTGTATTTACTGTAGTGTTAGGTTGTTTGGCAAAATAATGTAAACACAGCTGAAATAGAAACCAAACCTATCTATTTGGTAGCAAGCCGCTGTGTTTTTAGAGACCTCAATGAGAAATTTGGCACCAACTCCTGAGATAATGTTATGGATAATACATGTGCTTATTATCATTAAAGAATAAGGATTAATAGAAGAATATTCCCTAGAGATATGTTTGGTGTCACTCATTATAGTCAGCACTTAGGTAATCAATGACTTTTACTTAGTTAAGATTCATTTGATGGTCATAAGATGAACTCTTGCAGAGTCTACGGATGCAAATCCTAGTGGTAGAAAATTACGAGGAACATGTGCCTATATCCCATTTTTGCATTTGATGGTCATAATACATGTAGCATGATTGAAATATGAATTTGTCCTCTACCCCATTTTTGCATGTGCCTATATCTTAAACCTTTTTTGGTTTCACTAGTAGTACCCTTGTGGAGATAGAGAACAAGGAATTCTTTGAACTAATCTACTTGAGACAATCAGCTGCTAAGGTGAATTACTAGCGCTCCTCTTTTGAGGACACGACCCTCTTTGGTCTCTGTAGCTAAGAGCCTAAGGTAGAAGATGGAAGCCACTTATTTGATTCTATTGGATAGACTTATCATGGCCGCGTTAGAATCTAGAATATATCCCTCAATTCTCATCATAATATTGAAGTTTCAGTGCAATGGCATGGACTTTAAAATATGCAACTTAGGTTCAAATACGACCGGACACATGCTTAGCCGTTCAAGTTGGGAAGAGAGGGGTGTTAGAGTATTAGAAAAAACTCTCAACTCTAATCACGACTTTGGAGTTCTGGTGAAGTGGTAAGGACTAAAGAGTATCGAAATTAGTATCTAATGTTAGAGCTAGATCGCGCTTATACCATGAAACTGAAATGGGTAAATGGCTCACCTCTTAATTAGAGATTGCGTGCGATGCGTGCACACATGCATGCTTCCACGAAAGAAATATATACACGTTGACAACATTTATGAGTGTTTGGAATTTACACTTTTAATACTTGAACTATGGTTCAAAAAGGGGGAAAGAGAAACTCTGATTTCTCGATACCAGACATCTGCCCTGCCTTGTCAGAAAACCTCATCATCGTCATCGAGAAAGATTTCTTACTCTGAAACGAAATGCATGCAATACAACATTTATATTTCCATTCTCCTTGTGTTTTTATTTCGCTCGCCTTTCGCTATATATACTTAATTTATGCATGTTCAAACTTTCTTTCTTTATATTCGTTCGGTTGCGAAGTCCATAGGCCTATACTTATTTTTAAGAGACATCAATTGGACATAGCTCATGCAGAAAAACTTTTCTTTCCAAAATACAAGGCATCGGGTTCCATAATCAAAGCAGACACATCCCCAAAAATAAACACTCATTTCAATAAGCATATTGTTATTCACTTCAATGATGCTTGAGTACTAATAGAATTATAGAATCAACCCTATAGTGCTTTATAGAGTTAAGTCTTGCTATGATCATTTCCTTCGATGCATGCATGCATCTGCACTGTTCATCAGTAAGTTTGTCAGGCAATTACATATAGAATCTATCTCTTTAAATTGAGAGAACTTGTGTGAACTTGTTTTGTTTTACTATTAGATTTTTTTTTTACTATTATAATTTTTTTTGGCATTGGCTCATAGGCTTATGAAGATCAAATTAAATACCCTCCACAGTAAAAATAAATTCTATTTAGGAAGAAACATCTCAGGCTTCCTTCAATTCACCAAGGTTTTAACCAGGCTTCATGAACAGCCAACGTTTCCACATAGAAGTTTTAGTGTATATTTTCTTATGCTTTCTACATCACATCCACTCATGTCTATGCACTTCCATGCACTACATATCAAAAGATCGATCGTACCGATGAACGTGAGCTAAAGCTCGCTTGATCTCTTTGCTTTATTTCTGCCTTAGATATGAATATATTCCTTATAATATATCTATCATGTTTACCTATTCTTCTGCAAGTTAGCTCATCATATAGATTAATCATAACAAGCTACTTCTCATCCTTAATTTTTTAAGTCTTGAATTTGCCATTCTTTCTTAAAAATGTAGACTAAATTGATAATGAGATAATGGAATTTGAAGCAAGATATCTATTATTTATACTTTTTTTCACCTCATGGGGATTTGTTTTTCTTTGTTGCAAGAGCTTGGATGAACGTGTCAACTCTTCATTTAGAATCAAGGCAGGCCACTCATCGTCCATATTTATATAAATCATGAATGTAAACATTATATTATATCCAAAAAATTGACTAAGTTGATATATAATGAGAGAAATGGAAGTTTAGGCAAGCTAGATATCATTTTCCCCTCTGTTCCATCACATGGGGTTTTATTTTTCTTGGTAGCAGACACCAGTGATTGCATTGGCACCAATTTATTTTTCAAGCCAAATCAAACTGTGGACCTCCATTTCTTTTCTTTTTGTACCCTACAGTTGTGACATGTGCTCTATTTTTATTTAGTGCTCTCTCTCTATATATAATTAGGTTCTGCTTCCCAGCCTTCAACTTTATTAACAATAACAACATTACAGCATTGCATATGTCATTGCTGATGAAATTAGGGACCTTTTTTAGGATTAATGTTAGTGGGACCCATTAACTAGAAGAACATGTAGCCGCACAACTCCCCTCATCATGACACAATATAGGATATATAACTGCCTACCTGCATATCAACAAATACGACATTTTCTTGTTTTTTTTGGTTCTTCTGAACTGATGCCACAAAAACACTGACATGAATATTGCTGATGTTGTAATGTTAGTGCCAAACTAATCATTAATATCATCACATAAGTCATTTCCAACCGGAATGTGTTGATCAAAATGGATTAGTTTAAATACCAAAGTTTTTTGATAGTTCATATTAGATGTCGACATGAAGCCCATCCTCTTTTAATAAGTGGAAGATTCTTTCTTTGTCAGGATTACTATGCATAATCCAAAAGCGTCTTGAAAATTTTAATAAGCAAAAATTTTGTGGAAGATATGATTGAACATTTTGGCAATGCCGTTCTAAAACAACTTCTTTCTTGGTTGGTATCATATATATAAGAAAATATATGGATAAACTAGAACTTGTCCACCAGTTAGCATGCTCAAAATTACTACAAGTGATCAGAAGAAGGGAAAGTCCTGGAAAGATGCATGATTTATTAGATATTTATAAATATATGATCCAAGGCACACACAAAATTAAACCACCATTCACCAAATACAAACATATACATATGCAAATCATCAATGTACATAGATGAGGTTCTAGCATTTAATTGGTTAATGCTATATCACAATGCTCCAATGATTCAACTTGTGCTTTCCCCCTGGGGCCGTTCGTCCTGATGAAGAGCCTGTATTCATTGAAGGTCATCGGCTGGTAGAGCGGAGGTCGGTCCTCGGTAACAAGCTCGCTGGCGGGGGACAGCGGAAGATCGCTCTTCGGATTGTAGAACAGGGCTATGGAGAATCTCTCTTCTGATGCATTCGTAATCACTCTGTGCTCTACGCTCTTGTATATAGCATTGCTTACCACCTGATAAAAAATTTACGGTAAGTTGCTTTTCTTTTTTGATGAAACATTAGTAATAGTTACTTGGAGGATGTGTGTGTGTGTATGCTTGTAGTTTTGTATGAACCTTAGTTTGACAAGGAAGTAGGTTAATTAAGAAGTAAATAGAGTATAAGTTTCGAGGAAAAGTACCGTTAAAGGAGATCATGCATATGCGAATTACAGAAAATATTCGACACTTATATTTTATATTATAGATATTTGGAGTCAAACTTAGCTGTCCGTTATTCTAGTGCCTTAATTAAATGCCCCCATAAAAGTTTGGTCTAGGGATCTTGAAAGTTAGAGGAGACAAAAAGAGCACATGTTGTTTTCGAGAGTCCAATGAAAGCATTTAAATTTAATCAACCACTGTTTTTTCCATTGACTAATCATCTAAATTTACCTCCTTTTCCAAAGTAAATTTTGTTCTAGAGGATATGCTTTCTTTTTCGTTGTTTTAAAGCCAGTAGGTCCTAAAATTCTGTAAAATATTTTATAAAAATTAAGGTGAAGTTTCTAAATATCGGATATCGGGTGCATATCGGATTGGTGTTTTCAATATCGGATAGTGAAAATCGGGCGATATCGTGGATAGTCATATCGGATATCGATATCGGACGTAAAAATCAAGCATATCGGACGAAAATATTGGGCATATTAAATATTGTGTGTTAGTGCTATTAGTATTAAAAGGCTGTATGAAATGTGTAATAAATAGATATGATATTGTTAGTAGGCTGTAATTTTTCCTGAAGCAGTCAAAGATAAATCCATGTTGGATTTGTATAAAAAAGAAAATAAAAATATAAGCTTATTGCTTACCTGAATAATGATTGAAGAATAAAATGGCAGGGCAGGCGTCAAGATTTGAGAGGAGAAGAGCAAGCGTCGTCAAGACTTGAGAGGAGAAGGGCAGGCGATGGCGATTGTGTCGACGTCAAGAGGAAAGCAGGGGAGGCGTCAAGAAGATGGTGATGGCGTCGGCGATGGCGCAAATGTCGGCGACGGAAGAAGGGGGAGGCGTCGAGAGGCATCGAGACTTGAGAGAGAGGAGGGAAAGGGGAGGGAGGCTTTGGGTGAGAGGAGGAGGTAAAGGCAAGGCTCATCAAGGGTCGAGACTCGAGAAGAGGCGCAGACTCAAGAGGAGGAAGGTTCTTCGAGGTTAAAAGAGGAGAAGGTGAGGAATTGAGCAAAAATTGTAGGGTTTTTTTACAACTTAAGTATTGGGAGCAAATATTTTTATAATTAAAACTGTTAATGGGTCGGGTCAATTCGGGTCGGGTTTAACCTTAAACCAAATCAATTAATACACCATCTTAGCGCCGATATAATAGCGATGCGAGATACCCGATACCTTGCCCGATATTCTGATATCTCAGCCAATATTTATCCAAAACGAGATTTGTGAAAAATAATTGTATCGATCGTATCATGGCCGAATTGATACCGAGATCTATTCCGATACAGCCGTTATTTAGAACAGTAAGTTTGATGGTGATGAACGATAGTGATGATGAAAGATGACAATGATGAGAAACTTGTGCAGACAAAATTTAGTGAGAAAGGGGATAAGGAGGCCTTTTTTCAGGGTTGTGTACTTGAGTGGCAACTCAAACTCAGCCAACAAAACAAAGAAGTGATGGTCGGAAGAGAAAGTGAAGGACAAAAGATACCATTTTTCTATTTAAAAAAATGGGATGGAACATTATACGAATGAATTAATTTATCTAACAAATCTGAACCATTTATTTTAAATTTTAATTTTAAACAGCAGTTAAAATAAACGATTTAGATTTAACCGCTATTCAAAGTAGCGGTTCATATAATATAAAAGAGGAAACCACCTCAACAGTTTCAGCGGTTCAAGGTTTTGAGATAGAAATTGGGCGATTTCTGCTATGATTTGAATTGCAATTCTTATTGGGCACTCTCTTGATTTTTGGATCGATTTACTTTAATTTTTATAGGTTTTGTTATTTATTTAGGATTTTCAGTCTTTTGATATTAACCGCTAGTTTAAGTATATGTGAATTAAAAACCGTTAGATTTAACCGCTACTTTAAGTAGCGGTTAACTATAAATGGTTCTGATTTGTTGTATAATTTTTTATCCAACATTGATATTAATCACTACTTTACGTAGCGGTTAAATAACAACTGTTAGCTAGATTTTAACGGCTTCTTTAAGATGCGGTTAATCCTGTATAATTTTGTATCCAATAGTGATATTAACCGCTAGTTTAAGTAGTGTTTAAATAACAACCGTAAGATTTTAACCGCTTTTTTAACTGGTGGTTAATTTTGAACGGTTCTGATTTGTTGGATGATTTTTTTTATCCAATCCTTGATCATCAGACTGGACCCAAAAAAAAGGGTGAAACAAAAATAGCTTGCCAAATCACAAAAGGAATACAAGAGAGGTGGGCTCATTTAAAGAGGCTAATAAATTTATAGGATCAAGCTCCACCTTGTGCTTAATATTTTATATATTTTAATGTCAATTCTATAATAAAATTTAAAAAAAAAGGGCTGTAGTAGATAGAAGAGACAAATATAATACGCGCGCAATGAGAGCTTTACGAAATGAATCCTATAAATGAAGAACTAGATTAGAGGGAAGTCCAAATGAATCACGGATGAAGATAGCTAAATTGATAAGATGATTATTCGTGAGACTATATTTTACTGACCAACCATAAGCATACAACAATTTATTAATATAAATACCATATAGTTTGAAGCTTATTAAAAAGAAGTACCAAGGATCAGTAACATGCACATGATACCACGGGCTTTCAGTGTTTTACTATATACTGCACTATTCTTAATTGTTGAGAAACTTTTCATTATCTTTATAACCATTTCAATATATATATCTCAAAAAATGGTGTATGGTAATAAAGCAAAAATGTTACTTAACTAAGTTAATAATATTTACTTACAATTTTCAAAGTTTATGTTATTTATCTGTAAGAGTTGAAAGTCCATGGTATTTAAGTGAAGGTTTGCCTTGTTAAGTTGGTAGGAAAACATGGCTCTTAAATTAAATACATGGAAGGAAATGATTAAATATTTAGAGCCAACACCTAATATAAAGTTTTGTTATTGTCATAGGATCAAGGTACTTTCTAGTTCCATTATTTATTTATTTTTTGTTAAAACTTGTCCTTTAAAGTAAAAAAACAAGATATATATGCTTTACAGCCATCCATAAAAGAGGAAGAGAAGAAGACTACCTGAAGTTGGTCGCCAATGTTGACGACAAATGCATTAGGAATGGTCTGAACCGTGACCCAACCATCACCTTTCCGAACTTGTAGGCCCTTGACACGCTCATCTGGGAGCAGTATAGTGAGCACGCCAGGATCGGAGTGTGCAGAGAGGCCGAGGGTGAGATCGGGTTGCGGACACTTCGGGTAGTAGTTAACCCGCAGGCCTGCACCGACTTCATCCCCTCCGATCGCCTTCTGCAAGAACCCCACATCCAACCCTAGGTTTATCGACATCACCTTCATCAATGTACCACATAGTTTCACCAACTCGTTCCCGTAATCAGTAGTGATCTTCCTGCTTATAATTAAGAGAAACATATCATAATTGTAATAATAATATATAATAATGCATGATCCTAGTAGATAATAGATAATGTAAAGAAGCGGCCGGTAGATGCGGATATGATGGAAGAATGTTATCACCGTCTCCTAAGCAATAACCGGTTTAAAGAAAATATACACTTTCAGAATACAACGAATACTATAGAGTCAAGCGTCTATATTCAATATACAAATGAAGAGAAAGAAAAAGTGTTGTCTAAATGCATGATTCTGTTTAAAGAATCAAATGGATGCATGAAGAAACTATTCATGGAAAAGGAGGAAAATGAATCAACTTTTGGGTCAGAAACTAATTAACAAAACAAATATAATCAACAAAAAACAATATTTATGATTGTATAATACCTGCAGGAACCCGGAAAAGACGGCCACTTGTCGTAGTTCTTGGCGGTTTCAGGGAACACATTCAAGAAGTAGTAGTCACCCCAATCAAGAATGGCTCCCTTCTCAACCCCAAGCCTACTCCCGTACCCTTCATAAGTCGTGGGCGAATTCGCAAGCTTCTTCTTCTCTTCTATAGGAAGGCAGAAAAACTCCCTCCAAACCTTCTTCATCGCCGCCACCAACTCCAAGCTCACCCCATGGTTCACCACCTGAAAGAACCCCCACTCCCTACACGCGTCTGCTATAGCCTTAATCATGGCCCTACACTCTGCCACGCCTCCGGCGAGACCTCCTAGGTCCACCACAGGTATGTTCAGCTCTCTCCCGTCCCATCCGGTTTCACAGTCTGCAGACGGCCGCTCCGAGAGCGGCTTCACATAGCAGTCGGGGATCACAGTATAGTCGCTCTCTGCGACCGACTGCACCGACACGATCGGTTCGGGCCAATCTTGGAGTGGATCCATGTATTATGATGATGATATATCTTGAAGTAGTGAGGAGGTGAAGGAGATGAAGAGGTGGTTATATAGCAAGAAAAAATTACGGATCATAGATTGGCTTGTGGGAGTTGTTATTAGTCTTTGCATTGAAAAGGACGTAGACGTAAACGTGATATAAATGATGGAATAATTAAGAGCATTAGACTCATGGGCTGTTTCTGGAATAATATTGATGGCTTTATGATTAATTGAGAGCGGTTTTTGTGTTGGTGTTTGTTTTTGTTTGGTTGAGATTGTGAGAAGACTTAGGGCCGACATTGAGGGAATGATTCCATCTCTATGTTGTTAATTAATTAATGTTTGTTTGTTTGTTGTTTTTTTATAAGAGGAAATGTATAATGTTTTGCTTTTAATTTGGAAAAGAGATTAATTGGGTTGCAAGTTGCAAATGGGGACTTAGCTGTTTTGTTATTGGAGAAGAGGAGAGTTGTGATCAGGCACGATTGATTCTTGAAGCACAAAGATACATATTAGGAGCCTATAATTTATATAAGCCGACAGCTTGGTACTTCCCCACTTGATCTATAATTGATACACATGGAGAAAATGGGGTTGTGAATTCCACAAGCTAGTTTGGCCGTGTACTATACTCACAGATCAGGAGATGAGTCTTGTCTCCACTTAAACCACTGATCCCCACCTCCCATCTGTTTTTCCCTTTTATTAGCAGTTAATAGAACTATGGATGGGTCTATAATTTATATATGTCGACATCTTGTTACTTCTCCACTTGATATATAATTGATATATAGGAGAAAATGGGATTGTGAATTCCACAAGCCAGTTTGGTTGTGTACTATACTCACAGGTCTAGAGATGAGTCTTGCCTCCACTTAAACCACCGATCCACCTCCCATCTGTTTTCCCTTTTTACTAGCAGTTAATAAAACTATGAACATTCATAGCCCCATTAAGAGCTCTCCTCTTTCTCTCACTCTAACTCTCGCGTTTCACCTTTTTGTTAGCAGTTAATAGAACATTCACGGTCCCATTAAACTCAAACACACGCTCTCTCACTAGTAAAATAGGAGGTTGTCCCTACGGATGAACATATCCGTTGGGGCAGATTTTACTTGGCCCTATGGATTAATCCGTAGGGCTAAAAGGTTGCCCCTACGGACACAGACGTCCAAGAATAAAAATATTAATTCTTAATTTGGTGTTTGCCCCTACGGAGCCGCAAACAAAGGACCTACGGGTATATCCGTAGGGGCAAGTAAATATCTATTTACCAAAACCCCAGATCGATCGCCTACGCTCACTTTCTCTCTCTCTCTCAATCGCGCGCGAGAAAAAACCCCAAATCGCCTCCGTCGTCGCCACCGTCGCCTCCGTCGTCGCCACCGTCGCCTCCGTCGTCGCCACCGCTGGTTTCGTCGCCACCGTCGCCAGCGCCTGTTTCGTCACCACCGTCGTCGCCACCGCCGGTTTAGTCGCCAAATCGCCACCGTCGTCGCTCCAGCCCACCAGCAGCCGTTCAGGTATAAATCTCGAGGTAAATTAAAGCATTTTTGGATTATTTTGGGCTTAGGGTTCATGGCTGGGTCTGGGTTGCGCGCGCGAGAGTTGGGGTTGGGCAGGGGTCGCGGTGGCGGTCGGGGTCGGGGTAGGGTTAGGGTTGGGGTTCGGCTGCTGCTGGGGTGGGGCTGGGGTTAGGGTTACGGTGGGGCTGGGGTTAGGGTTACGGTAGTGGGGCTAGGGTTAGGGTTACGGTGGGGCTGGTTGAATGGCTATTCTGATTAGTTGACAAATATAATGTTAATCATAATTTACTCGACACAGATGGTAGAAAATCAGAAAAAGATCAAGAAAAAAATAATCGATTTTGATTTTAACATGCAGGGTGTTGATGCAAGATGTAATATCTAGTAGCAGATGCTAGGTATATAGACTAAAGAATAGTTGTAAATGAACCGCTAGCAAGAAAATCCTATAATTATACGTACACATCGCTTGACTCATGAAGCCTGAAGCTCTTTCTTTTGGGGGATAAAACTAGTTATATTCCTGCATTGCCTAGAAATAGCAGTGAGTTGGTTAAAACTTTTCAAACACAACCCCCCACCCCCCAAAAAAAGAAAGAAAGATAGGACAAGGAAAAAAAAAGAATAGCAACACGCAATACAAGCTAGCAACCGTAAATAACTGCTGAGATTATGTCTACCTTGGCAATTTGAACAATGATGGTCTTGTCTGGATTGTTAAGATCCACTTTATGGGGGTGAGGAACACATTTTGCAACTGTATTTATGATTTTCATTCTGTCAAGTGTTGAAATAAAAATCAACACTTGACAATCAATCCAAGATGCTCAATAACTTGCTTCAAAACCATAATCTAATCTTGATGGTGCTCAATATTAGCGATTTCCATGATCACGACACGTGGCAGATAACGTGTCTCATAACGCTTTATGATATCAGTATCCTATATTTGTAGTTTTAATTGTTGATTGTTATAGATGTATACCATTGCAATAATAGTTTTTGGTCGATGAAGGCTATTGCAATGTAGGATGATCAGTTCTATCAATCTTGATCTCAATGGTTTAAAATCATGTTACACATACAACACGAATGCACAACAAACGCATAATTAGAGAGCGATTCGAGATGTTCGGGTTAAAACCAATATATGATACTCGATGATAATATGAAACCTTCATATTCCCATCGATACCCATATATGAAACTAAAAGCGCCACTTAGTCCCCGTCTATCGGTTAACATACGTGCGATGCTCGTCGTGACCTAGAACTATACGAAGGTTGTTAAATATCGGACAGTATAGCTCGATACTAACAACCGTCGTATAGTCTACGCGACGAGAAAATTCAATCGTATGGTAACCCATAGATTTGTCCCGTGTGGACAAGTTAAGAATGTATAAAGCAAACGCTTTCATTCACTTGTGTTTTCATCCGTTTCGAGATATTTCGTCGGTATCTTTCCGCTGGTTCTCCGTGTACAAAGATAGATTAGATGTTCATTTCAACGTTGTTTCACAGCTTTGAAATGATTATCTATTCTATTACAGTGTACTCGGAGAACAGCGGGGAGGTGCTGCCGAAATTTACTCGAAACGGTTGAAAGCACAAGTGATGGGCGTTCGCTCTATACATTCTTAATGGGATAGAAGCCTACCCCCGACAGCCGGAACACATACATACAAACGCATAATCAGAGAGCGATTCGAGATGTTCGGGTTAAAACCAATATATGATACTCGATGATAATATGAAACCTTCATATTCCCATCGATACCCATATATGAAACTAAAAGCGCCACTTAGTCCCCGTCTATCGGTTAACATACGTGCGATGCTCGTCGTGACCTAGAACTATACGAAGGTTGTTAAATATCGGACAGTATAGCTCGATACTAACAACCGTCGTATAGTCTACGCGACGAGAAAATTCAATCGTATGGTAACCCATAGATTTGTCCCGTGTGGACAAGTTAAGAATGTATAAAGCAAACGCCTTCATTCACTTGTGTTTTCATCCGTTTCGAGATATTTCGTCGGTATCTTTCCGCTGGTTCTCCGTGTACAAAGATAGATTAGATGTTCATTTCAACGTTGTTTCACAGCTTTGAAATGATTATCTATTCTATTACAGTGTACTCGGAGAACAGCGGGGAGGTGCTGCCGAAATTTACTCGAAACGGTTGAAAGCACAAGTGATGGGCGTTCGCTCTATACATTCTTAATGGGATAGAAGCCTACCCCCGACAGCCGGAACACATACATACAAACGCATAATCAGAGAGCGATTCGAGATGTTCGGGTTAAAACCAATATATGATAATATGAAACCTTCATATTCCCATCGATACCCATATATGAAACTAAAAGCGCCACTTAGTCCCCGTCTATCGGTCAACATAACGTGCGATAATTTATTCTTTTCAACGACAAACGCACACACAAAGCATATACACGGATTTTCTCCTTTGTCAGTAACTATCCCGTTCTTATATTTCTCAATATAGTCAGCATAACCTACAATTTATATGTTATTCAGTCTAACATGGCCCATGAGTACGTCAGAGTTAAGGACTGGATGTATGTGGATTGGAAACAACGTATGCAACCCAAGTTTGCCGCAGGAGTTGCTGCTTTCCTTGAATTTGCACGAGCACATAATAAGATCATAATAGAGAAGATTCTCTGTCCGTGCGATAGATGTGGCAATAAGTACTGACAGAAGGTAGAATTGGCAGAGCTTCATATTGTAAAACATGGGTTTACTAGACTTTATTCAACTTGGAAATATCACGGGGAATGAGAAAGATGCAGTACTGCGGTAGAAGAAGAAGGAGAACACGATAATGCGGCAGGAGAAGAAGAAGAATTCGGTAATACGGCAGGATACGGAAATTTATTTCCATCAGAAGAAATGGAGGATATGGTAGAGGCTGCCCTAGGTGAATCTATTCGTACCGAAGATGACATTCCTTCCGGTCAAGGACCGCGTGCGGATAAATATGAAAATTTCATGAATGATGCTAGGAAACTAATTTATGAGAATGCGAAGTATTCCACCCTCTCATGGTTCGTCCAACTTTTCCAAATTAAGTGCCTAAATGGATGGAGCAACAAGTCATTCACAATGCTTCTTTCGTTCTTGAAAGATTCTATGCCTCCGGGAAATAATGTGCCCGAAAGCTGGTACGAAGCCCAGAAAATGATGTCTGATTTGGGTCTAAAGTGCGAGAAGATTCAAGCATGTCCTAAAAATTGCGTGTTGTACCGGAAAGAGAATTCAGATTTGAAAGAGTGTCCAACATGCGGAGAGGCCAGGTATAAACCGAAAGATTCTGATAAGAAGCCTGATATACCTGTGAAGATAGCACGATATTTTCCCATAACACAGAGGCTACAGAGGCTATTCAGGTGCAAGAAAACAGCCGAGGCAATGATTTGGCATCACCGTGCTCCTCCAAGCGAAAATGGAAAAATGAGCCATCCAAGAGATTCACCGGCATGGAAGGATTTCGATAGGAGGCACGCAATATTCAGTAGCGATCCTCGCAATGTCCGGCTCGGACTGGCTGCCGATGGCTTCTGCCCATTCAACTATATGGCTGGAAGTCACAGTACATGGCCCGTTGTAATGATAATTTATAATCTGTCGCCTTGGTTGGCTATGGTCCAATCATACTTTATGATGCCTCTTCTTATCGACGGACCAAACTCACCGGGGAACAATATCGACGTCTATCTCCGACCTCTGATCGAGGAGCTGAAAACTTTGTTCATTGATGGTGTAGAGACATATGATTCAAACACAAATACAACCTTCATACTGCGTGCGGCTTTAATGTGGACAATTAATGACTTTCCTGCGTATGGAATGCTATCAGGTTGGTCCGTACATGGTCACAAAGCATGTCCTCATTGCCATGAACACACAACATCAAAATTTTTGAATTTTAGCAGGAAGGTTTGTTATTGCGGCCATCGACGTTTTCTGCCTCCAGACCACCCCTATAGGTTAGACACGGTTCACTTTGATGGTCATCAGGAGCTTCTTGAGCCTCCATCCCCATTGTCCGGAGAGGACGTGACTGCTAAATGGGATGGTTACAATAACGTGACCTTCGGGATGGATCCGACGAGACAGGTTAAACCACAATATTGGAACAAGTTAAGCATTTTCTTCGAGCTTTCGTACTGGTCTACAAATTCAGTGCGTCATTGTCTAGACGTCATGCATATAGAGAAGGGAGTATCAGAGCACATACTTAACTTGCTTCTGTGTAAAGACGGAAAATCGAAAGACAACATGAATACCCGGATGGATCTACAAGAGTGGGGAATAAGAAGTGAACTGCACCCTAAACCGGTAGCGGGTAAACCGGGCAAGTTTGTACTTCCCAATGCCGCTTATCATATGTCACAACCGGAGAAGAAAAGATTCCTGCAGGTGTTGCATGATTTGAAAGTCCCCACAGGTTTCTCAGGATCATTCAGCAAGAAAATAAAAATTGTGAAGGGCAAGATTGATGGGCTGAAAAGTCATGATCACCAGTTATCGTGGAGCACCTTCTTCCATTAGCCTTCAGGACTTCTCTCCCCGACTCGGTTGGTCTAGTAATCAATGACCTATGTTGTTTTTTCAGGGAGTTGTGTGCTAAAACACTGGAGGTTGCGACGCTGGATAAACTAGAAAATTCTATTGCGTTGATACTTTGCAAGTTTGAGCGTATTTTCCCACCGTCATTCTTCGATATCATAATACACTTGACGGTTCATCTTGCAACTGAGGCGAAGTTAGCCGGACCGGTACAATATCGATGGATGTATCCCGTCGAGAGGTACGTGTAATTTTTCGTTTCGCGCAATTTATAAATTTATTTTTGTCCTGTATGCCCGTGTTTATTTATTCAACATATTCTCATTAGGTACCTTTACACTCTTAAGAAGTATATACGCAATAAAAATCGACCAGAGGGTTCTATCATGCAAGGTTATCTTCTTGATGAAGCAACCACATTTTGTTCCCGCTATCTGGACGAGAACATTGAGACAGGGCTTAACCGACCACGAAGAATTCAAGACGGGCCATATGGTAAAGCCGAGTATAAGAGGGTAGACACTATGTTTATCAACAAGATATACCGGTTTATCTTGCTTAATTGCGCATGTCTTGAACAAATTAGAGAGTAAGTTCTTTTGGATTAATTGTTTTATCTGTGTTTGTGTGTGTATGAAATGACATAATATTAATGTCACAATTATTTGTCGAAAACAGAACTCATTTTAACGAGGTACGTGAGGGGCATCCTGATTGGAACGAAGAGCGTTTGGAAAAATACCATCAGGATAATTTTTGTGATTGGGTCACAGAGCATGTAAGTTATTCGAATTACATTTTATTGCTATCAGTTTTAATCTAAACTTGTATCGTTATGTATTTATCGTAAAATTTGTTTTGTTAGATCCACGATCCGAACTTGTCTGCATCATTTGAGAGTGATTCAAGATATTTAGCTCAATTTCCTAGTATGCAGGTTGCATATTACAAAGGATTTGGTGTCCTTGGATACAAATTCGAAGTTAAGGACATAGAAACATCTAGAATCACTCAGAATAGTGGGATTGCGACGGTAGGATCGGACGGTGTGATTTACTATGGGTACTTAAATTGTATACTCGGCATCCACTATCCCGGACGATCAGAACCCTTTTATATATTCCACTGTACTTGGTACGATCCGCGAACCGATACAGACAGGTGGAGAATCAGTCTTGGGACTTGGAAAGATGAATATGGATTGACCAGTGTGAACACACTTCGATTTTACGGTCAGGACGATCCGTTTATCTTTCCGAACCAAGCGTTCCAAGTATACTACTCACAGTGTTTGAAGCATCCGGGGTGGAGTGTTGTATGCCGATGGAAACCCAGAGATGTCTACGATGTCCCAGAATACGAGGACAGCGATGAGGACGAAGAAGAGAGAAGGCTTAAAGTGCTCCGACCGTCTGTTTCGAAGGACGGGTTGTCTTCGACCGATCATGAAGTTACGTGGGTTAGAAATGACATCGACGATGAAATCCAAGTAGATATGTATGATGCGCCCACGAAACGAAAAAGGTTATCAGTAATGTTATATTATTACTTCACATTTTACGCTCTAGATCATATATAGTCAATACTTTTAATGATTGTCTAATGCGTCCACGAACCGTTTATCTAGATTTGATGACGATGTCGGGAGCAGCGAGGGGCGGCAGGAGCTCCAGCCGCGGCAGAGGCAGAGCGGTTCTGCCGCCCGGAGAGCTCCGTAGGGAGCTTCAGAGGGCCGGTCTTGCACCCAGATCGGAGACCCCTTCGGATACCTCCTTCCGTGTGGATTTTGCCACACCTCCAGGTATACTGCACGCATATCCATTTTCAATGTAATATTACAGATATTCATGCATGTTTATGTCAAAATTACTTATATTGTCAATGTTTGATTGTCTAGTTGTTGGTCCTGCGTCCACATCTGGGACAGAGGCCACCCCCGCTCCTCCAGGTATGATTATATATCATATAGTGTATGTATATTGATTTAGAATGCTATATCATAAATATACACATTCCTTTTGCTCTTACTTAGCAATTTTTATTATTGTCTAGCTGTAGGTGGTGACACCACCGCATCTGCGGGTATGTTTATATGTCCTATAGTGCATGCATATTGATTTAGAACGTTATATTATTGATCTACACATTCTTTTTGCAATTACTTATAAAATCTATTTTTAATTGTCTAGTTGTTGGTCCTGCGTCCACATCTGGGACAGAGGCCACCCCCGCTCCTCCAGGTATGTTTATATATCATATAGTGTATGTATATTGATTTAGAATGCTATATCATAAATATACACATTCCTTTTGCTCTTACTTAGCAATTTTTATTATTGTCTAGCTGTAGGTGGTGACACCACCGCACCTACGGGTATGTTTATATGTCCTATAGTGCATGCATATTGATTTAGAACGTTATATTATTGATCTACACATTCTTTTTGCAATTACTTATAAAATCTATTTTTAATTGTCTAATTATAGGTGGTGCGTCCACACCTTCCACAGGGGCCACTCCTGCCGCTTCCATACCCTCCGCATCGTCTGCAGGTTAGTATGAATAAATTTAAAATATTTATTTATTTTACATATGCTCTATAGAATAAATATGAACTTTATGGAGATTTAGCGTCGATGTTTATTTTATAGTTGGAGGGGATGCGTCCGGGTCCGGGACCCCGGTTGTTCCTCACCGGAGGAACTATCGTCCCGCTCGTGCTGCTGCTCGGGCCCAGGCTCGTGCGCTATTCACTGGAGGTATATATCACACTTGAATTTTTGTTTAACCTTGATTTATTAATACAACTTTGTCTTATTATTGATTGTCTTGATATTTCGTGCAGACGCAGGGCCTCTCCATCCCTAGAGGGGGACTCGAGGCCCGAATCAGTCCCATAGGCTGAGGCCTGATAGAGCTAGGGGGGAGGCAGCATTCCCCCTATTTTTTACCCTTGACTATCGCTATACCGGTCCTCATGCCGAGAGGTTCGGCCGGTATTTGGAGGACGAGAGCCGGATCGTGAAGAACTATCCACTTCACGTTGAGTGGGGCGAGCAGCACCAGCGCTCATTCGCCCTCTTCTTTGAACAGGCTCGGGTATGTATTAATATATATTTTCATTTGATCTATCCAATATATTTATTATTAACACTTGCAATCTAATAACAATGTTTTTTTTTTGTATTTTCAGTTGGATTACGATTTTCAGCCTGTAGCCGACCCTGATCACCCGGGGAGGGTGCTCGACCTTCATGCTCTGTACAATGGCCTGATGAAGAACATGCAGGCCAAGGTCCGACACAACAGGAATGAGCTGAAGGCCGACTGCTACTCCCTGTGGATAGCGACCCCCGAGGCAGAGAGAGCGGCCCTCCTATCTACTCCGGCGTTTGCGAGAGTCGACGTAGAGACATGGCTTCTATTGTGCGCTTATTTCGACTCCGAACGCAAACAAGTATGTATTTTAAATTTAATTCATTATTTATGATATAATTTATTTCTTTGTGTTTCTTAATTAGAAAACTAAATGTTAATGCGTTGTGCAGAAACAGGCCTCTCAGAATACGGAGAACAGGAAGTCGGCGAAGAGGGGTCGCCCCACTTACACAGGTGGCTCGAGGAACATTACTCGAGCCATGGAGTTATCGGTAAATTAAGAGTTATTCTCTAATATTCTGCAATATTAAGAGTTATTCTCTAATATTTCTAATATTAAGAGTTACTTTCTAATATTGCAGACATCTCGGACCGTGACGTCAGGTGGTACACCGAGCGTGCTGTCCGCATATCTTGCCGTCCACGGCACCTCGACAGATCCCGCCACGGGCGGGCTTCAATGTCCCGACGTCGCTACCCAGGAGTACTGCGTAAGTGTTAATATTTTTTCTACCCAAATTTGAAATTTTAGTTTTGGAAGGTTCAAGTTTAAATTTTATACTTATAGTTTACTACTTAATGTGGGTGTAGGAGCGGGTGGTTGAGCAGGCCCAGGCCTCGCGGATCGATTTTACTGGACAGAACGATCCGAGGCTGCTGACCCCAGTTCTGGACGCCGCACACGGAGGGCACCACGGAGGTTGGGAGAGGGGCCGTGGATTGGGCCCTAGCAGGGCCCATATGAGGTTGGACTCCACCCCGGCGGTTACTTCCTCCGTCTCCAGTGACCGGCATGTCCATCAAAAACTGGATAGCTTGAGGGCCACCGTTCAGGAGTTGAAGGAGATGCTGGTATGTATACTACTTTATAGTAAAATATCATTTCATATTATATACATATCAACATATCCATAATTAGTACGTAGCTTGAGCTTATTTGGTTTTAGACTTAAGTCTGATTAATCATGCATACATATGTAATTAAAATAAACAACGCTTTTCCAAACTAGATATCCAAACAGGGTTTCGAAATAACTTAATAATGAAACGAATTCGAATAATACACAGTTCTTACACGCTTCTTACACACGTTATGTCCAGACGCGACAGTGTAGATCGGCCGAGCCTCCACATGCATCTCCTTCGGCTGCGACTCCGCAAGCCACTACATCGGCTGCGGTTCCGCAGACAGCTCCTGTAGCTCCACCGCCCACTCAGACTCCCGCAGCCGCGGCTCCGCAAGCGACTACCTCGACGGCGGCTGCGCAGACCACATCGCCAGCTCCACATGCCGCTCAGACTCCCTTATATGTTGCATTGCAGAGTGTATTGACCGAGGAGCAGGCGCGCGTTATTCTAACGTTATTCGGAGGTGGAGCTAGACCGAACTAGGGTAGCTTTTTGGTTCTTATTTTTTGAAACATGTATTTATATTACATTGTACTACATTTTGAAACGATATTGATATTGGTTTGTATTTATATCATATTCAGTTTTTGGGTTTCTTTTGTATATTATATATATGCGTGAGATGTGATTATGAATACTGCAATATATGATTTGATTGATGTATATAGTATTGTGCACAGGACGGGACAAAATCTAGCAGCCCATTTTTAAAAAAAAAATACAGACGATATGTACCTACGGATTAAGCCGTAGGTATATATGTTGCCCCTACGGGCATATCCGTAGGGGCAAACTATCAGGAAACCTGATATTTTCCCACCTGATATCAGTGCAGGGTGTTGGGGGTGCCCCTACGGATATGTCCGTAGGGGCCACTGTTTATCCCCTACGAATTTATCCGTAGGGGCAAAATATCAGGTTTCCTGATATTTTCCCCTCTGATCTCAGTGCAGGGTGTTGGGAAGGCCTCTACGGACCTATCCGTAGGGGCCACTTTCTATCCCCTACGGAGCTATCCGTAGGGGTAGAACAAGGACCTACGGAGTTATCCGTAGGTATATACAATATATTCATAAAAACAATTACATATATGATTTGATTACCCCTACGGGATACTCCGTATGGGCTATAACACCTACCGATATATCCGTAGGGGCTCTAATTTGCCCGTAGGGGCAAGTTCAGGGCCTCAACTTGCACCTGCGGCCTTTGCACCTACGGGGTCTTTTTTCGCCCCTACGTACATATCCGTAGGGGCAGTGGGTTGCCCCTACCGATAAATCCGTAGGGGCAACCCTTATTTGTAGTAGTATCTCCTTCTCTCTCTCTCTCACTCACACACACACAGAGTAGGGCTATGAAGCCCTATTGAGAGAGAGAGAGAAGTGGCCCCCTTTTTTTTATAAATGAACCTCCGCCCAAAAATATATATACCCTCGTGTATTTCACCGATTCAAAACGGCCATCTTTATCTACATATTATAAAACCTCTATGTACAAAAAATTTCAGGATTTAAAGACATCTAAAGCGTTCATCAAGCAACCGCAATTTTCTTATACCGATAAGCCGTTAATTTTTCTATCTTCTTGATGAACACATTAAAGATTTTTAAATCTCTTGAATTTTTACATAGAGGTTTCATAAGACGTAGATGAAGATAGCCGGTTTGGATCGATGAAATACACAAGGTGTATGTATGTTTTTGGACGGGGGTTCATTTTTATAAAAGGAGCCGTCTCCGCCTTATACCCTTCCCCCCCTCTCTCTCTACACACACACACATGAGAATAACGTAGAAAAGAGGATCTATGAGGGAATTTCGTTAGGTGGCATTGAAAAAATACACTCTCCGCCATTTTGTTCGATGATTGACACCCATCATCATCATCTTTATCATCTAAGATGTGGATACACCAAATTTCATGTGATTCTACCACTTTTCACTATTGAATTAGCAATGTAAAAAGTTCTATTGTCGGTAAACCGTTAATTTTGTACTCACTAAATCAACGGTGAAAACATATTAGAATCATATGAAATTTAGTATATATACATCTTAGTCGATAAGGATAAAAATGGTGTGTGCCGATCGGCGAAAAAAATATAATAAGGTAGACTTATTTCGCCGCCATAGGAGGAAATTCCGTTTTAGGGCCTCTCTCTCTCTCTCTCTCTCTATATATATATATATATATATATATATATATATATATATATATATAAAGAGCGGGGGAAGGCGCCGTAGAAAGGAATTTCCTGTGTCGAAAAATTACGCCCTCCATGATTTTTTCCGACGATCGATATTCATTATTTTCATATATATATATATATATATATATATATATATATATATATATATATATATATATATATAAAGAGGGGGGAAGGCGCCGTAGAAAGGAATTTCCTGTGTCGAAAAATTACGCCCTCCATGATTTTTTCCGACGATCGATATTCATTATTTTCATCTTTATTATATAAGATGTGGATACACCAAATTTCATGTGATTCTACCACATTTTCACCGTTGAATTAGCAATGTAAAAAGTTCTATTGTTGGTAAACTATTAATTTTGCACCTACTAAATCAATGGTGGAAAAGGTGGTAAAATTATATGAAATTTGATTTATCTATATACATCGTAAATGATAATGATGAAGATGATGGGTGCCAATCGTCACGATAAATGATGAAGGGTGTATTTTTTCAATGACAAGGAAAGAAATTCCCCCTATAGCCCCTTTTCTATATTATTCTCATACACACACACAAACACACAGAAAAAGAGGTATGAGGTGGTGACTTTTTTTTAAAAGGGGCCCCGCCTTACAACACACCTACATCCATCTATTTCACCGATCTAAACCGGTTATGTTGATCTACGTGTCTTGAAAACTCGTTATATAAAAAATCTCGAGATTTAATGACCTCTAATGTGTCAGTCAAGTGATCGTCCCTTTTCTATATCGATAAATTGTTAATTTTTCTATCCGCTTGATGAACGTGTTATAGATGTCTAAATCACGAGACTTTTTATACATAAAGATTTTTTAATAAATAGATCAAGATGGCCGATTTGAATCGGTGAAAAACATAAGGGTAACATGTGTTTGATGCAGGGGCTCCTTTTTTAAAATGGGGCCCGCCACCTTAATTATATATATAAAGAGATTAATGAAGAAAAGAGACAATATGAGGCTTTTTCGTTAAGTAGCGTTAAAGATCTAACTATCGAGGGTTCGAATCCCTCTCTCTCCGTTTTCTTGCTGACAAAATAACTTCATTTTAGATGACAATTGGTCCTCTTAACTGATCGAACTCAAGCGACTCAGCCCTTACTTGGTCGGCTAAACATTCATTTTTGAAATCTCGTAAAGAAAGGAAGGCTCATGAATGAGACGACCGGCTCGAAGAGTTGTGTCCACTAGGTCCTTCGGTCTGGGGAGCGACATAGTAAGAGTAGAGCACTATAGACAGATGATTCGGGGGAGAGGTCTTTTTCAGCTGGAGACTTTGGGAATTCTCATCAAAGTCAGTTAATCCAGCGGGCGCAGCGGAAGATCCTGAATTTGAGACTTTGTATATCCTTCACGATTTTTTTTGACGATTGACACACATCATCATCTTTGTCATGTAAGATGTGGATACACCAAATTTCATGTGATTCCACCACTTTTTCATCGTTGAATTAACAATGTAAAAAGTTCTATTGTTGGTAAACCGTTAATTTCTCACCCGCTAAATCAACGGTGAAAAGGTAATGGAATCACATGAGAGTTGTGGTATCCACATATTACATGATAAAAATGTTGACAAACAGTGTCGATCATAAAAAACCCGTAAATAATATATTTTTTTGATGCCATAAGAGGGAATTTTCCTCCAATGGCACATTCTCTATCTCTTTCTCACACACAGAGAGAGAGAGAGAAGGAGGAGGCCATAGGAGGAAATTTCCTTCTATGACGCCGGAAAAACACAATCTCAACAATTTTTTTCGACAATTGGCACCCATCAACTTCATCTTTATCATCTAAAATATGGAAACACCAAATTTCATGTGATTCTACCATTTTTTCACCGTTGATTTATCAATGTAAAAAGTTATATTGTCGGTAAACCGTTAATTTTACATCAACTAAATCAACGAAGAAAAAGTGTTAGAATCAAATGAAATTTGGTGTATCCACATCGTAGATGATAAAGATGAAGATGATGGGAGCTAATCATCGGAAAAAATTGAAGAGGGTGTATGTTGCGTTTGTCGCCGAGACTCACTTGACGTTGGGTGATCTCAGCGCCACAGAAGGAAATTCCCTCCTATGACGTCTTTTCTTTTTTATTCTGATATATACGACTAGGATCCAATCGAAAATATTTGGAACTAAATCCTTTCTATATTTTCATCATTAGATTAATTTTGGGATGTGTGCTAACAATTATAAATAAAAACATTCATTATTTACCAAACATAATATACTTGAAAGCACAAATCTCAAACTTATTCTAATGGTGAAAAGGTGGGAAATCTTTCCGATAGAGAGAGAGGTGCCATAGGAGGGAATTTCCTTCTATGGCGTCAAAAAAATACACCCTCCATCATTTTATACGACGATCGGCACCCATCATCATCATCCTTAAAATATAAGATGTGGAAACATCAAATTTCATGTGATTCTACTGATTATTCACCGTTTAATTAGCAATGTAAAAAGTTATATTGTCGGTAAACCGTTAATTTTGCACTCACGAAATCAACGGTGAAAAAGCGGTAGAATCGCATGAGATTTGGTGTATCCACATCTTAGATGATAAGCATTAAGTTGATGGGTGTCGATCGTCGGAAAAAATGGCGGAGGTGTATTTTTTCGACACCATTTGAGGAAATTCCCTTCTATGCGCCCCCCTCTCTCTCTTTATATATATATATATATATATATATATATATATATATATATATATAATGGTGGACATACCCTAGAAGGAAAATCCTCCAATGGTGCCTGAAAAAGTATACCCTCCACCGATTTTTTCGACGATTGGTGCCGCTTATCTTGACCGTTATCATCTAAGATGTAGTTATACCAAATTTTATATGATTCTAACACTTTTTCACCGTTGATCTAGTGATGAGAAAATTCTACATATGTTTTATTATCGAAAAACTGTTAATTTTGCATCGTCTAAATCAACGGCGAAAAAGTGTTAGAATCACGTGAAATTTGATGTATCTACATCTTAGACAATAAAGATGAAGATGGTGAGTTCGGATTGTCGAAATAAATTGTGGATGATAGATTTTTTCGGCGTCATAGAAGAAAATCCCCTATTCTTATGTGTGTGTGAATAATGAAGAAAAGAGACTTTATGAGGCTTTTCCGTTAGGGGCGGCAAAAATCTATACCATCCACCATTTTTTTCGACGATCGGCTCCCATCATCTTCATCTTTACTATTTAAGATGTGGATACACCAAATTTCACGTGATTCCACCACTTTTTCATCGTTGAATTAGCGATGTAAAAAGTTCTATTGTCGGTAAACCGTTAATTTTGCATCCACTAAATCAACGATGAAAAAGTGATAGAACTTGGTGTATCCACATCTTAGATGATGAAGATGGAAGTGATGGATATTGATCGTCATTAAAATCATGGAGCGTGTATTTTGCTTATAACCTCCATCTTTATCATCCAAGATGTGGATACATCAAATTTCACATGATTCCACCACTTTTTCACCGTTGATTTAGTGGGTGCAAAATTAATGGTTTACCGACAACAGAACTCTTTACATTGCTAATTCAACAGTGAAAAATTGGTGAAATTACGTGAAATTTGGTGTATCTATATCTTAAATAATAAAGATGGAGGTGATGGATGTCGATCGTCGAAAAAAATGGTGGAGGGTGTGTTTTTTGACACCATAGTAGGAAATTCCCACCTATGGACCCTTCCCTCCATTATCCTCACACACACACCCACACCCACACACACACCAAGTTTCACGTGAATCCACCATTTTTTCACCGTTGATTTGTTGGGTGCAAAATTAACGGTTTACCGACAATATAATTTTTTACATTCCTAATTCAACGGTGAAAAAGTGGCGGAATCACATGTAATTTGGTGTATTCACATGTTACATGATAAAGATGATGATGATGTGTGCTGATCATTGAATAAAATGGTGAAGGATATAGAATTTTAGCGCCATCTAATGAAAAAGCCTCTTAGGGCTTCTTTTCTCCAAGAAACTCTGTGTAAAACATACCTAGCTGATCGTCTTTGTCTGGCGAATCTCCTTGACAAGACACCACTCTCTGAGTCGTGATTAATAAGTTTTCCGTATCTACTAGCCACTGTACGACTTGAAGTGGTTCCTCCAATACCGTAAAAGTTGTCGGGCCAATCTTCTTGAAATCTGCAACGATACCCTCACGCTGAACATGCCTGGGATCTACCACCCTCTTGAAAGGTTCCTAGGCACCCTATAGAGGTCTCACAAGGCATCAACCATGCCAATTTATAAAAATTATGGTGCCGAGAAACCCTAATACGGATCGTCGGCTAGAATCCTAGGCAAAAAACGAATCTAGTTAACATTTTAACTAAAGGAGAGAGGCTACAACCTTTGTAGATCCGGTTCTCCACTTGCTTAGCTCCACGTAGGTGTCCTCTCGCTGTCCATCTCGAATCCTAGACTCGATCGTCGGCTTTATCGGGAAAACGAGCGGGCAATGTCGTCGGCTTCGTGCCGAAGATGATCTACGTCGAGGTTGCACAAGTTCAAGCTCCAACTTCACCAAGTTGTGAAACTTGTGAAGAAAACACCCAAAACAACTTGGCAAGAGGTAGAGGGTGAAGAAATAGGAGGTGGGTTCACTTTAGAATTGGATTTCACTCACTTTTGCTCAAGTTGCCATTGATGGCATCAAGCTTTTCTCTTGAAGATGAAGATGAAGAAGCAAATAGAATATGATAAGTCTTGTGTAAAAAGAATAATAAAATCAACACTTATCATCTTCTAACCTTGGTTAAGTGTAGAGAATAAACCATGGTAAATGGGAATGGTTAGGGTTAAGCAAGAAGACAAATGGTCTTTTTAATCAAAGCTTCATGAAGCTTCATGACAAAAAGAAACCATTTTCTTATCTTTTATCTAATTAAATAAATATAGAAAGGATAAATAAATAGATGAATAATACAAAACCCTAACCATCATCATAACCATGGTTTAGTTCTTTGCACTTAACTAAATGATCAAGTATCATCAATCATGATACAAATGTGTGCACAAAAGTATATCACATATACTTCTTGCACATCAAGTGAGAAAATCCATATAAAGTGAACCAATACTAGCTAATGCAAAATAATATATCAAATATATAATTATACATTAAATCATTAAATCAACACTTGATTTAACGATCCGGTTATATCGCATATAACCGGCTAGTATCTAATGTATCGATTTATTGAATCAATGATTCGATAACTAGGTCATATCGAATATAACCAATCAAAACATTTATCACGAGAATGAAATACGGTATCACATACACGCATTATTCTCGGTCCCGCACATATCTCATATGCGCTCCTATTTCATTTCGCTTGAGCCAGGAAACCTCTGTGTAGGACTCTAAAGACTCGTCAATACGCCGGTAGCAGATGGTGATCATATCAAGCACCCACAAGGCGCAAACGGTCTGCTAAACGTAACGGCCATCCAGGTATTGAGCGATCAAAAGATCGACGAGCTAGCCCGCTCATACTCCTGTGAATCCAACCAGTAACACTTACCGTACAGTCCGGTCTGTTCGTCTGATACGTCGCATATCAAGTCTAGGGGTGGTAAACGTCAGACCCCAATAACCGATAAGTCGTGCCGATGTGAGGCTCATAACGGGTCGAGAAACTACTGGTAACACTTACCAGCAAATCTCTGATCAGCCCTGGCCAGGGACTTCCCTGTTACGGCCAATCGAGCACAGCGCAACATCAACCCCCAATACCGGGAGAGACGAAACCCCTCCTATCGCTCATTGCCTCCATGTGACTCGGGACTGTACCCAAAGACCACCGTTTTGCACGCCCTCATGGACGTGGTAAGGTGGAGATCAAAGCACAGTGGGAATCACACAAGACTCTATGACGATCTCGGGTCTACAGACTAACCTGTACAAGTGTCACCTGAGAACTGCCATCTGACGTGAGGTATAATACCATCTGGGAGTTCTCGGCGAGTCCGTCCAGTGTACCCAGTCTCCACTGAGCACCCGTATACCATCTCTGATGTCAAACACCAATGGATATGGGATCATCCATCGCCCATCTCATGGGTCGAGAAGCGTATACGCTAGTCTACTCTGGTATATCGATGCTCTGTCTCGATACACCCACGACTAGGGACCTTGAAGGATGTACTTATGGACTACCATGTCCCCACTAGTATGATCTGCATCATAGTCCAGGTAGTCAAGTACACATCCTAAGGGCTTTACCAACATGTAACCATAAGACAGTTTAAAGAGACTAGTGTACATGTTAAGATAAAGAGTAACCAGATAGCATACTATCATATCGAGCAAGAAAGTCATCTCTATATATGTCCAAGCATCCAATATAATATACATCATCTGTACAATACTGGCCTTTAGGGCATACATGTTAGTGTTTATGCCCTAGAAGGCCATTACTGTATCACACTAGTTTTTATATTACTTAATGGAAGCTTGGGATATTCACATGTATATAACAGTCTTGCTAAACATGGTAGTATGCTACTTGGTTTTTCTATCTTAATATGTGAGTATACGTATTGATAGAGCTCTTAGGATCTTGCTTGACTACCAGCGTTGTGATGGCAGTCACACTAGTGGGGGCTGGGTAGTCTACAAGCACATCCTTATTCAGGTCCCTAGTCGTTGGATTATCGAGACAGAGCATCGATACTCCGGAATAGACTAGTGTGTACGCTTCTCATCCCAGTTGGGGAGATGGTCTGTCCCACAGCCGTCAGTACGTCGTACTGGAGATAGTATGCAGGTGCTCGTTAGGTTACGGGTACACCGGACAGGACTCACAGGGAACTGTTGGTTGGTTTTATACCAGTCGTCAGTGAACAGTTCCCAGGTGACATGAGTACAGCATAGTCCGCAGACTTGACACTGCTACTTCGCCTCGAGTGTGTCCCACTGTTCTTAGATTGCTACCCTACCACGGCTCAAAGGAGTCGTGCAAACAGGTAGCAGTTGGGTGCAGTCCCGAGCACTTGGAGGCAGTGGCGGTTAGACGGGATTCATCTCTCCCGGTATTAGGAGTTGATATCGCGCTGTGTCAGAGAGCCATTACGCAAAGTCCCTGGCCAGGGCAAGCGAGATTTGCTGGTAGGTTCCAGTAGTTTCTCAGGGTGTAATGGGCTTCCCTCCGACACGACTTATACCGCTATTAGGGGACTGACGCTTGCCGCCCCCTAGGCCCGATATGCGATAGTCTTGGACAAACGGACCGGACTGTATGGAGATTGTCACATCAGACTCAGTAGGAGTTCGGATGGGTTCCCTCATCGGCCTTCTTATCGACATCTACCTGGGGACCGTTACGTACAGCTAGTGCCGCTTGCGGTCTGTGGTTAAACCAACTGCCAGCGTAGTAGTCGAGTCTCTAGAGTCCCACACAGAGAGTTTCCCTACTCCAGGCGAAACGATATAGAGGTCGTATGGTTTTACGACAAGGGTTCGGACGCATACGTGCGTTTATGCGCGTACGACTTTCGGACAGTTTTTACCAGTCGGCTTTGGTTTAAGCCAGTTACTGGTATCCGGTTATTGGATTTATACAGTCTAAAGTTTTTCCGTATTTTTGCGGAAAGGAGGGGCGTTCTCGTAATTGTGCGAGAAGTTTCTAGAAGGTGGTGACTAAGGAGGTTAAGGTGGCATATACAATGAATGTGATTAGTGAGTCACCTTGATGATTCATACATGTCTTTTGTCCATCTAATGAATCATCACTAGATATTATCAAGCATGGTTGTTAAATTGTGATTTATTCTTTTCTTGATAAAAAGAAATGCTTGATATATATCATGTTATCTCACTATTCTCATATCATAATCTTTATCATCTTCTCTCTCCTCAAGCTCTCCCTCTTCAAAGACTAATCCTCCCCTCTCATGAGTTGAGTACAAGGATTAGTAAGACTAATTAATCCATAACCCTCTCTATATTACACCTAGCTTCTTTGATTAGCACTTAAAGAAGTTTAGTTGCCTCAAGTTTAGAGGCTAAGCTTGGAGTAAAGCTCTCGGGTGGATCGTCTACTACTTCGAGAAGGCCGAGGAGGAGGAGGAGTTCACAAAGACGAAGGACACGATTCGTTAGGTATAATCCTAGAACATAGTAGCATATAAACTATATGTTTGTTGTTAGTTATCGTTTAGCTTTGATTCAAGCGGTTAGTCGATGTTTGTTCACTAAACAAGTTCGTTTTTGAAAATTCCGCCTCCCCACAAGTATTGGGGTGTTCTACATCGACTTACAGTGGTATCAGAGCCTCGCTAAACAATAAATAACTTACTTGCAAATTTGTATGAATTTCGAACGGAAAAAACGAAACCGGAAAACCCTAAAATATCAAGTTTCTGTCGTTTTTAAAATGAAGTCCAAAAATTTTTCAGGGAAGTTCAGAAAGCTTGAAAAGACACCAGAAGAACACACAAAAAATTTGGTCCCCTGAATCGCCTACGGCGCCGCGGAACCACGGCGGATAGCAACGATCCGCCGCGCTTCCGCCGCCGATTTGACGATCCAGGGACCCATTTTTCTTGTGTTGGTTCTCTGTAATATTTGGGATTTTCTGGAATATTTAATTTTTGCTCAGGTTTCAGATTTGCAGAGCAGTATTGGAGCAAAATTAAAAGTGTTTAATCGATCGAAATTATACAGTATTTGCTTGTTGGATTATATCTGTGATTGTATAATGTGTTCGTAAACCTCCCCTAACTGCTAGTATGTCAGTTGGCAGGGGGTTGCACATTTCTGAAATGGATTTTATCTGTTTGTGCATATGAACTGTGTTGGACTGTTGTGATGTACAGCCGGGGTTATGTGATGGGTTATCATTTAATTCATTTGATGTAAATGTAATTTGTTGTAATATTATTTTGCGGGGCACATCCAGGTTGCGGTTGTAGCCACCGTTGTATTATTTCATTTTACTGTTTTTGCTCCTAGGACAGACCCAAGGTGGGGTGCACAAACTGCCGGGCGGGTAGTTTGCCGCACCCGTAGGGGTCGTGGGTGGGGTAATGGCTATTCATCACAACTGTGTAATCCGTATTTTGTTGCAGGCTCAAAACAAACACGGATTGCTTGCAAATCCAATTAAGTTCATCTGTGATCTGGAATGAATATCATTGCGTCAGACGAATGTAAAATATCTATATATATGATAGCTATTTAGACGTCACTTATGTTTTACACCCGCGCTAGCCCAGCCCCCGCTCTGTCGTTAGTTAAGTAACCTAACGGGTAATGACGGGACCCCGTGGCGAATGCGGATGGCATAAGAGGACGTTGTATTTTCGTTGTTTTCTGCAATGATAGGTTAATGATGGGACGCATTATCTATAATGCAAAGAAAATAAACCAAAGTTTTAATCGTTGGAACAATTTAAAAGAAACCACTCGGTTAATTTTAAAAACAGATATTTTTAAAATGCGGAGCTTTAACCACTCCTTTTAAAAGCTATCAGGTTCCTTCGGTTATATCATGTTCACTACGTTCACGGTTTCGCCAAAACCAGTCGTAGCCCTCCGTCATTTCTTATGGATGGTCAGTAGTATTCAAGCTATGCTTGTTGGCTTTCGTCAAGGCATAGTGTTTGGTAGCTGCTGGGGTATTCATTTGTTGCATAGATAGATGAGTTGGTTTGGGACAGTCGTATAACCTTGTTGGCTTTCGTCAAGGGTATATACGGGTGGGTTCAAATTAACAAGATAATGATGGGCAGAACTTGACATGTGTTTTATGATTTGTTGGCTTTCGTCAAGGTCATAAGAACATGGGGCAAAAATATATATCGGGAATTTCTAAAGAAACTGAAATTTGCAAAGAGATGCATACCATTTGGAGTTTGATGAATGTTGGTAGGATTCCTTCAACATTATCATACGATGATATTTGGATCCTGATCCTACTGAGAGTATATGCTACTTATCAGGATATTCGTCACTTAACGATCAATGCTATAAACTAAGTAGGTGTCCAGAAAGGTGTCAGCGGGGTTACGCCCCCAGAGAAAAAAGGTTATTTAATTAAGGAACTTCGCGAAAGCGTTGGAAAACCTCCCTCGAAGTATCGACACTAGCCTGGCTGAACAGTTAAGCAAGAATTGTACAGTGAGAATAGTCCTGGCTAATTCTTCTTTTATGGTTTGAGGAAGGATTCGAAAAACAGTGGGAGCCATCCAGTTTAGATAAATTAAAAACCAATCTAAACTTGCAAGAGCATCATGCTAAAGTGTTTTCTTCTCTCTCTCTCATTGCAGCGACCTTGTGACCATGACTAGGTTACATCTAGATAACAAGATGACTGAATCTAACTTATATGACTGGCAAAGGTCTGTCCAGATGACCATTTCCTATGACAAGCTGGACCACCCTATTACTACTCAAGATCCCACCGTCCCAGGTCCAATTTCCACCGTCGCGGATATGGATATGATTCAGACAAAGGAAAAGAATAAAGCGAAAGCCAAGTGCCTCGTGTTGGCTTCAGTTGATGGTATATACCAGAAGCAGCACGAGAAGATGGACTCTGTTTCCATCTTTCTCCATAACAAAGATTTATATGGAGAGCAATCTCATATCGCAAGATATGAGGCCTCGAACGAATTGATTCAAGCGAGGTCGGCTGACGGGTCATCTGTAAGGGACGACGTCCTTACGATGACTAGCTATATTGATGAGCTCAAGGACCTGGAGACCACGTTGGGAAACATGTCATATACTGACTTATTTCCACAGTCCCTACCCTCTACTTACAACCTGAAAGAAACCAGGGAGACACAAGCTCTGCTTAATAGGGGACCTTCTTCTTCTTCATCCAAGGCGAAAGCAAAGGGTGAAAAGAAGAAGACCTCTACAAAGCCGATATACGGTGTCAGCAAAGTAGGAGGAAAGGGAAGAGAAACAGTTTCGGGACTTGGTATAGGTAAGGAGGGATATTCCTATTGTTATGGGAATGGACATTGGCAGAAGGATTGCAGGGCTTTGGAAGCCAGTAGCCAGGATACGAAGCATGTTGTGGCTTCAGCCTCAAGTGTGTTTGTAATTGAGAACTATTTGTCAATTAACTCTACTTCCTGGGTAGTAGATACCGGAGCAGGATCTCATATCTGTAATTCGTTACATACTTTGAGAAACCGTAAAGTTATAAGGATAGGCGATTTGTCTCTCAGAGTTGCAAACGGAATGAGCATGGATGCTGAATCCATGGGAGAATATCGCCTAGGTTTGACAAGTGGGCAGATATTGATTCTACGTAACTGTCTGTATGTACCTAGTTTGACTTGTAATATCATATCAGTGTCCTCACTTTCAAGAGAGGGATATGACTTTACATTCGTAAGCGATGTAGTTCACATCCACATAAATCAAGTTCTGATTGGGTTCGGTACATTAGATGACGGTATATACGTATTGAATCAAGCTCAGGTTTTCAATGTCTAGAACACACTTAAAAGAAAGTCTCCAGAAGTAAATCAGGCTTTCTTATGGAATTGTAGACTAGGTCACATCAATGAAACACGGTTAACGAAGTTACATAAAGAAAGATATTTGAATCCGTTCGAATATCAATCTTATGCCACTTGTGAATCTTGTCTCATGGGAAAGATGACAAAGACTCCGTTTACTGGACACGGAGTAAGAGCGAGCGAGCTCTTAGGACTCGTACACAGTGACGTGTGCGGTCCGATGTCTACAAATGCGCGAGGTGGTTATTCCTACTTCATTACTTTTACGGATGATTTCTCTAGGTATGGACATATCTTCTTGATGAAGCATAAATCCGAGGCCTTTGAGAAATTCCAAGAATACAAGAATGAAGTGGAAAACCAAACAGGCAAAAGTATTAAGACACTGAGATCTGATCGAGGTGGTGAATACTTAAGTGCCGAGTTCCTGGGTTACTTAAAAGAGAAAGGAATTCTCTCTCAGCTTACTCCTCCATACACACCACAACACAACGGTGTATCGGAAAGGAGGAATCGAACCCTATTAGATATGGTTCGTTCCATGATGAGTAAGGCTGAGTTACCGCGATCATTCTGGGGTTATGCGCTAGAATCGGCAGCATATCTTTTGAACAAGGTTCCAACCAAGACTGTGCCTACCACGCCATATCAGATGTGGAGTGGGAAGAAACCCTATCTTCAGTACCTGAAGACATGGGGATGTCCAGCTTTTGTAAAAAAGCAGCATCCGGACAAGCTCGAGGCACGCTCAGTAGAGTGTAAGTTTGTGGGATATCCAAAGAATTCCATGGGATATTGCTTCTACTACGCAGAGGAACAAAAGGTTTTTGTTTCTCGTCATGCCCGCTTCTTAGAAACTGAATTTTTAGAAAATCAGAAGAGTGGGAGCGCAGTAGAACTGGAAGAAATTCCAGAACCACAAGCTGTTACTGAAAGTTTGGTGGAACAAGAAGTTTCAGAAGAAAGGGACATACCAGCGCCTATCCGTAGAAGTAGTAGGCAGTCTCATCCGTCCGAGAGATACTACGGTTTTCTCATAGACGGGGATAGAGAAGATTGCGTCATTGATAATGACGACCCTACTAGCTTCCAGCAAGCCATTCAGAGCGGTGACTCAGTAAAATGGCTGGATGCAATGCGGACCGAAATGGAGTCCATGTACACTAACAAAGTATGGACTTTGGACACTGCTCCAGATGGGGTGAAACCCGTAGGATGCAAGTGGATCTTCAGAAAGAAGATTGGTGTAGATGGACATGTTGAAACCTATAAGGCTAGACTTGTTGCAAAGGGTTTCCGTCAAAGACCTGGTTTGGACTATGACGAAACCTTTTCTCCTGTGGCTATGCTGAAATCCATTCGGGTCCTTCTTGCTATTGCTGCCTTCCACGATTATGAAATCTGGCAGATGGACGTAAAGACGGCCTTTCTAAATGGAAATTTAGAAGAAAGCGTCTATATGGATCAGCCAGAGGGATTCATTCAGAGTGGGAGCAGCGGTAAAGTATGCAAGCTGCTTAAATCCATTTATGGACTAAAGCAGGCATCGCGGAGTTGGAACATCTGTGAAAAAAAAAGGTTTCAAGATTTCATTCCCATTAGTGTTTTGATGATACTGTCAAAGAATTCGACTTTATCAAAAATCCAGATGAACCATGCATATACAGTAAGATTGTAGGGAGAGTTGTTGTATTCCTCGTCTTGTACGTGGATGACATTCTCCTAATAGGAAATGATATTCCTATGCTACAGTCAGTCAAAAGATTCTTGTCACAGAAATTCTCCATGAAGGACCTGGGTGATGCCACCTACATTCTGGGGATCCAGATCTATCGTGATAGATCAAAGAGGATGTTGGGACTTTCACAGTCCAGGTACATAGACACCATATTGAAAAGATTCAGTATGGAAGATTCAAAGCGCGGTAACCTACCGGCTTTTCACGGAATCACCCTCTCCAAAGAGATGTCTCCCAAGACTGATTTGGAAAGGGAACGCATGTCGATTATACCCTACGCTTCTGCGGTAGGCTCTATAATGTATGCGATGTTATGTACCAGACCAGATGTAGCATACGCATTGAGCGTTGTAAGCCGGTATCAGGCAAACCCAGGGGAGAATCACTGGATAGCAGTAAAGAACATTCTCAAGTACCTGAGAAGGACTAAGGAGATGTTCTTGGTTTACGGCGGAAAGGACCTCAAGATGGAGGCCTATGCTGATTCCGGCTTCCAGAGTGACAAGGATGACTCCAAGTCCATGTCGGGTTATGTCTTTACCCTCAATGGAGGGATGGACTGTTGGAAGAGTTCCAAGCAGGACACCGTTGCTGACTCAACGATGGAAGCGGAGTACATAGCTGCTTGCGATGCCGCAAAAGAAGCTGTCTGGATGAAGAAGTTCCTCACAGAACTTCAGGTGGTTCCTACCAGTGTTGGTCCAATACCTCTGTATTGCGACAACAACGACGCTATAGCTTTAGCGAAGGAACCCAGGTCCCATCAGAAGTCCAGACACATCTTAAGACGGTATCACCTGATCAGGGAGATCGTAGATCGTCGGGAGATCGAGGTAAAGAGAGTAAATACGGAGGATAACATTGCTGATCCATTCACTAAGGCCCTACCTCAGATTCAGTTCGAGAGGCTACTCGAGATCATCGGTCTTCGATACGCCAGTACATGGCCCTAGTGCAAGTGGGAGATTGTTAGTATTTATGCCCTAGAAGGCCATTACTGCATCATACTAGTTTGTATATTACTTAATGAAAGCTTGGGATATTCACATGTATATAACAGTCTTGCTAAACATGGTAGTATGCTACTTGGTTTTTCTATCTTAATATGTGAGTATACGTATTGATAGAGCTCTTAGGATCTTGCTTGACTACCAGCGTTGTGATGGCAGTCACACTAGTGGGGGCTGGGTAGTCTACAAGTACATCCTTATTCAGGTCCCTAGTCGTTGGATTATCGAGACAGAGCATCGATACTCCGGAGTAGACTAGTGTGTACGCTTCTCATCCCAGTTGGGGAGATGGTCTGTCCCACAGCCGTCAGTATGTCGTACTGGAGATAGTATGCAAGTGCTCGTTAGGTTACGGGTACACCGGACAGGACTCACAGGGAACTGTTGGTTGGTTTTATACCAGTCGTCAGTGAACAGTTCCCAGGTGACATGAGTACAGCATAGTCCGCAGACTTGACACTGCTACTTCGCCTCGAGTGTGTCCTATTGTTCTTAGATTGCTACCCTACCACGGCTCAAAGGAGTCGTGCAAACAGGTAGCAGTTGGGTGCAGTCCCGAGCACTTTGAAGCAGTGGCGGTTAGACAGGATTCGTCTCTCCCGGTATTGGGAGTTGATATCGCGTTGTGTCAGAGAGCCATTACGCAAAGTCCCTGGCCAGGGCAAGCGAGATTTGCTGGTAGGTTCCAGTAGTTTCTCAGGGTGTAATGGGCTTCCCTCCGACACGACTTATACCGCTATTAGGGGACTGACGCTTGCCGCCCCTAGGCCCGATATGCGATAGTCTTGGACGAACGGACCGGACTGTATGGAGATTGTCACATCAGACTCAGTAGGAGTTCGGATGGATTCCCTCATCGGCCTTCTTATCGACATCTACCTGGGGACCGTTACGTACAGCTAGTGCCGCTTGCGGTCTGTGGTTAAACCCACTGCCAGCGTAGTAGTCGAGTCTCTAGAGTCCCACACAGAGATTTTCCCTACTCCAGGCGAAACGATATAGAGGTCGTATGGTTTTACGACAAGGGTTCGGACGCATACGTGCGTTTACGCGCGTACGACTTTCGGACAGTTTTTACCAGTCGGTTTTGGTTTAAGCCAGTTACTGGTATCCGGTTATTGGATTTATACAGTCTAAAGTTTTTCCGTATTTTTGCGGAAAGGAGGGGCGTTCTCGTAATTGTGCGAGAAGCTTCTAGAAGGTGGTGACTAAGGAGGTTAAGGTGGCATATACAATGAATGTGATTAGTGAGTCACCTTGATGATTCATACATGTCTTTTGTCCATCTAATGAATCATCACTGGATATTATCAAGCATGGTTGTTAAATTGTGATTTATTCTTTTCTTGATAAAAAAAAATGCTTGATATATATCATGTTATCTCACTATTCTCATATCATAATCTTTATCATCTTCTCTCTCCTCAAGCTCTCCCTCTTCAAAGACTAATCCTCCCCTCTCATGAGTTGAGTACAAGGATTAGTAAGACTAATTAATCCATAACCCTCTCTATATTACACCTAGCTTCTTTGATTAGCACTTAAAGAAGTTTAGTTGCCTCAAGTTTAGAGGCTAAGCTTGGAGTAAAGCTCTCGGGTGGATCGTCTACTACTTCAAGAAGGCCGAGGAGGAGGAGGAGTTCACAAAGACGAAGGACACGATTCGTTAGGTATAATCCTAGAACATAGTATCATATAAACTATATGTTTGTTGTTAGTTATCGTTTAGCTTCGATTCAAGCGGTTAGTCGATGTTTGTTCACTAAACAAGTTCGTTTTTGAAAATTCCGCCTCCCCACAAGTATTGGGTTGTTCTACATCGACTTACAATACATACAACTAACAATCTCCCACTTGCACTAGGGCCAGCTGCTGTAGTATCGCATACCGAGCATCCCGAAGAGTCTCTCAAACTGTGTCTGGGGAATGGTCTTCGTGAGTGGATCCGCCGTGTTGTTCTTCGTGTCAACCCTCCTGACCTCGATCTCCCGGAGATCAACTATCTCCCGGATCAGGTGATACCGCCTCAGAATATGCCTGGATCGCTGATGGGACCTGGGTTCCTTGGCCAAAGCCACCGCTCCATTGTTATCGCAATACAAAGGTATTGGATGCTCAATGGATGGAACCACTCCAAGTTCAGTAATGAACTTCTTGATCCAGACAGCCTCTTTGGCAGCATCATTGGCAGCGATGTATTCAGCCTCCATCGTCGAGTCTGCCATGGTTTCCTGCTTGGAACTCTTCCAGCTAACCGCCCCTCCGTAAAGGGTAAAGACAAAGCCCGACTGCGACTTAGAGTCGTCCTTATCACTCTGGAAGCTCGAATAGGTAAAGGACTCCACTTGGAGTTCTCCGTTACCATACACCAAGAACATATCTCTAGTCCTTCGTAAGTACTTGAGAATGCTCTTCACAGCTGTCCAGTGACCCTCTCCAGGATCAGCTTGATACCTGCTCACTATACTTAGTGAGTATGCTACATCGGGTCTGGTACATAGCATCACATACATGATAGAGCCTACTGCCGAAGCATAGGGTATCCCTTGCATGCGAGCTCTCTCCAAATCAGTCTTGGGAGACATCTCTTTAGAGAGAGTGACTCCAGAGATCGTGGGCAAGTTCCCACGCTTGGACTCTTCCATACTAAACCTCTTTAGTATGGTGTCAATGTACCTGGATTGGGACAATCCCAAAATCCGTTTGGATCTATCTCTATAGATCCTAATTCCCAATATGCAGGAGGCATCACCAAGATCTTTCATTGAGAATCTTTGTGATAAGAAGAGCTTGACCGATTGCAGCATAGGAATATCATTTCCTATCAAGAGTATGTCGTCCACGTACAATACGAGGAAGACAACCTTACTCTCTGCCACCTTCTTGTAGATACAAGGTTCATCTGGGTTTTTGACCAAATCAAACTCTTTGATAACGACGTCAAAGCAGATGTTCCAACTCCGCGATGCTTGCTTTAATCCATAAAGGAATTTAAGCAGCTTGCACACCTTCCCGCTGCTCCCACTGTCTACGAAGCCCTCTGGCTGAGTCATGTACACGCACTCTTCTAAATCACCATTTAGAAAGGCGGTCTTAACATCCATTTGCAAGATTTCGTAATCATGATAAGCAGCGATGGCAAGCATGATCCGAATGGATTTAAGCATAGCCACTGGAGAAAAGGTCTCGTCATAGTCCACACCTGGTCTTTGACGAAAACCCTTTGCTACAAGTCTAGCTTTGAAAGTCTCCACTTTCCCATCTACACCAAGTTTCTTCTTGAAGATCCACTTGCTCCCAATGGGTTTTACCCCTTCAGGAGCAACGTCCAAAGTCCATACTTTGTTAGTGTACATGGATTCCATCTCGGACCGCATAGCATCCAGCCATTTCACTGAGTCCCCACTCGTGATGGCCTGCTCGAAGCTAGTTGGGTTATCATCCTCCATGATGCAATCCTCTCTCCCACCATCCATGAGAAAACCGTAGTATCTCTCAGGTGGGCGAGGAACCCTACTAGATCGGCGGAGAGGCTGAGGTTCATCGGAAGCTACTGAATCCTCTGGTTCCACTAAATCTTCTGTTGTGTTTTGTTCAGCTGGAACCTCTTCCAGTTCTACCTCAGAGCCACTAATTTCTTTTGCAAGAAATTCCTTTTCTAAAAAGGTGGCATGTTGAGCAACAAATACTCTTTGTTCCTCATTGTGGTAGAAGATATATCCTCGCGAATGTTTGGGATATCCAACAAACTTACACAAAACAGATCTTGCCTCGAGTTTGTCCGGTTTTTGTCTTTTGACATAGGCCGGGCAACCCCATATCTTTATAAAATTAAGATATGGTCTCTTCCCTTCCCATATCTCATATGGTGTGGTAGGCACAGATTTGGTGGGAACCCTGTTCAGTAGGTATGCTGCCGTTTCCAGTGCATATCCCCAGAAGGAAACAGGTAACTCAGCTACACTCATCATAGAGCGCACCATATCTAATAGGGTGCGGTTTCTCCGCTCCGATACACCGTTGTGCTGTGGTGTATATGGAGGAGTTAGCTGAGAGAGAATCCCATTCTCTTTTAGGAAGTCCAGGAATTCAATGCTCAAGTATTCTCCTCCTCGATCAGATTGTAGGATTTTAATACTTTTTCCGGTTTGGTTCTCAACTTCTTGTTTATGTTCTCTAAATTTCTCAAAAGCTTCTGATTTGTGTTTCATCAGGAACACATATCCGAATCTAGAGAGATCGTCAGTGAATGTAATGAAGTACGAAGAGCCATCCCTGGCATGTGTAGACATGGGACCGCATACATCACTATGTATAAGTCCCAAGAGTTCGGTAACTCTTTCTCCGTGTCCCGTAAACGGAGTTTTGGTCATCTTGCCTTTGAGACATGACTGGCAAGTGTCATAAGATGAAAATTCAAACGGATTTAAATATCCATCTTTATGCAACTTAGCTAGTCGTGTCGCATTGATGTGGCCCAGTCTACAATGCCACAAGAAGGATTCGTTGAGTTCAGAACTCTTCCTATTGTGTGTGTTTGTTATGCTCAGAACTGTTGATTGATTTAGAACATAAATGCCATTGCACAACGTGCCTAATCCAACCAACTTTTGGTTACGGAAAATGTTCATAACATTGTCCTGTAATACAAAATTATATCCCTCTTTACTTAATAAAGAAACCGATATAATGTTGCATATCAGGTTCGGCATGTAATAGTATTCGTTCAGAACCAATGTATTACCAGTTGGTAATACAAGGTGATATTCTCCGACAGTCTTAGCTGCAACAATTGCACCATTTCCAACTCTAATGTCTTTATCACCTTCTCCAAGTTCTCTTCCTTTTCTAAGCCCATGTAACTGATTACATATATGGGATCCTGACCCGGTATCTAATACCCAGGACGTAGAGCAAATGGAGAAACAGTTCTCAGTAACGAACACACCCGAAGAAAATGCATCAACATGTACTTTCTTCATTCGGATGGCATGGGAATCCTGGTATTCCCCTATATCCTGTTCATTCCTATAACTCTTATAAGAAAGAACGGAACCAACGTTCCCCAGCACAGAATAACATGCGGGTTCGGTCAATACATCCATATTATTATCTTCATTAGGGCATGAAATGGTCGCTACCTGGAGAGAGAGAGAAGAAAACACTTTAGCGTATGCTCGTGCAAGATCAAATTGGTTATTATCTTATCTAATCAAGATGGCTCCCACTGCTTTTTATCAAATCTTCCTTCAAACCCTAAAAGGAAAGACTAGCCGGGATTAATTACACACTACAAGTTCGCCAATCTTTCAGCCAGGCCAGTGTCGGTACTTTGAGGGAGGTCCCCCGTGCTTTCGCACGAACCTAATTAATGTAAACCTCGTTTTCCCAGAGGCGTAACCCCGTTGACACCTTTCTAGACACCTACTTGATCAGCTAATTGCAATGTGTAAAACTCTCCCAGGAGTAACTCTTACTCGCAGTGGGTATCGGGATCCAACTATCTCATAGAAGGTATGCAATCTCATTGCAAATTTCAACACTTGAAATTCCCGATAATATTTTGCCCCAAGCATCCTATGACCTTGACGGAGGTCAACAAACCACAGGGTGCAAGTCAAGTTCAACCCGTCATTTCTTGATTGAATCAAACCCACCCGCACGACCCTTGACGGAGGTCAACAAGGTCGTACGACTACCCTAATCTAATCTGCATCATATGCATAAGCAGACAAATACTAGTTAGCTACCGCACACTACGCTTTGACGGAGGTCAACAAACGTAGCACGAATACTAAGTAGGATTTATCTGAAATGACGGAGGGCTACGTCAGGTTTTTCTGAAAACCTATTGCGTAATGAACTTGATATCGTTGTAGAATCAAATGAAGTTTTAAAAATGGAGTGATTTTGAGGCTTTTCTAGTTTTGCTAAAGGGGTCACTCCCGGTGAAGGGATCGTTGGCCCTTTCCTCGTCGAATGAGGTGCGGGATATATCATATATATCACTGTGCAAAGCATAAACTATAGAATCAATCAAAAGCAAACCGAGTGTGTAGCATCTGCCAGTTATTGCTAAAGGAGTCACTCCCGGTGAAGGGATCTCGGTCCTTTCCTCATCGAATAAGGTGCAGGATATATCACATATACCGCTGTGCAAAGCAAGAACTGTAGCTACCTGTTTTATTTTAAAATTCGATTCCACAACATCTTAGGTTTCTTATCTTTCATTAATCACATTAATGAAGTCCCATCATTTAAATACCTAAACATCACAGATAGATATGACGTACACTTATGCCATCCGCATTCGCCTCGATGTCCCCTCGTGCACCGTTAGGTTAGGTAACTAACGACAGAGCAGGGCAGGGCTAGCGCGGGTGTAAAACATAAGTAACGTCTATATAATATATCATATATACTATATACTATATCCATCACAGAATCACATCACAGAAATCACAGCAGAAGAAACATATGAAATATTGGATATACTAGGACGTCCGTGTTTTCAATACGAGCCAGTATAAAACACGGATTCCACGGTCGTGATGAATAGCCAATCCCACACCCCTAGACCCCTACGAGAGCGGCAAGCAACCCTGCCAATTCTAGGGTTAGGAGACCCGGACTCGACTCCTCGAGTTGGTCTCCCACTGGACCCCAGAACCCGGTTACTCGTGCTCCCCTCCTTGGGTCTATCCTAATGCGGAAAAGTAAATAATATACAAAGGGTGACAACTTCCGCTACCTGGAAGTGCCCCAAATAAAAGAATATTACATACAAGTTTTTACATGAATGAAAATGAAAAACACTCATCTCACATAAAAACCCCCCGGCTATTCGAACACGACGATCCAATATAACATATCCAGCAACACATAACATCACATGTCATCAACGTAAGTAAATATGCGCATCCCAATTGTCGTTGACATATAGCAACGAAACCGGCGATATCACATATTACACTTACGGTCACAGAAAAGAAAGTGTAAAACTACAACAATTGGAATCCGCAACTTCTTTAGACATCGCATGCCTAATCAAATGAAATACTTAGACATCACATGCCTAATAGATATAAATCCCGCATTTTAGTCTCATTATCGAAAACTCTTTTCAATATCATGTGGGACTAAACTGCTAGATTTATAACATTCATTCAGTTATCTTATAACTGTTTATGAATTCCAATTATTGTATCACATTCTAGATAAACAGAAAATGTTAAACTTTCCGATCGAACAGTCGAATACCCAAGTTTTCCCGATACAGCTCAACACATGAAATAAGTCTAACAACATTCAGTTCGTGCCTCAGTACCAACGGTCCAGCCGTAGAAGGGTCAAGCCAATGCCTCACATGTGGCACGCCGTACTGCCCCAAACCCGAAGGTTCAAAGGGCGGTTCAAGACGGTCACATAATCGAGTTAAGGTTTGTTGTCTTCTAGAGGGTCCATCGCGTTACTTGCACTACTTAGAACGTCGTTAAACTACGGAAAAATCCAACACATGGAAATTTCCCGACAGGGGAAAAATTGGGTATTTATATCCGGTCGAACTTTTTAACATATTCTAAAAATTATCCGGAAAAACACAAAGACGAAATTTGATAATCCGATCGAAACACCGAATCCCCAAAATAACCCCAGAAAATTCAACTCTTAAAAAAATATTAAAAATTCCCAGGAAAATCACCACTGGAAACTAAGAGTTACTGTGCAAAAAACTTTACATACTGTGGCCGTACGGCCGCGGAACCGCCGCATGAGCCTTGCTCATGCCGCGGAACCGCGGTGATATAGTGGAATTAGGCTCACGAATTTTACAGTAAACCTTAGAATTTCCTGCTGATTTTTCTGCATATTTTTAATATCGAAAAACTCCAGATTTTGGAAAAAGTCCAGAGAGCATGTTTGTGTTAGGGTTTCGGGTTCGTTCGGGTTTGAAACTTCGTCTAGACTTCGCCTAAGGCTCTAGCTAGGCTCTGATACCAGTGAAAGGTTCCTAGGCACCCTATAGAGGTCTCACAAGGCATCAACCATGCCAATTTATAAAAATTATGGTGCCGAGAAACCCTAATACGGATCGTCGGCTAGAATCCTAGGCGAAAAACGAATCTAGTTAACATTTTAACTAAAGGAGAGAGACTACAACCTTTGTAGATCCGGTTCTCCACTTGCTTAGCTCCACGTAGGTGTCCTCTTGCTGTCCATCTCGAATCCTAGACTCGATCGTCGGCTTCATCGGGAAAACGAGCGGGCAATGTCGTCGGCTTCGTGCCGAAGATGATCTACGTCGAGGTTGCACAAGTTCAAGCTCCAACTTCACCAAGTTGTGAAACTTGTGAAGAAAACACCCAAAACAACTTGGCAAGAGGTAGAGGGTGAAGAAATAGGAGGTGGGTTCACTTTAGAATTGGATTTCACTCACTTTTGCTCAAGTTGCCATTGATGGCATCAAGCTTTTCTCTTGAAGATGAAGATGAAGAAGCAAATAGAATATGATAAGTCTTGTGTAAAAAGAATAATAAAATCAACACTTATCATCTTCTAACCTTGGTTAAGTGTAGAGAATAAACCATGGTAAATGGGAATGGTTAGGGTTAAGCAAGAAGACAAATGGTCACTTTAGTCAAAGCTTGATGAAGCTTCATCAAGCTTCATGACAAAAAGAAACCATTTTCTTATCTTTTATCTAATTAAATAAATATAGAAAGGATAAATAAATAGATGAATAATACAAAACCCTAACCATCATCATAACCATGGTTTAGTTCTTTGCACTTAACTAAATGATCAAGTATCATCAATCATGATACAAATGTGTGCACAAAAGTATATCACATATACTTCTTGCACATCAAGTGAGAAAATCCATATAAAGTGAACCAATACTAGCTAATGCAAAATAATATATCAAATATATAATTATACATTAAATCATTAAATCAACACTTGATTTAACGATCCGGTTATATCGCATATAACCGACTAGTATCTAATGTATCGATTTATCGAATCAATGATTCGATAACTAGGTCATATCGAATATAACCAATCGAAACATTTATCGCGAGAATGAAATACGTAATCACATACACGCATTATTCTCGGTCCCGCACATATCTCATATGCGCTCCTATTTCGTTTCGCTTGAGCCAGGAAACCTCTGTGTAGGACTCTAAAGACTCGTCAATACGCCGGTAGCAGATATGCACCCACAAGCCGCAAGCGGTCTGCTAAACGTAACGGCCATCCGGGTATTGAGCGATCAGAAGATCGACGAGCTAGCCCGCTCATACTCCTGTGAATCCAACCAGTAACACTTACCGTACAGTCCGGTCTGTTCGTCTGATACGTCGCATATCAAGTCTAGGGGTGGTAAACGTCAGACCCCAATAACCGATAAGTCGTGCCGATGTGAGGCTCATAACGGGTCGAGAAACTACTGGTAACACTTACCAGCAAATCTCTGATCAGCCCTGGCCAGGGACTTCCCTGTTACGGCCAATCGAGCACAGCGCAACATCAACCCCCAATACCGGGAGAGACGAAACCCCTCCTATCGCTCATTGCTTCCATGTGACTCGGGACTGTACCCAAAGACCACCGTTTTGCACGCCCTCATGGACGTGGTAAGGTGGAGATCAAAGCACAGTAGGAATCACACAAGACTCTATGACGATCTCGGGTCTACAGACTAACCTGTACAAGTGTCACCTGAGAACTGCCATCTGACGTGAGGTATAATACCATCTGGGAGTTCTCGGTGAGTCCGTCCAGTGTACCCAGTCTCCACTGAGCACCCGTATACCATCTCTAATGTCAAACACCAATGGATATGGGATCATCCATCGCCCATCTCATGGGTCGAGAAGCGTATACGCTAGTCTACTCTGGTATATCGATGCCCCGTCTCGATACACCCACGACTAGGGACCTTGAAGGATGTACTTATGGACTACCATGTCCCCACTAGTATGATCTGCATCATAGTCCAGGTAGTCAAGTACATATCCTAAGGGCTTTACCAACATGTAACCATAAGACAGTTTAAAGAGAAGACAATAATGTGGCAGGACATGTTCCTATAGTTCAAGGTCAATGAATTGGGTACAATACCCAACTATAAATTAAACCCAAGCCCAATCTAGAGCTAAACCTATGCCCTGATACTACAAACCCTTGTCATGCCCCGCTTCTGAAGATACAAAAATTTCGGGACGTAACTCAGACAACCATGCTGCCTACAGTAAGAAATTATCCTTCCATAATCACATTAAGGTAGTTATGCAATAATCAAGCAAAATATAAAATATCTAACACTAATCATCTGTCCAATGCAATAATAAACAATAATAGAAATCAAGACAATAGCGGAAGCAAATAACTGGAATATCAAGTATCAATAGATCCAAGAATAAGGAACAATAATAGTATTGGTCCCTTATGGGCTCAAAAAAAAAATCTAAGAACAATGATTCAATTGGAAATAAACCGAAACCATAAATAACTAAATAAGCAATAACACCCCTCAATGCTTGGCAATCTTCTCGAACTAATCTCGATCCAACGGTGCTAAAGTGACAAGATTTGGGTCATGTAAAACTCAAACGTCAGATAATCATATGTAATATAATATCATAAGGAATATAACCGAGATAGAATATATCATATACAGGAAATCGATGTTAGGTGATTTTATTTAACATGAGCAATACATGATGATATAACAATTAGGATATAATCAAGGCAATCATGTCAAGTGTAAATCCTAGATGTCCAAATCTCTAAGTTATTTATCCTACAAGTATTTGAAATCAATCAATACAATTATTAAATGGTTCATTTAGGATCGAACCTATGACCTATGGAAAGACAATACAATGTGATTATCAAGATATACAAGAATGGACCATCGAATGATATTAACACATCATTCCAAGACACGAGTGTCTATTTCCGCAACGAGTGGAGGAATAATGACAGTATCACAAATCCAAAGCACGAATACCCCTATCAATGTACCAACGAATGATGTTGGCGCATCATTCCAAGACATAAATGTCTATTTTCGAAATGTACCATCGAATGACGTTGGCGTATCATTCCAAGACATGAATGTCTATTTTCGAAATAAAGGGACGAATGATGCCGGCTCATCATTCTAAGACAAGAATGTCTATTTTCGAGTAATCAATCTCTAACTGCTGATTCAAGAATAGATAGGTAATAGGTCATGTCTAGTCAAGTTCAGTCAATCAAATCAAGTCAAGTCAAGTCAAGAGTATCATGAATATGTTGGTATTGGACAACTATTATGTGGCATGAGTCCTAACATGGTAAGTAGTGAACACGTTCAAGCATAAATAAATGTAACAATCACGCACTGGTTTTAACAGGAATATCATGATCAAGGCATGCAATAACAAATTAATATCCAACATGTTCATGATAACAAATAACATGGATACATGAAACAGTCTGTACTCTAGCATGTCAGGTATAACATCATCAACCAGAATATATAATACAATCATAATAAGTGTCAGGTAGCGTATTGTGCATGTGTAACATGATTTAGCATATCGTATAACATATCAAGTTCAAAATCAGTTTCATGTCAGTTTGAGACGGCTATATCAAGTTCAAAATCAGTTTCATGTCAGTTTGAGACGGCTCAGGTAATGTTGAGAAGGCTCAAGTGTATTAGAAACGACTCGTGTAAGGTTAAGATGTCTCACAAGTGCTTCAGAATAGTTATATGCTTTCTGGTTACATAAGACGGTTCATGATTGTCTTGAGCTGGCTCATAGCCTATCTTGAAACGGCTCACAGTATTTTAGGACGGCTCGTGCTATGACTGGAAATTATATTAATTCTCTGTGTGCATGAGACGGCTCGGGTAATTTTTTAGCCGGATCATGGCTAATTTTTCTGATACGATCAGACTTACAGTTTCAATTATATTCAATTCAAGTTCAAATACTATAGCAACTATAATTACGTCGATTATCATATGTTCTAATATATCGATTAACAACAAAAAAAATAGTGGATTTAGGTTCGATGATAAATATCATGCTTGATCTAGATTCAACGATACATATTTCATGGATCATAATTTATCGATACATCGAGATTCAGATCTTAATGCAATGTCAGTTTAGTTTAATAACAATAGATCAAGAACATAACTTGAATACAATACAATACAATACCATATAGTTCAATATAATATAATGTAAGACGAAAGATCTGATCTTTCCGTTAGCATGTAGCAAGTATTGAATACTTGCCTCGATGATGAACGGAGACGATAAGGCTTTGAAGACGAAAACATGATCTTGACTTTGGATATGCAGCCGAGTTAATAAGAACGTGGCAAAGATCGCATCACAGAAGCAAGAAGTAGAATACAATGATGACGAAGACATGATCTTGAAACCCAAGCAACGATGAACTTGACGCAGAGAGAAAGAGAAAGAGATGACTGTGATGATGATGGCGATGAATAGATTGTAAGTCCATGCTACCGCTCCCGGTTCTTACGAGCTTGCGGAAATGACGAAAAACGATTTTTCTAGAGGAGATAACATGGACTCAAAACGGATCTTTGTTAAACTATCTACCTAACATCCTAACTAGGAGTTGTTAACTACTCGGTTAGGGGGTTATACCTTTCTTTCTTGAACTCCTTCGTCTTCAACCCTTGATGGTGTACGGATCGGCTTCACCCCATCGTCTCCTTGCGCCGAAGATCGATCCACCCGAAAGCTTCTACCTTTGGCTTCTTCTTCGAACTTTGAAGAAACTAGTTCACTCGGTTTGCTAAACCTTGTGAACTAGAGTGAGTAGAGGAGAGTGTGTTGGGATTTTTCTCTATGGTTCTTGCTTCTCAACACATGAGACAAGTGAACCATAGACTAGAGAGAGGGAGAGCAAGAGAAAGAGGGTGATAGCTCAAAAACAAGAGAGAGAAAGGAAATGAGAGAATGAGCAAGACTTTTTCCCCCTTGGCTCTCATAATCCAAAGCCATCATAACCAATAATAGCAATCAAGTATTATGTGATGGTTTAAGTCAAAATGGCCATATCATTTCATGCACTCATTTTGCACAAGAGAAACAAGCAAGCAAAAGTCTTTGCCATGAAATGATAGCCATTGTCATGATGATGGTCAACTAGTCCAACCTAGTCAACCGGTCAACAAAGTCAACAAGTCAACAAAGTCAACCCCTCAACAACCATATCACTATAATACTTAATTAATATTAATGTTAATCATATATCATATTCTCATTAGAGTTGAGCAAAAAGTCAACAGTCAACAGTCAATAACCCTAATGAGAATCCTCTGCCTCTGTCTCTCCGTCAACTGTGCATACACACCCGCATCCGCGTTCCGAGGAACACGAATACAAACGAGATAAAACCAATCCCAAAACGTACACTAGGATCTGGCTTAAACCAAAGCCCGCTAGTGTTAACTGTCCGGACACTGTACGTGCACAAGTGCACGGATGTGACCGAACCCTGTCGCAAAACCATGCGACCTGTCGCAAAACCATGCGGCCTCTACTCTTTTGCCTAAAGGCGAATAGCTTTCTGTGTGGGACTCTAAAGACTCGACACTACGCTGGCAGTGGGTTTAACCACAGACCGCAAGCGGCACTAGCTGTGCGTAACGGTCCCCAGGTAGATTCCGACAAGAAGACTGATGAGGTGAAACCCATCTGAACTCCTACTGAGTCTGACTGTGACAATCTCTATACAGTCCGGTCTGTTCGTCTGATACATCGCATGGCGGGCCTAGGGGACGGTAAACGTCAGTCCCCCAATAGCGGTACAAGTCGTGTCGGAGTGAAGCCCAGAACACCCTAAGATAACACTGGAAGCCTACCAGTATATCTCGCTTGCCCTGGCCAGGGACTACTCGTGTAATGGCTCTCCTAGACACAGCGCGATGTCAACCCCCAATACCGGGAGAGACGAATCCTGTCTAACCGTCACTGCCTCCAAGTGCTTCAGGACTGCACCCAACTACTACCTGTTTGCACGACTCCTTTGAGCCGTGGTAGGGTAGCAATCTAAGTACAGTGGGAACACACTCGAGGCGAAGTGACAGTGTCAAGTCAGCGGACTAAGCTGTACTCATGTCACCTGGGAACTGATAACTGACGATAGGTATAGTACCAACCAACAGTTCCCGACGAGTCCTGTCCAGTGTACTCGTAACCCAACGAGCACCCGCATACTATCTCCAGTACGATGTACTGATGGCTGTGGGACAGACCATCTCCCACACTGGGATGAGAAGCGCATACGCTAGTCTACTCCGGAGTATCGATGCCCTGTCTCGATAGTCCTGCGACTAGGGACCTGCATAAGGATGTGCTTATAAATTACCCAGCCCCCACTAGTGTGACTGCCATCACAACGCTGGTAATCAAGCAAAGATCATAAGGGCTTCACTAATGTGTATAGGTGATATACTAAAATAAACACATGTACACATTGAAGTAGAAACAAACCAAGTAGCATATACTACTATATTGAGCAAGATTGTTTATACAAGGTGAATATCCCAAGCTTCCATTAAGTAATATACAAACTAGTATGATACAGTAATGGCCTCTAGGGCATATACACTAACAATCTCCCACTTGCACTAAGGCCATGTACTGGCGTATCGAAGACCTATCATCTCTATCAGCCGCTCGAACTGAGTCTGGGGCAAGGCCTTTGTGAGTGGATCAGCAGTGTTGTCTTCTATAGAAACTCTCCGAACCTCGATCTCCTGGCGACCCACGATCTCCCTGATCAGGTGATACCGCCTTAAGATGTGTCTGGACTTCTGATGGGACCTTGGTTACTTTGCTAAAGCTATAGCCCCGTTGTTGTCGCAATACAGAGGTATTGGATCAACAATGGACGGAACCACCTGAAGTTCAGTTAAGAACTTCCTTACCCAGACAGCTTCTTTTGCGGCATCTGCAGCAGTGATATATTCCGCTTCCATCGTCGAGTCATCAACGGTTTCTTGTTTGGAACTCTTCCAACACACCGCCCCTCCATTGAGGGTAAAGACATAACCCGACATGGACTTGGAATCATCCTTGTCACTTTGGAAGCTAGAGTCAGCAAAGGCCTCGATCTGGAGGTCTTTTCCGCCATACACCAAGAACATCTCCTTAGTCCTTCTCAGGTACTTGAGAATATTCTTTACTGCTATCCAATGTTTCTCCCCAGGGTTTGACTGATACCGGCTTACCACACTCAGTGCATAAGCTACATCTGGTCTGGTACACAACATCGCATACATTATAGAGCCTACCGCAGAAGCGTAGGGTATAATAGACATGTGATCCCTTTCCAAATCAGTCTTGGGAGACATCTCTTTGGAGAGGGTGATCCCGTGACAAGCCGGTAGATTACCGCGCTTGGAATCTTCCATACTGAATCTTTTCAGTATGGTGTCGATGTATATGGACTGTGAGAGTCCCAGTATCCTCTTGGATCTGTCACGATAGATCCGGATCCCCAGAATGTATGAGGCATCACCCAGGTCTTTCATGGAGAACCTGTGTGACAAGAACCCCTTGACAGATTGTAGCATAGGAATGTCATTTCCTATTAAGAGAATGTCATCCACGTATAAAATGAGGAATACTACAGTTCTCGCTACAAATCTACTATAGATGCATGGTTCATCTGGATTTTTGATAAAGCCAAATTCCTTGACCGTCTCATCAAAACAGATGTTCCAACTCCGCGATGCCTGCTTTAGTCCATAGATGGACTTAAGCAACTTGCACACCTTTCCGCTGCTCCCACTCTGAATGAAACCCTCTGGCTGGTCCATATAAACACACTCCTCTAAATTTCCATTTAGAAAAGTGGTCTTTACGTCCATTTGCCAAATCTCATAATCGTGGAAGGCAGCAATGGCAAGAAGGATCCGAATGGATTTCAGCATAGCTACTGGAGAATAGGTCTCGTCATAGTCCAAACCAGGTCTTTGACGAAAACCCTTTGCAACCAATCTAGCTTTATAGGTCTCAACCTGTCCATCTACACCAATCTTCCTTTTGAAGATCTACTTGCATCCTACGGGTTTTACCCCATCTGGAGCAACGTCCAACGTCCATACTTTGTTGGTGTACATGGACTCCATTTCGGTCCGCATTGCATCCAGCCATTTTACCGAGTCAATGCTCTGAATGGCCTGCTGGAAGCTAGTCGGCTCATCATAATCTATGATGCAATCCTCTCTATCCCCGTCTATGAGAAAACCGTAGTATCTCTCGGGCGGATGAGACTGCCTACTACTTCTGCGGAGCGGCGTAGGAATGTCCTGATCTTATGAACCCTCTGGTTCTACTAAGCTTTCAGTAATAGCTCATGGTTCTGGAATTTCTTCCAGTTCTATTGCGTTCCCACTTATCTGATTTTCCAAAAATTTAGTTTCTAAGAGGTGGGCATGACGAGAAACATAAATCTTTTGTTCCTCTTCGCAATAGAAGAAATATCCCTTGGAGTTCTTTGGATATCCCACAAACTTGCACTGTACTGAGCGTGCCTCGAGCTTGTCCGCATGCTGCTTTTTGACAAAAGCTGGACATCCCCATGTCTTAATGTGATTAAGATAGGGTCTCTTCCCACACCACATCTCATATGGTGTAGTAGGCACAGTCTTAGTTGGAACTCGGTTCAAAAGGTATGCAGCTGATTCTAGTGCATATCCCCAGAATGATCGCGGTAACTCAGCGTTACTCATCATGGACCGTACCATATCCAATAGGGTTCGGTTCCTTCTCTCCGATACACCGTTATGTTGCGGAGTGTATGGAGGAGTAAGCTGAGAGAGAATTCAGTTCTCTTTTAAGTAGTCCAGGAACTCGGCACTCAAGTATTCACCACCTCGACCCGATCTTAGAATCTTGATACTTTTGCCGGTTTGTTTTTCTACTTCATTCTTATATTCCTGGAATATTCCAAAGGCTTCGGACTTATGTTTCATTAAGAAGACATAACCGTACCTTGAAAAGTCATCCGTAAAAGTAATGAAGTAAGAATAACCGCTTCGCGCATGTGTAGACATTGGACCACACACGTCGCTGTGTACGAGTCCCAAGAGCTCGCTCGCCCTTACTCCGTGTCCAGTGAACAAAGTCTTTGTCATCTTTCCTTTGAGACAGGATTGACAAGTGGCATACGATTGATATTCGAACGGATTCAAATATCCTTCAGTATGTAACTTCGTCAACCTTCTCTCATTGATGTGACCCAGTCTACAATGCCATAAGAAAGTCTGATTTATTTCCGGAGACTTTCTTTTGTGTGTATTCTGGACATTGAAAATCTGTGGTTGGTTTAGTACGTATATACCATTGCTTAATGTACCTAACCCAATCAGAACTTGATTAAGGTGAATGTTTACAACATTACTTACAAACACAAATTCATAACCTTCTTTAGAAATCAAAGATACATAAATGATATTACAAGTTGCGTTGGGTACAAAAAAGCAATTACGTAAAAACAAAACATGTCCATCTGACATTCCCAGGTGATAGTCCCCCACGGCCTTAGCATCCATGCTAGCTCCGTTTGAAACTTTGAGGGTCATGTCACCTGCCTTCAAAACCCTACGGTTTCTCAACGCCTGCAAATAATTACAGATATGAGATCCTGATCTGGTATCCAATACCCAGGAAGTAGAGTTTATTGATAGACAGTTTTCAATAACATACACACCTGAAGCTGAAGCCGCAACTTGCTTCAGTTCCTGTGTCCTGGCTTTCCAAGCCCTGCAATCTTTCTTCCAGTGACCACTCTTATGACAGAAAAAGCACTCTTCTTTATCCACAAGCCTTCCCGCTGCCTTTGTTGCTTTTGGTTTTCCCTTCGTATCCACTTTACTAACACCGCCCCTTGGTTTGGCGGAGGCTTTCTTCTTCTTTCCCTTGGCTTTTGCCTTGGACCTAGAAGATGAAGATCCTCCTACAAACAAAATGGATGTTTCCCTACTTTTCTGTAGGGTGCCCTCTGCACTCCTCATCATGTTGAGGAGTTCTGAAAGTTCAACTTCTTTTTCTTGTAAGTTGAAGTTCAGGATAAACTGGGCGTAAGTGGAAGGAAGGGACTGGAGAATCAAGTCCGTATAGAGCTCGTTCTCTAACGTGGTCCCAAGGTCCGCGAGCTCCTCAATGAAGCCAATCATCTTAAGCACGTGTTCCGCTACCGATGATCCGATGGCCAACCTTGCCGAAAATAACTTCTTCGACACTTCGTATCTTGCGATACGAGATTGCTCTCCATACAGTTCTTTTGTATGGAGAAATATGGATTCGAGGTCCATATTCTCGTGCCTCCTCTGATGTTCGTTGTCCATAGAGGCAAGCACGAGGCACTTGGCCTTCGCGCAATCGATCTCCCAGGTCTTGCGGATTTCCCTATCTGCGACGCTGGTTTTGGGACCTAGGACAGGGGGAGCTTTGGTGGTAAGGAGATATCCCAACTTGTCATAAGTGATTGCCATTTTGACATTCCTGAGCCAATCTTTGTAGTTTGGCCCTGTCAGTATGTTTTTATCTAGTAATAACTTAAGTCCGGTCATTATGATTGGTCGCTGCAATTAGGAGAGAGAGAAGAAACACTTTAGCATGATGCTCTTGCAAGTTTAGAGTGGTTTTTAATTTGTCTAAACAGGATGGCTCCCACTGTCTCTCGAATCCCTCCTCAAACCAAAAAGGAAGAATTAGTCAGGATCAATCTCACCGTACAATACTTGCTTAACCGTTCGGCCAGGCTGGTGTCGGTACTTCGAGGGAGGTTTTCCAACGCTTTCGCGAAGTTCCTTAATTTAAGAACCTCTTTTCCTTGGGGGCGTAGCCCCGCTAACACCTTTCTAGACACTTACTTGGTTTATAGCATTGATCGTTAAGTGAGAAATTTCCCGAGGAGTAGCATATACTCACAGTAGGATCGGGATCCAAATATCATCGCGTGACGAAACTGAAGGAATCCTACCAGAATCATCACACTCCAAATGGTATGCAATACTAGCAAGTTTCAGTTCTTTTGAAACTCCCGATGTGGATTTTTGCCCCATGCTCTTATGACCTTAACTTTGGCCAACAAATCATAAGTCACATGTCAAGATCTACCCGTCATTCTCCAGGTTAATTTGAGCCCACCAGCACATACCCTTGACTTTGGCCAACAAGGTAGAACGACTACCCCAAACCAACACATCTATCTATGCTGCACATGAATACCCAATAGCTACCAATCACTATGCCTTGACTTTGGCTAACAAATATAGCTTGAATACTATTGACCATCCATGTGAAACGACGGAGGGCTACGAATGGTTTTGGCGAAACCGTGAACGTAGTGAACTTGATATAATCGATGGAACGAGATAGCTTTTAAAAGGAGTGGTTTAAGCTCAGCATTTAAAAGTTAGTTTTTGAAAAGAACCGAGTGGTTTTCAAAGTGTTCCAACGACTTTTACTCGGTTTATTTTTCTTGCATTAGTTCTTTTAATGCGTGTTTTTCTTGCATTAGTTCTTTTAATGCGTCCCATCATTTAATCCTACCATTGCAGAAAACAACCAAAATATGACGTACGCTAATGCCATTCGCATTCGCCACGGGGCCCCGTCATTACCCGTTAGGTTACTTAACTAACGACAGAGCGGGGGCTGGGCTAGCGCGGCTGCAAAACATAAGCAACGCCTAAATAATATCATATTTAGATATATTGCAATGATAGCCATTTCAGATCACAGATGAATACATTGAATATACTAGGAATCCGCAATTCGTACGAGCCTGTAACGAAAAGCGGATTACACGGTCGCGGTAAATAGCCAATACCCTACCCTAGACCCCTACGGGTGCGGCAAACTACCCACCAAATATCCGAAGTGGAGCAACCTCCCTCAACGACGTGAGTAGGCCACTCGGCACTTCGAGATACCCGGTAGTTTGTGCACCCCACCTTAGGTCTATCCTAGGAGCAAAAACAGTAAAAAGAAATTATACAATGACGGCTACAACCCTGACCCGGTTGTGCGGCCAAAAATAATATTACATCAATTTACATATTACATGAATTGAAAGAAAAGAAAACTCTCATCTCACAACCCCCGGCTATTCACCCGCGACAATCCAAAGAATTCATATACACATACCATCAACATTACAGATCACAGATTTGTATAACTCCCACTAATCGACATATAGCGATTAGCAGACGTTCAATACAAATATCACATCACAGAAATAAACCCGTCAGCTTAAGTCATTAGAAACTCGATCAAAATACGGTTTTTAAAGCCCCCAAAACAAATTTTTCTTTCTGGAAAAACTGGGCTGAAAAAACATATACCAAAAATCCCAAAATGCCCCATAGAACAAACTGCAACCAAAATCCCCCACGGCCGAGTCAACTCGGCCGCGGAACCGCGGCGGGAGCATGCTCCCGCCGCGTTTCCGCGGCGCTTTGATCGGATCAGTGGACCAATTTTTTGCAGTTTCTTCTAAAAACCCTAAGCCGAATTTTAAAGCATGATTTATCATTTTTGAACAGTGGAAAAATTCGACAGAAAGTTGATAATCCGGGTGTTTTTCACGACTTTTTTTTCGATCGAATTTCTAGTTACTATGCTAACATGTTAGGTAGTGTTTAACTAGGCTCTGATACCACTGTAAGTCCATGCTACCGCTCCCGGTTCTTACGGGCTTGCGGAAATGACGAAAAACGATTTTTCTAGAGGAGATAACATGGACTCAAAACGGATCTTTGTTAAACTATCTACCTAACATCCTAACTAAGAGTTGTTAACTACTCGGATAGGGGGTTATACCTTTCTTTCTTGAACTCCTTCGTCTTCAACCCTTGATGGTGTACGGATCGGCTTCACCCCGTCGTCTCCTTGCGCCGAAGATCGATCCATCCGAAAGCTTCTATCTTTGGCTTCTTCTTCGAACTTTGAAGAAACTAGTTCACTCAGTTTACTAAACCTTGTGAACTAGAGTGAGTAGAGGAGAGTGTGTTGGGATTTTTCTCTATGGTTCTTACTTCTCAACACATGAGACAAGTGAACTATGGACTAGAGAGAGGGAGAGCAAGAGGAAGAGGGTGAGAGCTCAAAAACAAGAGAGAGAAAGGAAATGAGAGAATGAGCAAGACTTTTTCCCCCTTGGCTCTCATAATCCAAAGCCATCATAACCAATAATAGCAATCAAGTATTATGTGATGGTTTAAGTCAAAATGGCCATATCATTTCATGCACTCATTTTGCACAAGAGAAACAAGCAAGCAAAAGTCTTTGCCATGAAATGATAGCCATTGTCATGATGATGGTCAACTAGTCCAACCTAGTCAACCGGTCAACAAAGTCAACAAGTCAACAAAGCCAACCCCTCAACAACCATGTCACTATAATACTTAATTAATATTAATGTTAATCATATATCATATTCTCATTAGAGTTGAGCAAAAAGTCAACAGTCAACAGTCAACAACCCTAATGAGAATCCTCTGCCTCTGTCTCTCCGTCAACTGTGCATACACACCCGCATCCGCGTTCCGAGGAACACGAATACAAATGAGATAAAACCAATCCCAAAACGTACACTAGGATCTGGATTAAACCAAAGCCCGCTAGTGTTAACTGTCCGGACACTGTACGTGCATAAGTGCACGGATGTGACCGAACCCTGTCGCAGAACCATGCGACCTGTCGCAAAACCATGCGGCCTCTACTCTTTTGCCTAAAGGCGAATAGCTTTCTGTGTGGGACTCTAAAGACTCGACGCTACGCTGGCAGTGGTTTTAACCACAGACTGCAAGCGGCACTAGCTGTGCGTAACGGTCCCCAGGCAGATGCCGACAAGAAGACTGACGAGGTGAAACCCATCTGAACTCCTACTGAGTCTGACTGTGACAATCTCTATACAGTCCGGTCTGTTCGTCTGATACATCGCATGGCGGGCCTAGGGGGCGGTAAACGTCAGTCCCCCAATAGCGGTACAAGTCATGTCGGAGTGAAGCCCAGAACACCCTGAGATAACACTGAAAGCCTACCAGTATATCTCGCTTGCCCTGGCCAGGGACTACTCGTGTAATGGCTCTCCTAGACACAGCGCGATGTCAACCCCCAATACCGGGAGAGACGAATCCTGTCTAACCGTCACTGCCTCCAAGTGCTTCGGGACTGCACCCAACTACTACCTGTTTGCACGACTCTTTTGAGTCGTGGTAGGGTAGTAATCTAAGTACAGTGGGAACACACTCGAGGCGAAGTGACAGTGTCATGTCAGCGGACTAAGCTGTACTCATGTCACCTGGGAACTGATAACTAACGATAGGTATAGTACCAACCAACAGTTCCCGACGAGTCCTGTCCAGTGTACTCGTAACCCAACGAGCACCCGCATACTATCTCCAGTACGACGTACTGATGGCTGTGGGACAGACCATCTCCTACACTGGGATGAGAAGCGCATACGCTAGTCTACTCCGGAGTATCGATGCCCTGTCTCGATAGTCCTGCGACTAGGGACCTGCATAAGGATGTGCTTATAGATTACCCAGCCCCCACTAGTATGACTGCCATCACAACGCTGGTAATCAAGCAAAGATCCTAAGGGCTCCACTAATGTGTATAGGTGATATACTAAAATAAACACATGTACACATTGAAATAAAAACAAACCAAGTAGCATACTACTATATTGAGCAAGATTGTTTATACAAGGTGAATATCCCAAGCTTCCATTAAGTAATATACAAACTAGTATGATACAGTAATGGCCTCTAGGGCATATACACTAACATAGATCGGCTACGAGATGATGCTTGCTAGGGTTAGGGTTCGGTTAGATGAGATGAGAGGAAGCTAGGGTTTTGTGAGGAAAAATTATGAGAATATCGGTTAGCATAAAAGTCATGGGGTTTAAATAGTATGAGTTAAAACATAGGCCGGATAGTTCACGGGATCTGTACTTGAGACGGCTCAAATATGTCTGAGCCGGCTCACGAGTCTGTCCTAGCAATCAATTCCCGCTGTCTCCATGAGATAGTTCAATCCAACCTTGAGCCGGCTCACAAGTCCTCAATTGTAATATTCAAATTATTAGCATAACAGTCAATTCAATTTATCTACTTAAATACCGTACGGTCGTTCTAGAGTGTTATATTATACCCAACTATAAAAGAATTCCATCCTCGAAATTCATGAACAACGAAAGAACAAAAACAAGTAAAAGAACAAGAACGAAAAATCTCATATTCACGGAAAAAAGGAACAAACAATACAAAGAAAGGACAAGAACAAGGAAACTCGGATTCACGGGAACAAGTTTGAAAAAAGGTACAAGCAAATCAAGGGTTCAAGGAAATAAAAATGCGGGAATCACCGATGAATCTCATCTTCTCGCTCCTAAATAGATTCTTGATTGATGTGGAATGTTGTATCTTTTATCGTTTTAATTACCGCAATCAACACGGTGTCGTAATTACTAGCTACGGTGAGTACGGGTCGTCCGTAGGGAAACTATAATTTTATTTCTAATGTTTTAGACGAGTTGATTCAGAAAAGGTTGGTTTTTTTTTATTCTAAGATTTATATAACAATGAGAAAATGGCTTATTAGGGTTTTAGGATTAGGGAGTTAAGAGATGGCGATTTAAATAATATTTTTTTATCTTTTAATTATTTATTGCTAAAAGAATAGGAATGAATATGGGTTAGGGTATTTAGAAGGGTACTAGGGATTCCCCCTATTGACCCCTGTCCTTCCATTTATCTCTATTAAACTCAAGCCTCCAATAAAACAAATATTAACTCATTCTCAAATTGGGGTCGCAATTATCATGAATTGGTAGTGCACCCAAATAGGGGGTTTAATATTTACTTGGTTGGAGTTATAACAATAAAAATATAAAAAGAACATGAGGGATTTATCATCTCTCATACTCCTCTTTCCTACAACTCTAACAAACGAGAATTTACTCGATCATTATTATAAGAAGAAGATGAAAAAGAAAGATGGAAGAATAATTACGATATGCTAACTATTAGGGCCCTTACTATAGCGAGATACAACCTTTGAGTGTAATCACATACAAATAGTTAAATCGGAAAAAGGAAGGGAAAAAGAGTTTTATTTTAATTGGAGAAACTAGCTACTAGATCTATCACGATAGCGAGGAGATTCTTTGAGCATCATGATTTCAAAAATCATTTAGAAAGGGAAAGGAAAGAATTCATAGAAAATCATCAAAAAGAATTACAAAATTAATTAAAGTGCAGGAAAAAGTAAAGTGCAAGGAATTTAAAGTGTGAGATAAGAGAAGATAAATAGAAAATTTACTCTACCTTTTATTCATCAAAACTTAAAACTTCATTACAATTTTAATGGCTAAGAATTTTGAAGAGGAAACTAATTCTAAAAAAAATAAACCATAAACATGAAAACCCTAGATGCCTCTCTGTTGGGTGCTCTCGGTGTTATTTATAGGCCCTGAAATCTGAAACCATAGCATCGAAGTCGCTGTATACGAAAATACGAAACCGCCCATGAAAACCTAACTTGTGCGGAGCTTGAATGGCGGCGGATCCATGGTCTTTTGGTGCTTTTGGCGGCGGTTCCGCGGTCAGATGAAGGGTTTGGGCTTCCAAACTTTTTGTGTTGCATTCTCGTTATTTTCGATGATTTTTGAGCACACAATTTCTTGAATTTGCTGACACTGAAATTTGCAGGGTTGACTGAGTTGACTTTGACTTTTAACTGGATCGGTCCGGTTTTTCCTCTAAAGTCCGTCATTCACTCCAAACCTGTTTCCTGCACTTATGTAGCAAACTCGGATTAAAATCACCATTTTCATAAGCAATATTATAAAGAATGGATGGTATTAAAATGCAATTTTATGATGTAAACAAATACCCCCAAACTTATTTTTTGCTCGTCCTGAGCAAACTGTTTTATTTTAAAGAATAAGAAAATCTTAGCTCACTTTCGTAGGCATCACGATTGCACTTAGTTTGTACAACAAGCCGTTAATATTTAGGTGTCCCTAGTAGAAGGAGTGTTGTCTCCTTAGGTTTATCAGCGGATTACAACCACAAAATCTCGTCAAGCTAGTTCATTGGTTAACCTCAACCCTAATCCTAATGTTTAGTATCTAAGTTAGAAAATCTATCATTCTAAGTTAGAAGCCTTCAACCCTTGTTTTTCACGCCTCACTTTTTATTTAACTTAAGCTATATATGTCTTCTATATGCTTGTGCAGATAGTGTCGTTTTGTTTCAAAATTTTCGATTAAAAGTTTTCATGCCTTCAATAAAAACCAGAAACAAGTTTCAAAAGTATCTCACGAGCTTATAAAGTTCTAAATTTCCTTGAGTTTTCATTCTACAACTTAGTCTCAAATCTGGAATTTTTATCGTCTTTGGCAAAGACTTGGTCTTATTCTTCACTCCACCTCTCACCTGTTTTCGTTCATATATACCTTTGTGAACGTGCAGTAGTCTTTAGTCTTGTAACTTCAATCCCCATTAAATTCTCTTTTAAAGTTTTATATTTTGTACTTGAAATTCGTCCTTAACCAAGATTATTCTTCCTCAAAGAATCGCGATGACTTTTAACTTGAAGAGAACACTTACTTGACTTGTTTTATTCGGCTTTCAAGATTTCTTAACGAGTTTTGGATCAATGACTCCCAAACCAGATGGTTTTAGGGTATTAGCTATAAAGACACCCCAAGGACTTAATTGCCCAAGTCACCAAGATCACAAAACAATGACTTATTTTATTCATGAGAATTCGAAGAAAGAAAACCAATGGAGATACTTTGGGTTATGCTTTTCATACCAAAATTAAAGATTTGTAAGTGTGGAAAAGGTGCATAATCACTCAAACCAAGCTCGAGATGTGTTATTTTTCAGACTTGGTTCTCATAAAAAATTCAATACATTCCCTTCATATTAACCTTGCTCATGAATCATGCTTAAAATTGCTTATTTCCAAACAAGCTTGTTTGATCTTAAGAAAATTCGCAAAGTTTTAACTTAGACATATCAAACTCGTCATGTAGTTCTCAAAACACCACGACACGTGTAGTGTAATGTAAAGACATATATTTGCTACAGTGAAACTCAAGGAGGGTTATTTTTCGGGTTTTTAAGTTCTTATTCTAGAATTTAGTTACTTATAACCTATCAATCTGAACTGTCAGATTTTGAATCTGTCGGATTAAAAATTTTCCTCTAGCTAACTTGACAAAAGATTGTTTTTGTATTTTTTTGTTATTTTTAATGCAGTACAAAATGATACAAACTTTCCTCCCAAATCTGTTTGTAGCAGTGTTCTCACTGATGCTGTCGTTCGAGCTAAAAAACCTAAAGACTTAGGTGGAGAATGATGGGGGCAATAGTTAGTCAAATGGAAAGCCTCCCCAAAACTTGTTCGAAGCACACACATTTTTTTTGAAAATTACTATTAATATACACACCGCCATTATTAGTTGAAATATCGTTGCCACTGTTTATGGCTGAAAAACCGAAGTATGGAAGAGAAGCGGAGGAAAGTCAGTAGTGATAAAGTGGCTCCTGTAAGAACAGGAGCTCCACCGATAGGTCAGCGGAAAAATACTCTATATCCATTTACTTTGAAAAGGGAACCGTCTTTAGGATTTTTTACATCCACTGCACCGTGCGGATATACGTACCGTACCAAAAAAAGGTCCCATCCAACGAGATCTCAGGTTACCCAGATAAAGATGGAGACGGGTATCGTAAAGAAGGACTTATTGTCCCGGTGTGAATGTATTTCGCAAAAGGTTTTTGTCGTGAAACAAATTTGTCCGGTTCTTTACTATAACTGTGTTATCGTAGGCTTCATCACGAAGCTAGTTCAGCTCGTTTAATTGCAGCTTCCGATAGCTGCCCGCTTGGTCAAGATCGAAATTAAGCTCTTTAATTACCCACATCGTCCTATGTTCGATCTCTACAGGGAGGTGGAAATCCTTCCTAAACACAAACCGATAAGGAGACATGCCAAGGTCGGTCTTATATGCAGTACGAAATTCGCAAAGAGTATCAGTCAGTTTAGAAGACCAATTTTTACGATTCTTAGAAACCATTTTCTCCAAAATTTGCTTGATTTGTCGATTGGAGACCTCGGCTTCCCCGCTCATTTAGGGATGATAGGGCGTAGAAAGCTTGTAGTTGATTGAATATTTCTGCATCAAAGCCTCAAAATACCGATTGCAGAAATACGTCCCATTGTCAATAATGATAGCATGAGGGTGCACGAACTGAGAAAAGATATTTTCTTTAAGCAACTTAACGACAACCTTTTGATAAGCTTAGGGCTCTTTACAAGAATTTAGTAGCAAGTATAATAGGGTTTTAAAAAATTGTAGAGAGCTAAAACCTACAAGCTAAGAATCTAATACTAAATGTGTAAACTTAACAAGCAAAAATAGGTTTTTAGTTACTAGGTTTTAAGAATACTCACATCCTCTAAACTAGCTTCACTTTGTGGTGGTAGGACTCTATAGTAGGCTTCATTAAGCTCTATGGAACAAGTTTAAACATCCACCTCCTTGATCAAAGAAGATCCATCTTGAAAGCTCGTAACTTTGGTTTCAAACTCAAAAGAGTAAACTAAGAAAATTAGGATGCTAAGCTAATGATCCTAGTGTTGTAGTTTGATCTCACTAATAATTTTATCTCTTTTATTTTATTTTTCTAAGTGTAATGAGAGGAGGAGGAAGAAACTCTCTTGAGATGAGAGAGAGAGTGAGGAAAATATTATGAACCATTTGTTAAAATGGTTACAATATTTATCTCCTTTCTACAAAATCTAAGACCTTTAATTAAACCAACCCTCCAAGTGTCAACCTCCTTCTCTTGATTACATATGTCACCCATATGGTGAGGGGTAAGGGTATGTTGCACTCTAGGAACAACATAAGCTTATAGAAAAGAAATGAAAAGAAAAGAATTAAACTAATTACAATTTGCATAATTAAATATAAATGTATAATTACAAATACATAACCATACACCTGTAATTAGTTTCTAATGTATCGAAATACATAAAGAAACAAAATTAATTAGCGACAAAATACTACTAAATACATATACTAAATATATGTATTTAATATTAAATCGAAACCCGACTTAATATCCGTCTTTGTAAAAAGAGCGACTAGTATTTCAACCGTCCGATCACCGTCAGCGCAACGAGTACACTAGTTTTGATTGGACCCCTGCACGTACACAGTATGGATACTACAACATTTCACCAAAGCAAGAAACCCTCTGTGTGGGACTCTGAAGACTCGACAATACACTGCCAATGAGTTACTGATGATACCCTAGAACTTACGAGTGCGTCAGTGGTACTAGCTGTATGTAACGGCTACCCAGATATCTGTCGATAAGGAGATCGACAAGCAAACTCATCTGAAACCCTAACTGAGCCTATCGGCGACATTCACCATACAGTTCGGTCTGTTCATATGAGAGTATCGCATATTAGGTCTAGAGGGGTGGTAAACGTCAGCCCCCTAATAACCTGATAAGTTGTGTCGGTATCAAGCCCATCACCAATCGAGAAACTATTGAACACCATCAGTAAATCTCATCCGCCCGGGCCCAGGTCTTGAAGTGATGGCTAACCATACATTGTGCGATATCAACTCCTAATACTGAGATAGATGAATCCCCTCTATCGCTTTCTGCCTCTAAGTGTTTCAAGACTGCACCCAAAAACTACCTGTTTGCATGACTTTTTAAAGCCGTGGTTGGATAGTAATCAAAGTACAGTGGGAACACACTCGAGATGAAGTGACGATTTTGAGTCGACAGACTATCCTGTACTCATATCACCTGAGAACTACTATCTGAAAATAGGTATAATACCATCCAACAGTTCCCGGTGAGTCCGTCACTCATAACCTAATGAGCACCTGTATACAATCATTGGTGCCATACACCAATAGCTGCGGGACAGGCCATCTTCCCTCTAGGGAATAAGAAACGTATACACTAGTCTACTCTAGAATATCGATGCCCTGTCTCAATACTCTCACGACTAGGGACATTTAAGGATGTGCTTATAGACTCTTCAACCCCACGAGTATGATCGCCATCATAACGCTGGTAGTCAAGCAAAGATCTTATGAGCTTTATCAACATGTATGATCGATACATAATAACAAGTAAAATATATCATATGTTTAAGATAAAGACAAACCAGATAGTATACTATCATATCGAGCAATACTGTCGTAAACAAATATATATCCTAAGCATCCAAAATGTAATATACAATCCTGTAATATACAATAATAGCCTCTAGGGTATACATATCTAATAATTTCCCGCTTGCACTAAGGCCATGTATTGGCACATCGAAGACCAATCATCTCCAATAGCCGCTCGAGCTGAGGCCAAGGAAGTGCCTTTGTGAATGGGTCCACCGTATTGTCCTTCGTATCTACTCTCCGAACTTCGATCTCCCGGCGATCAACAATCTCCCTGATCAGGTGATACCGCCTCAAGACGTGTCTAGATTTCTGATGGGACCGTGGTTTCTTCACTAAAGTTATAGCCCCATTGTTGTCGCAATACAGAGGTATTGGATTAACAATAGACGAAACCACCTCAAGTTCAGAAATGAACTTTCTCATCCAGACAGTTTCTTTTGCGGCATCGCTGGCAGCAATGTATTCAGCCTCCACCATCGAGTCTACGACGGTGTCCTGTTTAGAACTCTTCCAACTCCGTTGAGGGTAAACACATAACCCGAGACAGACTTGTTGTCGTCCTTATCACTTTGAAAGCTTGAATCGGTAAAGGACTCCATCTGGAGGTCTCCATTACCATATACTGGGAACATCTTCTTAGTCCTTCTTAGATACTTGAGAATGTTCTTCACAGCTATCCAGTGCTTCTCCCATGGGTTAGACTGATACCTGCTTACCACGCTAAGTGCGTAAGCTATATCTGGTCGGGTACATAATATCGCATACATTATAAAGCATACTACCGAAGCATAGGGTATAATAGTCATGCGAGCTCTTTCCTCATCGGTCTTGGGAGACATCTCTTTGGAGAGGGTGATTCCGTGATAGGCCGGTAAATTACCGCACTTGGAATCTTCCATACTAAACCTTTAGTATGGTCTCAATATACCTGGACTGCGAAAGTCCCAACATCCTCTTAGATCAATCACGATAGATCTTGGTCTCCAGAATGTAGGAGGTATCATCCAAGTCTTTCATGGAGAACCTTTGTGACAAAAACAGCTTGACTGGCTGTAGTGTAGGAATATCGTTTCCAATCAATAGTATGTCATCTACGTATAATACTAGGAATATGACATTCCTCTCTACAATCTTCTTATAGATATAAGGCTCATCTATGTTTTTGATGAAGTCAAATTCCTTGACTGTTTCATCAAAATAGACGTTCCAGATCCGCAATACTTGCTTTAATCCATAAATAGATTTACGTAACTTGCATACCTTCCCGCTCCTCCTACTGTCTATGAAGCCTTCTGGCCGATCTATATATAAACACTCTTCTAAAGCGCCGTTTAGAAAAGCGGTATTTACGTCCATCTGCCAAATCTCGTAGTCATGGAAGGCGGCAATGGCAAGTAGGATTCGAATGGATTTGATCATAGCTACTCGAGAAAAGATTTCGTCATAGTCTACATCGGGTCTTTGACGAAAACCTTTTGCAACAAGTCTAACTTTATAGATTTCCACCTGTCCATTTACATCAATCTTCGTCTTGAAGATTTATTTGCAGCCAACGGGTTTCACCCTGGCGGTCTAATGTCCAAAGTCCAAACTTTGTTGGTGTACATGGACTCTATTTCGGATCGCATAGCATCCAGCTATTTCACAGTGTCCTTACTGGCAATGACCTGTTTGAAACTAGTAGGATCATTTTCTTCCAAGATACAATCCTTTCTATCCCCATCTATGAGAAAACCATAGTATCTCTCGGGCGGATGAAAAATCCTACTAGATCTGCGGAGTGGCTGAGGTTCGTCTGGGACTATTGAATCCTGTGGTTCCACCAAGCCCTCAGTTCTAGTTTGTGGCTCTGAAATTTCTTCTAGTTCTACCGCACTCTCACATATTTTTTTTAACAAGAAATTGCCGTTCCAGAAAAGTGGCATGACGAGCAACAAATACCTTCTGTTTCTCGGTGTGGTAGAACAGATATCCATTTGAATTCCTGGGATATCCCACAAACTTGCATAAAATCGAACATGCCTAAAGTTTGTCCGGATTTTACACTTTAACATAGGCCGGACAATCTCATATCTTAATTCGTTTAAGATATGGCATTTTTCCACTCCATAATCTATATAGAGTCTTAGGAACTGATTTGGATGGAACATTATTCAATAGGTATGCCGCTGTTTGAAACGCATATCCTCAGAATGAAAGAGGTAACTCAGTATTACTCATCATGGAGCGAACAATATCCATAAGGGTACGATTCCTCCGCTCCGCACACCATTATGCTGCGGTGTATATGGAGGAGTAAGCTAAGAGAGAATACCATTCTCTTTTAAGTAGTCAAGAAATTTTATGCTTAAGTACTCTCCTCTTCTTTCAGATTGGATGATCTTAATACTTTTGCCTGTCTGATTCTCTACTTCGTTTCTATATTCTTTGAATTTTCCAAACGCTTCAGATTTGTATTTCAAAAGATATATATATCCGAACCTAGAGAGATCGTCAGTGAATATAATGAAGTAGGAGGACCCACCCCTTACATGTGTAGACATTGATCTACATACATCACCGTGTATGAGTCCCAGGAGCTCTGTAGCTCTTTCCCGGTGTCCGGTGAACGGAGATTTGGTCATTTTTCCTTTGAAACAAGAATGATAAGTGTCATAGGATGAAAATTCGAATGGATTCAGATATCCATCTTTATGCAACTTAGTTAGTCTTTTCTTACCGATATGACCAAGTCTACAATGCCACAAGTAGGTTTCGTTCATATCTGAACTCTTCCTCTTGCGTGTGTTTTGCATATTGAAAACTGTGTTTTGATTTAGAATATAGATATCATTAAACAGTGTACCTTCAACAACCAATACCTGATTCAGGTAAATGTTCATGATATTTCTATCTAGAACAATGCTATATCCATCTTTACTAAGTAAAGAAACTGATATTATGTTACAAAGTATGGAAGGTACATAATAGCTATTTTTCAAAATCATAGTATTGCCGCTTGGAAATACTAGGTGAAATTCACTGACGGCAGCAGCATCAACTTGTGCTCCATTCCCTACTCTGAGGGACATATCACCAGGTTCGACTATCCTACTTTTTCTCAGTCCTTGCAATAAGTTACAGATATGAGATTCTAATCCGGTATCTAGTACCCAGGAGGTAAGATTGACCGAAAAACAGTTCTCGATGACAAGAACAGCTGAAGAAGAAGTAATAAGATGCTTCTTCTTCACATGGGTTACCTGAGAATTCATGCATCCCTCTATCCCTTGCTCATATTCATGACGGTTGCCACGAGTCAGAGCCAAACTGATGCTACCCAACCTCGAATAAGAATCCAGGTCGGTCAAGTGATACATCATTTATTATTTTGAATAAGGCGTGACATGGTTGCTATCTGGAGAGAGAGAAAAAAACACTCAGCGTATGATTTTGCAAGTTTAGATTGGTTTTTAATTTATCTAAACAGGATGTCTCCCACTATTTTCTCAAATTCTCCTTCAAACCATAAAAAGGAAAATTATCCAGGATTAATCACACCCTACAAGTTCACTTAATCGTTCAGTCAGGTGGGGTGTCGGTACTTCGAGAGAGGTTTTCCAACGATTTCGTGAAATTTCTTAATTAAATAACCTCTTTTCATTGGAGGCGTTGCCCCGCTGACACTTTTCTAGACACCTGCTTGATTTAACTAATTGTAAAGTGAAAAACTCTCCTGGGGAGTAACTATTACTCACTGTAGGATCGGGACCCAACTTTCATCATGTGATAACCTAGATAGAAGCCACTCTAGTCACCACACTCGAGAAGGTATGAAAAACTACCAAGTTTCCTGTATATTTGAAACTCCTGATGCAGTTTTTGCCCTAGGACCCAAGTGACCTTGACTGAGCCAACTTATCAAATGATCCTAGTCAAGTTCAACCCGTCATTTTCTTGATTGTATTAAACCCACCCGTATGAATCCTTGACTGAGCTAAAATGACTGTACGACTGTCCTAACCAATCGTATCTAATGCACAGAAAAGCAGTACATAGCTACCGTTCACAACGCCTCGACTGAGCACGATATACGTAGCACTAATACTAAGTAAATACTAGTCTGAAATGACGGAGGGCTATGACTGGTTTTTAGCGAAAAATCTTTAACGTATTGAACTTGATACCGTTGAAGGAACCGTGTAGTTTTCAAAAGAAGTGGTTTAGGCTCCACATTTAAAACACTGATTTTGAAGAAAACCGAGTGGGTGATAGTAACGCAAAATTTTGCTCAAGAGGTTATTCCCCGTGTAGGGATCTAAGCTCTTATCTCATCGAATGAGATGCGGGATATTCCTAAACGAACACCTCTATGCAAAGCAAATGATTATGACTATTGTTTTTCAAATCCGAGGTTCCGACAACATCATTTTATTAGGTTTGTTTTCTTGCATTAATTAGGATTAATGCGGTCTAATCAATTAATCTTATTATTGCAGAAGAAACGAAAATAGAACACAAATTTATACCATCCACATTCGCCACAGGGACCTAGGACTTCACCGTAAGGTTACTTAACATATGGCAGGGCGGGGTCAGAACTAGCGCGGATGAAAAACTTAAATAGCGTTATAATAACTATATTCCTATTTGCATTCATCACAGGCAAAATAAATATAGCATTCGTCTCACGCAATAATATCATCATAGAAACACAACAGAAGCAATCACAGATGAAATAGAGGATATACTAGGAATACTGGTTTTCGTTTTAGCCATTAACGAAAATCCGGATTCCACGGTCGTGATGAATAGCCAAAACCTAATACCCTAGACCTCTACGAGTACGGCAAGCAACCCTACCAATCTTAGAAGTGAGGCAACCTCCCTCAATGACTTGAGTAGGCCACCCGACACTTCTAAAACACGGATACTCAAGCACCCCACCTTGGGTCTATCCTAGGTATATGTAAATGAAATAATATACATCAATAGGCGGCTACAACCTCTCGGAAGTGCCCCTAATAAAAGAATAATTATTACATCAAATTTTACATGAATGAAAATAAAAGCTCCCATCTCACATAAAAACCAGCTATTCATTCACGACGATCGCATCTATTTCATATTAAACATCACAGCATAAACAATATCAAAGTAAGTCTTGCATGCGCAACCCCTATATCGTCGAACATATAGAGACGAGATTGGGGTTTGCGAACGCATACTTATATTTACCGTCGCAAACCAATCGCAACATGTAACAACTAGAACTCATAATCTATAAGCCCGTTTTTTAAAAATTCAAGCCATGAAATTTCCAAAACACCCCCGTCAACAATAAAACAATTTCCATTGCAAATAACCCAAACGCGCGAACCCGAAAACCATCCCGGAAGTGCCAAAACATAAAAAAATAGGAATTTAATATTTATATTCAAATGGGGGATGCCCGGGGGTTTGGCCCCAAACCGAGACAACCTTTGGGTGGTCTCGGGTTAGGGCACCCCCAAAAAACCGTCCCGATTTCCCCTCCGCGATTTGCACATGCTTCCTGGGTCATTTTCAAACCATTTACTTGTGTATACTGGGTGTTCTATGCAATGGATATAGTTCTAGGGTGAAAAACAAAGCTAGTTTTAGCAAAACATGGATTTTATATAAGTTTAATTGCTACAATACTAAGCTTAAACCTTTAGTTAGGCTCTGATACCATGTTAATAAGATTAGGGCTCTCTACAAGAATTTAGTAGAAAGTATAATAGGGTTTTTAAAAATTTTATAGAGCTAAAATCTACAAACTAAGGATCTAATACTAGAGGTGTAAACTTAACAAGAAAAAAGAGGTTTTTAGCTACTAGGTTTTGAGAATACTCACATCCTCTAAGCTAGTTTCACTTTGTGGTGGTAGGACTCCATAGTAGGCTTCATTAAGCTCCATGAAATAGGATTGAACATCCACCTCCTTGATCAAAGAATATCCACCTTGAAAGCTCATGACTTTGGCTTCAAACTCAAAAGAGTTAACTAAGAAAATTAGGGTGCTAAGCTAATGGTCCTAGTGTTGTAGTTTGATCTCACTAATAATTTTATCTCTTTTATTTTCTTTTTATTTTTCTAAGTGCAATGAGAGGAGAAGGAAGAAGCTCTCTTAAGATGAGATAGAGTGAGGAAAATATTATGAACCATTTGTTAAAATGGTTACAATATTTATCTCCTCTCTACAAAATCCAAGCACTTGGATTAAACCAACCCTCCAAGTGCCAACCTTCTTCTGTTGATTGCACATGTCACCTATATTGTGAGGAATGAGGGTATGTTGCGCTCTAAGAACAACATAACCATATAGAAAAAGAAATGAAAAGAAAAGAATTAAACTAATTACAATTTGCATAATTAAATATTGAAAGGTTTGCCTAGCACCCTATGTATAGTTTTGAAGCATCACATGTCACAAAGTTTGAATTTTTATGGTGCTAAGCAAGCATACAAAGGAATCGATCCTAGAAAATTAGGGTTTCGAAAGTTAAATCCAATAAAAAACTAGGGTTTCGAGACTACAACCTTTGTAGCTCCCTTTCACTAGACTCTTTGGCCTCTTGGGTGTTGGAAGAAGGTCCTCTTGAAGTCTTCTCGCGTCTACGATGATCCACCCGGAGTTCCTCGTCCAAGCTCGCAACTTCGATTATCAAGATGAGAAACGAAGAGAACACTCTAAACAAGTTGGCTAAACTTGTGTAGAATGATGTTGTGGTTATGATTCTCACTTCAAAAACCTTTCTTGATGTGTGTTTTACTCACTAGAAAAAACTAGAGAGCAAAAGGAAGAAGGAGGAGGAAGATGATGGCTTTTGTTTTAACAAGAGTAGAAAAAAATGATAACTCTCATGAAGGAAAGAGAAAATATATGTATATATATTTTTTTAACCCTCATCTCAAACCATGGTTAGATGATGGAGACATTATTTAACTTGAGTTTAAAACACAAAGAGAAGGATAACTCATGGTTAGAAGTAGGTGAGCATGGTTAGGTTTAAAGAAGAATGTAGAAGCAAGCAAGAATTATCCTTATCTTTTCTATTTTGTTTTAAACAATAAATCAAATAATAATCCATATATTCAACCATGGTGTGAGTCTTATATTGCCATCATATTCCATGTATAAGCAACCATGAAGGATGATGTATGTATGTATGTGTGTATGCACATCCATATGTGCATGAAACTAAAAGAAAGAAAAACATACATGCATGCATACATCCATCATATATCTAAGAAAAGGTTTTAAGTGAGAAAGCTAATGGTTAAATGATAAATCAACACTTGATTTATCAATCTGGCCATATCACATATGACCCTACCAAAAGCAAGCCGCCCGATCAATATACGGTATCATATACGCGCATTTTAATCGGATCCATGCGCATATCGCATACGCGCACCACAACGTTTCGCCTGGACTAGGTAACCCCTTTGTGGGACTCTAAGACTCGTCAATACGCCGGCAGAGGGTGATGATCATATCAAGCACCCCCCAAGCCGCAAGCGGTCAGCTAAACGTAACGGCCACCCGGGTATTGAGCGATCAGAAGAAAACAAGCGAACCTGCTACAACTCCCGTCGAGCCAACCGGCAACACTACCGTACAGTCCGGTCTCTTCGTCAGATATGCTGCATATCGAGCCTAGGGATGGTCACGTCGACCCCAATAACTCAATAAGTCGTGCCTGTGAATGGTCTATAACAGATCGAGAAACTACTGATAACACTTATCAGCAAATCTCAGCAGCCCTGGCCAGGGACTTACTGATATAACCAGTCGGGCACAGCACAGCATCAACTCCCAATACCGGGAGAGACGAAACCCCTCCTATCGCTCATCGTCTTCGTGTGTCTCGGGACTGTACCCAACGGCCACCTGTTTGCACGACTCAGTAGAGCCGTGGTAGGGTGGCAATCAAAATACAGTGGGAGAACACACAAGACTCTATGACGATCTCGGGTCTACAGACTAACCTGTACCAGTGTCACTTGATAACTGCTATCCGACGATAGATATAATTCCATATAGGAGTTCTCGGTGAGTCCGTCCAGTGTACCCAGTCACCACTGAGCACCCGTATATGATCTTGATGTCAAACATCGATGAAAGTGGGAACATTCATCGCCCATCGTATGGGTCTAGTATCATATACGCTAGTCTACTCTGGTATATCAATGCCCCGTCTCGATATACCTACGACTAGGGACTTTCCAGGATATGCTTATAGACTACAGATGTCCCACTAGTATGATTTCCATCATAATCAGAGTAGTCAAGCCGATATCCTCAGGGCTTTATCAGCATGTATGAATGAATAAAAGCATGATCAAATCAACATGTCAGATAAAGAAGAACCAGATAGCATACTATCATGTCGAGCAAGAATGCATACTGAATATATATACATGTACAAATACATCCACTATCATATAATGGCCTCTAGGGCATACATATATCCAACAAATATAAATGTATAATTACAAATGCATAACCATACAATTGTAATTAGTTTCTAATGTATCGAAATACATAAAGAGACAAAATTAATTAGCGACAAAATACTACTAAATACATATACTAAATATATGTATTTAATATTAAATCGAAACCCAACTTAATATCCGTCTTTGTAAAAAGAGCGTCTAGTATTTCAACCGTCTGATCATCGTTAGCGCAACGAGTACAATAGATTTGATCGAACCCCTGCACGTACCCAGTATGGTTACTACAACATTTCGCCAAAGCGAGAAACCCTCTATGTGGGACTCTAAAGACTCGAAAATACGCTGGCAGTGAGTTACCGATGATACCCTAGAACTCACGAGCGTGTCAGTGGTACTAGCTGTATGTAACGGCTACCCAGGTATCTGTTGATAAGGAGATCGACAAGCAAACTCGTCTGAAACCCTAACTGAGCCTATCGGTGACATTCACCATACAGTCCGGTCTGTTCGTCTGAGAGTATCACATATTAGGTCTAGAGGGGTGGTAAACGTCAGACCTCTAATAACCAGATAAGTTATGACAGTATCAAGCTCATCACTAGTCGAGAAACTACTGAACACCATTAGTAAATCTCATCCGCCTGGGCCCAGGTCTTGCGGTGATGACTAACTGTATACTGTGTGATATCAACTCCCAATACCGGGAGAGACGAATCCCTTCTATCACTCACTCCCTCCAAGTGCTTAGGGACTGCACCCAAAACTACCTGTTTGCATTACTCTTTAAAGCTATGGTAGGGTAGTAATCAAAGTACAGTGGGAAAACACTCGAGACGAAGTGAAGATTTTGGGTCGACAGACTACCCTGTACTCATGTCACCTGAGAACTGCTATCTGACAATAGGTATAATACCATCCAGCAGTTTCCGGCGAGTCCGTCCTGTGTAACTTATAACCTAATGAGCACTTATATACAATCTTTGGTGCCGTACACCAATGGCTGCAGGACAGGCCATCTCCCCTTTGGGGAATAAGAAACGTATATACTAATCTACTCTAGAATATCGATGCCCTGTGATTGTGTGCGAAAAGTGTCTCTGTGTATGTTTGTAAATAACCGCAATCAAGATGGTGTCGCAAATAGCTAGCCACAATGAGTACGGGTCGTCCGCAGGAAAATGTAAACTTCTTTTTTTTACTTTAGACGGGTTGATAAAAGAGAGGATGGGTTGTTGTCATTTTAAACTAAGATGGATAGAAAATTTTATAATAGAAAGGCTTGTAGGGTTTATAGGACTTAGTAGTTAATAGATGAATGTTAGAAATGATTCTTTTTATCTTTTAATTGTTTAAAACTAGAGAAATAACGATGAATGTAGATTAGGGGTTCTTGGAGGGAATTAGGGTTTCCCACTACTGCCCCTTGTCCTTCCATTGATCTCTATTAATCTCAATCCCTTAACAAAATAAGTGTTTGACTAATCTCAAATCGTGGTCATGACTATCATTAATTGATAGCGCGCCCGATAAGAGGATTAACATTTATTTTGCTAAAATTTATAAACATTAAAATGTCAAAAGAAATTAAAAGATATTTCATCTATTATTCTACCCTATCCTACAAACCCTAGCAAGAAAAAAATTACTCGTTCATGGTTAGTTGCGATTTAAAAGAAAGGATAAAGATGAATGAAACCATAATTAAAAGTGCAGAAAAGTAATGCGTAAAATTAATGTCGAAAAGTAATGCGTAAAGTAAATGCGGAAAAGTAAATGCAAAAAGAATTAAAACAAAAACTATCTTTATTAATTAACTATTGCATTACAATTTTTTCTCCTTCAAAGTAGATTACAAGAACCCTAGTTTCGCTCTAAATCTTTCTCTTTATGGAGATAGATGAATAGATGATTAGATGGTTAGATTTTTATGATTGCACAGCTTTTGGTCCTTTATATAGTCTCTGAAAGTACAAACCCTAGATGCCATATTAGAGTAGGTGTAGTTACAATCATGCCCCCAAAAATCCAGATCCAACGGCCCAAATCTGACCGCGGTTCCGCCTCCCTTGCTCCTGTTTAACCGCAGATCCGTCGCCTCCTAGTGGGATTGGGACTTGGGATTTTTTTTAGCCTTTTGTCTTGATATTTGAAGATTCTCTTGATATTTAGATTCTGAAAATATTGCTCTTAGTCTCTGCCATTGCTAGATACTGCAATTTGTTTCTAATATTTAGCAGATTCGGTTTGATATTCCGATTTGACCTGGATCTGCTACTTAGATTTTAGACCTGAGCTAATACCAGAAAAATATCTCAAAACAAATTGTTAGTAGCATTTGATATTTTTTGAGATATTATTCCAACCATTTATATGATATAATATCTTAAGAATATTGATTAGGAATATTTGATATGATATGCATATTTTAATTACTGATATTTCATTTAAATATTATATGCATATATTTTCCCTAATTATATTAATTATAAATTAAGAAACATGTGATAATAATCTTTTTACAAATAAACCCGCATATGTTCTTTATTTACAATTAACACCTTTTTTAGTTAATAATAGTAGGGAAAATGTTCATACAAATGTGCAATATTTTTGACTAATCAAATACCCCCAAATTTATCTTTGATCATCCCCAACAAACTATTTATTAAAAAGAAAAATAAAAACCTAGCATATTTTCGTAGGCAATACGATTGTACTTAGCTCGTGTAACAAGCTTTTGAACCTCTAGGTGTCCCTAGTAGGAGGAGTGTTGTCTTCTGAGGGTTTTCAGCGGATTACATCCACAAAATCCCAAAATAAAAGAAAGAAGATAAAAAATACATACAAAGATAAACAACATATAAAAGAAAGAACTTGAAAATAAGTGTTTCAAACTATACTAGCTTTTAAGTTGTTATGAGCCATATCTTAATAGTCATGAAAAGATATCAGAAATCACATCATCCTTAATAAAAACATCGTCTTTAGTATTCCTCCCTATTTTTCGTCCAAACATCTATCATATACTCCTACGTGTGTGTAAAGATATCCCTACACTTGGAGAATTCAATTCAAGCTATCATACCCTTTATCCATCTTCCTTAATACTTTTTAGTCGGTGAATATTTTAGATGGATTTGCTCACACATTCTTCATGCGACCGTTAATACTTCTTGAGGTACTAACCAACTGATTACCAAATATGCTTACTTATTAAGGCGTAATTAGAAATATCCTAGTCTTGCAACACTTAAGATTTAGCAGTGACTCCCAAACCAGTTGATCTATGGCACTAGGTGATAAGGCACCCTCGCTATATTTTCTTTATGCCGCCTTAAGTAATTACAAAACCAGCGTTCATTTTTCTTCACCATTTATTTTTTATGTGTCATTTATATTTTGTTGATTTATATATTTTTTTCATACTAAGGATTTTAGACAAGAGCATTTCAAGGTATCCTTTACTATCCCAAGTTTCAAGATGTGTGTAAATGCGTTTAATAGGGTATCAACGTTCAGAAGTTTGGACTCAAGAATAGAGACTATTTTTCAAACTTATTTCTATCCTCAGATTAGTAATTTGTTCCATCTTACTAAACTTTGGGACAACAGCTCATGACTAAGTATTACTAGCTTCGTTTTAAAATATCTAATTTTCTAGAATTTCTTAAATTTCTTTCTCTCTTTCATATTTATTTTTAATTTTCTAACTTTTATTTTCTGAAAAAAATATTATGCAATGCAATATTTACATATGATGCGTAGATATATACAAACCATCCATACAAACCATCCCCCCAAACTTGTTCGCAGCGGTGTCCTCACTGATATTGTCCTTTAAGCTCAAAACCTGAAAAATAGGAGGAATAGTTCAATAAGATGGTATAAAGAAGGGGTCAAGAGTGAATGACATTGAAATCCTCCCCCAAACTTGTTCTTGGCTCACAATCGTGCAAAAAAAAATTTCTTTCAAGAGCCAAAATATTTTCTTCTCCCCCCAAATTTGAGTAAAACAGTGTTTTCATTATTAAGCATTGAAATTCAACATAAGAGGGGGATAAATATTATTGGTCTACATAAAGCTTTACAAAAACCAAAAGTCAATACCAACCATTCAAATATTTTATCAATGTAACACCATGGTTGGTAGAAGATCGTATAACAGATATACGTGTATAAGCCTTAAGACTGTATAAGAATGGAGGTTGCATTATGTCTTAAGTAGAAGAAACAGACATAAGAGTATCGAGAATAGATGAAGTAGGGGGAAGATAAGAAGTGTAATCGAAAGGTTTTACTTCTCGGTCGGTAGAGAAAAAAAAGTGATGGTGACTGAAAACGAGAATTTGAAAGATAAGGAATAATCGCATTCTCGTATGTGATAGGAAGAAGGGGAACTGATTCAACTTCTTTAGGTGGAGGTTGATTCATCAAAACATCCAAGTCTTTAAGAAATGCGAATTCTTCGGCAAAAGTATTTTCGAAACTTTCATCGATGGTCTGAGTGATAATCTCATCGAAAAGAAAGGAATCAGTGGAATAAGCAGATTCACTAGGAAGGTAGAAAGTTTCAAGGTCAATGTGTTGCGCACCAGGATTCAAAACACTCGATTCGTCAGAAATTATGGAGGTAGGAGACTCGAAAAGATTGTCTCCCTCATTCTCAAAAGAGTCTGAATAGAGTGGTCTTTCAAGAATCATAGAACTTGAAATATCGGAGTGTGGTTTATCAAGGCTCGGTGGAAGTGAAAGAAGATGAGAAGAAGAACTAAAAAAAGTGGGTAATGAAATGGGTAAACGAGCTTGGGTGTCGAGCATTGTTGAACTAGATGTGGGAGATGAAGGCTGAATATCGTTTTGCTTATCGGATAGGTCGGTGGTAAGAATTGGATTGGTTAAATGCATAGGAAGATGTTCGCATTCAATAGAAGGGACATGATGGGTCGAAGAATCCAACTCATCCAATATAGTGAGTTCATCTTCACAGATATTCTCATCACCGCTCTCACTAACACCTTCGATCAAATCAAACGAATAGTTCTTTAAAAATTCATCAATTATACTATCCTCACTCGATGGATCATTAGGTTCACTTGATGGAATTGGAAGGTTTGAATATCAAGTGTAATCGAATAAGGATCGGTTTGATTTGGAAGGGTGTAAGGCTCTCTTTCACACTCATGATTGGAAAAGCCAAACATGTTATTTTCGGACACCTCATCAATTAGATTATTAAGCGGTTTATTATCAAATACATTCAGTTGGGGTTCAGGATGAAAGGTGTCGAGATTAAAAGAATTGATTTTAGTTTAACTTAGGGGGATCCCAGGTTTTTTTTCACTACTCAATTCCAACTCTACTTCAAGACTAGACATGGTTTGTGAAGAAGTTTCCGTGAAGGATTCTCTTTGAACCGTGGAACTTCCTAATTGATATTCAGAAGTACTGTCTAGATAAGGTGCAAAAGTTGAGTATGGTTGGAATGGGTTTAATTGTTGGCTACGGGCGAGTTCAATGTGTTCCGCAATCGACATGCATTTACGATATTCCACATTAGCCTCAAGAGAAGTGTTAACATGAGTGGGTGTGAAAGTTTGGTGCTATGGATAAGAGTTAGAAGGTTGTATCCAAGTTTCATAAACATGATTAGGATCAATATTGTGATATGAAGAATATTGATATTGGTTGGTTAGTTGGCGACTGGCAATTGCAATTTGTTCAGTAATGGTCATGGGTGTAAAAGTTGTCGTATTCGCTTCAAAATGAGTATCAATATTTTCATATGGAAATGATTGTTGTTGTTGTCCTAACGGTTTTGGATTAGTGAAAGGTATGAAACTTTGGCTACGAGCCTTCGCAATATGCTCAGCAATGGACATACGTTTAGAAGTTGCCGTATTTTCCTCAAAAGGTTTGAAACTTTGGCTACAAGCCTTCGCAATATGCTCAGCGATAGACATGCGTTTAGAAGTTGCCTCACTAGCCTTAAACGGATTATCAACATAAGAAGGTGTTGAATTTTGACGTGGTTGATAGGACTTTAAGTGAGGTGTCCAACTATTATTTCTAGCTCGTTCTATCCTATCCCATCCCTTAAAGAAATGGTGGGGTCGATATTTGCACCAAAGCAATTGCGATAACAAGAAATATCTAGTTTTGGATAGCAAATCTCGTCAAGCGTTCGTCGGTTTGGGTTACCCATTATAAGAGAATGAAAAAGAAAAGAGGGTGAAATGGTAATAATTTAAGCTCTTTTTTTTGGATTTTGGAAATTATTTTGCTTTGAAAGAGGGACTCGACAAACGTGCACAAACAATACCAAGAACTAGGGTCATCCAAGTCAAAATACTAGACTGCTCCTAGACTTCCAAAGGACAAGACGTAGGATAAATCCTCTATCACTTCCTTATCAAACTTGCAGCCAGGTAAGTGTCAGGTAAGAGGGAGGTATCCGCTATACGAATCACCGAAACAGCGGGCCTAATTAAGTAACCACTTCCCTTAGTCATACTTGCCTTAGACATCACAAGAGAAATGCAGATAAAAAATATATTAACCATGACCTTCCTCTGTCCTAATTGAGCACGAATGTCCTTAGAGACTTTAGTCTAGATATTCTTTTTTATTAATATAGGGTGATGCGTATGCTCGTTTGTGATTTTTTGGGCCTAGAAAGGGTGATGAAATCCCCACTTAATCTGAATTTGGGTTTCTTGCCCCTTAATGTCCGTTTTAAATATGCAAAACAACCCAAAATCTAAAACACGCAAAAAGACTTTTAGCGGCGCTATTTGCAAAAAATCCTGCAGGTAAAAATAATTTATTGGAGTTTTAGAGGAGAAAGGAAGACGATAGAAGAATACCAGAGAAATTTGGGGACCCAACTCTTCAATACGGCCGCGCTTCCGCCGCCCAATTCCCACTTTGGCCATGGTTCCGCCGTTGTGTGATGTGATCTTCCCTCCAAACTTCTTTACAGCACTCAACTGCTCCTCTGGTCCAATTTGAAAGTCTTTGAATCTTTGTTGGTTCGCTCCAAATGTTCCAGATTTCTCGTGAAACTCGCACAAATAATTGTTAAAAATACAAAATGCGTTTTTTATTTTTATTTATATTTTTTTTATGTTCGCTAGTTTTTATTAGAAATCAATCCGAATAACAAGAAAAATAATTACGACCGTTTCTCCGGCAACGACACTATTTGATTGTGTGCGAAAAGTGTCTCCGTATATGTTTGTAAATAATCGCAATCAAGACGGTGTCGCAAATAGCTAGCCACGATGAGTATGGGTCGTCCGTAGGGAAACGCGAACTTCTTTTCTTACTTTAGACGAGTTGATAAAAGAGTGGATGGGTTGTTATCGTTTTAAACTAGGATGAATAGAAAATTTTATAATAGAAAGGCTTGTAGGGTTTATAGGACTTTGTAGTTAATGGATGAATATTAGAAATGATTCTTTTTATCTTTTAATTGTTTAAAACTAGGGAGACAGCGATGAATGTGGATAAGGGGTTCTTGGAGGGAATTAGGGTTTCCTACTACTGCCCCTTGTCCTTCCATTGATCTCTATTAATCTCAAGCTCTTAATAAAACAAGTGTTTAATTAATCTCAAATCGTGGTCGTGACTATCATTAATTGATAGCGTGCCCGATAAGAGGGTTAACATTTGTTTTTGCTAAAGTTTATAAACATTAAAATGTCAAAAGAAGTTAAAAGATATTTCATCCATTATTCTATCCTATCCTACAAACCCTAGCAAGCAAGAAATTACTCGCTCATGGTTAATAGCGATTTAGAAGAAAGGTTGAAGATGAATGAAACCATATAAATCCTTGGTCCCCTACAGATGACCCGACAACCAATCTCGCCTGAAACAATTTCTTCGAGGTCTCATATCTTGCGATACGAGATTGCCCTCCATATAAATCCTTGGTATAGAGCAAGATGGAAACTAAGTCCATCTTTTCATGCCGCCTCTGGTGTTTATAATCCATTGAGGCTAACACGAGGCACTTGGCTTTCGCACCGTCTTTTTCCTATGTCTTACGAATTTCAACATCCGCGACGGTGTAATCTAGACCTGAGACGGCGGGGACTTTGGTAGTAAGGAGGTAGCCCAGTTTGTCATAAGTAATGGCCATCTGGACATTCCTTATCCAATATTTATAATTTGGCCCAGTCAATTTATTATTATCTAGCAGTAACTTAAGCCCGGTCATTTTGGTCGCTGCTGTAAGGAGAGAGAGAAGAAACACTCATCATGGTGCTATTCCAAGTTTAGATTGGTTATTAATTTATCTAAACAGGATGACTTCCACTGTTTCTCGAATCCTCCTTCAAACCATAAAAGAAGAATTAGTCAGGATTAATCTCACTCTTACAATTCTTTCTTAACCTTTCGGCCAGGCTAGTGTTGGTACTTCGAGGGAGATTTTCCAACGCTTTTGCAAAGTTCCTTAATTACATAAGCTCTTTTCTCTGGAGGCGTAGCCCCACTAACACCGTTCTAGACACCTACTTGGTTTATAGCCTTGATTGTTTAGTGAAAAATCTCCTGAAGAGTAGCAGATACTCACAGTAGGATCGGGATCCAAATATCATCGTGTGACAACCTTGAAGGAATCCTACCAAAATCATCACACTCTAAATGGTATGCAACGTTAGCAAGTTTCAATTTCCTTAGAAACTCCTGATGTGGATTTTTGCCCCAGGCGCTTATGACCTTGACGAAGGCCAACATATTATAAGACGCAAGTCAAGTTCTACCCATCATTATCCAGGTTAATTTGAACCCACCCGTACAAACTCTTGACGAAGGCTAAAATAGTTGTACGACTGTCCCAAATCAACGTATCTATCTATGCTACAGATGAATACTCAACAACTACCAATCACTATGCCTTGGCGAAGGTCAAAATACATAGCTTGAATACTACTAAATACCCATCTGAAATAACAGAGGGTTACGGATGGTTTTGGCAAAACCGTGAACGTAATGAACTTGATATAGTCGAAGGAACCATGATAGTTTTTAAAAGGAGTGGTTTAGGTTTCGCATTTAAAAGTTGTTTTTCAAGAAAACCGAGTGGTTTTGAAATTGTTCCAACGATTTAAAATTTGGTTTTTTTTGCTTGAATTAATCAATATTAATGCAGTCCCATCATTTAACCCTATCATTGCAGAAAAGAAACGAAAATAGAACGTACGCTTATGCCATCCGCATTTTCCATGGGGCCCTGTCATGCACCGTTAGGTTACTTAACTAATGGCAGAGCGGGGGCTGGACTAGCGGGGGTACAAAACATAAGAAACGTTTATTATATATAACACATATATATAGCCATTCGTCTCACGCAATAATAGGCATTCCAGATCATAGCAATATAGATGAATATATTGGATATACTAGGAATTCCATATTTCGTTTTAGCTTAGAACGAAAGACGGATTCCACGGTCGTGATGAATAGCCAAACCCCACCCTAGACCCCTACGGGTGCTGCAAACTACCCACCAAATTCCCGAAGTGAAGCAACCTCCCTCAATAAAATGAGTAGGCCACTCGGCACTTCAAGAACCCAGTAGTTTGTGCACCCCACATTGGGTTTATCCTAGGTACAAGAAAAAGTATATGAAATAATACAACGGTGGCTACAACCCCAACCCGGATAAGCCCCGCAAAAATAATATTACATCAACTTACAAATTTATATGAATGAAAGAAAAGAAAACACTCTTCTCACATCCCCCCGACTATTCATCCACGACGATCCAATACTTCATATACATAAACCATCATCACAAAATACTAGATATGTGCAATCCCTACTAATCGACATATAGCAATTAGTCAACATTTCGTAACACATATACAAACTGAAATGAATAAACAATGCTAAAATTGCGACTTTGAAACACTCTGAATTGCCCCAACACAAAGATAACAGAATATGAAATCTGTGCAAAATCAAACAACACCTAAAAACTTAAATCCAAGAGATCAGCACACCACACAAAACCTAAGACCTAATTCCTTATATGAACCGGCCAGGCCGGGAATTTTACATGTTTGGCCGGCCAAAATGTTGAATCTGGGTCTCGTTTTTCTCTGGTGTTCTAGTTACGACATTAATAGCCTTCTGCACTTGTTTAAAAAATTTTTAGAAGATTTTTAAAATTAACAGAAACTTGGATTTCAGTTTAAATGTTTCGGAGTTATTTCTGTTTCGTAACTTTAAGCATCGTCTAACAAACTAGTTAATGTCTGAGTAGTCTCTGATACCACTGTAAGTCGATATCGCACACCCCGCGGGTTCGCGGGGAGGCGGAATTTACAAAAAAAATTTTCAAAGCTTCGCAACACCGACTAAACTCCAGGATCAATACGGAAACCTTAACTAGCTATAACTACTTGGAGGTTTATGAAAGTGTATGCTAGCACTGCGACGGGGTTTAAACGGGCATCACACATGCAATTTTAAAATTTTCGGGTGCTAACGAACACTAACCAAGATCTTAACTAGAATATTAGGGTTTACTATGTGATGATATGATTAACTATAGAAAGAGAAAGGGGCTACAACCTTTGTAGACCGTGTCCTTCTCTTCATAAAGCTCCGGGTAGTAGTCCACGTGACTCTACTAGGCTCCACTTGAAGAATGAACAAGGTACCTCCGATGATCTTCGTGCTGAAGATGATCCACCCGAAGTCCGCCAATCCGAGTTACCTCTTCACTAAACTCTTTAGTGAAGGAAACACACTACACTAGAGTGCTAATGAAGTATGAGATGGTGAAGTAGGGGTTTTATTTTCTCACTAGGGTTTCAAGATCTATGGTTTACATCACATGTGAGGGTTTAGAGCTTGAAGTATGAGGTGAAGAAAATGGAGAATGCTAGAACTCATCTCATGAGGTTAAGAAGGAGTTAAAGAAAAATAACTCAAGTCAAGAATGAATTATAGAATGGAAACCCCCTTGACCTCACTTATTCAAGTATGGAATAAATTTCAATAAGAAATTGCAACCATGCTTGAATAGTGAGTCAAGAGCAATAAACAAATGATAAAGCCCATACTTGCCCATTCCACAAATATCTCCATATATTACACCTCATTTTCTATTTTCTAAAAAATAGAAAATCCATGCCATGCTTCATATAATATATATATATATATATATATATATATATATATATATCATATATATTGATATATATATATATAATGAAGAAAAATTAGTGAGCTAATAATATTAGTTAATATATAATTATATCAAATATAATATATATCAAATTATTAAATCAACACTTAATTTAATAATCCGGTTATATCACATATAACAGACTAATATCATTTATCTGTATATCACATTATCAAATCAACATTTGATTAATCTGGTTATATCACATATAACCTAACTGATAACAAATAACTGCCAAATTACAATACGGTATCACATACTCGTATTTAATCAGGCCCACGCACATATAAGCATTATGTGCCCTACTTCATTTCGCTTGAACCAGAAAACTTCTGTGTGGGACTCTAAAGACTCGTCAATACGCCAACAATAAATGATGATCACATCAGTCACCGACAAGCCGTCAGCGGTACTAGCTAGACGTAACGGCTACCCAGGTATTGAGCGATTAGAAGATCAACAAGCAAGCTTGTCTGAACTCCCATGAAGCCTATAAGTAACGCTTACCATACAGTCCGGTCTCTTCGTCTGATATGTCGCATATCGAGTCTAGGGGTGGTAACGTCAGACCCCAGTAACTTGATAAGTCATACCGATGTATGGCTCATAACGGTTCGAGAAACTACTGATAACACTTACCAGTAAATCTCATCAACAGCCCTGGCCAGGGACTTACTGTTATAACCAATCGAGCATAGCGCAATATCAACTCCCAATACCGGAAGAGACGAAACCCCTCCTATCGATCATTGCCTCCATGTGACTTGAGACTGTACCCAAAATCCACCTGTTTGCATGACTCATTTGAGCCATGGTAGGGAGAAAATCAAAGCACAGTGGGAGCCACACAAGACTCTATAACGATCTCGGGTCTACAGACTAACCTGCACCAGTGTCACCAGAGAAATGCTATCTGACGATAGGTATAATACCAACTAGGAGTTCTCGGCGAGTCCTGTTCGGTGTATCCATTCTCTAATGAGCACCTGTATACAATCTTTGATGTCAAACACCAATGGATATGGGATCAACCATCGCCCCATACAGGGTCAAGAAATGTACACACTAGTCTACTCTGGAATATAGATGCCCTATCTCGATATTCCCTCGACTAGGAACAATTGAAGGATGTGCTTGTGGATTACCCAGGTCCCAGTAGTATGATCCGCATCATAGTCCTGGTGGTCAAGCCAACATCCTAAGGGCTTTATCAATATGTATATGAGAGACGCTATAATAATACCAGTGGATATGTTAAGATAAAGGAAACCATGTAGTATACTATCATGTCGAGCAAGAAAATTCTCAATATATATATCCAAGCATCCACTATATCATACAATAATAGACTCTAGGGCATACATATCACTAACAATCTCCCACTTGCACTAAGGCCAGTTGTAGTAACTCATACCTAACATCCCAAAAAGTCTTTTGATTAGCATCTAGGGGAGGGCCTTGGTGAGCGGATCCGCTGTGTTATCCTCTGTATCAACTCTCCTGACCTCGATCTCCCAGAGATCAACTATCTCCCTGATCAGGTGATACCGCTTAAGAATATGTCTCGATCGCTGATGGGACCGAGGTTCCTAGGCCAAAACCACAACTCCATTGTTATCACAATACACAAGTATTGGATGCTTAATGGTAGGAACCACACCAAGTTCATCTCATGAACTTCTTCATCCAGACAGCCTCTATGGCAGCATCATTGGTAGCGATGTATTCAGCCGTCATCGTCGAGTCTGCAACAGTATCTACTTTGGAACTCTTCCAACATACCGTCCCTCTACTGAGGGTGAAGAAAAAACCCGAGACCGACTAACTGTCGTCCTTATCACTCTGGAAGCTTGAATCGTTAAAGGACTCCTACTTGGAGTTTACCGTTACCATACACCGAGAATATCTTTTTAGTGCTTCTCAAGCACTTAAGAATGTTTGTAACATTTCAGAAAAATAAAATATTATTTTTGGGAAATTAAATAATTAAAATAATGAATATTATGAATATTTTAATGTGTGGAAATTAGTTTTAATGATGTGGTATAATTATATACCGATAATTGGGAAATATTGGAAAATTATATTTGAATGCTGATTTTGAAAGAATATTATATGATATAGAGACTTTATAAAGTTTATACAATTAATTATATACAAGTTTATTTCTAAACTTGATTAATGTTCACTAATCTTGCATTTAAGCACGATTTTGCATCATGACATGCAATAAAACTTGTTACATTTTATTCCGCCATGACTTCTTTCTTTTTTCTAAAATGGATTTTGTTTTAAAATGAGATTTAAAGAAAAGAAATGAAAAACAAAAAGGAATTTAAAAATTGGAGATATTTTGGGGACATGGATGCATGGGCTTGGAGAAAGAGAGGGGGGGTGTGAGGGGTCTTCCTTTGACCATAGCATTGTTTTCTCACTTCATCAGCTTCATCATTTCTTCTTCTCCCTCATCTCCATGGCTTCCCTCTTCTTCCCCCTCCTCTACCTCCTCACTACACCCCCCTAAAACACATCAAAACATTATTTTCCCTTCACTAAAAATGCACATGCTCCTCATATAGACCATGGTGGGATCAAGCTAGGATTTTGAAGGCTTGGAGTAACTCAAGAATATTCTTGAGTTGCCAAATGAGGTAATTGTTTCACCACTAGTATAATAGTTAAGTTTCTATAGCCTCCAGTTTAGTTTAAAATTGATTTAGTGTAGTTTAGAGAGCTTGGAAAATTCCAAGATGGGGTTTTGAGGATTTCATGAATTGAGATGGTGTAATTGAGCTTAGTGGTGACCTTAAACCCCCTTAGTGTTTAAAACCCAGACCAAACCTGAACTGAAACCCAAAAACCTGGATTTAGAAACTTCCGTGTCGGTTTTGTGTTAAATTGAGCCTACAGGGAATCTGGAGTGATCCGAGACCATTACTGGAAAAACAAGAAACACAATTAACCTAGATTAAGCACTAGGAGGCCACCCTGCAAAGACAAACCCATCCTGAGCAATCCTAACTGAGCAGGCCGGAATTTTGGTATGTGTGGCTGGCCAAAGTGAGGGTGATGGGGTCCGGGTTGGTTCTGTAGCTCATATACCCCCTATACAACACCCCAGTACTGTTTGTTTATCCCTATTTCACCTGAACTAAAATCTGGAGCAAGTTTTCATGAGTTGCTGTATTGTTTTTGTAACTTCCATGACATGAAGTTTTGATATTTGGTTTTGTATCGGTCACTTGACGTTTGTACGTCGATATCGGGTGTTTTTTGGTTGATTTGCGTGAGTAGACCATAGGTTTTAACCTATGTATGATTCGTGTGCCATTTTGTTTTTCGTGCACGATTTCTGTTTACGATGCTATGTGTGTATATATATAGGTACCCTCGCGTGGACTTCGGATGACAAGGAGGAGAATGGCGACAGCGACTTCGGCAAGCAAGGGTCAAGGTAAGTAGATGTATATCTACGGGGCAAGTCGGGTGGAAGGCGTATAGCACCCCCGCAGTTTCGTAGTGTAGCACGTGAATGCGTTATGATATATATTATATGTGTTTTGTGAAACATGGACATAGAGTAAGAAGGGACTTACGAGATCATGGAATAGTGTTAGAATATTAGAAGTTAGTGTTTTTAGTTTAATTCTTAGTTACGAAACCCTAGTGTAAAGGTATACACACACACATGCACACACGTGATATGTTCTGATGTATATTTTATATGTAAATATATATATGTATGTGGATGTGTTGCTATATATATATATACATATACGTATACACATATGATAAGGATAGTATATGATGCTCGGAGGAGAGTCGATATGATCGGGCATGATGCCGTGAGATCGGATATGTGACTTGGGTCGTATTATGAGATACGACATGATATTATAGCGGATCATTGGACGATGTGTTTTCATACACACGCGAATATATATATATATATATATATATATTTGATGGTATCGGAATGTACTAGAATTTAGATCAGTACCACTAATTCAGAATATGATGATAATGATACCAGATAAGTAATGTGTTATATGTGATAATTGACCCATACCCTGATTTGGGATGCCGTATAATGGATTTTTCCGTACGATGTATAAATATGATGATTGATCCGCACTCTTGACTCGAGGATGTCGTATTATATATTTTATGGTACGTGACGCTATTGAGGCGGGATCACCGACTACTAGATATATCGACTCGGACTTAGGCGGATTTCCTTACCCTTTTAGTTAGTCTCTTAGCTTATCCTGTAGTTTACTTCGTAGATGTTAGGTTTGTGCTCGAGTCATACTTATTTCCAAAACTCACGAATCGTGAGTATTTTAAAAACATGCCAAGGGATACTACGGATATTTCAAAGGACGTACCTTTTCTTAAAAACACCGTAGCCCATATTTTCTAAACACCACGATTCGTGCTATTTCAAATGCCAAAACTGTATGACACGTATTTATAATGTACATGTTGGAGATAGTGCCCTCAGAGTCAATTATTGGATCACAGGCACGTGATTGCAATGATTGATGGAGGACCTATCCCGATAGGACAGTCTTACTCGAGATGGTAGTATGCTATCTGGTTTATCTTTATCATCGTGTACTACTTTAGGTGATCTTACAGGTCACTATTGCGCGTTGATAGAGCCCCTAGGATTCTTACTTGACTGCCAGCAGTATGAGGGCGATCATATTCGTGGGAGCTGGTAGTCTATAAGCACATCCTTAAATGGACCCTAGTCATGGGAGTTTCGAGACAGGGCATCGATACTCCAGAGTAGACTAGTGTATACAGTCGAGACCCCGACGAGGGGCGGTGGCCGGTCTCATAAGCCATTGGTGTCAGTTGGTTCACCTAAGATGTATACAAGTGCTCATTGGGTTATGAGTACACCGGACAGGACTCGCCGGAAATATGCTAGTTGGTCTTATACCCAACGTCAGAGAGCAGTTCCCTGGTGACATGTGTACAGGTTAGTTCATCGACCTGAGATCGTCATTTGTCTCGTGTGAGTTCCTACTGTACTTTGATTACTACCCTACCACGCTCAAAGGAGACGTGCAAACAGGTTTTAGTTGGGTACAGTCCCGAGCCACATGAAGGCAGTGAGCGGATCTGCAGGGGTTCGTTTCTCCCGGTATTAGGGGTGAGGTCGCGCTGTTTCTAGGAGAGCCCTTACACGAAGTCCTTGGCCAAGGCAGGAGATTTACTGGTAGGTATTTCAGTAGTATCTCAGGGTGTTCTGGGCTACACTCCGACACGACTTGTACCGCTTTTGGGGGTCTGACTTTTACCAACCCCCTAGGCCCGCCATGCGATGCTCATAGACGAACGGACCGGACTGTATGGATATTATCACTGGCAGGCTCAGTAGGGTGTCAGGATGAGTTCGCTCATCGACGTCCCTTTTGGTCAATACCTGGTAGCCCGTTACGTATGGCTAATATCTCTGACGTGCTAGTGGTTAAATCCACAACCAAAGTATTGACGAGTCTTTAGAGTTCCCCACAGACCGTTTTCTCAAGTTTCGGGCGAAACGCTGTAGAGGCCGTATGGAGATATGACAGGGTTCGATCATGTACGTGTGGTATTGCACGGATCATGATCGGACGGATAATACTAGCGGGCTTTGGTTTAAGCCGGATCCTAGTATTGTACAGTGTAGATTTTGTCTCATTGCATTTGTATTCGGTCGCAATACAAATGCATGTATGTATATACAGTAGCGGGGTTTTCCTGTAATTTATTATGGGATCAGTTTTCTGAAGTTGTCAGTTTGCTTTCCGTTTCAGCCAGTTTTCCTTTCTTCCTTTCGTTGGCTGATAATTGGTGGAGGAGGGCTTATTTGCAAGCATGCAAATTTGATTTGTGGAGGGTGTTATTTGCATGTTGTAGTGTCATGATGGTTCCACCATGCATTGACTTCTTGCTTCATGATTGGGTATCATTATTGCTTGACTTTTGGGTTATGATTAGTTTGTAGAGTGTTGGATTTGGTTGGTGATGATTTCTCATCATAACCCTTCTCTCTCTCTTGATTATTGGCTCACTCACTCATTTCATTCTCTTGCATTCCATTCTCTCATTCCTCAAGAGAGGGGCCGGCCAAGCTTGTATGGGGGCTGTCCCAAATTTTGGTAGGGGATTTTTGATCTTTTGGCTTCACAAAAATCCCAAAGTTCCATCTCCAAAAGTTTAGTTCATTTCCTCCACCAAAAAGGTAACTTCTTAAAATCCTAATGAGACATAGCACTACACTATTCTACAACAATTCTCGGGCACATCGGCTCGCCAACTTCGTGCCCGAGTTGCCTCGGTCCAGAGGTGGGAGCCCGTAAAAGAACCCGGCGATGTGGTGCCCTTCCGATGAGGAGATGAAGACCGAAGATTCCGCGGGGAGATCGGGACGACGACGAGAAGACCGAAGGACACGGATCGCTCGGTATATCTCTCTACCCCTTCTCTAGTTTGCTAGGACTATGTTAATGGCCCGATCCAGGATTTTAGTGCGCGGTGGTGCTGATTCAAAAGTTAAAGTAAATTATCGTTTCCGCATTTTGGCCTCGGATTGACGGCCGGGATGCCGCCGTGCACTTACAGTGGTATCAGAGCCACGCCATTAACCTAGTCTAGCTTGCTCTAACGTGTTTAGAACTCGATCAAACAAAAATTCCGAAACCGTGTTTTCAAATGCATCAGTTTTCTGTCAATTTATTTTTGGCTCGAAAATTTTTTCAGTACATTGCAGAAATACGTGCAGGGAATTCTAAGCATTCTGTAAAAATTTAGTCACGTGAACTCACTATTCCACCGCGGAACTGCGGCCAAACCCATGCTTGGGCCGCGGTTCCGCCGCCACTTTAACTGTTCAGTGCACCAAAATTTTTCAGAGAGCTCCTGAGTTGAAAATGGGGTTTTTAGAATGTTCTGTTTGGGCCCAGATTCTTTTGAGTGCTACAGTTGTGCTTGGGGCCCACTTCGGGAAATTTTTAGTCGATCGGAAAGTTTAAACATGTTATTTCACAGTATTTACATTATATCTGCGACCGTGAATGTCATTTGATCGGTAAATCTTATATTACTGCTATAGCCCTTTTAGACGGATTTGCGAACGTGACATTCACGTTGATGTTCTGTGTTGTGCTGTGATGTTGCGGATTGGTCGTGGGGGATACCCTGGATGCAATGTTAGTACAGTTTGGTTATTTATGTACATTTGATATTGCGGGGCGAGCATCCGACATGTGGACTGCCGTCACTGCCTGTTTGTATATTATTCTTTTGGGGCACGACCGGGGTGAGGTCGATGTACCCGTTGTATGTATATTTTACTTTCTGTACTAGGATTACCCCAAGGTGGGGTGCACGGATAGCCGGGTTCTAGAGGGTAACGGGCCCGCATCTCATGGCATTGAGACGGAGGGGGCTTCACTCTAGAATTGGCGGGCTGTTCGCCGCTCCCGTAGGGGGTACAGGTTGACCCAAGGAGGGGTGCTCAAGTTACCGGATTCCGTGAAATGCTGGGTGGTCCATTCACGTTGCTGAAGGGGGCTGCCTCGCTTCAGGTTTTGGCGGGTAACTTGTCGCGCCCGTAGGGGTCTAGGATTTCATTGCACAGGCTATCCACACGACCAGGGGAACGTCGGGTTTCAGTAGAGGCTCTATGAAACCCGGGGATCCCAGATATCTGTATTGTTCTATGATGCTTATTACATTTCTGTGATGTTGCATTTTATCACGCCTTGAGCGAATACTATATATTGATATATATACTAGTAGATGTTGTATATGTTTTGCACCCGCGCTAGTCCAGTCCCCGCTCTGTCGTTAGTTAAGTAACCTAACGGGTGATGACGGGACCCAGCGGCGAATGCGGGTGGCATATACGTACATCATTATTTTCGTTCTTTATTGGCGTGATCAATTGATGTGACTGCGTTGATTCGGATCAATGCAAGCTAAACAAACCTATTCTGATGTTGTTGGAACTTTTTTCAAAAAGCTGTTATTGCAAGGGCGTTCTCTTTTGTTTTGCACAGTGGTATTCAGTTATGAATATCCAGCACCTCAGTCGACGAGGCAAGGGCCGGGATCCCTTCACCGGGAGTGACCCTTTGGACAGAAGTTTGCGTCAGGGCAATAACTTCACTATAGTCGATTACTTTTGCTTTGCATCGTGGTATTCAGTTGGAATATCCTGCACCTCATTCTACGGGGAAAGAGCCGAGATCCCTTCACCGGGAGTGACTTCTTTAGCAAAGGTTTTCGCCACTATATTTTTATAAAGCTATCCAGTTCCTTCAACGATATCAAGTTCATTACGTTAAAGGTTTTCGCCAGAAACCATTCGTAGCCCTCCATCATTCAGTTAAATATTCGGTAGTATTCAAGCTATGTATTTTGACCTCACGCCAAGGCATAGTGATTGGTAGCTGCTGGATATTTATCTGTTGCATAGATAGAATGCGTTGGTTTGAGACAGTCGTACTGCCATTTTGGCTTACGTCAAGGGTAGGTACGGGTGGGTTCAAATTAACCTGGATAATGATGGGTAGAACTTGACATGTGACTTATGACATTTTGACCTCACACCAAGGTCATAAGAGCATGGGGCAAAAATCACATCGGGAGTTTATAAAGAAACTGAAACTTGCCAGATATGCGCATACCTTCTGGAGTGTGATAACGTGAGCGGATTTCGTCACGTTATTGTTGGAGATAGTGCCCTCAGAGTCAATTATTAGGTCACAGGTACGTGATTGCAATGATTGATGGAGGACCTATCCCGGTAGGACAGTCTTACTCGAGATGATAGTATGCTATCTGGTTTACCTTTATCATCGTGTACTGTTTCAGGTGACCTGACAAGTTGCTATTACACGTTGATAGAGCCCCTAGGATTCTTGCTTGACCACCAGCAGTATGAGGGCGATCATATAAGTGGGAGCTGGGGTCTATAAGCATATCCTTAAATGGTCCCTAGTCGTGAGAGTTTCGAGACAGGGCATCGATACTCCAGAGTAGACTAGTGTATACAGTCGAGACCCCGACGATGGGCGGTGGCCGGTCTCACAAGCCACTGGTGTCAGTTGGATCACCTAAGATGTATACAGGTGCTCATTGGGTTATGAGTACACCGGACAAGACTCGCCGGGAACATGCCAGTTGGTCATATACCAGACGTCAGATGGCAGTTCCCTGGTGACATGTGTACAGGTTAGTTCATCGACCTGGGTATCGTCATTTGTCTTGTGTGAGTTCCCACTGTACTTTGATTACTACCCTACCATGGCTCAAAGGAGTCGTGCAAACAAGTTTTAGTTGGGTACAGTCCCGAGCCACATGGAGGCAGTGAGCGTATCTTCAGGGGTTCGTCTCTCCCGGTATTGGGGGTGAGGTCATGCTGTGTCTAGGAGAGCCATTACACGAAGTCCTTGGCCAAGGCAGGAGATTTACTGGTAGGTATTCTGGTAGTATCTCAGGGTGTTCTGGGCTACACTCCGACACGACTTGTACCGCTTTTGGGGGTCTGACTTTTACCAACCCCCTAGGCCCGCCATGCGATACTCATAGACGAATGGACCGGACTGTACGGATATTGTCACTGACAGGCTCAGTAGGGTTGTCGGGCTGAGTTCGCTCACAGACGTCCCTTTTAGTCAATGCTTGGTAGCCCGTTACGTATTGGCTTATACCTCTGACGTGCTAGTGGTTGAATCCACAACCAAGGTGTTGACGAGTCTTTAGAGTCCCCCACATTCTGTTACTCAGCTTTCGGACGAAAAGTTGTAGAGGCCGTATGGAGATATGGCAAGGTCCGATCAGATACGTACGGTATTGCACGGATCAGGATCGGACAGTTTGTACTATATGCCGTAGGGATATATGGCAGAGTTCGATCAGATACGTGCGGTATTGCACGGATCAGGATCGAATAGATATTACTGGCCGGCTTTGGTTTAAGCCGGATCCTAATATAGTACAGTGTAGATTTTGTCTCATTGCATTTTGTATTTCGGTCGAAATACAAATGCGGGTGTGTATGCACAGTATCGGGGTTTTCCTGTAATTTATTACGGGACCAGTTTTCTGGAGTTGCCAGTTTGCTTTTCGTTTCGGCCGATTTCCTTTGTATCGTTCATTGGCCGAAGATTGGTGGAGGAGGGCTTATTTGCATTGTTGCAAATAAGTGGTTGTGAAGGGGTTCTTTGCATATTCTTGTGTCATGATTATAGCACCATTCCTTGACTTTCCTTAGTTGATCATGGCTTGACTTTTGGCTCATCATGGTTGTTGATGATGAGGTTGGTGGTAGGTGGTTGAGTGTGGGTTTTTGTTTTGGTGATCATTGTTTATCATTGCAACGCTTTTCTCTCTCTTGTATGATGGTGGGCTTATTTTCTTTGATTGATACACTACTCCCTCATTCTCACTCTCCTCCCTCACTTGTAGTGGCCGGCTAAGCATATAGGGGCTGTCCAAAATTTGTGGTGTGGGTTTTTGGCTCATTTCATGTTGCAAAAATCCCACAAGATCAATCTAAAAAGCTCCAAGTTCAATCCCTCCACCAATGGAAATTCCACAACCCCAAAGTGAGACATGGTTCTACAGATATTCTACAGCAAATCTTGGGCACGTCGACTAGCCAGCTTCATGCCCGAGTTGCCTCGGCATTGAGGTGGGAGCCCGTAAAAGAAGTAGGCGATGTGGTGCACTTCCGGCGACGAGGAGGAGATGGGACATTCTGCAGGAGATCGGGACGACGACGAGAAGACCGGAGGACTCAGATCTGTCGGTATATCTCTCTTCCCTTTCTTGTAGATAGCTAGTACTAGTTAGTGGTTCGATCCGGGTATTAGTGCGGGGCGGTTTGCCAAGTTCGAGAAAATTTAAAGTTTATCACCGCTTCCGCATTTGGCCGTCGGATTGACGGCCGGGGTGCCGCCGTGCACTTACAGTGGTATCAGAGCCTCGCCATTAACTTAGTCTAGCTTGGTTTAATGTGTTTGCATTTCCGATCGATCAAATGTTCCAAAACCCGTTTTTCCTTCGCATCAGTTTCTGTTGAAAATTTTTGGTCTCGAAAAATTTTTCAGGTTGTAAAATATTGATGTACTGGAAAATCTAAGAGCTCTGTAAAAATTCGATGAAGTGACTCCACTGTGGGAGCGCGGAACCGCCGCAAACACCCCCTTATCGCCGCGGTTCCGCCGTGCACTGTGGAGATCCCTGCACCAAATTTCTACAGTGTCTTTGTGGGCTTAAAATATGGGTTTTGGAATATTAATTTTGGGCCCAGAATTTCTTGATGTGCTACAGTAGTGCTTGGGGCCCACTTGTTAAAATTTGATTGATCGGATATTTTAAACATATTATTTCACAGTATTTACATTATATCTGCGACCGTGAATGTCACTTGATCGGTAAATCCGGTCTAACTGCTATAGCCTGGTTATACGGATTTGCGAACGTGATTTTCACGATGATGTTCTGTTTTTGCTGTGATGTTGCGGATCGGTCGTGGGGGATAGCCTGGATGCAATGCTAGTACTGTTTCTGTTGTATTATGTACATTTGATATTGCGGGGCGAGCGTCCGACATGTGCACTGCCGTCACTGCCTGTTTGTATTATTATTTTAGGGCACGGCCAGGTTGCGGTCGATGTACCCGTTGTATGTATATTTTACTTTCTGTACTAGGATTACCCCGCGGTGGGGTGCACGGATAGCCGGGTTCTAGAGGGCAACAAGCCCGCATCTCATGGCATTGAGACGGAGGGGGCTTCACTCTAGGATTGGCGGGCTATTCGCCGCACTCGTAGAGGGTACAGGTTGACCCAGGAGGGGTGCCCAAGTTACCGGATTCCGTGAAGTGCCGGGTGGTCCATTCACGGTGCTGAAGGGGGCTGCCTCGCTTCAGGTTTTGGCAGGTAACTTGCCGCGCCCGTAGGGGTCTAGGATTTCATTGCACAGGCTATCCACACGACCAGGGGAACGTCGGGTTTCAGTAGTGGCTCTGTGAAACCCGGGGATCCCAGATATCTGTATTGTTCTGTGATGCTGTTCATTCTCTGTGATGTTGCATTTCTTATCATGCCTTGAGCGAAATATAATATATTGGTATATATATTAGTAGATGTTGTATATGTTTTGCATCCGCGCTAGTCCAGTCCCCGCTCTGTCGTTAGTTAGCTAACCTAACGGGTAATGACGGGACCCAGTGGCGAATGCGGATGGCATATACGTACATCAGTATATTTTCGTTCTTTTTGGTGTGATCAATTGATGGGACTGCATTGATTCGGATCAATGCAAGTTAAAAACAAACCTAATCTGATGTTGTTGGAACACTTTTCAAAAAGCTGTTATTGCAAAGACGTTCACTTTTGTTTTGCATCGTGGTATTCAGTTGGAATATCCTGCTCCTCAGTCGACGAGGCAAGGGCCGAGATCCCTTCACTGGGAGTGACCCCTTGGACAAAAAGTTTGCGTCAGGGCATTAACTTCACTATAGCCGATTGCTTTTGCTTTGCACCGTGGTATTCAGTTGGAATATCCTGCACCCCATTCTACGGGGAAAGAGCCGAGATCCCTTCACCGGGAGTGACCTCTTTAGCAACGGTTTTCGTCACTATATTTTTAAAAGCTATCAGTTCCTTCAACGATATCAAGTTCATTACGTTAAAGGTTTTCGCCAGAAACCATTCGTAGCCCTCCGTCGTTTCAGACGGGTAGCACGTAGTATTCATGTTATGTTTGTTGACCTTCGTCAAGGCATAGTGTATGGTAGCTGCTTGTTACTTTTCTGCTGCATAGATAGATGTGTTGGTTTGGGACAGTCGTATAGCCTTGTTGACCTTCATCAAGGGCTTGTACGGGTGGATTCAAATTAACCTGGATAATGACGGGTAGAACTTGACATGTGACTTATGATTTGTTGACCTTCGCCAAGGTCATAAGAGCATGGGGCAGAAATCACATCGGGAGTTTCAAAAGAACTGAAACTTGCCAGATATGCGCATACCTTCTGGAGTGTGATACCGTGAGCGGATTCCGTCACGTTATCATACGATGATAGTTGGATCCCGATTCCCGCTGATGAGTTAGTTTACTCCTCGGGTGTTCCCGACTAATTCTTCTTTTAGGTTTGGAGGAGAATTTGAGGTACAGTGGGAGGTTTCCAGATTAGATAAATTGGTAACCATTTTGATCTAGGTTAGAGTGCACACTGAGTGTTTCTTTTCTCTCTCTCTTTGGCAGCGACCATTGACCCGACCCTAAGACTATGACTCAGTGACCAAGTTGACCGAACCTTCTAAACACTGGCTTTTGGATTGTCCGAGTTGCAGACCTCATTGCCACTCCTACTTTTACCCTTTTCTCCAGGACACCCCGTATTACTACGAACGTCCACTTCTATTGGACAAAACCATCGTATGGTTAGATACGAACTCGAAGGAATTTATTCGAGGATGGTTTCAGGTTCTGGAGAAAACAGATAGGATTATTCAGTTGTCTTTTCCTTTTACCTTCTCTCAAGTTGTGAGTACTCCTTGGTTTAGGAGATAGTACACCTATTACGCAAATTGGATAGTCTTCTTCCAAACCATAGGCAGGTGCCGACCGGTAGGGAATGAAGAAAACCAATTAGCATAACGATGGTGTACAGAAGGTATTAAGTTCAGACAAAGCAAGGGATTAGTAAGAGGGCAAAGTAAATTGCGACTGCTATTCACGACCAAACCAAGTATTCCTTCGCCAATCCTAAATCACCTTTGTATTTCTCCAGGACACTCCGTATCACTACGAAGATCCACAGTTTATTGGATACTCCATCGTATGGTTATATACGAACTCGAAAGGAACTTGTTCCAGTTCGGGGATGGATTCTGGTTCAGGAGAAATAGGAATAAGATTTATTCAGATGTCTTTTATCTTCACCTTCTCTCGCATTGCGAGTGTTCCTAGGATTAGGACAGTACACCCATTATGCTTATTGGATAGTCTTCTTCCGAACCATAGGCTGGTGCCGAACGGTATGGAAGGAAGAAAACCATTTGGCCTAAAGGGGTGTGCAGAAGGTAAAGACTAAAGACATATGAAGGGATTTGGAGAGGTGGCAAAGAATTATACGGTTACAGTCGTGAATCTGGAAGAGGCATTACTAGGAATACCAGGATACCCCATCGAAACATTTCAATGTTTCAGTTTCACTGTGTACTGTTAAAGGAAGACTGATTTCCCGATAAGATACTTACTCCAGGGTATGTATTTACCAGGTATGATTCTCACATCTGTATGGTTTTACAGATGATGAGTGGGAGTAAGTTATTGGGAATTAGGTGATCGTCCTCATTATATCGAGATTCGTTGTAATCGGTGATATTTGAGGAAATCACCTGGGTTGTTTGCCGGTCGGCAAATATTTGGTTTTGAATATCCGCTGTTATGCACCAATTTCAAATCGATATATCTGTACGTCTATTTTTATAGAGTGAGATTTATCTTTTTGAAATTATGTCAGTGACATTTACCTATATCAGTGGATGGTTAGGTAAGGATCATTAAACAGCGGTGTAATTCTTCTTAACCATAAGTACAGTTTTCAACCTACGACACATAGTGAATGAGTTATCAGACTCAAGGGACTTATACAGAGTATTGTATGTTGTCCAGGGTCCATCAGGACAGAGGGCTTGGTCCTCGTACTATATTCGGTTTACTTATGGCTTCTCTAGTTTTTAGACAGGTGTTTCGTACAAACACAGGGTCCGAATTTTGAGAAGTCATAGGTATTTGAATAAAGTAGAGAACCAGGTATTGCAAGTATCGGGATTCTTCAAAGTGATCGAAGATGTAGATACTTGTGTATGGTATTCAGTTGATAGTAATGATTAAGAGATCTTGCTTCTCTTTCAGGTTATTCATAATTGGAAGCATTCCTAAGTTGAGTAACGCTGATCGGCCTCTTTCCATTTAGTTGACATGCACTGGAGACAGCTGCATGATTTGAATCTGGTTCAATTAAATCAGTGCCTCTAGTTCTATATTGGATATAGAACAGTTCATATCTTAATGATGTTAAGGTACGGGGAGTTGTCCGGCTTATGATTAAAACCAGACTCTGGATAACTCAAGGCACGTTTCTGTAATGGCTGTTTGTGGGTTGACCCAGGCTATGACGAGGGTTGATTTTCTACCATCTGGAAGATCAATAGTGATATTGTTCTAGACTCGCCACAGTTTTATTAAAAATGGATTTTTTCAGAAAACAGTTGTGGGAGTATGGTAGAACTGGAAGTGATTCCAGAACCACAAACGATTACTGAAGATTTGATAAGGAACCTAAAGATTCAATCTGGATTGACATTCCATTAGCCACTCCGCAGATAAGGTGGGTAACTTCAGGCACCCGAGAGGTACTACGGTAGCCTCAAGGACGGTGACAGGAAAGTTCTTGTTTACCCACAATTACCATTGCTGTTGTTCCAGGCTGCGAGACCCGGCGGGAGGATGAGTATAGCGTCGTTCTAAACTAGTTTTAGAAGTGTACGTCTATATGACTCTGCCGGAGGGTTGTCGTAATCAGTGGGAGCAGCGGAAGCATTGGTGGACAGGTAGCTTATGTCTATTTATAGACTAAAGCAGATGTAGCGGAGATATATCATCTATTTCTGATGTGACAGTCATAGGATTGACTTCATCAGAATAGGGGATGGATCTGTTGAGAAGGTAGTAGGGTGTGATATCCTGGTATTTGGATGACATACACAGAGTAGGAAAGGAAACTCCTTGTTCCCGCCAAAAATTTCTGCGCAAAAGAGTCCAAAGTATCAAATGGCCGCGATACGCTTAAGAAAATACGAACCAGTATTTTCCGGGCTGTTTTTTGAAAACTCCCGAATGAGAAAAGGATAAATTCTGATTGTATCGAAAGCGTCTCGAAAAACCCTTCGATTTGATATATTATGGGCTTCATAATTCATCCGGGATCAAAAGTTATGAGGCATTATGTGTTCACATGTGATGGGCTTTTAAAAATCCGCTGGAGGAGTTAGAAAATATAATAAAAACTTAGAAAAGACCCCAATGGGGCATCACGTGCTCACACGTGACCATGGGCCACGTGCAGACACGTGATGGGCTCTTATGGCCTCTAAAATAATGAATAGAATTAAATTCTAAAATCTGTTCCCTGATTAAAAATCAGAAGTTATCTCAATGAGATATCACGTGCTCACACGTGACCAATGGTCACGTGTTGACACGTGATGGTCAAAACAACAATATGAACAAGCGGCTGTTAAATGAACCAATTTGGAGGTCACGTGCTCAAACGTGACCAAGGGTCATGTGCCAGCACGTGACAGGCTTTGAAAGCCTTACAGTTTAATAGAATTAAAATTCTAAATTTCTCTAAAAATCTTTCGAAATAGAATTAAGATTCTAAAAGCTTCTAAATCTTTACAAATGGAAAAAGATTATGGGAACCGTTGAATTAAAGATCCAAGGATGATTAAAAATCATCAATTTATGGAAAATTCTTGGACAAGGAAAGATTTCCCTGAAAATTTCACCAGAATAACAAATAGAATATCTTTTGGATTTAAAATCCGCGGTGAATAAAATTCACTGAATAATCTAAAGGCCCAGATTAATGATAAATATAAATCAAATCTCTCAACGATCAAATCAAATCTTTCAATGAGAAATGTTCCCCCAATCAGAGCAAGGCTCGTTTGAATTTTGAAAATTCAAATTGAAGCAACGCTTCAAATTCCGTGCGTTGCGCACTGCGCAAACGCACGGCTGCGCGACACGTGTCTGCGCAGTTGCGCAAGCACAACTGCGCAAGCACAACTGCGCAAGCGCACGGCTGCGCGACACGTGTCTGCGCAGTTGCGCAAGCACTGTTGCGCAAGCCTTCCACTGCGCGACACGTGTCATTCATTGGGGAGTTGCGCAGAAAAAGAATTAAAATTTATGAAATATTTTCTGTTCTTTCCAAAACCAGAAGATTTTCTTCTGCCTTTAGATCAAAGATCCAGCGGTGGGAAAATTCCCAAAATCACTCAGAAAAGATCTTGTTAACAAATTCAACAAATTTGTGAGCACTATAAATAGGACCCCAGACCTCATTCGATTGGCATCAACTTCAAGAATCAACTTCTGGCATAAAAAAAAAGAAGAGAAAGAACTCTTGAAGATTAATCAAGAACATAAAAAAAAGGGTAAAAACTTCTTTTGAAGAAGAGAAAAATCTTTGAAGAACAGAGGATTAAAAAGTGAATAATTCAATAAAAGTAAATAAATAGTGCCTTGCACTTGTTGTGAACCCTTGGTTCTGTGAAATCAGGGAAAACAAGAAGAAAAACTTGTTTTTCTTTGATCCAAATTTGGATCAAAAGTGCTATGCACTTTTGTTCTTAAATCTGAAAAATTCTTGAGGTTCTACACAAATGCAACCCATTATTTAAAAGGGCCTGGCCCAAATCAAATTGCAAAATAATAAAGGGGCAGAGCCCTGTTTGGAAAATTCTTGAGGTTCTGCACAAATGCAACCCATTATTTAAAAGGGCCTGGCCCAAATCAAATTGCAAAATAATAAAGGGGCAGAGCCCTGTTTGGATTGATTTTCTAGTTGGGCAAAGCCCAAAATAAATAAAAAAAATTGGACTTAACCCAATCCTAGCTATAAGTCCTTAAATTAAATTGATTGAGCAAAATGGCTCTCCTAAACCAATTCACGACCGGTTCGAGGGTACATCTCCGAACCCCTTTGACATCCATCGTTGTAATTCCTCAACGACGTCAAAGAGATGACGGGTCCCAACAACCACATATCCATATGGACTGCGGGGTCCTTAAACTCGTGGACCGAGACGTCCTTAAACTAATATTGGACCGAGACGTCCTTAAACTAATATTGGACCGAGACGTCCTTAAACTAATATTGGACCGAGATGTCCTTAAACTAATGTCGACCGAAATGTCTCTAAACTAATAATGGACCATCACGTCCTTAAACTGGCATTGGACCACCACGTCCTTAAACTGGCATTGGACCGAGACGTCCCTAAACTAAGAATGGACCACTACGTCCCTAAACTGGAACAATAGAGCCAATTGCTCTTTTGCCGGATCTAAACGGTCCCGTTTAAGTTGATCTTAGCCCCAAACACGGCTAACGTATCCTTAAACATTCAAACAGATTTCATAAACCCTAAGTCAACTGGCTTTGGTTCAAGGGTACATCTCTGAGCTCCTCTGACACTTATCGTTGTAATCCTTCAACGATGTTAGGGAGGTGATGAGTCCCGACGGCCATAAATTAAATGAATCACCACGTCAGGTTGATCTTAGTCCAAAACAGGACTAACGTATCCTTGACGAACGTTTAAGTTGATCTTAGCCGCAACGCGACTAACGTATCCTTAAACTAAAAACACCAAACCCAAATCTAAGTAAATACGGATTTGGATTAATCCACGCCCTACGGGCGACGGCATTACTCAGTCTCCGTATACAATCCACGGGCAACCACAAACAAAACAAACACACATGACACGAAGAGAAATTCTGGAGAAGGAGAAAGTGGCTGCCGCGATGCGGTAGCGTAATTAACTGCAGGGGCTTGGGCCTGCAGGGAAGAGCGTCCCCACAATCAAAAACCCCTCAAACGAGGGGGAATCTGAAAAAGTCTGCTACATCGGCCGCATCCGTCTAAACCTTCGATATACGATGCCATAAATCAACTTGGCATCTTCGGAGAGGTAGACAGATAAAACCAAATAGCATCTGCCCCGAATCTCAGCGCCAGGACACCGCAGTCCTGTGCGCCGCCTTTCGGAGGGGAACAGATTCTGGCACGCCCGGTGGGACCTCTTCCTCTTTCCACTCCACACTTCGTGTGTCGTGTTCGCGAACAAATCGCGGTTTGCTGTGATTGCCTGTGGATTCAAGGTACTAAGATTTGGTGTCTTGCTCTATGCAGAAAACAGAAAATCGATGGCTTCGAACTGCACCGTCCGCAGCGATAACTCTCACTCCGTCATTGCTGGAGGAGTGACTTATAGGCCCCAAGCGGCCTCCCTTGTCAAAATGCCGGTGGAGCAGGTGGCTCAAGCCACCACTGGACTATTTTTTGGGACCATGCTCCCATCAATGAGCTTCAACGCCCCAATGACATTGCAAGAAGCTCCAAAGAAGTCGGTCTTCGATCGACTCACCACTGCCGCGACCCCTCTCAACAGGTCGCCCAACTCCACTGCTTCAGGTTTTAATGGATTAGGCCAGAGCTCCATCGGGCCCATGAAGAAGCCTGCCATACCAGAAGGCGTTATCCCGAAGCGGATAGCCATCCCAACTCCCGTTCCTGGCAAAATCACCAAGGTTGCTTCCCATGTTCAGAAGTCCGCTTCTGACAAGTTGGCCGTCCCCGTTCAACGGATGTCGATCTTTAAAAAGCTGGTACCGGTATCTTCTGACCAACACATGGGGCATGAGGAGGTCACCCCTATAGCTGAAACAACTACATCAGCACGACATGCCCGACGTCGCTACTGGCGCCGAGTGAAGAAGGCTGGGGGCAACTCCCCCTCTGGACTTACTCCTCCAACTCTAATGGTGAGGATCGATGTTGCTGTTCCAACCAAGAACGGCTTTGAACTGCTCAACAAGGTGCGCAGAAACTCTCCTACTGCGATGTTGAAACGAACTCCTTCACCTGTGGAGAATACTCCAGAGAAGAAGCTAGAGCAGCCCCCTCAACGGCTGTCCTCTAAAATTTACAAAGTCTGGCGACAGGTCCAAGAGTCGGTGATCGATCAAGACTGCCTCCGACGACAGAAAAAGATGAAGGTTCGGCAGGGGAAGGATTACTCTGTCAAACCACAAAAAGCAAAAGCTACTTGGGTGCCCACTACAACGGCTCCCTTAACTCCAATCACTCAAAAAAGGAGGCCGCAAAAAGCCCCTGTGTCTTCGGCAAATCGCAAAGACACCGAACACAAACGCCCCAAGTCTGGGGGCATGGTGGTGCACACTGTTTATATGGCTTCTGGAAAGGAGGAAAGCCGCACTTCTACGGGCCACCGACCGCTCACCCGATCCGTGACGAAAGCCCAGGAGCAACAACAAAAGCTTCAGGAAATGATGACTACAATGGCTGCACTCACTGAGCCAAAAGAAAGCTCTGAAACGTCTTCGGATGAGCGTCAAGAACAAGAAACCGACGCTGACTTTTTACGTAGAGTCCTCGAAAAGAGGGACAAAGAAGCTGCAGAGCAAGCGGCTAACATAAAGCAGATGGCGCTCCTCTTCCAAGATATGGTAGGGATGATGTTACAGCCGGACCCTCCTGCTGAAGATCCTCCGATCGTCCTTGAAGACGACAGAGGAGAAACGTCAAATCCTCCGCCGGCTCTATCAACAGCCAAGGAGGAGGCAATCTCTAAAGTTGACCTAGATGAATATATAGCTCAGCAGATCCGGGTTCATCAGGCAAATGAAGCGGCTGGGCAAATTGTTAGAACCGGACGACCGTATCCGAGCTGGTATGACCAAATTAGTTACCCGCCGGGATATACGATCCCTAAATTCCATGTATATAAAGGGACAGGGAATCCGCATCAGCACGTCGCTCAATTCAGGGCCTTATGCGGCAATACTGGAGGCGATGACAAATTGTTATTACGACAATTCGTCGGCAGCTTAGCAGAAATAGCCTTTGAATGGTATTCGAAGTTACCTAACGACTCTGTCAAAACATTTGCAGAGATGGAACTGCTGTTTACACAGAGATTCGCGAGTGCTAGTGGACGCACCCCGATTACAGCACTGATAAATGCCAGGATAAGGCCCGGCGAAACGTGGGTCCAATACGCAACACGATGGCGAAACCTATGGTCGAAATGCGAACAACGCATAGAAGAGGCACCTGCGGTAGGCATGTTTGTGGGCACTCTCGATCCGCAGGCGACCATCTCGCAATTCATGATGTTCTTCAGGCCGACCACCTTCCAGGCCTTGATCGACAAATTAGCCCAAATGGACCAGATGGGCCATAGACCGTCTCCTCCAAGACTCGATCCCCGAAATGAGAAAGGAAAAGCGATCATCGTCGCCAACGCTCAGCTACAGTCGAGCAACTCAAAGCCGGTCGCTCGCCAAAACAACGTGCGTCCACGCCCATCCCTCGAAGAGAGGCTAGGACGTCCTTACTCGTTTCCTCAGAATAAAACGAGAAGACTGTTTGAGCTGGCAGTGCGTAACAGACTCATCAATCTGCCGAGTCCAAAGCGTCTGTCGCAGCCAGGCGATCTTAATAATCCCAATTATTGCCCTTACCACCAAACAGTAAGTCACCCGATTGAGGATTGTTTCGTCTTTAAGGGATGGATCGAGGATCAATACCTGCAAGGCAAATTCACGCTGTCTGAAAGCTGGAAGGTAAACCCCCCACAGCCGCACTCTCCAAAGAAGACGGACACGCCGGGGGCAACTTGTTCTTTCGTCGAGGATGAAAACGATGGAGAAAACTTATCGGATGAATCCGAAGACTACGTAGCGACTTGTCATGTGATTTCTCATTCACTGACGGATGATGAGGAGGATCCTTGCGCTGAGAAATCAATGGCGGATCCTGAAACAGAAATTCCGCGGCCGTCAGACAAGTTGATCGATGCCTTCCTAAATGAAATCCGTCTGAAAGCAAAAACCAATCAAGAGCGTGAAATGGCCATACTGGAAAGAACCAAGGTATCCCCGTCAAATCAAAAGCCATACACTGCGGGTAAAAACAAATTCAAAACGAGGAAACGGTTCGCCAAAGCTCTATCAGTAGGAATGAAGCTACCGCCCTCTGAAGAAAATCCTTTCTCTGAGGTAGAGATGCACCCTAACTTCTGTTTATATCATCAGAAGATCATACATCCTACCGAAGACTGCGAATCCTTTAACTGTTGGTGGCAAAGGTATGTCGCTCAAAAGCGACACTTCGACAGGACAAAGTGTGAAGCTTGTGGACATCGGAAAAATGCGATAGATGAGCGCAAAAGAGCCGCCGCCGACTGTCATATAGCCGACTTCAAGGGATCACAAATTATCACCTTTGGAAGCGACTCTGACGAAGAACCTACCCCCAACTCTTCCCTCGGGGAATCTATTTCAAAAATAAAGGAATTAAGAAGCTGCGAGAACGTTTAGCCATGCAATCGCATGCTACTCGGAAAGAATCCCGGCCCTGCAAACAACGGAGCGAACAAAAAGGATAAAAGAAAAGGAAATAAGGCCATCGTCGCCAGCGCTCACCAACAATCAGACCGGTTGCTTGCCAAAGCAACAAGCGGCAATCCCTCCAGGAAAAGTTGAAACGTCCTTACTCGTTTCCGCAAGATAAAACAAGGGGACTGTTCGAGCTGACAGTGCGCAACAGACTCATTAATCTGCCGAATCCAAAACGTCCGTTGCAGCCAGGCGACGTTAATAATCCTAATTATTGCCCTTACCACCAAACAGTAGGTCACCTGATCGAGGACTGCTACGTCTTCAAAAACTGGGTTGAAGACCAATACCAACATGGCAAGTTCGCGTTGTCCGAAATTTGGAAGGTGAACCCGCCACAACCGCATTCTCCGAAAAATATGGACACGCCGGGGGCATCATGCTCATTCATAGAGAAAGCCTAACGGACCACTACGTCCTAAAACTGGATAACGGACCGAAACGTCCTTAAACTAACAGCGGACCGAGATGTCCTTAAACTAATGATAGACCGCAATGTCCGAAAACTTGCAAATGACCGAAATGTTTTTAAACTACTACCGCAGCATTCTCAGGCTGACGAGAATAAAAAAAAAACAAAAAAAAATGGTATGTCCATAAGCAAAATGGGCACGGATGAAAACCCGAAAGGGCTCCGTGAGTAAAAACAGCAGGACTACCGGCGAGTGTTCGTGAAAACCCGAAAGGGCGCGACCTCGTTAATAAAAAAAAAGAGAAGAAGAAAAAAAAAAGACGGTATGTCCATAAGCAAAATGGGCACGGATGAAAACCCGAAAGGGCTCCGTGAGTAAAAACAGCAGGGCTACCAGCGAGTGTTTGTGAAAACCTGAAAGGGCGCAACCTCGTTAAGAAACACTTATAGGGTCCTCTCGACCCTATAAGGAGAAACCACCTGCGTGAGATCCTTACGACTCACAAAGGAACAACACACTTAGGGATCCCCACGATTCCGAAGGAGAAAATACACTTGCGAGATCCTCACGACTCGTAAGGAGAATTCTCTTGTGGGACCCTTACGGCTCATAAGATTTGAAAGTCTTAAGTTGCAGAAACCTTAACCTGTTCTTAAGCAGCCCCCACAACCTTCGATATTGCCCTACAAGTGGCTCATATTGACCCTTGTATACAATCCACGGGCACGAATAAGTATTTCCCCAACAAAGTCCCATCCGTGACTAGGGATATGCCTATACAACAAACAACACTTGTAAGTCCTTTCGACTTATAAGGAGAAAACCCTTTTGTAAGATCCTTACGACTTACAAGAGAACATGCACTTAGGAATCCTCACGATTCCCAAGGAGAAAACACACCTACAAGATCCTTACGACTTGTAGGGAGAAATACCTTTGTGAGACCCTTACGGCTCATGAAGTCAAAAGCCTTAGCTGACAGGACCCTTAATCCTGTTTACTAAGCCACCTTTGTTCAACATCGACAGAGGCAAATGATGATTCGCTCCTAGCAATATCCCAGTTGTAGCGATGCTGATGTCTAAACCGGTATCAAATCCCAAGCCCTTTCACGGCAAATGATGATTCGCTCCTGGCAATGTCCCAGTTGCAGCGATGCTGATGCCTAAACCGGTATCAAATTCCAAGTCCTTTCAAGGCAAATGATGATTCGCTCCTGGCAATATTCCAGTCGCAGCAATACTGATGCCAAGATTGGTATCAGACCCCAAATTCCCTACTCGCAAAAAAAAAAAAATCAGCGAGCCCAAAAAAAAATGCATACGAAATAGCCGAAATGATGGGGCAACTTGCAAACAGAATCAGCAAGTAAAAATGTATGCATGCAAAATAGCCGAAATGATTGGGCAACTCGCAATAAAAAACAGCGAGTAAAAATAAAATAAATAGCCAAAATGATTAGGCAACTCGCAATAAAAAGCAGCGAGTAAAAAGAAAAACAGCCGAAATGATTGGGCACCGTGAAAAATAGCCGAAATGATTGGGCAATCGCGACCTTCGCGATATAAAAGCTGAAATGATAGAGCATCGCGGAAAGAATAAAAAAAATGAAAGAATGAAACTTTTTGCCCTACAGGTGAAATCACATCGATCCCTGTATACAATTCAGGGGCACAGATAAAGAGGGAACCATACTTTCCCAACATGCTCCATCAGAAAGCGAAGCCAAATCTCGACGGTTCATAGACAACCTAGAGACCATCTCGACATTTGTCGCAATATTACAGACACGATGTCAACAAATGAAGCAAACGAAGATCTCGAGCTTCAGGGTCTCGACGTCAACATCGACAACTTAGAGATCACCAACGGTGTGCCTCCTCATTCCAGCAGGACACAGATATTACACCATCAAGCGGAGCGATGGCAAAATCCCAACTCCACCTTAGCATTCGTCTCGTTACAGCAGACGCAATGTCAACAACAGCGTTCCTCCGCAGTCCAGCTGGAGGCAGATACAACGTCAACAAAAGACCTCACGGTCGAAACAAAGCGGAGTAAACGGCAAAATCCCAACTCCACCTTAGCATTCGTCTCGTTACAGCAGACGCAATGTCAACAACGGCGTTCCTTCGCAGTCCAGCAGGGTGTACATGCAAAGTTAACAAAAGACCCCATGATCGAAACCAAGCGGAGTGACGGCAAAATCCCAGCTCCACCTCAGCATTCGTTTCAATACACCAGACGCAGCGTGAGAAAATGAAGCGAAGGCCAAATTCCTAGCTTCAAGGTCTTAACGGCAAGTCATATAAAGCCTGAAAGACTACCGGAGATCATCTCACATGGAGTGGTCATCTCCTCGACGTTCGTCTCGATACAGCAGATGAAATGTCACCCCAGCGTTCTTCGTCCAGCAGGGATTCGGACGTGACAAAGCAAACGAAGCGAAGGCCACATTCCTAGCTTCGACGTCTTGACGGTGATTCATATAAAACCGGAAAGACAATCGGAGATCATCTCGCACCAGCACAGAATGGTCACCACCTCGACGTTCGTCTCGATACAGCAGACGAGGTGTTACCCCAACGCTCGTCTCGACACAGCAGACGCAACGTCATCAAACGAATGGAGCCACGGCAAAATCCCTAGTTCCAAACCTCGGCGGTTCACCAGTAACCTAGAGACAACCACGACATTCGTCTCGATACAGAGGACGCAATGCCAGCAAACGAAGCGAAGGCTAAATTCCTAGCTTCAGGGTCTTAACGGCAAGTCATATAAAACCGGAAAGACAATCGGAGATCATCTCGCACCAGTGTGGAGTGGTCACCACTTCGACGTCCGTCTCGATACAGCAGATGAGATGTCACCCCAACGTTCGTCTCGACACAGCAGACGTAACGTCATCAAACAAACGGAGCCACGGTAAAATCCCTAGTTCCCATCGCAACATTCGTCTCGATACAGCAGACGCAATGCCAGCAAACGAAGCAAAGGCCAAATTCCTAGCTTCAGGGTCTTAACGGCAAGTCATATAAAACCGGAAAGACAATCGGAGATCATCTCGCACCAGTGTGGTATGGTCACCACCTCGACGTTCGTCTCGATACAGCAGACGCGACATCACCAAAAGGAGTCACGGCAAAATCTTGGGTTCCAGACCTCAACGGTTCACCAGCAATCTAGAGACAACCACGACATTCGTCTCGATACAGAGGACGCAATGCCAGCAAACGAAGCGAAGGCTAAATTCCTAGCTTCAGGGTCTTAACGGCAAGTCATATAAAACCGGAAAGACAATCGGAGATCATCTCGCACCAGTGTGGAGTGGTCACCACTTCGACGTCCATCTCGATACAGCAGACGAGATGTCACCCCAACGTTCGTCTCGACACAGCAGACGCAACGTCATCAAACAAACGGAGCCACGGCAAAATCCCTAGTTCCCACCGCAACATTCGTCTCGATACAGCAGACGCAATGCCAGCAAACGAAGCAAAGGACAAATTCCTAGCTTCAGGGTCTTAACGGCAACTCATATAAAGCCTGAAAGACTATCGGAGATCATCCCCACACCAGCGCGGAGTGGTTATGACTCATCGGGGCTCTCCAAAATGAGCCTAACCTCAAGTAAAAAGCGGCATGGCAAATTCCTAGCGCTTGCTCTTCCGACGGTCAAACTGCCAAGGAGGATTGCTTGAAGACGTCTTGTCCAGCCCCCGAAGGGATCAGAGACACGGCAGTCGCAGGGCTACTCGAACAGCACGATTGCCTATCGAGGACTATATCAGCTTATGCGACGGTACGATGGCCAAAACCCTAAGTACCACCAACCTTAACGGGCTTCTGTCGTAAAGAGCAGAGGTTAAATGCGACGTTAAGATGTTCTTGCGAGATCTGCTCGATCCGTTTCGACTCGTGAGGAAATTGATGTCTTTGCGAGATTTTCTCGATTCGTCTCGACTCGTGAGATAAAGCCTTAGGCAGTAGGGATTAAAAAAACCTGTTTCCTAAGCACTGGGACCCTGCAAGTCGGCCCAAAACGGTCTTTTGCATACTATCCACGGGTCACACTCTCCAAAGTCGAATCTCGATAAGGAGGGAAACAACCGCTTACGGGTCCTCTCGACTCGTAAGAGGGAAAACTCTCTTATAGGATCCTTACGACTTATAAGAGAAAACACACTTAGGAATCCTCACGATTCCCAAGGAGAAAATACACCTACGAGATCCTCACGACTCGTAGGGAGAAAAGTCTTTATGAGATCCTCACGGCTCGTAAAGTTGAAAAGCCTTAGGTGGCAGATCCTACCCCTGTCTCCTAAGCCATCACTGCCCGGCAAAGAAGTCAAGATGGGCCGACCATCTATGAGCCACACTTGCCAAAGCTACATGCCACTGAAAGGAAGAAGCTACTCATGAGCATATAAAATATTTCACGCCAGAGCAAGACAAAAAAAAGAAATAGAAGGGTGCGGCTCATGGAGTTAAGAGTTTGGAACTATATCCTTTAAGAGTTGAGATTTGAGTCAATGATAAATGACGACGCTTGTGTCCGCTCGTTATCTTCTCAGATCAAGATTCTGAAACTGATACACCAACCCGAAATTGGTCATACGCCAGGCATAACTCTGCATAACTCTGCACTACTTCACCCACGTTCATACTTACGTGGGCAAAGTAGTGGGGGGCATTTGTTCCCGCCAAAAATTTCTGCGCAAAAGAGTCCAAAGTATCAAATGGCAGCGATACGCTTAAGAAAATACGAACCAGTATTTTCCGGGCTGTTTTTCGACAAACTCCCGAATGAGAATGGATAAATTCTGATTGTATCGAAAGCGTCTCGAAAAACCCTTCGATTTGATATATTATGGGCTTCATAATTCATCCGGGATCAAAAGTTATGAGGCATTATGTGTTCACATGTGATGGGCTTTTAAAAATCCGCTGGAGAAGTTAGAAAATATAATAAAAACTTAGAAAAGACCCCAATGGGGCATCACGTGCTCACACGTGACCATGGGCCACGTGCAGACACGTGATGGGCTCTTAAGGCCTCTAAAATAATGAATAGAATTAAATTCTAAAATCTGTTTCCTGATTAAAAATCAGAAGTTATCTCAATGAGATATCATGTGCTCACACGTGACCAATGGTCACGTGTTGACACGTGATGGTCAAAACAACAATATGAACAAGCGACTGTTAAATGAACCAATTTGGAGGTCACGTGCTCAAACGTGACCAAGGGTCATGTGCCAGCACGTGACAGGCTTTGAAAGCCTTACAGTTTAATAGAATTAAAATTCTAAATTTCTCTAAAAATCTTTCGAAATAGAATTAAGATTCTAAAAGCTTCTAAATCTTTACAAATGGAAAAGGATTATGGGAACCGTTGAATTAAAGATCCAAGGATGATTAAAAATCATCAATTTATGGAAAATTCTTGGACAAGGAAAGATTTCCCTGAAAATTTCACCAGAATAACAAATAGAATATCTTTTGGATTTAAAATCCGCGGTGAATAAAATTCACTGAATAATCTAAAGGCCCAGATTAATGATAAATATAAATCAAATCTCTCAACGATCAAATCAAATCTTTCAATGAGAAATGTTCCCCCAATCAGAGCAAGGCTCGTTTGAATTTTGAAAATTCAAATTGAAGCAACGCTTCAAATTCCGTGCGTTGCGCAATGCGCAAGCGCACGGCAGCGCGACACGTGTCTGCGCAGTTGCGCAAGCACAACTGCGCAAGCGCACGGCTACGCGACACGTGTCTGCGCAGTTACGCAATCGCAACTGCGCAAGCGCACGGCTGCGCGACACGTGTCTGCGCAGTTGCGCATGCACAACTGCGCAAGCGCACGGCTGCGCGACACGTGTCTGCGCAGTTGCGCAAGCACTGTTGCGCAAGCCTTCCACTGCGCGACACATGTCATTCATTGGGGAGTTGCGCAGAAAAAGAATTAAAATTTATGAAATCTTTTCTGTTCTTTCCAAAACCAGAAGATTTTCTTCTGCCTTTGGATCAAAGATCCAGCGGTAGGAAAATTCCCAAAATCACTCAGAAAAGATCTTGTTAACAAATTCAACAAATTTGTGAGCACTATAAATAGAACCCCAGACCTCATTCGATTGGCATCAACTTCAAGAATCAACTTCTGGCATAAAAAAAAGAAGAGAAAGAACTCTTGAAGATTAATCAAGAACATAAAAAAAAGGGTAAAAACTTCTTTTGAAGAAGAGAAAAATCTCTGAAGAACAGAGGATTAAAAAGTGAATAATTCAATAAAAGTAAATAAATAGTGCCTTGCACTTGTTGTGAACCCTTGGTTCTGTGAAATCAGGGAAAACAAGAAGAAAAACTTGTTTTCCTTTGATCCAAATTTGGATCAAAAGTGCTATACACTTTTGTTCTTAAATCTGAAAAATTCTTGAGGTTCTGCACAAATGCAACACATTATTTAAAAGGGCCTGGCCCAAATCAAATTGCAAAATAATAAAGGGGCAGAGCCCTGTTTGGAAAATTCTTGAGGTTCTGCACAAATGCAACCCATTATTTAAAAGGGCCTGGCCCAAATCAAATTGCAAAATAATAAAGGGGCAGAGCCCTGTTTGGATTGATTTTCTAGTTGGGCAAAGCCCAAAATAAATTAAAAAAATTGGACTTAACCCAATCCTGGCTATAAGTCCTTAAATTAAATTGATTGAGCAAAATGGCTCTCCTAAACCAATTCACGACCGGTTCGAGGGTACATCTCCGAACCCCTTTGACATCCATCGTTGTAATTCCTCAACGACGTCAAAGAGATGACGGGTCCCAACAACCACATATCCATATGGACTGCGGGGTCCTTAAACTCATGGACCGAGACGTCCTTAAACTAATATTGGACCGAGACGTCCTTAAACTAATGTCGACCGAAATGTCTCTAAACTAATAATGGACCATCACGTCCTTAAACTGGTATTGGACCACCACGTCCTTAAACTGGCATTGGACCGAGACGTCCCTAAACTAAGAATGGACCACTACGTCCCTAAACTGGAACAATAGAGCCAATTGCTCTTTTGCCGGATCTAAACGGTCCCGTTTAAGTTGATCTTAGCCCCAAACACGGCTAACGTATCCTTAAACATTCAAACAGATTTCATAAACCCTAAGTCAACTGGCTTTGGTTCAAGGGTACATCTCTGAGCTCCTCTGACACCTATCGTTGTAATCCTTCAACGATGTTAGGGAGGTGATGAGTCCCGACGGCCATAAATTAAATGAATCACCGCGTCAGGTTGATCTTAGTCCAAAACAGGACTAACGTATCCTTGACGAACGTTTAAGTTGATCTTAGCCGCAACGCGACTAACGTATCCTTAAACTAAAAACACCAAACCCAAATCTAAGTAAATACGGATTTGGATTAATCTACGCCCTACGGGCGACGGCATTACTCAGTCTCCGTATACAATCCACGGGCAACCACAAACAAAACAAATACACATGACACGAAGTGAAATTCTGGAGAAGGAGAAAGTGGCTGCCGCGATGCGGTAGCGTAATTAACTGCAGGGGCTTGCGCCTGCAGGGAAGAGCGTCCCCACAATCAAAAACCCCTCAAACGAGGGGGAATCTGAAAAAGTCTGCTACATCGGCCGCATCCGTCTAAACCTTCGATATACGATGCCATAAATCAACTTGGCATCTTCGGAGAGGTAGACGGATAAAACCAAATAGCATCTGCCCCGAATCTCAGTGCCAGGACTCATCGCATGCCCTGTGCGGCCGTCTTTCGGAGGGGAACACTCCTATACTACGATCGGTTATACTTTGGTCGTCACACAGTGTTTTCTCCACAAGGGACTTGGACTTTATGTCTAACATACTGGTTACTAGATCTATAGTTTTAGATCTAGATTTGGGTGGTTTCCTAATCAGGGTACTTAGACAGCATTCTAAGAGTATTTAGAATGGACGACTCTATGCATGGTAGTGTACCTGCAGATGATGGAGTCACCCTCTCTAAAAGTGTCTCACAGACTAAAGTAGAGAGGGATGTGCATGGTTGGCAGATCACTTGCTCAGGCAATTGACTCAATCATTAGATGTCAAGTACTACACCAGATGTTGTTCTTGCACTAGATGCAATAAGTTGATATTGATCTAATCCTGGAGAAACAGTCGGAAGCAGTTTTAGAACATAAGTGGATGTTCTAGGGATATGATAACGACAGCCTCATGTGGGAGACAGTTATCATTCCAGGCTTCCAAGGTGACATGGACGACAAGGAGGTTGTCAGAGCTATAGTTTTTCCTTCTGATGAGGGGCAGTATTTTGGACAGGTGATCCAAGGCAATACTGAGGGTGGCATGGCGCAGGATACTGATTAAGTTCAGTTGACGATACAGTCTAAGAAGTTTGGATTTGGAGTTCATTTATGAGTTATGTCCCATCAGACATCCAGACACATTCTAAGACAGGTATTACTCATTTCGGGAGATGGGTTTCTCCGCGAACTTGAGATTTAGAGAGACATAGAAAGAAACAACAAAGCGGATCCACTCACTAAGGCTATTCCTCGAACGCAATAGTTTCGCAAACGAGCTTTGTGAGACTGACTAGTAGAGGAGTTGGGTGTTCGGTATCACACGGGCTGTGAGTATGCGACATCGCAATAATTAGCCTTGAGTGCAAGTGGGAGATTGTTGGAGATAGTGCCCTCAGAGTCAATTATTAGGTCACAGGTACGTGATTGCAATGATTGATGGAGGACCTATCCCGGTAGGACAGTCTTACTCGAGATGATAGTATGCTATCTGGTTTACCTTTATCATCGTGTACTGTTTCAGGTGACCTGACAAGTTGCTATTACACGTTGATAGAGCCCCTAGGATTCTTGCTTGACCACCAGCAGTATGAGGGCGATCATATAAGTGGGAGCTGGGGTCTATAAGCATATCCTTAAATGGTCCCTAGTCGTGAGAGTTTCGAGACAGGGCATCGATACTCCAGAGTAGACTAGTGTATACAGTCGAGACCCCGACGAGGGGCGGTGGCCAGTCTCACAAGCCACTGGTGTCAGTTGGATCACCAAAGATGTATACAGGTGCTTATTGGGTTATGAGTATACCGGACAAGACTCGCCGGGAACATGCCAGTTGGTCATATACCAGACATCAGATGGCAGTTCCCTGGTGACATGTGTACAGGTTAGTTCATCGACCTGGGGATCGTCATTTGTCTTGTGTGAGTTCCCACTCTACTTTGATTACTACCCTACCACGGCTCAAAGGAGTCGTGCAAACAGGTTTTAGTTGGGTACAGTCCCGAGCCACATGGAGGCAGTGAGCATATCTTCAGGGGTTCGTCTCTCCCGGTATTGGGGGTGAGGTCGTGCTGTGTCTAGGAGAGCCATTACACGAAGTCCTTGGCCAAGGCAGGAGATTTACTGGTAGGTATTCCGGTAGTATCTCAGGGTGTTCTGGGCTACACTCCGACACGACTTGTACCGCTTTTGGGGGTCTGACTTTTACCAACCCCCTAGGCCCGCCATGCGATACTCATAGACGAACGGACAGGACTGTACGGATATTGTCACTGACAGGCTCAGTAGGGTTGTCGGGCTGAGTTCGCTCACAGTCGTCCCTTTTAGTCAATGCCTGGTAGCCCGTTACGTATTGGCTTATACCTCTGACGTGCTAGTGGTTGAATCCACAACTAAGGTGTTGACGAGTCTTTAGAGTCCCCCACATTCTGTTACTCAGCTTTCGGGCGAAAAGTTGTAGAGGCCGTATGGAGATATGGCAAGGTCCGATCAGATACGTGCGGTATTGCACGGATCAGGATCGGACAGTTTGTACTATAGGCCGTAGGGATATATGGCATAGTTCGATCAGATACGTGCGGTATTGCACGGATCAGGATCGAACAGATATTACTGGCCGGCTTTGGTTTAAGCCGGATCCTAATATAGTACAGTGTAGATTTTGTCTCATTGCATTTTGTATTTCGGTCGAAATACAAATGCGGGTGTGTATGCACAGTATCGGGGTTTTCCTGTAATTTATTACGGGACCAGTTTTCTGGAGTTGCCAGTTTGCTTTTCGTTTCGGCCGATTTCCTTTGTATCGTTCATTGGCCGAAGATTGGTGGAGGAGGGCTTATTTGCATTGTTGCAAATAAGTGGTTGTGAAGGGGTTCTTTGCATATTCTTGTGTCATGATTATAGCACCATACCTTGACTTTCCTTAGTTGATCATGGCTTGACTTTTGGCTCATCATGGTTGTTGATGATGAGGTTGGTGGTAGGTGGTTGAGTGTGGGTTTTTGTTTTGGTGATCATTGTTTATCATTGCAACCCTTTTCTCTCTCTTGTATGATGGTGGGCTTATTTTCTTTGATTGATACACTACTCCCTCATTCTCACTCTCCTCCCTCACTTGTAGTGGCCGGCCAAGCATATAGGGGCTGTCCAAAATTTGTGGTGTGGGTTTTTGGCTCATTTCATGTTGCAAAAATCCCACAAGATCAATCTAAAAAGCTCCAAGTTCAATCCCTCCACCAATGGCAATTCCACAACCCCAAAGTGAGACATGGTTCTACAGATATTCTACAGCAAATCTTGGGCACGTCGACTAGCCAGCTTCATGCCCGAGTTGCCTCGGCATTGAGGTGGGAGCCCGTAAAAGAAGTAGGCGATGTGGTGCACTTCCGGCGACGAGGAGGAGACGGGACATTCTGCAGGAGATCGGGACGACGACGAGAAGACCGGAGGACTCGGATCTGTCGGTATATCTCTCTTCCCTTTCTTGTAGATAGCTAGTACTAGTTAGTGGTTCGATCCGAGTATTAGTGCGCGGCGGTTTGCCAAGTTCAAGAAAATTTAAAGTTTATCACCGCTTCCGCATTTGGCCGTCGGATTGACGGCCGGGGCGCCGCCGTGCACTTACAGTTATCATGCGATGATAGTTGGATCCTGATTCCCACTGATGAGTTGGTTTACTCCTCGGATGATCCCGAATAATTCTTCTTTCAGGTTTGAAGGAGAATTTGACGGTACAGTGGGAGGTTTCCTGATTAGATAAAATGACAACCATTCTGATCTAGGTTAGAGTGTACGCTGAGTGTTTCTTTTCTTTCTCTCTTTGGCAGCGACCATGACCCGACCCTAAGACTATGACTCAGTGACCAAAATTAACCGAACCTTCTTAAACACTGGCTTTTGGATTGTCAGAGTTGCAAACCTCATTGCCACTCCTACTTTTACCCTTTTTCTCCAGGACAACCCGTACTACTACGAACGTCCACTTCCATTGGATAAAACCATCGTATGGTTATATACGAACTCGAAGGAATTTATTCGAGGATGGTTTCCGGTTCTGAAGAAAACAAATAGGACTATTCAGTTGTCTTTTCCTTTTACCTTCTCTCAGGTTGCGAGTACTCCTTGGTTTAGGAGATAGTACACCTATTACGCAAATTGGATAGTCTTCTTCCAAACCTTAGGCTGGTGCCGAACGGCGGGGAATGAAGAAAACCAATTAGCATAACGATGGTGTACAGAAGGTATTAAGTAAAGACATATCAAGGGATTAGTAAGAGGGCAATGTAAATTGCGACTGCTATTCACGACAAAACCAAGTATTTCTCCGCCAATCCTAAATCACATTTGTATTTCTCCAGGACACTCCGTATCACTACGAAAATCCACAGTTTATTTGGATACTCCATCGTATGATTATATACGAACTCGAAAGGAACTTGTTCCAGTTCGAGAATGGATTCTGGTTCAGGAGAAATAGGAATAATGTTTATTCGGTTGTCTTTTATCTTTACCTTCTCTCGCATTGAGAGTGCTCCTAGGATTAGGACAGTACACCCATTATGCTTATTGGACAGTCTTCTTCCAAACCATAGGCTGGTGCCGAACGGTAGGGAAGGAAGAAAACCATTTAGCCTAAGAGGGTGTACAGAAGGTAACGACTAAAGACATATAAAGGGATTTGGAGAGATGGCAAAGAATTATACGGTTATAGTTGTGAATCTGGATAATGGAAGAGGCATTACTAGGAATACCGGGATACCCCATCGAAACATTTCAATGTTTCAGTTTCGCTGTGTACTGTTAAAAGAAAACTGATTTCCCAATCAGATCTTGCTCCAGGGTATGTATTTACCAGGTATGATTCTCACATCTGTATGGTTTTACAGATGATGAGTGGGAGTAAGTTATTGGAAATTAGGTGATTGTCCTCATTATATCGGAATTCGTTGTAATTGGTGATATTTGAGGAAATCACCTGGGTTGTTTACCGGACGGCAAATATTTGGTTTATCCGCTGTTATGCACCAATTTCAAATTGATACATCTGTACGTCTATTTTTATAGAGTGAGATATACCTTTTTGAAATTTGTCCATGACATTTACCTATATCAGTGGATGGTTAGGTATGATGTTGTGGTTAAGATTCTCACTTCAAAAACCTTTCTTTATGTGTATTTTACTCACTAGAAAAGATAAAGAGCAAATGGTGAAGGAGGATGAAGATGGTAGCTTTCCTTTTAACAAGAGTTAAAATGATAACCATGAAAAGAAATGAAATATATCTTTATATATTTTATTTCTTCTCACTACAAACCATGGTTAAAATGATGGAGACATTATTTAACTTGAGTTTTAGAACACAAAGAGAAGGATAACTCAAGGTTAGAGGTAGGTGAGAATGGTTAGGTTAAAGAAGAGTGTAGAAACAACTCAAGAATTATCCTTTCCTTTTCTATTTTGTTTTAAACATAAAATTAAATAATAATCCATATATTTATCCATGGTGTGAGTCTTATATTGCCACCATTTCCATGTGTAAACAACCATGATAGATGGGTGTATGTATACATGCATGCATTATATGGTATTACAGATCACTATTACATGTTGATAGAGCCTATAGGATTCTTACTTGACTACCAGCATTATGATGGCGATCATATATGTACGAGCTGGGTGGTCTATAAGCACATTCTTAAATGTCCCTAGTCGAGGGAGTATCGAGACTGGGCATTGATACTCCAGAGTAGACTAGTGTGTACTTATCGAGACCCCGACGAGGGGCGGTGGCCGGTCTCACAAGCCATTGGTCTCAGTTAGTCACCTAAGATAGTATACAGGTGTTCATTGGTTTATGAGTATACTGGACGGACTCGCCGGGAACATGCTAGATGGTATTATACCTATTGTCAGATAGCAGTTCCCATGTGACATGTGTACAGGTTAGTCTGTCGACCTGAGATCGTCATTTGTCTCGTGTGAGTTCCCACTGTGCTTTGATTACTACCCTACCACGGCTTAAAGAAGTCGTGCAAACAGGTTTTAGTTGGGTACAGTCCCGAGCCACATGGAGGCAGTGAGCGGATCGTCGGGGATTCGCCTCTCCCGGTATTGGGGGTTGATGTCGCGTTGTGAACAAGTGGCCATCACCAGAAATCCTTGGCTAAGGTACACGAGAATTACTGATTTGGATCAGTAGTTTCTCAGTTGGTGATGGGCTTCATACCGACACGAAATGTCACGTTATTAGGGGTTTGAATTTATCTACCCACTAGACCCGATATGCTATACTTTTAGACGAATGGACCAGACTGTACGTAGATTATCAAGGACAGGCTCGGTAGGGGTTCGAATGAGTTTACTCATCGGCCTTCCTTTCGCTCAATACCTGGGTAGCCGTTACGTACAGCTAGTGTCGATGACGTGCTTGTGGTTAAACCCACTGCCAGCGTATTGAAAAGTCCTTAGAGTCCTACACAGAGGGTTTCCCTGCTTCGGGCGAAAAGATGTAGAGGCCGTATGGTTTTACGGCAGGGTTCGATCATATACGTGCACTTGTGCACGTATCATGACTCGGACGGATAACACTAGTGGGATTTGGTTTAAACCGGATCCTTCTATTATATTATTGGATTATTTTCGTCTCTTTGTATTTTTATTTTTCGGAATACGGATACGGGTATGTATATACGGATGAGGTGTATTCTTGTAATTCATTACAAGATTATTTCTAGAAGATACTACCTCATTTTTGTTTTAATCATTTTGTTAAATGGTTAAATGGGGTGGAGGATGAGGTGTTCTTGGCTTTAAATGAAGCATGGCTTTATGGTGACTCATGAGGTGACTCATGGTTCACTATTTGGGCATGCGTGATTCATTTGATGTTATGAAATATTTTGCAGGGCTTGATTCATTTTTCTTGAGCTTCACAACACTTAGCTATTTTTCCATGGTTGCTACACTCTCATCCTCAAGCTTCTTCTTCTACCTCCACCCTTCAAGTCTCATGTGTTGAGAAACCTAGGGTGTTTGGAGACAAATTAATCCATCATTAGATTCTACATCCTTTAGACTATCTAGTTTAGCGAACTAGGTAACCTAGTTACCTCGGCTATGAGGTTGGAGCTCGAATTACAAATCCTCAGGCGGATCATCTTCGATGGAGGGAGACCGGCAATCAAGCTTGATCATGGTAGCCTCTAGGAGCTTGGGAAGATGGTTACAGACCGAAGGACACAGATCATTTGGTATAACCATTCTGTACTCCTCTTTATGTTTGCTAGTTTAAGATTAATGGTAGATCCGTATTATGGAGTTGTTCTAGCGCCAGTTTATAAAAAAAAATTGTTCTGCATTCGGTCACGGTAGATGGCTAGGATGCTTGCATAACCCAACATGGTATCAGAGTCAACCCATAAACCTAAACTAGCTACTTTGCACAAGATTAAAATCTCGATCGACCATTTTTTCCGAATCGTATTTCGGATTTTTAATGTTTGCTGCCGATTTTAAAATCTGTTCAAATATTTTTTAAGAGGGTCTTAAAAATACGTGCAAGCATTTTTAGGGGACCACGAGAAATTTGGACGCTTGAAACAACAAGTTGGTCGTGGAAGCACGGCAATACTAGCCTATTGGCCGTGGTTCCGCGGTCGTCTTGTGGCGAAAGTGGGTCAAATTTCTTCTGACACTCTTATATATGAAAATATGATTTTTAGTACATTTGGTTTTGGCCCAGATTTGTTTGAGTGTTGGATTTGCATTTGGGGCCAATTAAGGAAAGTTTAGTCGATCGAAATTTTAAGTGTGTGTTTATCAGTGCATACATTACTATCTGCGACCGTGAATATCATTAGAGCAATATAACTCGTCTAACTGTTATATGTTCTTTTATATGAGTTTGCAAACATGACATTCACATTGATGTTCTGTGTTGTGTTGTGGTTGTGGTTAGATTGTCATGGTGGATAGCCAGTGGTGCAATAATAGTTGTACAGTTCAGATTCATTTGTATATTTGATATTGCGGGGCGAACGTCCGACATGTGGACTGCCGTCTCTGCCAGTTTGTATATTATTTGTTTAGGGCACGACCGGGTTGAGGTCGATGTCACCATTGCACATATATATTTCTTTTCTGTACTAGGATTACCCCGTGGTAGAGTGCTCGAATAACCAGGTTCTAGAGGGCAACGGGTCCGCATCTCATGGCGTTGAGACGGAGGGTGCCTTACTCTAAAATTGGCGGGCTATTCATGGCACTCGTAGGGGGTACAGAATGACCCACGGAGGGGTGCTCAAGTTACCGGATTCCGTGAAGTGCCGGGTGGCCCATTCACTTTGTTGATTGGGGTTGCCTCACTTCTGGGATTGGCAGGTAACTTGCCTTGCTCGTAGGGGTCTAGGTTTTCATTGCACGGGCTATCCACACGACAGGGAACGTTAGGTTTCATTTGCGGCTCAAATGAAACCCGAGGCTCCAAGATTATCCACCATTCTGTGTTGCTTGCTGAGATTCTGTAATGTTGCTTATATCATGCCTGGGATGAATGTTATATATATTTATATATATACTAGTAGATGTTGTATATATTTTGCATCCGCGCTAGTCCAGCCCCCGCTCTGCCGTTAGTTAAGTAACCTAACGGTGCATGACGGGACCCCGTGGCGAATGCGGATGGCATATACGTACATTGTATTTTTGTTCTTTTCTGGTGTGATATGGTTTAATTTATGGGACTGCATTAATTCTGATTGATGCAAGGAAAACAAACATATATGATGTTGTTGAAACCACGTTTTTAAAAAGATGACATTATAGGCGTTTCCTTTTGCTTTGCACAATGGTATTCGTTTATGAATATACAGCACCTCATTCAACGAGGCAAGAACCGAGATCCCTTCATAGGTAGTGACCTCTTGGGCAAAAGTTTGCGTCAGTGTAATAACTTCACTATAGTCGATTCCTTTGCTTTGCATCGTGGTATTCACTTTGGATTATCCTGCACCTCATTCGATGAGGAAAGAGCCGAGATTCCTTCACAGGGAATGACCTCTTTAGCAAAAGTTTGCGCCACTATATATTTGTAAAACCACTCGGTTCCTTCAACGATATCAAGTTTATTACGTTAAAGGTTTTTCGCCAAAAACCAGTCATAGCCCTCCATCATTTCGGATGAGTAGTACCTAGTATTCGTGCTGCATTTATTGGCCTTTGTTAAGGCGTAGTGCGCGGTAGCTAGATATTGCTTGTCTGTTGCATTGAGATGTGATTATCTAGGACAGTCGTATAACCTTGTTGGCCTTTGTCAAGGGTTTGTACGGTTGGGTCTAGGTTAATACAGGATAATGACGGGTTGAACTTGACTAGTGGTTTATAATTTGTTAGCCTTTGTCAAGGTCATAAACTGCTTAGGGTAAAAACCACATTGGGAGTTTCAAACGTTACAGGAAACTTTCCAGACATGCGCATACCTTCTGGAGTGTGGTGACTTGAATGGCTTCCATCAAGTTATCATGCGATGATGGTTGGATCCCGATTCCCACTGATGAATAAGTGTTACTCCTCGGGTGATTTTAGATGATCCCGACTAATTCTCCTTTTTGGGTTTGAAAGAGAATTCGAGAAAACAGCGGGAGCTATCCTGATTAGATAAAGTGATTAACCAATCTAATCTAGGTTATAGTACATGCTGAGTGTTTCTTTTCTCTCTCTCTCTCTCTTTGGCAGCGACCATGGCCTGACCTTAAAAAACTCATGAACAAAGTTAACCGAACCTTCTTAAAAACACTTTGTCTTTTGGATTGTCATTTAGTCGAATATATCATTACCGCTCCTATATCACCTTTACATTTCTCCGAAATACTCCGTATCACTACGAAGATCCACAATTCTTGGATATGCCATTGTATAGTTACATACGAACTCGAAGGAACTTGTTCCAGTTCGAAGATGGTTTCTGGTTCTGGAGAAATTGAATAGGATTATTCGGTTGTCTTTTATCTTTACCTTCTCTCAGGTTGCGAGGGCTCCTGGTATTAAGAGAGTACACATATTGCGCTTATTGGATAGTCTTCTTCCAAACCATAGGCAGGTGCCGAAAGGTAGGGAAGAAAGAAAACCAATTAGCCTAAGTGTGGTATATAGAAGGGAATAAGTAAAGACATATAAAGGGATTAGATTAAGGGCAAAGGAAATTGCGACTACTATCATTCACGACGAAGCCGCGTATACCCATGCCACTCCTATATCACCTTTGCATTTCTCCAGAACACTTCGCATCACTACGAAGATCCATATTGATTGGATATTCTATCGTATAGTTATATACGAACTCGAAGGAACTTGTTCGAGTTCGAGAATGGTTTCTGGTTCTGGAGAAATATAATAAGGATTATTCAGTTGTTTTTTCCCTTTTCCTTCTCTCAGGTTACGAGAGCTCCTAATATTAGGAGAGTACACCTATTGCGATTATTGGATAGTCTTCTTCCAAAGCTTAGGCTAGTGCCGATGGGTAGGGAAGGAAGAAAATCAATTAGCCTAAATGTGGTGTATAGAAGGTAATAATTAAAGACATATAAAGGGATTGGAGTGATAGCAAGTAAATATACGGTTATAGTCATGAATCTGAATAGTGGAATAGGCATTATTAGGAATACCCGCTTACCCCTTCGAAACATTTTCATGTTTCAGTTTTTCTGTGCGGTGTTAATTGAAAACTGTTTTCCCAATTAGATTCTAATTCCTGGATATGTATTTACCAGATTTGATTCTCACATCCGTATGGCGTTACAGATAATGAGTGGGAGTAAGATATTGGGAATAGAGTGATTAGATCCTCTATATATCAGAATTCTTTGTAATTGGTGATATATGAGGAAATCATCTGAGTTTTTCCTGACGGCAAATATTTGGTTTTGAATATCCGTTGTTATGCACAAATTTCAAACTGATATATCTGTACGTTTATTTTATAAAGTGAGATATAACTTTTTGAAATTATGTCTATGGCATTTACCTATATCAGTTGATGGTTAGGTAAGGTGCATTCAACAACGGTGTAATTCTTCTTAACCATAGTACAGTTTTCAACCTACGACGCACAGAGTTTCAGTTATTAAACTCAGAGAACTTATAGAGAGTATTGTATGTTGTCCGATGTCCGTTAGGACAAAGAAGTTGATACTCATACTATATTCTGTTTACTCATGACTTCTCTAGTTTTATTTCGATGAAATATAAGGTCCAAGTTTTGAGAAGACATAAGTATAAGAATAAATTAGAGAACCATATGTTGCAAGTATCAGGATACTTCAAGGTGATCAAAGATGTAGATACTTATGTTTGGTATTCCGTTGTAAGTGATAGTTTTGAGAACTTTCTTCTCTTTCAGGTTACTCATACATGGATGTATTCCTAGATGAGTAATGTTGTATGGCCTTCTTCCATTTGGTTGATATGCACTGGAAATGGCTGCATGATTTTTGAATCTGGTTCCAATTAAATTAGTGCCTTAGTTTCTATATTGGATATATAGAATGGATTCATATTTTAACGATATTAAGGTATACGGAGTTGTCCGGCTAATGCTTAAAACCAGAATCTGGACAAACTCAAGGCACATTTTAGTAATGGCAGTTTGTGGGTTATCTCGGGTTTTGACAAGGGTTAACATTCTACCATCATGGAAGATCAATAGTTATATTGTTCTTAACTCGCCGCCAGTTTTAGTAAAATTGATTTTTTCAGAAAATATTAGTGGAAGTATGGTAGAACTGGAAGTGATTCCAGAACCACAAACGATTACTGAAAATTTAGTATAACCTAAATATTCAAATGGTTTCGACGATCCATTAGCCACTCCACAGATTTGGTGGGCAACCTCAGGTACCTGAGAGGTACTTCGGTCTCCTCAGAGACGGTGACAGGAAGGTTTATAATTACCCAAATTTACCACTATTGTTATTCTAGACTATGAGATCTGGCAAGAGGATGAGTATAACGTCGTTCTAAATTAGCTTTAGAAGTGCACGTGTATATGACTCTGCCAGAGGGTAGTTGTAGTCAGTTGGAGCAATGAAAGCATAGTGGGTAAGTTGCTTATATCTATTTATATACTAAAGCAGGTATAGCGGAGATAGATCATCTATTTTTGATGTGACAGTTATAGAGTTTGACTTCATCAGAATAAGACATGGATCTGGTAAAAAGGTAGTAGGGAGTGATGTCCTGGTATTTGGATGACATGCACTTAATAGAAAGAGATCTTCTTATACTACGATCAGTTATACTGCAGTTGTCACAAAGTGGTTTCTCCACATAGGATATGGATAAAATATCAGGGATTCTAGTGACTAGGTCTATGGTTTTAGATCTAGCTTTGGGAAGTGTCCCAACGCGGGTACTTTGACACTATTCTAAAGTGCTTTAGAATGGACGACTCCTGGCATGGTGGTGTACCCGCAGGTGATGGAGTCACCTTCTTTAAAGAGATGTCTTCTAGACTTATGAGAAAGGGGATTTGCATGATTGGCATATCACTTGCTTAGGCAATTGAGTCAATCATGAGATGTCAAGTACAACGCCCGATATTGATTTTGCACAGGCTGTAATAAGTATATATTAATTCAATCCTGGAGAAACATTGGGAAGCAGTTATGAACATAAGTGGATGTTCTTGGTATATGGTAACGGCAGCCTCTTTCGGGAAGCGATTATCATTTCAGGCTTCCAAGGTGTCCTGGATGACAGAGTGACTGTCAGAGTTATAGTTTTTCCTCTTTTGAGGGGCAGTATGTTGGACAGGAGGTCCAAGCGGATACTGTGGAAGGCATGGCGCAAGATACTGATTAAATTCAATGCATAATACAGTCTAAGAAGTTTGTTGGATTTGGAGTTCATTTGTGAACTGGGTCCCATCAGATATCCATACAAATTCTAAGACAGATATTGCTTATTTTGGGAGATGGTCTTTCTCCACGAAGGTGAGATATAGAGAGATAAAGATAGAAACACTGGAGCGGATCCACTCACTGAGATTATTTCTCGAACGCAAAAGTTTCACAAACGAGTTTTGCGAGACTGGTTAGTAGAGAAGTTGGGTGTTCGGTATCACACGGGCTGTGAGTATGCGACACTGCAATAATTAGCCTTAAGTGCAAGTGGAGATTGTTGGCTATAGTGCCTTCAAGGAAATTATTGTAATCAAAGGCAGGTGATTATGATGATTTAGGGAAGACCTATACGGATAGAACAGTCTTACTCAAAATGATAGTATGCTATCCGGTTTTCCTTTATCATCATGTACATGCATTATGTTCTATTACAGATCACTATTATATGTTGATAAAGCCGATAGGATTCTTGCTTGACTACCAGTATTATGATGGTGATCATATACATGGGAGCTGGGTGGTCTATAAGCACATCCTTAAATATCCATAGTCAAGGGAGTATCGAGACTGGGCATTGATGAAAGTTTTTATTAGCACCACTACTGGGTTTTACTAGCATCAAGCATGACATTTTAGAAAATTTTGGGGTGCTAATTAACATTAAACAAGAATCAAAACTAGATGATTAGAGTTTAACTATGATATAACAAAAACTTTAACTAAGAGAAAGAGGCTACAACCTTTGTAGAACGTATCCTTCTCTTCTCAAGCTCCGTGTAGCAGTCCACGCGACTCCACTAGGCTCCACTTGAAGTTGGATCAAGCTTCCTTTGCGATCTTCATGCCGAAGATGATCCACCCGAAACTCCGCTAATCCAAGCTACCTCTTCACTAAACTCTTTAGTGAAGGAAACATACTACACCAAAATGCTAATCTAGTGTAGAATGCTGAAGTAGGGGTGTTGTTTGCTCACTTAGGATGCTCACAAGCTCAAGGGTTCACAACTCATGTAAGAGATTGAGCTTGGAGGAGGTGTGGAGGAAAATAAAGAGAGCTAAAGAGCAACTCATCTAAAAATGAGCTCAAGAAAAATGAACCACTGTGTAGCATCAAGTGTCGGATGGCTTCACAAATATCAACTCTATTATTGAAGCATGGAATTCAATTCAATATAAAATTGAACCATACTTCAATAATAGATCCAAACCATTATAATATAAAGTAAATCCATGCTTCACCCCTCCACAACAAAAGTCTCCCCATTTTCCACCTCATTTTCTATTTTCTCAAAATAGAAAATCAACTATATATATATATATATATATATATATATATCACATATATATTAGTATAAATATATATATCACATATATATAAAGATAAGCAAATAATTAGTGAGCAATAATAATAGTTAATATATAATTATATCAAATATAAATATATATCATATTATTAAATCAACACTTGATTCAATAATCCGGTTATATCACATATAACCTACTAATATCATTTATCTGTATATCAAATTATCAAATCAACACTTGATTCAATAATCTGGTCATATCACATATAACCTAATCGATATCAGATTATTGCCAGATTAGAATACGGTATCACATACTCGTATTTAATCAGGCCCCCGCACATATCAGCATATGTGCCCTATTTCGTTTCACTTGAACTAGGAAACTTCTGTGTGGGACTCTAAACACTCGTCAATACGCCAGTAGTAGGTAATGATCATATCAGTTACCTACAAGCCGTCAGCAGTACTAGCAGGACGTAACGGCTACCCAGGTATTGAGCGATTAGAAGATCAACAAGCAAACTTGTCCAAACTCTCATGAAGCCTATAAGTAACACTTACCGCACAGTCCGATCTCTTCATCTAATATGTTGCATATCGAGTCTGGGGGTGGAATCGTCAGATCCCAATAACTTGATAAGTCATGCCGATGTATGGCCTATAACGGTACGAGAAACTACTGATAACTCAAACCATTAAATTTCATCAACAGCCCTGACCAGGGACTTCCTGTTATAGCCAATCTAGTATAGCGCAGCATCAACTCCCTATACCGGAAGAGACGAAACCCCTCCTATCGCTCATTGCCTCTATGTGACTCGGGACTGTACCCAAAATCCACCTATTTGCACGACTCCTTTGAGCCGTGGTAAGGAGGAAATCAAAGCACAGTGGGAACCACACAAGATTCTATGACGATCTCGGGTCTACAGACTAACCTGTACCAGTGTCAACAGAGAACCGCTATCTGAAGATAGGTATAGTACCATCTAGGAGTTCTCGGCGATTCCTATTCGGTGTACCCATTCTCTAATGAGCACGTGTGTACAATTTTTGATGTTAAACACCAATGGATATGGGATCAACCATCATCCCCTACAGGGTCAAGAAACGTACACACTAGTCTACTCTAGAATATCGATGCCCTATCTCGATATTCTCTCGACTAGGAACAATTGAAGGATGTGCTTGTGGACTACCCAGGTCCCAGTAGTATGATCCGCATCATAGTCTTGGTAGTCAAGCCAACATCCTAAGGGCTTTATCAACATGTATATGAAAGACAGTATAATAAAACCAGTGAACATGTTAAGATAAAGGCAACCAGATAGTATATTATCATGTCGAGCAAGAAAGTCCTCTATAAATATGTTTAAGCATCCACTATATCATACAATAATGGCCTCTAAGGCATGCATATTACTAACAATTGATACTCCAGAGTATACTGGTGTGTACTTATCGAGACCCCGACGAGAGGCGGTGGCCGGTCTCACAAGCCATTGGTGTCAGTTAGTCACCTAAGATAGTATACAGGTGCTCATTGAGTTATGAGTACATTGGACGGACTCGCCGGGAACATACTAGATGGTATTATACCTATTGTCAGATAGCAGTTCCCAGGTGACATGTGTACATGTTAGTCTATCGACCTGAGATCGTCATTTGTCTCGTGTGAGTTCCCACTGTGCTTTGATTACTACCCTACCACGGTTCAAAGGAGTCGTGCAAACAGGTTTTAGTTGGGTACAGTCCCGAGCTACATGGAGGCAGTGAGCGAATCGTCGGGGATTCGTCTCTCCCGGTATTGGGGGTTGATGTCGCGCTGTGCACAGGTGGCCATCACCAAAAATCCTTGGCCAAGGTAGACGAGAATTACTGATTTGGATCAGTAGTTTCTCAGTTAGTGATGAGCTTCATGCCGACACGAAATGTCGTGTTATTAGGGGTCTGACTTTATCCACCCTCCTAGACCCGATATGCGATACTCTTAGACGAACGGACCGGACTGTACAGAGATTGTCACGGACAGGCTCAGTAGGGGTTCGGATGAGTTTGCTCGTCGGCCTTCCTTTCGCTCAATACCTGGGTAGTCGTTACGTACAGCTAGTGTCGCTGACGTGCTTGTGATTAAACCAATGCCAGCATATTAATGAGTCTTTAAAGTCTCACACAGAGGGTTTCCCTACTTCGAGCGAGAAAATGTAGAGGCGTATGGTTTTACAGCAGGGTTCGCTCATATACGTGCACTTGTGCACGTATCATGATTCTAACGGATAATACTAGTGAGCTTTGGTTTAAACCTAATCCTGGTATTATATTATTGGATTATTTTCGTCTCTTTCTATTCGTATTTTTCGGAATACGGATACAGGTATGTGTATACGGATGATGTGTGTTCTTGTAATTCATTACAAGATTACTTTTACAAGATGCCACCTCATTTTTGTTTTAACCATTTTGTTAAATGATTAAATGAGGTGGAGGATGAGGTGTTCTTGGTTTTAAATGAAGCATGGCTTTATGGTGACTCATAGGGTGATTCATGGTTCACTATTTGGGCATGCTTGATTTATTTGGTGTTGTGAAATATTTTGTAGGGCTTGATTCATTTTTCTTGAGCTTCACAACACTTGGCCATTATTCCATGGTTGCTACACTCTCATCCTCAAGGTTATTCTTCTACTTCCACCCTTCAAGTCTCATGTATTGAGAAATCTAGGGTGTTTGGAGACAAATTAATCTATCATTAGATTCTAAATCTTCTAGGCTATCTAGTTTAGTGAACTAGCTACCTTTACCTCGGCTATGAGGTTGGAGCTCGAATTACAAATTCTCAGGTGGATTATCTTTGATGGAGGGAGACCGGCAATCAAGCTTGATCATGGTGGTCTCTAGGAGTTTGGGAAGATGGTTAATGACCGAAGGACACGGATCATTCAGTATAACCATTCTTTTCTCTTCTTTATGTTTGCTAGTTAAGGGTTAAGGGTAGATATGTATTATGGGGTTGTTCTAGCGCTAGTTTATAAAAGATTTTGTTCCGCATTTGGTCACGGTAGATGGCCTTGGCGCTGGCATAACCCAACATTTGGCGGATAGGACAACACAGGATGGCGGAGGTGAATCATGAGCGTTAACGGCTATGGCAGACGAAATCTATAGGGGGGATGCTGATTTACTTTAAGCAAGAATAATAATTGTATTTGCTCTTTTTTTGTCTCTATTGCTTTTCTTTTTGTTGATTTTTGGCAGACTTTCGATACAGTTTCGTTAGATCGTCGTTTAATGAAACGCGGGGGTATTTAGTCTTCGTTTTAATCACACACAAAAACTTGGTAACATGGATGGTCAGAAGTACAATTATAACGTTAATTAGTGCTATGAGTTGTCATAAATACATTTGGAGGGTTTTAACCCGGTCTTATTATTGATGAGCCATTGACCAGGGGTTAGTTCACTACAGAAAAAGGCTCAGGGATATTTTAACAATCTTTGAGAGGGGCCGGTTTTTTTTAATATAATTTACCCTAAAAGTAACAAAATATAAACATAGAATAGTACGGCAATGACTTCATCTGTTGTTTGCATAATCTTGAAAGCTATACCATGGGAAGTCGGAATCTCCATGTTGTTCTCCTTTGATTTTACTGTCAGCGGGGCTGAACGGTTGAGATTTGATATGAGAATTGAACGTGTAGGTCTCAATAGATTGTTGGTTGTTGATGACACCGAGCTTACCTGCAGGAAAAGTCTCGGAAGTGGGAAACCACCGTAGGACCCTTTGACGATTAAGTATTTACCGAGGAGTAATTGGGCAGAGTAGTGGTGTCTTGGAAATGAGTTCGACGTACCTGAGTCGTCTGGAAGAATGGTTTATATAGGGATCGCATTGGAGCGATCCGATGCGAGATTCTAGCCGTCTGTTACGCTCTTGCGTCACGTTCGCGTTGATGGAGAGATACGCCCATTGATGGTGAGATACGCGATGTGGAGCGGCGGAGATCTCGTCGTGGTGAAATACACGGAGCCGTTATGGGACGCTTGGGCTCCGTGCTCTCGGCTGGACAGGGAAGTCGAGCAAGCTCAACTCTGCAATAGCTCCGTGACGAGCGAGGAGGCCAAGATTGCTCGACTGTAGGATAGCTCGGAGGCGAACTGTTAGCTAGTTGCAAGACGAATAGGGAGGGTACTTCAGGGAGGTCTCCAAAAGGTCGGATGCAAGCTCTAGACGAGATGCCGAGGAACGTCCCCAAAGTATCGTACTTGCTCCATCTCCGTAGCCCGCAGGAATCTAGCTGGCTTACGTGGATGACACGTCATCTGCTACGTGTCGTAATCTGGAAAATTCCCATTTATGATCATCATCAACCTCTTTTGTTTGTTTTGTCCATTAAAAAGGTGTGCTTTGAAGCAAAGTACACAATAAAAAAAAGCTTGGCTTTTTGTAAAGTTTTGCGTGTTAACCGTTCAAAAGAAAAGTATGAAGCAATCCTTAATTATCACCTAAAATTCAATCAACGGTAACTTCTAAACACATGTTCTCTATGCTTATAATTCACATTTTAATGATATAGCTCATCAATTTACGGTCTGTTTTACTTAGAAAGATGATTGAGAAATCAGGAAAAAAATCCACGCACAAGTATGCGCCAATAAGACCACCAAAAGCCTTTGTGGCACTAGTGGTACACAGAAGTCATGGGTGATCATTTGTCCGATGCTTCGGACGAAACCCATTTCCAGGGTGTGACGGACGGTGCAAAGCAACTCCCACAGGAACTGAAACTCAAACTAAAACCCCAAGGGTGGCAGGCAGATATTAGGCCCTCAACCCCTCCTTCCGACATGAACTGATTCAAGATATCCACGTCATCAAATTTTCTAAATTTAAAATCACCTTCTCTCCCTACCTGTGGCTTCTGCTAGCTAGCTCCCTTTCTAAAATTATCCATGTTATTGTTCCGATCTAAAATTTTAAGTTGGCTCTCTTAATTCCAACCACTTTATATTCTCTAATCCCGTCTCTTTGCTCTCCTTCTCTCTCTTAGTATCTCACACACACACACACACAAAATATTATATAAAATTATTCATTTCCGTTAAATTAAGAGTTGAAGTACATAAAATTTTAAATTAGGGTAAATTATACCAAACTGCCTTAAAGTTTTTGTTATTGTGGTACTTAAATTCTCTTAAACTTTGCTTCCGAGGGAGATTTGTTTCACTTAACTACCCTTAAATATGGCACTTTGAGGGAGTTTACCCTAATAAAAGAAAATGAGGCAGCTTAGTAAAAACCGGCTATAACTAAGCGTGGTTTAATGTAATTTAGCCCTAAATTATGACCATGATGTCTATACATTTGCGACATAGGGTTCCACTCTTAAAATTCCTATGTCCAAAGTTGTAGATGGTCCCAAATTATATACAATATATCTATGAACACGTTGATTAAGATTATAGTTGCTCTTTTTTCAAGCATAAGCATATGAACATAAAAATGTTGAAGGCTTCTATTAATTTTCAAAAATGGCTTAAATTGAACAGCATTTTTCATGTGGTTAATTCATGGACTTGACCTGTTCCAATTGCTTAGTCGAAAAGGAATCATGCAGAAATTAGCAAGCCACGCAATTAATGTGTTGAATTTAAAAATTCGAAGTTTTATTACCTTCATAATAATTATGGAGTTATTTTAGTGTAGACACATGATAATTTTCCCAAGTATTTAAGCTGTTTTTTCCTTCTTTTTTTGGCCACGCCGTGTAAACTCAAAGAGTTTGAATCTCTAGCAGTATCAACACATTTTCCACCTATTCAATTTAGTGCTTAACTTTTTTTAATGTTACAAGTCTATTTACACTCCATATTAGAATTTAATCGATGTCGCCTTGTTTTTTCTTTCTTGTACTACAAGAAATGTTCAGACAGATGCAAATACTTTACTTTATATTATAATTACTTGTATGAATGTTATCAAATCTTTATGTGTATCATATATCATTTTTCTTATATATGTATCGAATATCGTATGTTGTTTGTTTATGCACTTATATATATCATAAAAATATAATTAAATTAGTAATATGGAACGTTACATAAGAGGATATATAATGTTTAGTAAAGTATCTGTCATATAACCAATACAATAACACATGCAAACACGAAATTGAATTTACAAAAGTCATGTGTACAATCATATCATAAAAGTCCGTAGAGCATCCAAGCATTCAAGAATGAGGCACATCAAGTCATGGAAGATGATCACAAAGATTTTTTTATGAATATATGCAAATGTTTTATAAACATAAAATAATTGTATTTGTATGGCAATGAAAATTTTCCAAACCAGCCAAGGACAGCATAAACTATTAGGGAGATCTAGTGGAGTTCTCATGAGGGGTAAGGTGAGTCGTCGTCGTCGAAGAAGATCTCCATGTGAGGAATGAGCCGAAGGAGAAATCTCGCAAGGAGACCAAGAACGCACAAATTAGGGCTCTCAAAAATAAATCTTGTGTGTCTTTATATATTATAGGCTACTAGCTAGCATATAAAACATGAACAAATAAAATGCAGACCTGACCCAATTCTGTATCACAAATCGTATTTTCCGTATCATATCGATCCGTGAAACCGAATCATAAACTCATAATTCGATATGATACTAGGTATGTATTAAAATTCATTCGTGTCGTGTTATGAAAATTAGCAAATCTCATAACAAAATTTTGGGACTTTCATTTTCATGTGAAATACTGAAAAAGTGAAGTAAATAGAAATTTTTTGTTTTTTCTTTTTATAACATGCAAAATATTGAAAAACCCAAGAAACAAGAAAAATTTGTGATTTCTAAACACATTGCAATTTTCATGTATTATATAGCTAGCAAAATAATAAAAACGAAGGAGGCCCAGTGGAGTGGTTCCTCAGAACCTGAAACATATGATTGATTGAATGAAGTGAAACCGAAACAAACAGAAAAATTTAAGATTTTTAAAAATTGCATTATTTTTCTTTGCTAAGAAACAAAAGATTAAAAAAAATGAAAAACAAAATTTTTTGATATTCTTAAAAAGTTCACGAATTTTGTGTGATATATAGCAAGTAAAATATGTAAAAACCGAATAAAACAGAAAATATTAAGATTTTAAAAGAAAATTCACAATTTTGAAAATTTAAAGAAAATATTGAAAATTTAAAGAAAACATAGTTTTTTTGAATTTTTTAAAATTTACAAATTTTATGTACAAAATGAAGGTAATAGAAATTTTTTGCATTTCTGAAAATATCATGATTTTCGTGTACTATCAGCAAACAAAATATTAGAAAACTAAAGCGCATGGAAAATTTTGAGATTTTTAAAATTCCAAGAACTTCGTATGCTGTATGTAAAATATTGAAAAATCGAAGAAAAATAAAAAAATTAGATTTCTTAAAATTTCGTGATTTTCGTGTGATATAACAAACAAAATATTAAAAAAACGAATAAAACAAAAAAGTTTGAGATTTTTGAAAATTATATAGTTTTCGTGTGACAGCGTGCGAAATATTGTAAATTTAAAGAAAACAAATAATTTTGAGATTTTTGTTAATTTCACAATTGTCATATGCTATAACATGTAAAATAAAAACAAACCAATGACAACGGAAAAATTTGAATTTTTTTGAAAATTTCATAATTTTCGTATGCTATGCATAATATTTAAAAAAAAAACTGAATATTTTGAGTTTCTTGAAAATTTATCGATTTTCGCATGATATATCATGAAAAGTATTGAAAAACCGAAGAAATATATATATATATATATATATAATATTTTTTGAAAATTTCATGATTTTGTTGTGCAAGTAAGCTGTATTAAAAAATCCAAAAAATAAAAAATTTAAGATTTTAGAAATTTCGCCATACATGTGGTACTGCGTGCAAAATTTTGAAAATTTGAAGAAAACAAAACCTTTTAAGATTTTGTTACATTTCATAATTCTCATTTGCTATAATAAGCAAAATATTGGAAGACGAAAGACAGGGAAATTTTAAGCTTTTTAAAAAGAATTCTCGATTGTCATATGCTACAGCAAGAAAAATATTTAAAAGCTGAAGAAAAATATCAAGGTATTTAAAAGTTAATTATTCATATATTTCACATATGAAGTACATAAATATGATATATTTCAACTTATAAAAGATATGATAATAAGCTTTTTAATTAATATGATTTCTTTTACTTTGGTACTTGGGCATTGCGCGCACGAAACCCTTGCTAGTTTATAAACATACCCAAATGTTAATATATCAGCTTTCTTATATAATCATTCATAACACAAATAGCAGTTGAACAAATCAACCCCTATCTGTCATGATAATTTGCCTTTTGCGCCGAGATAAATTAATAATGAATATTTGTATCAGTAAGCCAAACCTTCAAGCTGTTATGATGTTTATATGGATGAATTCAAACCTAGATGGTACCTGATGAAGGAACAACATGGGAATATCGTTCGCGCTAGTCGACTGCCGCTAGAGATCTTATAAAACATTCAACAGTAAACACAAATTTCACGTAGAAACATCCAAAAAAAACCAAGGAATAGGATTCTCCGATGGTACATTACAGTATTTATCATTACATCTTGTTATGAGGGTTCAAACTGTATTTCTATGCTTTTTATGTGAATCTGTTTAAATCGCCGATCATTATATATCCATTGTATGTTCCGCATGATAATATGTCATAACCATCTGTATCATTATATATCCCTATTATTTTAACAAACAAAATAAAGATCAAGAAACTCTAGCTTCATCATGTCCATGGTTTCTCTCCGCATTGTTACTAAAAATAACAAGGAAGTTTTTCACCACGAGCTTCAAATTTTTGGAGGTGCAACAGCTTTACACTTTCCACATTTTCTTTCAGTGCTTGCATCTTTTTGGGCCTACTGATCCAATGGACCACTATAACATTGATCCATAAATGTCTTTAGCTCAGTAACTATATATGTTTGCCTTTGTTTGGTCATGAATCTTTCACGATCTGCCTAAAGTTCCATATAGATTTGTCCACGCAGATTTCGTACACTCATGCACATCAAATGACAAGAAATCTTATTCATTTGTGGTACATTGTCGGGGGCAAGGACGACGATGTGAACGTCGTGCTAATGGAGCACCGCCCATCGTCCTTTTGCTGTGGACCCATGGATAAATCGGAACGATGGCATGACTTCTGATGCAAACGGTTACGAGCGAGCGACCGATACAAATATTTGTGACTGGCTTTATGGTTTGGGCCAAGATAGCAGAATCTATGCCATGATAATCTTCGGCTCATAGTTGGGCTGCTGTTTTGAAGGCGGGTTTTAAGCCTGATCCAGCCCAAAAAAATGTGCTGAGGAAGAGGAAAAGGTTAGGATTTCATCTTTAAACTCATCAAATGAGGATTGTCGTTCACAATTTAATGATTTATAAGAGGGTGAACTGTCAAAAACCCCTAGCAAGTTTTTCTGGTAGCAAACAACCGTTGGCCGGAAGCGGTTGTCAAAAACACCTTGAAAAAGTTTTTGACACCTATGGCCTCTTTCCTCAAATTCCCTCGGCTCTTTCCTCCATTAATCTCATATATATCGCCCAGTTGCTTCTCGTGGATTTTCGATATTATGGGCAATTAACCAACCTATTACTGTATTGAACTGAATCCGAGATGGGTTAAAATAAGTATAAAATGAAATAGAAAATTCAGTAAAAGAAAGTTGGTATCAAGCCGTTTTCCCAAAAATGGACTATGAAAAAGAAATGATCAAACCTAATTCTTTTATTCCAAAATTACTTAACTTAAAACTGAAATAGAATTTTATTTTTGAATGAAATTAAATTAGGAACCCATAAAAAAAAAATAAGGGTAACACTCTTCTCTTTCCTGGACTATTTAGAAAGGGTCGGAAGTTTCTCTATAATATAGATTTTTTACACTTCTTCGAGTACCCCCCACTATATAAACTAAAAACTAATAACCAACTTATTGCTTCGTATTGTCGAGATCCCAAGAAACAGTCACTATATGACTGGATCAATCATATAGTTGTAACAACTGAAATTTTTCCATAAAAAAAATCCTATTATATATATATATGAGATTAATGGAGGAAAGAGGCCATAGGAGGGGATTTCCTCCTATGGTGTGGAAAAAATACAACCTCCGCCATTTTTTCCGGCGATCGGCACCCATCATCATCATCATCGTTATCATCTAAGATGTGCGTACACCAAATTTCATGTGATTCCACAACTTTTTCACCGTTGATTTAGCAATGTAAAAAATTCTATTGTCGGTAAACCGTTAATTTTGAACCCACTAAATCAACGGTAAAAAAGTTGTGGAATCACATGAAATTTGGTTTACGCACATCTTAGATGATAACGATGAAGATGATGGGGGCCGATCGTCGAAAAAATTGGTGGAGATTGTATTTTTTCCACGCCATAAGAGCAAATTTCCTCCTATGATCCCTTTTCTCCATTATATATATATATATATATATATATATATATATATAGAAAAGAAAAAGGGATGTGAAGTGGCGGCCTCTTTTTCAAATAGGGGCTCTCACCTCAAACACACATATCCTCCTTATTTTTCATCGATCTAAACTGGTCATCTTGATCTAAACCCTTTTATACAAAAAAAAAAATCTCGATATTTAAGACCTCTAATGTATTCGTCAAATGAATAGAAAAATTAACAGTTTATCAGTATAGGAAAACTACAGTCGCTTGATGGACGTGCTATAGGTCTTGAAATATCAAGATTTTTTTATACATAGGGGTTTCATAATACGTAGATTAGATTGACCGGTTTAGATCCGTGAAATAAACGAGGGTAGATGTGTGTTGAGGCGGGACCATTTTTTTTCTAAAAAAAAGGGCCGCCGTCTCATATCCTTTTTCTTATACACACATTCATATTTTAAATTTCAAAAGTCGCGTAAAGTCCACAAACCATAAAAGCGTTTGAAAGATCATTCAAAAGACGAAGAGCATGAAAATTTCTAACTACACAATCAGTGTAAAATACTTCAATCGATTTTTATTCCAATATATGGGCTTAAATGCAGCCACACTCAATACTGAATTCTTCTTTGAAACAATATGTTTTTTCTAAGTACACATACATAGTATCACCAACCTGTCTCATTAAAGAGTTAATAAATCATACAAATATAAATTTTTTCTAGCAATCATAAGATTCACTTGGACTTTGTTTTGTCATCTCCATTCATCAAAGGATCATTTTGATAGTAGACAACATCTCCAACATCACTCACAAAATGATCGATTCTGAGGCTCCTTGCTAGAATTCCAAATAGATGAAATGGAAGAGGCCCAGATTTTTCTGGCTCTCTGTAATATTTCCCAAGGACAGGCTTTGCTGCTTTTGTCTGTAAAAAAAATTATACTATTGATATATCTTTGCAAATTAACCAAATCATGCAAAAAAAAAAAAAGATATAGAAAGGGGTCTCAAATTGAAATTCCAGGATAGCCCGCAGCTGGAAACATCGCAAAAAATGTCTACTATCTTAACAGGGTTCGTTGAATGCTATTAATGAAAGTAATAGTTCAAAATGCTTAACAATAGGGTCCGGTTCTTAGTTTAACACGTGATCGCTCTGGTTTTGCATACAACTACATGATTTTAATAAATAGTGCTTCATATGCACGTAGTTCAAGAAATGACTGAAAAGCAGTGAATAGAATACTCACTGCTTCCACTAAATGGTAATGAGGCATCTGAGGAAAGAGATGATGTATCACATGAGTTTCTATATTATGGTGTATCTTATTTATCCAACCATAATCTCGATCAACGGTCGTCAATCCTCCACGTAGATAGCTCCATTCCTACAAGATGTTATTTAAATAAAATATTAAGACTTATAAATAATAAATTACACCATTAAACTATCAATTAAGCTAAACATAACACCATTCAAATGAAAAAAAATGTTGATTCAATATATACTATAATCTGTAATTTTTCAATATTAATTTATTTGGAAAAATAGCTAATTAATTAAGTTTATAAAAGCATGCTTGATGAATGATTAAAGCATGCACTTCAAATTGTGATCAAGCTATTCAAGTACTACGGAAATGATCCTAAGTGTCATCAAATTATTGGTAGAAAAGAAAGAAAAGCAAATTTTATCATGCTGGATTTTATGTTTGAAGACAAGAAGAAAAATAAATTATAATTTGGCTTGAAAGTTCTTGTTCAGAGAGTAATAGTACTTAGAGTGAACCTCAATTAATCATTAAATCAATCATTAAATTTATCTCAAAAAAATAAAAATCATGCCACATTTAACAGAATGCATGATGATTAACAATGCTAAGGAGTAAATATATACCTTTCCTCTATACCATGGGAGCTTCTCATGATGGCCATGATGATGCAAATATGTCACAAAATCCAACCACATGATGAAGATCTACAACCATACCAAATACACATAAATATACAAAACTTCCATAAGCATTCAGCAATCAAATTTATATTTACTTACAGTATACGGAACGACGTAGAGCTTAAACACCGTTACAGGACCTGCAATCCATATTGACAATAGAATGAACATGAACATTATCGTCCAGCAAAATGTAGATATCATAACATCCATCTTCTCATGTGGAAGAAACAAGTCACTATCTGGATGGAAGTGCGAGCCATATTTTCCAGGACTTCTCCGCCACTGTGAGACAAAAAAAAATTAAGTAAAAGAAACTATAATAATGGATATTACAAGCATGCAATGCTAATATGTTTTTCTTGAAAATGAAAAAAATGGATATCGGTGTTAAAAGATAAAAACTTTCAACTATGATGGGTAGAATTCGATTCTGCAATATTTCTTTTAATAGAGAGTGTAAAAATCAATGATGTCGATACGGAGAGTTGCTTTTTTACCATAATTGAAAAGCATTCTCCTATATATCGCACGCTGTTCTGTCGTATGATATCCTATGCCATCTACTGTCATTAACTCCCTAAAAAAACTTTTTCACTAGCATCATACCCCAGATTGGGGCTAAATGATTTCAGCTTATAAGAAACTAGATTAATGTGCACATATATGCTATGCAAGTATCCACAAAAAAAAAGTTTCCAAAAATAATCGCATGCTCCGCTCTTAATTATTTGAAGTCGATTTACATTTCGAACCTTTAAATTAATTGGATTCCATAAATTACACTCACTTACCAAATAGATTGGGTAAGCAAACATGGGAAATGGAATGCTAAATCGCATCTTCCGGCTGAGTTGATCAAGATCTCTGTATGTCTTCTCTGCTAACTACAAAAAACAAAATAAAAAATGGATAATTAATAAAGCAAAGAGCAACCACGCAACTTTTCTATACAACAAACTACGCAACACACTTAAACACTCAGTGTTTAAGTACGGGACTGCTGATTTTGTGAATATTTTATAGTTTGTTTGCGTAAAAAAAATCTTATAGAAACCCTTTTGTCCTAATTAATATAATCAACACTCCTGATATTTATTTCTGGATGAGAACCAAAATTTTTAAGTTATATATATATACACACACACACACACACACTCACTGGATGCCATGACTCATCATTCTCTACATGCCCATGGTTATTGTGATGCCTCTTATGACTAATTCTCCTGCATGAAAACAATCCCATTACCAAATTTCTGAGATCAAAATATACGCAACAAATTAAGTATCAAATATAATAAAATATAATATGAAAATAAAGGGGAGAAAAATGCATATAGCTAGTCATTACCATCCATGATATGGAACAAGAATAAAAGAGTGAAGAAAATGCCCAACCAGACTGTTCAACTTTCCATTGTCAGAGAAGCTTCCATGCCCACTGCACAAATTAATTCTCCAAAATCAAATCTCAAAACCCTATAAATATCCAACATAATTATTGCTTGCCATTAATTAATGGCTAATTTTTTGCTCATGTGATGCGCGGATGAATGTACAGTGATATAGTATAATTAATTTATATATTGTAATTTTAGAATGAAATTCTAAAGATTTCTCTATAAATAGAAAAGAGTGACTTAAATATTTGTTTCTGAAATGGATGGAGATAGAGAGAAATGAGTGTGTTCATGGGCGCAGTGTGTGCATGTGGTATATATAAATTTGAATTTAAACGAATGGTAAAATAATTATATGGGATGATGAAGGCATGCATGTTGAAGTAAGGAAGAGATTGGTAGAGATTTCTTATCACGTCAATTCTTTTCTTTAAAAATAGAGGGGATCCACATCTTGGGGATTTGCATTATAACAGCGGAGATAAGCGGTTGGTATATCACTTACATCCTCCAGCATTGCAAAATACAAAAGAGGAACTAAGCGAACAATTTTTTAATTAAACTTCGCTAAAATACCAAAGGAATTTAATATAAAATGCATACGATAAAATGCATACCATAAAATGCAAATAAATACCGTAAACTTAGAAATTTTGGCAATTGTTTCCAATGAGAAATACTAAAAATGGATACGGACTTTAAATGCCTGAACAGACATGCAAATTTTTTAAAAAAATGCTATTTTGTGATATTGTAATCGAATTTAGCCTTTAAAAATTCTCGTCCACCATGAAAAGAAAAACGGAATGTACCAGTCATGGCCCAAAACAAACAAAGCCCAGAACATCGTCCCCTGGGCCAGCCAGTAGGCTGGGTACACAAGCCAGCTGTCCATGAACGCTGCAGCCGCCGCCAATGCCGCCACGATGGCCACGTCACGGACGACGTAGCTCATCGACCGCCATGGGTCCTTGACCCAACAATGCATGGGGATGGCCGCCCGGATCTCTGCGATCCGGAACGGCGGGGCCCGCCCGGCATCGAACTCTGCAGCCTCTCCCACCACTGAGAGCGTTGGATCAAGAGGCCCTAAACTTCCCATTTAGGATCCTCTTTTCGCTCTGCGCTCTATGTATATGTTTTTTTTTAAAGGTTTTCTCCCTTTTTTTCTGATCTCATGAGGTCTCCTGACGTTTGCTAGGGGGGGTTTTTAAATAACTGGGCTGGGCCGGGCTTTTGTGAAGGGTCCGAAGATGGTGCTGGGGCAGAGAGTTTAATGCGGTATGAATTTGGAGTTTAGGAACAATTCAAACTGGGTACCTGAGCTCTGCTCGCCTCTGTCGCTTGTCAGCTTCATCTTTTGCCAAATCTGTTTGTTTTGTTGAAAATGTTTTGCAAGTCAACGTTGGGAGAAGGTTGACTTTTGAGGCGAGGGACGCTGCGCAGCGCTATGCAAGAGACCCGACATTGGATGGTGGATGCTTTTGCGGTGGGACCCACTGCACGACCCACCCCTGCGTAGCGCCGCTAACCTCAACTTTTTATGTAGCGTATGGTCTATTTATTCAGTTACTAAAATGGTATGACTTTGAGAAAAAGAAAATATTTTTTGCCTAACAAACACACGTGTCCGGTCATTAGAAAGAATGAGATGGAATAATAAACACCATAAAGCAGCTCGAAACGTGACTAACAAATCTGAACTCTTTGTCTATTCCCATTTCGTTGCATTGCATCTGGTATATTCGTGAGAATACACAAATATATAGGCATTTTTAATTTGAGAAATGGTGTGTTTTCCTTTTAACAGAAGCATTACACTTCTATAAGGCGTGTTTGGTTTCAAGAAAACGGCAAAAACAGGGTTGACCCTTTGCTGCAGAATTCATCGGATTTCGCTAAATTTTTTATCCAAGGCTTTCAGATTCATCTTTATATAAATGTTTTTTTGTACGGTATGGAAGATTTCAATTGCAAAAAGAATGCACTACTACGAATATGCCTTACCCTTACGGTTGGAATCGTAGGGCAAACCACTATCTCTACGGTGTCCACCATAGGGGTAAAATTATGATCCATGGGGACAAAAACCGTAGAGAAGAAAAATGCTCATACGGGTATAAATTTGACCCTTCGGCGAAACCCGCAGGGGTCACTGCCCCTACGGTTTTATAACATTTTGGAAAGTTATAAATATTAATTTATAATTTTAAATATGGATATAATGAGTTTACAAAAATAATATCGTATATGAATTTTGGTATCAGATTAATATCCGTAAAAATGTAATTATTTTGGTAAAAATGAAGAAAAGTGCGTGATACCATAAAAATGATATTTAAATTGTTTTAATATGATATGAGATTTTATTATAATGATTATGGTATTTAAGAGTTATGATAAATGTTTTAATTCTTTTAAAATCAAGAATTTATATTTTTTTAGCAACATGAAGGTGTTTATATAAAAATATTATAAAGGGTTTCTATTTTGTTAAGAGGGTGGTATATGTTAAGTTAGGCATTAACCCTCACAACCAACACACTCTCACCCACACCCTCCTCACTCCACCTCATCCTCACAACTTTTACACCACCACCTTACAACCGTCTACCTCATTCTTTCTCTACCTATCTCTTTCATACAATTATACACATTCTTTCTCAAATGCTAAACTGAACAAAAATTCATTTCTCCTTTATTCTCATCTCAAAGTTTAACCCTACACTCAAAAGCCATGAATTCTTCATCAAATGTGTGCATACTATCAAGTTATAGCCATTACAACCTCTTGGAGCCTGCACCACACACTTCATAAGCTGGAATTTTCTTGTGCACCATCTTTATAGATAAATCTTCTTCCTTTTTACAAGTCTTGTTTTGTTAAATATCTGTTTTTGTGTGCAAATATCAGAAACAAGGATTTTTATGATATTTGTGTGGGTAAATTTGAATATGGAACTACTATGTTAGTCTATTAGAAAAACTAACAATACTAGAATATGGTGAGACCAATAGGAGACAAACCCCAAATCTCGAGCCCCTAACTCCTTAGTTCACCCGTCGGTTATCCTTGAATTCCCGCCGCTGCCGGTCTTTCTGTATAGTGGTGTTTTGGGTTTTGGTCAGTAGCTTTATTTGGTGATGATATAAGCTACTGTATTGTTTGATTTGTCCCAGATTTCATATAGAGAAATCTGGGAGTGTTCTAGTATTGTTTTAACAATATTTCCGATATTTATGATACGGTTTTTCATATTTCTATATCTCGACTGAATTATTGACGTTTGTACATTAATGTCAGGGGTATATGGTCGTATTTGGAGTAAGTGGGCTATAGCTTCTAACCTATGTGCGCTTAGCTCGTTGAATTTCTTTTTGATATGATTTTTACGCCTATTGGTTATAACTACGATTATATGTACGGCCACGGAGATTTTCGAGATAAAAAGGATGGAAAAAGCAATCGCGGACTTCGACTAGCTCGACAAATTGGTGAGTAGATTTATATCTACGGGAGAAGTCGGGTGGATGGAGTATAACACCTCCGCAACCATTTATCTAGGATCGTTATGCTATCTAGTTAGATTTTTATGATATGATGTTTATTTCGCATCTAGTAGGTTATACATGCGGTTATATTGAATATATGGTTATGGTGACATATGTACGTGACGATAGATCCATACAATATGGATGTGATATTGGATGGACATTGTACGAGTGATGACTTGGCCAGTGGTCTCAGCTTCTTCCACGGTCATCGTGAAAGCCTGTCGCCGTGGTACATTCCTCCTGGCCGGAGGAGAATTCCTCGGAACGTTCCATTGAGCTTGATGGAACTGACGAGGAGGAGGTGCAGTCGGTGGTCCTCTAGGTGGTGGAGCAGGGAGAGCGAGTCTTGGAGCAGGTGCCTGAAGGGCTGGTCTCTGCTGGTAAGTGATTGCTGGCCTGGGTGCAGCAATTGGGTTGTATTTTCTGGGACAAGACCTAATATCATGAGTAGCTGAGCCGCAGACTAAGCAAAGACGGTTGGCTCGTCGGCAGTCTTTCATCAGATGTCCATCTTCCTTGCAGTATGTGCAAAAGGCTGGGTTGGGCCTGTTGATTGGTACTCCCGGTTGTTCCCGCCAAAATTTTGGCACACAACCTGCTCCCTTATAAAAAAATAATAATAAAATAAAAAATAAAGGGAAAAACTCCATATACAAAGAATGTAAATGTCTCAGCGCCGAGAGTTAAAACACTCTGTTGCAGCGCTCACGTGCAAAGCACGAGAGCGCTAGCGTTAGCAGCGCCAGCACCGAGAGTCAAAAACTCTGTTACAGCGCACCACGTGTAAAGCACGTGATCGCTAGCGCCAAGAGCACTGCACTCTAAGCAGCGCACCACGTGCAAAGCACGTAAGCGCTAGCAATAGAACAAAATGTTCTCGGCCCCTGGATCAAAGATCCAAGAATAATAATAAATCATTAAATAATCAGAATTAAATTCTGTTAAGGAAAGATTCCACAAAATCTTTCCAAACAATAAGATTGTGCTCTGTAAATCAGAGCACCGTTGGATCAATGATCCAATGGTGATTAAAAATCACCAAAATACAGAATAAATTCTGTATGAAAAAATTTCCCAATCTTGTTAAAAACAAGAAGATTGCTTTCTGTAAATCAGAAGCCCTTGGATCAAAAATCCAACGGTAGGAAAATCCCCAAATCAATTGGAGAAAAAATCTCCTTAACTGATTGAACAAATCGGCTTGCCCTATAAAAAGGCTCCCAGACTTTAAGTCTCAATATACAGAAACAAAGAGAGGAACCCCCCATAAGCTTTGAGAGATCTCAGAGAGAAGAGCCAAGCTCTCAGAAAAAGAAGAGTTTCTTCAAGGTAAAAAAATGAACAGAGAGTGTTAGTGTTTATGCCCTAGAAGGCCATTACTGTATCATACTAGCTTGTATATTACTTAATGGAAGCTTGGGATATTCACATGTATATAACAGTCTTGCTAAACATGGTAGTATGCTACTTGGTTTTTCTATCTTAATATGTCTGTGTACGTATTGATAGAGCTCTTAGGATCTTGCTTGTCTACCAGCGTTGTGATGGCAGTCACACTAGTGGGGGCTGGGTAGTCTACAAGCACATCCTTATTTAGGTCCCTGGTCGTTGGATTATCGAGACAGAGCATCGATACTCCAGAGTAGACTAGTGTGTACGCTTCTCATCCCAGTTGGGGAGATGGTCTGTCCCACAGCCGTCAGTACGTCGTACTGGAGATAGTATGCAGGTGCTCGTTAGGTTATGGGTACACCGGACAGGACTCACAGGGAACTGTTGGTTGGTTTGATATCAGTCGTCAGTGAACAGTTCCCAGGTGACATGAGTATAGCGTAGTCCGCAGACTTGACACTGCTACTTCGCCTCGAGTGTGTCCCACTGTTCTTAGATTGCTACCCTACCACGGCTCAAAGGAGTCGTGCAAACAGATAGCAGTTGGGTGCAGTCCCGAGCACTTGGAGGCAGTGGCAGTTAGACAGGATTCGTCCCTCCCGGTATTGGGAGTAGATATCGTGCTGTGTCAGAGAGCCATTACGCAAAGTCCCTGGCCAGGGCAAGCGAGATTTGCTGGTAGGTTCCAGCAGTTTCTCAAGGTGTAATGGGCTTCCCTCCGACACGACTTATACCGCTATTAGGGGACTGACGCTTGCCGCCCCCTAGGCCCGATATGCGATAGTCTTGGACGAACGGACCGGACTGTATGGAGATTGTCACATCAGACTCAGTAGGAGTTCGGATGGGTTTTCTCATCGGCCTTCTTATCGACAACTACCTGGGGACCGTTACGTACAGCTAGTGCCACTTGCGGTCTGTGGTTAAACCCACTGCCAGCGTAGTAGTCGAATCTCTAGAGTCCCACACAGAGAGTTTCCTACTCCAGGCGAAACGATATAGAGGTTGCATGGTTTTGCGACAAAGGGTTCGGACGCATACGTGCGTTTACGCGCGTACGACTTTCGGACAGTTTTTACCAGTCGGCTTTGGTTTAAGCCAGTTACTGGTATCCGGTTATTGGATTTTTACAGTCTAAAGTTTTTCCGTATTTTTGCGGATTGGAGGGGCGTTCTCGTAATTGTACGAGAAGCTTCTAGAAGATGTGACTAAGGAGGTTACTTTGGATAAGATTGTGAGTCATGAGAGTGATTCATCATTATCATTATTGCACCATAAATGATAATGACACATGCTTAATGAATCACCTCTTTTCATTTATGAAGCATGCTTCTTCATTTCTATTATTCATTATTCTAAAATAAGAATGCTTCATAATATATTATGATACACTCACTATCTCATCTCATGATCATTATCATATTCTCTCTCCTCAAGCTCTCATCTTCAAGAGACTAATCCTTAATCCTCATGTGTTGAGATCAAAGGATTAGTTAGACTTAAACATCCATTACCTTCACTCTATATCATCCTTTCTTCTTTGATTAGCAATCAAAGTAGATTAGTTACCTCAAGTTAGAGGTGTAGCTTGGTGTTTTGCTCTCGGGTGGATCATCTACTACCTAGAGAAGGTCGAGGAGAACAAAGGAGGACACAAAGACGAAGGACCGGTTTCATTAGGTATAATCCCTAAGCATAGTAGTTTAGAACAACTATATGTTTGGTTAGTTATCGTTTAGCTTCGATTCAAGCGGTTAGTCGATGTTCGTTCTTTAAACATGATCGTTTTTGAAAATTCCGCCTCCCCATAAGTACTGGGGTGAAGTACATCGACTTACAGTGGTATCAGAGCCTCGCTAAACAATAAATAACTTAATTGCAAATTTGTACGAATTTCGAACGGAAAAACGAAGCCGGAAAACCCTAAATCTGTTCAGTTTCTGTCGAACTTAAAATGAAGTCCAAAAATTTTTCAGGTGTGTTCAGAGAGCTTGACATGACACCAGTAGAACACCCAAGAAAAATAGGCCCCTGAATCGCCTAACTCGCCGCGGAACCGCGGCCTCAGCCTACTGAGTCGCCGCGCTTCCGCCGCCGAGTTGGCGAGTCAGGAACCCAATTTTCTTCTGTTGCTTCTCTGTGTAATTAGGGGTTTTCTGGAATATTTTAATTTTTCTCAGGTTTCCAGTATACAGAGCAGATTTTGGAGCAATATTAAAGATGTTTAATCGATCGAAATTGTACAGTATTTGCATATTGGATTATATCTGTGATTGTTTAATGTGTTCGTAAACCTCCCCTAACTGCTAGTATGTCAGTTGGCAGGGGGTTGCACATTTCTGAAATGGTTATATCTGTTTGTGCATATAAACTGTATTGGACTGTTGTGGTGTTTAGCCGGGGTTTAGCAATGGGTTATTGTTTAATTCATTTGTTGTAAATGTAATTTGTTGTAATATTATTTTGCGGGGCACATCCAGGTTGCGGTTGTAGCCACTGTTGTATTATTTCATTTTACTGTTTTTGCTCCTAGGACTGACCCAAGGTGGGGTACACAAACTGCCGGGCGGGTAGTTTGCCGTACCCGTAGGGGTCGAGGGTGGGGTAACGGCTATTCATCACAACTGTGTAATCTGTCTTTTCTTGCAGGCTCAAAAGAAATACAGATTGCTTGCAAATCCAATATTGTTTATCTGTGTTCTGGAATGAATATCATTGCGTCAGACGAATGTAAAATATATATATATATATATATATGATAGCTATTTAGACGTCACTTATGTTTTACACCCGCGCTAGCCCAGCCCCCGCTCTGTCGTTAGTTAAGTAACCTAACGGGTGATGACGGGACCCCGTGGCGAATGCGGATGGCATAAGAGGACGTTGTATTTTCGTTGTTTTCTGCAATGATAGGTTAATGATGGGACGCATTATCTATAATGCAAAGAAAATAAACCAAGTTTAAATCGTTGGAACAATTTAAAAGAAACCACCCGGTTATTTTTAAAACAGATATTTTTAAATGCGGAGATTTAACCACTCCTTTTAAAAGCTATCAGATTCCTTCGGTTATATCAAGTTCACTACGTTCACGGTTTCGCCAAAACCAGTCGTAGCCCTCCGTCATTTCTTATAAATGGTCAGTAGTATTCAAGCTATATTTGTTTGGCCCTTAGTCAAGATATAGTGATTGGTAGCTGCTGGGGTATTCATTTGTTGTATAGATAGATGAGTTAGTTTGGGACAGTCGTATTACTTTGTTTGGCCCTTAGTCAAGAGTATACGGATGGGTTCAAATCAACAGGATAATGATGGGCAGAACTTGACATGTGACTTATGATTTGTTGGCCCTTAGTCAAGATCATAAGAGCATGGGGCAAAAATCCATATCGGGAATTTCTAAAGAAACTGAAATTTGCAAAGAGATGCATACCATTTGGAGTTTGATGAATGTTGGTAGGATTCCTTCAACATTATCATACGATGATATTTGGATCCCGATCCTACTGTGAGTATATGCTACTTATCAGGATATTCGTCACTTAACGATCAATGCTATAAACCTAGTAGGTGTCCAGAAAAGTGTCAGCGGGGTTACGCCCCCAGAGAAAAGAGGTTATTTAATTAAGGAACTTTGCGAAAGCGTTGGAAAACCTCCCTCGAAGTACCGACACCAGCCTGGCTGAACGGTTAAGCAAGTATTGTACGGTGAGAATAGTCTTGACTAATTCTTCTTTTATGGTTTGAGGAAGGATTCGAGAAACAGTGGGAGCCATCCAGTTTAGATAAACTAAAAACCACTCTAAACTTGCAAGAGCATCATGCTAAAGAGTTTTCTTCTCTCTCTCCTAATTGCAGCGACCCTGAAAATGACTGGACTTAAGTTACTTTTAGAGAAAAATATACTGACGGGGCCAAACTATAAAGATTGGCTGCGGAATGTCAAAATGGCTTTGACCTATGACAAACTGGGGTACGTCCTCACCGCTACGGCACCTGCTGTCCCTGGTCCCAAATCCAGCAATGCGGATAAGGAAATCCGCAAAACCTGGGATTTAGATTGCGCGAGAGCCAAGTGCATCGTGCTTGCCTCGATGAACAATGAACATCAGAGGAGGCACGAGGATATGTCCCTAGATGGCATATTTCTCCATACAAAGGAACTTTATGGAGAGCAATCTCGTATAGCAAGATACGAGACCTCTAAGAACTTGTTTCGAGCGAGGTTGGCTGTCGGGTCATCGGTAGGTGAACATGTCCTAAAGATGATCGGCTACATAGAAGAGCTCGCAGACCTTGGGACGACTTTGGATAATGAGCTCTATACAGACCTTATTCTCCAGTCCCTTCCTCCCACCTACGCCCAGTTTATCCTCAACTTCAACCTTCAAGGAAAAGAAGTTGAACTTGCGGAACTCCTGAACATGTTAAGGAGTGCAGAGAGCACCTTGCAGAAGGCAAGGGAAACACCCGCTATGTTTGTTGGCGGTGCATCTTCTTCCGGGTCCAAGGCTAGGGCCAAAGGAAGGAAGAAGAAGGCCGCACCCAGACCTAGAGGAGGTGTTAGTAAGGTGGGAGGGAAGGGAAAGAAAAAGAAAGCAGTACCGATAGTTGGTCAGGATGAATGCTTCCATTGTCACAGGAAAGGGCACTGGAAGAAGGATTGCAAGGCGTGGAACGCCAAGAACCAGGAACCGAAGCAGGCTGTGGTTTCGACTTCAGGTGTGTTTGTAATTGAGAATTGTCTGTCGATCAACTCTACTTCCTGGGTATTGGATACCGGATCAGGATCTCATATTTGCAATTCATTGCAGGCACTGAGAAACCGTAGAGTGCTGAAGGAAGGTGATATGACCCTAAAGGTTGCTAACGGAGCTAGCGTGGGAGCTGCGTCCGTCGGGGACTATCACCTAGGATTGACGAGTGGACACATTTTGGTTTTACATAACTGTTATTTTGTACCAAACTTAACGTGTAATATCATATCAGTTTCCTTGTTATCAAATAAAGGTTATGATTTCACGTTTGTAAGAGATGTTGTTCACATCCACCTTAATCATGGTTTGATTGGGTCCGGTACATTAAATAACGGCATATATGTTTTAAACCAACTCCAAATTTTCAATGTCCAGAACACACTAAAAAGAAAGTCTCCAGATTTAAATAAAGCTTTCTTATGGCATTGTAGACTGGGTCACATCAATGAGAGAAGGTTGACTAAGTTGCATAGAGAAGGATATTTGGACTCGTTCGAATATCAATCTTATGACACTTGTCAATCTTGTCTCAAAGGAAAGATGACAAAGACTCCATTCACTGGACAAGGAGTAAGAGCGAGTGAGCTCTTAGGACTCATACACAGCGATGTATGTGGTCCAATGTCTACACATGCGAGAGGTGGTTATTCCTACTTCATTACTTTTACAGATGATTTCTCTCGGTATGGATATGTTTTCTTAATGAAGCATAAATCAGAGGCCTTTGAGAAATTCCTGGAATTCAAGAGTGAAGCGGAAAACCAAACAGGCAAAAGTATTAAGACACTAAGATCTGATCGAGGTGGAGAATACTTAAGTGCCGAGTTCCTAGGTTACCTAAAAGAGAAAGGAATTCTCTCTCAGCTTACTCCTCCATACACTCCACAGCACAACGGTGTATCGGAGAGACGGAATCGAACCCTATTGGATATGGTACGATCCATGATGAGTAATGCTGAGTTACCGCGATCTTTCTGGGGTTATGCGCTAGAATCAGCGGCATATCTTTTGAACCAGGTTCCAACCAAGACTGTGCCTACCACACCATATCAGATGTGGAGTGGGAAGAAACCCTGTCTAAAACATTTTAGGACATGGGGGTGTCCAGCTTTTGTAAAAAAGCAGCATGTGGACAAGCTCGAGGCACGTTCAGTACAGTGCAAGCTTGTGGGATATCCAAAGAACTCCAAGGGATATTATTTCTATTACGCAGAGGAACAAAAGGTTTTTGTTTCTCGTCATGCCCACTTCTTAGAAACTGAATTTTTAGAAAATCAGAAGAGTGGGAGCAAAATAGAACTGGAAGAAATTCCAGAACCACAAGCTGCTACTGAAAGTTTGGTAGAACCAGAGGTTCAAGAAGAACAGAACATTTCCGCACCCCTCCGCAGGAGTAGTAGGCCGTCTCATCCGCCTGAGAGATACTACGGTTTTCTCATAGACGGGGATAGAGAGGATTGCATCATAGAAGATGATGAACCTACTGACTTCCAGCAGGCCATCCAGAGCGGCGACTCGGTACGATGGCTAGATGCAATGCGGACCGAAATGGAGTCCATGTACACCAACAAAGTATGGACTTTGGACTTTGCTCCAGATGGGGTAAAACCCATAGGATGCAAATGGATCTTCAAGAAAAAGATTGGTGTAGATGGACAGGTGGAAACCTATAAGGCTAGACTTGTTGCAAAGGGTTTTCGTCAAAGACCTGGTTTGGACTATGACGAAACTTTTTCTCCAGTGGCTATGCTCAAATCCATTCGGGTCCTTCTTGCTATTGCTGCCTTCCATGATTATGAAATCTGGCAGATGGACGTAAAGACGGCTTTTCTGAATGGAAATTTAGAAGAGAGCGTCTATATGGATCAGCCAGAGGGTTTCAATCAGAGTGGGAGCAGCGGGAAAGTATGCAAGCTGCTTAAGTCTATTTATGGACTAAAGCAGGCATCGCGAAGTTGGAACATCTGTTTTGATGAGACAGTCAAAGAATATGACTTTATCAAAAATCCAGATGAGCCGTGCATATATAGTAAAGTTGTAGCCAGAAGTGTCGTATTCCTCGTCTTGTACGTGGATGACATTCTATTGATAGGAAATGACATTCCTATGCTACAATCTGTCAAAGGATTCTTGTCACACAGGTTCTCCATGAAAGACCTGGGTGATGCCTCTTACATTCTGGGGATCCGGATCTATCGTGATAGATCCAAGAGGATGTTGGGACTTTCACAGTCCAGGTATATCGACACTGTACTGAAAAGATTCAGTATGGAAGATTCTAAGCGCGGTAACCTACCGGCTTGTCACGGAATCACCCTCTCCAAAGAGATGTCTCCCAAGACTGATTTGGAAAGGGAACGCATGTCTATTATACCCTACGCTTCTGCGATAGGCTCTATAATGTATGCGATGTTGTGTACCAGACCAGATGTAGCTTACGCACTGAGCGTGGTAAGCCGGTATCAGTCGGACCCAGGGGAGAAACACTGGATAGCAGTAAAGAACATTCTCAAGTACCTGAGGAGGACTAAGGAGATGTTCTTGGTTTACGGCGGAAAAGACCTCAGGTTGGAGGCCTTTGCTGATTCCGGCTTCCAGAGTGATAAGGACGATTCCAAGTCCATGTCGGGTTATGTCTTTACCCTCAATGGAGGGGCGGTGTGCTGGAGGAGCTCCAAGCAGGACACCGTTGCTGACTCGACGATGGAAGCGAAGTATATAGCTGCTTGCGATGCCGCAAAAGAAGCAGTCTGGATGAAGAAGTTCCTAACAGAACTTCAGGTGGTTCCTACCATAGTTGATCCAATACTTCTGTATTGCGACAACAACGGAGCTATAGCTTTAGTGAAGGAACCAAGGTCCCATCAGAAGTCCAGACACATCTTGAGGCGGTATCACCTGATCAGGGAGATCATTGATCGTCGGGAGATCGAGGTTCGGAGAGTTGCTTCAGAAGAGAACATTGCTGATCCATTCACGAAGGCCCTTCCTCAGATTCAGTTCGAGAGGCTACTCGAGATCATTGGTCTACGATATGCCAGTACATGGCCCTAGTGCAAGTGGGAGATTGTTAGTGTTTATGCCCTAGAAGGCCATTACTGTATCATACTAGCTTGTATATTACTTAATGGAAGCTTGGGATATTCACATGTATATAACAGTCTTGCTAAACATGGTAGTATGCTACTTGGTTTTTCTATCTTAATATGTCTGTGTACGTATTGATAGAGCTCTTAGGATCTTGCTTGTCTACCAGCGTTGTGATGGCAGTCACACTAGTGGGGGCTGGGTAGTCTACAAGCACATCCTTATTTAGGTCCCTGGTCGTTGGATTATCGAGACAGAGCATCGATACTCCGGAGTAGACTAGTGTGTACGCTTCTCATCCCAGTTGAGGAGATGGTCTGTCCCACAGCCGTCAGTACGTCGTACTGGAGATAGTATGCAGGTGCTCGTTAGGTTACGGGTACACCGGACAGGACTCACAGGGAACTGTTGGTTGGTTTGATACCAGTCGTCAGTGAACAGTTCCCAGGTGACATGAGTACAGCGTAGTCCGCAGACTTGACACTGCTACTTCGCCTCGAGTGTGTCCCACTGTTCTTAGATTGCTACCATACCACGGCTCAAAGGAGTCGTGCAAACAGGTAGCAGTTGGGTGCAGTCCCGAGCACTTGGAGGCAGTGGCAGTTAGACAGGATTCGTCCCTCCCGGTATTGGGAGTAGATATCGTGCTGTGTCAGAGATCCATTACGCAAAGTCCCTGGCCAGGGCAAGCGAGATTTGCTGGTAGGTTCCAGTAGTTTCTCAGGGTGTAATGGGCTTCCCTCCGACACGACTTATACCGCTATTAGGGGACTGACGCTTGCCGCCCCCCTAGGCCCGATATGCGATAGTCTTGGACGAACGGACCGGACTGTATGGAGATTGTCACATCAGACTCAGTAGGAGTTCGGATGGGTTTTCTCATCGGCCTTCTTATCGACAACTACCTGGGGACCGTTACGTACAGCTAGTGCCGCTTGCGGTCTGTGGTTAAACCCACTGCCAGCGTAGTAGTCGAGTCTCTAGAGTCCCACACAGAGAGTTTCCTACTCCAGGCGAAACGATATAGAGGTTGCATGGTTTTGCGACAAAGGGTTCGGACGCATACGTGCGTTTACGCGCGTACGACTTTCGGACAGTTTTTACCAGTCGGCTTTGGTTTAAGCCAGTTACTGGTATCCGGTTATTGGATTTTTACAGTCTAAAGTTTTTCCGTATTTTTGCGGATTGGAGGGGCGTTCTCGTAATTGTACGAGAAGCTTCTAGAAGATGTGACTAAGGAGGTTACTTTGGATAAGATTGTGAGTCATGAGAGTGATTCATCATTATCATTATTGCACCATAAATGATAATGACACATGCTTAATGAATCACCTCTTTTCATTTATGAAGCATGCTTATTCATTTCTATTATTCATTATTCTAAAATAAGAATGCTTCATAATATATTATGATACACTCACTATCTCATCTCATGATCATTATCATATTCTCTCTCCTCAAGCTCTCATCTTCAAGAGACTAATCCTTAATCCTCATGTGTTGAGATCAAAGGATTAGTTAGACTTAAACATCCATTACCTTCACTCTATATCATCCTTTCTTCTTTGATTAGCAATCAAAGTAGATTAGTTACCTCAAGTTAGAGGTGTAGCTTGGTGTTTTGCTCTCGGGTGGATCGTCTACTACCTAGAGAAGGTCGAGGAGAACAAAGGAGGACACAAAGACGAAGGACCGGTTTCATTAGGTATAATCCCTAAGCATAGTAGTTTAGAACAACTATATGTTTGGTTAGTTATCGTTTATCTTCGATTCAAGCGGTTAGTCGATGTTCGTTCTTTAAACATGATCGTTTTTGAAAATTCCGCCTCCCCATAAGTACTGGGGTGAAGTACATCGACTTACAGAGAGATGAAATCATCTCATAATTAAAAAGAAGAATTTACTTCTTTAAAGATCATACATCTACAAGACAAAGGTCTTTTATACAAAGATATCATGAATATCTCATTATAAAATAAGGGGGGAGAGAATAATTCAATTCTCTTAAGGATCATAGATCCATAAAGGTAAAGCCTTTCATCAATACAAGAGATTGAAGCATCTCCTATAAAGTAAGAACGTTTGTTATTAGGATCTTGAGACATAATCTCTTCTAAGGGAGAATTTATTTCCCAGATCATAAAATTGATCAAATGCGTTTCTGCGCTCTTGGACTGGCGCTCAGCGCCAAGCGCACCACGTGTCACTCACGTATGCGCCACTCAACAGTTAACGCTTTGCGCTCTCGAACTAGCGCTTTGCGCTCTTGGACTGGCACTCAGCGCCAAGCGCACCACGTGTTCCTCACGTGTGCGCCATTGAAAAAATAGCGCTATGCGCTCATAAATCAGCGCAACACGCTCATGGACTGGCGCAAAGCACCAAGCGCACCACGTGTCCCTCACGTGTGCGCTACTCGGCAGAAGCGCACTGCGCTCTTTGATTGGCGCAAAGCACTAATAGCACTATGTGATGCGCTGATAGAACATAAATTGGTCTTTAATAAAGCCCAGAGCTATGAAGAATGCTCAACATTCAGTAAAAGACAAAAACATTGTCAGAATCCAAATCAATGCTCGGCATTGTTAAAAGGACCAAGCCCAAATGAATGCTCAACAGCCCAAAATAAATGTTAAACATTTTAACTTGACTGGACTTAGCCCAAGATTGGCCATTAGTCCTCAATTCAGATTAATTGAGCCCATATGCTCACAAATCTTTTGATCTTGGTCTCAAATTGGACTACAGATCTCTCAACCAAAATTGGTTCAAGAGTACATCTCTTTACTCGTCTTATATTTGTCGTTGTAATCTTTCAACGTCTTCAGAGAGGTGACGGGTCCTGACAACCATACATTTCATAGACTATGATGTCTTTAAACTGGACTGTGGGGTCCTTAAACTCATGGACTATGATGTCCTTAACCTTGGACTGTGGGGTCCATTTAAACCCACGGACTATGATGTCATTAATCTCGGACTGTGGAGTCCTTAAGCCTATGGACTATAATGTCCTTAACCTTGGACCACCATGTCCTTAAACTGGTAATTGATCGCAAAGTCCCTAAACTAAAACAATAGAGCCCAAATGCTCTTTTGTTGGATCTAAATGATCATGTTAAGTAGATCTTAGTCTAAAATTAGACTAACGTATCCTTAACAAATGGTTAAGTTGACCTTAGTCTAAAATTAGACTAACATGTCCTTAACAAACTGTTAAGTTGATCTTAGTCTAAAATGAGACTAACGTATCCTTAACAAACGTTTAAGTTGATTTTAGTCTCAAATGAGACTAACGTATCCTTAAACTCAACCCCAAACCCAAATCTAAGAAAATACGGATTTGGACTAATTCAGGCCCTACGGGCGACAACATAAATTAGTCTCCGTATACAATCGGGCAACCAAAAAAAAAACACACACACACACGACACGAAGTGACCATCTGGAGAAGGAGAAAATGGTTACCGCGATGCGGTAGCGTAATTAACTGCAGGGGCTTGCGCCTGCATGGAAGAGCGTCCCCACAATCAAAAACCCCTCAAATGAGGGGGAATCTGACGAAGTCTGCTACATAGGCCGCATCCGTTTAAACCTTCGATACATGGTGTCATAAATCAACTTGGCATCTTCGGAGTGGTAGACGGACATCACCAATTAGCATCTGCCCCCAAATTCAGGCAAGACGGACCTACGCGATCGCGTCTCTGTGTTTCGGCGGGGAACAGATTCTGGCACGCCCGATGGGACCTTTTCCTCTTTCCACTCCACACTTCGTGTGTCGTGTTCGCGAACGAATCGCGGTTTGATATTGTTGCCCTTGGATTTGAGGTACTAAGATTTGGTGTCTTGCTCCCATGCAGAGAAATGGGCTTCCAACTGCACTAGCTGCAACAACAACTCCCACTCCGTCCTCGCTGGAGGAGTGGCCTATGGGCCCCAAGCGGCCTCCCTTTTTACGATGCCGGTGGGCCAGTTGACGCATGCCACCACAGGGCTATTCTTTGGGACCATGCTCCTACCGATGAGCTTCAATGCCCCGCTGCTGTCACAAGAAACCCCAAAGAACTCGGTCTTTAATCGGCTTACAACTATTATGGCCCCTCTCAACGGGTCGTCCAGCTCCAACGCCTCAGTCTTTGACAGACTGGGCCAAACCTCATTTAGGCCTATGAAGAAGCCAGTGATACCAGAAAGGGTTATCCCTAAGCGGATAGCCATTCCTGCTCTCGAAGTCGTCAAAGTGGCTTCTCCTGCCAAAGGGTTGGTCTTTACAAGACTGACTGTTTTAGCTCCCGTTTCAGGCGAAATCATCAAGGCTGCTTCCCCGCTCGAAAGTCTGCCTTCGACAGACTGGCCATCCCCACTCAACGGGTGTCAGTTTTCAAGGGGCTAACGCCGGCAGCAACCCTCCTCCAGAACAGGGGGCATGAAGAAATCACCCCCGTAGCTGAGATAATTCCAACTGCAAGACACGCTCGATGTCGCCACTGGCGCCGAGTGAGGAAGGCTGGGGGCAATTCCCCTTCCGGACTGACTCCGCCGGCTCCAACGGTGGAAATCGATGCTGCTGTTCTAACTGGGAACAGCTTTGAACCGCTAAGGAGGGTGCGCAAAAACTCTCCGACTGCTGTGCTGAAGAGATCTCCTCCACCTGTGGAGAATGCCCCAAAGGCAAAGCTAGAGCAGCCTCCTCAGCGGCTGTCCTCTAAAATTTACAAGGTCCGGCGTCAAGTCCAAGACTCGGTAATTGATCAAGATTACTCTCACCGACAGAAAAAGGTGAAAGTTCAGCGAGAAGAGGACCATTCCGTCAAGCCACAAAACGCGACAGCTACTTGGGTGCCCACTGCAACGACCCCCTCAACTTCGACCGCTCACAAGAGGAGAAGGCCAGAGAAAATCCCTGAGTCTGCGACGAATCGCAAGACCACTGAACCTAAACGCCCTAAGTCTGGGGGCATGGTGGTGCATACTGTCTATATGGAATCCGGAAAAGAGAATAGCCGTATCTCTACAGGTCATCGACTGCTTACGCGATCAGTGACTAAGGCTCAGGAGCAACAACAACAAAAACTCCAAGAGATGTTAACAGCTATGGCCGCACTCGTAGGACCGAAAGCAAGCCCAGAGACATCCTCGGAGCAGCGCCGTGAGCAGGAAACTGATGCCGAATTCCTTCGGAGAATGCTTGAGAAGAAAGACAAAGAGGTCGCGGAACAAGCGGCCAATATAAAATAAATGGCCCTTCTATTCCAAGATATGGTGGGCATGATGATCCAGCCGTATCCCCCAGCCAAAGATCCTCCAGTAATAATTGAAGATGATAGAGGAGAGATATCAAACTCTCTGCCGGTTCTGTCAACAGCCAAGGAGGAGACAATCTCCAAAGCTTCCCTGGACACTACTTCGGGCTTTTCTCCTTCAGCTTGTAGGGAGGACACTTCTGCGATCTTCGGTTTGGCTCGGTAGCTTCCTAGTTCTAAGGTTCTGTCTCCACTTTTGAAATAGAAGACTGGGTGATCTGGTATCTCAAAGACTATCCTCCTTTGACAGCAATCAATGGTAGCATAAAATACTCCCAGCCAATCCATTCCCAATACAGCATCAAAATTTGATATGTCCAGCACTTTGAAATTTGCGTAGAATTATCAGCCGCAAACAACAACTGGGCACTGATCATATCCTAAAGTTGCCTTTAAGACTCCATTTCCGGAACAAACATTCCAGCTTGAAACGAGTGGCTTAACGGGAATCATGTTCGTTCTCACGAACCATTGTGACATAAAGCAATGTGAAGCTCCAGTGTCGAAAAATGTAAGTGCAAGAAGGGTGGCAACTAGTATAGTACCTAAGTTGTGTGAGGTTGCGTTTAGGTGTAGGAAAAGATAACGATGTATTAGTATTGAAAGGTTGAAAGGATGGGAAGAAATTACCGATGATGACTTGTCATGTGGCTTCGGCCTCTTCAACCGACAATGTAAGAGCCTGACGCCTCGGCACATTCCTCTTCGCCTGAAGCACATTCTTTTGTCTTTGTGGCATGTTTCTTTATGCCTGATGGTATTGTCACTGAGGTTGTGATGGCGGTCCACGTTGAGCTGGTGTAGGAAGAGCTAGGCGGGTTGCGTGTGCCTGAATAATTGGCTTTTGTGGTGCTTAAATAGCAGGTCTTTGTGTAGGAACTGTACCACCACGGTAACATGGGCATGCTCCCAGTTCATGGTCAAATGCTCCAAAACCTAAACATAGGCCATTTGCATGCCTGCGGTCCTTCTCCAAGTGTTTGGTTCTCTTGCAGTAGAAACAGAAATCTGGACTGGCTCGGTTAAACGATCTTCCTAGCCTCTTGGGTGCAAAAGCTGGCCTAGAAGAGGCTCCTACGGTCAGCTAGGTAGCAGGGCATTTGATTCCGGCTAATTGTGGCTTACCCTTCTTCTTGACTACAACTTCATAGCGGCAGTTTGCCTTCAAAACGAGTTCATGAGTCGGATAGTCGCATGTTTCTAATGACGTTTGAATCTCTGGGTCTAAGCCTGGAATCGTCTAGCCCGAATCTCATCGATAGGGATCAAGTGTGCCGCAGAGCTAATATGATGTTGATATCAGAACAGTTACGTGTTCTAAGGAACAGAATTTGAGACGAATTCTTTACCTGCTAAGTATAATGAATTCGACATCATACGCATCCACTGATTTTACCCACATAGAGCCTTGTTGCAGGTGGATGAATTATTGTTCCATATCAAACCGGACAGTCTTAGGGAAATACTTGGCATCGAATATATCGCGAAACGTCTTCCATTCTATTAGCTGTGCAAGATGGCTCTTCTCGGCCTTCCACCAGACTCTTACGTTGTCCGTGAGCTAGAGTTTTGCCACATGAACCCAAGTTATGTCTGGTACTTGTGCTGCTACAAGATCGTCCTTGATACTTTTGGCCCACTCTTCAACCTCAAGAGAGCTCTCTTTCCGTGAAAAGTTCTTTGGGAGCAATGCCCGAAATTGCTTCACACCAGATGCTTTGGCTTTGGGACAGTTCAAAAGTATAGCGGTCTGCTGCTGCTAGCCTTCCAGAAGATTCTTGATGGCTTCAAGAAGTACTGTCTATTTGTTGATGGGAGCTGTAACGGTAGGTGGAGGTGGTAGGATAGGCGGTGGTGTGTTGCCATTGAAGTTGGTGCTAGTATTGTTGGGAGAATCCATTACCTTGATAGAAAAGATGGATTAGGATAGACTCAAGAAAATTGAAATGCAAGGAATGCAATGTTGCTAAATTTTATAATTCTTATGATATATTACTTAAGACTTAATGCAGAACTGATCTGTATGGGCCACCAATAAAACCTGTCATGCCCCACTTCTCAGAAGACGGTAACGACACGTGACGAGTCCCGCAATGTATTTACTATGAGAAGATCATTTTCCTTAATAAATATGTTAGCGTATGTAAGCAATATAAAAATATGCAAGAATAATAAGAGTAATTAAAATAAATAGCAACTTTATTTACATTTAAATTCAAGTACAATATCTGAAATAAAAGATACAATATTGGGAAGCCTAAACAGTGGCTTGCAAAAGATAAATGCAGAAAAAGAAACTAGTAATTTAGCTGGGCTGTGAGTTGGCCCAAGTCCTCTTAGCTCACTCTATCTCCTCCGAATCCGGTCCTCCTGATGAACATTCTAAGGAAAAGAAACAGAGTGGAATGTCGTTAGCGAACTAGCGCTCGGTAAGTTCTCAAAAAGAAAAAAGTAATGACAAATGAAGATATGTAAAATGAATAGAAACCAAGTAATAATGAATAAGTAAGGTTTATTGTAAAAGTATCTTAATCATGGCATTCATGTGTATAAGGGTAGCAATTCTAATCTGGTTGTGTGTAGTTTGATAAGTGAGCATGTATACGAGAGTAATCCAGCTTATCCCGAGGACTAAAGAAACAAGAGAGCACAAGGCTCTGTCATAACCCATGGAACAACGACACGAGATATTCAAGAGGTGTATTTTAAAGTGCCCTCTCATTCCACGACAAACGTTCCTTACCAACCTATCTCTTATCTTCGCGTATTTTATTATATAGTTCAAGTTTACAGGTCTTAACCGAATCCATGTATCTAAGAATGGAAGTTCAGGTTCAAGTTGTATTCAGGTATTCTTGTCAAATTTATGTCTGGTTATATTCATGGTTCGGTCAAGTGAAGTCAAGTGTTCAAGTTCAGGTTTGGATATTCAAGTTCAAATGTTCAAGTTTGAGTTTGAGTTCGAGTTCAAGTCAAGTTTGAGTTTGTATTCAGGTTATAGTCATATCTTATTGATAGATTTAATCTTGTAAATTTCTTGAATTTGGAAAATATCGACAACCACTGCGTATGAACAGCAGGATTTGTGTCTTTTTCAAAGACGGTTGTCATTTGATAATTTCCACCGTAACCTTACGATCTATATTTAGGGAGAGGTAAGTGGTGTATTATTGTCTCTGGCAACCCCGAGGCAACTACCAAGAAAAGATGTCACTCAGACTAATCTGCAATCTAAATGCATAAGTTAGACTAGTATTTTGATTTCTTAAGGTATTTATATAAAAATGTTATTTAAAAATGCTCGAGAGTTTTTAATTCATCCTAAAGCCTCGAATATGTTTTTAATATGTTAATATGTTGGTTAAAATTTTAAGATTTTTGTATAAAAATATATTTTATATTTTATAGTATTTCAGTGTCAAAACCTATCTTTTAAAGTTTATGGTATTTTAATGAAAAATATCACTTTTGGAAACTTAAGGGTATTTTTGTGTAACATCAATCTTTCATTTAAAAATATAGTTTTTCAATAGTTGTTTTCATTGAAAATACGGATTTATGATTTATATAATTTTTCAACAATTTAATTTGTTTTAAAAGTCGTTTTTCTTTAAAATCGCATTTTATTCCTTTCGAGACTGACTGCATCTCGCTCTACTATCCTGGGGACGTGCGATAACTCGCACCATCCACAAATAGGGCCCCTACGAGGGTTTTAGAGGCGTAATTGCAAAGATGTTAAAATAGCGATTCATAAAAGTAGTTTTAGAAAGCGAGAGTATTTTCTTGAAAATTGTTTTTCTTTAGAATAAAACATGTAACCAAGGTATCATACTATGAAACTATAGTGTATGTGAGTGGGGTAGGTCGTTACCCCGTGAGTTTTGTATAGGTTTATGTCATGATAACGATAAGGGGTGCATGTAAAGTTCATGGTATTAAAATGTTAATTGATTTTCTTTTCAAACTAATATTTTAATTGCGGGATCAACTGATAATGTTTCACGATGTCAAAAGAAATCGTGTTAAGGGCATGTAAGATTAACGAGGGTCTAGTTAGGAATAATAACAAGAATAATAGGATGATATATTTACTTAGAATTATCTTTTCAATTTGTCAAGTATGATTTTTAGTGAACGGCAAGATAGCATGAAAATGTTTCTTTTTAAAACGTAGAATTTACATGATTTGATTTGAAGACATGGCAAGAGTTGGATTCAAGGTGAGAAGAAAGAGAACCAGGGGGACTTATACGGTACCACTCGTACTCGTATGAGCGAAAATAAGAAAATAAGTAGCCTCGGTTTGAAAAACCGAGACCGTGAATGCGACTAAGAGGGCGAGCTCAATCTACTGATATCACTTGAGCGAGTTGTGGAGTAACGGAGAGGGAAGAAGGAGCTTGAGAGAACAACGATGCGAGATGAAGGTGCTTGACTCCATATGGAAACTTGATGTATTGAGAACTTGAGATAGTAAAGTTTTGAGAGTAATATGCATAGAGAAAAGAGGCTAGAACTAAGTGGGGGTATTTATAAGAGAGTTAGGGAGTAGGATGGATTAAAAGATAATAAAAATTGAATTAAAAATGGAGTAAATGCGATAGATGAAGGGTTTTCTATTCTCTGTTCAACTGCAAAAGTTTTAATATATTAAAAAGAGTAGTGGGGAGTCAAAGAGTCGCATGGACCCGTGGCGAACCCAAATGAACACACCCAGGCCACTACTTGCAGCCAAAGCTTGGCCCAACCTCGAGCTTCGTGCTCGAGGCTCTGGGTTTGGGTTTGAGTCAGGTTCAGGGTCCTATTTGAATGCATCTTTTCAGTTGTGACTTTTCGTAAACCCGTGTGAAGCTCGTGCAAACTTTTGGGCTTCCAAAACGTTAAAAAGAAAAATATTAAAATAATCGGGGCTGATGGGATTCGAACACGTAGGATAAAGAACAGCAGTGGAGAATCTCGACTAGTGAGCTACAAGTTATTTCTTGCTTTTATTTAACAAAATTAACCGATAACTCATAGTCAGGACTGAAATACACCTTTATACATATTGAATGTGTTACAATTGTACAGAGATTTCAGGGTCGTTACAAAATGAGTGAAGAAAAAGTACCCTTGTACCTATTTATAAGAACAATAGTGACATTCAAAGTCGCTCAAACTACCGTGGAAAAAACTTATGTGTCACACCATGAAATTTTAGGAGAGAGTGATTAAATACAGGTTAAGAAAAGATGTTAAGATAATAGAAAATCAGTTTGGGCTTATACTTGGACGATCAACAACAGAGCCTATTCATTTACTTTGTCAATTTGTCGAGCGTTTTCTAAAGAGGAGAAGAGATTTGCATATGATATTTATCGACTTAGAGAAAGCGTACGATAATGTTCCTAGAGAGATATCATGGGGGACAATAATGAAGAAGGGGGTCACAGTCATGTACATTGAAATAATCAAGGATATGTACGACGGAGTAGTGGAAAAAGCCAGAACTTGTTGCGCCCAAACAAGTGATTTTCTGATTACAATTGGTTTACATCAAGGATCTGTATTAGGTCCATTTTTTTTTACCATCATGATGGACAAGCTTACTAGAACTATCCAAGATGAGGTACCTTAGTGTATACTATTCGTGGATGATATTGTTCTAGTAAATAAGATGAAAGCAGGGGTTAATGCTAAATTAAAGTTATGGAGGCAAACGTTGGAATCTCGGAAGTTCAGATTAAGCAGGTCCGAGAAAGCATATATGCATTGCAAATTTAGCAAACAGAGAAGTCGAGACCACAGCGGTATAACATTGGATGGGCAAAAGATATCACCGAGCGATCAGTTCCGATATCTAGGTTCCATCATTCAAAAGGATGGGAAGATCGATAGCGATGTCAATCAAACGATCCAAGATGATTGGCTGAAATGGAGGAGTACAATAGGGATTTTATGCGAGCATAACTTTCCGTTAAGGTTGAAAGAGAAGTTTTATCGGAGCGCTATTTGGCATGCTTATTATATGGTATAGAATGTCGGGCTCCTAAAAAACATCATGCGTAGAAGATGCACGTAGCGGAGATATGCATGCTTCGTTGGATGTGTAGTAACAATAAAAAAGATAAGGTGTGAAATGAGAATATTCATGCAAAAGTTGGTGTAGCACATGCGGAGGAGAAGATGCGGGAAAACCGACTAAGATGATTTGGTCTTGTGCAACGCAGACCTATGGAAGCACCGATTCGACGAATGGATACTCTCGATATAGGCAATGTCAAAAAGACGAACGGGAGACTGAACAAAACATGGATGGAGGTGATATGAAAATATATGGTTGCCAAAGGACTCAATGAAAGTATATTTATTCGATAGGAGTAAGTGGAGGAGAGGGATTCATGTGCTGGGCCCGGCGTGATTCTCATGTTGGTTCATATAGCTTACCCCATATGCTTAGGATAAAAGGCTCAGTTGTTGTTGTATATAAGCTAATCAGATCCTGATGAAGAAACTATCAATATGTTGAACGTCATGCTCTGGGCGATGATGGGGAGCAGCTACAGAAGAGCAGTTCCCGCAATCCCACTCCATGGCTACCTTAACTAGGATGGAAAAAAGGAGAAGAGGAGATGATGCCAGATCTCTTTACATCTCTCTCTGTTTTGAAATCTATGGAACCGTAGGCCCAGACATTATACATAATAGATAGGATCATCCTACTCCTCCTTGGACTGTCAATATTATACCGGCCGCATCGATGCCAGTCATAGACTTAGCAGGGTCTATGCTCCGCCAAACCGGTTTAGATCTCTTCTATAAGCCCGCACTAGTACAAAGATGGTTTGCCCCTACGGATGATAAAATCCGTAAGGGCAATTTTATGTTGGCCCTATGGATTACTCCGTAGGGACAACTAATGCCCCTACAGATTAGACCGTAGGGGCATATATAAATAAAAATTTGTTAAAATTAATATATGCAGTTGCCCTATGGTGACGCAAGATAAGGACCTATGGATATATCCGTAGGGAAAAATTCGGGGATTTAAGAAAAATAAAAACCAAAATTTTCCCCTCTCCGTTCCCACAGTACTCTAATTCCCCAATTTATTTCCTCCCAAAATTTCCCTGCCCTCTCATCGCCTCTTCCATCGTTGCCTCCTCTCTCATCGCCTCCTCCGACCTTGTCGCCTCCTCCCTCGTCGCCTTCTCTGATCTCTAGCGCCATCATTGCCTCCTCCCTCGTCATCTCCTTCGACCTCCAACGCCTTCTCCAACACCTCTAGCACCGCCTCGATTGATCTTCGACCCGATCGCGCCCTCCTCATCAACGTCGACCGCCGCCCTCTTCATCAACATCGAGCTCCTCCCCGGCTTCCTCGTCATCGTCGAAATTATCAATCGGTTAGTTAAGTTATTCAATTTAAAATTTTATTTTCCTAAATGGAATTTGGTAGGTAGGGCTTTAATTTGGGGATTTTGGATTGTGGTAGTGGTGGATGGTGGTGGATGCTCTTCAATTTGGGGTTGTGTGGGGATGTGGGTGGCGGTGGCGGTTGTGGCGGCGGCTGTGGTGGATGGTGGTGGCTGTAGTGGTGGGGAAAGGGGTCAGGAAAGGTCAACAGGGACCAGGTAGGTCAGATGAGAGGCCGGGAAAAGTAATTTCAGATGAGATTGATAGTGGCGGTGAGGAGAAGAAGAAGAAGATTGGTTGTAGGTTAGGGTTTGGTTTCGTTAGGGTTATGATTAGGGTTAGGGCTAATGGTTAGGGTAGGTTTAGGATTATGGTTAGGATCAGGGTTAGGTTTAGGGTTTAGTGAAAAAAATAGCTAAGGGCAGTTCAGTGAAGAATTTATAGGGGGTTAAGGTTAATTAGGTCTAGGGTTAGGATTAAGGTTAAGGTAATTAGGATTAGAGCTAAGGGTTAGGGTTACGGTTAGGGTATTTTAGTGTTGATGTAAGTGTGTGTGTGTGTGTGTGTGTGAGAGATATATGATGATGATGAAGTGTGTGTGTGGTGTGTGCGTGTGTTTGTTTGTGATAATGTTGATGATGATGATGATGTGTGTGTGTGTGTGTGAGTTTGTGTGTTTATGTGAGATAATGTTGATGAAGATATGTGTGTGTTTGTATGTGTGTGTATCTGTGTGTGTGTGTGTGTTTGTGATAACGATGATGATGGTCTCTCATATCAAACAAGGCCAAACCCTAATTTTAAACTTAACACCAGAACTAAATCCAAAATCTTAAACTTAACATCAGAACTAAATCCAAAATCTTAAACATGATTAAGAAAACCCTTAACTTTAAAAAACTTTACCCTAAACTATAGACTTCAAACCCTTGAAATTGAAACGTAAACGTAAAACCAATTCAATTTAAATCTTATAATAAGTGTATATATGATAATCTATGAGAATATGAAATTTTCATATTCTCATCGATAGTCATATATGAAAATCAAAGCGCGCCTTAGTCCCCGTCTAACGGTTAACATACGTTGATGTTCGTCGTGACATAAAACTATATGACGAGAACATAAATATTATAAAGGTTGTTAAATATCGGACGGTATCATTCGGTGCTAACAATCTTCGTATAGTCTATGTGACGAGAAGATTCAATCATATGATAACCGATAGATTTGTCCAGTTTGGACAAGTTAGGAATGTATAAAGCAAATACCTGCATTCACTTGTGTTTTCATTCGTTTCGAGTTATTTCGTCGGTACTTTTCCGCTGGTTCTCCATATATAAAGATAGATTAGATGTTCATTTTAATACTGTTTCACAGTATTGAAATGAGTATCTCTTCTATTACAGTGTACTCGGAGAACAGCGGGGAGATGCTGCCGAAATTTTCTCAATACGGATGAAAGCACAAGTGAATGGGTGTCTGCTCTATACATTCTTAATGGGATAGAAGCCTTACCCCTGACAGCCGAAACACACACATACAACACGAATATACAACACACACACAAAGCACATACACACTAACAACCCAACACCTAAACAAAATCATAAATTGAAACACGCATACACAAATTACAATTCATACTTGAGTATCATCAAACATAACTTCGTTAATCGACAATTTATTTTTTTCAAAGAAAAACTTACCCTTCCCATTTTCTTCTTTGTCAATAACCATCTCGTCATAAATTTCTCGATGTAGTCACCATAAAAAAACAACTTTTATAACTTACAATTTATATGTTATACAGTCTAACATGGCCCATGCGTACATCAGAATTAAGGACTAGATGTGTGTGGATTGGCAACAACCTAAGTTTGTCTCAGGAGTTGCTGCTTTCCTTGATTTTTCACGCTTACATAATAAGATCGTATTAATGAAGATTCTCTGTTCGTGCGATAGATGTGGGAATAAGTTCTGGCATAAGGTAGAAATCGTAGTGCTTCACATCATTAAACATGGTTTTACTAGACCTTATACAACTTTGCTATATTACAGGAAAGGAGAAGAAGAAGACGGTAATGCAACAGAAGAAGAAGGAGAAGACGATAATGCGGCAGAAGAAAAAGAAGACAATAATTTCTTTTCAGGAGAAGAAATGGAGGATATGGTAAAGCCTGTCCTCGGTGATGGTAATCCTACCGAAGAAGAGATTCATTCCGGTCAAGGAACGCATGCATACAAGTATGAAAAGTTTATGAATGATGCTAGAAGACTAATTTATGAGAATGCAAAGTATTCCAATCTATCATGGTTTGTCCAACTTTTTCAGATTAAGTGCCTAAATGGATGGAGCAACAAGTCATTCTTGATACTTTTGAAGTTCCTAAAAAATTCTATACCTCCGGAAAATAACGTGCCTAAGAGCTGGTACGAAACCCAGTAAATGATGTCGGATTTGGGTCTGAACTGTGAGAAGATTCATGCATGTCCTAACGATTGCGTGTTGTATCGAAAAGAAAATTCAGATTTGAAAGAGTATCCAACATGCGTAGAGGCCAGATATAAACCGAAAGTATCTGATAAGAAATCAGATATACATGTTAAGATAGCACGATATTTTCCGATAACACGGAGACTGTAAAGGCTATTCAGGTGCAAGAAGACAACCACGGTAATGATTTGGCATCACCGTGCTGCTCCAGGAGAAGATGGAAAATGAGTCATCCAAGAGATTCACCGGTATGGAAGGATTTCGATAGGAGGCACCAAACATTCAGTAGTGATACTCGCAATGTCAATCTCGGACATACTAGTGATGATTTCTGCTCATTCAACTATATGGCTGGAAGTCACAACACATGGCCTATTGTAATGATGGTTTATAATCTTTCATCTTGGTTGGATATGGATCAGTCTTACTTTATGATGCCTCATCTTATTAACGGACCAAACTCACCGAGAAACAATATCGACGTCTATCTCCGATCTCTGATTAATGAGTTAAAAATTTTATTCATTGATGGTGTAGAGACTTACGATGCAAACACAGACACAACTTTCACAATGCATGTGACTTTAATATGGACAATTAATGACTCTTCTGCGTATGGAATGTTATTAGGTTGGTTCGTACATGGTCACAAAGCATGTCATCAAGATACAACATCGAAATGATTGAATTTTAGCATGAAGGTTTGTTATTGCGGTCATCGGCGTTTCCTGCCACTAGACCATCTCTAAAGGTTAGACGATACTCATTTTAATGATCATCAAGAGCTTCTTGGGCCTCCAGCTTTATTGTCCGAAGAGGACGTGATTGCTCAGTGGGATCGTTACAATAACATGACTTTCAGGATAGATCCGGCAAAACAGGACAAACCACCATACTGGAATAAATTAAGCATTTTCTACGAGCTTTTGTACTGGTCAACAAATTTAGTGCGTGATTATCTGAATGTCATGCACATAGAGAAGAGAGTGGCCGAGCATGTACTTAACTTGCTTCTTTGTAAAGACGGAAAATCGAAAGACAACCTCCGAACTCAGATGGATCTTCAGGACTGGGAAATTAGAAGTGAATTGTATCCTAAATTGATAGTCGGTAAATCAGGCAAGTTTGCCAATGCCGCCTATCATATGTCACAACCGAAGAAGAAAAAGTTCCTACAGGTGTTGCATGATTTGAAAGTTCCCACAAGTTTCTCAGGATCATTTAGTAAGAAAATAAAGATTATGAAATGCAAGATCGATGAGCTGAAAAGTCATGATCACTATATTATTATGGAGTACATTCTCCCATTATCCATCAGGATTTCCCTTCCCAAATCCATCGGTCTAGTAATTAATGACCTTTGTTGTTTTTTAGGGATTATGCGCTAAAATCTTAGATGTTGTGACACTGGAGAATCTAAAAAATTCTATTTTCTTGATATTGTGCAAGTTTGAGCGTATTTTCCCGCCGTCATTCTTTGATATCATAATACACCTAACGGTTCATCTTGCAACCGAGGCTAAGTTTTCCGGACTGGTACAATATCGATAGATGTATCCCGGTGAAAAGTATGTTGAATTTTTCATTTCACGCATTTTGTAAAATTAGTGTTCTCTTATATGCACATATTTATTTATTTAACATATTTTTCTTTAGGTGGCTCTACATTCTAAAAAAGTATATAAGCTATAAAAATCGACCAGAGGGTTCTATCATGCAAGATTATTTTCCAGATGAAATAACCACATTTTGTTCCCGCTTGTAGGGTGTTTTTCGTCACCCCAGTGAGATGGGAATACGCGCGCGCTTGTCAGGCGTACTACAGATTCCCTCTGCCTAGGGTAGGCCGGGGTTTAATGATTGTGGGGATCCGAATCTCCGGCAGCCGCGGACTAAGCTGCCGTTAATTACCCATCGCCTTTGGGGCGAGGGAACCTCCGATTAACGGGTTAAACTGGTCATGCGAACTCAATGTGCAGTGTGCGTGTGTTTTGAAAGGGGTTTTTGGATATATCGGGAGCCACACAGAGTTTTTTTACGGGGGTCCCGCTACCCGGATAGCGGGCTGGGGGTCAAGGGGGCTAGCAGCCCCCTTGCGGGGTTCGGGGCAGCGCCTCGGCCCGAAAATTTTTTGGAGGGGGAGAATGTGGCGGAGTATGTATATGTGTGAATTTGTATACATATGTATGTGTATATGTATGTACATAAAAAGAGAGGGAAAAGGCATCCAAGGGATGCGTGGGGGCCACGTGTCGGCGCGCGGGCGCCTTGCGCACTTGCGCAGGTACGCAAGCGCGCGTGCCACGTGTCGGCGCGCGGGCGCCTTGCGCCCTTGCTCAAGCGCGCAGGTGCGCAAGCGCGCACGCCACGTGTCGGCACGCGGGCGCCTTACGCACTTGCGCAAGCGCGCAGGTGCGCAAACGCGAGCGCCACTTGTCGGCACGCTGGCGCCTTGCGCACTTGCGCTGCGCGCCGGAGAGGCACAAGAGGCTTTTAGCCTGAAAAAATTTCTCAGAAGAGAAATCAGAGAGGAGTTGGACTCCTGAATGTGTTTTTCTTCTTCTTTTTTTTGAGGGTTTAGTGAAAGATGTTCTTCTCCTTCCTCCTCTGTTAGCTGGATCTTGAAGATCAAGAGATGTGGGATTTCAAAATCTTTTCTTTTTGAGATCTGATGGAAGATCTGAGTTCCCCTTGATGGGTTTTGTGGTGAAAACTAATTTGTTTTTATAAAAATGAGAGTAGAACTCTTGATTTAATTCAAAAGAAAGAAGAAGGTTTTGGAACCTTGAAGAAGGAAGAAAGAGCTCAGCTCTGAAACTTTTTTTGGAGAGAGAAAAAGTTGTTGGGATATTTCATTATCCTTGCCTTTATAGGCCATATATTTTACACATAGCCCCTTGGGCTTCACAAAATGGCATTTTGCCTATCCCATGGCTCATGTGCCATTTCTTTTTGCATATAAGCCATGGGCTTTACAAAAATTTGGCTTTATGCCTATTTTTCTTACATTTATCCATAAAATAAAATAAAAGAAAATACAACAAAATTATTTATTACAAAAATTTTATCTTGGCGTGGGGGGAGGCCGGCCGCTTCATGTTCGGGCTCGACCCGGGCATAGGCCCACTGGATCTGGGCTTGGGCCCACTTGGCTTGGGGTTGACTTTGATTTTAACTTGGTCAACCGGGGTGTAAATTTTTACCCCAACAAATTGCCCCCCATCAATAAATGCACACTACATATGTGGGTCGTGTGCATGAAATTGATGGATCTTCTTTCACGTGGAGGCGACTTGATTTGGTTCCCGCTTTTTGGGAAGCTGGCACTGCCCTTTTTACGACATGGACGGTCGTTGCTTGACATGTCTCCGAGACGGAGTGTCCGTGATAGACGTTTTTCCTGGCCCGGAATTATCTGGTTCCCGCTTTGTAGGAATCCTGCGCTGCCCTTTTTGCGACTTGGACGGTCGATGCTGCCCTTTTAGCGACTTGGACGGTCGGTGCTGCCCTTTTAGCGACGGGGACGGTCGGTACTGCCCTTTTTGCGACTTGGACGGTCGGTACTGCCCTTTTAGCGACGTGGACGGTCGGTTCTGCCCTTTTTGCGACTTGGACGGTCGATGCTGCCCTTTTTGCGACTTGGACGGTCGGTGCTGCCATTTTTGCGACGTGGACGGTCGGTACTGCCCTTTTTGCTACTTGGACGGTCGGTACTGCCCTTTTAGCGACGTGGACGGTCGGTTCTGCCCTTTTTGCGACTTGGACGGTCGATGCTGCCCTTTTTGCGACTTGGACGGTCGATGCTGCCATTTTTGCGACATGGACGGTCGGTACTGCCCTTTTTGCGACTTGGACGGTCGGTACTGCCCTTTTAGCGACGTGGACGGTCGGTTCTGCCCTTTTTGCGACTTGGACGGTCGGTTCTGCCCTTTTTGCGACTTGGACGGTCGATTCTTGATTTGACTTGCTCTGCTTTTTGCAGTGTCAGGGGTAGACTTGACTTGCTCCGCTTCTTGCGGTGTCGAGATTGGATTCTGACTCGCCCCGCTTCCTGCGGTGTCGGAGTGGAAGTTGACCTGTTGATTTGGGTTGACATCAGCATCGCTATACTGGAATATGGTACCAGGAGCGAATCATCATCTGTCATGGAGAGGATTTTGGGATTTTGGTTTTTGTTTGGCATCTGCATTGCTGCACTGGAATAATGCCAGGAGCAACTCATCATTTGCCCCGGGAGGATTTGGGAGAAATTGGAATTGTTTTACGCCTGTGGATTGTATACGGTTTTGCAGGATGTATGATCTAGACCGTAGGGCCGGAAAAATTTCGGGACTTTGTCGGCGTCTGCATCGCTGCACTGGAACATGGTACCAGGAGCGACTCATCATTCGCCGTTGGGGTATGGGATTTGGAATTTGGATGGCGTCTGCATCGCTGCACTGGAATATGGTACCAGGAGCGACTCATCATTCGCCATTTGGGGACTTGGAATTTGAATCCTTTTTTTTTTTTTGCATCAGCATTGCTGCACTGGAATAATGCCAGGAGCAACTCATCATTTGCCTTGGGAGGACTTGGGATTTGGGTTTTTGGTCGGCATCAGCACCGCTAACACTGAAGCGAAATGCCAGGAGCGACTCATCGTTTGCCGTTGCTCGTTGGGGAACGATGGCTTAGGAGACAGGTTTGGGTCCCTATCACCTAAGGCTTTTCAATTTTATGGGCCGTGAGGGTCCCATAAAAGCGTTTTCTCCCTGCGAGTCGTAAGGATCCCGCAGGTGTATTTTCTCCTTAGGAATCGTGAGGATTCCTAAGTGTGTTGCTCCTTTGTGAGTCGTAAGGATCTCACGCAGGGGTTTTCTCCTCACAAGGTCGAGAGGACTTTGCGAGTGTATTTCATCTCTTTTCACGAGTTTGCGCCCTTTCGGGTTTTCACAGACTCGCCGGTAGTCCTGCTGTTTTTACTCACGGAGCCCTTTCGGGTTTTCATCCGTGCCCATTTTGCTTGTGGACATACCGTTTATTTCTTCTTCTTTTTTTTTTTTTTTGGCTGCTGGTGGGACTTTAAAGTAGTCTCGCTGGCAGGATTTGGGAGAAATAGGGGTCATTTACGCCCGTGAATTGTATACGGTTTTGCAGGATGTCTGATCCAGACCGTAGGGCTGATGTGCTCAATTCGCCTGCGACTTGGAGCATTCATGTGTAGTATTTCTTGAGATATCGTCCATTGATGGGTGGCATGGGCCTTTCTCCCTCTGCACTTATTAGTTGGTAGGATCCTCCATCGAACACTTTCTCGATGACGTATGGTCCTTCCCAGTTTGGCTCGAATTTTCCCTTGGCATGTCGATTGGGGATGATCGGTCTTTTGAGGACCAACACCAATTCACCTTTCTTGAAAGCGCGGAGACGAGTTATCTTGTCATAGGCTCGTGACATTTGGGCTCGGTATAGCTCCAGATTTTGCTGCACCGCGAGCCTCTTTTCTTCGAGGGCATCGAGTTCTTCAAGTCGAAGGAGCACATTTTCATCTTCTGTCAACTCATGCTGAACGCCCATTCTTAAGCTCGGAACTTCAACTTCGAGGGGGAGGACCGCCTCCACTCCGAAGAGCAATGAGTATGGTGTGGACTGAGTTGGAGTACGGTGCGTGGTACGATATGCCCACAATGCCTCGTGAAGCTTGAGATTCCAGTCTCTCTTGTTGGCTGAAGCATTTTTCCTCAGAAGCTTGCATAGAGTCTTATTGAAGGCTTCGGCTAGCCCATTGGCTCTTGGATTATAGATGGAGGAATACCTCCAGTCTATCTTGTGCTGGGTAGCGAATCTTGAGACATTGAAGCTCTTGAAAGAAGGCCCGTTGTCAGAAATGATTCTTCTTGGTGTACCAAAGCGGTATAGAATATTATGCTGGAAGAATGTCAGAATATCCTTTGTCTTGACTTCTTTTAGCGGGACAGCTTCAGCCCACCTGGAGAAGTAGTCTATCGCGGCCAGTATGAACCGGTGGCCTTTAGATGACGGAGGATCAATTGGGCCAACAATGTCGGTGCCCCAAACTTCGAAGGGCCACGACGCCACTGTAGGATGCAATGGGTTGGGATGCTTGTGAATAAAATCACCGTGAATTTGGCAGATATAACATTTCTTTGCATGCTCTCCGCAATCCCGTATCATGGTGGGCCAGTAATACCCAAGCCGTTTGATTTGAAGTCGCATCTTGGGGCCAGATTGGTGAGCACCGCAAACGCCTGAGTGGACATCTTTCATGACCTTTTGGGCTTCGGCCAATGACAGACACCTGAGCCAGAGTTGGTCATATGACCTGCGGTATAACGTGTCATTTACAAACACGTATCGGAGAGCTCTTTTCTTCAGCTGAATCCTCGCAGATTTTTCTTCGGGCAACTTGTCATATCGGAGGTACTCTATGAAGGGTTCTCTCCAATCGGGCTCGTCTTGGACGATCGAAGCTTCTTCGGCGGGATTGCTCTTCTGTTCCGCGCTTTCCTTTTCTCGTAGAGAGACAGGGGGTAGGATTTGCCGGCTCCTGACTGTGATCAGAATTTCGTCCATGTCAGGATCAGCCAGCTCCTTGGCCAAGCGAGCGAGTACATCAGCCTTTCCGTTCAACGCTCTAGGGACTCTCGTTAGTTCAATATGAGTGAACCGTTTCATGAGTTCCACCACTCGACCTCTGTACCGAGCTAACTCGGGTTTGTATATCTTATAGTCGCCGCTTACTTGGTTGACGACGAGCTGGGAGTCACCGTAAACTCGTAGCCGACGGATTTCCATTTCTATGGCGAGCTCCAAACCAGCTATCAGAGCTTCATACTCAGCTTCATTGTTTGTCCGAGGCTCGGTGAGAGCAAAAGAACGCCGTAGGGTTCCCATTGATGGTGTGATGAACACCAATCCTATCCCTGCTTTTATCTCCGGGACGCTTGATTTACTGGAGGTTCTTATCGATGAGGCCCCATCGAAGTAGAGCTCCCAACATGGCTCGTCATTCTCGAGATGCAGCACTTGTTCGTCGGGTAACTCACAATTTAGTGGCGACCCTTCTGGTATGGGATGAGCAGCAAGAAAGTCTGCAAGAGCTTGCCCTTTTACTGCTTTCTGAGGAGTGTAAACTATGTCAAACTCAAGTAGCATGACAGCCCATCTTGCCATTCTGCCGGCTAGGCTTGCTTTGGTCATCAAGTGTTTGAGCGGGTCGACCTTGGAGATCAGCATAACCCGATGAGCGAGCAGATAGTGCCTCAGCTTCTTCACAGCAAATATCAGAGCCAGGCATTGCTTTTCGATTGGGGAGTAGTTGTGTTCCGCCCCGACTAGAGTTCGACTGAGGTAGTAGAGGGCATTTTCTTTTCCTTCCTCATTATTCTGGGCAAGGAGCGCACCGAGTGACTCGTCCAGCGCGGCAGTGTAGAGAATCAGCGGTTTATTCGGAATGGGAGCGGCCAGCACTGGAGGGTGCAACAAGTATTGTTTAATGCTTTCGAACGCTGCTCGACATTCGGCATCCCAGATAAAAGGAGCTCCTTTCTTCATGAGCTTTGAGAAGGGCCTACATCTCCCTGATAAATTTGAGATAAACCTCCGTATATAAGCAAGCTTGCCTTGAAAAGATCTTAGCTGCGTCAGACTCTTCGGAGGGGGCATCTCCATGATGGCCTTTATCTTTGATGGGTCAACTTCGATCCCTCGATGTCGGACTATGAAGCCCAGGAATTTTCCCGATGACACGCCAAAAGCGCACTTCAGAGGATTCATCTTCAGATCGTATTCCCTCAGTCTGGTGAGAACGGTCCTGAGATCTTGGATATGATCGGCCTTGGCTTTAGTCTTGACGACCAGATCATCAACATAGCATTCAACGACTTTATGGATTAGGTCATCAAAGATATTAGTCATCGCCCTTTGATATGTAGCACCTGCGTTCTTCAGTCCGAATGGCATTACCTTGTAGCAATATATTCCGATCGGGGTTCGAAATGCTGTGTGCTTCTCATCCTCAGGCGACATCTTGATCTGATTATATCCAGACGAGCCATCCATAAAGGTGAACAGTTCGTAATTTGAGGTTTCATCGACCATCATTTCTATGACCGGTAGCGGGAAGTCGTCTTTAGGACATGCCTTATTGAGGTCCCTGAAATCGACACAAACTCGGATCTGCCCATTTTTCTTCTTCATTGGGACTATGCATGCGATCCAGTCTGCATATTTCTCTTCCCTGATAAAGCCGGCATCGATGAGCTTCTTGGTTTCCTCGATGACCTTTTCTTCCAACTCCCTTCTCATTCTTCGAGGAGCTTGTTTGACTGGCCTAGCATCAGGAGATATAGCCAGCTTATGCACGGCTACCTCAGGGGAAAGCCAGGCATTTCTTTGTACATCCACGCGAAGCAGTCGACGAACTCACGCAGCAGGGCAATTATCTGCTCTTTCATTTCCTCTGACAAGAGTGAGCCGATGTAGGTCGGCCTTGGATTATCGGGCGTTCCTAAGTCAATCTCGGTTAGCTCATCAAAGGTTGCTTGTCCGCCATCTTCGAGCTCTTGAGGAGCTTCTTCTGGCTCGGCTATCTCGTCATCATCATTTGATCTTTCGCTGGTCTCACCAACATGGATCATGTAGCACGCTTTGGAATCAGGTTGAATGTAGCCTATGCCCCGTCTATCTGGAATCCGTCCATCGATGAGTGCTCGGACCTGGGGCGGATACCATAGCCCTTCGTAAAACTTTGCTTCGGACTCCGTTTGATATAACCGGCATCCGCACTTCTTAAAGTATTCCCGCATCTCGGGCGCATAGTATCTGGGATTGAGGACGGCTCTTATGCCTCTCTCATAGGGAAGGCACGCGACAGAAAGGTCGTCCGGGTACACAACGGGGTTTGACCCATAAAACAAGATGCCCTTCTGTCCACTTTTCCTCCCGGGAACGTAGAAAGTTTTCAGCTGGTCCACGGTGGAGATTGATAATGCATCGAGCTCTTTGCACATTTGCTCTGGTACCCTTGTAACGGCTAGGGACCCTTCTACAACTTCGAAGGTCTCTCGTAGTTTCGCTTGTTGCGTGGGGGTCCAATCTGCACCGCTGTTGCACGACAGGTCCTCCTCCTCTGACTCTTCAGTGTCACTGCCAAGATGAGGGCGGACTTTGCTGCTAGATGGGCCTTCAGTAACAGATTCGTCCGTATCGCTGCCGAAATGAGGGCGAGTTTTGCGGAAGGACGGGCTTCCAGCGTCGGACTTATCAGAGTCGCTGCCGAAATGCGGGCGCACTTGGGTATTTTTGCTTTTGAAAGTGATAGCCGGCGTAGATTTGCTTTTGAGTCTTGGGGCCGTTCTATCCTCGGTCAGTTGTGGCTTGGCATTTTGGTGGTTCGTAAAGTACCGAGAATCTTCATATCGGACTTCATGTACACCGAACGGCTGGATGTCTCCGTCAATGCGTCTTTCTTCGCCATTTTTAGTGTACTTCATGCATTGATGGAGAGTTGACGGAATGATGCCGTAATCGTGGAGCCACGGCCGCCCCAAGAGAATCTTATAAGACGTGTCGGCGTCGATCACGTATATCTTAGCTTCAGTTTGCAGATCCCCAAATTTGATTGGCAAAGCTATAGACCCCAGAACTTGCTGGCAATTTTGGTTGAAGCCTTGAATGACAATCCTTTCCCTTGACAGGTGTCGGACGTCCATTGACAGACTCTTCAGAGTTCGCAAGTTCATGATGTTCACTGAGGACCCCGGATCAATCAATATACGATTAATTCGATCTCCGTCGCTGTACCCGGTTACGTAAAGCGGCCGATTATGCTCAGCCGTTCCCAGTAGCAAGTCTTCATCCTTAAATGTGACTGCGGCGGCATGCAAAGCGTGCTGGGCTTCTTTCATATTAATTTCCGCAAAGTGAGCCTGATACTGCTCAGGGTTTTGTAGAGCGTGAATGAGAACGTCTCTAAGCTCCTTAGATAGGACCAAGGCGTCGTAGATGCTCAGGAGAGATGGAAGCTTCCGGAGATGTGCCAAGACATTATAGTCCACCGAGGAAGGATTCATGTTTTCATCGGCCAGTTCTCCGCCATCTTCTTCATTAGCGACTTGTTTTTCCTTCCCTTTTGGGGCGTTGCCCTGATTTTGCGGTAGAGCCCTGCCGCTTCTGAGCTGGATTTGATTGGCCTTTGTGGTGAGCTCCTCGTCCTCTTCGGGAAAACAGAGATCATCCTCGGAGTCGCTGCCAAGATGGATGGCGTAGCAGGTCACTACTGGGATCTCTTCATTGGAGTCTTCTTCTAACTCCTCCAGAATTTCAGCCGCTTGTACAGGGAAGAACTCCTTCAATTGAATCAATGTTCTTTCCTTTTGTTCATATTCTTCGAGGGAATCAATATATTTTTGAATGGTCGATCTCCCTGCAGACTCTTTTTCGCGCCGAGCTGCACTTTTCTTCTTCTTGAGCTTCTTGGATTTTGAGCCTGATGGAGCCGCATTGGCAGCTGGACTGGTAGGCTTCTTCTGCCCTTCCCATTCCATCCTGGGCTCTTTCTGAAGCAGCTTTAGCATCTTCTTCGTCTTATTAGATATGTGCGTACTCCACGGAGGCCGCGATGAGTCAGTTTCGTTTGTCAGGGCAGCGGGTTCGGCTGTCTGCTCCCAGAAGGCTTCAGCTTCCGTCTGTATAAAGTTGGCGGTTGCAACTTGATTGTTCACCAACACGCTTTTGGACAGCTCGATCTCTCCAGCCTTGTACTGCTTCTCGACCCAATCCTTGAAGATATAGCAATCCTCGATCGCATGGCTCACTACTCGGTGGTACGGGCAATACAGGGGATTGTCGGTCATTTTTGCTTCTTGGGGTCTTTTCGACTCCGGCAGTTGTAGGCCATTGTTCAAGGCATCTTTAAATATCTTGCGGACCTTGTCCCTTCTGAAAGAGTAAACCTTGTTCTTTTTCTCCTCTAGGGAAGGCCCATCTCCTCCCAGCAATGGCTTTCGAGACCGGTTGGTTTTGGATTCGCCCGCCCTTCGCTTTTCTTCATTGTCGGAGGCATTGAAGACATTGGTACTGCTGGAACTCCCGCTTCTACGGTTGTCGTCCCGCTTGCTTTTCCAGATTTTGTCTCTCTGAGAGTCTGGCGGGGACTCTTGCTTCGAGCGTTCCAGCATTTGGACTTTCTTGGTTAGCTCCTGAAACGTCTTGAGGCCCGCTGTACACAAGAAGGGGACCATCCAATTGCTGAAGTTCCCAATGAGAAGGCTGACGGACTGGTCCTGCTCCAGCGGCGGTTCACACTTAACTGTGAGATTACGCCACCGGGCGATAAAGTCGGTGTTGCTTTCATTCTTCCCCGGCTTGGTCCTCACAAGATCGGCTATAGAGATTTTATCACTGACGCTCATGAACCTTTGCCGGAACAGAGACTCCATTTGGGCAAAGGTAATGACGGACCCGTCCGGTATACTCGCATACCAGTCGAAGGCGACGCCGGTCAGGCTGTTGACAAACTGACGAAGAAGGAGCGCATCGTTGCCCCCTGTATTTCCGCACGATGCTTTGAAGTGGGCGACGTGCTGGTTTGCATTCCCCGTTCCATCAAATCTTCCGAACTTAGGAATGACGTAGCCGCTTGGGAACTCAATCAGATCGTACTGCGCGGGATATGGCCGCCCACTACTGCCGATTTCTTTATGAGCTTCAGCTTCGGCCACCAATGTTTTAACCTTGCTGGTGACCAAATCCATTATCCGATCCTGTGTTAGCGGGATAGTGCTATCTGGGGCCAAGGCGTCCCCAGAAGCGGAATGTAGCCGGCTTTCATTCGGCTCGACCAGTCTTGGTCCCAAAGGAACAGGCATTGGCTGCCTCGGATTGTCATCACCCGGCTGATTAGTAGCGGCTTGTGCTTGATTAGGAGGCGCTCGAGCAATTTGAGCCGTAAGCTGCATCACCACGTTCGTTAAGTCGTCAATCTTCGAATAGAGCTTGGCCATCTCTTTATCTTTGGTCCTGAGCTGTTTTCGAAGTTCTTGAAGCAGCTCTTGCTCCGCAGTCCTAGGGCGGAAAGTCAGCTCTTCCTCGCTGTCCGAGCTTGACTCTACATGGACCGAGGGGTCTATCTGCCTATCATCCTCATCGAGAGGGTTTTCTTCATCCAGCAGGGGCGGCTGTTCTTGGGCGGCGGCAACCACATTCAGGCTAGATTGGGCTTGGGATGTGGTGGCCCCGTCCTTGCTTTTGCTGCGAAGGTTGTCGCTGGGGCGCCCGCCCGCCATATAGACCGTATGGATGATATATTCGGTCGTCTCTCTATCATTGGCAGCTGATTTCACGGCTCGCTGTCTTGACCCCTTGTTTCGGTAGATGGTAGTCGATTGAAGGCGGCCGGCCTAACCAGGTTCTTGAATGGTGCTGGCGCTTCTTTTCTGGGTTTGCCCCGCTGCTTTCGCACGGCACAGAGTGCTTGATAGACTCTTGAAGAGACAGTGTCATACTTTTTCTGTTGGGGCCGGGACACGTCTCTTTGTGGCACTGTTCGGACCGCTGTCTTCTTGATTCTGGCGGTCATGGCGTTTTTCTGAACCCACTTCAGAGGATCGAAGGAATTGCTGATTCTTACGTTCGACTCGGCCGTCGTCGCGGGGCAACCCTGCACTTGGAACTTCTCACGATTCCATTTGGTCGAAGCCTTGGCCCTCTTGTTGGCTCGATACCTGAGCCGCTTCTGCCTTAACTTTTCTGTTCTAAGCACCTGGCAGACTTCGGCTTTTTGGGAAGATGCCGCAGACCGGTTGATGGAGGGCCTTGGAGATACGCCCGATTGTGCATTTGTTAGAGTCATCGCCTGAGCTCGTCCGCGACATTTGATGTTGCCCTTCGCATCAGAAGTCTTGCCCCCAGCTAGAGCGCCAGGGAGTCGTTCAGATAGCGTCTTGAGTTTCGGTTGTGGTGCCTTGGCGATCACGACATTCGGCCTCTTTCCCTTTGAGACCGGCTTGGCCACCTGTTCCGCCGGGAACTCCGTCAGATGAGCGCTTCCGGCAGGGTAGATGATGACGGAGCCGAACTGGCGGGGCGGTTCCTCCCACTGTCGACTGAGGCTTGCGGGGAGAACCACACGAGCGTTGATCTTGACCACGTACGGAATCGGGGTGCCGCTGGAAGCTGAATTCGTCTGGGGAGACATTGTCGTCGAAGGTTGATTGCTGCACGGAAAAAAAAGAACATCATTTCAGTATAGGCAATCGATAAGTATATTGATTGAGTTCGCATGAACGTTTAACCCGAAATATGGGAGGAGAGATTGGTCCCACCGGGCGTGCCAGAATCTGTAGGGTGTTTTTCGTCACCCCAGTGAGATGGGAATACGCGCGCGCTTGTCAGGCGTACTACAGATTTCCCCTGCCTAGGGTAGGCCGGGGTTTAATGATTGTGGGGATCCGAATCTCCGGCAGCCGCGGACTAAGCTGCCGTTAATTACCCATTGCCTTTGGGGCGAGGGAACCTCCGATTAACGGGTTAAACTGGTCATGCGAACTCAATATGCAGTGTGCGTGTGTTTTGAAAGGGGGTTTTGGATATATCGGGAGCCACGCAGAGTTTTTTTACGGGGGTCCCGCTACCCGGATAGCGGGCTGGGGGTCAAGGGGGCTAGCAGCCCCCTTACGGGGTTCGGGGCAGCGCCCCGGCCCGAAAATTTTTTGGAGGGGGAGAATGTGGCGGAGTATGTATATGTGTGAATTTGTATACATATGTATGTGTATATGTATGTACATAAAAAGAGAGGGAAAAGGCATCCAAGGGATGCGTGGGGGCCACGTGTCGGCGCGCGGGCGCAAGCGCGCGCGCCACGTGTCGGCGCGCGGGCGCCTTGCGCACCTGCGCAGATGCGCAAGCGCGCGCGCCTTGCGCACCTGCGCAGGTGCGCAAGCGCGCGCGCCACGTGTCGGCGCCTTGCGCACTTGCGCAAGCGCGCAGGTGCGCAAGCGCGCACGCCACGTGTCGGCACGCGGGCGCCTTGCGCACTTGCGTAAGCGCGCAGGTGCGCAAACGCGCGCGCCACGTGTCGGCACGCTGGCGCCTTGCGCACTTGCGCTGCGCGTCGGAGAGGCACAAGAGGCTTTTAGCCTGAAAAAATTTCTCAGAAGAGAAATCAGAGAGGAGTTGGACTCCTGAATGTGTTTTTCTTCTTCTTTTTTTTTTTAGGGTTTAGTGAAAGATGTTCTTCTCCTTCCTCCTCTGTTAGCTGGATCTTGAAGATCAAGAGATGTGGGATTTCAAAATCTTTTCTTTTTGAGATCTGATGGAAGATCTGAGTTCCCCTTGATGGGTTTTGTGGTGAAAACTAATTTGTTTTTATAAAAATGAGAGTAGAACTCTTGATTTAATTCAAAAGAAAGTAGAAGGTTTTGGAACCTTGAAGAAGGAAGAAAGAGCTCAGCTCTGAAACTTTTTTTGGAGAGAGAAAAAGTTGTTGGGATATTTCATTATCTTTGCCTTTATAGGCCATACATTTTACACATAGCCCCTTGGGCTTCACAAAATGGCATTTTGCCTATCCCATGGCTCATGTGCCATTTCTTTTTGCACATAAGCCATGGGCTTTACAAAAATTTGGCTTTATGCCTATTTTTCTTACATTTATCCATAAAATAAAATAAAAGAAAATGCAACAAAATTATTTATTACAAAAATTTTATCTTGGCGTGGGGGGAGGCCGGCCGCTTCATGTTCGGGCTCGACCCGGGCATAGGCCCACTGGATCTGGGCTTGGGCCCACTTGGCTTGGAGTTGACTTTGATTTTAACTTGGTTAACCGGGGTGTAAATTTTTACCCCAACACCACTATCTGGACGAGAACATCGAGACGAAGCTTAACCAGCCTCGGAGAATTCAGGACGGGCCATAAGGTAAAGCTGATTATAAGAGAGTAGACCCTATATTTATCAACAAGATATATCGGTTTATCCTGCTCAATAGCGTATGTCTTGAAGAAATTAGAGAGCAAGTTTTTTTTGGATTAATTGTTATATTTGTATATGTATATGTGTTTGTGTGTAAAATGATATAATGTTGATGTCATAATTTATTGTTGAGAACAAAATTCATATTGATGAGGTACGTGAGAGGCATCCTGATTGGAATGATGAACGATTGGAAAAATATCATCAGGATAATTTTTGCAATTGGGTTGCAGATCATATAAGTTGTTCGAATAATATGTTATTGCGACCAGTTTCAATCTAAACCTATATGCTATGTATTTGCCGTAAAATTTGTTTTGTCAGATCCACGATCCGAACTTGTTTGCATCATTAAAAAGAGACTCAAGATGTTTAGCTCAGTTTTCTAGCAAAGATGTTGCATACCATAAAGGATACGGTGTCCTTGGATATAAATTTAAAGTTAAGGACATAGAAATATCTCGAACCATCCAAAATAGTGGGATTGCGACCGTAGGTTCGGATGGTATGATTTATTATGGATACTTAAATTGCATACTTGGTATCCAATATCCCAGATGATCATAACCGTTTTATTTATTTTAGTGTATTTGGTACGATACATGAACCGATACGGATAAGTGGAGAAACAATCTCATGACTTGGAAAAATGAATATGGATTGACCAGTGTAAACATACTTCGATTTTACGGTCAGGACGATCCATTTATCTTCCCGTAACAAGCGTTTCAAGTATACTACTCACAGTGCTTGGAGCATCCGGGATAGAGTTTCGTATGCCATTGGAAATCCAGAGATGTTTACGATATTCCAAAATTCGAGGATCGTATAAAGGACGGCGATGAGGATGAAGAAAAGAAAAGACTTAGAGTGCTCCGACCATCTGTCTTTAAATACGGGTTGTCTTTGGCTAAGTATGAAGTTACGTGGGTTAGGAATGATATCGATGATAAAATCCAAGTAGATATGTGTAATGCGTCTACAAAACAAAAAAGGTTATCAGTAATGTTATATTATTACTTCATATTTTCTACGATTTATACATACATTGCATGCATATATAATGATTATACTTTTATCTAGGTCTGATGACAACGCCTAGAGCAGCGAGAGGCGGCTGGAGCACTAGCCGGGGCAGAGGCAAAGCAGTTCTGCCGTCTGGGAAGCTGCGTGTAGAGCTCCAGAGGGCTGGTCTTGCACCCCGATTCATATCCCTTTGGATGACTCCTTCCATGTGGACTTTACCATACCTCTAAGTATATTGCACGCATATTCATTTCGAATGTAATATTATAGATATACATGCATATTCATTTTAAAGTTACTTATATAGTCAATTTTTAATTGTCTAGTTGTAACTAGTGCCTCCACATCCGAGTTTGAGGCCACTACCGCAACTGCAGGTATGTTTCTATATCTTATATTACATGCATATTGATTTAGAATATTATATTATAGATATACATACATTCTTTTTGCAATTACTTATATAATCAGTTTTTGATTATTTAATTGTAGGTGGTGCCTCCACATCCCGGGCAGAGGCTACTCCCGCCCCTGCAGGTATGTTTATATATTCTATATTGCATGCATATTGATTTAGAATGTTATATTATAAATATACACACATTCTTTTTGCAATTAATTATATAATCAACTTTTGATCGTCTAATTGTAGGTGGTGCGGCCACAGTCCGGGCAGAAGCCACTCCCGCACCTGCAGATATGTTTATATATCCTATATTGCATGTATATTGATTTAGAATGTTATATTATAGATATACACACATTCTATTTGCAATTACTTATATAATCAATTTTTGATTGTCTAATTGTAGGTGGCGCTTCCACATTCGGTGCAGAGGCCACTCCTGCCACTTCCGTACCCTTCGCATAGTCTGCAGGCTAGTATTCTTAACTATAAAAAAAATTCACAAAAGAGACGATGATTTGGACACACTAGCCTATCCAAAAGGCGTAAATTTGACCAACAACTATCACTTTGAATTTAGGGTTTGCATATCTCTATTTTCATAATACAAATGAAAATTATTTTTTTCATTTTACATATCCTCTAAGAATAACTATGAACTTCATGTAATTTTATTGTCAATATTTATTTTCTATTTGGAGGGGATGCATCCACGTCCGGGTCACCGGCTGTTCCTTACCAAAGGAACTATCGTCTTGCTCGTGCTACTGCCCGGGCTCAGGCTCGTGCTGCTGTCATCGGATGTATATATCGCACTTTAATTTTCATTAATTCTTGAATTCTAAATAACATTTTTTCTTGATATTACTTGTATATCTATTTATCTTGTAAATGCAGGGTAGCCACACCCCGAGAGGGGGACTCGAGGGCCGAATCAGTTCAACAGGCTGAGGCCCGATAGAGCCAAGGGGAGGCATCATTCCCCCTCTTCTTTATCCCTGATTATCTCTACACCGGCGATTATGCAGAGAGGTTCGGCCGGTATATGGGGGATGAGAGCTGTATCCAAAAGAAGTATCATCTTCATATTGAGTGGGGGCGATCAGCACCGACGTTCCTTGATCAGCACCGACGTTCCTTTACCCTCTTCGGGGATCGGACTCGAGTATTAATATATATTTTCATTTGACTTATTAAATTAATTTACTATTATTTAACACTTATAATTTAAAGACATTATTTTCTTGTATTTGCAGTTGGATTACGACTTTCAGCCTGTATCCGACCCTGATCACCCTGACAGAGTGCTCGATCTTCACACTCTTTACCTGGGCCTCACGAAGAACATGCAATATAAGATCCGATATAATTGGAACGAGATGAAGGTCGATTGCTATATGCTATGACTGGCGACCCCCGAGACGGAGAAAGCAGCTCTCCTACATTCTGCGGTCTTTACCAGAGTCGATATAAATACATGGCCTCTCTTGTGCCGGTATTATGAGTCTGAGCACAAATAGGTTTGTAATTTAAATTTAATTCATTATTTAGTATATAATTTATTTTTTGTGTTGCTTAATTAAAAAACTAAATCTGATTGTGTTGTGCAGAAACAGGCTGATCAAAATAAGGAGAATAGGAAGTCCACGAAGAGGGGTTGTCCCACTTACACAAGTGGCTTGAGAAACATTACTCGTACCATAGAGGTATCGGTAAATTACAATATATCTATTTTGATATAATGCAATATTAAAAGTTATTTTATAATATATGTAAATTTTTGGTGAATTGCAGAGAGCTAAGAGCCTGACGCAAGGTTGTACATAGAGCGTGTTGACCGCGTATCTGGTCATCCACAGTACCTCGACAGATCCCGCCACGGGCTAGCTTTAATTCTCCGACACTGCTATCCAGGAGTATTGTATAAGTGTTAATATTTATTCTAATTCGAATAAAATTTTTGTTTTGATTAGTTCAAATTTAAATGATATACTTATGTTTTAATGCTTAACGTGTGTGTAGGAGCGGATGGTGGAGTAGGTGGATGCATTGGGGATTGATTTCAGTGGACAGACCGGTCTAATCATACTGACCCCAGTCCCCGACATTGCACACGGAGGTTGAGAGAGAGGCCGGGGACTTGGTACTAGCAGGGCCCATATGAAGTTGGTCTCCACTCCGACGGTTACTTCCCCTACCTCCCGTGAGCGATGTCTGGAGTATGATATTGCCGTATTGAAGTCCACCGTCGAGAAGTTGAAGGAGATGTTGGTATGTATATTACTTATTAGAAAAATATTATATCACATTATAGATATTAGCATATGCAATATTAGTAGTTTGAACTTATTTGGTTTTAAATTTAAGTTTGATTAATCAGACTTATATAAAACTTTCTAAATTGAACTCTATAATCATAACCAGGCCAAATCTTTCTTCATTTTGGAGTTTAACAAGTTATGATTATCCAAACTCAAAACTTGAGAAGAAAATATTGATTTGTAAATTAGATAACTCCAAAACCAAGCATCTCATCAAAACTAAACAATTAAGGAGAGATACGGGCTTACAAATTAGAGTAAGCATCATTTTTACCTCCACTTAAAATAAACTGCGGTTTTCAAAACTAGATATCCAAACTAGGCCTAAATTCCTAAATATTCTTAGATTGGGGGAAAAAACGTAGCCCTGAATATGTGGGATTTCAACATGTATAAATTATCATACATAACATATGAATTTCAACAGAACGTGTGAAATCTCAACAAAGTATATATAAAATCGCGGTTCCGCAATAATCTGATATTGATACGAATTCGACTAAAATCTAGAACACAGTTCTTACTCGTTTATTATAAAAATATAAAATTTTACAGATTCGGCAGGCTATTTCGGCTGCGGCTCCACATGCCTCTCTTTCGGCTGTGGCTCCGCAAGCCACTATCTTGGCTGCGTCTGCGCATACCACTCTTATGGCTCCATAGCCCAGTCAGACTCCTGCACAGACCACTCAGACTCATGCACAGACCACTCCTTCATTAGTCGAGTTTTTATCGACCCAGGGCTGTACCGATGAGCAGATGCGCTAGATTACGGCGTTTATTAGATGTGGAGGAGTTAGACCGAGCTAGAATATGTTTATTTATATTTTTGAGGATGGATGTATTTATTTGATACATATTGTATGTTTTGGACGATATCGGTGGTTGTTTGGATGTTTACGATGATTTTAAATTAATTTCGTAATCTATTTGTTTATTTCTTTATATATTATGTGTGCAATGTTGTTTATGAATATTTCTATATTTGGCTATATGATATATATATTATTGTGCACATGGCGGGTAAAAAACAGGAAGCTCCTTTTTAAAAAAAAATCCTAATACAGTGTCCCTACGGATTAATCCGTAGGGACAAAATATCTTATGGACTTAGTAATAAAGATAAAAATTGTCCCTACAGATTAATCCGTAAGGTTATTTAGAAACCCCTATGTATAACTCCATAGGTATTTTATTTTTTTAACAGAAAAATTAAAAAAAGGTAATGTCTTTATAGATTAATCCGTAGGGATAAATGCCCCTACAGTTTAAGCCATAAGGGCAATATTTACTCCGTAGGGGTATGTTCAGGACGAAAACTTGCACTTGCGGTCTTTGGACCTACGGAACAATTTAAGATTCCTACGGTACTATTTAAGATCCCTACGGATTAATCCGTAGGTGCTACTCTTTGGCGTAGGGACATGTAGATATTGTAATAGTGCCGACCAGCCAGAACCATGGGCCATCCACACTTTAGGTACCTAATAAATCGCGCCCAATGCCAACATACTTCCACTCCTCAACCAAGAGTGGGGGTCTCTAACATCCATATCTCCCAATACTACATCGATAGATCCATCGACCACATTATATACTAGCGTGATGCGCAACCATCAAGTACCTTGCTCCTACGAAATTGATCATAGGGCCTAACATGGAGATTACTCCGTAATCATATATGTCCATATATAAGGTAACGATGTCTACCAGATCGTTTAACCATGCCATGCCTATCTAAAAACTTTCAACCCTACAGAGAAGCATACTTTGTAACAACGATGCTAATTGCCCTTTCATTGCAGCCCACTGACGTGACTGAAACTTGTGCATGCAAATTAATCATAAGACTCGTCAGCAATTTTTCTTTCTCCCTTCACAATTTGACCTATCACCAATCCCCATATGTGTCGTTTCTGCATGACATCAGGAAAGAGCAGCCAAATAAGTAGATATTGCTCTTACTCTGAAGTTTCAGTCACTGCCACTGGATCCTTACATAACAGGACATAAAATGTTCTTGAAGGCTGGAATCTGTGCATCCTTTTCAAATCATCTTTTAACATTCTACCAGTAAAATGTAACTCTGTTGAACAGCTATCGAAGATCTTTAATATTACATCAAGATTTCTAGATCAAATCTAATAAGGCATGTCTTGTTCAAGAATAATCCTGAGATCAAAATTGAACTGCTAAATCCTAATCATGCAGATACTGAAGCTGAACTTATTCCAAATTGGAATATTTGACTATCACCGCATCCAATGGTCTTTCAGGTTTAATTATAGGACCAAAAAGAAGCAGAAGAAAGCAAAACAAATTAAATCAAGCTTGTTTCGACTAAATGAGGCAGCTGCACTACAACGCATGTAGTATAATGAAGTTCAACATCTAGATTCATGACAATGTACATGTTTATTATTTGCTGCAAAATTTCTGAAATTGCCAATACATACTAAATTACCATGATTAAAAAGCATAGTAAATTCCCTTAGATATTTTTCCAATAAGTAAAAGTACGGTTTTAGTTACATGGATACTGAAATATATAACCTCCATGCATGTGAAAAACTGACATAATAAAAACGCACTTTTTGTAGTCTTCTTCAGATATAAAAGTTAACAATCTTGATCAGGTAAATCATTATATCAGAGCTAAGAAGCTGCCAAGAAGATTTTCTTCAAGTTCCAAAAATTATGAGGTGAAGTTACATTCAAGTTCCTAACTGTTGGGAAAAATATAATTGTAATTGCATTGTAGCATAAATTGGGTTCAGAGCAATTAGTTAAATAACATTTGCAATAAAAGAGCCAACAACAAGGCTTGCTAGCCTCATATATAGTAGAGCATTAGGATGAAGTAAATATATATGTTGGTCCATATATAATGGGTTAATGTGGAGAATGGGACTATGAGTGGAGCCTTATGAGTATCTAGTCTCTAGGTATAGAGACCAATCTTCACACTGTAGCATCTAAAACTAGTGAATAATTAATAAAAGGATGCTGCAAAAAAAAAAAAGTGTTTCAACAAATTTTCCGATGTAGGGCATAAGTACCGGAACCTTTTTCAGCCGACTGTCTTCTGTGAGAAAGGTTTATCGTCAAGAATAACAATACAATTTCTCTAAATTTGATATAAGAAAGCTCTGTTTGGGTTATGCAGATCCTTAAATTAATGTCAATCATCAAAAACCCCACGTTTCCAGATTTTCTGGAACTGGTCTTTTCTAATGGAACTGTTTTTTTCTGTCATTTATGACGCATTATTGCACACTGATGAGTCTTTTTCAAATAGTGCATAGAAATTGATCACAAAGAAGAAAACACCAAATAAGAAAAGAAAGTGTAAGCAAATTATTTCTGTGATTTAGTTGCTTATACAAGCAGAAAACAGCACATAGCAATTACTTTCAATGCTCAGATAATGTATCAGTTTTCTTCAGGAAAACCTAAAGAAATTTGTTTAAAAACCTAACTAAAAATTGTCACGTTTAAATAGCAACCAAGGGCCCATATGAGGGAATGGGCCCAAGCATTGGAATGAATCGCATGAGCCTGCTGCAAAGAACTTGGACTAAGTAAAGGAAGGGCCGAATTGAGGCCCGTAACTCAACCGAGCCGAACTAAATGTGAGGGGTACTACGGTACTACCCGCTTCCGATGGGGACCTGGAGGAAGATTCGTCCACTACTGACGTCAGAAAGGACAGGGAATCTCCCAACGGCCTCCTCAATGACAATTCTATCTCTTACATAGGATATATAAGAGTAAAGTAAACCCTATACCTGATTGATTGTGGGAGGGTTAACGATGGAGACAACTCGGACATGATCTTTTTTGCAAGTTCTAGGGGTACCGCCGGCGCACTGCCTTATTGCTCTCTCCTAAACTCGATCTTTTCAATGGTAGCCGCTTTTTGCCCACATCAATTTGGTGTTTTTGATTAGAGTAGCCTCGCAATGCATGGTGAAAACTAGATCCGATCAAGAGACTCAGAACTCAAACATGAATCAAAGGCCTGTGGCCCCTCCCGCTATGGAAGATAACCAAGTTCCTTCGGTTATTGTTCAGGGGATTCCCCAACACCTTGCATAATCCCATGAACGCCTCCGTTAAAACTCAAGCCTAACCGTCCAGGCCCGGTATGGTCAATCCGGTCACCGCTACCTTAGAAGTCATTTTGCGTCATCTTAGCCGACTTGGCGAGGGTAGAACAAAGGCCCCTGTCTTAGGGGTACCTCAGGGAGCTGAGCTCCTCCCCCGCATCCCCAGGTATAAAATTAACCATAATAGCATTCAAGCTTTTTGTGATCATGGACAACAAAGTCCTAATATCTTTCAAACCTCTTATATTAGGACGATGATCCTTTGCATAAAGGTTTAATGAAGACGGCGGTCCTATATACATATGTAAAGTCTATGGGTGTGGGGCTAAGCTCAATATTTAGATCATCGACGGCGGAAACCTCATTTCTGTGATGGACGATCTCCTGAAGAAAGTTCATAAATAGAAACAAACGAGATAGATGAAACATTAGAGAGTAACTTTAAAATACATGTGGAACTCGATTCCGTATTGGAGTAAAGCAGTCCAAGATCCTCCTAAGGCACAATTAGAGAGATCAGAAAAGGTTGAGTAATAAATTCTTAATGAATCCAAGACCTAAATCAAGGGTTCGGTTTCTTGTACCCCTAGACGATTCACTTACGTGAGGGGTGTCATGGGGCAGGTTTCGGGGTCAAACCCGGTGAGTCCTGTAGGGTATATGACAAACTGAGGGTTGGCCCCACTTATGATGAACATTGTTCTCGCTATCTTTACTACCGCGGCGAGGTCGGCGGGTGAGGGTGATGGTGTGTTCTTGTTGTTGCTTATAAATGCCATCGATGATGGTTGAGTAATCCTTTGAGGGAAACAATCATGGCATTAGAAACCTTCAAGATATAATGGGCTCAGAATAAAGAGAACACCAAGCCTCAATATTTTGGCATTGACATTTTGTGTTAAAGGTTTCATAATATCGTATTGATGAAATAAGAAAGAACATAGCCTTTCTAAGTCGATGTAAAGACTTAATGGACTTTTCTTAGTGCAAGTATATATATGATCTCTACTGGGTTCCATCAACCATAGATTCTGAGACGAAACGTACAAACTGGTATGATTTAAAATACCTAAGGAGAAATCAAAGTTCCCCTGCAGAGTCACCATTTTTGTTTACCCTCCTTAGGACCGCCGACGATTGAACGTTAAGATAAAGACGGATTTAACAAAACAAATATATTTAGAGTTTTAAGGGTTGACCAGAAGGTCTTGAGTTCAAGACTTCCAGCAGCGCAAGCACATACCATTAATTATACCTTATTGTCACAGGATGAATCTGGACGGGATACCATACTAGTTCGCTTTAAATCACATCATCAGAGAGAGATCGTATACATAGATATGAAATACTTGCAAGAAGAGAACAAAACAAAAGAATATGTATTTTATTCATTCTGTTTATATTTATGTACAACTTGAATGTAAATTACATCAATATTGCTAAAGAATGTAAAGTTACATGAGACTCCAATTTAAGAGTTTGTTTTCAGTACTTAGGATATTTTAGTGTCAACTTGATGAAAGTTGATGAGTATTGTTCTATATAGGGGCCACATCATTTCTGCAGGTGTACAAGTGGGACATCCTGGGTAGGATCCACACTAAGTCCTTTAAGGTAAGGGTATCACTTTATTTTAAGTATAGGTAATACCGTTGGGGTTGGTTTTAGGGTCATAACAATTACGGACATCGGCAGAAATGAATAGCAAAAATTAATCAAACATAGAACCAATCTCAACACCTTGAATCATCAAATAGTTATAGTTGGAAGAAAATAAAAAAACTCAAGAAAGGGAAAAAGGGGCTACAATTTTTGTAATGTGTCTAATCGCCTCACTAGTAAAATAAGGGGTTGCCCCTACGGATAATATCATCCGTAGGGGCAATAAAAGTTTGGCCCTATGGATTAATACGTAGGGCAAAGTGGTTGCCCCTACGGTCGTTCAATATTTATTTAAAATTTATTAAATCTTAAAGTGTTTTTTGCCCCTACGGTGGCGCAAACCAAGCACCTACGGGTATATCCGTAGGGACATCTAAATAGCGATTTAAGTGATCGATCCCTACGCTGATTATTTCTTATTTCCTTTATCGTTGCGCGCGAACCCAAATCCCCAAACCTTGACGTTCCCGCCGATCGCCGTTCTCGTCATCGCCAGCGCCGGCCGAATCGTCGTCGCCACCGCCTGCAGTGATCTCGTCGTCGCCACCGCCGGCCGAATCGTCGTCGCCACCGCCTGCAGTGATCTCGTCGTCGCCACCGCCGGCCGAATCGTCGTCGCCACCGCCTGCAGTGATCTCGTCGTCGCCACCGCCCTCGTCGTCGCCGATTGCGTCTCCGTCGTCTCCTCCACCGCCTAGCCTACAGGTTAGTTAAACATTATTTTAATGATGTTAGGGTAGCGATGAGGGTTAGGGTTAGGTATCGGTTGGGGTTAGGGTTAGGATTAGGGTTAGGGTACGGGTTCGATCGGTTGGGGTTCGACTGGTGTTGGGGTTAGGGTTAGGGTTAGGGTTCGGTTGGGGTTTGGTGTTGGGGTTAGGGTTCGGCTGGGGCTGGGTTGGGGTTAGGGTTTGGTGTTGGGTTGGGGTTCGGCTGGGGCTGGGTTGGGGTTAGGGTTTGGTGTTGGGTTGGGGTTCGGCTGGGGCTGGGTTGGGGTTAGGGTTAGGCCGGGTTAGGGTTTGGTGTTGGGTTGGGGTTCGGCTGGGGCTGGGTTAGGCTTAAAAAGGTGAAATTTTAGGGGATTGATCTGGAAAATAGTGAAAGTCGATACTGTTTATTTGTGAATAACACAGTCCATGATTTTTATATGAGAAAATGGTCCATGAAAGTCTATGGGATTTATCTAAAAAACGCTGAAAGTTCATGTATTTATTTGTAAACAACAAAATTCATGGTATTTATCTGGAAAACGTTGGAGGTCAATGGTATGTATTTGTAAACAACAAAATCTATGAAAATTATGTGAAACGTTAAAACTTCATGGTATTTATTTGTAACAAACAAAGTCTATGGTATTTGTTTGATAAATATTGAAAGACCATGACATTTATATGTAATGGGTCAAAGTCATTTGGGTTATGTCAATCTTATTGGCGATACTTTCTTTTTGTGCATATCCAAAAACTTTGAAAGTTCTTGGTACCTATTAGAAAATATAAAGGGTTTTGTAGTGAAAGGAAAGAATTGGATTTAGAAAAACCGTGTGTAACTTTTAGAAATTCTATACACTCAAGTATATAGAAAAGGGTGAATTGCGGATACAGCCTATGTACTATGGGGATCAAGCACTTATAACCTCTGAAGTATAATAATAAACACTTTTGTTTGTTTTTCATTAGTGATTAATTTTTAGTTTGCTATTTATTCTTTTTCAGTATGGATACTTGATAGAATTATAATTGCTTTACTATTGTTTGCCTTTTTCCTTTTGTGTAGAAAATATATCCATTGTGTCATATGGACACTATTAATTTCACATCGATTCAAGGGAAAAATTAAGGAAGATTGTGTTTGTTATATCAAAAACCTTTTTGTTGAACCCAACAGGTGAAACTTTAGAGTTGTTATAGATAGCTCTACATGTTTAATGCATGTACCATTGTTAAGAGAGTGCAAGGTGGAGAACAATAATTTGTTTCAACGGCACGTTTTTCAAGTTATAACCAATATATGATACTCGATGATAATATGAAACCTTCATATTCCCATCGATACCCATATATGAAACTAAAAGCGCCACTTAGTCCCCGTCTATCGGTTAACATACGTGCGATGCTCGTCGTGACCTAGAACTATACGAAGGTTAAATATCGGACAGTATAGCTCGATACTAACAACCGTCGTATAGTCTACGCGACGAGAAAATTCAATCGTATGGTAACCCATAGATTTGTCCCGTGTGGACAAGTTAAGAATGTATAAAGCAAACGCCTTCATTCACTTGTGTTTTCATCCGTTTCGAGATATTTCGTCGGTACCTTTCCGCTGGTTCTCCGTGTACAAAGATAGATTAGATGTTCATTTCAACGTTGTTTCACAGCTTTGAAATGATTATCTATTCTATTACAGTGTACTCGGAGAACAGCGGGGAGGTGCTGCCGAAATTTACTCGAAACGGTTGAAAGCACAAGTGATGGGCGTTCGCTCTATACATTCTTAATGGGATAGAAGCCTACCCCCGACAGCCGGAACACATACATACAAACGCATAATCAGAGAGCGACTCGAGATGTTCGGGTTAAAACCAATATATGATACTCGATGATGATATGAAACCTTCATATTCCCATCGATATCCGTATATGAAACTAAAAGCGCCACTTAGTCCCCGTCTATCGGTTAACATACGTGCGATGCTCGTCGTGACCTAGAACTATACGAAGGTTGTTAAATATCGGACAGTATAGCTCGATACTAACAACCGTCGTATAGTCTACGCGACGAGAAAATTCAATCGTATGGTAACCCATAGATTTGTCCCGTGTGGACAAGTTAAGAATGTATAAAGCAAACGCCTTCATTCACTTGTGTTTTCATCCGTTTCGAGATATTTCGTCGGTACCTTTCCGCTGGTTCTCCGTGTACAAAGATAGATTAGATGTTCATTTCAACGTGTTTCACAGCTTTGAAATGATTATCTATTCTATTACAGTGTACTCGGAGAACAGTGGGGAGGTGCTGCCGAAATTTACTCGAAACGGTTGAAAGCACAAGTGATGGGCGTTCGCTCTATACATTCTTAATGGGATAGAAGCCTACCCCCGACAGCCGGAACACATACATACAAATGCATAATCAGAGAGCGACTCGAGATGTTCGGGTTAAAACCAATATATGATAATATGAAACCTTCATATTCCCATCGATACCCATATATGAAACTAAAAGCGCCACTTAGTCCCCGTCTATCGGTCAACATAACGTGCGATAATTTATTCTTTTCAACGACAAACGCACACACAAAGCATATACATGAATTTTCTTCTTTGTCAGTAACTATCCCATTCTTATATTTCTCAATATAGTCAGCATAACCTACAATTTATATGTTATTCAGTCTAACATGGCCCATGAGTACGTCAGAGTTAAGGACTGGATGTATGTGGATTGGAAACAACGTATGCAATCTAAGTTTGTCGCAGGAGTTGCTGCTTTCCTTGAATTTGCACGAGCACATAATAAGATCATAATAGAGAAGATTCTTTGTCCGTGTGATAGATGTGGCAATAAGTACTGGCGGAAGGTAGAATTGGCAGAGCTTCATATTGTAAAATATGGGTTTACTAGACTTTATTCAATTTGGAAATATCACGGGGAAGGAGAAGAATGCAGTACTGCGGTAGAAGAAGGAGAACACGATAATGCGGCAGGAGAAGAAGAAGAATTCGGTAATACGGCAGGATACGGAAATTTATTTCCATCAGAAGAAATGGAGGATATGGTAGAGGCTGCCCTAGGTGAATCTATTCGTACCGAAGATGACATTCCTTCCGGTCAAGGACCGCGTGCGGATAAATATGAAAATTTCATGAATGATGCTAGGAAACCAATTTATGAGAATGCGAAGTATTCCACCCTCTCATGGTTCGTCCAACTTTTCCAAATTAAGTGCCTAAATGGATGGAGCAACAAGTCATTCACAATGCTTCTTTCGTTCTTGAAAGATTCTATGCCTCCGGGAAATAATGTGCCCGAAAGCTGGTACGAAGCCCAGAAAATGATGTCTGATTTGGGTCTAAAGTGCGAGAAGATTCAAGCATGTCCTAAAAATTGCGTGTTGTACCGGAAAGAGAATTCAGATTTGAAAGAGTGTCCAACATGCGGAGAGGCCAGGTATAAGCCGAAAGATTCTGATAAGAAGCCTGATATACCTGTGAAGATAGCACGATATTTTCCCATAACACAGAGGCTACAGAGGCTATTTAGGTGCAAGAAAACAGCCGAGGCAATGATTTGGCATCACCGTGCTCCTCCAAGCGAAAATGGAAAAATGAGCCATCCAAGAGATTCACCGGCATGGAAGGATTTCGATAGGAGGCACGCAATATTCAGTAGCGATCCTCGCAATGTCCGGCTCGGACTGGCTGCCGATGGCTTCTGCCCATTCAACTATATGGCTGGAAGTCACAGTACATGGCCCGTTGTAATGATAATTTATAATCTGTCGCCTTGGTTGGCTATGGACCAATCATACTTTATGATGCCTCTTCTTATCGACGGACCAAACTCACCGGGGAACAATATCGACGTCTATCTCCGACCTCTGATTGAGGAGCTGAAAACTTTGTTCATTGATGGTGTAGAGACATATGATTCAAACACAAATACAACCTTCATACTGCGTGCGGCTTTAATGTGGACAATTAATGACTTTCCTGCGTATGGAATGCTTTCAGGTTGGTCCGTACATGGTCACAAAGCATGTCCTCATTGCCATGAACACACAACATCAAAGCGAACCGATACAGATAAGTGGAGAAGCCTTTTATATATTCCACTATCCCGGACGATCAGAACCCTTTTATATATTCCACTGTACTTGGTACGATCCGCGAACCGATACAGACAAGTGGAGAAGCAGTCTTGGGACCTGGAAAGATGAATATGGATTGACAAGTGTGAACACACTTCGATTTTACGGTCAGGACGATCCGTTTATCTTTCCGAACCAAGCGTTCCAAGTATACTACTCACAGTGTTTGAAGCATCCGGGGTGGAGTGTTGTATGCCGATGGAAACCTAGAGATGTCTACGATGTCCCAGAATACGAGGACAGCGATGAGGACGAAGAAGAGAGAAGGCTTAAAGTGCTCCGACCGTCTATTTCGAAGGACGGGTTGTCTTCGACCGATCATGAAGTTACGTGGGTTAGAAATGACATCGACGATGAAATCCAAGTAGATATGTATGATGCGCCCACGAAACGAAAAAGGTTATCAGTAATGTTATATTATTACTTCACATTTTACGCTCTAGATCATATATAGTCAATACTTTTAATGATTGTCTAATGCGTCCACGAACCGTTTATCTAGATTTGATGACGATGTCGGGAGCAGCGAGGGGCGGCAGGAGCTCCAGCCGCGGCAGAGGCAGAGGCAGAGGCAGAGCGGTTCTGCCGCCCGGAGAGCTCCGTAGGGAGCTTCAGAGGGCCGGTCTTGCACCCAGATCGGAGACCCCTTCGGATGCCTCCTTCCGTGTTGATTTGGCCACACCTCCAGGTATACTGCACGCATATCCATTTTGAATGTAATATTACAGATATTCATGCATGTTTATGTAAAAATTACTTATATTGTCAATGTTTGATTGTCTAGTTGTTGGTGATGCGTCCACATCTGGGACAGAGGCCACCCCCGCTCCTCCAGGTATGTTTATATATCATATAGTGTATGTATATTGATTTAGAATGCTATATCATAAATATACACATTCCTTTTGCTCTTACTTAGCAATTTTTATTATTGTCTAGCTGTAGGTGGTGACACCACCGCACCTGCGGGTATGTTTATATGTCCTATAGTGCATGCATATTGATTTAGAACGTTATATTATTGATCTACACATTCTTTTTGCAATTACTTATAAAATCTATTTTTAATTGTCTAATTATAGGTGGTGCGTCCACACCTTCCACAGGGGCCACTCCTGCCGCTTCCATACCCTCCGCATCGTCTGCAGGTTAGTATGAATAAATTTAAAATATTTATTTATTTTACATATGCTCTATAGAATAAATATGAACTTCATGGAGATTTAGCGTCGATGTTTATTTTACAGTTGGAGGGGATGCGTCCGGGACCCCGGTTGTTCCTCACCGGAGGAACTATCGTCCCGCTCGTGCTGCTGCTCGGGCCCAGGCTCGTGCGCTATTCACCGGAGGTATATATCACACTTGAATTCTTAATACAACTTTGTCTTATTATTGATTGTCTTGATATTTCGTGCAGACGCAGGGCCTCTCCACCCCCAGAGGGGGACTCGAGGCCCGAATCAGTCCCATAGGCTGAGGCCTGATAGAGCTAGGGGGGAGGCAGCATTCCCCCTATTTTTTACCCTTGACTATCGCTATACCGGTCCTCATGCCGAGAGGTTCGGCCGGTATTTGGGGGACGAGAGCCGGATCGTGAAGAACTATCCACTTCACGTTGAGTGGGGCGAGCAGCACCAGCGCTCATTCGCCCTCTTCTTTGAACAGGCTCAGGTATGTATTAATATATATTTTCATTTGATCTATCCAATATATTTATTATTAACACTTGCAATCTAATAACAATGTTTTTTTGTATTTTCAGTTGGATTACGATTTTCAGCCTGTAGCCGACCCTGATCACCCGGGGAGGGTGCTCGACCTTCATGCTCTGTACAATGGCCTGATGAAGAACATGCAGGCCAAGGTCCGATACAACAGGAATGAGCTGAAGGCCGACTGCTACTCCCTGTGGATAGCGACCCCCGAGGCAGAGAGAGCGGCCCTCCTATCTACTCCGGTGTTTGCGAGAGTCGACGTAGAGACATGGCCTATATTGTGCGCTTATTTCGACTCCGAACGCAAACGAGTATGTATTTTAAATTTAATTCATTATTTATGATATAATTTATTTCTTTGTGTTTCTTAATTAGAAAACTAAATGTTAATGCGTTGTGCAGAAACAGGCCGCTCAGAATACGGAGAACAGGAAGTCGGCGAAGAGGGGTCGCCCCACTTACACAGGTGGCTCGAGGAACATTACTCGAGCCATGGAGTTATCGGTAAATTAAGAGTTATTCTCTAATATTCTGCAATATTAAGAGTTATTCTCTAATATTTCTAATATTAAGAGTTACTTTCTAATATTGCAGACAGCTCGGACCGTGGCGTCAGGTGGTACACCGAGCGTGCTGTCCGCATATCTTGCCGTCCACGGCACCTCGACAGATCCCGCCACGGGCGAGCTTCGATGTCCCGACGTCGCTACCCAGGAGTACTGCGTAAGTGTTAATATTTTTTCTACCCAAATTTGAAATTTTAGTTTTGAGGTTCAAGTTTAAATTTTATACTTATACTTTACTGCTTAATGTGGGTGTAGGAGCGGGTGGTTGAGCAGGCCCAGGCCTCGGGGATCGATTTTACCGGACAGAACGATCCGAGGCTGCTGACCCCAGTTCTGGACGCCGCACACGGAGGGCACCACGGAGGTTGGGAGAGAGGCCGGGGATTGGGCCCCAGCAGGGCCCATATGAGGTTGGACTCCACCCCGGCGGTTACTTCCTCCGTCTCCAGTGGCCGGCATGTCCATCAGGAACTGGATAGCTTGAGGGCCACCGTTCAGGAGTTGAAGGAGATGCTGGTATGTATACTACTTTATAGTAAAATATCATTTCATATTATATACATATCAACATATCCATAATTAGTACGTAGCTTGAGCTTATTTGGTTTTAGAATTAAGTTTGATTAATCATACATACATATGTAATTAAAATAAACAACGCTTTTCCAAACTAGATATCCAAACAGGGTTTCGAAATAACTTAATAATGAAACGAATTCGAATAATACACAGTTCTTACACGTTTCTTACACACGTTATGTCCAGACGCGACAGGGTAGATCGGCCGAGCCTCCACATGCATCTCCTTCGGCTGCGGCTCCGCAAGCCACTACATCGGCTGCGGTTCCGCAGACAGCTCCTGTAGCTCCACCGCCCACTGAGACTCCCGCAGCCACGGCTCCGCAAGCGACTACCTCGACGGCGGCTGCGCAGACCACAACGCCAGCTCCACATGCCGCTCAGACTCCCTTATCTGTAGCATTGGAGAGTGTATTTACCGAGGAGCAGGCGCGCGTTATTTTAACGTTATTCGGAGGTGGAGCTGGACCGAACTAGGGTAGATTTTTGGTTCTTATTTTTTGAAACATGTATTTATTTATATCACATTGTACTACATTTTGAAACGATATTGATATTGGTTTGAATTTATATCATATTCAGTTTTTGGGTTTCTTTTGTATATTATATATATGCGTGGGATGTGATTATGAATACTGCAATATATGATTTGATTGATGTATATAGTATTGTGCACAGGGCGGGAAAAAATCTAGCAGCCCTTTTTTAAAAAAAAATACAGACAAAATGTACCTACGGATTAATCCGTAGGTATATATGTTGCCCCTACGGCGTTATCCGTAGGGGCAAACTATCAGGAAACCTGATATTTTCCCACCTGATATCAGTGCAGGGTGTTGGGGGTGCCCCTACGGATATGAATGTAGGGGCCACTGTTTATCCCCTACGTATATAACCGTAGGGGCAAAATATCAGGTTCCCTGATATTTTCCCCCCGATCTCAGTGCAGTGTGTTGGGAGTGGCCCCTACGGATATATTTGTAGGGGCTACTTTATATCCCCTACGGATACAGCCGTAGGGGACGTAATAGGACCTACGGACATATCCGTAGGTACAGACAATATATTCAAAAAAAAAAATTAAATATATGATTTTATTACCCCTACGGGGTACTCCGTAGGGGCTATAGCACCTACTGAGTTATCCGTAGGGGCATAAATTTGTCCGTAGGGGCACGTTCGGGACCTCAACTTGCACCTGCGGCCTTTGCACATACGGGGTCTTTTTTCGCCCCTACGTACATATCCGTAGGGGCAGTGGGTTGCCCCTACCGATAAATCCGTAGGGGCAAACCATATTTGTAGTAGTGCCTATTGAAAGACCCATGTTAAGCTCCGCGTCCTCGGGAACGAGCTTGAACGCCAAAACCCTCACCGTAGATGATGCACTTGAAGGAAACCGATCAAACTTCCACTTCACTTTACTAGTGAAGGAACCAACTCACAAGAACTTGCTAGGTTGTGAGATAGAATGATGTATGAGGATGCTCTCTCTATATCGCTCTCTTTCCTTTTCTTATCTTTTCTGCAAAGAGAATAGGATGATGAGAAAGAGGAAGAAGTGAATGGTGCGTCTCATTTATTTTTCCTACACTAGTAAAAAATAGTGTAGAGAATGAGATTTAATCCTCTCCCTTTCTCTCACCTCAACATGTCCAATGAAAATGGGTGGTTTTAAACTGGACCCGACCACAAACACATGGGCCATTTTGTCATATATATATATATATATATATATATAGAGAGAGAGAGAGAGAGAGAGAGATTAATAGAGGAAAGAGGCCATAGGAGGGAATTCCCTCTTATGGCGTCGAAAAAATACCCCATCCACCAATTTTTCCGACGATCGGCCCCCATCATCTTCATCGTCATCATTTAAGATGTGGGTACACCAAATTTCATGTGATTCTACAACTTTTTCACCGTTGATTTAGTGGGTTCAAAATTAACGGTTTACCGACAATAGAACTTTTTACATTGCTAAATCAACGGTGAAAAAGTTGTAGAATCACATGAAATTTGGTGTACCCACATCTTAAATGATGACGATGAAGAAGATGGGGGCCGATCGTCGGAAAAATTGGTGGAGGGGGTATTTTTTCGACGCCATAGGAGGGAATTCCCTCCTATGGCCTCTTTCCTCCATTAATCTCATATATATATATATATATATATATATATATATATATATATATGAGATTAATGGAGGAAAGAGGCCATAGGAGGGAATTCCCTCCTATGGCGTCGAAAAAATACCCCCTCCACCAATTTTTCCGACGATCGGCCCCCATCATCTTCATCGTCATCATTTAAGATGTGGGTACACCAAATTTCATGTGATTCTACAACTTTTTCACCGTTGATTTAGTGGGTTCAAAATTAACGGTTTACCGACAATAGAACCTTTTACATTGCTAAATCAACGGTGAAAAAGTTGTAGAATCACATGAAATTTGGTGTACCCACATCTTAAATGATGACGATGAAGATGATGGGGGCCGATAGTCGGAAAAATTGGTGGAGGGGATATTTTTTCGACGCCATAGGAGGGAATTCCCTCCTATGGCATCTTTTCTCCATTATTCTCTCTCTCTCTCTCTCTCTCTCTATATATATATATAATGGAAGAAAGATGCCATAAGAGGGAATTTCCTCCTATGGCGTCGAAATAACACATCCTCCATCGTGTTTTCCGACGATCGGAATGCATCATTTTCATCGTTATCATCTAAGATATGGGTACACCAAATTTCATGTGATTGTACAACTTTTTCACCGTTGAATTAGTGGGTTCAAAATTAACGGTTTACCGACAATAGAACTTTTTACATTGCTAAATCAACGGTGAAAAAGTTGTAGAATCACATGAAATTTGGTGTATCCACATCTTAGATGATAACGATGAAGATGATGCATTCCGATCGTCGGAAAATACAACGGAGGGTGTGTTTTTTCGACGCCATAGGAGGAAATTCCCTCCTATGGCCTCTTTCCTCCATTATATATATATATATATATATATATAAGTGTATATATATATATAAGTGTATATGTATCATATACATATACCAATACATTAGTATCATATACTAATGTGAGAGAAAGTGTGTGTATCATATACACAATACTAGCAACCATATTTTATATATGCGATTATTAAGTCAACAATTGACTTAATAATCCGGTTATCAAATAGACCGGCTGGTATAATCTAAATGTTCTATTAAATCACATGTATTGCATATAAGTATTTAATCAGACTTCCGGATGTATCCAATACGCCCGGCACATCATCATTTCGCCTGACCGGGAAAACCTTCTGTATGGGACTCTAAAAACTCAACAATATGCTGGCAATATGTTATGGATCAAATTCATAATCACAAGCACGTCAGCGGCACTAGCTATACGTAATGGCTACCCACGTATTTATGAGATGAAAGGTCGACAAGCAAGCTCATCCGTACCCTACAGAACCTATCAGTGATGCATACCATACAGTCCGGTCTCTTCATCAGAGAGTATCGCATACCGAGCCTGGGGGTTGAATCTATTGGATATAGGTGCCCTCAAGGCAATTATTGTAATTGAAGGAAGATCTATACGGAGAACAATCTTACTCGAGATGATAGTGTGCAATCTGGTTTGCCTTTATCTATCATGTGAATACGTTTTATTGGTTATCATGTATTGCTGATACATGAGATAAAGCCCTTAGAATTTTACTTGACTACCAGGACGATGATGGAGATCATACTAGTGGGGTTTGAGTAGTCAATAAGCACATGTTTAAAGGTCCCTAATCGTAGGAGTATCGAGACTGGGCATCAGTACTCCAGTTTAGACTAGTGCATACGTTTTCTGACCCGGTTGGAGGGCGATAGCTGATCCCATAGCTATTGGTGTTTGACATCGAGGATTGTATACAGATACTCATTGGATGAGTTATATTGGACGGACTCACCGAGAACTCTTAGTTAGTAATATACCAGTGTCAGGTAGCAGTTCTTTGGTGATATGAGTACAGGGTAGTCCCTAAGAACTGAGATCACCACAGTGTTTCATGTGTGTTCTTACTATACTTAGACTTCTACCCTACCATTGCTTAAAAGAGTTATGCAAATAGGTTTCTGTTGGGTATATTCCCGAAGCACGTGGAGACAGTGAGCGGTCGAGGGGATTCATCTCTCCTGGTATAGGGAGTTAATGTCGCGCTGTGCAGGACATAACTGCAACCATAAGTCAGTGCCACCGTATTGGAGTTAAACTGATAAGTGTTATTAATTGTATCTCTGGTTGGTTATAAGTCCTCTGTAGCACGACTTATCGAGTTATTAGAATCTGACAGATTCCAAACGCTAGAACAGATATGCGATACTCTTAGACGAAGAGACTGGACTATACGGTGACTGTCACTTATAGATTTTGTAGGGTCCGGATGAGTTTGCTCGTTGACCTGCTTTTATCTTGCTCATACCTGGATAGCCGTTACGTACAGCTAGTGCCACTGACGTGCTTGTGGGTTATCCTGTCAGAGAATTGGATCTGAAAGTGTTTCGGATTCGATCGGATATAATCCTACATAACCTACTGCCAGCGTATTGACAGGTCTTTAGAGTCCCGCAACGAAAGTGCCTGTCCATGAAAAACGATGATGCGGCATGCGTATAGGATACATGTGAAGGTTCGATTAAATACATAGATGCAATACACGTGATTTAATCGGACGATTGATATACTAGCCGGTTTATTTGTAAATCAAAATATTAAGACAAGTGTTGACTTAATAACCGTATTATGATATGGTTTCTAGTATTGTGTATTGGATACACACTCTCTCTTGCTAGCTCATTAGTATTTGATACTGATAGATTTGTTTATGTATATGATACATATTTTCTTCTCTTTAAGATTATGTATATATATATGTGTGTATGTAAACGGATACATATACTATCTCTAATTTATATGTATTTGATACATATAATTCATGTTATGTATTTGATTCATTGTGTATTTGTATTTTGATACAAATACATTTTCTTTATTGAAAAATAAATAAAGAATGCATGTGAGGCTCACTCTCTCTTTAGGTATGTAAGTCGATGTAGTACACCCCAGTACTTGTGGGGAGGCGGAATTTATAAAAACTATCAAGTTTAAACAACGAACATCGACTAACCGCTTGAATCGAAGCTAAACTCTAAAAAACCGTATTCTATGAGTTTCTTTTCATAAGTGATTAGGGATTATACCTAATGAACCGGTCCTTCTTCTTTACGTCCTCCTTCGTTCTCCTCGACCTTCTCTAGGTAGTAGACGATCCACCCGAGAGCGAAACTCCAAGCTAAACCTCTAACTTGAGGTAACTAATCAACTTTGATTGCTAATCAAAGATGATAGGATGATAAAGAGTGAAGGTTATGGATTGTTTAGTCTAACTAATCCTTTGATCTCAACACATGAGGATTAAGGATTAGGGTTTGAAGATGAGAGCTTGAGGAGAGAGAATGTGAGATATGATAATGAGAGAAGAGAGAGAGTGTATCATATTATTATGAAGCATTCTTTTTATCAAATAATCAATAAAGGAAATGAATAAGCATGCTTCACAAAATATCTTGTGATGATTCATTAACATGAGTCATTAAGCAATAAATGTGCATTAATGAAGTGAATGAATCACCACAATGACTCACTCTCTTGTCCAAAAGAAACCTCCTTAGTCACATCTTCTAGAAGCTTCTCGAGTAATTACGAGAACGCCCCTCCGATCCGTAAAAATACGGAAAAACTTTAGACTGTAAAAATCCAATAACCGGATACCAGTAACTGGCTTAAACCAAAGCCAACTGGTAAAATCTGTCCGAAAGTCGTACGCGCGTAAACGCACGTATGCGTCCGAACACTTTGTCGCAAAACCATGCAACCTCTATATCGTTTCGCCTGGAGTAGGAAACTCTCTGTGTGGGACTCTAGAGACTCGACTACTACGCTGGCAGTGGGTTTAACCACAGACCGCAAGCGGCACTAGCTGTACGTAACGGTCCCCAGGTAGTTGTCGATAAGAAGGCCGATGAGTAAACCCATCCGAACTCCTACTGAGTCTGATGTGACAATCTCCATACAGTCCGGTCCGTTCGTCCATGACTATCGCATATCGGGCCTAGGGGGGCGGCAAGCGTCAGTCCCCTAATAGCGGTATAAGTCGTGTCGGAGTGAAGCCCATTACACCCTGAGAAACTGCTGGAACCTACCAGCAAATCTCGCTTGCCCTGGCCAGGGACTTTGCGTAATGGCTCTCTGACACAGCACGATATCTACTCCCAATACCGGGAGGGACGAATCCTGTCTAACCGCCACTGCCTCCAAGTGCTCGGGACTGCACCCAACTGCTACCTGTTTGCACGACTCCATTGAGCCGTGGTAGGGTAGCAATCTAAGAACAGTGGGACACACTCGAGGCGAAGTAGCAGTGTCAAGTCTGCGGACTACGCTGTACTCATGTCACCTGGGAACTGTTCACTGACGACTGGTATCAAACCAACCAACAGTCCCCTGTGAGTCCTGTCCGGTGTACCCGTAACCTAACGAGCACCTGTATACTATCTCCAGTACGACGTACTGATGGCTGTGGGACAGACCATCTCCCCAACTGGGATGAGAAGCGTACACACTAGTCTACTCCGGAGTATCGATGCTCTGTCTCGATAATCCAACGACCAGGGACCTGAATAAGGATGTGTTTGTAGACTACCCAGCCCCCACTAGTGTGACTGCCATCACAACGCTGGTAGCCAAGCAAGATCCTAAGAGCTCTATCAATACGTACACTCACATATTAAGATAGAAAAACCAAGTAGCATACTACCATGTTTAGCAAGACTGTTATATACATGTGAATATCCCAAGCTTCCATTAAGTAATATACAAGCTAGTATGATACAGTAATGGCCTTCTAGGGCATAAACACTAACAATCTCCCACTTGCACTAGGGCCATGTACTGGCATATCGCAGACCAATGATCTCGAGCAGCCTCTCGAACTGAATCTGAGGAAGGGCCTTCGTGAATGGATCAGCAATGTTCTCTTCTGAAGCAACTCTCCGAACCTCGATCTCCTGACGATCAATGATCTCCCTGATCAGGTGATACCGCCTCAAGATGTGTCTGGACTTCTGATGGGACCTTGGTTCCTTCGCTAAAGCTATAGCTCCGTTGTTGTCGCAATACAGAGGTATTGGATCAACTATGGTAGGAACCACCTGAAGTTCTGTTAGGAACTTCTTCATCCAGACTGCTTCTTTTGCGGCATCGCAAGCAGCTATATACTCCGCTTCCATCGTCGAGTCAGCAACGGTGTCCTGCTTGGAGCTCTTCCAGCACACCGCCCCTCCATTGAAGGTAAAGACATAACCCGACATGGACTTGGAATCGTTCTTATCACTCTGGAAGCCGGAATCAGCAAAGGCCTCCAACCTGAGGTCTTTTCCGCCGTAAACCAAGAACATCTCCTTAGTCCTCCTCAGGTACTTGAGAATGTTCTTTACTGCTATCCAGTGTTTCTCCCCTGGGTCTGACTGATACCGGCTTACCACGCTCAGTGCGTAAGCTACATCTGGTCTGGTACACAACATCGCATACATTATAGAGCCTACCGCAGAAGCGTAGGGTATAATAGACATGCGTTCCCTTTCCAAATCAGTCTTGGGAGACATCTCTTTGGAGAGGGTGATTCCGTGACAAGCCGGTAGATTACCGCGCTTAGAATCTTCCATACTGAATCTTTTCAGTACAGTGTCGATATACCTGGACTGCGAAAGTCCCAACATCCTCTTGGATCTATCACGATAGATCCGGATCCCCAGAATGTAAGAGGCATCACCCAGGTCTTTCATGGAGAACCTGTGTGACAAGAATCTTTTGACAGATTGTAGCATAGGAATGTCATTTCCTATCAATAGAATGTCATCCACGTACAAGACGAGGAACACGACACTTCTGGCCACAACTTTACTATATATGCACGGTTCATCTGGATTTTTGATAAAGTCATATTCTTTGACTGTCTCATCAAAACAGATGTTCCAACTCCGCGATGCCTGCTTTAGTCCATAAATGGACTTAAGCAGCTTGCATACTTTCCCGCTGCTCCCACTCTGATTGAAACCCTCTGGCTGATCCATATAGACGCTCTCTTCTAAATTTCCATTCAGAAAAGCCGTCTTTACGTCCATCTGCCAGATTTCATAATCATGGAAGGCAGCAATAGCAAGAAGGACCCGAATGGATTTGAGCATAGCCACTGGAGAAAAGGTTTCGTCATAGTCCAAACCAGGTCTTTGACGAAAACCCTTTGCAACAAGTCTAGCCTTATAGGTTTCCACCTGTCCATCTACACCAATCTTTTTCTTGAAGATCCATTTGCATCCTATGGGTTTTACCCCATCTGGAGCAAAGTCCAAAGTCCATACTTTGTTGGTGTACATGGACTCCATTTCGGTCCGCATTGCATCTAGCCATCGTACCGAGTCGCCGCTCTGGATGGCCTGCTGGAAGTCAGTAGGTTCATCATCATCTATGATGCAATCCTCTCTATCCCCGTCAATGAGAAAACCGTAGTATCTCTCAGGCGGACGAGACGGCCTACTACTCTTGCGGAGGGGTGCGGGAATGTTCTGTTCTTCTTGAACTTCTGGTTCTACCAAACTTTCAGTAGCAGTTTGTGGTTCTGGAATTTCTTCCAGTTCTACTTCGCTCCCACTCTTCTGATTTTCTAAAAATTCAGTTTCTAAGAAGTGGGCATGACGAGAAACAAAAACCTTTTGTTCCTCTGCGAAATAGAAATAATATCCCTTGGAGTTCTTTGGATATCCCACAAGCTTACACAGTACTGAGCGTGCCTCGAGCTTGTCCACATGCTGCTTTTTTACAAAAGCTGGACACCCCCATGTCCTAAAATGTTTTAGACAGGGTTTCTTCCCACTCCACATCTGATATGGTGTGGTAGGCACAGTCTTGGTTGGAACCTGGTTCAAAAGATATGCCGCTGATTCTAGCGCATAACCCCAGAAAGATCGCGGTAACTCAGTATTACTCATCATGGATCGTACCATATCCAATAGGGTTCGATTCCGTCTCTCCGATACACCGTTGTGCTGTGGAGTGTATGGAGGAGTAAGCTGAGAGAGAATTCCTTTCTCTTTTAGGTAACCAAGGAACTCGGCACTTAAGTATTCTCCACCTCGATCAGATCTTAGTGTCTTAATACTTTTGCCTGTTTGGTTTTCCGCTTCACTCTTAAATTCCAGGAATTTCTCAAAGGCCTCTGATTTATGCTTCATTAAGAAAACATATCCATACCTAGAGAAATCGTCTGTAAAAGTAATGAAGTAGGAATAACCACCTCTTTCATGTGTAGACATTGGACCGCATACGTCGCTGTGTATGAGTCCTAAGAGCTCGCTCGCTCTTACTCCTTGTCCAGTGAATGGAGTCTTTGTCATCTTTCCTTTGAGACAAGATTGACAAGTGTCATAAGTTTGATATTCGAACGTGTCCAAATATCCTTCTCTATGCAACTTAGTCAACCTTCTCTCATTGATGTGACCCAGTCTACAATGCCATAAGAAAGCTTTATTTAAATCTGGAGACTTTCTTTTTAGTGTGTTCTGGACATTGAAAATTTGGAGTTGGTTTAACACATATATGCCGTTATTTAAAGTACCGGACCCAATCAAACCATGATTAAGGTGGATGTTGACAACATCTCTTACAAACGTGAAATCATAACCTTTATTTGATAACAAGGAAACTGATATGATATTACACGTTAAGCTGGGTACAAAATAACAGTTATGTAAAACCAAAATGTGTCCACTCGTCAATCCTAGGTGATAATCCCCGACGGACGCAGCTCCCACGCTAGCTCCGTTAGCAACCCTGAGGATCATATCACCTTCCTTCAGCACTCTACGGTTTCTCAGTGCCTGCAATGAATTGCAAATATGAGATCCTGACCCGGTATCCAATACCCAGGAAGTAGAGTTGATCGACAGACAATTCTCAATTACAAACACACCTGAAGTCGAAGCCACAGCTTGCTTCGGTTCCTGGTTCTTGGCGTTCCACGCCTTGCAATCCTTCTTCCAGTGCCCTTTCCTGTGACAATGGAAGCACTCATCCAGGCCAACTACCGGTGCTGCAATCTTTTTCTTTCCCTTCTTTCCCACCTTACTAACACTTCCTCTAGGTCTGGGTGCGGCCTTCTTCTTCCTTCCTTTGGCCCTAGCCTTGGACCCGGAAGAAGATGAACCGCCAACAAACATAGCGGGTGTTTCCCTTGCCTTCTGCAAGGTGCCCTCTGCACTCCTTAACATGTTCAGGAGTTCCGCAAGTTCAACTTCTTTTCCTTGAAGATTGAAGTTGAGGATAAACTGGGCGTAGGTGGGAGGAAGGGACTGGAGAACAAGGTCTGTATAGAGCTCATTATCCAAAGTCGTCCCAAGGTCTGCGAGCTCTTCTATATAGCCAATCATCTGTAGGACATGTTCACCTACCGATGACCCGACAGCCAACCTCGCTCGAAACAATTTCTTTGAGGTCTCGTATCTTGCTATACGAGATTGCTCTCCATAAAGTTCCTTTGTATGGAGAAATATGCCATCTAAGGACATATCCTCGTGCCTCCTCTGATGTTCATTATTCATCGAGGCAAGCACGATGCACTTGGCTCTCGCGCAATCTAAATCCCAGGTTTTGCGGATTTCCTTATCCGCATTGCTGGATTTGGGACCAGGGACAGCAGGTGCCGTAGCGGTGAGGACGTACCCCAGTTTGTCATAGGTCAAAGCCATCTTGACATTCCGCAGCCAATCTTTATAGTTTGGCCCCGTCAGTATATTTTTCTCTAAAAGTAACTTAAGTCCAGTCATTTTCAGGGTCGCTGCAATTAGGAGAGAGAGAAGAAAACTCTTTAGCATGATGCTCTTGCAAGTTTAGAGTGGTTTTTAGTTTATCTAAACTGGATGGCTCCCACTGTTTCTCGAATCCTTCCTCAAACCATAAAAGAAGAATTAGCCAAGACTATTCTCACCGTACAATTCTTGCTTAACCGTTCAGCCAGGCCGGTGTCGATACTTCGAGGGAGGTTTTCCAACGCTTTCGCGAAGTTCCTTAATTAAATAACCTCTTTTCTCTGGGGGCGTAACCCCGCTGACACTTTTCTGGACACCTACTAGGTTTATAGCATTGATCGTTAAGCGACGAATATCCTGATAAGTAGCATATACTCACAGTAGGATCGGGATCCAAATATCATCGTATGATAATGTTGAAGGAATCCTACCAACATTCATCAAACTCCAAATGGTATGCATCTCTTTGCAAATTTCAGTTTCTTTAGAAATTCCCGATATAAGTTTTTGCCCCATGCTCTTATGATCTTGACTAAGGGCCAACAAATCATAAGTCACATGTCAAGTTCTGCCCATCATTATCCTGTTGATTTGAACCCATCCGTATACTCTTGACTAAGGGCCAAACAAAGTAATACGACTGTCCCAAACCAACTCATCTATCTATGCAACAAATGAATACCCCAGCAGCTACCAAACACTATGTCTTGACTAAGGGCCAAACAAACATAGCTTGAATACTACTGACCATTCATAAGAAATGACGGAGGGCTACGACTGGTTTTGGCGAAACCGTGAACGTAGTGAACTTGATATAACCGAAGGAACCTGATAGCTTTTAAAAGGAGTGGTTAAATCTCCGCATTTAAAAATATCTGTTTTAAAAATAACCGAGTGGTTTCTTTTAAATTGTTCCAACGATTGAAACTTTGGTTTGTTTTACTTTGCATTATAGATAATGCGTCCCATCATTAACCTATCATTGCAGAAAACAACGAAAATATAACGTCCTCTTATGCCATCCGCATTCGCCACGGGGTCCCGTCATCACCCGTTAGGTTACTTAACTAACGACAGAGCGGGGGCTGGGCTAGCGCGGGTGTAAAACATAAGTGACGTCTAAATAGCTATAATAAATATAGATATTTTACATTCGTCTGACGCAATGATATTCATTCCAGAACACAGATAAACAATATTGGATTTGCAAGCAATCTGTATTTCTTTTGAGCCTGCAAGAAAAGACAGATTACACAGTTGTGATGAATAGCCGTTTACCCCACCCTCGACCCCTACGGGTACGGCAAACTACCCACCCGGCAGTCTGTGTACCCCACCTTGGGTCAGTCCTAGGAGCAAAAACAGTAAAATGAAATAATACAACGGTGGCTACAACCGCAACCTGGAAGTGCCCCGCGAAAATAATATTACAACAAATTACATTTACAACAAATGAATAAATCAATAAACCATTGCAAACCCCGGCTATGCACCACAACAGTCCAATACAGTTTATATGCACAAACAGATATAACCATTTCAGAAATGTGCAACCCCCTGCCAACCGATATACTAGCAGTTGGGGGAGGTTTACGAACACATCAAACAATCACAGATATAATCCAATACGCAAATACTGTATTTTTCGATCGAATAAACAACTTCAATATTGCTCCAAAATCTGCTCTGTTAAACAGTAACCTGAGCAATAATTAAATATTCCAGAAAACCCCAAATATCACAGGGGACCCACCCAAAAAAATTGAGCCCATGACTCGGCAACTCGGCCGCGGAAGCGCGGCGGATCGGTGCGATCCGCCGCGCTTCCGCGGCGCTTTAGTCGAATCATTGGCTCGAATTTCTTGGGTGTTCTCCTGTAGTCATGTCAAGCTCTCTGAACACACCAGAAAAATTTTAGGACTTCATTTTAAGTTCGACAGAAACTTAACAGAACTAGGGTTTTCCGGGTTCGTTTTTTTTCGTTCGAAATTCGTACAAATTTGCGATTAAGTTATTTAGTGTTTAGCGAGGCTTTGATACCACTGTAAGTCGATGTAGTACACCCCAGTACTTGTGGGGAGGCGGAATTTATAAAAACTATCAAGTTTAAACAACGAACATCGACTAACCGCTTGAATCGAAGCTAAACTCTAAAAAACCGTATTCTATGAGTTTCTTTTCATAAGTGATTAGGGATTATACCCAATGAACCGGTCCTTCTTCTTTACGTCCTCCTTCGTTCTCCTCGACCTTCTCTAGGTAGTAGACGATCCACCCGAGAGCGAAACTCCAAGCTAAACCTCTAACTTGAGGTAACTAATCAACTTTGATTGCTAATCAAAGATGATAGGATGATAAAGAGTGAAGGTTATGGATTGTTTAGTCTAACTAATCCTTTGATCTCAACACATGAGGATTAAGGATTAGGGTTTGAAGATGAGAGCTTGAGGAGAGAGAATGTGAGATATGATAATGAGAGAAGAGAGAGAGTGTATCATATTATTATGAAGCATTCTTTTTATCAAATAATCAATAAAGGAAATGAATAAGCATGCTTCACAAAATATCTTGTGATGATTCATTAACATGAGTCATTAAGCAATAAATGTGCATTAATGAAGTGAATGAATCACCACAATGACTCACTCTCTTGTCCAAAAGAAACCTCCTTAGTCACATCTTCTAGAAGCTTCTCGAGTAATTACGAGAACGCCCCTCCGATCCGTAAAAATACGGAAAAACTTTAGACTGTAAAAATCCAATAACCGGATACCATTAACTGGCTTAAACCAAAGCCGACTGGTAAAATCTGTCCGAAAGTCGTACGCGCGTAAACGCACGTATGCGTCCGAACACTTTGTCGCAAAACCATGCAACCTCTATATCGTTTCGCCTGGAGTAGGAAACTCTCTGTGTGGGACTCTAGAGACTCGACTACTACGCTGGCAGTGGGTTTAACCACAGACCGCAAGCGGCACTAGCTGTACGTAACGGTCCCCAGGTAGTTGTCGATAAGAAGGCCGATGAGTAAACCCATCCGAACTCCTACTGAGTCTGATGTGACAATCTCCATACAGTCCGGTCCGTTCGTCCATGACTATCGCATATCGGGCCTAGGGGGGCGGCAAGCGTCAGTCCCCTAATAGCGGTATAAGTCGTGTCGGAGTGAAGCCCATTACACCCTGAGAAACTGCTGGAACCTACCAGCAAATCTCGCTTGCCCTGGCCAGGGACTTTGCGTAATGGCTCTCTGACACAGCACGATATCTACTCCCAATACCGGGAGGGACGAATCCTGTCTAACCGCCACTGCCTCCAAGTGCTCGGGACTGCACCCAACTGCTACCTGTTTGCACGACTCCATTGAGCCGTGGTAGGGTAGCAATCTAAGAACAGTGGGACACACTCGAGGCGAAGTAGCAGTGTCAAGTCTGCGGACTACGCTGTACTCATGTCACCTGGGAACTGTTCACTGACGACTGGTATCAAACCAACCAACAGTCCCCTGTGAGTCCTGTCCGGTGTACCCGTAACCTAACGAGCACCTGTATACTATCTCCAGTACGACGTACTGATGGCTGTGGGACAGACCATCTCCCCAACTGGGATGAGAAGCGTACACACTAGTCTACTCCGGAGTATCGATGCTCTGTCTCGATAATCCAACGACCAGGGACCTGAATAAGGATGTGCTTGTAGACTACCCAGCCCCCACTAGTGTCACTGCCATCACAACGCTGGTAGCCAAGCAAGATCCTAAGAGCTCTATCAATACGTACACTCACATATTAAGATAGAAAAACCAAGTAGCATACTACCATGTTTAGCAAGACTGTTATATACATGTGAATATCCCAAGCTTCCATTAAGTAATATACAAGCTAGTATGATACAGTAATGGCCTTCTAGGGCATAAACACTAACAAGGTAACATAAAAAGAGAGATGGGAAAAGAAAGAAGAGTTTTTGAAAGTCTTTATATATATATATATATAAAGAAGAGATAAGAAAAGAAAAAAGAAAAGAGAAGATTTTTTCTTTTTCTTTATTCTTCTTCTCTTCATATTTTTTCTAAATGAATGGGCATGGCTTCTTCTTATTATTTTCTCCTCTTGATTTTTTATATGTGGAGAAAAAGAATTAGAAAGTGAAAATGAGAGAGATTATCATAATCACATCACCTTCTCATTAACCTAGCAAGTATAATGAGTATTTTTCTTCACATGAGATGTGAAGATGAAGTTTTGGGCTTGGTGCTTTCACGCAGATCATCTACGGCGAGGCGGTTGGCGTCCAAGCACTTCCGGGAGCTGACAAGTTTAGCGAGGGACTTCCGATAGATGATCAGACACGCTATAAGGGTTGTAGCACTCTTTCTAGCTCTCTTGGTTTTCTAGTTTTGCATTTATAAGTAAATGACATGATCTTGTAGTTGTATTTTGATGCTAAGTCTTGAAAAAAATTGATTTTTCATTCTGCCGCGGTCCGCAAATATTGTGACCCTAGCATCGAAATACTAACAGAATCTGTCAGACCCCCAATAGCCCAATAAGTCATGCAGACATTGAACTTATAACCAATAAAGATGCAACTGATAACACTTATCAATTCATTTCATCCACCCTGGCTAGGGATTTTGGGTTATAATTATATCCTGCACAGTGCGATATCGACTCCATTTACTGGGAGAGACGAATCTCTTCGACCGCTCATTGCCTCCATGTGCTTCGGGACCATACCCATCTAAAACCCGTTTACACGACTCAGTAGAGCCGTGGTAGGGTAGTAATCAAAATATAGTGGGAACACATACAAGACACTATGGTGATCTCAGGTCGAGGGATTAGCCTATACTATCGTCACCAGAGAACTGCTATCTGACAATAATATAATACCATCTAGGAGTTCTCGGTGAATCCGTCCAGTGTAACTCATTTTCCACTGAGCGCATGAATACAATCTTCGGTGTCAAACACCAATGGTTATGAGATCAACTATCGCCCCGGTCGGGGTCAAGAAATGTATACACTAGTCTAGGAGTGAGCACGGTTCGGTTCGGTTCAGTTTTTGACAAAAAATTTCGAAACGAAACGTTCAGTTCTGTTTATTCGACGGTTCGGTTCGGTTTCGATTTAATATTGTTTTTTCAATTGATATAAAAACTTATCAATTGTTTCCTTAAAATTCAAATAAAAACTCTTAATCAAAACTAATATAGAAATAAACAATTATTGCTAAAATTTGAGGCAATAATTCTACAAATTGATTGATTAATATTAAAAATATTTCTCTATAATATAGAATCTCGTAAAATAAGTAAAAAGATATAATATAATATGGTATTAAATATGTATTAGGTATGGTCGACATTATTTATATACACTATCGTTACATAATTAATTACATATATGATAAAAATTATGGTGTACCCTATTATTTTTATCCAATATTCATCCTTCGGTTCGGTTCGGTGTAAACCAACTCCGAAATTACCGAACCGAACCGAAATGTTTCGGTTTGGTTATTTTCGGTCAGTTTTTCGGTCCGGATAGGTTCTTGCTCACCCCTACACTATCCTAAATTGGAGTACCGATACCCAGTCTCGATACTCTTATAACTGGGGACATTTAAAGATGTGCTTATGTACTACCCAGGCCCTACTAGTATGATCCCTATCATAATCCTGATAGTCAAGTATAGATCCTACGAGTTTTATCATTATATATTAGCGACACGTCATAACAAGTAAAATGTATACACATAAATGATAAAGAAAAACCGGATAGTATACTATCATCTTGAGTAAGATCGTTCTATCCATATAAGCCTCCTTCAATTACAGTAATTGCCATTCTGCAATTACAATAATTGCCTTGAGGACACTATATCTAATAATCTCCTACTTGCATTTAAGGCCAATTATCGCGGTATCGCATACCCAACTTCTCTACCAACTGTTTTGCAAACAGTTTTCGAGAAACAGCCTTAGTGGACGGATCCGCTATAATGTTTCTAATTTTATCTCTCTATATCTCAATTTCGCAGAGATCAACCATCTCCCGAATTGAGCGATACCTGGCTTAGAATTTGTCTGGATAGATGATGAGACCAAGTTCATAAATGAATATTTTTACCCAACAACTTCCTAGGCTGTTCCTCTGCTGAGTCATAATCCGTATCCAGCGCCATGTCAACCTCAGTATCCCGTTTGGAACCCTTTCTAATATACAGCTCTTCTGAAGAGGGTAAACTTATAGCCCGTGACAGACTCTCTATCATCCATGTCACATTGGAAAGCGGAATCGGTAACCACCTCTAGGTGGAGACTGCCATTACCAAGAACACGCTCATATGTTTTTCACTGCTATCTTTATGTTTCTTCAGGATTGAACTGTTATCCACATCCTATATGGACAAACACCTATGACAACCATAGTTTGACCGAATTATAGCATAGGAATATCATTTCCTATCAGGAGAATGTCATCCATATGCAATATGAGGTATATGACATACACTCTACTACCTTTTTATAAACACTAGGTTCATCTATCATCTTGATAAAATCAAACACTTTTACTATAACATCAAAAGAAATGATCCGTCTCCACGATACCTGTTTTAGTCCATAGATGGACTTAAACTACTTGCACATCTTTCCGCTGTTCCCATTGACTACAAAAGCCCTCTGATAGAGTCATATAGATGCTCACTTCTAAATCCACATTTAGAAAGGCTCTATTGATTTCCACCTGTCAGATGTCATAGTCCTAAAAAACAGTAATAGCAAGTGTTATCCTAATGGACTTCAGCACGTAGAAAAAGTTTCATGACAACCCACACAGGATATTTGACTAAAATCTTTTGCTACAAGTCCAGCTTTATTAGGTAACTACCTTTCCATCTGCACTAATGTTCTTTTTGAAGGTCTTCTTGCACATAATGGGTTTCACCCCTTCAGGAGCCCCAAAAAAGTCCATACTTTATAGAGTCCAATTTAGATATCTCGGCATTAGCCATTAGTCGAAATTCACTACTCCCTATACCCTGCTGATAACTAGTTGGGTTATCATCATATGATGTAAGACTCTTTGTTGTAGGGTTCCTGGGCACTCTCAAGAGGTCTCACAAGGCATCAACCAAGCCAATTTATAATTTTACAAGTGCCGAGAAACCCTAACAAGATCGTTGGCTAGAAATTTAGGCGAAACAAGAACTAGTAAACTACTTTACAAGGAGTGAACGGAAATACAACCTTTGTAGATCCGGTGCTCCACCTCCATAGCTCCGTGATGATGTCTCCTCACTGCGATCATCGGATCCCGGGCTCTAACGTCGGCTTCATCGGAGAATGGACGGGCTAGGTCATCGACGACGATGCCGAAGATGATCTACGTCGAGGCATCCCAAGATCAAGCTCCACCTTCACCAAGCCATGAAAACTTGTGAAGGAAACACCCTATACTACTTGGCAAGAGGTAGAGGATGAAGAAATAGGAAGTGGGTTCACTTTAGAATTGGATTTTTCACTCATTTCATCAAGTCACCATTGATGAAGCCTAGGTTTTCTTCTTGAAGAAGAAGAAGAAGATGATGATAATATTATGATAAGTTATTAGAATAGAAAAGAAAAATCAATCCTTATCATAATTTTAACTATAGTTATGTGTAGAGAATTGACCAAGGTTAAAGGAATGGTTAGGGTTAAGGAGATGAAGACAAAATGGTCACTTTGGTCAAACCTTCATGAAGCTTCAACAAGCTTCATCTTTTAAAAGCAACCATTATGTTTTCTTTTCTCTTTTCCTTTTTAATCCAAAAATAAAAAGATAAATGAATGAATAAATAAATATAAACCCTAACCATTTATTTAACCAAGGTTTAATTCTTTACACAAACCCTAGCAATCATGTATCATCAAATATGATACAATCTAGTGTACAAAAGTATATCACATATACAATGTGCACATCAAGTGAGAAAATCCATTTAAAGTGAACCCTTACTAGTTAATGTAAAGTAATATATCATATATATAATTATACATTAAATCATTAAATCAACACTTGATTTAACGATCCGGTCATATCGCATATAACCGACTAATATCAATAGTAACAACTTATCGAATCAACACTTGATCCGATAACCCGGCTATAACGCATGTAACCGATCAATGTTACAAATCGCGAGAATCAAATACAGTATCACATACTGGTATTATTCTCGGTCCCGCACATATCTCATATGCGCTCCTATTTCGTTTCGCTTGAGCCAGGAAACCTCTGTGTATGACTCTAAAGACTCGTCAATACGCCGGCAGCAGATGATGATCATATCAAACACCCACAAGCCGCAAGCGATCTGCTAAACGTAACGGCCACCCGGGTATTGAGCGATCAGAAGATCGACGAGCAAGCAAGCTCACACTCCTGTGAATCCAACCAGTAACACTTACCGTACAGTCCGGTCTCGTCGTCTGATATGTCGCATATCTTGCCTAGGGGTGGTAAACGTCAGACCCTAATAGCTCGATAAGTCGTGTTGATATGAGGTCTATAATAGTTCGAGAAACTACTGGTAACACTTACCAGTAAATCTCAGCAACCCTGGCCAGGGATTTCCGGTTATAGCCAATCGAACACAGCGCAACATCAAATCCCTATACCGGGAGAGACGAATCCCCTCCTATCGCTCATTGCCTCCATGTGATTCGGGACTGTACCCAAAAACCACCGTTTTGCACGCCCTCTTGGACGTGGTAATGTGGAAATCAAAGCACAGTGGGAACCACACAAGACTCTATGACGATCTCGGGTCTACAGACTAACCTGTACCAGTGTCACCAGAGAACTGCCATCTGACGTGAGGTATAATACCATCTGGGAGTTCTCGGCGAGTCCGTCCAGTGTACCCAGTCTCCACTGAGCACCCGTATATCATCTCTGATGTCAAACACCAATGGATATGGGATCTTCCATCGTCCATCTGTATGGGTCGAGAAGGTATACGCTAGTCTACTCTGGTATATCGATGTCCCGTCTCGATACACCCACGACTAGGGACCTTGAAGGATGTACTTATAGACTACTATGTCCCCACTAGTATGATCCGCATCATAGTCCAGGTAGTCAAGTACACATCCTAAGGTCTTTACCAACATGTAACAGAGAGACAAACAGTATACACGTTATGGTAAAGTGCAACCAGATAGCATACTATCATGTCGAGCAAGAAAGTCCTCCCTATATATGTCCCAGCATCCACTACAATATACATCCAATGTACAGTAATGGCCTCTAGGGCATACATATAACTAACAATCTCCCACTTGCACTAGGGCCATCTGTAGTAGTGGTTGTAGTATCTCATACTCAACCATCCCATAAAAGTCTCTCTCTGGGAATAGGCCTTTGTGAGTGGATCCGCTGTGTTGTCCTCTGAGTCTACTCTCCTAACCTCGATCCCTTAGAGATCAACCATCTCCATCATCAGGTGATACTGCCTTAGAATATGTCTGTATCACTGATGGGACCTGCGTTCCTTGGCATAAGCCACAACTCCATTGTCACACAATGGGAGGAACATAGTTCATCTCATGAACCAATATACACCCAAACAGCCTCTTTGGTAGTATCTTAAGTAGCGATGTATCCTGCCTTTATCGTCTAGTATGTCACGGTATCTAGCTTGGAACTCTTCCAACATACCGTCCCTTTACTGAGGGTAAAGACAATGCCTGTGACTGACATTCAGTCGTCTTTATCACCCTGGAACACTTCCAGTGACTCTCCCCAGGATCGATTGATACCACCTCACTACTACTAGTGAGATTCCTAACATCCAATTAGATCTATCTCATAGATCCAAAATCCAGGATTTAGTAGGTATCATTTTGATCCTATATGGAGAATCATTGTGATAAGCGGAGATTGACCGAGCGTAGCATAGGAAACTGCTTTCTTATCAAGAGTATGTCATCCACGTACTCTACGAGAATCGCCACCATACTCCCTACTACCTTTTTGTTTATACAAGGTTCATCTACCATTTTGATGATGTCAAACTCTTTGACTAAGCCATCAAAACAGATGTTCCAACTCCGCGATGCCTGCTTCATCACATAAAACATCTTGTACACGTTTCCGCTGCTCCCACTGTCTACGAAGCCCTCTGGATGTGTACTTACAGACGTTCTCTTCCAAAACATCATTTTAGAAAAGCAGTCATGACACCCAACCACCAGATATCATAGTCATGGTATGTAGCCGTGGCAAGTAGGATCTGGATGGACTTAAGCATAGGCATTAGAAAAAGGTTTCATCATTATCCACGCCTGGTTGATGACGAAAACCTTTAACAAGTCTAGCTTTGAAAGTCTCATTTTTCTATGTACACCAAGTAATCTTCTCAAGATTTACTTGCTCCTGATGGGGATTTAACCCTTCAGATATCGCAACCAAAGTCCATACTTTGTTGGTGTATATGGATTCCATCTCAGATCACTAAGCATCCAGCCATTCTTACAGAGTCCCACTCCTGATGGCCAGCTCGAAACTAGTTGGGTCATCATCATGATGCAATCCTCGCTCCCACTGTCATAGAGAAACCGAAGTATCTCTCAGGTGGGTGAGGAACCCTACTAGATCGGCGGAGAGGCTGAGGTTCGTTGGAAACTATCGAATCCTTTGGTTCTTTCAAATCATCAGTTGCAATTTGTATAGCTGGAACATTTCCAGTTCTACATAACAGACCTTGCCTCGAGCTTGTCCGGATTTTGCTTTTCAGACATAGGCTGGACAACCCCAAATCTTAACTAACTTAAGATATGGGCTCTTCCCTTTCCATATCACATATGAAGTGGTAGGCAACTGATTTGATCGGGACCCTATTCAATAGGTATGCAACTTCATAAGTGCATAGCTCCCTAAAGGAAATAGGTAACTCAGTAGTACTCATCATAGACCACACCTTATCATATAGGGTGTGATTGCTCCGCCCCGATATACCATCGTGTTATGGTGTATACGGAGGAGTAATGCTGAGAGAGAATCTGATTCTCCATTAGAATAGTCCAGGAATTCCATGCACAAGTATTCTCCTCCTCGATCACATCAAAGGACATAATACTTATACCCGTATTTTGGTTCTCTACTTCTAACTTATATTCTGTGAATATCTTAAAAGGTTCGGACTTGTGTTTCAACAGGAACATATGTCTAAATCTAAAGAGATTATCCGAGAATGTAATGAAGTACAAAGAACCGGTCTTGGCATATGTAGACAGGGGACCTACATACATCAACATGTATCATCCCAAGAGTTCACTAACTCTTTCTCTGTTTCCAATAAACAGAGCTATGGTCATCTTATCTTTGTGACATGACTGGCAAGTTTCACAAGATGTAAATTCAAACTAATTTAAATATGCATCTATATGTAACTCCAGCTAGTCGGGTCGCATTGATATGACCTAGTCTACAATACCTCAAGAAGGATCCGTCCATTTCTGAACTCTTCCTCTTGTGTGTGTTCCGTATACTAAGAACTGTAGTTTGATTTAGAACATCAATGCTTTTAGATAACGTGCCTGAACCGATCAACTTTTGATATAGGAAATGTTCAAAACATTATCCAACAATACAAAATTTTATCATTTCTTTACTAATAAAGAGACTGATATGATTTTGTATATCAGGTTCGGTATCTAATAGCATTTGTTCAGAATCAATGTACTGGTAATACAGGGTGACAGTGACTGACAGACTTGGCTGCAACTCTTGCCCCGTTTTCTGCCTCATGAAACTTATCACCCGTTCTCAGTTCTTTATAATGAACAAACCCGAAGATGATGCATTAGCATGCACTCTCTTCGTTTGGGCGGCATGGGAATCTTGGTATTCCCCTATTTCCTGCTCTGTCTTATAACTATTATAAGTTGGAGCGGGACCAACGTTCCCCAGCTTAGTAAAACAAGCGGGTTCGGTCAAAATTCCGTATTATTATCTTGATTAAGGCGTGATATGGTCGCTACCTGAAGAGAGAGAGAAGAAAACACTCAGCGTGCGCTCTTGCAAGAATAGATTGGTTATTATTTTATCTAATCAGGATGGCTCCCACTGTTTTTATCAAATCTTCCTTCAAACCCTAAAAGGAAAGACTAGCCGGGATTAATTACACACTACAAGTTCGCCAATCTTTCAGCCAGGCCAGTGTCGGTACTTTGAGGGAGGTGCCCCGTGCTTTCGCACGGACCTAATTAATGTAAACCTCGTTTTCCCAGAGGCGTAACCTCGTCGACACCTTTCTAGACACCTACTTGATCGACTAATTGTAATGTGTAAAACTCTACCAGGAGTAACAATTACTCGCAGTGAGTATCGGGATCCAACTATCTCATAGAAGGTATGCAATCTCATTGCAAATTTCAACACTTGAAATTCCCGATAAGCTTTTGCCCCTAGCGTCCTATGACCTTGACGCAGGCCAACAAACCATAGTCCGCTAGTCAAGTTCAACCCGTCATTTCCTGATTGAATTAAACCCACCCGCACGACCCTTGACGCAGGCCAACAAAGTCGCACGACTACCCTAATCCAATCTACATCATATGCATAAGCAGATAAATACTAGTTAGCTACCGCACACTACGCCTTGACGCAGGCCAACAAACGTAGCACGAATACTAACTACCACTTATCTGAAATGACGGAGGGCTACGACAGGTTTTTCTGAAAACCTATTGCGTAACGAACTTGATATCGTTGTAGAATCAAATGTTTTTAAAATGGAGTGTTTCTGAGGCTTTTCTAGTTTTTGCTAAAGGAGTCACTCCCGGTGAAGGGATCGTCGGTCCTTTCCTCGTCGAATGAGGTGCGGGATATATCATATATATCACCGTGCAAAGCAGAAACTATAGAAGCAATCAAAAGACAAACCGAGGGTTGTAGCATCTGCCAGTTATTGCTAAAGGAGTCACTCCCGGTGAAGGGATCTCGGTCCTTTCCTCATCGAATAAGGTGCAGGATATATCACATATACCGCTGTGCAAAGCAAGAACTGTAGCTACCTGTTTTATTTTGAAATTCGATTCCACAACATCTTAGGTTTCTTTTACTTTCATTAATCATATTAATGAAGTCCCATCATTTAAGTTACCTAAACATCACAGATAAATACGACGTACACTTATGCCATCCGCATTCGCCTCGATGTCCCCTCATGCACCGTTAGGTTAGGTAACTAACGACAGAGCGGGGCAGGGCTAGCGCGGGTGTAAAACATAAGTAACGTCTATATAATATATCATATATACTATATACTGTATCTATCACAGAACATCACATGATCACATCACAGATATCGCAGCAGAAGAATCATATGAAATATTGGATATACTAGGACGTCCATGTTTTCAATACGAGCCAGTATAAAACACGGATTCCACGGTCGCGATGAATAGCCATACCCACACCCTTAGACCCCTACGAGAGCGGCAAGCAACCCTACCAATTCTAGAGTTAGGAGACCCGGACTCGACTCCTCGAGTTGGTCTCCCACTGGACTCCAGAACCCGGTTACTTGTGCCCTCCTCCTTGGGTCTATCCTAGTGCGGAAAAGTAAATAATATACAAACGGTGACAACTTCCGCAACCTGGAAGTTCCCCAATAAAAGAATATTACATACAAGTTTTTACATGAATGAAAATGAAAAACACTCATCTCACATAAAAATCCCCCGGCTATTCAAACACGACGATCCAATATAACATATCCAGCAACACATAACATCATATGTCATCAACGTAAGTAAACATGCGCATCCCAATTGTCGTTGACATATAGCAACGAAACCGGCGATATCACATATTACACTTACGGTCACATAAAAGAAAGTGTAAAACTACAACAGTTGGAATCCGCAACCGCTTTAGACATCGCATGCCTAATCAAATGAAATACTTAGACATCGCATGCCTAACAATTATAAACCCCGCATTTTAGTCTCATTATCGAAAACACTTTTCAATATCAAGTCGGGTAATTCAACAAGATTCCCGACATCCTGATCGAATACTCGTCGCAAACTTTAGTAGACGGCCGCACCCCCGATACCGTCGACGAAGTGAACCAAGGCGGAACACCGCTGCCGCGAGCACCCGAACGGATGCTTTCGGCGACGGGGTTCTCCTACAGTCACTTGGTCGGGGCTAAGGAATGTAGCTGTCTAATAAGTTTATCCGGCGAGTATCCGCGTACGCTACGTGATTGCGACGGACTTTTGATCACATCAAAATTCCGTGGCAACCGATCAAGTGAGACTAAACCGCTAGATTTATAACATTCATTCAGTTATCTAATAACTTATTGTGAATTCCAATTATTGTATCACATTCCGGATAAATAGAAATGTTAAACTTTCCGATCGAACAATCGAACACCCAAGTTTTCCCGATACAGATCAACACATGAAACAAGTCTAAAAACATTCAGTTCGTGCCTCAGTACCAACGGTCCAGCCGTAGAAGGGTCAAGCCAACGCCTCACATGTGGCACGTCGTACTGCCCCAAACCCGAAGGTTCAAAGGGCAGTTCAAGACGGTCACATAATCGAGTTAAGGTTTGTTGTCTTCTAGAGTGTCCATCGCGTTACTTGCACTACTTAGAACGTCGTTAAACTACGGAAATATCCAACACTTGGAAATTTCCCGACAGGGGAAAAGTTGGGTATTTATATCCGGTCGAACTTTTTAACATATTCAAAAATTATCCGGAAAAACACATAGACAAAGTTTGACAATCCGATCGAATAATCGAATCCCCAAAACAACCCCAGAAAATTCAACTCTTGAACAAATATTAAAAATTCCCAGAAAATCCTGCATAATAAAATAGGAGTTACTGTGCAAACAGGGGATGATGATGTCATCTTTTGGCCGCGGAACCGCCGCAGAAGCCATGCTTCTGCCGCGGTTCCGCTGCTCTTTTAACAGATCATGGGAAAAATTTTGCACCGTAATTCTTAGAATTCCCTGCTGAATTTTTTAAGTATTTTTAATCTGGAAAAAACCCAGTTTTTAGAAAAAGTCCAGAGAGCATTTTTTGTGTTAGGGTTTCGGTTCGTTCGGGTTTCAAACTTCGTCTACGCTTCGCCTAAGGCTCTAGCTAGGCTATGATACCACTGTAGGGTTCCTGGGTACTCTCAAGAGGTCTCAGAAGGCATCAACCATGCCAATTTATAATTTTACAAGTGCCGAGAAACCCTAACAAGATCGTTGGCTAGAAATTTAGGCGAAACAAGAACTAGTAAACTACTTTACAAGGAGTGAACGGAAATACAACCTTTGTAGATCCGGTGCTCCACCTCCATAGCTCCGTGATGATGTCTCCTCGCTGCGATCATCAGATCCCGGGCTCTAACGTCGGCTTCATCGGAGAATGGACGGGCTAGGTCATCGACGACGATACCAAAGATGATCTACGTCGAGGCATCACAAGATCAAGCTCCACCTTCACCAAGCCATGAAAACTTGTGAAGGAAACACCCTATACTACTTGGCAAGAGGTAGAGGATGAAGAAATAGGAAGTAGGTTCACTTTAGAATTGGATTTCTCACTCATTTCATCAAGTCACCATTGATGAAGCCTAGGTTTTCTTCTTGAAGAAGAAGAAGAAGAAGATGATAATATTATGATAAGTTATTAGAATAGAAAAGAAAAATCAATCCTTATCATAATTTTAACTATAGTTATGTGTAGAGAATTGACCAAGGTTAAAGGAATGGTTAGGGTTAAGGAGATGAAGACAAAATGGTCACTTTGGTCAAACCTTCATGAAGCTTCAACAAGCTTCATCTTTTAAAAGCAACCATTATGTTTTCTTTTCTCTTTTCCTTTTTAATCCAAAAATAAAAAGATAAATGAATGAATAAATAAATATAAACCCTAACCATTTATTTAACCAAGGTTTAATTCTTTACACAAACCCTAGCAATCATGTATCATCAAATATGATACAATCTAGTGTACAAAAGTATATCACATATACAATGTGCACATCAAGTGAGAAAATCCATTTAAAGTGAACCCTTACTAGTTAATGTAAAGTAATATATCATATATATAATTATACATTAAATCATTAAATCAACACTTGATTTAACGATCCGGTCATATCGCATATAACCGACTAATATCAATAGTAACAACTTATCGAATCAACACTTGATCCGATAACCCGGCTATAACGCATGTAACCGATCAATGTTACAAATCGCGAGAATCAAATACAGTATCACATACTGGTATTATTCTCGGTCCCGCACATATCTCATATGCGCTCCTATTTCGTTTCGCTTGAGCCAGGAAACCTCTGTGTATGACTCTAAAGACTCGTCAATACGCCGGCAGCAGATGATGATCATATCAAACACCCACAAGCCGCAAGCGATCTGCTAAACGTAACGGCCACCCGGGTATTGAGCGATCAAAAGATCAACGAGCAAGCCCGCTCACACTCCTGTGAATCCAACCAGTAACACTTACCGTACAGTCCGGTCTCGTCGTCTGATATGTCGCATATCTTGCCTAGGGGTTGTAAACGTCAGACCCCAATAGCTCGATAAGTCGTGTCGATATGAGGTCTATAACAGTTCGAGAAACTACTGGTAACACTTACTAGTAAATCTCAGCAACCCTGGCCAGGGATTTCCAGTTATAGCCAATCGAACACAGCGCAACATCAACTCCCTATACCGGGAGAGACGAATCCCCTCCTATCGCTCATTGCCTCCATGTGATTCGGGACTGTACCCAAAAACCACCATTTTGCACGCCCTCTTGGATGTGGTAAGGTGGAAATCAAAGCACAGTGGGAACCACACAAGACTCTATGACGATCTCGGGTCTACAGACTAACCTGTACCAGTATCACCAGAGAACTGCCATCTGACGTGAGGTATAATACCATCTGGGAGTTCTCGGCGAGTCCGTCCAGTGTACCCAGTCTCCACTGAGCACCTGTATATCATCTCTGATGTCAAACACCAATGGATATGGGATCTTCCATCGCCCATCTGTATGGGTCGAGAAGGTATACGCTAGTCTACTCTGGTATATCGATGCCCCGTCTCGATACACCCACGACTAGGGACCTTGAAGGATGTACTTATAGACTACCATGTCCCCACTAGTATGATCCGCATCATAGTCCAGATAGTCAAGTACATATCCTAAGGGCTTTACTAACATGTAACAGAGAGACAAACAGTATACACGTTAAGGTAAAGTGCAACCAGATAGCATACTATCATGTCGAGCAAGAAAGTCCTCCCTATATATGTCCCAGCATCCACTACAATATACATCCAATGTACAGTAATGGCCTCTAGGGCATACATATAACTAACATTTGTCACCGTCCATAAGGAAACTGTAGTATTTCTTAGGTGGCTGAGGCCATCTACTATATCTGCGGAGTGGCTAAGCTTTGTCGGGGTAATTGAATTCTCAGGTTCTACTAAATTTTTCGTAATCGTTTGTAGTTCTAGAATCTCTTCCGGTTCTACCATACTCTCGCTAATTTCTTCTGCAAGAAATTCCTTTTCTAAAAAGATGGTGTGTTGAGAACAAAACAACTTTTTATCGAAAATGGTAGATGTTAAACCCTTGCTAATGCTTGGGATAACCCACAGACTGCTCATTACCGAAATATGCCTTGAGTTTGTCCGGATTTTGCTTTCACATAAGCCGGACACCACCATATCTTAACAAGCTTAAGACATTGTCTCCATTCTATATCACATATAGAATCTTAGGCACAAATTTAGATGTAATCTTATTCAATTGGTATGCAGCTGTTTCCAGTGCATACCCCTAAATGAAAAGGACAACTACGGAATACCAAGCATAAGTCTTCACCTCCTCGATCACATCGAAGAATCATGAAACTTCTGACGTCTCGGGTTCTCAATTTCATTCTTATACTGTATGAACTTCTCAATAGCTCCGGACTTTGCGTTTCAATAAGAACACGCGTCCAAAAATAGAGTACTCATAGGTAACAGAAAGAAGTATGAGAACCCACCCCATGTTCGTATAGATATCGGAAAACTTATATTACTATGTATAAGTCCTAAGAGTTCACTAAATCTTACTCCGTATGTTGTATGTTGAAGAATGTATTTTGGTTAAGAATATTTATACCGTTATTCTATGCACCTTACCCAATCAACAATTGATGTAGGTAAATGTCCATGCCATAATTTTAAAAAATTTGAATATCCTTCTTTATCTAATAAAAAGGTGGATGTTCATTTTAAAGAACAAAGCTGGTGCACAATAACGGTTATTCGAAATCAAAAGTTTGCCACTTAGCAAAACCATGTGATTTTCCTCAATAGCAACATTTGTTCTGAATCCGACTTTGAGGATCAAATCACAATTTTCCAATACTCTACTCCTTCTTAGCATCAGTAACATCTTACAGATATGGAATCCTGATCCAGTATCGCATACCCAGAAAGCAAAGTGAATTGAGAAGTAGTTTTCAATAACAAACAAATCAGAAAATTGAAGTATCATATGCTTCAAGGGGTGGCCAGATATTTCCAGTAATGCCTATTCTATTGCCCATGCACATGACAGTAGCTGCAATTTCCTTTTCCTTCATCTGCAATCCCTTATGATGTCTCTCCCACTTACCTTGTGTACACCGAACTTAGGCTTGGTTAATTTTCTTCTTACCATTCCTTTTAGCTCCAGCCTTGAGATTGGAAGAAGACTATCCAATAAGTGTAACTGGTATATTCTTCTTATTTAAGGAGCTCTCAACTTGAGATAAAATGGAGAAGAGCGACAAATGAATTATATCAATATACAATTCACTTTTTTCAGAACCAGTGGCCATTCTCGGACTGTAACAATTTATTCGAGTTCGTATCTAACTATATGAGATGGTCTTTCTAAGCAATATGGATCTCTATATGTGATATAGAGAGTTCTAGAAAAACAAAAAGGGAAGTAAAAGGGGAAAGGACATATGCGACTTCGTCATGAATTAGGGCAATGATGAAATTCGAAAACCAAAGTTTGTAAAAAGGTTCGGTTAACATGGTTTACGAGTTTTAGTTTAAGGTCAGTCATGGTCGCAGCCAGAGAAAGAGAAAAAAAACACTCAGCGTATACTCTATCAAGATTAAATTGGTTTGTTACTTTATCTAATCAGGATGGCTCCCACTGTTTCATCTAATTCTCCTTCAAACCCTAAAAGGAGAAATAGCCGGGATCATATACACTGCACAAGTTTGCTAACCGGTCGGCCAGGCCAGTGATAGTACTTCGAGGGAGATCCCCGTGCTTTCGTACAGACCCGATTTAATAACCACATTTCCTTAGAGGCGTGGCCTCATAAACACCTTTCTAGACACCTAATGAGTTACCTAATTGTGAAGTGAAAATCTCCCGAGAGTAACTATTACTCGTAGTGGGATTCATGACTCAAACTATCATGGTATGGTAACCTTAATGAAGGCCAACAAGTCACCCCACTCCATAGAAGGTATGCAATCATATTGCAAGTTTCAACACTTGAAACTCACGATATAGTTTTTACCCCTAACGGCTTATGACCTTGAAGAAGGCCAACAAATCATAAGCCACTAGTCAAGTTCTACACGTCATTTTGTGATTAATTTAGATCCACCCGTACGAGCCCTTGATGAAGTCCAACAAGGTTATGCGACTGTCCTAGCTAATCGCATCATATGCAAACATGAGACATCACTTAGCTACCTTACACCATAGTCACAAATTCGGCATTTGGGGTTAATTTGGCAAGGTCAAAAATTCGGATTCAGAGAACTATTCGGGAAAAATCAGCAAGTATTCGGGAAAGATTCGACAAGTATTCAGAAAATGTTCGGGAAGGATTTCGAGGAAGAAATTAATATATGAGGAACTGAGTTTTGATGTTGTGAATTATTCGCTGTTTTTGTGAATTATTCACTGATTTTGCGAATTATTCATGAATTATTCACGAATAATTCACGAATTATTTGCGAATAATTCAAATCATTCGCCAACGATAATTAAATCGGAGATTTAATCGGCCGTTCAAAAATTCGCGAATTTGCCGAATAATTCACGAATATTGTGACTATGCCGTACATTATGCATTAGTGAAGGCCACCAAATGCAGTATGAACATTAAGTACTCTACTTTTTGTACAGAAAACTACAGCTGGTTTTGAAGAAAACCTTTAACGTAATGAACTTGATATCATTGAAGGAACCGAGTGGTTTTGTAAGTTTATAGTGTTAGTTGTATGTATGCCCTAGAGGCCAGTATTGTACAGATGATGTATATTATATTGGATGCTTGGACATATATAGAGATGACTTTCTTGCTCGATATGATAGTATGCTATCTGGTTACTCTTTATCTTAACATGTACACTAGTCTCTTTAAACTGTCTTATAGTTACATGTTGATAAAGCCCTTAGGATGTGTACTTGACTACCTGGACTATGATGCAGATCATACTAGTGGGGACATGGTAGTCCATAAGTACATCCTTCATGGTCCCTAGTCGTGGGTGTATCGAGACGGGGCATCGATATACCAGTGTAGACTAGCGTATACGCTTCTCGACCCATGAGATGGGCGATGGATGATCCCATATCCATTGGTGTTTGACATCAGAGATGGTGTACGGGTGCTCAGTGGAGACTGGGTACACTGGACGGACTCGCCGAGAACTCCCAGATAGTATTATACCTCACGTCAGATGGCAGTTCTCAGGTGACACTTGTACAGGTTAGTCTGTAGACCCGAGATCGTCATAGAGTCTTGTGTGATTCCCACTGTGCTTTGATCTCCACCTTACCACGTCCATGAGGGCGTGCAAAACGGTGGTCTTTGGGTACAGTCCCGAGTCACATGGAGACAATGAGCGATAGGAGGGGTTTCGTCTCTCCCGGTATTGGGGGTTGATGTTGCGCTGTGCTCGATTGGCCGTAACAGGGAAGTCCCTGGCCAGGGCTGATCAGAGATTTGCTGGTAAGTGTTACCAGTAGTTTCTCGACCCGTTATGAGCCTCACATCGGCACGACTTATCGGTTATTGGGGTCTGACGTTTACCACCCCTAGACTTGATATGCGACGAATCAGACGAACAGACCGGACTGTACGGTAAGTGTTACTGGTAGGATTCACAGGAGTGTGAGCGGGCTAGCTCGTCGATCTTCTGATCGCTCAATACCCGAATGGCCGTTACGTTTAGCAGACCGCTTGCGGCTTGTGGATGCTTGATATGATCATCATCTGCTACCGGAGTATTGACGAGTCTTTAGAGTCCTACACAGAGGTTTCCTGGCTCAAGCGAAACGAAATAGGAGCGCATATGAGATATGTGCGGGAGCGAGAATAATGCGTGTATGTGATACCGCATTTTATTCTCGCGATAAATGTTTCGATAGGTTATATTCGATATGACCTAGTTATCGAATCATTGATTCGATAAGCCGATACATAGGATACTAGTCGGTTATATGCGATATGACCGGATCGTTAAATCAAGTGTTGATTTAATGATTTGATGTATAATTATATATTTGATATATTACTTTGCATTAACTGGTATTGGTTCATTTTAGAAGGATTTTCTCACTTGATGCACATTGTATATATGATATATTTTTGTGCACTTGTTTGTATCATGTTTGATGATACTTGCTCACTTGGGTTTGTGTAAAGATTAAACCATGGTTACATGCATAATGGTTAGGGTTTTGATTATTTACTTAGTTATTTATTTATTTATTCATTTTGGATATTATTAAGAATGGTGGCTTTTTTTGTTTCTATGTTGAAGCTTCATGAAGCTTTGACAAAGTCCACCATCCTTATCTTATCCTTAACCCTAACCATTCCAACTAACCTTAGTTTAATCTCTACACTTGACCATGGTCAAGATATGATAAGTATTCATATTAGTTTCATTTTTAAAAGACTTATCATATTCTTTTTCTTCTTGATCATCTTCTTCTTCAAGAAAAGCTTAAGGTCCATCAATGGCAACTTGAGCTAAAGTGAGAGAAATCCAATTCTAAAGAGAACCCACCTCCTATTTCTTCACCCTCTACCTCTTGCCAAGTTGTTTTGGGTGTTTTCTTCACAAGTTTCACAACTTGGTGAAGTTGGAGCTTGAACTTGCGATGCCTCGACGTAGATCATCTTCGGCACGAAGCCGACGACCTAGTCCGCCTAATTCTCCGATGAAGCCGACGTTTGAGTTCGGGATTCGAGACGGACAGCGAGAGGAGGCCCACGTGGAGCCAAGGAAGTGGATATCCGGATCTACAAAGGTTGTAGCCTCTCTCCTTTAGTTAATATGTTAACTAGTTTACTATGTCGCCTAGAATTCTAGCCAACGATCCGTAGTCTAGGGTTTCTCGGCACCGTAAATTTTGAATTTGGCATGGTCGATACCTTGTGAGACCTCTATAGTGTGCCTAGGAACCCTACATATAGTAACATAAACTTTTGCTCAATAGCGAATTCCCTATGAAGGGATCAATGCCCTTTCCTCATCAAATGTGGTGCATGATATTCCTAACTGAATACCTCTATGCAAATCAAAAGAAAATGGCTATAGTTTATTTTGGAAAAGTCAGTTCCTACAACATATTTTAGGCTTATTTTCTTTACATTAATCATATTAACGCAATCCTATCAAATAGATAATAACATTTATTATCTGGCAACTCATCACACCAATTAACATGATATGGAAATCTCATCACACCAATCAATATGATATGGAAAACGAAAATAAAATGCATTTATATACCATCCGCATTTGCCATGGGGCATCGGGTCTTCACCGTAAGGTTACTTAACTTACGGTAAGGCGGACGCAGGGCTAACGCGGATGCAAAACACACACACACACACACACATCAACATATAAATATACATCATCACAGGCAGGTAATCATCATTGCAAGCATGCGGTAAACATCACTGGCAGGTAATCAATATTATAGGCATGTGATAAGCAATATAGAATAATGTAATGGTTCGGATATCCTAGAAATCTCACGTTTTGTTTGAATCGCAAATGAAAAGCGACATTTGACGATCGCGTGAATAGCCCATACAAATGCAAAGCAAGACCCTTACAAGCGCGACAAGCTACCCGCCAATCCTATAAACGAGGCAACCCAGCCTCAAAGCTGTGAATGAGTTGTTTACCACCGAAAATGGAGACGAACCCGGGATGGGTCGTCTTTCTTGAATTTGGGGCATATTCTATTTGATTTTATCCGTCCACCTCTCCGAAGATGCCAAGTTGATTTATGACACCGTGTATCGAAGGTCTGGACGGATGCGGTCGTTGTAGCAGACTTCGTCAGATTCCCCCTCGTTTGCGAGGGGTTTTTGATTGTGGGGACACTCTTCCCTGTAGGAGCAAGCCCCTACAGTTAATTACGTTATCGCATCGTGATAACCACTTTCTCCTGCTCCAGAAGTTCACTTCGTGTCATGTGTGTTTGATTTATTTTTGGTTGCCCGTGGATTTTATACGGAGACTAATCTATGTTGTTGCCCATAGGGCGTGGATTAGTCCAAATCCTTATATTCTTAGATTTGGGTTTGGTTTGATTTAAGGATCGTTAATCTTGTTTGAGATTAAAATCAACGTTAATGTTTATTGAGAATACATTAGTCCAATTGAGACTAAGATCTACACAACAAGATTTTAGGATCATTCAGACCCAATAAAAGAGCATTTGGGCTCTATTGCTTTAGTTTAAGGACGTTTCGGTCCGTTGTTAGTTTAAGGACGTTTCGGTCCGCAGATCACCATTTTTTAGGTGAGATTTGTTTAAGGACGTTACAGTCCGTTGTCGCCATTTTGGGAAGTGCACCCAAAAGTAGTTGGTTGTCGGGACCCACCACCTCTCTGAAGACGTTGAGGAATTACAACGACATGTATCGGAGGTGTAGAGAGATGTACCTTTGAACCAATTCCATGTTTGAGGGAAAAGAAATTGATGGTTGAGCCCAGAAATCATTAGTCGTATTTTGAGACTAAGATTTCTTCATTAGTTTGGGAAGTCATGAGCATAGAGGCTCGGTCTATTTGGAGATTGAAGATATTTTAATCTCAAGAAGACTTAGCCAACTTGAGGCTGGAGTTGATTTCCCACAATGTTAAGCATTAGTATATGTTCAGCACGCACGTGTTCCCACGTGAGGTTCTAAAGTAATGTTAAACACTGGATTCCGGGGGGCGCTCACGTGTAGCACGTGGGACATCTCAAAGCTGGCGCTGTTCATTGGGTTTAAGTCCCCGTTTATATATAAGTGTTAAACACTTAATTCTTATGGCACTCACGTGTGAGCACGTGAGATGCCCCAAAGTTGGGTACTGCCTTTTTGGGTTTTATTTCCCTCTTCTTTTATAAGTGCTAAGCACTCGGCTCACGTGTGAGCACGTGAGGCACCCAAAATGGGAAATGTTCTCTGAATTTTATTTCTCTTTCTTTTATAAGTGGTAAGCACTTGGACCCTATGGTTCTCACATGTGAACACATGAGGCGCTTTCAAAATGTGGGCATTATTTTTGGGTTTATTCCCTTTTTCATATAAGTGCTAAGCACTTGATTGGGGATCGCGTGGAAAACACGTGGCTGCCCTAGGAGGCACTTCTTGCTCTTTTTAAATGCTCGCGTGTGAAGCACGTGACTCGTTCTTAGCCATTCTTTTTTGTTCATTAAAGGTGCTCACGTGGGGAAACACGTGAGATTTCGTTATAGCGTTGAACACTAATGAATCACCAGTCTTTCCTTCTATGTGCATGAAGATTTTGATCTCATATTAACGATGTTGGGATATGAGTTTAGAGAATTTCAAGTTTCTTGTTTTATAAGAATTAAATTCTTTTTACAGGGTTAAACCCTAGTTTTATCAGAGGAATTAAATTCCTATATACTTTTGTATGAATTAAATTCTTTAAACTTAGTTCTTTCCCCTAAGTTTTGAATCTGCATAATAGAATCTCCCCGATGAGAATTAAATTCTCAACTTGTGGGAAGATCTGTTTCTGCAGATCTCAACCAGAGGAAGAACTAAGTTTTTTTTGAAGGGTTAAACCCTTTGTTTGAGAATTAAATTCTCTTTTTCTTTTTGTGGGAGCTTTTTGGAAAGCTTATGGGGTGGTCTCCTCCTTATAGAGAATTAAATTCTCTCTGTATTTTTCTTCCCCTTTCTCTATGTGTGTTTCTCCTCCTCTCCTCGCTTCTATTTATACGAGAAGAACAAGAATCAATTTGTTAAGAGAACCCCTCATTGAGAGATCATGATTGATTCCATGATTTTTTAGATCAATCGGTAAATTTTATTCACCATTGGATTTTTAATCCAAAGGCTCTCTGTGTAACAGAGAAGATTTCTTGTTTGTTTAACAAGATTATGAATATCTTGTTAGTTGTAACAAGATTAGGAAAATATTTTCCTATGATAGAATTTTATTCTACCAGATGATCATCGTTGGATCTTTGATCCAAAGATCCTCTGTTTAATAGAGAAGATGTTTCTAGTTTGAGGAAGATTGGAAAAATATTTCCCAAATAGAATTTAATTCTATCAGATGATTTAATTGGTGATATTTTATCACCATCGGATTTTAAATCCAGGATTCTCTGTTAGAGAAAGATCTTTCCATATTAGAAAGATCAGGGAAAATATTTCCCAAATAGGATTTAATTTTAGAATTTAATGGGAACATTTTAAATTAGGGCGCTCACATGCTTTGCATGTGAGAGTCAAGAGAACTCACGTGTTTAACATGTGACCCCTGCTGTGGGTCTTAGCCTGTTTATATTCAGCGCTCATATGAGCGCTCAGGTGTTTTACACGTGAGGCCTGTTTGGCCATTAGTTGTTTTATTTAGTTTATTTTCAGCGCCCATATGCTTCACATATGAGCGCTCACGTGTTTAGCACGCGAGGCCTGTTTGGCCATTAGTTATTTATGTTCAGCGCTCATATGCTTTGCATATGAGCGTTCACGTGTTTAACACGTGAGGCATGTTTGGCCCTTAGTTGTTTGTTTTCAGCGCTCATATGCTTTGCATATGAGCGCCCACGTGTTTAATACGTGAGGCCAAATTTTGAGGACTGTCCCCCCTTTTTTATAAGGGAACAAGTAACTCTCGACCGAAAAATTTGGCGGGAACAAATGCCCCCCACTACTTTGCCCACGTAAGTATGTATGTGGGTAAAGTAGTGCAAAGTTATGCATGGCCATAGAATTGATGGCTTAGGAGACAAGTTTAGGATCCTTGTAGCCTAAGGCTTTTTCATCTACCTGAGCCGTACGAGTCTCAATAAGGACTTTCTCCCTACAAGTCGAGAGGATCTCATAGGTGCATATTCTCCCTAGAAATCGTGAGGATTTCTAAGTGTTCAACGCCTTCGTGAGTCGTAAGGATCTCACTCGGGTATTTTTTCCTTACGAATCGTGAGGACCCGTAAGTAGCTTCTTCATTTCATTGGCGAATATGGCCCGTGGATAGTGTACCAGAGTCAGTTTGGTCCTTCTTATAGGGCAGCGATGGCTTAGGAAACAGGTTTGGATCTGCGTCCTAAGACTTTTCAACTTTATGAGCCGTGAGGGTCTCATAAAGGGTTTTCTCCCTACGATTCGAGAGGATCCCGCAAGTGTATTTTCTCCTTAAAAGTCGTGAGGATCTCCTAAGTGCATTTTCTCTTGAGAGTCGTATGGATCTCACAAGAGAATTTTCCCCCTTACAAGTCGAGAGGACTCGTAAGTGGTTTTTTTCCTCCTTGCTGATATTCGAGTTTGGAGAATATGGCCCGTGGATAGTATACAAGAGGCGGTTTGGACCTGCTTGTAGGGCCACAGTGCTTAGGAAACAGGTTGATATCCCCGTTGCTTAAGGCTTTTCACCTTCATGAGCCGTGAGGGTTTCATGAAGATGTTTTCCCTACGAGTCGAGACGAGTCGAGAAGTTCTCGCAGGAACATTGTTTTCTCTACGAGTTGAGACGAGTCGAGAAGTTCTCGCAGGAACATTGTTTTCCCTACGAGTCGAGACGAATCGAGAAGTTCTCGCAAGAATATCCAAACGTTACAGTTAACCCCTGCTCTTTATGATAGAGGTCCATTAGGGTATGTGGTACTAGGGTTTTATCCGTCTTACCGTCGCGTTGGCTAATGCATTCCTCGATATGCAATCTTGCTATTCAAGTAACCCCGCGATTGTCGTATCTTTGATCCCTTCGGGGGCTGGACAAGAAGTCTTCAAGTAATCTCCCAGGTCATATTACCGTCGGAAGAGCAAGCGTTAGGGATTTTCTATGCCGCTTTTTAATTGAGATTAGGCTCAGTTTGGGAGCCACTATGAGTCATAACCACTCCGCGCTGGTGTGGGATGATCTCCGATAGTCTTTCAGGTTTTATTTGAGTTGCCTTCAAGACCCTGAAGCTAGGGATTTTCCTTTGCTTCGTTTGCTGGCATTACGTCTGCTGTAACGAGACGAATGTCGCGGTTGTCGCTAGGTTGTCTATGATCGAGGCTTGGAACTAAGGAATTTCCTATGGCTCTGTTGTCTTGACCCCAGGGTCGGTTATTGACGTTGCATCTGCATCCTGCTGGAGTTGAGAAGGAACGCCGTTGTTGATCTCTAGGTTGTCTGTGAACCGTCAAGACCTGGAACTAGGGACTCTGCCATGGCTCCGTTTTGTTGATGTTGCGTCTGCATCCTATTGGAGTGAGAGGAAACGCCGTTGTTGATCTCTAGGTTGTATGTGAACCATCAAGATTTGGAACTAGGGACTTTGCCATGGCTCCGTTTTGTTGACGTCGCGTCTGCACCCTGGTGGAGCGAGAGGAAACGCCGTTGTTGATCTCTAGGTTGTCTGTGAACCGTCGAGATTTGGAACTAGGGACTTTGCCATGGCTCCATTTTGTTGACCTTGGGGTCATTTGTTGACGTAGCGTCTGCATCCTGCTGGAATAGAGAAGGAACGCTGGGGTGATCTCTACGCTGTCTGTAAACCGTCGAGATTTGGAACTAGGGACTTTGCCGTGGCCCCGCTTTGTTGACCCTGGGGTCGCTTGTTGACGTCACGTCTGCATCCTGCTGGAGTGAGAAGAAACGCCGTTGTTGGTCTCTAGGCTGCCTGTGAGCCATCGAGATTTGGAACTAAGGACTTTGTCATGGCTCTATTTTGCTGACGTTGCATCTGCATCCTGTTGGAGTGGAGAAGGAACGCCGGGTTGATCTTCTAGGCTGCAGATGTTGCCGTCGAGATTTGCTCTTCCTTTGACAGAGCCCAGTGGGGAAACATGGTTCCCTTTTCGTTTATGCCCATGGATTGTATACAGGGGTTGATGTGGACTCACCTGCAGGGTAAAAGTTTCATCATTTTTTTTATTTCTTTCCGCGGTGCTCTATCATTTTAGCTTTTTATATTGCAAAAGTTGCGATTGCCCAATCATTTCGGCTGTTTTTTCTTTTTACTCGCTGCTTTTTATTGCGAGTTGCCCAAACATTTCGGCTGTTTTTATATGCATATATTTTGCTCACTGATTTTTATTGTGAGTTGCCCCATCATTTCGGCTATTTCATATGCATATATTTTGCTCATTGATTTTTATTGCGAGTATGGAACTTGAGATCTGATATCAATCTTGGCATCAGCACCGCTGCGTCTGGAATATTGCCAGGAGCGAATCATCATTTGCCGTGAAGGGACTTAGAATCTGATACTAGTTTAGGCATCAGCATCGCTACCACTGGGATGTTGCCAGGAGCGAATCATCATTTGCCTTTGCTGATTTGAACAAAGGTGGCTTAGCAAACAGGGTTAAGGTCCTGTCGACTAAGGCTTTTTGGCTTTATGAGCCGTAAGGGTCTCATAAAGGTATTTCTCCCTACGAGTCGTGGGGATCTCGTAGGTGTAGGTTCTCCCTAGAAGTCGTGAGGATTCCTAAGTGATATTTTCTCTTGCAAGTCGTAAGGATCATACAAGAGTGTTTTCTCCTTACAAGTCGAGAGGACTTATAAGTGTCATTCACCACATGAGGACATTCCTCATCATTGGTGGAACTTGGTGGGGGAAAGTTTATTTGTGCCCGTGGATTGTATATAAGGATCGATATTGGACCGCCTGTAGGGAAACTTAGGGAGTGTGATGGCTTAAGAACAGGTTCATGTCCCTGTATCTTAAGGCTTTTGAATCCTATGATCCATGAGGGTCTCATTAGGGGAATTCTCCTTATAAGTCGTGAGGATCTCGTAAGTGTAATTTTTCCATAGGAATCGTGGGGATCCCTAAGTGTGTTGCTCTCTTATGAGTCGTAAGGATCTCACGCACGTGTTTTCTCCTCACAAGGTCGAGAGGACCTTGCAGGTGTTTTTATTTTAACGAGATTGTGGCCTTTCGGGTTTTCACAAACTCGCCGGTAGCCCTGCTGTTTTTACTCACGGAGCCCTTTCGGTTTTCATCCGTACCCATTTCTCTTGTGGATGTACAATTTTTTTACCGTTCTGTTTGCCAATGGCACTTAGGGGGGACTTCGCCACCGGGGAAGCTGTGCAATCATCGGGATCCGAGTTGCAGTCCTCGCCGCTTGGACTTGTGGACTTGAATTCCACTATTGTCGTGTTTGAGGAGACGTATTTAGTTTAAGGACATTACGGTCCATTGTTAGTTTAAAGACATCTCGGTCCATTGTTAGTTTAGGGACATCTTGGTCCAAGGCCAGCTTCGCGGCGAAGTTTTGCCGGATACTACTTTTAGAGTTTGGACTCAGGAAGACAGCGAGCGGACACGAGCGCCATCATCTATCATTAACCTGAGCAGTGACTTGTCAAGCGTAGTATTTTTTAAGGAACCGGTCGTTTATTGGCCGGAAGGGTCTTTCGCCATGCATATTCATGAGCAAGTAGGCCCCACCTTGGTAGAACTTTTCTATGATGTACGGGCCTTCATAGTTCAGCTTGAATTTCCCCCGGTTGGGAATTATAGGTCTTTTTATGACTAGCATGAGTTCGACTTGGCGGAATGTTCTCGGCCTGGTTAGTCTTTCATATGAGCGCGCCATCTTTGCTTTGTAAGCTTCCAGGTTTTGTGGTGCCATGAGACGAGTTTCATCAAGGGTATCGAGCTCCTCAAGCCGAAGATGAGCATTTTCTTCATCTGTCAGCTCGTATCGAAACGCTACTCGTAGAGAGGGTAGCTCTATCTCTAAGGGAAGTTCTGCTTCCGTGCCGAATACCAACGCGAATAGCGTTGTATTCATGGCCGTTTTGAACGTGGTTCGATAAGCCCAGAGAGCTTCATGCAGTCTCTCGTGCCAGTCCTTTTTATTTCTGGACACCATTTTCTTTATGATCTTTGTCAAGGTCTTGTTGAAAACCTCAGCTAGACCATTAGCTTGGGGATTATAGACTGAAGAGTATCTCCAGTATATATTATGCTGCTGTGCGAAGCGGCTGATCTTATGGCTCCTATAGGCCGGCCCATTATCCGAGATGATTCGTCGCAGAGTGCCAAACCGGTAGATGACATGTGTCCTGAAAAAATGGAGGATGTTCTCCATCTTCATATCCCTTAGTGGCACTGCCTCTGCCCACTTAGAGAAGTAATCGATTGTTGCCAATATGAACCGATATCCTTTGGATGATGCCGGTTCGATAGGCCCGATTATATCGGTTCCCCACATTTCGAACGGCCAGCTAGCCAATATTGGGTGTAGCGGATTTGGATGCTGGTGGATGAAGTCCCCGTTGTTTCCCCAATAAAAAAGCAAAGCTCTGTTCAAAATTTGAAACGCAGCGCCAAGAGTTAAAAACTCTGAGGCAGCACCTCACGTGCCTTGCACAAGAGCGCCAGCGCCAAGAGTTAAAAACTCTGGGCAGCGCCTCACGTGCCTCGCACGAGAGCGCCGACGCCAAAACTAAAATCTCTCTGTTAAACAGAGCCATTGGATCAAAGATCCAACGGAGATGATAAATCATCAAAATACAGAATTAAATTCTGTTGAGGAAATATTCCTCAAATATTTCTAAATAAGGAAGATTTCTCTCTGTAAAACAGAGTACCGTTGGATTAAAAAATCCAATGGTGATTAAAAATCACCTATCTAAAGAAAAAATTATGTATGGGAAAATATTTTCCTAATCTTGGTAAAAACAAGAAAAATATCTTCTGTAAAACTGAAGTCCTTGGATCTTTGATCCAACGGTGGATAAAATCCCCAAATCAATCAGGATCTCTCAATGAGTGATTTCATTAACTAAATCAACAGACTAGCCTCTACTATATAAAGGACCCAAGACTTCAAGTCTTGTACAGAGAACCCCCCCATAAGCTTTAAAGCAAGCAAGAAGAAAGCTTTAAGAGGGAAGAAAGAAGAATACCTCTCTTCGAGGTAAATAAAAATAATAATAAAGATCAGAGAATCTCATTTGCATATCCAAGGGTTTAACCCACATAAAAGAACTTAGTTCTTTCTCTAGATCTGAGATCCATGAGACAAGTCTCCCACAAATGAGAATTTAATTCTCATAGGGATGAACTTGTTCTTGGGTATCAAAGATCAAGAAAACAACAGAAAATTGAAATCTTCAGAACGGAATACATGAAGAAAACCTAGCGCCAAGTGCCTCACGGGTCCCTCACGTGGGCGTTGCTCAATAAAGAGTGCTTAGCACTTAATGTTTGGAGCTCAGCGCCAAGCGTCTCACATGCCCTTCATGTGGGCGCTGCTCAATAAAGAGTGCTTAGCACTCAATGGTTGGCGTTCAGCGCCAAGCGCCTCACGTGCCCCGCACGCGGGCGTTGCTCAATAAGGAGTGCCTAGCACTTAGTGGTTGGCGCTCAGGGCCAAGCGCCTCACGTGCTCTGCACGTGGGCGCTATAAATAGTGTTTAACGCTCCATAAAAACCAAAAAAGAGGGGAAAGTAAAGCAAAGTATGAGTGTCAGAACCCATATGAATGCTCAGCATTGTTTGCACAGAAAAATGACTGAGCCCAAGCAAGTGTTTAACACTTTATTCAAAGACTGAGTGGGCTGAGTCCAAGTTGACTAAATCCCTAATTCAGATCAACCAACCCTATGTGCTCATCATTTTCCAAATTAGTCTTAGTCCCAAACACGACCACTGATCTCCCAACGGACATTGGTTCAAGGGTACATCTCCTCACACCTCTGATATATGTCGGTGTAATTCTTCAGTGTCTTTAGAGAGCGGGTGGGTCCCGATAACCAACAACTCTTTGGTCCACTCCCAAATTGACAGGCACATCCCAATACGGACCAGAACGTCCTTAAACTAGATATGGACCGGAACGTCCTTAAACTAACACAATAGAGCCCAAATGCTCTTTTGTTGGATCTGAATGATCCGAAAAAATTCCTGTTGAGTAGATCTTAATCTAAAATTAGACTAACGTATCATCAACAAACATTTAAGTTGATCTTAATCTCAAAAGAGATTAACGATCCTTAAATCAACCCAAACCCAAATCTAAGAATATATGGATTTGGACTAATCCACGCCCTATGGGCGACAACATAAATTAGTCTGCGTATACAATCCACGGGCAACCAAAAATAAAACAAACACACATGACACGAAATGGCCTTCTGGAGCAGGAGAAAGTGGTTACCACGATGCGGTAACGTAATTAACTGCAGGGGCTTGCGCCTGAAGGGAAGAGCATCCTCACAATAAAAAAAACCCCTCGCAAACGAGGGAGAATCTGACAAAGTCTACTATAACGGCCGCATCCGTTCAAACCTCTGATACACGGTGCCATAAATCAACTTGGCATCTTCAGAGAGGTGGATGGATAAACCCAAATAGCATCTGCCCTCAAATTCAGGCAAGACGTTTGTCTTCCCCGTTTTCGGCGGTAAACAGATTCTGGCACGCCCGGTGGGACCTTTTCCTCTTTCCACTCCACACTTCGTGTTTCGTATTCGCGAAAAAATCGCGGTTTACTATGGTTGTCCCTGGATTCGAGGTACTAAGATTTGGTGTCTTGCTCCATGTAGAAAAGGAGATAACATCGATGGCCTCCAGCTGCACTAACTGCAACAGCAAATCTCGCTCCGCCCCGACTGGAGGAGTGACTTACGGGCCCCAAGCGGCCTCTCTCTTTGCAATGCCAGTGGAGCGGGTGACTCAGGCTACCACTGTATTGTTCTTTGGGACCATGATCGTGCCGGCAAGCTTCAGTGCCCCAGTGCCACCACAAGAAGCTCCCAAGAAGTCGGTCTTCGATCGACTTGCAACCACCGCGGCCCCTCTCAATGGGTCGTCCATGTCTACAGTCTCAGTCTTTGACAGGCTGAGCCTAAGCTCAAGTGGGCCCGCAAAGAGGCTCATGATACCTGAAAAGGCTATCCTAGAACGGATAATCATCCCAACTTTTGTTGCGGGTGTGGTCGTTAAAGATGCTTTCCCTGCCAGAAAGTCGTCCTTTGACAGATTGGCCGTTCCCTCTCAGCGGACGTTAGTCTTTGACAGGCTGACACCAACAACAGCCTCTCATCAGAGAAGGGTGTATGACGAAGCCTCTCCAACGACAGAGGTAGTCCCGTCTGCACGACATGCTCGAGTTCGCCACTGGCGCCGAGTGAGGAAAGCTGGGGGCAGTCCCCCCTCTAGACTTACCCCACTAGCTCCAATGGTGGAAATTGACGCTGCTGTTCCAACTGGGAACAGCTTCGAGCTGCTTAGGAGGGTGCGCAAGAACTTTCCAACCGCTGTACTAAAGAAGTCTCCTCCGCCAGCTGAAAACATGACACAGGTGAAGCCGGAGCAGCCCCCTCATCGGCTTTCCTCCAAAATCCACAGGGCCTGGCGAAGAGTCCAAGACTCTGTAATTGACAAAGACTACCCTCATCGACTGAAGAAAATGAAGGCTCAAAAATAGGAGGACCATCCCTCCGTCGTACTACGAAAGGTATCGTCTGCATGGGTGCCTGCTGCAACGGCCCCCTCAACTTCGACCTCCCACAAAAAGAGAAGGCCAGAGAATCAACCACCACTGGCGGAAAATCCCAAGCATGATGGATCCAAACGTCCTAAGTCTAGGGGCATGGTAGTACACATAGTGTACATGGCTTCCTGTAATGCCTTGAAAAGTCGTTTTTGGTGTTTTCCCGAAAATCGGTGAAAATTTGGTATTTTTTTTCCCCGTAAATCGTCAATATTGTTATTTTGCAGTATAGGCCTAATTATACCTAATTTGGATAGGTAATTGCTAGTTTTTAGTAGCTAATGAGTTACTTATAAATTTCTGGTCATTTAAATTTTTTCCCCTAATTTACTAATTTTAATATTATTTTAAGCTGTTAAAAATATATTAAATTAGCGATAAATACAAATTTGAATGGGCTAATTTTAATCTATAGAACCATGACCACTAAAATCTAGTTAGTAATATAAATTTTTAGTATTTTATTTCAAGTTCTTATTAGTTATAATCGAAGGAAATTAAAATTTTAATTAATTGAGCTTAAACTTGCAATTTTGAGCTTGTGGGGGGTCTTTTTGCATAGAACTTTTTTTTGTCCATCACTCACAAAACCTCACCCTCATATTGGCCGGCCCCACCACTGCTGCAACAGCAGCCACTCCCCTCCTTTTGCCATCAATTCATGTGAAAGAAATGGTTTAAAAAGGGATTTTTATATATTAAATTGAGGTAAGGGTATTATGGTATTTTGGGAGGGGCTTTGACTTGGATTATTTTCACACAACTCCCTCACACTTTTCCCCATCCCTCCCCATCTCCTCTGGCCGAAATTCCTGCACCCAACAGCCCCAAATTTTTCCCCCAATTCTCCTTCTATTTTGCTTCATTTTCATTTCTAAATCCATTAAAATCCAAAATTTCCTTCACAAATCCAATGCAAACCCTTAATCCATCTCTTCTCACACCCTAATTGGTTTAAAACAAGGAGAAAGATGGCATCTTGAGAGGCTGGAGCAACCTAGGGTTTGGGCTTGTGAGGTATAATTTCAATCTTGGGTTAATTTGTAGTTAAGTGTGCTAAATTAGAACTTGAAGTGTTAATTTTGTTGTTAATTTCTAGTCTAGGTTTTTAAAGTGAATGGTTTGAGTTTAAACTAGGGTTTTAGAAACCATTATTAGGTAAATTAAATTATTTTGTTATCTAATTGTTATGCTAACTTAATCTAAGAGGTTAATTTGCTTAAGTGGGTTTTAATTGGTGTTAATTTAGTGTTTTTCATGTATGGTTTGATTTGGAATTGCTAATTATAAAAAATCAAGAAAGGGTTTGTGTATGGAAAATGGAAATTTGAAGCATTGCTTGTGGGCTATTTGAGTGTTGTAGATTGCTTGTAGTGTGGATTGGTTGTTCATGCTAGATTGTAGTCTTTTTTTCGCAAATCCGCGATGTTTGCGTCAATTTTCAATCTTAGCGTTTACTAGGTTTTTATAAAAATAATGTGATGAATTATTGTGATATCTTGATTATATTTTTAGCATATCCTACGACATTTAGGATGTATGAATACGGAATTTTTGTTTGATCAGGTTTTGTTTTGGCGGTTGGTCCGAAACGGCAATTTTAGCTAAGGCTGTAGTGTTTTTTGTGTGTGTTCCGCGCACCTAGTGCATGTTGTGCCTATCTTGTGAACGTTGATCTTATCGTATGGTGATTTGCGTCGTTTCATGATATGTAACCTTATGTTTTGTATGGTGCAAATTCCAGGATCGGTCGCGGAGACTTCGGACGCGGCACGAAAAGGGAAAGCGGTGATTGGATCGAGATAGCTGGGGATTTCTGGTGAGTAGATGTATTCATCTATGGGGATAATCGTTTGGATGGCGCGAGGCGCCCGATAATTTAGAATTTCTAGTAAAACCAGCTTGTTGCATGTAGTTCTTAGTTTCCTATTTTACGGCACTGCATGACCTGTATATCCATATTTGTGTTAAATTCATCATATAAAAACCATTGAAACCATTAAATGAAATATACAACACACGAAATAATTGGCTTGCTTAATTCATTATATTTAATTTTGCAACTTCATTTCATAAGACATTTGCACCATTACCAGGGTTTTATGCTGCACGAGCACTTTTCATGCGAACACACACGCCTTGGTAATTGCCATGCCACAAACACTAGATAACTTGTTTAAAACGGAATTTAGAATAATTTCATCATATAAGACATATAAACCAGTGCTAATATACTAAATTCCTCAACATAAACATGAAGGAGGGATAGCCACATATACATACATCATCGCATCACATTTCATACATAGTTTCGGTTCGTACCTTGCATAGTATACACTATCATATTATAGACATCCATCATCATCGATATGCTTACACATTGTGATTTTTCTTGAGAATTCAGTATTTATGAGATTTCTGGATTTTGGGGAAAACCGCAAGAATTTATAAACTTATTACCTTTTTCTAAAAGTATGCAAGTTGCGGTTTTATAGTGATGTATGAGTCGTCCACCATGAGTTTTCAGGATTGCTGTTGGATTTCGAGACCCGATACGAGGAGTTGGATGAACCGTCTCGGGTACATGGTGGGTCCGGTATGGTACCCCGGGGCAAGAAGCTCGAGTTGTATTCGATGAGCCTGGCAGGGGAGTACTACCTACCGGTGATTTTTGGCCCGGCGGATATCCAGAGGATACCGACCGTGGCAGTGAGACGTTGAGATATTGATATTTTGAGATGGACCAGCCGGACGGCTGGGGCCGGGATATTTGATACAGATACTTTAGGACATTGAGATATGAATTTGAGGTGCCGATGCTGGGAACGGATTTCTGTTGATTTCATATGATATTTCCTCAGATATTTCACAGAAATTTTCCTAAGATGAAAATAATGATTTCCTCATATCAGCATATTCAGATCTTGTGTTACATTACACTCATGTCGCATACATGCTAGTACTTCATACTATAGCAATATTGTAGAATTGTGACACTTTGTATACATGCTTACGATAGTCTTTATAGATGATACATATTACTCACGAGTTGGCAACTCACCCCCGTTGTGTCACAGACTTTTTGCAGGTCCGATCCGTCAGCACTGTACCGACGGACGCACATCCTCCTTTTGCGTGGATTTGAGGATTTTTGCTCGTAGGTGGGTTATATGTTTATTTTGTCTTCCACTTTGTACATTCATTGTATCTAGTGTACTCCGTCTACTGTATCATTTACCAGTATTGTTGTTTATTAACTTAGAGGCAAGACAGTGAGATTTGTGGGCATGTATATTGTTTCTTTGGGTCGCGCTCACTTGAGCTGACATATTGCTTATTACTTGTGCTTTCTTTTGCTTATTTTCCACATTGCTGATTTATATTGCGTGGGATTTGTGACCGCCTTGGGGCGAAGAGCTAGCTCCCGCTTGGGGATGCCGTATTTCATGTTATTCATATATATTCTTGTTGTACCCGTTTTGGGGGCCAGTATTTACAAAGGAGACTCGGCCGATATTTTCGGAAAAATTAATGTTGCTTTTAAAAAGGCTTGATATGACTTATTTGATAAATTCGCTTTCAATTGAATGGTTTTTCCTTCACTCTACTGCTTATTTGGTTTTGATTTCTGGGCTTTGGCTTACTTAGATTACGTCCGCCTTGAGACGTTCGTAATTTAAGTGCCAGTCATGTTCCGTACCTTTCGGGTCGTGACAAAGTTGGTATCAGAGCGATAGGTTTTACCTTTCTGAGTGTAAGATGACCTTTGGTAGATGGAGTAAGTGACTTAAGCAGGGTAACGTAGCGTGTGCATGTCCACGGCATACTTGCGATACGGTACTCCGCCTAAGTGACTTTAGGATATACTTGCTTGAAAATTCCTTCTTCAATTCCGTGTATCCTATGATTCTATTGCACTGTTCTTATTATCCTGTTTCCTGTACCAGCCACTATATCGCCAAAGGCTACGAGAGCGCAGAAGGCTACCGCCCGAGATGAGATCAGAGCAGGCTCGTCCGAGACGAGGACCGAGCAGGGTGGCGTACTTACGCCTCAGGGACAGACTGATCCGCCTTCCCCAGGCCGCATGGATAGGCTAGAGTCTGGTATGGAGGAGTTACGACAGATGATGGGAGGTATGCAGGAGTTACGACAGATGGTGAGATCCTTAGTAGAGGCTAGTCGTTCACCGAGATCGGAGGAAGTATCTACCACATCACAGACTACGATAGTACCTGCCGTCCAGACAGTTGCTCCTATTACTACAGTGGCTATTCCAGTATCACTACAGGAGTTCATGAGGCTGAGACCTCCAGTCTTCACCGGCACAGATGCAGCGGAGGATCCGCAGACATTCCTTGACAGATTAGCCAGGATTTGCCGTTCGCTCAGATGTTCTAACGATCGATGGGTGGAGCTTGCAAGTTTCCGCCTAGAGGGCCTTGCGCAGACGTGGTGTGAGTCCGTCGAGAGAGGTCGAGCTGCAGGTCTACCTCCTATGACTTGAGACGAGTTCACGGCAGTATTTCTAGCCCGTTTCCTTCCAGAGAGCGTTCGTGATGCTCGAGCTCTTAGTTTTGAGGCTTTGCGCAAGACTCCAGGGATGACAGTATCAAAGTATGATAACCAGTTTACGCAGTTGTCCAGATATGCTCTGTACTTGGTAGACACTGAAGAGAAGAGGATAAAGAAGTTTATGCAGGGACTCGACACACAGTTATTTCTTGCCATCGGCGCCCAGCACTTCGACACTTGTGCAACTGCTATGGACATGGCCTTACGGATGGAGGCGCGCATTTCAGGGACTTCGGCCGTTTCTGGGCCGAAGAGGATTCGTACCGATATGCCAGCTCAGAGACATCGTACCAGATTCTTTCCGAGAGATGGTGCCGGCAGAGGAGTTAGACGGGGTCAGCTATTTGGTTCTTATCCGCAGGGACAGCAGGCGTCGCCAGGATGTTTTGAGTGCGGGAGTCCGCACCATCGTATCAGAGACTATCCGGTGAGACGACAGGGAGCGGCGGCAGTTCCACACATGACTTTACCACCTTCACCACCTCCTCAGAGTGCTCTACTTCCTTCCCCCGGTGGTGCTCCACGTCAGTTAGGCGCCCCCAGAGGCCGTGGATGTGGCGGTCCTATTCAGAGAGGACGAAGAGGCCGAGGCCGAGGACAGCCAGCTATTGGTGGAGGACAGGCCCGAGTGTTCGCTTTGACTCCGCAGGATGCGCAGGCATCCAATGACGTTATGACAGGTACCTTGCCAGTATGTTCTTTCGACGCGCGAGTATTATTCAACCCAGGTTCCACACATTCGTATGTATCTACACACTTTGCACCGATGTTGGGCCATGAGTCGTCGTCGTTAGATCAGCCGCTTGTTGTTATTACTCCGGTAGGCGAGTCGTTTGTCGCTCGTTTTGTGTTTCGATTGTGTTCCGTTCGTATTGGGGAGAGGGATTCGTCGGTTGATTTGATTCTCCTCGATATGTTGGAATTTGATGTGCTTCTGGGCATGGACTGGCTGGCCACTTGTTATGCATCTGTGGGTTGCCGTGAGAAGGCGGTCAGATTTAGCTTTTCGGAAGAGCCAGTCCTTGTTATTCAGGGAGACCGCAGCGTCACCCTTCCCAGCTTGATTTCGTCTCTTCGCGCTGGTCAGCTCTTGCGGAAGGGATGTCAGGGATTCTTAGCGTATATTTGTGATACTCGAGCTGCAGAGGTTCCTTTGGACCGGGTCTCGATTGTTAGTGAGTTCCCTGATGTTTTCCCTGACGAGCTGCCTGGGTTACCGCCTGAGCGGGATGTTGAGTTCTGCATCGATTTGATTCCCGGCTCGGGGCCTATTTCCATACCGCCTTATCGGATGGCCCCGGCGGAGCTTAGAGAGCTGAAGGATCAGTTGCAGGATTTGGTAGATAAAGGGCTTATTCGACCTAGTGTGTCTCCGTGGGGTGCTCCTATCCTGTTCGTCAAAAAGAAAGACGACAGTTTGCGCTTGTGCATTGATTACCGCCAGCTGAACAGAGTTACCGTACGGAACAAATATCCCTTACAACGTATCGATGATTTGTTCGACCAGCTTCAGGGTGCGGGATAATTTTCGAGGATTGACTTGCGATCGGGTTACCATCAGTTGCGGGTGCGACAGGAGGATATTTCGAGGACGGCTTTTCGCACACGTTACGGGCACTATGAGTTTTTGGTGATGTCGTTCGGACTCACCGATGCACCAGCCGCGTTTATGGGTTTGATGAACCGCATTTTCAGGCCGTATCTAGATTTGTTCATCGTCGTGTTTATTGACGACATTTTGGTGTATTCCCGGAGCCGAGAGGAGCACGAGCAGCACCTGAGGATCACGTTGCAGACTTTGAGGGAGTACCAGCTATTCGCGAAATTCTCCAAGTGCGTGTTTTGGCTTGACAGCGTTGATTTCTTGGGTCACGTGATTACGAGAGATGGTATATGTATGGACCTGAAGAAGATCGAGGCCGTTCAGCATTGGCCCAGACCGACATCAGTTACAGAGATCCACAGCTTCCTAGGCCTGGCTGGCTACTACCGACGATTTGTTCAGGACTTCTCCCGTATTGCTGCACCGTTGACCGGGTTGACCCAGAAGGGAGTTCCTTTTGATTGGACCGAGGCGTGCGAGCATAGCTTCCAGCAGTTGAAGACTCGTCTGACTACTGCACCAGTGTTTTCATTGCCTTCGGGATCGGGCGGATTCGTGGTTTATTGCGACGCTTCTCGAGTGGGACTAGGTTGCGTGTTGATGCAGCACGACAGGGTTATTGCGTATGCTTCTCGGCAGCTGAAGACACATGAACAGAACTATCCTACGCACGATTTAGAGATGGCTGCAGTGGTGTTTACACTTAAGATCTGGAGACATTACCTATACGGCGAGTCATGCCAGATATTTACGGAGCACAAGAGCTTGAAGTACATATTTCAGCAGCGAGACCTGAATCTGAGACAGCGCCGTTGGATGGAGCTGGTGAAAGACTATGATTGCGAGATCCTTTACCATCCGGGCAAGGCGAACGTAGTGGCTGATGCTTTGAGTAGGAGGCCCAGAGGTAGTTTATCTTGTTTGAGCGCCGTACAGAGGCAGTCATCAGCAGATTGGCAGATTTTATACGACAGCCGAGTTGAGTTCGAGTTCACTTCGACAGAGGGACAGCTTGCGCATGTTCGTGCACGTCCCTAGTTGCTTGACCGTATCGGGAGGCACAGCCCAGTGATAACCGTCTTTTAGAGATCATAGAGCAGGATCGGCAGGGCAGCGTTTCCGAGTTCGTGTTCGATGATCAGGGGGTACTGCGATTTGGGACTCAATTGTGCGTACCAGATTCTGAAGGACTGCGGCATGAGATTCTTGAGGAGGCACGTAGATCGATGTATAGCGTTCATCCCGGTTCCAACAAGATGTACCACGACTTGCGAGATGTTTACTGGTGGGACGGAATGAAGAAGGACGTCACAGATTTCGTGTCGAGATGCCTGACTTGTCAGCAAGTCAAGGCCGAGCAACAGAGGCCCGCGGGAGAGTTGCTGCCTTTGCCCATTCCGGAGTGGAAATGGGAGCAGATTTCTATGGACTTCATCGTGGGTCTACCCAGGACCAGTCGAGGGTATGACTCCATTTGGGTGATCGTGGATCGTTTGACGAAAGCGGCTTACTTCCTGCCAGTGAAGACCACTTTCAGTTTTGCTCAGTATGCCCAGATTTACATCGACGAGATCGTACGGCTGCATGGCGTCCCGACGTGTATTGTGTCAGACCGAGGCACCCAGTTTACCAGCCGACTATGGCAGAGATTTCAGGAGGCGTTGGGCACCCGATTGAGTTTCAGCACAACATTTCATCCGCAGACCGACGGCCAGTCAGGGCGGACTATTCAGACTCTTGAGGACATGCTCCGAGCGTGCGTTTTAGACTTCGGAGGTAACTGGGATCATCATTTACCCTTAGTGGAGTTCTCCTACAACAACAGCTTCCAGGATACTATTCAGATGGCACCTTTCGAGGCATTGTATGGGAGGAGATGCAGATCGCCCGTCTGTTGGACAGAGCTCAGTGAGAGCAGTATATTGGGGCCGCAGCTTGTTGAGGAGACGACCATGAAGATACAGTTGATTCGAGACCGGATGAGAGCGACCCAGAGCAGGCAGAAATCGTATGCGGACAGACGCCGTCGCAGACTAGAGTTCGCAGTTGGCGATCATGATTTTCTGAGGGTCTCTCCGATGAAGGGCGTGATGCGATTTGGGCGAAAAGGAAAGCTTAGTCCCAGATTTGTGGGTCCCTTCGAGATCCTCGAGCGTGTCGATGCAGTTGCGTATCGTTTGTCTCTTCCACCAAGCTTTCCTGATGTTCACCCCATCTTCCATATTTCGATGCTCCGTAAGTACCTTCACGACCCTTCTCATGCGATTCAGCACCCGACAGTCCAGCTAGAGCGCGACCTTTCTTTTGCAGAGGAGCCGGTGGTCATCCTGGATCGGCAGGTGAAGAAATTGAGATCGAAAGTTATACCGACCGTCAAGGTCCTTTGGCGTGGCCCGAGCGGCGAGGAGGTCACCTGGGAGACCAAGGACGAGATGAGGAAGAAATATCCCCATTTCTTTGAAAGTACGCGTAGCTAGATTTTTAAATTCGGGGACCGAATTTATTTAAGGGGGGAAGATTGTAACGCCTTGAAAAGTCGTTTTGGTGTTTTCCCGAAAATCGGTGAAAATTTGGTAATTTTTTTCCCGTAAATCGTCATTATTGTTATTTTGCAGTATAGGCCTAATTATACCTAATTTGGATAGGTAATTGCTAGTTTTTAGTAGCTAATGAGTTACTTATAAATTTCTGGTCATTTAAATTTTTTCCCTAATTTACTATTTTTAATATTATTTTAAGCTGTTAAAAATACATTAAATTAGCGATAAATACAAATTTGAATGGGCTAATTTTAATCTATAGAACCATGACCACTAAAATCTAGTTAGTAATATAAATTTTTAGTATTTTATTTCAAGTTCTTATTAGTTATAATCGAAGGAAATTAAAATTTTTAATTAATTGAGCTTAAACTTGCAATTTTGAGCTTGTGGGGGGTCTTTTTGCATAGAACTTTTTTTTGTCCATCACTCACAAAACCTCACCCTCATATTGGCCGGCCGCACCACTGCTGCAACAGCAGCCACTCCCCCTCCTTTTGCCTTCAATTCATGTGAAAGAAATGGTTTTAAAAGGGGGTTTTATATATTAAATTAAGGTAAGGGTATTATGGTATTTTGGGAGGGGCTTTGACTTGGATTATTTTCACACAACCCCCTCACACTTTTCCCCATCCCTCCCCATCTCCTCTGGCCGAAATTCTGCACCCAACAGCCCCAAAATTTTTCCCCAATTCTCCTACTTTGCTTCATTTTCTTCTCTAAATCCATCAAAATCCAAAATTTCCTTCACAAATCCAATGCAAACCCTTAATCCATCTCTTCTCACATCCCAATTGGTTTAAAATAAGGAGAAAGATGGCATCTTGAGAGGCTAGAGCAACCTAGGGTTTGGGCTTGTGAGGTATAATATCAATCTTGGGTTAATTTGTAGTTAAGTGTGCTAAATTAGAACTTGAAGTGTTAATTTTGTTGTTAATTTCTAGTCTAGGTTTTTGAAGTGAATAGTTTGAGTTTAAACTAGGGTTTTAGAAACCATTATTAGGTTAATTAAATTATTTTGTTATCTAGTTGTTATGCTAACCTAATCTAAGAGGTTAATTTGCTTAAGTGGGTTTTAATTGGTGTTAATTTAGTGTTTTTCATGTATGGTTTGATTTGGAATTGCTAATTATAAAAAATCAAGAAAGGGTTTGTTTATGGAAAATGGAAATTTGAAGCATTGCTTGTGGGCTATTTGAGTGTTGTAGATTGCTTGTAGTGTGGATTGGTTGTTCATACTAGATTGTAGTATTTTTGTCGCAAATCCGCGATGTTTGCGTCAATTTTCAATGTTAGCGCTTACTAGGTTTTTATAAAAATTATGTGATGAATTATTATGATATCTTGATTATATTTTTAGCATATACTATGACATTTAGGATGTGTGAATATGGAATTTTTGTTTGATCGGGTTTTGTTTTGGCGGTTGGTCCGAAACGACAATTTTAGTTAAGGCTGTAGTGTTTTTTGTGTGTGTTCCGCGCACCTAGTGTACGTTGTGCCTAGCTTGTGAACGTTGATCTTTTCGTATGGTGATTTGCGTTGTTTCATGATATGTAACATTATGTTTTGTATGGTGCAAATTCCAGGATCGGTCGTGGAGACTTCAGACGCGGCACGAAAAGGGAAAGCGGTGATTGGATCGAGATAGCTGGGGATTTCTGGTGAGTAGATGTATTCATCTACGGGGAGAATCGTTTGGATGGTGCGAGGCGCCCGATAATTTAGAATTTCTAGTAATACCAGCTTGTTGCATGTAGTTCTTAGTTTCCTATTTTACGGCACTGCATGACCTGTATATCCATATTTGTGTTAAATTCATCATATAAAAACCATTGAAACCATTAAATGAAATATACGACACACGAAATAATTGGCTTGCTTAATTCATTATATTTAATTGTGCAACTTCATTTCATAGGACACTTGCACCATTACCAGGGTTTTATGCTGCACGAGCACTTTTCATGCGAACACACACGCCTTGGTAATTGCTATGCCACAAATACTAGATAACTTGTTTAAAATGGAATTTAGAATAATTTCATCATATAAGATATATAAACCAGTGCTAATATACCAAATTCCTCAAGATAAACATGAAGGAGGGCTAGCCACATATACATATATCATCGCATCACATTTCATACATAGTTTCGGTTCGTACCTTGCATAGTATACACTATCATATTATAGACATCCATCATCATCGATATGCTTACACATTGTGATTTTTCTTGAGAATTTAGTATTTATGAGATTTCTGGATTTTGGGGAAAACGCAAGAATTTATAAGCTTATTACCTTTTTTTAAAAGTATGCAAGTTGCGGTTTTCTAGTGATGTATGAGTCGTCCACCTTGAGTTTTCAGGATTGCTGTTGGATTTCGAGACCCGATTCGAGGAGTTGGATGAACCGTCTCGGGTACATGGTGGGCCCGGTATGGTACCCGGGGCAAGAAGCTCGGGTTGTATTCGATGAGCCTGGCAGGGGAGCACTACCTACCGGTGATTTTTGGCACGGCGGATATCCAGAGGATACTGACCGTGGCAGTGAGATGTTGTGATATTGATATTTTGAGATGGACCAGCCGGACGGCTGGGGCCGGGATATTGGATACAGATACTTTGGGACATTGAGATATGTATTTGAGGTTCCGATGCTGGGCACGGATTTCTATTGATTTCATATGATATTTCTTCAGATATTTCACAGAAATTTTCGTAAGATGAAAATATTGATTTCCTCATATCAGCATATTCAGATCTTGTGTTACATTGCACTCGTGTCGCATACATGCTAGTACTTCATACTATAGCAATATTGTAGAATTGTGACACTTTGCGTACATGCTTACGATAGTCTTTATAGATAATACATATTACTCACGAGTTGGAAACTCACCCCCGTTGTGCCACAGACTTTTTGCAGGTCCGATCCGTCAGCACTGTACCGACGGACGCACATCCTCCTTTTGTGTGGATTTGAGGATTTTTGCTCGTAGATGGGTTATATGTTTATTTTGTCTTCCACCTTGGACATTCATTGTATCTAGTGTACTCCATCTACTGTATCATCTACCAGTATTGTTGTTTATTGACTTAGAGGCGAAACAGTGAGATTTGTGGGCATGTATATTGTTTCTTTGGGTCGCGCTCACTTGAGCCGACATGTTGCTTATTACTTGTGGTTTCTTTTGCTTATTTTGCACATTGCTGATTTATATTGCGTGGGATTTGTGACCGCCTTGTGGCGAAGAGCTAGCTCCCGCTTGGGGATGCTGTATTTCATGTTATTCATATATATTCTTGTTGTACCCGTTTTGGGGGCCAGTATTTACAAAGGAGACTCTGCTGAAATTTTCGGAAAAATTAATGTTGCTTTTAAAAAGGCTTGATATGACTTATTTGATAAATTCGCTTTCAATTGATTGGTTTTTCCTTCACTCTACTGCTTATTTAGTTTTGAATTTTGGGCTTTGGCTTACTTAGATTACCTCCGTCTTGAGACGTTCGTAATTTAAGTGCCAGTCATGTTCCGTACCTTTCGGGTCGTGACACTTCCGGGAAAGAGGAAAGCCGTACTTCCACGGGTCATCGACCACTTATCCGGTCTGTGACAAAAGTTCAGGAGCAACAACAAAAGCTCCAGGAGATGCTGGCAAAGATGACCGCACTCACTGGGCAGAAAGAAAGCCCGGATGCATCGTCCGAACAGTGCCAAGATCAGGAGACCGACACCGAGTTCCTGCGGAAGGTGCTGGAAAGGAAAGATAAGGAAGCCGTGGAACAAGCCGCTAATATGAAGCAGATGGCGCTCCTATTCCAAGACATGGTTGGAATGATGATCCAGCAGGACCCTCCAGCCGAAGATCCTCCGCTAATCGTTGAAGACGACAGAGGGGAGACATCAAACTCTCTTCCGGCTCTATCAGCAACCAGGGAGGAGATGATCTCCAAAGATTCCCTTGATGACTACATAGCTCAATAAATATGAGCTCATCAGGCAAGCGAAGTGGCTGGCCAAGTCATTAGAACTGGACGACCCTATCCAAGTTGGTACGATCACATCAAGTACCCGTCGAGATATACAATCCCTAAGTTCCATGTGTATAAAGGGACGTGCAATCCACACCAGCACGTTGCTCAATTCAGAGCTTTGTGCGGTAATACTGGAGGCGACGACAAACTGTTGCTTTGCCGGTTTTTTGGCAGCTTGTCGGAGATGGCATTTGAATGGTACTCCGAGCTCCCAAATGATTCTGTCAGAACATTTACAGAAATGGAGCTACTGTTCATTCAGCGGTTCGCGAGCGCACCCCGATCATAGCGTTAATCAATGCCCGGGTAAAGCCAGGAGAGACCTAGGTTCAATACGCAATTCGGTGGCGGAACCTATGGTCAAAATGCGAACAGCGCAAAGAAGAAGCTCTTACTGTGGGCATGTTCGTGGGGACCCTTGATCCTCAGGCAACTATATCCCAATTTATGATGTCCTTCAAGCCGACCAGCTTCCAGGCCTTAATTGACAAGCTGGCCCAAATGGACCAGATAGGCCATAGGCCGTCCTCTTCGAAAATGAATCCCCGGAATGACAAGGGCAAAGGGAAAGCGACCTTCATTGCCAACGCTCAATAACAACCGAGTGACCCGAAACTGGTTGCTCGCCAAAGCAACAAACCACGATCCCTCGAAGAGAAGTTGAGACATCCTTACCGTTTCCTCGGGATAAAACGAGGAGACTGTTCGAACTGGCGGTGCGCAACATGCTCATCACTCTGTCGGATCCAAGATACCCACTGCAGCCTGGTGATGTCAACAGTCCCAACTACTGCCCCTACCACAGAGTAATGGGCCACCCAATCAAAGATTGCTACGTCTTCAAAAACTGTGTTGAGGACCAATACCAACAAGGCAAGTTCGCGCTATCCGAAAACTGGAAGGTAAACCTGCCACAGCAGCACACTCCTAAAAAGGTGGATACGCCGAGGGCATCATACTCATTTGTAGAAGAAGCTCCGTGGGAAGTTGTCTTTTCAGCTAAAACTAAAAGGATGCTGAAGGATCTTAAAGCATGTCCGGCGATCAAATGGAAAAGCCCGCTAGAGCCCGAGATCATTGAAGGGATGCTTAAACCGCGCTCAACACCGAAAATTGGTAACAATGGACAAGACACCCAGGTTAAGCCTTCAAAGTCTTCGAAGAAAAAGAAGAAGACCAAGAAGCCCGTACATCCTGATAACGAGCGTACAGACCAGCAAAAGTACATTGACGCACTAGAGGAGTACAACCGGAAGGTGCAGACCCCAATCACTCTCGAAAAGTTTCTCAACCACATACTTGAGAACGGAGACAGCGACAATGATGAGGGGAATAACTCATCGGAAGAATCCGAGGATTATGTAGCGAGTTGCCACATAGTTTCTCACTCGTCATTAAAAGACGAAGAAAGTCCCTCGGTGTCGGAGAGCAACGCGAAGAAGCTGGGGTCAGAACCAGTGCCAAGATCCCTGGAACCATCAGATGACTTGATTGACAGGCTGCTAAACGAAGCCCTTCAAAAGAGCAAAGCTGACCGAGAATATGAAACGGCCATATATGAAGAAGCCAAGCGTCGGCGTCAGAATAAAGAAGCTGCTGCAAGGAAGAGTCACAAAGTGCTCCAACCAGATCGAAGCACACCCGCGGCAGACAAAAGCATGTTTAAGGCGGGAAACGGTTCGCCAAAGCCCTGTCAATAGGAATGAAGCTACCACCTTTCAAAGGAGATACTCCTGAGAGTTCGTGCTTCGATGAAGCGAATGTATATCCGAACTACTGCTTATACCATCGGAGGGTCACGCACCCCACCGAAGAATGCGGTGCCTTCAAGAATTGGTGATAGGGTTACGTTGCCTACCGACAACACTTCAAGCGGATGAAGCGCGAAGCTCATCGACAGCGAAAAAGTGCGACAGATGAGCGTGGAAAAACGACTGGCAACTGTCATATGGTTGATACCATTTCGAAAAAAGTGAAAACATAAGTTCTCACATTCGGGAGCGGTTCTGAGGAAGAAATAACTCTCGGCCCTCTCTTTAAAGAATCAACCTCTGGAAAAGAAGAAGAGGTGAAGAACTGCGAGAACATTCAGCTGCGTAATCGTACGTTGCCTGAAAAGAACCTCGGGTCTGCAAACAAAGGTTCAAGCAAAAGAGACAAGGGGAAGGAAAAAGTCCCTGAGGAGATTGCCCTCGATGATAGATTCGTCGAAGAGCTCACAGCCTAGGACCCGCCTAAGAAGAACAAGGTGGATTACAATGTCCCGGCACACATGAGGAAGATACCTTCATAATTGAGCATTTTGGATGCCCTTCTCCTATCTAAAGCGACACGCGATTCTCTTATCAAGGCATTACAAGAGCCCGATCAGTTTCAAGCCTTCCTTCCAGAAGAAAAGATGAAGGACGGGCTGGAAGAAGTTCACACAGCTGACATCACCTTCAGCGATGAAGACCTCCTCCTTGGAACGTGCGAGCACAACCATTCTCTGTATGTAACCGAGTACTGCTATGACATCAAGATCGGGAAGATCCTGGTTGACAACGGGTCCTCCGTCTACCTTCTCAATATGAGAGTGTTGAAAGAGATTTGCATGAACGTTTAGCACCTAGCTCGGGATAAAATTACCATCTTCGGGTTTGACTCCCAGTCATCACGAACGCTCGGGTCTGTAATACTGATGCTACGCTTCGGGTTGCTCGTCACTGATATCAAATTTCTTATCATTGACACCAAGACTTGCTACAATGCTTTGCTTGGCAGGCTTTGGTTGCATGAGTACAACGTCATCCCTTCTACACAACATCAGTGTATGAAGTATTTCAAAGACGGCCTCGAGTACACCGTGACGGGGGAACTAAATCCATTCTTCGTAAATGAAGTCCGAAAATATGAAAACGCGAAGTACTTCCTACCAGACTTCGAAGACACGGAAAGATGTCATAAGCCGGAGAATAAGCAAAAAGCCGTCGTTACTATCTCGGTCTTTGGGAGCGATACCGAGGAGGATGAAGGGATGATTTATTCAGGGCAACCCCAATGCAACAGGCCAAGACCATCTACTCATATTTTGGTCTTTGGCAGTGACTCTGAAGACGAGATCAACGCAGTATTCCCTATTCTTCCATCAATACAAAACTTCACCGGAGCTGATCAGAGTTTGCAAATTGCCATGGTTCCGCAGCGGCAGTACAAAGAACTCGATGCGCTTGATACATACAGCGTGCAAGAGCTGCAGACCTTCTACGTCCCTCCTAGGCGGAGAGATGAAAAGGCGATCCTCTTCTACCAATCCACGGAGACCAAAGTGGAAAGAGAAATCTGGCATGGTGCCGAACCTGCGCTTGACAGGCTCCAACCAATCCGTCTGTCCAGATACTACACAGAGGGATTGAAGATGCTATTAAGGTGCCAAGGCATACCCTTTAAACAAACTGCTCGACAAGCCCAGTTCTACAACAAGATTTGGGACGTTCCCGGGACTCAGCGAAAGATGCCTAACTGGAAGACAGAGACGACCGGGTTTGGATACGTTCGGTCCAAGAAAAGGGAGCAAGTCCATGGCTGCCATGCTATAAATGACTCCGACAAAGAAGGAGATGCTCTTCCAGATAGCGCTGATATTGAACCAGAGCGAAATCCCGCCGTAAGAATACAAATTCCATTATTAAAAGAACAGATTGACAAGCTAATAAGGGAAGCGGGTCAAAAGGTGCAGGATGACCACAGCCGCGAAATGACCATTTACGAGAAAGTTAGGACGCAACATCTCATTCAGTGGTCTACGGAAAAAGAAGACTGTGATGCCCTTCACCCTCAGCCCGCTGTGCGTTCTCGTGGAAAGGAAAAAGCCCGACGCAGAGGCAACAACAAGGTGAAGAATGGGAATGACGTTCAAAAAACAGCGAAGCTAATCCAAGAAGCCACGCGATCGAGAAAAGTCAGCTAGAATTCATCTTTTATGAAGAAGATGGGTCGGAAATACTCTTTCCCTCAAGAAAGGATGAGGAAAATTTCGACCTTGTCATGAAGCATCAAATGATGACACTCCCGGAGTTTCAATACCCTGAACAAGTAAATGAGGTCCATCATCCGGCTTATTGCTCCTACCACCGAGCAGTAGGACATCCTCTTGAAAACTCCTTTACCTTCAAAGACTGGGTCGAAGACCAGTATCGGCAAGGCATGTTTGCTATATCCGACAGTTGGAGGGTAACCCCACCATGAAAGCATGAGTCAAAAGCAACCTATATTGCGAGAGTAAGTCCAGATCAGCATCGATCTTGGAAATGAGCTCGTACCTGCCACATGATAACACTATCAAAAGAGAGAGAGCATGAGAATATGGACAACCTCTCCCATTGCTTCGCAGATGAAAATGAGGACGGGGTGGTTTTAGAATTTCCACCGGCGCCAAAAGAGCTGGAAGATGGGATACACACTACAGCGGACAACCTGGGAAAAATCGAATTGGGGATGGAAAATGAGCCAAGGCCAACGTTCGTCAGTGAGTTGCTGTCTGAAAAGAAGGTGGCCATGCTAAATGACGTGCTTATGCAGTATAAAGACTGCTTCACATGGAACTATTCCGAGATGTCGGGATTAGATCCAAAAATAGCTGTGTATAAACTGGCGATATAACCGGACGTCAAGCCAGTCAAACAGGCGCTAAGAAGAATGCGGCTAGAACTTGAGATGAGTATCAACGCCGAATTCAAGAAACTAATTGATTCCGGCTTCATCCAAGAAGTTCAATATCCCGACTGGATTGCCAACATTGTCCCAGTGATGAAGAAAAATAGGACAGTACGCATCTGCGTGGACTTTTGGGACATCAACAAGGCTTGCCCGAAGGATGACTTCCCAGTACCTGTTACCGAGCTGAAGATTGATAACACGTCCACTCATGAGGTTTTCTCCTCCATGGATGGATCTTCAGGCTACAATCAAATAAAAATGCATCCTGAAGACCAAAAGCACACCTCCTTTCGGACTCCGCTAGGCATATTCTGCTATAAGGTGATGCCCTTTGGCTAGAAGAACGCAGGCGCTACTTACCAGAGGGTCATGACGAAGATCTTCGATGACCTCATACATGAAATTGTCGAATGTTATATCGACGACCTCATGGTGAAAAGAAAATCGTACAAGGAGCACTGGGAGCATTTGAAAATAGTGTTCCAGCATCTTCGGAAATATAATCTGAAGATGAACCCTCTGAAATGCGTGTTTGGAGTCTCCTCAGGCAAATTTCTAGGATTCATCGTACGACATCGAGGCATCGAAGTAGATCCATCAAAGATCAAGGCGATTATAGAAATGCCCTCGCCAAGAACTCTTAAGAAACCACGGTCTCTCTAAGGAAAGCTCGCGTATATCCGACGGTTCATAGCTAATCTCTCCGGAAAATGCCGCCCCTACAGTCATCTAATGAAGAAGGGGGCCCCGTTCGTTTGGGATCGTAAATACCAAAATGCACTGGACGAAATCAAGCAATATCTGTAGAACCCATAGGTACTGATCGCTACAATCAAGGGAAATCCCCTCATCCTGTACACAGCAGCCCTTGAAGGTTCTGTAGGCACGCTGTGGGCATAGGAGAACGATCAGGTAAAAGAGAGAGCTCTCTACTATTTGAGTTGAGTCCTTCTGGGGGCAGAAAACAACTACTCCCCTATCGAAAAGCATTGCCTGGCACTGATCTTTGCGATAACGAAGTTTCGACATTATGCCTTGGCACATGAGGTCTATCTTATATCAAAGGTGGATCCTCTCAAATATTTGATGTCAAGAGCCATACTAACGGGAAGGCTTTCCAAATGGGCCTTCCTCTTGATGGAGTTCTTGATAATCAATCGACCCCTCAAGGAAATAAAAGGCCAAGCTATCGCTGACTTTCTTGTTGAACATCTAATACCAGCCGACTCTCCCTTAAATTATGAATTGCCAGATGAACACGCGTTCGACGCAATCGACAAGGAGGAGGAAGGAAATAATGCCCAATGGGAACTCTAATTCGATGGAGCATCTTCTATGAAGAAGCGAAAGCACAACACCCCCATGATTAAAGCCGGAGTGGGCCTTATCTTTGTGACCCCGCAAGGAAGGATAATGCGTTTCACCCTTTCATTGACAGAGCCAAGAACAAACAACGAAGCGGAATATGAAGCTTTGATAGCAGGTCTTGAGATAGCTGTCGTCATAGGGATCGAAAACCTCCTCATATATGGAGACTCCCAGCTGGTCATTAGCTAATTAAATGGTGACTGTCATACGTGCAAGCCAGAGTTGGTAAAATATGGCGAAAGAGTGCAGCAATTGCTGACTTAAATCCCCTCCTACATCCTGGAAAGCATACCGCGTGCGGAAAATAGCAAAGCGGATGCATTAGCCAAACTCGCTAAAGAACTCGCTGATGAAAATCTTGATGACGTAAGGATCATTATGCAAAGCCGCCGGATTCTCGGACCAGCAGAAATATCTCCGGAGCCGTCTGAAGGAGAGGAAGCGACCGAACAAGAAGCCTGCCGAATAGGAGTCGAAGAAAAGGCTAAGGATTGGAGAGAAGTCTTCATAGACTACTTCAAATCCCGTCAAACGCTCGAAGACGCGTCTTCATGACATCAGCTTATGAAATGAGCTCTGTCTTTTGCTTTCGTCAATGACTGTTTATAGGAGATCGTTCGAATCTCTGTGGCTGAGATGCTCGGGACCCAAAGAAGCAAGGAGAGTCGTCTAAGAAACTCATGATGGACTCTGCAGGTCTCATCAGGCCGGGCCAAAGATGAAGCTGAGGATCAAAAGGATGGGCTACTATTGGCCCACAATGATTCAAGATTTCCTCGAATATGTGAAGCTGTGTCACTCATGCCAGATTCACATGGACTTCATCCATCAGGATCCAAATTCGCTACACCCAACGTTGGCTAGCTGGCCGTTCGAAATGTAGGGAACCGATATAATCGAGCCCATCGAGCCAGCATCGTCCAGGGGACATCGGTTCATACTGGCAATAACCGATTACTTCTCTAAGTGGGCAGAAGCAGTACTGCTAAGGGTAGTGAAGACGGAGAACATCCTCCATTTCTTCAGAACTCACGTCATTTATCGGTTCGGCACTCCGCGACGAATTATTTCTGATAACGGGCCAGCCTACAGAAGCCATAAAATCAGTCGCTTTGCACAGCAGCATAAAATAGATTGGAGATACTCTTCAGACTATAATCCCCGAGCTAATGGTTTGGCTGATGCTTTCAACAAGACCTTGGCGAAGATCATAAAGAAAACGGTGTCTAGAAACAAAAGGTATTGGCACGAGAGACTATATGAAGCTCTTCGGGCGTATCGAACCATGTTCAAAATGGCCACGAATACTATGCCATTCACGTTGGTATTCAGCACGGAAGCGGTACTTCCCTTAGAGATAGAGTTACCCTCTCTACGAGTAGCAGTTCGATACGAGCTGACGGAATCTGAAAATGCCCATTTTCAGATTGAGGAGCTCGATGCCCTCAATGAAACTCGTCTCATGGTGCAGAAAAACCTGGAAGCTTACAAAGCAAGGATGACATGTTCATACGAAAGACTAACTAGGCCGAGAACATTCCACCAAGGCGAACTCGTGCTAGTCGTTAAAAGACCTATGGTCCCCAACCGTGCAAAGTGGGGGAAATTCAAGCCAAACTATGAGGGTCAGTACATTATAGACAAGGTCTACCAAGGTAGGGCCTATTTGCTCATAGATATGCATGGTGAAAGACCCTTCAGGCCAATAAACGGCCGGTTCCTTAAGAAATACTACGCTGGACAAGTCACGACTCAGGTTAATGATAGATGACGACACTCGTGTCCGCTCGCTATCTTCCTGAGACAAGACTTTATAAGTAGTATCCAGAAAAAATTTGCCTTGAAGCTGGCAATGGACCGAGACGTCCTTAAACTAACAATGGACCGAAATGTCCTTAAACTAAACGTTGCCTCCAAAATGGCAGCAATGGACCGAGACGTCCTTAAACTAACGATGGACTGAAATGTCCTTAAACTAAATGTTTCCTCCAAAATGGCAGCAATGGACCAAGACGTTCCTAAACTAACAATGGACCGAAATGTCCTTAAACTAAACGTTGCCTCCAAAATGGCAGCAATGGACCGAGATGTCCTTAAACTAACAATGGACTAAATATGTCGCCTCAAACACGGCGATAGTGGAATTCAAGTCTACAAGTCCTAGCGGCGCAGACCGCAACTCAAGTCCCATTGGCTGCACAGCTACCCCGATGGCGAAGCCCCTTGAGTGCTATTGGCGCGAAAAAAATGGTACGTCCACAAGAGAAATGGGCACGGATGAAAACCTGAAAGGGCTCTGTGAGTAAAAACAACAGGGCTACTAGCGAGCTTGTGAAAACCTAAGAGGGCGCAGTCTTGCTATAGTAAAAAAAATGGCACGCACACAAGCGAAATGAGCATGGATGAAAACCCGAAAGGGATCCGTGAGTAAAAACATCAGGGCTACCGACGAGTTTGTGAAAACCCGAAAAGGCGCAATCTCGTTAAAATAAAAACACGTGCAAGGTCCTCTCGACTTTGTGAGGAGAAAACACCTGTGTGAGATCCTTACGACTCATAAGGGAGCAACAAACTTATGGATCCCCACGATTCCTAAGGAGAAATTACACTTACGAGATCCTCATGACTCGTAAGGAGAATGTCCCCCTATGAGATCCTCACGGCTCATAGGATTCAAAAGCCTTAAGATACAGGAGCCTGAACCTGTTCTTAAGCTATCACACTACCCAAGTTTCCTTACAGGCGGTCAATATTGGCTCTTGTATACAATCCACGGGCACGAATAAACGATTTCCGCACCAAGTTCCACCAATGACGAGGAATGTCCTCATGTGGTGAACGACACTTATAAGTCCTCTCGACTTGTAAGGAGATCACACTCTTATAAGATCCTTACGACTTGCAAGAGAAAATATTACTTAGGAGTCCTCACGACTCCTAAGGAGAAAATAAACCTAAGAGATCCTTACGACTCGTAGGGGGAAATACCTTTATGAGACCCTTACGGTTCATGAAGTCAAAAATCCTTAGCCAGCGGGATCCTAACCCTGTTTGCTAAGCCACCTTTGTTCAAATCAGCGAAGGCAAATGATGATTCGCTCCTGGCAATATTCCAGTCGTAGCGATGCTGATGCCGAAATTGGTATCAAAGTCTAAGTCCTTTCAAGGCAAATGATGATTCGCTCCTGGCAATATTCCAGTCGCAGCGGTGTTGATGCTAAGATTGATATCAGATCTCAAGTTCCATACTCGCAACAAAAATCAGCGAGCAAAAAATGCATATGAAATAGCCGAAATGATGAGGCAACTCGCAATAAAAATTAGCGAGCAAAAAATGCATATGAAATAGCCAAAATGATGGGGCAACTCGCAATAAAATTCAGCGAGCAAAATATATGCATATAAAAACAGCCAAAATGTTTGGGCAACTCGCAATAAAAAGCAGCGAGTAAAAAGAAAAAAACAGCCGAAATTATTGGGCACTGTGAAAAATAGCCGAAATGATTGGGCAATCGCGACTTTAGCGATTTAAAAAGATGAAATGATAGAGCATCACGGAAAGAAAGGATAAAAAATGAAACTTCTGCCCTGCAGGTGAGTCCACATCGACCCTTGTATACAATCCATGGGCATAAACAAAAAGAGAACTACATTTTCCCACCAGGCTCCATCAGAAGAAGAGCCAGGTCTCGACGATTAACAGACAGCTTAGAGATCAACAATGGCATTCTTCTCACTCCAACAGGATATAGATACAACGTCAACAAAGCGGAGCCACGGCAAAGCCCCTAGTTCCAAATCTCGACAGCAACATCTACAGCCGAGAGATCAATAACGGAGTTTCTTCTCACGCCAACTGGATGCAGACGCAATGTCAACAAAGCGGAGCCACGGCAAAGCCCCTAGTTGCAAGCCTCGATGGTTCTCCAATAACCTAGAGACTACATCGGAGCCATAGCAAAGTCCCTAGTTCCAAATCTCGACGGTTCACAAACAGCCTAGAGATCAACAACGACATTTCTTCTCACTCCAATAGGATGCATAACAACATCAACAAAGCGGAGCCACGACAAAGCCTTTAGTTCCAAGCCTCGACTGTTCACCAATAACCTAGAGACTACATCGGAGCCATGGCAAAGTCCCTAGTTCCAAATCTCGACGGTTCACAAACAGCCTAGAGATCAACAACGTCGTTTCTTCTCACTCCAACAGGATGCAAATGCAATGTCAACAAAGCAGAGCCATGGCAAATCCCCTAGTTCCAAATCTCGACGGTTCACAGATAACCTAGAGACAATCTCGACATTCGTCGCATATTGCAGACACAATGTTAACGAACGAAGCAAAGGAAGATCCCTAGCTTCAGGGTCTTGACGGCAACTCAAATAAAACCTGAAAGACTATCGGAGATCATCCCACACCAGCGCGGAGTGGTCATGACTCATCGGGGCTCCCCAAACTGAGCCTAACCTCAAGTAAAAATCGGCATGGAAGATCCCTAACGCTTGCTCATCCGACGGTAATATCACCTGGAAGATTACTTGGAGACGTCTTGTCCGTCCCCCAAAGGGATCAGAGACATGAAAGTCGCGGGGCTACTCGAACAACAAGATTGTTTATCAAGGAATGCATCAGCCCACGCGACGGTACGACGGACAAAAACCCTAGTACCACAGACCCTAACGAACTTCTATCAGCAGAGGTTAACTGTGACGTTAGGAAATTCTTGCGAGAACTTCTTGATTCGTCTCGACTTGTAGGGAAAACAATGTTCCTGCGAGAACTTCTCGACTCGTAGGGAAAAGGCCTTAGACAACGGGGATATCAACCTGTTTCGTAAGCACTGGGGCCCTGCAAGTATGTCTAACATGGGCTATTGTATACTATCCATGGGCCACACTCTCTAAAGTCGAATATCGACAAGGTGGGAAAAAACCACTTACGAGTCCTCTCGACTTGTAAGGGGGGAAATTCTCTTGTGAGATCCTTACAACTCTCAAGAGAAAACGCACTTAGAAGTCCTCATAATTTCTATGGAGAAAATACACCTACGGGATCCTCTTGACTCGTAGGGAGAAAATTCTTTATGAGACCCTCACGGCTCATAAAGTTGAAAAGTCTTAGGCGGCAGATCCAAACCTGTTTCCTAAGCCATCGCTACCCTACAAGGAGGTCAAGATAGACTATCTACGGGCCATATTTGCCAGAATTACATGCTAATATGAAATAAAATATGTCTTTTATTCATGAATTCAAGTGAATACAAGATACATTTCATAAAGGAATCAAAATGAATACATATTATTCATAAATCACAAGTTTACAGTCGGTACAAAAAAGGTACAAATACGGTTATTAAGGAGGAGGCGTCTTCAACAAGTCAGCAAGCCGCTCGCGTGCTCCTTTCAATCCTTTCTCGTGGTCGGCTACCGTGGCCAACTCCGCTTCAACTTGAGTCTGTTGCCGCAAACAGGATGAAAGATTTTCATCGGTTTCTAGCATGGCAGCTTCGTAGTCCTGCATGACCCGCTCGGTGAAGTCAAGTGTCCGCCTCAGCGTCAACCCATCCGAAATACATCGCTGGAGGTTGTCAAAAATAGCTTTTAACTGCGCAGCATTCGCTTCAACCTGGGCGTGCAATCGGACAGATTCGCTGGAAGCCACCTCATGTTCCTTTCATCTCAGGGTCGCTTCTTGTTCAAAATGGAGAATGAAAGGAACACTAAGCTCGACCCATGCAGCCCGCTGGGAGTTCGAAGCCAACACCTCAGGAGCGAGACGCTTGAGCTCAATCTTGTAAGTCCACGCTAGCGCCCCGGCCGTCTACAGACGCCAAATGCGGAACAAAAAACTTTTAATTGGCGCTATCGTATACTTTAACTCGGATCTGCCATTATTGCTAAACTAACAAACTGTAAAGAGTGTAGAAAGGTTATACCGAACGATCCGAGTCCTTCGTTCTTTAACCATCATCCCACGCTCCGTTGCGGCTGCTCCGATCTCATCGATCTCTGATCTCCTCGTTCAGGTGGCACCACATCACTGATTCTTTAAACGGGCTCCCGCCTCTGACTTGAGGCAACTCGATCGTCAAGTTTTCTAAAAGAGACGACCAAGAATGATGTAGAGAATGAGTAGATGACTTTGTCTCACTTCGTCCAAATCCGTGGACGATCGGTTAATGAAGTTGCCGTGGGAATTGGGTGATGGAATGAAATGAACTGTGAAATTCCATACACCCCAAATACTATCATAATCTTTTCTCTCTAAAATGAAATCAACCAAGTGAAGTGAGGAGGAGAGAGAGGGCCGGCCACTTTATAGAAGGAGGGAGGTGACCGTAGGAGAAAGAGGGTGACCATAAGACATGAAGCTTCTCACAAAATATCTTAAGCTTAACAAAACTCATTAAAGCTAAAGCATGACTCACTAACCTAGTCATCATGCATTAATGAACCATTAAAAGCATCCAATGAAAAATCAACACCAATTAATCTTAGTCACCTCATCTAGAACCTTCTAGAAGAATCCACACTCATCTCAAGAAAAGACAAATCCGTCTTTAACCGAATGTTAAAAGACGGCTGATAGAAAACTGGAAACTGGCAACTTCCAAAAGTGATCCTGAAACGAATTTCAGGACAACCCCGAAACTGTATAAATATACCCGCATTTGTATTACGACCGAATACAAATGCAACTGAGATAAAGATATTATACCTACTCAATATAATACTTGGATCCGGCTTAAACCAAAGCCGACCAGTATCATTTGCCAGAAAAATAACACGTGCGTAAACGCACGTGCATTTTCCGAACCCTGCCATAAAACCATACGGCCTCTACAACGTTTCGCCCGAACTTGGGAAACTGTCTGTGGGGGACTCTAATGACTCGTCAGTACCCTGGCAGTAGGTTTAACCACAAACCGTCAGCGGCACTAGCAATGCGTAACGGCTGCCCATGGACTGACCTCAAGGGATGCCGATGAGCGAACTCATCCGGAAAACCCTACTGAGCCTAACAGTGACAATGTATATACAGTCCGGTCCGTTCGTCTATGAGTATCGCATATCTGCCTAGGGGGCTAGTAACGTCAGACCCCCAATAGCAGTATAAGTCGTGTCGGAGTGAAGCCCAATAACACCCTGAAATACTACTGGAGTACCTACCAGTAAATCTCTTGCCATGGCCATGGACTTTGTGTAATGGCTCTCCTAGACACAGCACGACCTCACCCCCAATACCGGGAGAGAAGAATCCCCTGCCGATCCGCTCACGTGCCTCCATATGGCTCGGGACTGTACCCAAAAGCTACCTGTTTGCACGACTCCTTTGAGTCGTGGTAGGGTAGAAATCAAAGCACAGTGAGAACTCACACGAGACAAATGACGACCTCAGGTCGATGAACTAACCTGTACACATGTCACCAGGGAACTGCTATCTGACGATATGTATAATACCAACTAGCAGGTTCCCGGCGAGTCCTGTCCGGTGTACTCATAAGCCAATGAGCACCTGTATACATCTTAGGTGATCCAACTAACACCAGTAGCTTGTGAGACCGGCCACCGCCCCTCGTCGGGGTCTCGACTGTACACACTAGTCTACTCCGGAGTATCGATGCCCTGTCTCGAAACTCCCACGACTAGGGACCACAATTAAGGATATGCATATAAACCACCCAACTCTCACGTATATGATCGCCATCATACTGTTGGTAGTAAAGCAAGATCCTAAGGGCTCTATCAAATTGCAACATGTAATCAGTCACCTGATCATGTACACGACTGATAAAGGCAAACCAGATAGCATACTATCATCTTGAGTAAGACTGTCCTACCGGTATAGGTCCTCCGCAATCATTGCAATCACGTACCTGTGATCCAATAATTGACTATGAGGGCACTATCTCCAACAATCTCCCACTTGCACTCAAGGCTAATTATTGCGATGTCGACTACTCACAGCCCGTGTGAAACCGAACATCCAACTCCTCTACTAATCAGTTTCACAAAGCCCGTTTGTAAAACTATTGTGTTCGAGAAATAGCCTCAGTGAGTGGATCCGCCTAGAAGTTTCTTTCTATATCTCTCTTAATCTCAAATTCACGGAGAAAGCCATCTCCTGAATCGAGTAATACCTGTCTTAGAATATGTCTGGATATCTGATGGGACCTAGTTCATAAATGAACTCCAAATCCAAACTTCTTAGACTGTATCGATCACTGAACCTAATCAGTATCCGGCACCATGCCACCCACAGTATTCTCTTGGACCACCTGTCCATAATACTGTCCCTCTTTGTCAGAGGGAAAACTATAACTCTGACAATCACTCTGTCATCCATGTCACCTTTGAAGCTTGGAATGATAACCGTCTCCCGAAGGAGGCTGTCGTCATCAAACCCGTAGAACATGTACTTATGTTCTAAAACCGCTTCCTTATGTTTCTCCAGGATTGGATTAATACAAACTTATTGCATCTAGTGCAAAAACAACATTTGGTTTGGTACTTGACATCTCATGATTGACTCAATTGCCTAAGCAAGTGATCTGCCAATCATGCACATCCCTCTCCCCTTTAGTCTGTAAGACACCTTTAGAGAGGGTGACTCCATCACCTGCAGGTACACCACCATGCTAGGAGTCAACTATTCCAAAAACCATTAGAATATCTGTCAAAGTACCCACATTGGGAAACTACCCAAATATAGATCTAAAACCATAGATCCAGAAACCAGAATGTCAAATATTATATCCATATTCTATCTGGAGAAACAACTGTGTGACGACCACAGTACAACCGATCGTAGTATAGGAATTTCACTTCCTACTATGTGTATATCATCCAGATACCATGACATCACACCCTACTACCTCCTTAACAGATCCATCCCCTATTCTGATGAAGTCAAACCTATGACTGTCACATCAAAAAATAGATGATCTATCTCCGCTATAACTGCTCTAGTCTATAGATAGACATAAGCTACTTGCCCACCATGCTTCCGTTGCTCCCACTGACTACGACAACCCTCCTACCGGGTCTCATAGCCTGGAACAACAGTAGTGTCAAGTCTGGGTAGATAATAACCTCCCTGTCACCGTCCTTGAGGCTACCGAAGTACCTCTCGGGTGTCTGAGGTTACCCACCATATCTGCGGAGTGGCTATTGGAATGTCAAACCTGATTGAATATATAGGTCCTATTAAATTTTCCGTAATCGTTCGCGGTTCTGGAATCACTTCCAGTTCTACCATACTCCCACTACTGTTTTCTGAAAAAGATCCATTTTACTAAAACTGTGGCGAGTCAAGAACAATATCACTATTGATCTTCTAAATGGTAAAATATCAACCCTCGTCATAGCCAGGGTCAACCCACAAACAGCCATTACAGAAACCCACAAACAGCCATTACAGAAACGTGCCCTGAGTTTTCCAGAGTCTGGTTTTAAGCATAAGCTGGACAACTCCCCGTACCTCAATATCTTTTAAGGTACGAACTATTCTATATCCAATATAGAAACTTTGGCACTAATTTAATTGGAACCAGATTCAAATCATGCAGCTGTCTCCAGTGCATATCATCTTAATGGAAAGAGGCTAATCAGCATTACTCAACTTAGGAATCCATCCAATTATGAGTAACCTGAAAGAGAAACACGTTTCTCAAAACCATCACTATCATCTGAATACCAATCACAAGAATCTACATCTTCGATCTCTTTGAAGAATCCCGATACTTGTGATACCTGGTTCTTGTTAGTGTTTATGCCCTAGAAGGCCATTACTGTATCATACTAGCTTGTATATTACTTAATGGAAGCTTGGGATATTCACATGTATATAACAGTCTTGCTAAACATGGTAGTATGCTACTTGGTTTTTCTATCTTAATATGTGAGTGTACGTATTGATAGAGCTCTTAGGATCTTGCTTGGCTACCAGCGTTGTGATGGCAGTCACACTAGTGGGGGCTGGGTAGTCTACAAGCACATCCTTATTCAGGTCCCCGGTCGTTGGATTATCGAGACAGAGCATCGATACTCCGGAGTAGACTGGTGTGTACGCTTCTCATCCCAGTTGGGGAGATGGTCTGTCCCACAGCCGTCAGTACGTCGTACTGGAGATAGTATACAGGTGCTCGTTAGGTTACGGGTACACCGGACAGGACTCACAGGGAACTGTTGGTTGGTTTGATACCAGTCGTCAGTGAACAGTTCCCAGGTGACATGAGTACAGCGTAGTCCGCAGACTTGACACTGCTACTTCGCCTCGAGTGTGTCCCACTGTTCTTAGATTGCTACCCTACCACGGCTCAAAGGAGTCGTGCAAACAGGTAGCAGTTGGGTGCAGTCCCGAGCACTTGGAGGCAGTGGCGGTTAGACAGGATTCGTCCCTCCCGGTATTGGGAGTAGATATCGTGCTGTGTCAGAGAGCCATTACGCAAAGTCCCTGGCCAGGGCAAGCGAGATTTGCTGGTAGGTTCCAGCAGTTTCTCAGGGTGTAATGGGCTTCACTCCGACACGACTTATACCGCTATTAGGGGACTGACGCTTGCCGCCCCCCTAGGCCCGATATGCGATAGTCTTGGACGAACGGACCGGACTGTATGGAGATTGTCACATCAGACTCAGTAGGAGTTCGGATGGGTTTACTCATCGGCCTTCTTATCGACAACTACCTGGGGACCGTTACGTACAGCTAGTGCCGCTTGCGGTCTGTGGTTAAACCCACTGCCAGCGTAGTAGTCGAGTCTCTAGAGTCCCACACAGAGAGTTTCCTACTCCAGGCGAAACGATATAGAGGTTGCATGGTTTTGCGACAAAGGGTTCGGACGCATACGTGCGTTTACGCGCGTACGACTTTCGGGCAGTTTTTACCAGTCGGCTTTGGTTTAAGCCAGTTACTGGTATCCGGTTATTGGATTTTTACAGTCTAAAGTTTTTCCGTATTTTTACGGATCGGAGGGGCGTTCTCGTAATTACTCGAGAAGCTTCTAGAAGATGTGACTAAGGAGGTTTGTTTTGGAAAGAGAGTGAGTCATAGTGGTGATTCATTCACTTCATTAATGCACATTTATTGCTTAATGACTCATGCTAATGAATCACCACTAGATATTTCATAAAGCATGCTTATTCATTTCTATTATTCATTTTTATTGAAAATAAGAATGCTTCATGATATTATGATACACTCTCTCTCTTCTCTCATTATCATATCTCACATTCTCTCTCCTCAAGCTCTCATCTTCAAACCCTAATCCTTAATCCTCATGTGTTGAGATCAAAGGATTAGTTAGACTAAACAATCCATAACCTTCACTCTTTATCATCCTATCATCTTTGATTAGCAATCAAAGTTGATTAGTTACCTCAAGTTAGAGGTTTAGCTTGGAGTTTCGCTCTCGGGTGGATCGTCTACTACCTAGAGAAGGCCGAGGAGAACAAAGGAGGACGTAAAGAAGAAGGACCGGTTCATTAGGTATAATCCCTAATCTCTTATGAAAAGAAACTCATAGAATACGGTTTTTTAGAGTTTAGCTTCGATTCAAGCGGTTAGTCGATGTTCGTTGTTTAAACTTGATAGTTTTTGAAAATTCCGCCTCCCCATAAGTACTGGGGTGAACTACATCGACTTACAGTGGTATCAGAGCCTCGCTAAACACTAAATAACTTAATCGCAAATTTGTACGAATTTCGAACGAAAAAACGAACCCGGAAAACCCTAGTTCTGTTAAGTTTCTGTCGAACCTAAAATGAAGTCCTAAAATTTTTTTGGTGTGTTCAGAGAGCTTGACATGACTACAGGAGAACACCCAAGAAATTCGAGCCAATGATTCGACTAAAGCGCCGCGGAAGCGCGGCGGATCGCACCGATCCGCCGCGCTTCCGCGGCCGAGTTGCCGAGTCATGGGCTCAATTTTTTTTGGTGGGTCCCCTGTGACATTTGGGGTTTTCTGGAATATTTAATTATTGCTCAGGTTACTGTTTAACAGAGCAGATTTTGGAGCAATTTTGAAGTTGTTTATTCGATCGAAAAATACAGTATTTGCGTATTGGATTATATGTGTGATTGTTTGATGTGTTCGTAAACCTCCCCCAACTGCTAGTATGTCGGTTGGCAGGGGGTTGCACATTTCTGAAATGGCTATATCTGTTTGTGCATATAAACTGTATTGGACTGTTGTGGTGTATAGCCGGGGTTAACAATGGTTTATTGATTTATTCATTTGTTGTAAATGTAATTTGTTGTAATATTATTTTCGCGGGGCACTTCCAGGTTGCGGTTGTAGCCACCGTTGTATTATTTCATTTTACTGTTTTTGCTCCTAGGACTGACCCAAGGTGGGGTACACAGACTGCCGGGTGGGTAGTTTGCCGTACCCGTAGGGGTCGAGGGTGGGGTAAACGGCTATTCATCACAACTGTGTAATCTGTCTTTTCTTGCAGGCTCGAAAGAAATACAGATTGCTTGCAAATCCAATATTGTTTATCTGTGTTCTGGAATGAATATCATTGCGTCAGACGAATGTAAAATATCTATATTTACTATAGCTATTTAGACGTCACTTATGTTTTACACCCGCGCTAGCCCAGCCCCCGCTCTGTCGTTAGTTAAGTAACCTAACGGGTGATGACGGGACCCCGTGGCGAATGCGGATGGCATAAGAGGACGTTATATTTTTCGTTGTTTTCTGCAATGATAGGTTAATGATGGGACGCATTATCTATAATGCAAAGTAAAACAAACCAAAGTTTAAATCGTTGGAACAATTTAAAAGAAACCACTCGGTTATTTTTAAAACAGATATTTTTAAATGCGGAGATTTAACCACTCCTTTTAAAAGCTATCAGGTTCCTTCGGTTATATCAAGTTCACTACGTTCACGGTTTCGCCAAAACCATTCGTAGCCCTCCGTCATTTCATCTGGGTATTCAGTAGTATTCAAGCTATGTATTTTGACCTAACGCCAAGGCATAGTGTTTGGTAGCTGCTGGATATTCATTTGTTGCATAGATAGATGAGTTAGTTTGGGACAGTCGTATTATCATTTTGGCCGAACGTCAAGGATATATACGGATGGGTTCAAACTGACAGGATAATGATGGGTAGAACTTGACATGTGACTTATGACATTTTGACCTAACGCCAAGGTCATAAGAGCATGGGGCAAAAACTTATATCGGGAATTTCTAAAGAAACTGAAATTTGCAAAGAGATGCATACCATTTGGAGTTTGATGAATGTTGGTAGGATTCCTTCAACATTATCATACGATGATATTTGGATCCCGATCCTACTGTGAGTATATGCTACTTATCAGGATATTCGTCGCTTAACGATCAATGCTATAAACCTAGTAGGTGTCCAGAAAAGTGTCAGCGGGGTTACGCCCCCAGAGAAAAGAGGTTATTTAATTAAGGAAGTTCGCGAAAGCGTTGGAAAACCTCCCTCGAAGTATCGACACCGGCCTGGCTGAACGGTTAAGCAAGTATTGTACGGTGAGAATAGTCTTGGCTAATTCTTCTTTTATGGTTTGAGGAAGGATTTGAGAAACAGTGGGAGCCATCCAGTTTAGATAAACTAAAAACCACTCTAAACTTGCAAGAGCATCATGCTAAAGAGTTTTCTTCTCTCTCTCCTAATTGCAGCGACCCTGAAAATGACTGGACTTAAGTTACTTTTAGAGAAAAATATACTGACGGGGCCAAACTATAAAGATTGGCTGCGGAATGTCAAGATGGCTTTGACCTATGACAAACTGGGGTACGTCCTCACCGCTACAGCACCTGCTGTCCTTGGTCCCAAATCCAGCAATGCGGATAAGGAAATCCGCAAAACCTGGGATTTAGATTGCGCGAGAGCCAAGTGCATCGTGCTTGCCTCGATGAATAATGAACATCAGAGGAGGCACGAGGATATGTCCTTAGATGGCATATTTCTCCATACAAAGGAACTTTATGGAGAGCAATCTCGTATAGCAAGATACGAGACCTCTAAGAAATTATTTCGAGCGAGGTTGGCTGTCGGGTCATCGGTAGGTGAACATGTCCTACAGATGATCGGCTATATTGAAGAGCTCGCGGACCTTGGGACGACTTTGGATAATGAGCTCTATACAGACCTTGTTCTCCAGTCCCTTCCTCCCACCTACGCCCAGTTTATCCTCAACTTCAATCTTCAAGGAAAAGAAGTTGAACTTGCGGAACTCCTAAACATGTTAAGGAGTGCAGAGGGCACCTTGCAGAAGGCAAGGGAAACACCCGCTATGTTTGTTGGCGGTTCATCTTCTTCAGGGTCCAAGGCTAGGGCTAAAGGAAGGAAGAAGAAGGCCGCACCCAGACCTAGAGGAGGTGTTAGTAAGGTGGGAAAGAAGGGAAAGAAAAAGTTTACAGCACCGGTAGTTGGCCTGGATGAGTGCTTCCATTGTCACAGGAAAGGGCACTGGAAGAAGGATTGCAAGGCGTGGAACGCCAAGAACCAGGAACCGAAGCAAGCTGTGGCTTCGACTTCAGGTGTGTTTGTAATTGAGAATTGTCTGTCGATCAACTCTACTTCCTGGGTATTGGATACCGGGTCAGGATCTCATATTTGCAATTCATTGCAGGCACTGAGAAACCGTAGAGTGCTGAAGGAAGGTGATATGATCCTCAGGGTTGCTAACGGAGCTAGCGTGGGAGCTGCGTCCGTCGGGGATTATCACCTAGGATTGACGAGTGGACACATTTTGGTTTTACATAACTGTTATTTTGTACCCAGCTTAACGTGTAATATCATATCTGTTTCCTTGTTATCAAATAAAGGTTATGATTTCACGTTTGTAAGAGATGTTGTCAACATCCACCTTAATCATGGATTGATTGGGTCCGGTACTCTAAATAACGGCATATATGTGTTAAACCAACTCCAAATTTTCAATGTCCAGAACACACTAAAAAGAAAGTCTCCAGATTTAAATAAAGCTTTCTTATGGCATTGTAGACTGGGTCACATCAATGAGAGAAGGTTGACTAAGTTGCATAGAGAAGGATATTTGGACACGTTCGAATATCAAACTTATGACACTTGTCAATCTTGTCTCAAAGGAAAGATGACAAAGACTCCATTTACTGGACAAGGAGTAAGAGCGAGCGAGCTCTTAGGACTCATACACAGTGATGTATGCGGTCCAATGTCTACACATGCGAGAGGTGGTTATTCCTATTTCATTACTTTCACGGATGATTACTCAAGATACGGATTCATTTATCTGATGAAACATAAATCCGAGGCTTTTGAGAAATTCCAAGAGTATAAGAATGAAGTAGAAAACCAAACCGGCAAAAGTATAAAGACACTTAGATCTGATCGAGGTGGTGAATACTTGAGTGCCGAGTTCCTAGGTTACCTAAAAGAGAAAGGAATTCTCTCTCAGCTTACTCCTCCATACACTCCACAGCATAACGGTGTATCGGAGAGACGGAATCGAACCCTATTAGATATGGTACGATCCATGATGAGTAATGCTGAGTTACCGCGATCTTTCTGGGGTTATGCGCTAGAATCAGCGGCATATCTTTTGAACATGGTACCTACCAAGACTGTGCCTACCACTCCATATCAGATGTGGAGTGGGAAGAAACCCCATCTACAGTATGTAAAGATTTGGGGATGTCCAGCTTTTGTTAAAAAGCAGCATGTGGACAAGCTCGAGGCACGATCAGTAAAATGTTTGTTTGTGGGATATCCAAAGCACTCCAGGGGATATCTATTCTATTACGCAGAGGAACAGAAGGTATTTGTTTCTCGTAATGCCCATTTTCTAGAACATCAGTTTTTAGAAAAGGAATCAAGTGGGAGCGAAATAGAACTGGAAGAAATTCCAGAACCACAAACTGCTACTGAAAGTTTGGTAGAACCAGAGGTTCAAGAAGAACAGAACATTCCCGCACCCCTCCGCAGGAGTAGTAGGCCGTCTCGTCCGCCTGAGAGATACTACGGTTTTCTCATAGATGGGGATAGAGAGGATTGCATCATAGATGATGATGAACCTACTGACTTCCAGCAGGCCATCCAGAGCGGCGACTCGGTACGATGGCTAGATGCAATGCGGACCGAAATGGAGTCCATGTACACCAACAAAGTATGGACTTTGGACTTTGCTCCAGATGGGGTAAAACCCATAGGATGCAAATGGATCTTCAAGAAAAAGATTGGTGTAGATGGACAGGTGGAAACCTATAAGGCTAGACTTGTTGCAAAGGGTTTTCGTCAAAGACCTGGTTTGGACTATGACGAAACTTTTTCTCCAGTGGCTATGCTCAAATCCATTCGGGTCCTTCTTGCTATTGCTACCTTCCATGATTATGAAATCTGGCAGATGGACGTAAAGACGGCTTTTCTGAATGGAAATTTAGAAGAGAGCGTCTATATGGATCAGCCAGAGGGTTTCAATCAGAGTGGGAGCAGCGGGAAAGTGTGCAAGCTGCTTAAGTCTATTTATGGACTAAAGCAGGCATCGCGGAGTTGGAACATCTGTTTTGATGAGACAGTCAAAGAATATGACTTTATCAAAAATCCAGATGAACCGTGCATATATAGTAAAGTTGTGGCCAGAAGTGTCGTATTCCTCGTCTTGTACGTGGATGACATTCTATTGATAGGAAATGACATTCCTATGCTACAATCTGTCAAAGGATTCTTGTCACACAGGTTCTCCATGAAAGACCTGGGTGATGCCTCTTACATTCTGGGGATCCGGATCTATCGTGATAGATCCAAGAGGATGTTGGGACTTTCGCAGTCCAGGTATATCGACACTGTACTGAAAAGATTCAGTATGGAAGATTCTAAGCGCGGTAATCTACCGGCTTGTCACGGAATCACCCTCTCCAAAGAGATGTCTCCCAAGACTGATTTGGAAAGGGAACGCATGTCTGTTATACCCTACGCTTCTGCGGTAGGCTCTATAATGTATGCGATGTTGTGTACCAGACCAGATGTAGCTTACGCACTGAGCGTGGTAAGCCGGTATCAGTCAGACCCAGGGGAGAAACACTGGATAGCAGTAAAGAACATTCTCAAGTACCTGAGGAGGACTAAGGAGATGTTCTTGGTTTACGGCGGAAAAGACCTCAGGTTGGAGGCCTTTGCTGATTCCGGCTTCCAGAGTGATAAGGACGATTCCAAGTCCATGTCGGGTTATGTCTTTACCCTCAATGGAGGGGCGGTGTGCTGGAAGAGCTCCAAGCAGGACACCGTTGCTGACTCGACGATGGAAGCGGAGTATATAGCTGCTTGCGATGCCGCAAAAGAAGCAGTCTGGATGAAGAAGTTCCTAACAGAACTTCAGGTGGTTCCTACCATAGTTGATCCAATACCTCTGTATTGCGACAACAACGGAGCTATAGCTTTAGCGAAGGAACCAAGGTCCCATCAGAAGTCCAGACACATCTTGAGGCGGTATCACCTGATCAGGGAGATCATTGATCGTCAGGAGATCGAGGTTCGGAGAGTTGCTTCAGAAGAGAACATTGCTGATCCATTCACGAAGGCCCTTCCTCAGATTCAGTTCGAGAGGCTACTCGAGATCATTGGTCTGCGATATGCCAGTACATGGCCCTAGTGCAAGTGGGAGATTGTTAGTGTTTATGCCCTAGAAGGCCATTACTGTATCATACTAGCTTGTATATTACTTAATGGAAGCTTGGGATATTCACATGTATATAACAGTCTTGCTAAACATGGTAGTATGCTACTTGGTTTTTCTATCTTAATATGTGAGTGTACGTATTGATAGAGCTCTTAGGATCTTGCTTGGCTACCAGCGTTGTGATGGCAGTCACACTAGTGGGGGCTGGGTAGTCTACAAGCATATCCTTATTCAGGTCCCCGGTCGTTGGATTATCGAGACAGAGCATCGATACTCCGGAGTAGACTGGTGTGTACGCTTCTCATCCCAGTTGGGGAGATGGTCTGTCCCACAGCCGTCAGTACGTCGTACTGGAGATAGTATACAGGTGCTCGTTAGGTTACGGGTACACCGGACAGGACTCACAGGGAACTGTTGGTTGGTTTGATACCAGTCGTCAGTGAACAGTTCCCAGGTGACATGAGTACAGCGTAGTCCGCAGACTTGACACTGCTACTTCGCCTCGAGTGTGTCCCACTGTTCTTAGATTGCTACCCTACCACGGCTCAAAGGAGTCGTGCAAACAGGTAGCAGTTGGGTGCAGTCCCGAGCACTTGGAGGCAGTGGCGGTTAGACAGGATTCGTCCCTCCCGGTATTGGGAGTAGATATCGTGCTGTGTCAGAGAGCCATTACGCAAAGTCCCTGGCCAGGGCAAGCGAGATTTGCTGGTAGGTTCCAGCAGTTTCTCAGGGTGTAATGGGCTTCACTCCGACACGACTTATACCGCTATTAGGGGACTGACGCTTGCCGCCCCCTAGGCCCGATATGCGATAGTCTTGGACGAACGGACCGGACTGTATGGAGATTGTCACATCAGACTCAGTAGGAGTTCGGATGGGTTTACTCATCGGCCTTCTTATCGACAACTACCTGGGGACCGTTACGTACAGCTAGTGCCGCTTGCGGTCTGTGGTTAAACCCACTGCCAGCGTAGTAGTCGAGTCTCTAGAGTCCCACACAGAGAGTTTCCTACTCCAGGCGAAACGATATAGAGGTTGCATGGTTTTGCGACAAAGGGTTCGGACGCATACGTGCGTTTACGCGCGTACGACTTTCGGGCAGTTTTTACCAGTCGGCTTTGGTTTAAGCCAGTTACTGGTATCCGGTTATTGGATTTTTACAGTCTAAAGTTTTTCCGTATTTTTACGGATCGGAGGGGCGTTCTCGTAATTACTCGAGAAGCTTCTAGAAGATGTGACTAAGGAGGTTTGTTTTGGAAAGAGAGTGAGTCATAGTGGTGATTCATTCACTTCATTAATGCACATTTATTGCTTAATGACTCATGCTAATGAATCACCACTAGATATTTCATAAAGCATGCTTATTCATTTCTATTATTCATTTTTATTGAAAATAAGAATGCTTCATGATATTATGATACACTCTCTCTCTTCTCTCATTATCATATCTCACATTCTCTCTCCTCAAGCTCTCATCTTCAAACCCTAATCCTTAATCCTCATGTGTTGAGATCAAAGGATTAGTTAGACTAAACAATCCATAACCTTCACTCTTTATCATCCTATCATCTTTGATTAGCAATCAAAGTTGATTAGTTACCTCAAGTTAGAGGTTTAGCTTGGAGTTTCGCTCTCGGGTGGATCGTCTACTACCTAGAGAAGGCCGAGGAGAACAAAGGAGGACGTAAAGAAGAAGGACCGGTTCATTAGGTATAATCCCTAATCTCTTATGAAAAGAAACTCATAGAATACGGTTTTTTAGAGTTTAGCTTCGATTCAAGCGGTTAGTCGATGTTCGTTGTTTAAACTTGATAGTTTTTGAAAATTCCGCCTCCCCATAAGTACTGGGGTGAACTACATCGACTTACAGTTCTCTACTTTATTCTTATACCCACAACTTCTCAAAACTTAGACCATGTATTTCTACGAAACACTTGTCTAAATACTAGAGAAGTTATAAGTAAACAGAACATAGTACGAGGACCTACCCCTTTGTCCTGATAGACACTGGACAACATACAATACTCTGTATAAGTCCGCTGAGTTGAACAACTCATAACCTGTGCGTTGTAGGTTGAAAACTGTACCCTGGCGATTTCCTCAAATATCACCAATTACAACGAATTCCGATATAATGAGGATAATTACCTAATTCCCAATATCTTACTCCCACTCATCATCTGTAAAACCATACAGATATGAGAATGAAACCCGGTAAATACATACCCTTGGAGTAAGTGTCTAATCGGGAAAACAGTTTTTTCCTTTAACAATGCACTGAAACATGAAAATGTTTCGTAGGGGTATCCTGGTATTCATAGCAATGCCTCTTCCATAATCCAATTCATGACTTCAACCGTATATTTTATTGCCATCTATCCAAATCCCTTTATTTGTCTTTAGTCGTTACCTTCTGTACACCATCGTTAGGCTAAATGGTTTTCTTCCTTCCCTACCGTTCGGCACCAGCCTATGGTTTGGAAGAAGACTATCCAGTAAGCATAATAGGTGTACCCTCCTAAACCAAGGAGTACTCGCAACTGAGAGAAGGTGATGATAAAAGACAACTGAATAATACCGTATTCTTTTAAAGGTGAAATAGGAGTGGCGATGAAGTACGCGGTTTTAGTCGTGAATGATATCAGTCGCAATTTACTTTGCCCTCTTTCTAATCCCTTTATTTTGTCTTTACATATTACCTTCTGCACACCCTACTTAGGCTAATTGGTTTTCTTCATTCTCTACCTTTCGGCACCAGCCTATGGTTTGGAATAAGACTATCCAATAAGCGTAATAGGTGTACTCTCCTAAACCAAGGAGCCCTCGCAACCTGAGAGAAGGTGATAATAAAAGACAACTGAATAAACCAATTCTATTTCTCCTGAACCTGGATCCATCCTCGAAGAAGTCCCTTCGAGTTCGTATATAACCATACGATGGATCTATCCAATGGAAGTGGATATCCGTAGTAATACGGGTGTTCTGAGAAATGCAAAGGGTAAAAGAAGGAGTGGCAATGACTTATGCAACACAGACAAATCAAAAGCCAGTATTTTAAGAAGGTTTGGTCAACCTGGTCACTGAGTCATAGTCTAGGGTCGGTCAAAGGTCGCTGCCAAAGAGAGAGAGAAAAGAAACACTCTGCGTGCACTCTAACCTAGATCAAAATGGTCATCACTTTATCTAATCCGGAAACCTCCCACTGTCCTGTCAAATTCTCCTCCAAACCTAAAGAAGAATCAATCGGGATAACCCGAAGAGTAAACCAACTCATCAGTGGGAATCAGGATCCAACTCTCATCGCATGATAACGTGATGGTATGCATCCACGTTACTCATACTCCAGAAGGTATGCGCATACTTGGCAAGTTTCAGTTTCTTTAGAAACTCCCGATATGATTTTTGCCCCATGCTCTTATGACCTTGGCGAAAGTCAACAAATCATAAGTCACATGTCAAGTTCTGCCCGTCATTATCTTGTTAATTTGAACCCACCCGTACATACCCTTGACGAAAGCCAACAAGGTAATACGACTGTCCCAAACCAACACATCTATCTATGCAACAAATGAATACCCCAGCAACTACCAAACACTATGCCTTGACGAAAGCCAATAAACATAGCTTGAATATTACTGACCATCCATAAGAAACGACGGAGGGCTACGTTAAAGGTTTTTGGCGAAAAACCTTTAACGTAATGAACTTGATCTCGTTGAAGGAACCTGATAGCTTTTTATAAATATAGTGGCGAAAACCTTTGCTAAAGAGGTCACTCCCGGTGAAGGGATCTCGACTCTTTCCTCGTGGAATGAGGTGCAGGATATTCCACTGAATACCGCGATGCAAAGCAACTTGTAATCGACTATAGTGAAGTTATTACCCTGACGCAAACTTCTGCCCAAGGGGTCAGTCCCGATGAAGGGATATCAGCCCATGCCCCGTCGAATGAGGTGCAGGATATTCCACTGAATACCGCTATGCATAACAAAAGGAAACGTCTTTGCAATAACACTTTTTAAATTTGTTCCAACAACTGTAAACAGGTTTGTTTTACTTTGCATTGATCAGAATCAACACAGTCCCATCAATTATCACACCAGAAAAGAACGAAAATAAAATGTACGTATATGCCATCCGCATTCGTCACTGGGTCCCGTCATCACCCGTTAGGTTACTTAACTAACGACAGAGCGGGGAATGGACTAGCGCGGGTGTAAAACATATACAACATCTAATAGTATATAAACCAATATACAATAATCGCTCCAGGCGTGATAGTATGCAACATTACAGAAAAGTAATAAGCATCACAGAACAATACAGATAATCTGGGATCCCCGGATTTCACAGAGCCGCTGCTGAAACCCGACGTTCCCCTGTCGTGTGGATAGCCTGTGCAATGAAACCTAGACCCCTACGGGTGCAGCAAGTTACCCGCCAAAACCTGAAGCGAGGCAGCCCCCTACAGCATAGTGAATGGACCACCCAGCACTCCACGGAATCCGGTAAGCTTGAGCACCCCTCCTTGGGTCAACCTGTACCCCTACGAGTGCGGCGAATAGTCTGCCAATTCTAGAGTGGGGGCCTCTCTGCCTCTCAAAGCCATGAGATGCGGACCCGTTGCTTCTCAGAACCCGGCTATCCGTGCACTCCGTCTCGGGGCAAAACCTAGTACAGTAATGAAAAATAGTACAATAGGTACATCGACCGCAACCTGGTCGTGCCCCAAAAGAATATTATACAACAGGCAGTGACGGCAGTCCACAAATTGGACGCTCGCCCCGCAATATCAAATGTACAAATAAACTCAAACTGTACTACCATTGCACACTGCTATCCACCACGACAAATCCGCAACATCACAGCACAACACAGAACATCAACGCGAATGTCACGTTCGCAAACCCGTCTAAAAGAACTATAGCAATCAGACGCGGTTTACCGATCAAATGACATTCCCGGTCGGAGATATAATGTAAGCACTGTAAACTAACGTGTTCAAATTTCGATCGACCAAATATCAAAAAGTGGGCCCCACGACTTACTGGTGAACAGTAACAAAATCTGGGCCAAAACGATATTTACCAAAAACCAAAAAATCCAACAGAGAACCCACTGTACAAATTTGGGAGCATGAGCTCACCAAGTGGCCGCGGATGCGCGGTCAAACTATGGGTTTGACCGCATTTCCGCGGCGGTTTGGTGGAGTCACGTGCCCAAATTTGGTGGGGGTTCTTAGAAAAGCCTACACACATTTCTGAGACATGTAGAATAATTTTACGAGATCATTTGAAATCGACAGAAACTGTGAGCTTGGAATTTTGCAATTTTCGATTTCCGGTTCGATCGATGTTTTAAACGCGTTAGCACAAGTTAGCATAGCAAAATGGTTAGGCTCTGATACCACTGTAAGTCCACGCTAGCGCCCCGGCCGTCTACAGACGCCAAATGCGGAACAAAAAACTTTTAATTGGCGCTATCGTATACTTTAACCCGGATCTGCCATTATTGCTAAACTAACAAACTGTAAAGAGTGTAGAAAGGTTATACCGAACGATCCGAGTCCTTCGTTCTTTAACCATCATCCCACGCTCCGTTGCGGCTGCTCCGATCTCATCGATCTCTGATCTCCTCGTTCAGGTGGCACCACATCACTGATTCTTTAAACGGGCTCCCGCCTCTGACTTGAGGCAACTCGATCGTCAAGTTTGCTAAAAGAGACGACCAAGAATGATGTAGAGAATGAGTAGATGACTTTGTCTCACTTCGTCCAAATCCGTGGACGATCGGTTAATGAAGTTGCCGTGGGAATTGGGTGATGGAATGAAATGAACTGTGAAATTCCATACACCCCAAATACTATCATAATCTTTTCTCTCTAAAATGAAATCAACCAAGTGAAGTGAGGAGGAGAGAGAGGGCCGGCCACTTTATAGAAGGAGGGAGGTGACCGTAGGAGAAAGAGGGTGACCATAAAACATGAAGCTTCTCACAAAATATCTTAAGCTTAACAAAACTCATTAAAGCTAAATCATGACTCACTAACCTAGTCATCATGCATTAATGAACCATTAAAAGCATCCAATGAAAACTCAACACCAATTAATCCTAGTCACCTCATCTAGAACCTTCTAGAAGAATCCACACTCATCTCAAGAAAAGACAAATCCGTCTTTAACCGAATGTTAAAAGACGGCTGATAGAAAACTGGAAACTGGCAACTTCCAAAAGTGATCCTGAAACGAATTTCAGGACAACCCCGAAACTGTATAAATATACCCGCATTTGTATTACGACCGAATACAAATGCAACTGAGATAAAGATATTATACCTACTCAATATAATACTTGGATCCGGCTTAAACCAAAACCGACCAGTATCATCTGCCCGAAAAATAACACGTGCGTAAACGCACGTGCATTTTCCGTACCCTGCCATAAAACCATACGGCCTCTACAACGTTTCGCCCGAACTTGGAAAACTGTCTGTGGGGGACTCTAATGACTCGTCAGTACCCTGGCAGTGGGTTTAACCACAAACCGTCAGCGGCACTAGCAATGCGTAACGGCTGCCCATGGACTGACCTCAAGGGATGCCGATGAGCGAACTCATCCGGAAAACCCTACTGAGCCTAACAGTGACAATGTATATACAGTCCGGTCCGTTCGTCTATGAGTATCGCATATCTGCCTAGGGGGCTAGTAACGTCAGACCCCCAATAGCAGTATAAGTCGTGTCGGAGTGAAGCCCAATAACACCCTGAGATACTACTGGAGTACCTACCAGTAAATCTCTTGCCATGGCCATGGACTTTGTGTAATGGCTCTCCTAGACACAGCACGACCTCACCCCCAATACCGGGAGAGACGAATCCCCTGCCGATCCGCTCACGTGCCTCCATATGGCTCGGGACTGTACCCAAAAGCTACCTGTTTGCACGACTCCTTTGAGCCGTGGTAGGGTAGAAATCAAAGCACAGTGGGAACTCACACGAGACAAATGACGACCTCAGGTCGATGAACTAACCTGTACACATGTCACCAGGGAACTGCTATCTGACGATATGTATAATACCAACTAGCAGGTTCCCGGCGAGTCCTGTCCGGTGTACTCATAACCCAATGAGCACCTGTATACATCTTAGGTGATCCAACTGACACCAGTGGCTTGTGAGACCGGCCACCGCCCCTCGTCGGGGTCTCGACTGTACACACTAGTCTACTCCGGAGTATCGATGCCCTGTCTCGAAACTCCCACGACTAGGGACCACAATTAAGGATATGCATATAAACCACCCAACTCTCACGTATATGATCGCCATCATACTGTTGGTAGTAAAGCAAGATCCTAAGGACTCTATCAAAGTGCAACATGTAATCAGTCACCTGATCATGTACACGACTGATAAAGGCAAACCAGATAGCATACTATCATCTTGAGTAAGACTGTCCTACCGGTATAGGTCCTCCGCAATCATTGCAATCATGTACCTGTGATCCAATAATTGACTATGAGGGCACTATCTCCAACAAATCTCGTACAGGCAAGCCTCGATCTTTCTGCAGTAATCAACCCAAGTGCCGACGAGATCTTCATCATGGAAGTTCACGAGTGTCGCCAGTATTAGATTGACTTCAACGGCAAAATCCATAGCAGAAGTGAGGGCCTCCCCATTGAGATCTTCGATAAATTCGCTCAACATTCGCCGGCTATTTGCGGCGCCTCTGGAAGATATGCGTTTAGCGAAGGGCCCTGCGGGCATTGGAATGCGAGAATCAAAAGGAGCTGGAGCCGGTGCAATTGCTGCAAAATGAATTACGGTCAAATGTCGACTCGGGAGATAAAGAAAACACATGAGGAATGAATTCTATTATACCGGCTGTGACAGGCGGCAGGATGGGGAGGACCGGAGGCACGGCTATTCTCTCGTTTCCTCCTCCGACCCGTGATGCTATGATCAATATGAAGAAGACTTAGCAATGATACGTCTATTCATAAAAGAAGGGGGAGACATTAGATGAAGAATATACTAACCAATACCAGAAGGTGGGACGATTTCTGACCGAAAGGAAAAATGCGAGTTCAACACCTAATATAAATGGTCGAAAAGGACTCCTGCAGAATTGCGACAATATACTGTCAATATGAGGATGGTACCCATAGTGAAACAAATAAGACACAAACCCATACCTTCCAATATTTGAGAGGGTACAGAAGAAGAAAAGGGGACAGTAAGTGTCAGAGCAGCTACCGACGACACTTCTTCAGACGGCATAACCTTAGGATTCACCGCGCCAATGCTCAAGAAAAGCAAAATATCATCAGAAGGGATGAACAGGTTTGAAAAAAACTCGAAAACAGTGACCCAAAGACTACCTGATAGATCATGGACTAAAACCGCGACGGAGGCGTCACCAGGTGTAACAGCTTTTTCACTTTCTCTCGGAGGAATAGATTCTGCGCCCATAGCCTCATCCCCTAACTCGACGAGGGCCGTCGTAACGCTTGCGACTCCCGCCGACACCAAGGAGCCACAGGGAAAAAGAGCAGCGGTCTGGACAGTCCCAGATTTCCGAGAAAGAGTAGCCACTTCGGGCTCTATAATCGCCAGCGCTTCACCTGCCATCCCATTGCCAGGACTTGACCTTGCAGAAAATGCGTATGTCAGAATTCGAGGATCGAGTTCTAATAAAAGACTAGGCTTTACATAACCTTGAAGTAGCTTTACAGCTTCTTCCCGAGCCGCGCGCGCAACCTGTCTATGGGCGGTAGACAGGACAAAGGGAACATCCACCGAAGGAGTATCAGCATGCGGAATACTGCTTGAGCCTGCACCTACAGCCAAAACGGCATCGCACTCCATCGCCGTGTGCTTCCTGTGCTTCCTTTCGGTCTGAGCCGTGAGAAATGACCTCCTCAAGACTTCCGACAAAGGGATGTCTCTGCCTCCGAAGCCGCTACGGCGTCCATCATCGGCTGCTTCAGCAAAGCCTCCTGCGGTGACTTTGGGAGGGCCGTAGCCACGGTAGCTGGCTCTAAAAATTTTGCTGCGTCGCTACACGGGATCGGCACTGCACTTGGAATAACCTGAGTTGAGGTTGCCCCTACAATAAGGTGAAAGAGAGGGTCAGAGCATGACTAAAAAGAATAGAGGAATAATTAAACGAATTACACCAAGGCCCAAAGAAGCGCGGAGCCTCTCTTCCTCCTCGAACGTCTTGAGGGAAACCGTGAGAGCCTCTTCAGCTGAAATACCTGTTGAAAAAGAGAGCGTCAGTAAAATCATAATAAAGAGAAAATGGATAGACGCAGAAGAATATAACTGCAGTATACCTGATTTTGCGATGGAGATCAACGCCGCTTCCTCACGAGCCAGCCGCGAGGGCAGCCTGTAGATCAGTTTTGGTCGCAGGCGTGTAGAACAAACCGTCATTGGTGCCGTATTCGCACAAGCCATCGCTATAGGGAGTGTGTGTCTCCTGGCCGAATACGACATCGGCAGAAAATAAAGACTTCTTCTTTTTCTATGAACGGACACCAGCGGACAATGACAAGAGCTTGCGCTTGGCAGGTATTTTTTGGGCAGCGGGTCCCAATTTCCATACCAGTGCCAGATTTCGGGGACTCCATGGCTACCGCAGTTACGGGAACACTGGGTTGAGGCTTTTCAGAGAAAGCGCGCGGGACCACAACCGTAGTGATTTCCCTCAAGGAAGGACGAATGGCAGTCCGTTGCTTTAAGGGGACAGATGGATTGCCAGCTGGGACAGCATCCTTATAATCAAGTAATAGCCGCCTCTCTTCCCTGATAACAGCATCCGTCATATGCGGGTACCACGCCACGTAGGCGTTTGAAGCTTTTGGCACGTAGCTCGGCTCGCTGATGAGAAAATTGGACCCCGTATTTAGTCGCGTAAAGTGGTGCAGTGCACTACGAATACCCTCTTCCGTAGCAGCCGGCTCGGCTAATAATGCCTCAAGAGGGACACCCTGATTGTATCCTGACTGTTAAGCGAAGCGATGCGGGTTATACCTCATGAACAGTGCCGAGGCGTTTTGCCTAAACACTAAAAAGCCTGGCCTAATTGAATACAGGTGCAGGATCTCCCGAGCCTTCAATGTGGGAGACCCGTCTTTGAAAGTATCACGCAACGGTTGCACCGCCTTGGTAGATTCCTTGCCGATAGTTAAAACTCTATCGACAAAGGTCATGCTGTCCCCAACCATACGCGGGCATAGGACCAGTCGCCGAGCCTCTCGCTGTGACGGGTATGACGCAGAAGCGTCAACCAGATACATGACCCGAGGAAAGTTATAACTATCATAGAAACGGGGTCGTTTATGAACACCGAAAGCACCTAGCACATGCATCTCGATCCACGACATGAAGTAGTGCAATGGAAGATGTACGGGCTTTATCCCCGGCTGAGTAGTGTCTGCCGCTAAGCTCAGGCCATGATATAGATGAGCCAGCCCTACGATCCCAACGGCCACACGTGTCCCTGGGATCATGCGGTGGACCGAATAGAAGAAAGACGACATCATGTAGCGAGGATGTGTTGGAAGCACAAACTAGCTCAACCACAGGCCGATGAACCCCAGGAAGAACGTCTCTTCGTTGACGTCTGGAGCAGCAAGCTCTGCGAAAGGGATGACCGGAATGTCTGGAATAAAGAAATTCTTCAAATCCGCCTCTGCCGTTGGCAAGTTATCTAAACCAAAACCGAACGGGTCATCAAGCATAGTGAATTTCGCATCTTGTTTTGACAAGACGTCTGGGGGAAGAAAGCGGGCGATGAAACCTGCAACCGTGCCCTCCAGACTCTAAGAACAATCTCTCATAAATGTTCAACACCTTGATTACACTTGGGAACCGGTGTTGAACAACATTCTCTGGAGTAAGGCCCATCACCACTGATTTGGTGGCAAAAATGTACTCATCAGGAGGAAGTATCTCCTCGTAATGTTCTCCTCTAACTGGTAGGCCCGAAATTTCTGGAAACTCCTCCAAGGAAATTGAAACTTCCCGATCCGATAGAAAAAATGTGTGGGTCGGGATATTCCATTGTTCCAGAAAAGTCTTGACCCACCATACATGAGGTGCGGGATATTGAAAAGGAGATGCATAAATTACGGGACACAACCCGAGCTTCGGCAGCAGGGAGTTCTTGGCATAAAGGATATACCGAGCCCACTGCAGGCAGCCGGCTGAATGGCGAGAAGTCAAACCTATCATATATACTTGTCCCTAAGGGCGCGACTTGCCTTGACATATGCGTCGCCCGAAAATATCCAAAGCCATCGAAGGCTATACGGGTATTGATGCCATAGAAGGCTGAAGGCGACCCTCCGAACTCCAGTTGACCTCCTCTATAGCATAATTCACTTGAGGCGATTTAGTGTAGTGAATTGCTGAAATTGGCTCTGAAGGCGCCGCACAAGAAAAACTGCGCCGACCCCGAATGATCTGATTATACCACGACCCCCATAAGTGAAGAGACTTCTGCTTCGGGTCATGATCTTTAATAAGCGTGAAGACTTTCCGATCCACGGGCGCGTCGGCGAAGGCGCTCTCTGAACGTACAAAAGGGAAGGAAGAGTCAAAAGCCATAGTATCTGCACAAAAAGAGACGAGATTTGGTTATCAATGCTATGTTCCGAATTCTGACACTTGGTACTTAAAAATGGTACCGCACTACAATGCAGAAAAAGGGACAAAGGGGGACCCACAAAATCAAGGTGGCGGCCCATCATTGATGGGGCAATCACTCATTAAGGATAGAATCCTAAGAGGATTCTTATTTAATGAGAAATCTCATCGGTCCAAGGAGTTAAACTCTCTCGAGAGCTGTGCTCTGCAAACAGAATTTACATCTGTCAACATAAATTAAGAAGGGAATAAAATTCCCCCAAAAAATTTCTAAAGAGCTATGCTCTGTAAAAACAATGGTATGATCTACCAGAACCCTCAAAAGCAAAGTTTTTTAACAGGGTAAAACCCTAAGATCTTTAAGATCTGAAAGAAGAATCCTAGAAACTCTAAGAGTTCTTCATCGAAGATGAGCGATGCTCTGATTAATGGGTTAAGCAACCCTAGAATACATTTTAAGATCTACGATCTAAGAAGAGCAAAGTTCTGTTCATGGGTTCGATTATAATCCTTACCAAATTTTGGGGTAGAGTTCTAACTCTAGAAAGGATTTCTTTGGGCAGAGATCTAAACTCTGAAAGGAGAATTAAATTCTCAAAGAAGAACAAAAGAAGATGAACAACAGTCATCTCAAGGGCCAAAAGCCCTACTTATAGGCACAGGAAGTCGATTCAACTTCCAAGAAAATCCAACGGTGGAAAAGCTGTCACCGCTGCACTCACGTGTGAGCCACGTGAGCGCAATGGTAGGGGAGCATTGTTTTCCCAATAAAAGAGCAAAGCTCTATTCAAAATTTGAAAGGCAGCGCCAAGAGTTAAAAACTCTGAGGCAGCGCCTCACGTGCCTTGCACAAGGGCGCCGGCGCCAAGAGTTCAAAAGTCTGAAGCAGCGCCTCACGTGCCTCGCATGAGGATGCCGACGCCAGAACTAAAATCTTTCTGTTAAATAGAGCAATTGGATCAAAGATCCAACAGAGATGATAAATTATCAAAATACAGAATTAAATTCTGTTGTGGAAATATTCCTCAAATCTTTCTAAACAAGAAAGATTACTCTCTATAAAACAGAGTATCGTTGGATTAAAAAATCCAATGGTGATTAAAAATCACCTATCTACAGAAAAAATTCTGTATGGGAAAATATTTCCCTAATCTTGTTAAAGACAAGAAAAATATCTTCTGTAAAACAGAAGTCCTTGGATCAAAAATCCAACGGTGGATAAAATCCCCAAATCAATCAGGATATCTCAACGAGAGATTTCTTTAACTAAATCAACAGACTAGCCTCTATTATATATAAAGGACTCAAGACTTCAAGTCTTGTATAGAGAAACCCCCCATAAGTTTTAGAACAAGCAAGAAGAAAGTTTTAAGAAGGAAGAAAGAAGGATACCTCTCTTCGAGGTAAATAAAAATAATAATAGAGATCAGAGCATCTCATCTGCATATCCAAGGGTTTAACCCTCATAAAAGAACTTAGTTCTTTCTCTGGATCTGAGTTCCATGAGACAAGTCCCCCACAAATGAGAATTTAATTCTCATAGGGATGAACTTGTTCTTGGGGATCAAAGATCTAGAAAAGAACAGAGAATTGAACTCTTCAGAACAGAATACGCGAAGAAAACCTAGCGCCATGCGCCTCACGGGTCCCTCACATGGGCGCTGCTCAATAAAGAGTGCTTAGCACTCAATGGTTGGCGCTCAGTGCCAAGCGCCTCACGTACCCTTTACGCGGGCGCTGCTCAATAAAGAGTGCTTAGCACTCAATAGTTGGCGCTCATCGCCAAGCGTCTCACGTGCCCCGCACGTGGGCGCTGCTCAATAAGGAGTGTATAGCACTCAGTGGTTGGCACTCAGCGCCAAGCACCTTACGTGCTCCGCATGTGGGCGCCATAAAGAGTGTTTAACGCTCCATAAAAACAAAAAAGAAGGGAAAGTAAAGCAAAGTATGAGTGTCAGAACCCATATGAATTCTCAGTATTGTTTGCACAGAAAAAGAACTGAGCCCAAGCAAGAGTTTAACACTTTATTCAAAGACTGAGTGGGCTGAGTCCAAGTTGATCAAATCCCTAATTCAGTTCAACCGACCCTATGTGCTCATCATTTTCCAAATTGGTCTTACTCCCAAACACGACCACTGATCTCCCAACGGACATTGGTTCAAGGGTACATCTCCTCACACCTCTGATACATATCGTTGTAATTCTTCAGTGTCTTCGGAGAGGTGGAGGGTCCCGATAATCAACAACTCTTTGGTGCACTCCTAAATTGACGGGCATACCCCAATACGGACCGGAACGTCCTTAAACTAGCTATGGACCGGAACGTCCTTAAACTAACACAATAGAGCCCAAATGCTCTTTTGTTGGATCTGAATGATCCTAAAAAAATCATGTTGAGTATATCTTAATCTAAAATTAGACTAACGTATCCTCAACAAACATTTAAGTTGATCTTAATCTCAAACGAGATTAACGATCCTTAAATCAAACCAAACCCAAATCTAAGAATATACGGATTTGGACTAATCCACGCCCTACGGGCGACAACATAAATTAGTCTCTGTATACAATCCACGGGCAACTAAAAATAAAACAAACACACACGACACGAAGTGACCTTCTGGAGCAGGAGAAAATGGTTACCGCGATGTGGTAACGTAATTAACTGCAGGGGCTTGCGCCTGCAGGGAAGAGCGTCCCCACAATCAAAAAACCCCTCGCAAACGAGGGGGAATCTGACGAAGTCTGCTACAACGGCCGCATCCATTCAAACCTCCGATACACGTCTCCATAAATCAACTTAGGATGTTCGGAGAGGTGGACAGATAAACCCAAATAGCATCTGCCCCCAAATTCAGGCAAGACGTTTGTCTTCCCTATTTTTGGCGGTAAACACCCATGAATTTGGCATGAGTGACACTGCTTCGCATATTCGAGGCAGTCCTGAATCATCGTGGGCCAATAGTAACCCATTCTCTTGATCTTAATCTTCATCTTTGATCCGGCTTGATGAGAACCGCATAGTCCGTCATGAGTTTCTTGGACGACCCTCCTTGCTTCCTCCAGTCCCAAGCATCTTAGCTACAAACTGTCGAACGATCTCTTATATAGAGTATCATTGACGAAGGCAAAAGATAGAGCTCGTTTCATGAGCTGATGTCTTGTCGACGCGTCTTCGAGTGTTTGATGGGATTTGAAGCAGTCTATGAAGACTTCTCTCCGATCCTTAGCCTTTTCCTCATCTTCTATTTGGCAAGCTGCTTGTTTGGTCTTTTCCTTCCTTTCGGACGATTCCAGAGATATTTCTGCTAGCACGAGAATCCGGCGACTTTACACAATGATCCTTACATCATCGATGTTTTCGTCGGCCAGTTCTTTAGTGAGTTTGGGTAATGCATCCGCCTAGCCATTTTCTGCGCGCGGAATGCTTTCCAGAATATAAGAAGGGATTTTTGTCAGCAATTGCTGCACTCTCTCGCCATATTTTACCAACTCTGATTTGCATATTTGATAGTCGCCATTTACTTGGCTAAAGACTAGCTGGGAATCTCCATATATGAGGAGGTTTTTGATGCCCATGTCAACAGCAATCTCAAGACCTGCTATCAAAGCGTCGTACTCAACCTCGTTGCTTGTTCTCGGCTCTGTTAATGAAAGGGAGAAACGCATTATCCCTCCTTGCGGAGTCACGAAGATAAGGCCTACCCCGGCTTCAATCATGGGGGTGCTTTGCTTTCGCTTCTTCAAAAAAGATGCTTCGTCAAAGTATAGTTCCCATCGGGCATTATTTCCTTCCTTCTCCCCTTCGATTGTGTCGAACGTGTGTTCGTCTAGCAATTCGCAAATTAAGGGAGAATCGGATGGTATCGGATGTTCAGCGAAAAAGTCGGCGATGGCCTACCCCTTTACTGTCCTGAGGGGTCGATAGATTATCGAGAACACCATCAAGAGGAGGGCCCATTTGGCAAGGCTTCCCGTTAGTATGGCTCTTGACATCAAATATATGAGAGGATCCACTTTTGATATGAGATGGACCTCATGTACCAAGGCATAATGTCGAAGCTTCCTTATCGCGAAGATCAATGCCAAACAAAGCTTTTCGATGGGGGGTAATTGTTTTCTGCCCCCAGGAGAACTCGACTCAAAGAGTAAAAAGCTATCTCCTTTCCTTGATCATTCTCCTGTGCCCATAACGCGCCTAAAGAACCTTCAAGGGCTTTTGTGTATAGGATAAAGGACTTTCTCATGACCGGAGCGGTCAGTACCGACGGGTTCTATAGATATTGCTTGATTTCGTCCCGTGTACTTTGGCATTTCTGATCCCAGACGAACGACGTCCCCTTCTTCATTAGATGGTTGTAGGGACGGTATTTGCCGAAGAGATTGACTTGGAGTTTGACACCTGTTTAGGCATCAGTATCGCTACGACTGGAATATTGCCAGGAGCGACTCATCATTTGCCTTGAGAGGACTCATAATTTGATACCGATTTAGGCATCAGCATCGCTACAACTGGGATAGTGCCAGGAGCGAATCATCATTTTCCCCTGTCGATTTAGACAAAGGTGGCTTAGTAGAAAGAGTTAGGATCCTGTCGACTAAGACTTTTGACTTTATGAGTCGTAAGGGTCTCATAAAGGGTTTTCTCCCTACGAGTCGTGAGGATCCTGTAGGCGTATTTTCTCCTTATGAATCATGGAGATTCCTAAGTGATGTCTTCTCTTGTAAGTCATAAGGATCTTCCAAGAGTGTTTTCTCCTTATAAGTCGAGAGTGAAAGGTTCCGGCAGCACCCTAGCCATCAAAATGCGGCTAAAATGCAGAACAAAATTTTTCTAAACTGGCGCTACGCTACCCGATTTACGGATCGAGCTTAAACCCTAAACTAGCATGCTAACTAAGAGTTAGAATCGTTATACCGAGTTGATCCGTGTCCTTCGGTCTTCATTCCAAACTTCTAGCGGCTCCTTGATGTGGTTTGGTCGCCGGTCTTCCTCCATCTCCGATGATCCACCCGAGGGAAACAACGCAAGCTCCAACATCGTCGAACGAGATAACCGACGCTCCAAAGTCGCTAACGATGGAGAGTTGAGGTGTATGGAAGTGTCACTACATTTTTCTCTCTACCCTTAGTGCTCATGGAGCATCCATAGAAGATGAAGAAGGAGGTGATGAAGACTTGGCATGAACGAAAATGGCTAATTGTTTTTACTTGAGAGCATAAGAGAGTGAGGGAGTGATTAATGTCATTAGCCAAAAGAAAATGAACCCCCATGCCCCCAATAATATGGCCGCCGCCCCCCTCGCTCTCGATCACAAAAAAATATCATTTCCTTTTTCAATTAAACAATTAAAACAATAAACATTGCCAACCATACTTTGAATCCATGTTCATGCCATGCTTGTGCCACCTCACACCCTCTACCTCATTTGTTAAACAAATGAATTTCCATAAATTGAAATTCATACAAATGAGGTGGCACCTTCTAGAAGCTATTCCGTATAAAATACGGAATACTTTCCTGTACATGTATCGAAATACATATACGCTCGTACAAAAATACGAATAGCCAAGAGAGAAAACGAATAGTGAACAATAATACTAGAATACGTATATACAAATACATATATAAATTATTAAATCAAAAACCCGATTTAATAATCCGGCTTAATCCTAAGCCGCTAGTATTATCAACCGTCCGATTAAAGTCTGCGCAGAATGCACATATTTAATCGGACACCTGTATGTACCAACATACGCCATGTACACCATATCGCCTGAACCGTGAAAACCCTCTATGTGGGACTTTAAAGACTCGTCAATACGCTGGCAGTGGGTTTAACCACAAGCACGTTAGCGGCACTAGCTGTACGTAACGGCTACCCAGTTATTGAGCGAAAGGGAGGCCGACGAGCAAACTCATCCTGAACCCCTACTGAGCCTGATAGTGAAAATATCCGTACAGTCCGGTCTGTTTGTCTAAGAGTATCGCATATCGAGTCTAGGAGGGTGGATAATGTCAGACACCTAACAACGCGATATTTAGTGTCGGCATGATACCCATCACCTCCTGAGAAACTATCGATCCTGGATCGGTAATCCTTGTCTACCATGGCCATGGATTTATGGTGATGGCCACCCGTACACAATATGACATCAACCCCCAATACCGGGAGAGACGAATCCCTGACGATCCGATCACTGCCTCCATATGGCTCGGGACTGTACCCAACTAAAACCTGTTTGCACGACTCCTTTGAGCCGTGGTAGGGTAGTAATCAAAGCACAGTGGGAACTCACACGAGACAAATGATGATCTCAGGTTGGCAGACTAACCTGCACACATGTCACCTTGGAACTGCTATCTGACAATAGATATGATACCAACTAGCAGGTTCCTGGCGAGTCCGTCCAGTGTACTCATAACCCAATGAGCACCTGCATACTATCTGAGGTGAACAAACTAACACCAATGGCTTGTGAGACCTGGCCACCGCCCCTCGTCGGGGTCTCGATCAGTATACACTAGTCTACACTGAAGTATCGATGCCCGGTCTTGATACTCCTACGACTAGGGACATTTAAGGATGCGCTTATAGACCCCAGCTCCCACATATATGATCGCCATCATAATGCTGGCAGTCAAGCAAGAATCCTACGGGCTCTGTCAACATGTACATGATGATAAAGGCAAACCAGATACCATACTATCATCTTGAGTAAGACTGTTTTATCGGTATAGGTTCTCACTCAATCATCATAATCACAAGTCCGTGACTATGATAATTGCCTTGAGGGCGCTATGGCCAACAATCTCCCACTTGCACTTAAGGCCAATTATTGCGATGTCGCATACTCACAGCCCGTGTGATACCGAACACCCAACTTCTCTACTAATCAGTTTCGTAAAGCCTGTTTGCGAAAATGATTGCGTTCGAGAAATAGCCTCAGTGAGTGGATCTTCTCCAATGTTTTTTTCTGTATCTCTCTTAATCTCAACTTCGCGGAGAAAGCTATCTCCCGAAATGAGCAATACCTGTCTTAGAATTTGTCTGGATGTCTGATGGGACCCAGTTCACAAACGAACTCCAAATCCAGCAAACCACTTAGACTGTATTGTCCACTGAATTTAATCAATATCCTGCGCCATGCCTTTCCTCAGTATTCGCTTGGTCTACCCGTCCAACATACTGTCCCTCAAAAGAGGGAAAAACTATAACTCTGACAGTCACTCTGTCATGCAAATCACCTTGGAAGTTTGAAATGATAACCGTCTCCTGAAGGAGGCTGCCGTAATCATTTCCCAAGAACATTCACTTATGTTCAATAACTGCTTCCCAATGTTTCTCCAGGATTGGATTAATATATCTGCTTATTGCATCTAGTGCAAAAGCAATATCTGGTGTGGTACTTGACATTTCATGATTAACTCAATTGCCTAAGCAAGTGATATGTTAATCATGTAGATCCCTCTCCCCTTTAGTCTGTAAGACACCTTTAGAGAGGTTGACTCCATCACCTGTAGGTAGACCACCATGCCAGGAGTCGTCCATTTAATGTCAAAAATACCCAGATTAGGATACTTCCCAAATCTAGATCTAAAACCATAGATCTAGTAACCAGAAACCCTGATATTACATCCATATCCTGTGTGGAGAAACAACCTTATGACAACCATAGTACAACCGATCGTAGTATAGGAATATCTCTTCCTATCAAGTGCATGTCATCCCAATACCTGGACATCACTCTTTACTACCTTCTTACCAGATCCATCTCCTATTCTGATGAGGTCAAGACCTATGACTGTCACATCAAAAATAGATGATCTATTTCCGCTATACCTGCTTTAGTCTATAAATAGACATAAGCTACTTGCCTACTATGCTTCCGCTGCTCCCACTGACTACAACAACCCTCTGTCAGAGTCATATACACGTGCACTTCTAAAGCTAGTTTAGAATGACACTATACTCATCCTCCTGCCGGGTCTTATAGTCTAGAACAGCAGCAATGGCACGTCTGGGTAAAGAAGAACCTCCCTGTCACCGTCTCTGAGAAGACCGAAGTACCTCTCGGGTGCCTGAGGTTACCCACCAAATCTGCAGAGTGGCTAATGGAACGTTGAAAACAATTGAATCCACAAGTTCTATTAAATCTTCAGTAATCGTTTGTGGTTCTGGAATCACTTCCAGTTCTACCATACTCCCACTTCTGTTTTTTATGAAAAAAATCCATTTTATTAAAACTGTGGCGAGTCAAGAACAATATAAATATTGATCTTCCTGACGGTAAAAAGTTAACCCTCGTCAAAGCCCAGGATAACCCACAAACAACCATTACTGAAACGTGTCTTGAGTTTATCCGGATTCTGGTTTTAAGCATCAGCCGGACAACTCCCTATACCTTAACATCGTTAAGATATAAATTGATTCTATATATATCTAATATAGAAACAAAAGCACTAATCTAATTTGGAACAAGATTCAAAATCATGCAGCTGTCTTTATTGCATATCAACCAAATGGAAAAAGGACAATCAGCATTACTCATCTAGGAGTGCATCCATATATGAGTAACCTGAAAAAGAAGCAAGTTCTCAAAACCATTACTTTTAACTAAATACCAAACACAAGTATCTACATCTTCGACTTCCTCGAAGAATCCTGATACTTACAACAAATGGTTATCTACTTTATTCTTATACCTATAACTTCTGAATATCTGGACCTTGCATTTCAACGAAATACATGTCAAGAACTGGAGAAGTCATAAGTAAACAGAATATAGTACGAGTACCTACCCTTTTGTCCAAATGGACACTGGACAACATACAATACTTTGTACAAGTACACTGAGTTCAATAACTCAAACCCTGTACGTCGTAGGTTGAAAAACTGTACTATGGTTAAGAAGAATTACACCGCTGTTGAATGCACCTTACCTAATCACCAACTGATATAGGTAAATGTCATAGACACAATATCAAAAAGTTATATCTCACTTTATAAAATAAATGTACAAATATATCAGTTTGAAATTGGTGCATAACAACGGATATTCAAAACCAAATATTTGTCATCCGGTAAAATCCAGATGATTTCCTCAAATATCACCAATTACAACGAATTCTGATATAATGGGGATCTAATCACCTAATTCCCAATATCTTACTCCGACTCACCATCTGTAATAACATACAGATGTGAGAAACTGATCTGGTAAATACATATCCTGGAGATAGATTCTTATTGGGAAAACAGTTTTCAATTAACATCGCACAGTAAAACTGAAACATAAATATGTTTCAAAAGGGGTTAACTGGTATTCCTATTAATGCCACTTCCACTATCCTGATTCACGACAGTAACCATATACTAGCCTGCCCTCTCTGCAATCCCTTTATTATGTCTTTACTTATTACCTTCTGTATATCTCTTTTACGCTAATTGGTTTTCTTCATTCCCTACCCTTTGGCACCAGCCTAAGGTTTGGAAGAAGACTATCCAATAAGCGTAATAGATGTACTCTCCTAATCCCAGGAGCCCTCGCAACCTGAGAGAAGGTAAAGAGAAAAGACATCTGAATAATCCTATTCAATTTCTCTTGAACCAGAATCCATCCTCGAAAAAGTTCCTTCGAGTTCGTATGTAACTATACGATGGATTTATCCAATGGAAGTGGATATCCGTAGTGATACGGAGTGTTCTAGAGAATAAGAAAAGTGAATGTAGGAGTGGCAGAGGTATACACGGTCTTTGTCGTGAATGATGGTGGTCGCAATTTCCTTTGCCATTATTCTAATCCCTTTATATGTCTTTACTTATTACCTTCCGCACACCATAGTTAAGCTTGTTGGTTTTCTTCCTTCCCTACCGTTCGGCGCCTGCCTATGGTATGGAGGAAGACTATCCAATAAGCTCAATAGGTGTACCCTCTCCTAATCCTAGGAGCCCTCACAACCTGAGAGAAGGTAAAGAGAAAAGACAACCGAATAATCCTATTCAATCTCTCCAGAACCAGAATCCATCCTCGAATCAGATCCTTCGAGTTCGTATATAACCATACGATGGATTTATCCAATGGAAGTGGACGTGCGTAGTGATACGGGGTGTTCTGGAGAAATGCAAAGGTGATATAGAAGTGGCAATGATATATGCGACACCGTGACATTCAAAAAGCCAAAAATGTTTTAAGAAGGTTCGGTTAATTGGGTTCATGAGTTTTTGTCAAAGGTCGGGTCATAGTCGCAGCCAGAGAGAGAGAAGAAACACTCAGCGTGCACTCTAACCTAGATCAGAATGGTCAATCATTTTATCTAATCTGGATGGCTCCCACTGTTTCCTCGAATTCTCTTCCAAACCTAAAAAGAGAATTAGTCAGAATCAGCCGAGGAGTAATCCTACTCATCAGTGGGAATCGGGATCCAGCTATCATTGCATGATAACTTGATGGAAACCACTCAAGTCACCATACTCCAGAAGGTATGCGCAAGCCTGGCAAGTTTCCTGTATGTTTGAAACTCTCGATATGTGTTTTTACCCCAAGCGGTTTATGACCTTGACTTTAGCCAACAAATCATAACCCGCAAGTCAAGTTCTACCCGTCATTGTCCTGATTGATTTAGACCCACCCGCACACACCCTTGACTTTGGCCAACAAAGTGGTACCACTGTCATAAACCAATGCATATCCATGCAACGGACAAGCAATACACAGCTACCACACACGATGCCTTGACTTTGGCCAACAAACACCGCACGAATACTATGCACTATTTATCCGAAATGACGGAGGTCTACGGCTGGTTTTTGGCGAAAAACCTTTAACGTAATGAACTTGATATCGTTGAAGGAATCCAAGTGGTTTTACAAATATATATAGTGGCGAAAATTTTTGCTAAAGAGGTCACTCCCGGTGAAGGGATCTCGGCTCTTTCCCCGTCGAATGGGGTGCAGAATATCCCAAACTGAATACCACGATACAAAGCAAAAATAATCGACTATAGTAAAGTTATTACGTTGACATAAACTTTTACCCAAGGGGTCACTCCCGATGAAGGGATTTCGGCCCTGGCCTCGTCGAATGAGGTGCAGGATATTCCCAATCGAATACCACGATGCAAAGCAAAAGAGAACATCTGTAATGTCAGTTTTTAAAAAACTTGGTTCCAACAACATCATATATATAGGTTTGTTTTATCCTTGCATTGATAAGAATCTATGCAGTCTCTATCATTTAATCACACCAGAAAAGAACGAAAATAAAATGTACGTATATGCCATCCGCATTCGCCACTGGGTCCCGTCATCACCCGTTAGGTTACTTAACTAAAGACAGAGCGGGGACAGGACTAGCGCGGGTGCAAAACATATACAACATCTACTAGTATATATAAATATATATATAACATTCGTCCCAGGCATGATAAAAAGCAACATCACAGAAACAACACAGAATGGTGGATAATCTGGAGCCCCAGGTTTCACTTGAGCCGCAAGTGAGACCCGACGTTCCCTGTCGTGTGGATAGACTGTGCAATAAAACCTAGACCCCTACGAGCGCAGCAAGTTACCCGCTAAAACCAGAAGCGAGGCAGCCCCCTTCAGCAACGTGAATGGACCACCCAGCACTTCAAGGAATCCGGTAACTTGAGCACCCTTCCTGGGTTAACCTATACCCCATACAAGTGCGGCGAATAGCCCGCCAATTCTAGAGTAAAGTCCCCTCCGTCTGAATGCTTTGAGATGCGGACCAGTTTCCCTCTGGAACCCGGCTATTCGTGCACTCCACCTCGGGGTAATCCTAGTACAGAAAATAAAATAATATACAAGGGTGACATCGACCTCAGCCCGGTCATGCCCCAAAAGAATAATATACAAACTGGCAGTGATGGCAGTCCACATGTCGGACGCTCGCCCCGCAATATCAAATGTACAAATGAAATAAAACTGTACTAATATTGCACCACAGCTATCCACCACGACAATCCAACTAACATCACAGCACATCACAGAACATCAACGTGAATGTCACGTTCGCAAACCCGTCTAAAAGACATATAGCAATTAGACGAGTTTACCGACCAAATGACATTCACAGTCGCAGAATATAATGTATGTACTGTCAAACGCACACTTAAAATATCGATCGACTAAGTTCTAAATTAGCCCCAATAGCAAAACAACACTTCATTGAAACCTTGGCCAAAACAGAATATCACAAAAATCACATTTCCAAGTAAATGAGCTACAGAAAAAATTTGGACGCCCGTTTCCACTAAACCGCCGCGGAACCGCCGCCAATAGGGGCTAAGTGTGGTGGATCCGCGACGCTTTTGGGGAATCACGAGCCTAAAATTTTTGTGTACCCATAAAATCGCCTGCACGGATTTTTAAGATGCCTGAAATAATTTTTTGACCACTTTTGAAAATCGACAGCAACTGTGAAAATGGAATCGTGATTTCAGAAATTTCTGTCGATCGATCTTTCAAGCACGTTTAAACAAGCTAGTAAGGATTTTAAAGGGTGGCTCTGATACCATGAAGGGTTCCTGAAGCGCCCCGGCCATCAAAACGCGGCCAAAATGCGGAACAAAATTTTTCTAAACTGGCACTACCGCTACCCGATTTACGGATCGACCTTAAACCCTAAACTAGCATGCTAACTAAGAGTTAGAATCGTTATACCGAGTTGATCCATGTCCTTCGGTCTTCATTCCAAGCTCCTAGCGGCTCCTTGATATGGTTTGGTCACCGGTCTTCCTCCATCTCCGATGATCCACCCGAGAGAAACGGCACAAGCTCCAACCTCGTCGAACGAGGTAACCGACGCTCCAAAGTCGCTAGCGATGGAGAGTTGAGGTGTATGGAAGTGTCACTGTATTTTTCTCTCTACCCTTAGTGCTCATGGAGCATCCATAGAAGATGAAGAAGGAGGTGATGAAGACTTGGCATGAACAAAAATGGCTAATTGTTTTTCCTTGAGAGAATAAGAGAGTGAGGGAGTGATTAATGTCATTAGCCAAAAGAAAATGAACCCACATGCCCCCAATAATGTGGCCGCCCCCCCTCTCAATCACAAAAAAATATCATTTCCTTTTTCAAATTAAACAATTAAAATAATAAACAATGCCAACCATACTTTGAATCCATGTTCATGCCATGCTTGTGCCACCTCACACCCTCCACCTCATTTGTTAAACAAATGAATTTCCATAAATTGAAATTCATACAAATGAGGTGGCACCTTCTAGAAGCTATTCCGTATAAAATACGGTATACTTCCCGGTACATGTATCGAAATACATATACGCGTATTCGTACAAAAATACGAATAGCCAAGAGAGAAAACGAATAGTGAACAATAATACTAGAATACGTATATACAAATACATATATAAATTATTAAATCAAAAACCCGATTTAATAATCTGGCTTAATCCTAAGCCGCTAGTATTATCAACCGTCCGATTAAAGTCTGCGCAGCATGCAAATATTTAATCGGACACCTGTATGTACCAACATACGCCATGTACACCATATCGGCTGAACCGTGAAAACCCTCTGTGTTGGACTCTAAAGACTCGTCAATACACTGGCAGTGGGTTTAACCATAAGCACGTCAGCGGCACTAGCTGTACGTAACGGCTACTCAGATATTGAGCGAAAGGGAGGCCGACGAGCAAACTCATCCTGAATCCCTACTGAGCTTGACAGTGACAATATACGTACAGTCCGGTCTATTCGTCTAAGAGTATCGCATATCGAGTCTAGGGGGATGGATAAAGTCAGACCCCTAACAACGCGATATTTAGTGTCGGCATGATACCCATCACCTCCTGAGAAACTATCGATCCTAGATCGGTAATCCTCGTCTACCATGGCCATCGATTTATGGTGATGGCCACCCGTACACAATGCAACATCAACCCCCAATACCGGGAGAGACGAATCCCCGACGATCCGATCATTGCCTACATGTGGCTTGGGACAGTACCCAACTAAAACCTGTTTGCACGACTCCTTTGCGCCGTGGTAGGGTAGTAATCAAAGCACAGTGGGAACTCAAACGAGACAAATGACAATCTCAGGTCGGCAGACTAACCTGCACACATGTCACCTGGGAACTGCTATCTGACAATAGGTATAATACCAACTAGCAGGTTCCCGGCGAGTCCGTCCAGTATACTCATAACCCAATGAGCACCTGCATACTATCTGAGGTGAACAAATTAACACCAATGGCTTGTGAGACCTGGCCACCGCCTCTCGTCGGGGTCTCGATCAGTATACACTAGTCTACACTAGAGTATCGATGCCCTGTCTTGATACTCCTACGACTAGGGACATTTAAGGATGCGCTTATAGACCCCAGCTCCCACATATATGATCGCCATCATAATGCTGGCAGTCAAGCAAGAATCCTACGGGCTCTATCAACATGTACATGATGATAAAGGCAAACCATATAGCATACTATCATCTTGAGTAAGACTATTTTATCGGTATAGGTTCACACTCAATCATCATAATCACAAGTCCGCGACTATGATAATTGCCTTGAGGGCACTATGGCCAACAGAGAGGACCTACAAGTGTTATTTGATAGTTATATGTATGCCCTAGAGGCCATTACTGTACATACGATGTGTATTGTAGTGGATGCTTGGACATATATAGTGAGGCCTTTCTTGCTCGACATGATAGTATGCTATCTGGTTGCTCTTTATCTTAACATGTACTCTGATTGTCTCTTAATTACATGTTGGTAAAGCCCTTAGGATGTGTACTTGACTACCAGGACAATGATGCAAATCATACTAGTGGGGACAGTGTAATCGCTAAGTACATCCTTCAAATGTTCCTAGTCGAGGGTGTATCGAGACAGGGCATCGATATACCATAGTAGACTAGTGTATAGATTCTCAACCCATGTAGATGGGTGATGGATGATCCCATATCCATTGGTGTTTGACATCAGAGACAGTATACGAGTGCTCAGTGGAGACTGGGTACACTGAACGGACTCGCCGAGAACTCCTAGATGGTGTTATACCTATCGTCGGATAGCAGTTCTCTGAAGACACTGGTACAGGTTAGACTGTAGACCCGAGATCGTCATAGAGTCTTGTGTGATTCCCACTGTGCTTTGATTTCCACCTTACCATGGTCAAGAGATCGTGCAAAACGGTGGCTTTTGGGTACAGTCCCGAGTCACATGGAGGCAATGAGCAATAGGAGGGGTTTCGTCTCTCCCGGTATTGGGAGTTGATGTTGCGCTATGCTCAATTGGCCATAACATGAAATCCCTGGCCAGGGTTGCTAAGATCTACTGGTAAGTGTTATCAGTAGTTTCTCGAACCGTTATGGACCTCACATCGGCATGACTTATCAGGCTATTGAAGTCTGACGTTATACCACCCCCAGGCTGTGATATGCGACATACCAGACGAAGAGACCGGACTGTATGATAGTGTTACTGATTTGATTCGCAGGAGTACGAACAGGCTTGCATGTTGATATTCTGATCGCTCAATACCCGGGTGGCCGTTACGTTTAGCAGACCGCTTGCGGCTTGTGGGTGTTTGATATGATCATCACCTACTGCCGGCGTATTGACGAGTCTTTAAAGTCCTACACAGAGGTTTCCTGGCTCAAGCGAACTGGAGTAGGAGCACATATGTGATATGTGCGGGACCGAGGTTGATACGATATGAGATACCGTATTCTATTCTCGCGATATGTGATATCGTTCGGTTATATATGATATAGCCGGGTTATCGGATCAAGTGTTCATTCGATAAGATGATTCATATTGTATTAGTCAGTTGTATATGATATAGCCGGATTATTAAATCAAGAGTTGATTTGATAATTTAATGTATAATTATATATTTGATATATTATATTACATTAACTAACATTAAGCTCACTTATGATTTCTTTTCTCACTAGATGTGCACATTGTATATATGTGATATGTATGTTTGTGTACATGTATTGTGTCATGCTTGATGATACATATAAGATGGGTGTATGAGAATTATACCATGCTATGGTTAAATTAGGGTTTTGATTATTTCTTAAGTTATTACAAAAGAGCAAAAGACTCGGTCAAAGTTTTCAAGCTTGGAGAAGCTTGTAGAAAATTGTCAAGGTCAACTCTTTTGTCATTCTTTAGGATATTTTTCCTTGACCCAACCTTTAACCATAGCCTTGGGTTTATTCTCTACATGAGTTAAGCATGATGGCTTTAACTCACCCATGGTTACAATAATTCATGATGGATGAATTGTTCAAATGAGATATTCTTCTTCTTCAACAAAAGCTTTCTAGTTTCAATGGAGTTTGAGAAAAAGTGTGAGAAAATGAAATCTAAAGTGAGCCCACTTCCTACTTCATCATCCTCTACTATTTGCCATTTAGTAGAGTGTGTTTGCTTCACTAATTCCATAGTTAGTGAAGAGATAGCTTGGGTTAGTGTCTTCTCGACGTAGATCATCTTCGGCCTCGAAGTCTTCGAAGCAAGCACATTCGTTTCTTCAAGGGAGCCTCTCTAGAGTCCGGAGTTCATGATCGCAGCAAAGGGGACTACTACACGGAGCTATTTGAAGTGAAGGACCGGTCTACAAAGGTATTATTCCTTGCTCACTATAACTTGCGAAGTGTTTGCATATGTTTTCCGTATTATTTCTAGTAAACGGTCTATGTTTAGGGTTACCTAGAACGGCAAAATTTTAATTTGGCATGGACGATGCCTCCCGAAACCTTGCTGCCGTTGTAGACAACCCAACAGTGGTATCAGAGCCATGCTAGAAATTTATATGGATTTTGTTAGAATCACGAAACCGAAATAACTCCGAAACTTGAAACACAAAACTATAGTTTCTGTCGATTTTGAAAAGAGTTCAAAAAATTATTTAAACAAGTGCAGAATGTTGTAGGTGATACCACATGAACACACAAGAAAATTCACCCCCACCCCTCGGGAAATGGCCGACGACCAAGCTAGGGATTCCGGCGATGCCGGACTTCTTATGGGGAATTGGGTAAATTTTTTTGGGTGTGTTCTAGTGACTTGGGTTTGGTGTTTCAGGCGTTGTTTATTTTTTCTAATTTTGCATGTGATGTAATCTTAAACTATAAGCAATTCGGAGTATTTCGTATTCGTAGTCTTAACATTATTTCGGGTGTTTTGTATGTTGTCTAGACGAAGTTAGAAAGTTCGATCGAACGTCAAAAACCCATTTTTCCAAGTTTAACGTATTCAGAAATACATGGAAGTAATTCTGTAGACCCTCTAGAAGAACAAAAACCTTAACTCGATTATGTGGCCGTCAGAACCGCCACTAAACCCTAGGGTTTGTGGTAGTTCGGCGTTGTCACATGTGAGGCGTTGGTTTGACCTTTCTACGGCTAGTTCATAGGTACTGTGGCATATTCTGGGTACTGCTAAAACTGTGCTCAAGTGTTGAACGATCGGGAAATTGTGGGACTTTGATGAGTCGATCGAAAAGTTTAACCTCGTCCGGGTATCATGTGATGGGATACAATATTTGGAATCCACAAATGTAGTTATGCGATAACTAATTTGAATGTTATAAATCTAACAATTTAGTCTCATTTGATTGGTTGCCACGGGATTTTGATGTGATCAAAAGTCCGTCGCAATCACGTAGTGTACGCGGATACTCGCTGGGTAAACTTAATAGATAGCCACGCCCCATAACCCCGACCAAGTGACTGTAGGAGAACCCCGTCGCCTAAAGCATCCGTTCGGGTGCTCGTGGCAGTGGTGTTCCGCCTTAGTGCACTTCGTCGACGGCATCGGGGGTGCGGCCGTCTACTAAAGTTTCTGATGAGCATTTGATCAGGATGTTGGGAATCTTATTGAATTGCCCGACTGGATATTGAAAATTGTTTTCGAGATCGAGACTAAAATGCGGGGTTTATAATTGTTAGGCATGCGATGTCTAAGGAATTCATTTGGTTAGGCATGAAATCCAATATATGTGATACATTGGGTTTATGATGTCTAAGGTGGTTGCGGATTCCAACTGTTGTAGTTTTTCACTTTCTTTTCTGCGACCATAAGTGTAATATGTGGTGTATCGCCGGTTTCGGTGCTATATGTCAACGACAACTGGGGTACGCATATTTACTTACGTTGATGACATGTGATGTTATGTGTTATTGTGATATGTTATATTGGATCGTCGTGTTTTGAATAGCCGGGGGTTTTATGTGAGATGAGAGTTTTTTTATTTTCATTCATGTAAAATTCATTGTATGTAATATTCTTTTATTGGGGCACTTTCGGGTTGAGGATGATGTCACCATTGTATATTATTTACTTTTCCGCATTAGGATAGACCCAAGGAGGGGAGCACAAGTAACCGAGTTCTAGGGTCCAGTGGGAGACCATCTCAAGGAGTCGAGACCGGGTCTCCTAACTCTAGAATTGGCAGGGTTACTTGCCGCTCTCGTAAGGGTCTAGGGATGTGGGTTTGGCTATTCATCGCGACCGTGGAATCCGTGTTTTATATAAGCTTAATATAAAATACGGAAATCTTAGTATATCCAATATTTCATATATGTTCTTCTTCTGCAATGTTCTGTGATGAGATCATATTACTGCCTGAGACGAATGCTTATATTATATATATGTGATATATATTATAAATTGTTGATTTCGTTTCATATTTGATGCTTGTGAAGCATAATAAATGGGACTTCATTAATGAGATTAATGAAATAAAAGAAACCTAAAGATGTTGTAGAAACTTGTCTTAAAAACTGGTAGCTCTAGTTCTTGCTTTGCATAGCGGTATTCCTTGAAGAATATCCAGCACCTTATTCGATAAGGAAAGAGCCGAGATCCCTTCACCGGGAGTGACCTCTTTAGCGAAACTAGCAGATGCTACAAACTCGGTTTGTCTTTTGATTGCTTTTATAGTTTTTGCTTTGCATAGCGGTATTTATGAAATATCCTACACCTTATTCGATAAGGAAAGAGCCGAGATCCCTTCACCAGGAGTGACCTCTTTACCAAAACTAGTAAAATCCTCAAAAAACACTCTATTTCAAAATCACTCGATTCTATAACGATATCATGTTCATTACGCAAAAGGTTTTCTTAAAAACCTGTCGTAGCCCTCCGTCATTTCAGATAAGTACTACTTAGTATTCATGCTGCGGTAGTTTGGCATTCGTCAAGGCATAGTGTACGGTAGCTAACTAGTGCTTATCTGCTAGCATACGAAGCGATTGGATTAGGGTATTCATACGGAATTGGTTGTCTTTCATCAAGGGTCGTGCGGGTGGATTTAATTCAATCAGGAAATGTATGAGTTGAACTTGACTAGCGGACTATGGGTTGTTTGGCATTCGTCAAGGTCATAGCACGTTAGGGGTAAAATATTATCGGGAATTTCAAGTGTTGAAATTTGCAATGAGATTGCATACCTTCTATGAGATAGTTGGATCTCGATACCCACTGCGAGTAAGAGTTACTCCTGGGAGAGTTTTACACATTACAATTAGCCGATCAAGTAGGTGTCTAGAAAGATGTCAACTGGGTTACGCCCCTAGAAAAACAAGGTTTATTTTAATTAGGTCCGTACGAAAACACGGGGAACCTCCCTCAAAGTACCGGCACTGGCCTGGTTGAAAGATTGGCAAACTTGTAGGGTGTAATTAATCCCGGCTACTCTTTCCTTTTAGGGTTTGAAGGAAGATTTGACTAAAACGATGGGATCCATCCTGATTAGATATATTGATAACCAATCTAATCTTGCAAGAGCATACGCTGAGTGTTTTCTTCTCTCTCTCTCCAGGTAGCGACCATGTCACGCCTTAATCAAGATAATAATACGGATGTATTGACCGAACCCGCTTGTTATACCGCGCTGGGAAATGTTGGACCCGCTCCAACTTATAATTGTTATAAGACCGAGCAGGAAATAGGGGATTACCAGGATTCCCGTACCGCCCAAACGAAGAAAGTGCATGCTGATGCATCATCTTCGAGTGTGTTTATTACAGAGAACTGTTTCTCAGTATCCTTTACGTCCTGGGTATGTGATACCGGATCAGGATCCCAGATATATAATATGTTACATGGGCTATAGATAGGTAGAGAACTGAGAATGGGTGATATGTTTCAAGAGTTGGAAACGGTGCAAGTGTTGCAGCCAAGTATGTTGGCAGTTATCACCCTGTATAACCAAATAGATTGATTCTGAACGAATGTTATTAAATACCGAACCTGATATACAACATCATATCAGTCTCTTTATTAAGTAAAGAAGAATATAATTTTGTATTGTTGGATAATGTTTTGAACATTTCCTATATCAAAAGTTGATCGGTTCAGGCACGTTATCTAAAAGCATATACGTTCTAAATCAAACCACAATTCTTAATGTATAGAACGCATACAAGAGGAAGAATTCAGAAATGAACGAATCCTTCTTGAGGCATTGTAGACTAGGTCATATCAATGCGACCCGACTAACTAAGTTACATTTAGATGCATATTTAAATCAGTTTGAATTTACATCTTGTAAAACTTGCCAGTCATTTCACAAAGATAAGATTACCATAGCTCCGTTTATTGGAAACAGAGAAAGAGTTAGTGAACTCTTGGGATTAATACATGATGATGTATGAGGTCCCCTGTCTACAAATGCCAGGACCGGTTCTTTTTGCTTTATTACATTCTCTGATGGTCTCTCAAGATCGCACATGTGTTCCTATTGAAACACAAGTCTGAAACTTTTGAGAAATTTAAAGAATATAATTTGGAAGTATTGAACCAAAACGGGTATAAGTATTATGTCCTATGATGAGATCAGGGAGGAGAATACTTGAGCACGGAGATCCTGGACTATTCTAAAGGAGAATGAGATTCTCTCTCAGCATTACTCCTCCGTATTCACCACAGCATGTAGGTGTATCTGGGCGGAGCAATCGCGCCCTATGTGATATGGTGTGCTCTATGATGAGTACTACTGAGTTACCTATTTTCTTTTTGGGGGTTATGCACTTGAGAAGCTGCATACCTATTGAATAAGGTTCCAACCAAATCAGGTGCCTACCACTCCATATGTGATATGGTATGGGAAGAGCCCATCTCTTAAGGAAGTTAAGATTTAGGGTTGTCCGGCCTATGTCAAAAGCATAATTCGGACAAGCTCGAGGCAAGGTCGGTTCTGTGGAAGTTTATTGGATATCCCAAGTATTCGCAAGGGAATATCTTCTACCCCACTGAGGAATAAAAGGTGTTTTGTTTCTCAGCATGCCACCTTTGGGAAAGGGAATTTCTTGTGAAGAAATTAGTGGTCATGAGGTAGAACTGGAAGGAGTTCCATCTATACAAACTGCAGCTGATGATTTGGTAGAACCGAAAGATTCAATAGCTCCCGACGAACCTCAGCCTCTCCGCCGATCTAGTAGGGTTCCTCACCCACCTGAGAGATACTTCGGTTTTTCTCTATGACAGTGGGAGCGAGGATCGCATCATAAGATGATGACCGAACTAGTTTCGAGTAGGCCATCAGGAGTGGGGACTCTGTATGAATGGCCGGATGCTAAGTGATCTGAGATGGAATCTATATATACACCAACAAAGTATGGACTTTGGTTGTTTTATCTGAAGGGTTAAATCCCCATCAGGAGCAAGTATATCTTGAGTGAAAAGTTAAGACTTTCAAAGCTAAGGCTTATTGCAAAAGGTTTTCGTCATCGACCAGGTATGGATAATGATGAAACCTTTCCTTGTGCCTTTGCTTAAGTCCATCCGGATCCTACTTGCCACTGCTACATACCATAACTACGATATCTGGCAGTTGGGTGTCATGACTGCTTTTCTAAATAATGATTTAGAAGATAGCGTCTATAAGTACACAGCCAGAGGGCTTAGTAGAAAGTGGGAGCAGCGGAAACGTGTGCAAGTTGCTTTACGGGTTAAAGCAGGCATCGCGGAGTTGGAACATCTGTTTTGATGTGGTAGTCAAAGAGTTTGACTTCATCAAAATGGTAGATGAACCTTGTATATACAAAAGGGTAGTAGGGAGTATGGTGATGATCCTTGTATTGTACGTGGATGCCATACTCTTGATAGGAAAGGAGTTTCCTATGCTACACTCGGTCAATCTCCTATTATCACAATGATTCTCCATATAGGATCAACATGATACCTCCTAAATCCTGGATTTTGGATCTATGAGATAGATCTAAGTGGATGTTAGGATTCTCACTATGTGTAGTGAGATGGTATCAATAGATCCTGGGGAGAATCACTAGATAGCTTCCAGAGTGATAAGGTCGATTGAATGTCAGTCACGGGCATTGTCTTTACCCTTAGTGGAGGGACGGTATGTTGAAAGAGTTCCAAGCTAGATACCATGACATACTAGACGATAAAGGCTGGATATATCACTACCAAGGATGCTATCAAAGAAGTAGTCTGGATGTATAATAGTTCATGAGATGAACTTCGTTCCTACCATTGTGTGACAATGGAGTTGTGGCTTATGCCTAGGAACCCCCGTCCCATTTGTTATCCAGACATATTCTTAGGCAGTATCACCTGATCATGGAGATGGTTGATCTCCAGGGAGATCGATGATAGGAGAGTAGACTCGGAGGACAACACAGCGGATCCACTCACAAAGGCCTATTCCCTGAAGAGACTTTTATGGGATGGTTGAGTATGAGATACTTCAACCACTACTGATTGTTGGGTATGAGATACTACAACATATGGCCCTAGTGCAAGTGGGAGATTGTTAGTTATATGTATTCCCTAGAGGCCATTACTGTACATACGATGTATATTGTAGTGGGTGCTTGGACATATATAGTAGGACTTTCTTGCTCGACATGATAGTATGCTATCTGATTGATCTTTATCTTAACATGTACTCTGATTGTCTCTTGATTACATGTTGGTAAAGCCCATAGGATGTGTACTTGACTACCAGGACTATGATGCAGATCATACTAGTGGGGACAGTGTAGTCATTAAATACATCCTTCAAATGTTCCTAGTTGAGGGTGTATAGAGACAGGGCATCGATATACCAGAGTAGACTAGCGTATAGCTTCTCGACCCATGTAGATGGGCGATGGATGATCCCATATCCATTGGTGTTTGACATTAGAGACAGTATGCTGGTGCTTAGTGGAGACTGGGTATACTGAACGGACTCGCCGAGAACTCCTAGATGGTATTATACCTATCGTCAGATAGCAGTTCTCTGGTGACACTGGTACAGGTTAGTCTGTAGACCCGAGATCGTCATAGAGTCTTGTATGATTCCTACTGTGCTTTGATTTCTACCTTACCACGGTCAAGAAATCATGCAAAACGGTGGCTTTTAGGTACAGTCCCGAGTCACATGGAGGCAATGAGCGATAGGAGGGGTTTCGTCTCTCCCGGTATTGGGAGTTGATGTTGCGCTATGCTCGATTGGCCATAACATGAAATCCCTGGCCAGGGTTGCTGAGATCTACTGGTAAGTGTTATCAGTAGTTTCTCGAACCGTTATGGACCTCACATCGGCATGACTTATCAGACTATTGGTGTCTGACGTTATACCACCTCCAGGCTGTGATATGCGATATATCAGACGAAGAGACCGGACTGTATGGTAGTGTTACTGATTGGACTCGCAGGAGTACAAACAGGCTTGCTTGTTGATCTTCTGATCGCTCAATACCCGAGTGGCCGTTACGTTTAGCAGACCGCTTGCGGCTTGTGGGTGTTTGATATGATCATCACCTACTGCATGCGTATTGACGAGTCTTTAGAGTCCTACACAGAGGTTTCCTGGCTCAAGCGAAACGGAGTAGGAGCACGTATGTGATATGTGCGGGACCGAGGTTGATACGATATGAGATACCGTATTCTATTCTCGCGATATGTGATATCGTTCGGTTATATATGATATAGCCGGGTTATCGGATCAAGTGTTGATTCGATAAGATGATTCATATTGTATTAGTCGGTTGTATATGATATAGCCGGATTATTAAATCAAGAGTTGATTTGATAATTTAATGTATAATTATATATTTGATATATTATATTACATTAACTAATATTAAGCTCACTTATGATTTCTTTTCTCACTAGATGTGCACATTGTATATATGTGATATGTATGTTTGTGTACATGTATTGTGTCATGCTTGATGATACATACAAGATGGGTGTATGAGACTTATACCATGCTAGGGTTAAATTAGGGTTTTGATTATTTCTTAAGTTATTACAAAAGAGCAAAAGATTTGGTCAAAGTTTTCAAGCTTGGAGAAGCTTGTAGAACATTGTCAAGGTTAACTCTTTTGTCATTCCTTAGGATATTTTTCCTTGACCCAACCTTTAACCATAGCATTGGGTTTATTCTCTATATGGGTTAAGCATGATGGCTTTAACTCATCCATGGTTACAATAATTCATGATGGATGAATTGTTCATATGAGATATTCTTCTTCTTCTTCTTCAACAAAAGCTTTCTAGCTTAATGGAGTTTGAGAAAAAGTGTGAGAAAATGAATTCTAAAGTGATCCCACTTCCTACTTCATCATCCTCTACTACTTTCCATTTAGTAGAGTGTGTTTGCTTCACTAATTCCATAGTTAGTGAAGAGATGGCTTGGGTTAGTGTCTCCTCGACGTAGATCATCTTCGGCCTCGAAGTCTTCAAAGCAAGCACGTTCGTTTCTTCAAGGAAGCCTCTCTAGAGTCCAGAGTTCACGATCGCAGCGAAGGGGACTACTACATGGAGCTATTTGAAGTGAAGGACCGGTCTACAAAGATTGTATTCCTTGCTCACTATAACTTGCGAAGTGTTTGCATATGTTTTCCGTATTATTTCTAGTAAACGGTCTATGTTTAGGGTTACCTAGAACAGTAAAATTTAAATTTGGCATGGACGATGCCTCCCGAAACCCTGCTGCCGTTGTACACAACCCAACATTATTCACCATATGGGGAAATTTCTTGCCATTTATAGAACTTGGAAAAGAAATATTTATTCGTGCCTATGGATTTTATACAAGGGTCAATATGGACCACCTGTTGGGCAATTTAGGGGAAATAACGGCTTAAGAACAGGTCCAGATCCTTGTAACTTATGGCTTTTGAATCTTATGAGCCGTGAGGGTCTCACATGGGGGATTCTCCTTTAAAGTTGTGAAGATCTCGTAAGTGTATTTATTTTAACGAGGTTGTGCCCTTCCGAGTTTTCACAAACTCGCCGGCAATCCTGTTGTTTTTACTCACGGCGCCCTTTTAGGTTTTCATCCGTGCCCATTTTGCTTGTGGACGTACCATTTTTTATTAGCGGGGCATTCCACTAGATTGTAGGACCTGTTTGCAGGCCCCTTAATATTCTTCAAGTCCTTTAAGAAGAAAGGACCATTCTACATAGAGATTCTTCCGCCAGTGAGAAATATGCCCCCTGTGTATATTTCGGGGGGAACGAGTACCCACGCCGTCGCTATTTTGGCGACAGGTTGCTTCAGAGCCGCTTATTTTTGTTGAGCGTAGGCGACAAACGCTATCTTGCCTCCGTTTTTCACTCGTCATCATCGGATGAGAAAGAGTCTTGACCCATTTGATCCAATAGAGCCATTTTATCCATAAGTTCTTGGAAGGTCGTCGGCTTGAAGAAGGCCATATACGGGAACGCCTTTGAATTTGGGTGAAGGGTGGCTATGAGCATTCCCATGGCTGCAACTTCATCGATGCGTTGCTCGTATTTGACCAGAGATTTCAATATCGGGTAACATATTGAACCCAAGTCTCATTCGGTCTAACCCTTTTGTTGACTAGCGCCGTCACGGTAGTATGTTCGTGTTGGAGATAGTGCCCTCATAGTCAATTATTGGATCGCAGGTACGTGATTGCAATGATTGCGGAGGACCTATCCCGGTAGGACAGTCTTACTCGAAATGATAGTATGCTATCTGGCTTGCCTTTATCAGTCGTGTACATGTTCAGGTGACTAATTGCATGTTACACTTTGTTGAGCCCTTAGGATCTTGCTTTACTACCAACTGTATGATGGCGATCATATACGTGAGAGTTGGGTAGTTTATATGCATATCCTTAATTGTGGTCCCTAGTCGTGGGAGTTTCGAGACAGGGCATCGATACTCCGGAGTAGCCTAGTGTGTACAGTCGAGACCCCGACGAGGGGCGGTGGCCGGTCTCACAAGCCACTGGTGTCAGTTGGATCACCTAAGATGTATACAGGTGCTCATTGGGTTATGAGTACACCGGACAGGACTCGCCGGGAATCTGCTAGTTAGTACTATACCTATCGTCAGATAGCAGTTCCCTGGTGACATGTGTACAGGTTAGTTCATCGACCTGAGGTCGTCATTTGTCTCGTGTGAGTTCCCACTGTGCTTTGATTTCTACCCTACCACGGCTCAAAGGAGTCGTGCAAACAGGTAGCTTTTGGGTACAGTCCCGAGCCATATGGAGGCACGTGAGCGGATCGGCAGGGGATTCGTCTCTCCCGGTATTGGGGGCGAGATTGTGCTGTGTCTAGGAGAGCCATTACGCAAAGCCCTCGGCTGAGGCAGGAGATTTACTGGTAGGTATTCCAGTAGTATCTCAGGGCATTCTGGGCTACACTCCGACACGACTTATACTGCTAATGGGGGTCTGACATTACTAGCCCCCTAGGCGGATATGCGATACTCATTGACGAACGGACCGGACTGTATATACATTGTCACTGTTAGGCTCAGTAGGGTTTTCGGAGGAGTTCGCTCATCGGTCTCCCTTGAGTTCGCTCCTCGGCCACCCTTGAGGTCAGTCCATGGGCAGCCGTTACGCATAGCTAGTGCCGCTGACGGTTTATGGTTAAACCCACTGCCAGGGTGCTGACGAGTCATTAGAGTCCCCCACAGACAGTTTCCCAAGTTCGGGCAAAACGTTGTAGAGGCCGTATGGTTTTATGGCAGGGTTCGGAAAATGCACGTGCGTTTACGCACGTGTCGATTTTCGGACAGTTGATACTGGTCGGCTTTGGTTTAAGCCGGATCCGAGTATTATATTGAGTAGGTATAATATCTTTGTCTCAGTTGCATTTGTATTCGGTCGTAATACAAATGCGGGTATATTTATACAGTTTCGGGGTTGTCCTGAAATTCGTTTCAGGATCACTTTTGGAAGTTGCCAGTTTCCAGTTTTCTATCAGCTGTCTTTTAACATTCGGTTAAAGACGGATTTGTCTTTTCTTGAGATGTATGGATTCTTCTAGAAGGTTCTAGATGAGGTGACTAGGATTAAATGGTGTTAAGTTTTCATTGGTTGCATTTAATGGTTCATTAATGCTTGATGAGGTGTTATTAGTGATTCATGCTTTGTTATTAATGGTTTTGGATTGCTTAAGATATTTTTGAAGTGAGAAGCATTCTCTTGTGGTCACCCCCCTCTCCTACGGTCACCTCCCTCTTGCTATATATGGCTTGCCCTCTCTCTCTCCTCATTCGAACTCTCACTTGATGTTTCATTTCGGTTAGAAAAGATTATGATAGCATTCGGGGTGTATGGAATTTTACAGTTCATTTCATTCCATCACCCGATTTCCACGGCAACTTCATTAACCGATCGTCCACGGATTTGGACGAAATGAGACAAAGTCATCTATTCATTCTCTACATCATTCTTGGTCGTCTCTTTTAGCAAACTTGACGATCGAGTTGCCTCGAGTCAGAGGCGGGAGCCCGTTTAAAGAACCGATCATGTGGTGCCACCTCGATGAAGGAATCGGAGATCGACGAGATCGGAGCAGCCGCAACGGAGCGTGGGATGATGGTTGAAGAACGAAGGACTCGGATCGTTCGGTATAACATTCCTACACTCTTTACAGTTTGTTAGTTTAGCAATAATGGCAGATCCGGGTTAAAGTATACGATAGCGCCAAGTTTAAAAGTTTTGTTCCGCATTTGGCGTCTGTAGACTGCCGGGGCGCTAGCGTAGACTTACAGTGGTATCAGAGCCTAACCATTTTGCTATACTAACTTGTGCTAACGCGTTTAAAACATCGATCCGACCGGAAAACTAAAAACTGCAAAATCCATGCCCGACAGTTTCTGTTAATTTTAAACGGTCTCAAAATTTATTTCTGGATGTCTTAAAAATCTGTGCAGGGAATTATAAGAGCCACGACAAAATTTGGGGTCGTGATCCCTCCAAGCTGCCGCGGAAGGGCGGCCAAACCCATGGTTTGGCCGCGCAACCGCGGCCACGTGGGGAGCACGTGCTCCCAAATTTTGTCAGTTGGTTCTTTGTGGGATTTTGGGGTTTTTGGTATATAAAGTTTTGGCCCAGATTTTGTTACTGTTCACCAGTAAGCAGTGGGGCCCACTTTTTGATATTTGGTCTTTGGTCGATCGAAATTTAAACACGTTAGTTTACAGTGCTTACATTATATCTCCGACCGGGAATGTCATTTGATCGGTAAACCGCGTCTGATTGCTATAGTTCTTTTAGACGGGTTTGCGAACTTGACATTCACGTTGATGTTCTGTGTTGTGCTGTGATGTTGCGGATTTGTCGTGGTGGATAGCAGTGTGCAATAGTAGTACAGATTGAGTTTATTTGTACATTTGATATTGCGGGGCGAGCGTCCAACTTGTGGACAGCCGTCACTGCCTGTTGTATAATATTCTTTTGGGACACGACCAGGATGCGGTCGATGTACCTATTGTACTATTTTTCATTACTGTACTAGGTTTTGCCCCGAGACGGAGTGCACGGATAGCCGGGTTCTGGGGGGCAACGGGTCCGCAGCTCATGGCTTTGAGAGGCAGAGGGGTCCCACTTCAGAATTGGCAGACTATTCGCCGCACTCGTAGGGGGTACAGGTTGACCCAAGGAGGGGTGCCCAAGCTTACCGGATTCCGTGGAGTGCTGGGTGGTCCATTCACTATGCTGTAGGGGGCTGCCTCGCTTCAGGTCTTGGCGGGTAACTTGCCGCACCTGTAGGGGTCTAGGTTTCATTGCACAGGCTATCCACACGACAGGGGAACGTCGAGTTTCAGCAGCGGCTCTGTGAAACTCGGGGATCCCAGATATCTGTATTGTTCTGTGATGCTTATTACTTTTCTGTAATGTTGCATATTATCACGCCTGGAGCGATTATGTATATTGGTTTATATACTATTAGATGTTGTATATGTTTTACACCCGCGCTAGTCCAGTCCCCGCTCTGTCGTTAGTTAAGTAACCTAACGGGTGATGACGGGACCCAGTGACGAATGCGGATGGCATATACGTACATTTTATTTTCGTTCTTTTCTGGTGTGATTGATTGATGGGACTGCGTTGATTCTGATCAATGCAAAGTTAAACAAACCTGTTTGAGTTGTTGGAACAAATTTAAAAAGTGTTGTTGCAAAGACGTTTCCTTTTGTTATGCATAGCGGTATTCAGTGGAATATCCTGCACCTCATTCGACGGGGCAAGGGCTGATATCCCTTCACCGGGACTGACCCCTTGGACAGAAGTTTGCGTCAGAGTAATAACTTTACTATAGTCGATTACATATTGCTTTGCATAGCGGTATTCAGTGGAATATCCTGCACCTCATTCCACGAGGAAAGAGCCGAGATCCCTTTACCGGGAGTGACCTCTTTAGCAAAAGGTTTTCGCCACTATATTTTAAAAAGCTATCAGGTTCCTTCAGCGATATCAAGTTCACTACGCTAAAGGTTTTTTTCGCCAAAAACCAGCCGTAGCCCTCCGTCACTTCTTTTGGGTATTCAGTAGTATTCAAGCTATGCATTTTAGCCAAAGTTAAGGCATAGTGTTTGGTAGCTGCTGGGTATTCAATTGTTGCATAGATAGATGAGTTAGTTTGGGACAGTCGTTCTGCCGATTAGCCAAAGTCAGGGGCATGTGCGGGTGGGTTCAAATTGACAAGATAGTGATGGGTAGAACTTGGCATGTGACTTATGACATTTTGACCAAAGCCAAGGTTATAAGAGCATGGGGCAAAAACTATATCAGGAGTTTCTAAAGAAACTGAAACTTGCCGAGTATGCGCATACCTTCTGGAGTATGAGTAACGTGGATACATTCCATCACGTTATCATGCGATGAGAGTTGGATCCTGATTCCCACTGATGAGTTGGTTTACTCTTCGGGTGATCCCGATTGATTCTTCTTTAGGTTTGGAGGAGAATTTGACAGGACAGTGGGAGGTTTCCGGATTAGATAAATTGATGACCATTCTGATCTAGGTTAGAGTGCACGCAGAGTGTTTCTTTTCTCTCTCTCTCTTTGGCAGCGACTTTTGACCGACCCTAGACTATGACTCAGTGACCAGGTTGACCGAACTTTCTTAAAATACTGGCTTTTGGATTGTCTATGTTGCATAAAGTCATTGCCACTCCTTCTTTTACCCTTTGAATTTCTCAGAACACCCGTATTACTACGGATATCCACTTCCATTGGATAGATCCATCGTATGGTTATATACGAACTCGAAGGGACTTCTTCGGGGATGGATCCAGGTTCAGGAGAAATAGAATTGGTTTATTCAGTTGTCTTTTATTATCACCTTCTCTCAGGTTGTGAGAGCTCCTTGGTTTAGGAGAGTACACCTATTACGCCTATTGGATAGTCTTATTCCAAACCATAGGCTGGTGCCGAAAGGTAGGGAATGAAGAAAACCAATTAGCCTAAGTAGGGTGTGCAGAAGGTAATATGTAAAGACAAAATAAAGGGATTAGAAAGAGGGCAAAGTAAATTGCGACTGATATCATTCACGACCAAAACCGCGTACTTCATCGCCGCTCCTATTTCACCTTTAAAAGAATAAGGTATTATTCAGTTGTCTTTTATCATCACCTTCTCTCGAGATGCGAGTACTCCTTGGTTTAGGAGGGTACACCTATTATGCTTACTGGATAGTCTTCTTACAAACCATAGGCTGGTGCCGAACGGTAGGGAAGGAAGAAAACCAGTTAGCCTAACGATGGTGTACAGAAGGTAACGACTAAAGACAAATAAAGGGATTTGGAGAGATGGCAATAAAATATACGGTTGAAGTCATGAATTGGATTATGGAAGAGGCATTGCTATGAATACCAGGATACCCCTACGAAACATTTTCATGTTTCAGTGCATTGTTAAAGAAAAACTGTTTTCCCGATTAGACACTTACTCCAAGGGTATGTAATTACCAGGTTTCATTCTCATATCTGTATGGTTTTACAGATGATGAGTGGGAGTAAGATATTGGGAATTAGGTGATCATCCTCATTATATCGGAATTCGTTGCAATTGGTGATATTTGAGGAAATCGCCAGGGTACAGTTTTCTACCTACGACGCACAGGTTTTGAGTTGTTTAACTCAGCGGACTTATACAGAGTATTGTATGTTGTCCAAGTGTCCATCAGGACAAAGGGGTAGGTCCTCGTACTATGTTCTGTTTACTTATAACTTCTCTAGTATTTAGACAAGTGTTTCATAGAAATACAAGGTCTAAGTTTTGAGAAGTTATGGGTATAAGAATAAAGTAGAGAACCAGGTATCACAAGTATCGGGATTCTTCAAAGAGATCGAAGATGTAGATTCTTGTGAATGGTATTCAGATGATAGTGATGGTTTTGAGAAACGTATTTCTCTTTCAGGTTACTCATAATTGGATGGATTCCTAAGTTGAGTAATGCTGATTAGCCTCTTTCCATTAAATTGATATGCACTGGAGACAGATGCATGGATTTGAATATGGTTCCAAATTAAATTAGTGCCAAAGTTTCTATATTGGATATAGAATAGTTCATACCTTAAAAGAAATTAAGGTACGGGGAGTTGTCCAGCTTATGATTAAAACCAGACACTGGATAACTCAGGGCACGTTTCTGTAATGGCTGTTTGTGGGTTGACCCTGGCTATGACGAGGGTTGATATTCTACCATTTAGAAGATCAATAGTGATATTGTTCTTGACTCGCCACAGTTTTAGTAAAAATGGATCTTTTTCAGAAAACAGTAATGGGAGTATGGTAGAACTGGAAGTGATTCCAGAACCGCGAACGATTACGGAAAAATTTAATAGGACCTATACATTCAATCAGGTTTGACATTCCAATAGCCACTCCGCAGGTATGGTAGGTAACCTCAGACACCCGAGAGGTACTTCGGTAGCCTCAAGGACGGTGACAAGGAGGTTCTTATCTACCCAGACTTGACACTACTGTTGTTCCAGGATATGAGACCCGGTAGGAGGGTTTTCGTAGTCAGTGGGAGCAACGGAAGCATGGTAGGCAAGTAGCTTATGTCTATTTATAGACTTGAGCAGTTATAGCGGAGATAGATCATCTAATTTTGATATGACAGTCATGGGTTTGACTTCAATCAGAATAGGGGATGGATCAGTTAGGAAGGTAGTAGGGTGTGATGTCATGGTATCTGGATGACATACACAGAGTGGGAAGTAAAATTCCTATACTACGATCGGTTGTACTGTGGTCGTCACACAGTTGTTTCTCCAGACAGGATATGGATATAATATTTGACATTCTGGTCTCTAGATCTATGGTTTTAGATCTGGATTTGGGTAGTTTCCCAATGTGGGTACTTTGACAATATTCTAATGGTTTTTGGAATAGTTGACTCCTAGCATGGTGGTGTACCTGCAGGTGATGGAGTCACCCTCTCTAAAGATGTCGTATAGACTAAAGGGGAGAGGGATGTGCATGATTGGCAGATCACTTGCTTAGGCAATTGAGTCAATCATGAGATGTCAAGTACCACACCAAATGTTGGTTTTGCACTAGATGCAATAAGTTTGTATTAATCCAATCCTGGAGAAACATAAGGAAGCAGTTATAGAACATAAGTACATGTTCTACGGATTTGATGACGGCAGCCTCCTTCGGGAGACGATTATCATTCCAGGCTTCAAAGGTGACGTGGATGACAGAGTGACTGTCAGAGTTTTAGTTTTTCCTCTGACGAAGAGGGACAGTATTGTGGACAGGTGGTCCAATAGGATACTGTGGGAAGCAAGATGCCCGATACTGATTAGGTTCAGTGATCGATTCAGTCTAAGAAGTTTGGATATGGAGTTCATTTATGAACTAAGGTCCCATCAAATATCCAGACATGTTCTAAGACAGGTACTACTCAATTCGGGAGATGACTTTCTCCGCGAACTTGAGATTAAGAGAGATATAGAAAGATACTTCTAGGCGGATCCACTCACCGAGGCTATTTCTCGAACACAATAGTTTTACAAACGGGCTTTGTGAAACTGATTAGTAGAGGAGTTGGATGTTCGGTTTCACACGGGCTGTGAGTAGTCGACATCGCAATATTAGCCTTGAGTGCAAGTGGGAGATTGTTGGAGATAGTGCCCTCATAGTCAATTATTGGATCGCAGGTACGTGATTGCAATGATTGCGGAGGACCTATCCCGGTAGGACAGTCTTACTCGAAATGATAGTATGCTATCTGGCTTGCCTTTATCAGTCGTGTACATGTTCAGGTGACTGATTGCATGTTACACTTTGATATAGCCCTTAGGATCTTGCTTTACTACCAACTGTATGATGGCGATCATATACGTGAGAGTTGGGTAGTTTATATGCATATCCTTAATTGTGGTCCCTAGTCGTGGGAGTTTCGAGACAGGGCATCGATACTCCGGAGTAGACTAGTGTGTACAGTCGAGACCCCGACGAGGGGCGGTGGCCGGTCTCACAAGCCACTGGTGTCAGTTGGATCACCTAAGATGTATACAGGTGCTCATTGGGTTATGAGTACACCGGACAGGACTCGCCGGGAATCTGCTAGTTAGTACTATACCTATCGTCAGATAGCAGTTCCCTGGTGACATGTGTACAGGTTAGTTCATCGACCTGAAGTCGTCATTTGTCTCGTGTGAGTTCCCACTGTGCTTTGATTTCTACCCTACCACGGCTCAAAGGAGTCGTGCAAACAGGTAGCTTTTGGGTACAGTCCCGAGCCATATGGAGGCACGTGAGCGGATCGGCAGGGGATTCGTCTCTCCCGGTATTGGGGGCGAGATCGTGCTGTGTCTAGGAGAGCCATTACGCAAAGCCCTCGGCCGAGGCAGGAGATTTACTGGTAGGTATTCCAGTAGTATCTCAGGGCGTTCTGGGCTACACTCCGACACGACTTATACTGCTAATGGGGGTCTGACGTTACTAGCCCCCTAGGCGGATATGCGATACTCATTGACGAACGGACCGGACTGTATATACATTGTCACTGTTAGGATCAGTAGGGTTTTCGGAGGAGTTCGCTCATCGGTCTCCCTTGAGTTCGCTCCTCGGCCACCCTTGAGGTCAGTCCATGGGCAGCCGTTACGCATAGCTAGTGCCGCTGACGGTTTGTGGTTAAACCCACTGCCAGGGTGCTGACGAGTCATTAGAGTCCCCCACAGACAGTTTCCCAAGTTCGGGCAAAACGTTGTAGAGGCCGTATGGTTTTATGGCAGGGTTCGGAAAATGCACGTGCATTTACGCACGTGTCGATTTTCGGACAGTTGATACTGGTCGGCTTTGGTTTAAGCCGGATCCGAGTATTATATTGAGTAGGTATAATATCTTTGTCTCAGTTGCATTTGTATTCGGTCGTAATACAAATGCGGGTATATTTATACAGTTTCGGGGTTGTCCTGAAATTCGTTTCAGGATCACTTTTGGAAGTTGCCAGTTTCCAGTTTTCTATCAGCCGTCTTTTAACATTCGGTTAAAGACGGATTTGTCTTTTCTTGAGATGAGTATGGATTCTTCTAGAAGGTTCTAGATGAGGTGACTAGGATTAAATGGTGTTAAGTTTTCATTGGTTGCATTTAATGGTTCATTAATGCTTGATGAGGTGTTATTAGTGATTCATGCTTTGTTATTAATGGTTTTGGATTGCTTAAGATATTTTTGAAGTGAGAAGCATTCTCTTGTGGTCACCCCCCTCTCCTACGGTCATCTCCCTCTTGCTATATATGGCTTGCCCTCTCTCTCTCCTCATTCGAACTCTCACTTGATGTTTCATTTCGGTTAGAAAAGATTATGATAGCATTCGGGGTGTATGGAATTTTACAGTTCATTTCATTCCATCACCCGATTTCCACGGCAACTTCATTAACCGATCGTCCACGGATTTGGACGAAATGAGACAAAGTCATCTATTCATTCTCTACATCATTCTTGGTCGTCTCTTTTAGCAAACTTGACGATCGAGTTGCCTCGAGTCAGAGGCGGGAGCCCGTTTAAAGAACCGATCATGTGGTGCCACCTCGACGAAGGAATCGGAGATCGACGAGATCGGAGTAGCCGCAACGGAGCGTGGGATGATGGTTGAAGAACGAAGGACTCGGATCGTTCGGTATAACATTCCTACACTCTTTACAGTTTGTTAGTTTAGCAATAATGGCAGATCCGGGTTAAAGTATACGATAGCGCCAAGTTTAAAAGTTTTGTTCCGCATTTGGCGTCTGTAGACTGCCGGGGCGCTAGCGTAGACTTACAGTTCGTTCTCATTAGCGAATTCCTGAAAGAAGAGCATATCCATTTTGTCGAAGCTCTTCATGAAATCAGTTGGGAATTCCGCATACCATTCAAAAGCGATGCCCGCCAGACCGCTGACGAACTGTCGGAGGAGTAGTATATAATTTCCTCCAGAATTGCCGCACATGGATTTAAATCGCGCAATGTGCTGGTGAGGATTCCCAGTTCCTTTGTACATGTGGAACGTTGGAAGTATGTATTCTGACGGATATTGTATTTGATCGTAGCACGCCGGATACGGTCGACCAGTCTTGATTGGCCTATTTGATGTTTCACTGGCATAGTGAGTTTTGACTTGTTGAGTGATATATGTGTCCAGCTTTTCTTTTAGGAAACATTTTCTCCTCAGTCATTGATGAGATTTGCAAAGGATTTGAAATTTCATCCTTATCTTAAAGACCGACTACCGGTAGTTCATCTGCCAGTGGTTCCGATTGAACCATCATTCCAGCCATATTCTAAATCAGGAGGGCCATCTGGTTCATTTTAGTGGACATTTCTGCTGCTTCTTTAGCTGTCTTTTTTAGAGCACACTTTATGAAATCAATATCCGACTCCTTCTCTACTCTTTCTTCGGGTGCGTCCTTGGGATTTTTCTTAGGCGATAGATTAGCGTTTGCTGCCGCCTGAGCGAGCATCTCCTGCAGCTTTCCACGTTGCAGTTGAACTTTTGTCACGGACCGAGTTTGAGGTCGGTGACTAGTATAAGATCGAACTTCGTCTTTGGAATTCACCACATAGACTATGTGAACTACAATGCTCTCAGGCTTGGGGTGTTTGGAGTTTTAGCCTTTGGAGTTTGCTTCGGGCACTTGAGCTTTATTGGGCCTCACTTTTTTATGAAAAGCTGCTTTGGTTTTGGGAGGAACCGCTGTATCAGGATCCGTCTTGGGATGAATCCCCTTATATTTGAAAGGGGATTTGTCAGAATTTGGCTGACGTTTAGAGGAAAAGCCGCAGACGACGACTGAGTACTTCACCTGCTTCCACACCTTATATATAGATGAGGAAAGTTGTTATAGGGAGCGAACTGGTTTCTGCTCTCGTGGGATCTCCATGGGCTGCAGAGATTTCTTCAATATTGCGGTGGGAGAATTTTGTCTGACCCTTCGTAACAGTTTGAAGCTGTTCCCGGTTGGAACAATAACATTCACCACTGGGGTTGAAACATGACCATAGGAAGAACTGCCCCCAGCTCATTTTGTATCATGCTGATATCGACTTCGACCGTTTCTTATGGCCGGGATTTGATTAGCCTCGGGATTTTTCCGAGCATGCCCTCTGTTTCTTTTGAGAGATTGAATATTCTGCCCCCTGCGTCGACCTTGTTCCTTGGCAGGTGCCAGTTGTTTGAGGAATGATTCCGTCGGCAAAGCTGCTGCTTGGGGTGCCAGCCTGTGGAAGATATACTTCTTCTGGGCTTCCTCCTTTGACATTGGGGCACCGAGGGTGGGAGGTGGGAGTATCGACCCAAAGAGAAGCCAGTTGATTTCTTGAAGAGCCGGATTACAGAGATTTGAGGCTGCAAGTGGCCCATACTTGACTCAACTGGATATGATAGAGCCTGAGTTACTAGGGTGGGAGCAAATGCCATTCTTCATAGAGACGAAACGCTGACTTCAGTATCCCATCACCCAAGGTCAACCACAAACATATATACCACGATTATTTGATCGCGGAAAAACACGACACATGAAGTGTGGAGTGGAAAAAGGAAAAGGTCCCACCGGGCTTGCCAGAATCTGTTTACCGTGGAAAACGGAGACGAACCTGGGATGGGTCGTCTTTCCTGAATTTGGGGGCAGATGCTATTTGGTTTTATCCGTACACCTCTCTGAAGATGCCAAGTTGATTTATGGCACCGTATATCGGAAGTTTGGACGGATGCGGCCGTTGTAGCAGACTTTGTCAGATTCCCCCTCGTTTGCGAGGGGTTTTTGATTGTGAGGACGCTCTTCCCTGCAGGCGCAAGTCCCTGCAGTTAATTACGTTATCGCATCGTGATAACCACTTTCTCCTGCTCCAGAAGTTCACTTCATCTCGTGTGTGTTTGTTTTATTTTTGGTTGCCCGTGGATTGTATATGGAGACTAATCTATGTTGTCGCCCGTAGGGCGTGGATTAGTCCAAATCCGTATATTCTTAGATTTGGGTTTTGTTTGATTTAAGGATCGTTAATCTCATTTGAGATTAAGATCAATTTTAATGTTTGTTGAGGATATGTTAGTCCAATTTGAGAATAAGATCTACTCAACGGGATTTTGGGATCATTCAGACCCAACAAAAAAGTATTTGGGCTCTATTGCTTTAGTTAAAGGACGTTTTGGTCCGTTGTTAGTTTAAGGACGTTTCAGTCCGCAGATCACCATTTTTGATGTGAGGTTTTAGTTTCAGGACGTTACGGTCCGTTGTCGCCATTTTGGGAAGTGCACCCAAAAGCAGTTGGTTGTCGGGACCCGCCACCTCTCTGAAGAGATTGAGGAATTACAACAATATGTATCAGAGGTGTAGAGAGATGTACCCTTGAACCAATTCCATGTTTGAGGGAAAAGGAATTGATGGTCGAGCCCAGAAATCATTAGACATATTTTGAGACTAAGATTTCTTCATTAGTTTGGGAAGTCATGAGCATAGAGGCTCGGTATATTTTGAGATTGAAGATGTTTTAATCTCAAGAAGACTTAGCCAACTTGAGGTTGGAGTTGATTTCCCACAGTGTTAAGCACTAATATACGTTCAGCACTCACGTGTTCCCACATGAGGTTCTAAAGTAATATTAAACACTGGATTCTGGGGGGCGCTCACGTATGGCACGTGGGGCATCTCAAAGCTGGCACTGTACATTGGGTTCAAGTCCCTGTTTATATATAAGTGTTATATAAGTGAAACACTTAATTCGTGTGGCACTCACGTGTGAGCACGTGAGGCGCCCCAAAGTTGGATACTGCCTTTTTAGGTTTTATTTCCCTCTTCTTTTATAAGTGATAAGCACTCGGCTCATGTGTGAGCACGTGACGCGCCCGAAATGGGAACTGATCTCTGAATTTTATTTCTCTTTCTTTTATAAGTGGTAAGCATTTGGACCCTGTGGTGCTCACGTGCGAACACGTGAGGCGCCTTCAGAATGTGAGCGCTGTTTTTGGGTTTATTCCCTTTTTCATATAAGTGCTAAGCACTTGATTTGGGGTCGCGTGGAAAACATATGGCTGCCCTAAGAGGCACTTCTTGCTCTTTTTATATGCTCGCGTGTGAAGTACGTGACTCGGTCTCAGCCATTCTTTTTTGTTCATCAGAGGTGCTCACGTGGGGAAACACGTGAGGTTTCGTTATAGTGTTGAACACTAATGAATCGCCAGTCTTTCTATCTATGTGCATGAAGATTTTGATCTCATATTAACGATGCTGGGATCTGAGTTTAGAGAATTTCAAGTCTTTTGTTTTATAAGAATTAAATTCTTTTTGCAGGATTAAACCCTAGTTTTATTAGAGGAATTAAATTCCAACATACTTTTGTAAGAATTAAATTCTTTGAAATTAGTTCTTTCCCCTAAGTTTTGAATCTGCATAATAGAATCTCCCCGATAAAAATAAAATTCTCAACTTATGGGGATATCTGCTTCTGCAGATCTCAACTTATGGGGATATCTGCTTCTTGCTCTTTTTATATGCTCGCGTGTGAAGTACGTGACTCGGTCTCAGCCATTCTTTTTTGTTCATCAGAAGTGCTCACGTGGGGAAACACGTGAGGTTTCGTTATAGTGTTGAACACTAATGAATCGCCAGTCTTTCTATCTCTGTGCATGAAGATTTTGATCTCATATTAACGATGCTGGGATCTGAATTTAGAGAATTTCAAGTCTTTTGTTTTATAAGAATTAAATTCTTTTTGCAGAATTAAACCCTAGTTTTATTAGAGGAATTAAATTCCAACATACTTTTGTAAGAATTAAATTCTTTGAAATTAGTTCTTTCCCCTAAGTTTTGAATCTGCATAATAGAATCTCCCCGATAAAAATGAAATTCTCAACTTATGGGGATATCTGCTTCTGCAGATCTCAACCAGAGGAAGAACTAAGTTTTTTTTTGAAGGGTTAAACCCTTTGTTTGAGAATTAAATTCTCTTTTTCTTTTTGTGGGAGCTTTTTGGAAATCTTATGCGGTGGTCTCCTCCTTATAGAGAATTAAATTCTCTCTGTATTTTTCTTCCCCTCTCTCTTTGTATTTCTCCTCCTCTTCTCGCTTCTATTTATACGAGAAGAACAAGAATTAATTTGTTAAGAAAATCCCTCATCGAAAGATCATGATTGATTCCATGATCTTTAGATCAATCAGTGAATTTTATTCACTATCGGATTTTTAATCCAAAAGCTCTCTGTGTAATAGAGAAGATTTCTTATTTGTCTAACAAGATTATGAATATCTTGTTAGTTTTAACAATATTAGAAAAATATTTTCCTATGATAGAATTATTCTACTAGATGATCATCGTTGGATCTTTAATCCAAAGGTCCTCTGTTTAACAGAGAAGATCTTTCTAGTTTGAGGAAGATCGGGAAATTATTTGCCAAATAGAATTTAATTCTATTAGATGATTTAATTGGTGATATTTTATCACCATCGGATTTTAAATCCAGGATTCTCTATTAGAGAAAGATCGTTCCATATTAGAAAGATCAGGGAAAATATTTCCCAAATAGGATTTAATTTTAGAATTTAATGGGAACATTTTAAATTGGGGCGCTCACATGCTTTGCATGTGAGAGTCAAGAGAACTCACGTGTTTAACACGTGACCCCTGCTGTGGGTCTTAGCCTGTTTATGTTCAGCGCTTATATGCTTTGCATATGAGCGCTCACGTGTTTTACACGTGAGGCCTGTTTGGCCATTAGTTGTTTTATTTAGTTTATTTTCAGCGCCCATATGCTTCACATATGAGCGCTCATGTGTTTAGCACGCGAGGCCTGTTTGGCCATTAGTTATTCATATGAGCGCTCACGTGTTTAACACGTGAGCCATGTTTGGCCCTTAGTTGTTTTTTTCAGCGCTCATATGCTTTGCATATGAGTGCTCATATGTTTAACACGTGAGGCCAAATTTTGAGGACTCCCCCCTTTTTTATAAGGGAACAAGTAGCTCTTGGCCGAAAAATTTGGCGGGAACATAGGTCACCCAACGCTTCTTAAAATCCGGCGACTCGAGCACTCTTTCGCGGGTCGTCCTATACCCCTACAAGTGTGTCGAGCAACCCGCTAATTCTAGAACAAGGTGGCCCGGTCTTAACTCCTGAAGATGGCCACCTTCCACATTCTAAAACCCGGCGGCCCGAGCGCTTCTCCGCGGGATAAATCTGTATTATATCCAACGAAAACAACGACCTCAACCTGACCGTGTCCCGACAAATAATAATAATACATCTAACGGCAACGGTGGCCACAAGTCGACCGCTCGTCCTGAATAAGAAAATACATTTGGCTTTATACAATATTTGAATTGAACACAACACGCTGCAAACAGCATAATCACACGAGAGGCTATTTAATGCGACATTCTGAACCAAACCAACACACCAATATAGCAGACTCACTATGTGCAACCCCGTCAAATTGATCACTCATCAATTCATCGACGTTTAACAACACATATCAACATATGTAAAACATAAACGATACAATAAATGTTAACCAAAGTTTCGCCGAAATATCCAAAACAACACAGAGAACACTAACAGAAATCTGGGCAGTTTTGATAATCACCAAAAATCAAGTTTCCAAGTATTCAAGCATCTCACAAAAACCAAAGTGCAAACCTACTGCCTAGGCCGATTCAGGAGGTTTTGAAGCATGTTGGGGCGATCAAGTCAGAGGGTTTGGGTCTCGGGTTTTTGCAGTCACATTATAGTGTCCAAAACAATACAAATATATATGCCAAATTTTTTTTAGAGCAACATAAAAATAATTTGCAGAATTGAAAATCGGAAACACTATCGGTGAAATTTTGATTTGAAAACATCGCATCATCTAAAGCAACTACCAGCATTTGATTTGGCTCTGATACCATTGTTGGGGTTGGTCCTAGGGTCGCAACAATTGTAGACCGCGGCGAAAATGAATAAAAAAAAATAATCAAACATAGAACTAATCTCAATGCCTAGAATCATAAAATAGTTATAGTTGCAAGCAAATAGAAAACTCAAGAGAGGGAAAATGAGAGCTACAACCTTTGTAGCGTGTCCGATCGCCTATCGGAAAACACATGCTAAGCTCCGAGTCCTCAGAAACGAGTTTGAATACCGAAACTCTCACTGTAGATGATCCACTTGAAGGAAACAGATCAAGCTCCCACTTAACTCTACTAGTGAAGGAACTAGCTCACTAGAACTTGCTAGGTTGTGAGATAGGATGATGTATGACAATGCTCTCTCTCTATATCACTCTCTTTTCTTTTCTTATCTTTTTCTACAAAGAGAATAAGATGAAGAGGAGGAAGAAGTGAACGGTGCCTCTCATTTATTTTTCCCACACTTAGAAAAAAATAGTGCAGAGAAAATCTCATTCTCTCATCCTCTCCTTTTTATATGAAGTTAATGGAGGGAAGAGGCCATAGGAAGGAATTTCCTCCTATGGCGTCAAAAAAGTACGCCTTACCTCATTTTTTCCGGTGATCGGCACCCAATATTTTCATCGTTATCATCTAAGAGTGGGTACACCAAATTTCATGCGATTCTACAATTTTTTCACCGTTGATTTAGCAATGTAAAAAGTTCTATTGTCGGTAAACTGTTAATTTTGAACCCACTAAATCAACAGTGAAAAGGTTGTAGAATCGCATGAAATTTGGTGTACCCACATATTAGATGATAACGATGAAAATGATGTGTGCCGATCGTCGGAAAAAATGAGAAAGGGGGTACTTTTTCGATGCCATAGGAGGAAATTCCTTCCTATGGCATCTTTCCTCCATTATTCTCTCTCTCTCTCTCTATATATATATATATATATTCCAATACATTAATATCATATACTAATGTGTGTGTGAGAGTGTGTGTATCATATACACAGTACTAGCAACCATATTATATATGTGATTATTAAGTCACCACTTAACTTAATAATCTGGTTATCAAATTGACCGGCTAGTATAATCAAAATGCCCGATTAAATCACATGTATCACATACAAGTATTTAATCGGACTCCTGGACGTATCCAATACGTCCAGCACATCATCATTTCGCCTAACCGAGAAAACCTTCTGTGTGGGACTCTAAAGTCTTAACAATACGCTAGCGGTGGGGTACTGGATCAAATCCATAATCATAAGCATGTCAGTGGCACTAGTTGTACATAACAGCTACCCAGGTATGTATGAAATGAAAGGTCGACAAGTTGTTGCATATAGGTGCCCTCAAGTCAATTATTGTAATTGAAAGAGGACTTATATGAGAGAGAAATCTTACTCGAGATGATAGTATGCTATCTGGTTTGCTTTTATTTTTCATGTGATGCGTTTTATTAACTATCACGTATCATTTTGACATGAGATAAAGCCCTAGGATGTTGCTTGACTACCAGGACAATGATGGAGATCATACTAGTGGGGCCTGAGTAGTCGATAAGCGCATCCTTAAAAGTCCCTAGTTGTAGGAGTATCGAGACTGGGCATCAGCACTCCAATTTAGACTAGTGTGTACGTTTCCTGACATGGTTGGAGGGCGATAGCTGATCCTGCAGCTATTGGTGTTTGACATCGAGGATTGTATACAGGTCCTCATTGGATGAGTTACACTGGACGGACTCACCGAGAACTCCTAGTTGGTAATATTCCTATATCGGGTAGCAGTTCTCTTGTGACATGGGTACAGGATAGTCCCTAGGACCTGAGATCGCCATAATGTCTTATGTGCTTTCCCACTATACTTAGACTTCTACCCTACCACGGCTCAAAGGAGTCGTGCAAACAGATTTTTGTTAGGTATGGTCTCGAAGCACGTGGAGGCAGTGAGCGATCGAGGGGATTCGTCTCTCCCGGTATAGGGAGTTGATGTCGTACTGTACACGACATGACTACAACCATAAGTCGATGGCCATCGCAGTAGAGATAAACTGATAAGTTTTATCAGTTGTATCTCCGATTGGTTATGAGTCCTCTGCCGCACGACTTATCGAGTTATTGGGGTCTGACAGATTCCAAACCCTAAACTCGATATTCGATAATCTTAGACGAAGAGACTGGACTGTACGGTAATGTCACTGATAGATTTTGCAGGGTTTAGATGAGCTTGCTCGTTGACCTTATTTCGTTCAATACCTGGATAGCCATTACGTGCAACTAGTACCACTGACGTGCTTGTAGGCTATGAATATGATTCTAATCTACTGCCAGCGTATTGTCGAGTCTTTAGAGTACTACACAGAGGTTTTCCAGCACATGCGAAGTGATATAGGACACGTATAGGGATACGTGTAGGAGTTCGATTAAACATGTGTATTTGATACACGTATTTTAATCGAGTGTTTATTGATATTAGCCAATATATATATATGATATAGCTAGATTATTAAATCAAGTGTTGATTTAATAATTAAATGTATATTTATATATTGATATATTTATATATTAACTAATATCATGCTCACTTAATTATTTTCTTCTCTTTAATTAATAATTATATTTGATATAAATAATGAGACATGTATATTGATACATAAGTGATGGGAGCATAACACTTATATGATAGAAATGAGAATGAGTCATGGTTTAAGCTGGTTGTAGAATTCATGAGATATGACTCATTTTTGTGAGTCATTATTTAGTTATGACTCATTTTTGTTTCTAGTTCATATGATTATTAAATCTTATCTTCTTCTCACTCTCATCTCCTCCATAGTTTTTATTCTTCCTGTTGATTTTCTCCAAGTGAGGAATGGAAAAAGGAAAGAGAAAAATTAAATGAGATATTTATTCTACATCTCCTACTAATCATTCTTAGCAAGTTTAATTAATGGGTTGCTTCATTTTGATGAGATCAATTTGAAACTAGAGTTTGTGTTGAAGTTATCTCAAGGTGGATCATCTTCGGTGAGAAGATCATCGAGCAAACTTGTTCTGGGCTTCGTGAAGTCTAGCCGGGTTTGATTCTTGATTTGGATTTGCTATTGCTCTCTAGATTTTTTTTAATTACCGCTTCCGCCATGCTTTAAACCATACTAGAGGAGTCTAGCAACCCAACAGTGGTATCAGAGTCATACCAAAAGACTACAACTTGTTTTTGGCCAATTTGAATCCAAAACTCTGAATTAATGTGAAGTGTTCACTTGTTTTCAAGCTTGGAATTAAATCATTTCTTTTCGGCTCAATTTTTCGTGCCCGGACTTCTTAGAATTGTTCTAAATAAAGTTAATGACGATGGGAAAGGGTAGAAGGGGACCAACCCCACCCGAGAGCACCAAAGAGTGCTCTCGGGTGAGGTTGGTGACCCGAGAGCACCCACCCGGGAGCACCAAAGAGTGCTCTCGGGGAGGTTGGTGACCCGAGAGCACCTTTAGGGTGCTCTCGGGTCTGGGAGGCCTCTAGGCCACCGTAAAGGTGGCCTAAGGCTATCCCACCACCTATAGTATTTTCATTCAACATTAATTTTTGCACAGAGATCCACGCGAAGTTTGGGCGCGTTTCGATTTCGTTTCGATGCGTTTCCGAGCCAAAAAATGCCGATTTAGTGTCGAGGTGAATAGTGTTTTCAATTTCCGAATTCTTCACTTCAACTTAGAAAGTTGTTGGATTCGTTAGTCATTTGTAATGGTATAAACTAGATTAAAGTGTTTAATATAATTGTTTCGTCGGCGTATGCGATACGTGCGAATTAACGGTTTTTCTATGTCGGAGCGAATAGTGTTTTTTCAAGTGTTGAATTAACGGTTTTGCCTCGATATTTTTGTGATTTGGTGGCCATGGGTGATGAGTTAAGAGGATTAAAGTGTTTAATTGGTTTAACTCGTCGGCTTATGCGATACGCGGTGTTTAACGCTGACGAATTGATGTGATCAATTCGACGGGGTTGCATAAATGAGTCTGAGATGTTTGTTTGTTGGGATGCATTGGATTGTCGCAAAATGAATAGCCCCCATGTGGAAGTGTGATGTAGCGATAAGTGTTATTTCCATTCATACTTATAGCCATCTTGTATATTCATTTGTTCAGGATGAGATCTAACTTATGGCCGCCGTTTCCGCTATATTTATATTCTTTGTTTCGGGACTTAGCGGTTCATATGTGGCCGTAGTCACCGATTGATATATTATTATTTGTCGGGACACTATCAGATTGTGATCGTTATCGCTATTGTATAATACAGGTTTAGGATTACCCCGCGGAGAAGCACACGAGCAACCGGGTTCTAAATTGCAGCGGGTGGCCATCTCAAGGAGTTGAGATCGGGTCACTCAAGTTTAGGATTAGCGGGTTGCTTATCGCGCTTGTAGGGGGTATAGGATAGCCCGCGGAGGAGTGCTCAAGTCACCGGATTCGAAAAAGTGTTGGGTGTCCCCCTCATGATGATAATGTTGGGTTTCCTTGTTTCTTAGCTTTCCGCGCTCATAGGGGTCTGCTTTTGACTGCACATGGGCTGTTCACGCGACTGGAGAATATCGCATTTCATTTGTGGCTCGAACGAAAAGCGGGATTCCTAGGTAATCCGACCATTCCTATTCTGTGATGTTCATTACTTGCTTATGATGTGATTACCTTCCTGTGATGATATTTATCGCTTTCCTGTAATACTGATTATCTTCCTGCGATGATATATATAGTGATATATATGATATGTGTGTGTATGTGATATAAATAAACGATGTATACGTTTTGCACCCGCGCTAGCCCTGCCACCGCCCTACCGTAAGTTAAGTAACTTTACGGTGAAGACCCGGGGCCCCGTGGTGAATGCGGATGGCATATATGTGCATTCTATTTTCTTTTCAAACTTTTCTGTGATTATATAAAAAGATGCTAGATAATGAGATTATCTATTTGATGGGATTGCATTGATTCGGATTAATGCAAAGATAAAAACCTAAAATACGTTGTAGAAACCAAATATTAGATATTGCGATGTTACAGTCAAATCTTTTGCTTTTTACAGATGTATTCGGTTAAGAATATCCTGCACCTCTTTCGATGAGGGAAAAGCCTTAATCCGTTCACCGAGAGTTCACTCTTAAGCAAAAGTTTATGTTACTATACATTTGTAAATTGTATAGCCGTAATCTTTTGCTTTGCAACGAGATATTCGGTTAGGAATATTCTGCACCTCATTCAATGAGGTAAGAGTCCTGATCCCTTCACGGGGAATCTGCACTTAAGCAATAGTCTACGTAACTATAAATATGCAAAACCACTTGGTTCCTACAATGAGATCAAGTTCATTATGTTAAAAGTTTTCTTCAAAACCATCCGTATCCCTCTATCATTTCAGAAAGTAGAGTATTTAGTATTCGTGCTGCGTTTGTTGACCTCCGTCAAGGCATAGTGTATGGTAGCTAAGTGATGTCTTCCTATTAGCATAGTGATGCGATTAGCCGGGACAGTCACATAGCCTTGTTGACCTCCATCAAAGGCTTATACGAGTGGATTCGAGTTAATCACGGGATGACGGGTAGAATGTGACTAGTGGCCTATAGTTTGTTGACTTCCATCAAGGTCATAGATCTTTAGGGATAAAAACCGATATCGGGAGTTTCAAGTGTTGAAACTTGCAATGAGATTGCATACCTTCTGTGGAGTGGGGTAACTTGGTAATCTCTGTCAAAATTACCACGCCATGGTAGTTTGGATCCCGATTACTACTGTGAGTAATAGTTACTCTCGAGATATGATCCCGGCTAATTTGCCTTTTAGAATTTGAAAGAGGATTCGACGGAACAGTGGGAGTCATCCTGATTAGATAAATATACCAATCTAATCTAGATCAGAGTGCACGACGAGTGTTTCTTTTCTCTTTCTCTCTGGCAGTGACCTAAGACTGACCCTAAACTAAAAACTCGTAAACCTAGTTAACCGAACCTTTTTTTACAATCAATGGTTTTAGAATGTCATGATTACCCTATTTCACGACATAGTCGCATATGTCTTTACCCCTCCCACTTCCTCTTTTGCTTCCTCCAAAACACTCTGTATCTGATACAGAGATCCATATTGCTTGCAAACCCATCGTATATTTAGATACAAACTCAAAGAAATTGTTTCAGTCGAGGATGGCCGCAAATTCTGGAGAAAGTGAATTATATATGATACAATTCATTTGTCTTTTCTCTCCACCTTATCTCAATTTTGAGAGCTCCTTAAATAAGGAGAATATACCAATTTACGCTTATTGGATAGTCTTCCAATTCCAATGCTGGAGCTGAAAGGAAGGGAAAGAAGAAAATCGACTAGCATAAGTTCGGCATAAATAAGGTAAGTGTAACGTTTTAGAAATCGTTTTGCGAATTTTCCCGTTTTAGGGCAAAATTGTCGGTTTTTCCCGTTTTAACCCGATTTCGATCAAACGACCGTATAACCTTACCGACACCTAGTTTGGCTAAAATAAAGCTTGTCCGTGAACTTTGGGAGTATTTGGGAGGTTTTGGTTCAGATAGAATTTTTTCCAAATAAAATATTATTTTAAGCGGTATTTTGTGCACGTAAATCGGGAAAATTTTCCTCTTGTGAATAAATTAATTTTGTCACTAGAATTATTTTAGAAACTTCTTTTTAAATATCTAAATATTTCTTTTGTGCAAAAGAATTTGGATTTAAAAAGAAAAGAAAAGAGTGAAAGGTGGCAAAATAGCTTTAATTAGTATTAATTACTCTCTTTCCTAGCTATTTCTTCACAAATTATTCACAAAAATAGCCCCCCCCCATCCCTCCTTGGCCGACCCTCATCCCCATTTCTGCCCATTTCAATTTCCAAGCTCATTTCTCACTCTTTTTCAATCAAAAACACAAAAATAAATCCAAAAATAAATCCAAAAATTTCTATATAAAAATTAAACCATTTTTCCTTCACTAATCCTTCATGGATCTTCAACAAAGCTTGGTTTTTGATGCTAAGATGTTGGATTAAGTTTCATTTTGTGTTCTTGGGGAGGTATAATTCTTACCTTAATCCTTATATTTTTGCTTTAATCTTAAACTAGCTAATTTAGTTAGCTATTTATGTGTTTAGTTTAGTTTTTAAATCATGATTAATTCATTATATTTGGTTTAAGAAATTCATGTTAAGATTAAATTTTGATTAAGTGATTAGTGTTCATTTGAAGTGTTAAATTGTGTTTTGGAAAAGATTAACCTAGTAGAAAATGTTAAATTTTGCTAATGAATACTTTGTTAAATTAAGCAAAGTTGCTTACTAGGTTTTTGCTAAAACATAATTAGCGAGTGTTAAAAATATAGGAAAGGTTTAGATAGTTTAGTTAAGCTATTTTAAGGTATTTGTAATCGCTAGATATGCGTTATCTTAAATCTAGTGCAAAATATTGCGATAGGTTGCTTACTAGATTTCGGGGTTTTTCCGACGTAGGGTTCGTTTGGTAATTGCGAGGTTATATCTAGTGTATTCCTCGTAATTTTTGTGTTGTGTTGCGCGATCGGGACGATCGGGATCCAGACTTGGTGTTTTGTAGCTTAGCGACCCCAATTAGGGTTTTGGCCGGTATCGTGCGCGATAGATGCGCTAAGCGCGCAGTGAAATTTTCCGGGCGTTTTCATCGCGTTTCGTTGTCTTTTCGTCATTATAGGATATTTAGCTTATGTGTTGTATTTATGAAATTTTAGGTTCGCAAGCAGGGATTTCAGGTGCTGCGGACAAGGGGAAGCAGGTGGTCGGATTTTCATAGCTCGAGACCATCGGTGAGTAGATTTAACATGTACGGGGAAATCGCCCGTATGGCGTTATGCGTCGGGGCGAATTTGATATGTTAGCTGCATAGTATTTGCATATTCGTTACTTTCATATGAATGTCATTGCATAGCATTATCTGTTGTACTTGACTCGTACCTTTAGATATAACACATTACTGACGGTTCATATTGCACGAGCACTAATATTATGCTACACCCACATCGTCAGTAATTGCCATGACATGCACAAGCCGATATATATTGTTGACACCTACATACGTGATACGGTAGTGGATAAGGATAGTTGTGGTAGTAGCCCTTATCCCATTGTGCATATGAGATATTGTTGATACTTACATACGTGTCATTGCTTTGGGCAGGAATAGTTGAGGTAGTAACCCTTATTCCATTTCATGTATACCTTACTATAGCTATATTGTACATCTTGCATACATATTGACATGTACACCCACATGGTCTATTATAATTACATGTATATCATGCACTCATATTGACATGTACACCGCATATTTTCGCTATAGTTGTTGTAAGTCCATATTGCGACCCCCGGTTCTTACGGGGAGGCGGAAACGGTATAAAGAACAAATTTTTATCGCAAGAGGCAACATGGACTAACCAAGGTCGGGATCGTTGTCTAAACTAAAACTAGCAAACTAGCTAAAGAGATTTAGCTACTCGGATAAAGATGATTATACCTAAACTTGAACTCCTTCTTCTTCAAACTTTGTAGAGGTTGATGGTTTTCCTTTGTCGCCTTCTTCCGTCGAAGATGGATCCACCTCGAAGGCTCGACCTTTGGGCTCTTTCTCGAACATGGAGTGAACTAGAATCGCCGGCTTGCTAAACCCTTGATCCTAGAGTGAGTAGAGAGTGTCTAAGGGTTGCTTTTGTTTTTAAAGAGAAGGAATCTCAACACATGAGAAGGTTTCTCTTTGCTAGAGGAAGAAGAAGATGAAGTGAAGAGAGAGAGTGAATATGATAGAATGAGCTATTCTTTTTCTTTCTTGCAACCATCATGCACAAGAAAAAGAATTATCAATAATAATAATCAAAATGAAAAGGTTGATGGAAAGTTTTAGAATGACCATTATCATTACAAACATTAAATGAATTTGCTAGAATCAAAGAGCATCTTTCTTTTGTGATGATGATGGTCAAAAGTTCAACCATGGTCAACAAGTCAACCATGGTCAACAAGTCAACAAAAAAACTAACCATGACACAATTTCATTTTATTATATATTATTAAATGATATAATACAAATCCATTAGGGTTTGGAAAAAGACGACTGTCAACTGTGCATACGCACCCGTTCCGAAACCCTAATGAAAGTCATCTTCCTCCTCCTCAAATAACTGTGCATACATACCTGCATTCTTGTTCCGAGGAACATGAATACTGAGAGATAAAAGCAACCCCAAATACTATACTAGTATCCGGCTCAAACCAGAGCCTGCTGGTAATATCCGTCCGGACTCCAAACGTGCACAAGTGCGCGGATGAGAACGAACCCCGTCGCAAAACCATGCGACCTCTACTCTGTTTTGCCCAGAGGCGAATACCCTCTGTGTGGGACTCTAAAGACTCGACACTACGCTGGCAGTGGGTTTAACCACAGACCGCAAGCGGCACTAGCTGTGCGTAACGGTCCCCAGGTAGATGTCGACAAGAAGGCTGACGAGGTGAAACCCCATCTGTACTCCTACTGAGTCTGAATGTGACAGTCTCCGTACAGTCCGGTCTGTTCGTCTGATACATCGCATGGCGGGCCTAGGGGGCGGTAAACGTCAGTCCCCCAATAGCGGTACAAGTCGTGCCGGAGCGAAGCCCAAAACACCCTGAGATAACACTGGAAACCTACCAGTATATCTCGTTTGCCCTGGCCAGGGACTACTCGTGTAATGGCTCTCCTAGACACAGCGCGATGTCAACCCCCAATACCGGGAGAGACGAATCCTGTCTAACCGTCACTGCCTCCAAGTGCTTCGGGACTGCACCCAACCACCACCTGTTTGCACGACTCCTTTGAGCCGTGGTAGGGTAGTGATCAAAGTGCAGTGGGAACACACTCGAGGCGAAGTGCCAGTGTCAAGTCAGCGGACTAAGCTGTACTCATGTCACCTGGGAACTGATGACTGACGATAGGTATAATACCAACCTGTCAGTTCCCGACGAGTCCTGTCCAGTGTACTCGTAACCCAACGAGCACCCGTATACTATCTCCAGTACGACGTACTGATGGCTGTGGGACAGACCATCTCCCACACTGGGATGAGAAGCGCATACGCTAGTCTACTCCGGAGTATCGATGCCCTGTCTCGATAGTCCTGCGACTAGGGACCTGTATAAGGATGTGCTTATAGATTACCCAGCCCCCACTAGTGTGACTGCCATCACAACGCTGGTAATCAAGCAAAGATCCTAAGGGATCCACTAATGCGTATAAGTGATATACTGAAATAAACACATGTACACATTGAAGTAGAAACAAACCAAGTAGCATACTACTATTTTGAGCAAGATTGTATATACAAGGTGAATATCCCAAGCATCCATTAAGTAATATACAAACTAGTATGATACAGTAATGGCCTCTAGGGCATATACACTAACAATCTCCCACTTGCACTAAGGCCATGTACTGGCGTATCGAAGACCTATCATCTCGATCAGCCGCTCGAACTGAGTCTGGGGCAGGGCCTTGGTGAATGGATCTGCAGTGTTGTCTTCTGAAGCAACTCTCCGAACCTCGATCTCCTTGCGATCCACGATCTCCCTGATCAGGTGATACCGCCTCAAGATGTGCCTGGATCTCTGATGGGACCTGGGTTCCTTCGCTAAAGCTATAGCCCCATTGTTGTCGCAATACAGAGGTATTGGATCAACAATGGACGGAACCACCTGAAGTTCTTTCAAGAACTTCTTCATCCAGACAGCTTCTTTTGCGGCATCAGATGCAGCGATGTATTCCGCTTCCATCGTCGAGTCTGCAACGGTTTCCTGTTTGGAACTCTTCCAACACACCGCCCCTCCATTGAGGGTAAAGACAAAGCCCAACATGGACTTGGAATCATCCTTGTCACTCTGGAAGCTGGAGTCAGCAAAGGCCTCGATCTGGAGGTCTTTTCCGCCATACACCAAGAACATCTCCTTAGTCCTTCTCAGGTACTTGAGAATGTTCTTTACCGCTATCCAGTGTTTCTCCCCAGGGTTTGACTGATACCGGCTTACCACACTCAGTGCATAAGCTACATCCGGTCTGGTACACAACATCGCATACATTATAGAGCCTACCGCAGAAGCGTAGGGTATAATAGACATGCGATCCCTCTCCAAATCAGTCTTGGGAGACATCTCTTTAGAGAGGGTGATCCCGTGACAAGCCGGTAGGTTACCGCGCTTGGAATCTTCCATACTGAATCTCTTCACTATGGTGTCGATGTACCTGGACTGAGAAAGTTCCAATATCCTCTTGGATCTATCACGATGGATCCGGATCCCCAGGATGTATGAGGCATCACCCAGGTCTTTCATGGAGAACCTGTGTGACAAGAACCCCTTGACAGATTGTAGCATAGGAATGTCATTTCCTATTAAGAGAATGTCATCCACGTATAAAACGAGGAATACTACAGTTCTCGCTACAAATCTACTATAGATGCATGGTTCATCTGGATTTTTGATAAAGCCAAATTCTTTGACCGTCTCATCAAAGCAGATGTTCCAACTCCGTGATGCCTGCTTTAGTCCATAGATGGACTTAAGCAACTTGCACACCTTTCCGCTGCTCCCACTCTGAATGAAGCCCTCTGGCTGGTCCATATAGACACACTCCTCTAAATTTCCATTTAGAAAAGCTGTCTTTACGTCCATTTGCCAGATCTCATAATCGTGGAAGGCAGCGATGGCAAGAAGGATCCGAATGGATTTCAGCATGGCTACTGGAGAGAAGGTTTCGTCATAGTCCAAGCCAGGTCTTTGACGAAAACCCTTTGCTACCAGCCTAGCTTTATAGGTCTCAACCTGTCCATCTACACCAATCTTCCTTTTGAAGATCCACTTGCATCCCACGGGTTTTACCCCGTCTGGAGCAATGTCCAACGTCCATACCTTGTTGGTGTACATGGACTCCATCTCGGTCCGCATTGCATCCAGCCATTTCACTGAGTCAACGCTCTGAACGGCCTGCTGGAAGCTAGTAGGCTCATCATAATCTATGATGCAATCCTCTCTATCCCCGTCTATGAGAAAACCGTAGTATCTCTCGGGCGGATGAGACTGCCTACTACTTCTGCGGAGCGGCGTAGGAATGTCCTGTTCCGTTGAACCCCCTGGTTCCACTAACCTTTCAGTAATAGTCTGTGGTTCTGGAATTTCTTCCAGTTCTACTGCGCTCCCACTAATTTCCTTTTCCAAGAACTGGTGTTCTAGAAAGTGGGCATTGCGAGAAACAAGGACTTTTTGTTTCTCTGCGTAGTAGAAAAGATACCCCCTGGTGTTCTTTGGGTATCCCACAAACTTGCACAGCACTGAGCGTGCCTCGAGTTTGTCCGCATGCTGCTTTTTGACAAAAGCTGGACATCCCCAGATCTTCAGATATTGAAGATATGGTTTCTTCCCACTCCACATTTCATATGGGGTGGTAGGCACAGTCTTAGTCGGAACTCGGTTCAAAAGGTATGCAGCTGATTCTAGCGCATACCCCCAGAATGATCGCGGTAACTCAGCGTTACTCATCATGGACCGCACCATATCCAATAGGGTGCGGTTCCGTCTCTCCGATACACCGTTATGTTGCGGGGTGTATGGAGGAGTAAGCTGAGAGAGAATTCCGTTCTCTTTTAAATAGTCCAGGAACTCGGCACTTAAGTATTCTCCACCTCGATCCGATCTTAGAATCTTAATACTTTTGCCGGTCTGTTTCTCTACTTCATTCTTATACTCCTGGAATTTTCCAAAGGCTTCGGACTTATGCTTCATTAAGAAGACATGACCGTACCTTGAGAAGTCATCCGTAAAAGTAATGAAGTAAGAGTGGCCGCTTCGGGCATGTGTAGACATTGGACCGCACACGTCACTGTGTACGAGTCCCAAGAGCTCGCTCGCTCTTTCTCCATGTCCAGTAAACGGAGTCTTTGTCATCTTTCCTTTGAGACAGGATTGACAAGTGGCATACGACTGATATTCGAACGCATTCAAATACCCTTCTGTATGTAACTTCGTCAACCTTCTCTCATTGATGTGACCCAATCTACAATGCCATAAGAAAGTCTGGTTTATTTCTGGAGACTTTCTTTTGTGTGTATTCTGGACATTAAAAATCTGTGGTTGGTTTAACACGTATATACCATTACTCAAAGTACCTGACCCAATCAAAACTTGATTAAGGCGAATGTTTACAACATTACTTACAAACGCAAATTCATAACCTTCTTTAGAAACTAAAGATACAGAAATGATATTACAAGTTGCGTTGGGTACAAAAAAGCAATTACGCAAAACCAAAACATGTCCATCTGACATTCCCAGGTGATAGTCCCCCACGGCTTTAGCATCCATGCTAGCTCCGTTCGCAACTCTGAGGGTCATGTCACCTTCCTTCAAAACCCTACGGTTTCTCAACGCCTGCAAAGAATTACAGATATGAGATCCTGATCCGGTATCCAATACCCAGGAAGTAGAGTTTATTGAAAGACAGTTTTCAATAACATACACACCTGAAGCTGAAACTGCAACCTGCTTCAATTCCTGTGTCCTGGCTTTCCAAGCCCTGCAATCATTCTTCCAGTGTCCTTTCTTATGACAAAAGAAGCATTCTTCCTTATCCACAAGCTTCCCCGCTATCTTTGTTGCTTTACCTTTTCCCTTCGTATCCACTTTACTGACACCGCCCCTTGGTTTGGCGGGGGCCTTCTTCTTCTTTCCCTTGGCTTTCGCCTTGGACCTAGAAGAAGATGATCCTCCTACAAACAAAGTGGATGTTTCCCTACCTTTCTGTAGGGTGCCCTCTGCGCTCCTCAGCAGGTTGAGGAGCTCTGAAAGTTCAACCTCCTTTTCTTGTAGGTTGAAGTTCATTATAAACTGGGCGTAAGTGGAAGGAAGGGACTGGAGAACTATATCCGTATATAGCTCACTCTCCAATGTGATCCCTAGGTCAGCGAGCTCCTCAATGTAGCCGATCATCTTTAGCACGTGCTCGGCTACTGATGATCCGACGGCCATTCTTGTCGAGAATAACTTTTTCGACGCTTCGTATCTTGCGATACGAGATTGCTCTCCATACAGTTCTTTTGTATGGAGCAATATGGATTCCATGTCCATATTCTCATGCCTCCTCTGATGTTCGTTGTCCATCGAGGCAAGCAGGAGGCACTTGGCCTTCGCGCTATCAATCTCCCAAGTCTTGCGGATTTCCTTATCCGCGACACTGGAAGTTGGACCAGGGACAGGGGGAGCTTTGGTGGTAAGAAGATACCCCAGCTTGTCATAAGTGATTGCTATCTTGACATTCCTGAGCCAATCTTTGTAGTTTGGCCCTGTCAGTTTGTTTTTATCTAGGAGTAACTTAAGTCCAGTCATGTTGATTGGTCGCTGCAATTAGGAGAGAGAAGAAGAAACACTCAGCATGATGCTCTTGCAAGTTTAGAGTGGTTTTTAGTTTGTCTAAACAGGATGGCTCCCACTGTTTCTCGAATCCCTCCTCAAACCATAAAGGAAGAATTAGTCAGGATCAATCCCACCGTACAATACTTGCTTAACCGTTCGGCCAGGCTGGTGTCGGTACTTCGAGGGAGGTTTTCCAACGCTTTCGCGAAGTTCCTTAATTAGAGAACCTCTTTTTCCTGGGGGCGTAGCCCCGCTAACACCTTTCTAGGCACCTACTAGGTTTATAGCATTGATCGTTTAGTGAAAAATTTCCCGAGGAGTAGCATATACTCACAGTAGGATCGGGATCCAAATATCATCGTGTGACGAAACTGAAGGAATCCTACCAGAATCACCACACTCCAAATGGTATGCAAATCTAGCAAGTTTCAGTACTTATGAAACTCCCGATGTGGATTTTTGCCCCATGCTCTTATGACCTTGGCGTGAGGTCAAAATGTCATAAGTCACATGTCAAGTTCGTCCCATCATTATCCAGGTTAATTTGAATCCACCCGTACATACCCTTGACGTAGGCCAAAATGGCAGTACGACTGTTTCAAACCAACGCATTCTATCTATGCAACAGATAAATATCCGGCAGCTACCAATCACTATGCCTTGGCGTGAGGTCAAAATACATAGCTTGAATACTACCGAATATTTAACTGAAATGATGGAGGGCTACGGATGGTTTTGGCAAAACCGTGAACGTAGTGAACTTGATTTGGTCGATGGAACGAGATAGCTTTTAAATGGAGTGGCTCAAACTCCGCATTTTAAAAGTTAGTTTTGAAAAGAACCGAGTGGTTTTTCGAAAGTGTTCCAACGACTTTAACTTGGTTTATTATCTTGCATTAGTTCTTTTAATGCGTGATATTCTTGCATTAGTACTTTTAATGCGTCCCATCATTTAATCCTACCATTGCAGAAAACAACCAAAATATGACGTACGCTTATGCCATTCGCATTCGCCACTGGGCCCCGTCATTACCCGTTAGGTTACTTAACTAACGACAGAGCGGGGGCTGGGCTAGCGCGTCTGTAAAACATAAGCAACGCCTAAATAATATCATATATAGATATACTGCAATGATAAACATTTCAGATCACAGATAAATACATTGGATATACTAGTAATCTGTAATTTGTACGAGCCTGTAACAAAAACAGATAACACGGTCGCGGTGAATAGCCAATACCCCACCCAAGACCCCTACGGGTGCGGCAAACTACCCGCCAAGTACCCGAAGCGTAGCAACCTCCCTCATCTCCATGAGTAGGCCACTCGACACTTCGGCATACCCGGTAGTTTGTGCACCCCTCCATGGGTCTATCCTAGGAGCAAAAAACAGTAAAAAGAATTATACAATGACGGCTACAACCCCGACCCGGTTGTGCGGCCAAACAAATAATAATTATTACATCAATTTACATTTACAATGAATTGCAAGAAAAGAAAACTCTCGTCTCACAACCCCCCGGCTATTCACCCGTGACAATCCAACATATTTATATACACATTCCAGCATCAAACACAGATCATGTATAACCCCGACTAATCGACTTATAGCGATTAGCCGACGTTCAATACATGCAAGCATCACAGATATAACCATCATAGCCAAAAGTGCAGTGAAGTTCGGAAAAATACGGAATTATAGGACCCCAAAAGGAAATTTCTTTTCTGGAAAATCTGGGCACATATAATATATTTTAAAAATCCCAAAACCAACACACAAATACACTGCACGAAAAACGACGCAAAGATGAAGACAAAGCGCGGCGCTTCCGCGGCACATGCCTACCTCGTGCCGCGGAAGGGCGGCGGTTTGAAGGGAACAGTGGACCGTTTTTCATGGGTGTTCTTAGAAAACCCTGAGACGATTTTACAAGTATAAAGTTTTTCATTTTGAGCCCAAAAAAAAAAATTTCAACAGAAACTCAGGTTTTGTAAAAGTATGGTTTTTGGGTTTTTTCGGTTCCGAACTTCGTTACACTTCACTACCAAGCTAGTTTAAGTTTAGTTAGGCTCTGATACCACTGTAAGTCCATATTGCGACCCCCGGTTCTTACGGGGAGGTGGAAACGGTATAAAGAACAAATTTTTATCGCAAGAGGCAACATGGACTAACCAAGGTCGGGATCGTTGTCTAAACTAAAACTAGCAAACTAGCTAAAGAGATTTAGCTACTCGGATAAAGATGATTATACCTAAACTTGAACTCCTTCTTCTTCAAACTTTGTAGAGGTTGATGGTTTTCCTTTGTCGCCTTCTTCCATCGAAGATGGATCCACCTCGAAGGCTCGACTTTTGGGCTCTTTCTCGAACTTGGAGTGAACTAGAATCGCCGGCTTGCTAAACCCTTGATCCTAGAGTGAGTAGAGAGTGTCTAAGGGTTGCTTTTGTTTTTAAAGAGAAGGAATCTCAACACATGAGAAGGTTTCTCTTTGCTAGAGGAAGAAGAAGATGAAGTGAAGAGAGAGAGTGAATATGATAGAATGAGCTATTCTTTTTCTTTCTTGCAACCATCATGCAAAAGAAAAAGAATTATCAATAATAATAATCAAAATGAAAAGGTTGATGGAAAGTTTTAGAATGACCATTATCATTACAAACATTAAATGAATTTGCTAGAATCAAAGAGCATCTTTCTTTTCTGATGATGATGGTCAAAAGTTCAACCATGGTCAACAAGTCAACCATGGTCAACAAGTCAACAAAAAAACTAACCATGACACAATTTCATTTTATTATATATTATTAAATGATATAATACAAATCCATTAGGGTTTGGAAAAAGACGACTGTCAACTATGCATACGCACCCGTTCCGAAACCCTAATGAAAGTCATCTTCCTCCTCCTCAAATAACTGTGCATACACACCTGCATTCTTGTTCCGAGGAACATGAATACTGAGAGATAAAAGCAACCCCAAATACTATACCAGTATCCGGCTCAAACCAGAGCCTGCTGGTAATATCCGTCCGGACTCCAAACGTGCACAAGTGCGCGGATGAGAACGAACCCCGTCGCAAAACCATGCGACCTCTACTCTGTTTTGCCCAGAGGCGAATACCCTCTGTGTGGGACTCTAAAGACTCGACACTACGCTGGCAGTAGGTTTAACCACAGACCGCAAGCGGCACTAGCTGTGCGTAACGGTCCCCAGGTAGATGTCGACAAGAAGGCTGACGAGGTGAAACCCCATCTGTACTCCTACTGAGTCTGAATGTGACAGTCTCCGTACAGTCCGGTCTGTTCGTCTGATACATCGCATGGCGGGCCTAGGGGGCGGTAAACGTCAGTCCCCCAATAGCGGTACAAGTCGTGCCGGAGCGAAGCCCAAAACACCCTGAGATAACACTGGAAACCTACCAGTATATCTCGTTTGCCCTGGCCAGGGACTACTCGTGTAATGGCTCTCCTAGACACAGTGCGATGTCAACCCCCAATACCGGGAGAGACGAATCCTGTCTAACCGTCACTGCCTCCAAGTGCTTCGGGACTGCACCCAACCACCACCTGTTTGCACGACTCCTTTGAGCCGTGGTAGGGTAGTGATCAAAGTGCAGTGGGAACACACTCGAGGCGAAGTGCCAGTGTCAAGTCAGCGGACTAAGCTGTACTCATGTCACCTGGGAACTGATGACTGACGATAGGTATAATACCAACCTGTCAGTTCCCGACGAGTCCTGTCCAGTGTACTCGTAACCCAACGAGCACCCGTATACTATCTCCAGTACGACGTACTGATGGCTGTGGGACAGACCATCTCCCACACTGGGATGAGAAGCGCATACGCTAGTCTACTCCGGAGTATCGATGCCCTGTCTCGATAGTCCTGCGACTAGGGACCTGTATAAGGATGTGCTTATAGATTACCCAGCCCCCACTAGTGTGACTGCCATCACAACGCTGGTAATCAAGCAAAGATCCTAAGGGCTCCACTAATGCGTATAAGTGATATACTGAAATAAACACATGTACACATTGAAGTAGAAACAAACCAAGTAGCATACTACTATTTTGAGCAAGATTGTATATACAAGGTGAATATCCCAAGCATCCATTAAGTAATATACAAACTAGTATGATACAGTAATGGCCTCTAGGGCATATACACTAACAGTTGTATGTACCCCAAGTGGTATTGTTTTGATATATGATATTGAGTTGTTGATCCTTGCACTTATGACTTGCATCATACATACTAGCTTACATGTAGATACTTAAACCTTGCTACAATTACATGTACACCTTATATGATGCTGCATTATTTTTCGGAGGTTTTGGGAACCGCAAGATATATTCTAAAAGGCTGGATTCGTTTAAAGAGCGGTTTTCCCTTTATATGCTCATATTGATGTTTTATGTTGCATATATCATTTTTACGTGAATTTTACGCATTGAGATATGGATTTCATATGATTATGGATTTGAGGACCGTAGGGGATATTTTCAAGAAAACTATGTATTGTTTGAAAACCCGGTTTCTCTTGATATGATATTTCAGTGCATCCACCATGTGATTTCTCGGTTCTGAGATTTGGCTTGTGATACCCTATTCGAGGAGCAGGAGGCACCGTCTGCGGGTACATGGTGGACCCGGTATGGTATCCCGGGGCTAGTGGTGATTTCGTGGTGTAGACGATAAGCCTGGTGGTGGGACCACTACCTACCGGTGATTGTATTTGGACTCGGCGGTTATCATGGGGATACCGACCGGAGTGAGGTATGACATATCGTCAGGGCCAGTCATGGTGACAGCGCCTGAGTTATGAGGATTTACGTGTCGATGCTAGACACGGGTTTCATGATGTTTCGAGTGTCGGTGTTTGACACTCAGGTTTTCGTGAGACTTACAGGATGTGAGGGCCGATCTGAGGATGCGGTGCCTGAGAATTTGGGATTTGATGTGTCAGTGAGGGACACTGGTGTTTTTCCATGCTGTTGATTTTTGCATGAGATTTTATATTATATCATCCCACACTCAGGATTATGTTGATATGCATTGTTTCATGTAGTTGTAGTACCCTGATGATGTACCTTTACATGATTGTTGCATATTCACTTATCATACTTATGCTTTCGGTTTACTTGTGATAGATAGATCGCTGTTCGTGCATACTTGCGATTACAGTATGATGTTATTTACTATTCATGAGTTGGCAACTCACCCCCGTTGTGCCACAGTGTTTTGCAGGACTTACCCTCTGAGTAGTCGCGGCAGGGCGTCTTATCATCTCTACTTTTGCGGATACCGCTACGGTTGGCTGTGAGGCCTTGCTTTTAGGTGGGTTGCGGTTATCTGTTTGTACATTGTATATTTTTTTTGTTGGATCTAGTATTCTCCATCTACTACTGTTGTATATGACTTAGAGACGACTTGTGAGGATTCAGTGTTATATTTTGTGGTGACTTTGGGTGCCGTGCTCGTGGGAGCCGGTTTTGTTGAAAAGTTTTACTTCTTTATGCAGTTTTCTTTTATATTTCTTCGCTTCGGCGTCGTATATATGCTTGTGGTGGTTGTCTCCGCCGTTGGGCGTGATTTGCTCCCGTTTGGGATGCTTTATATATTATCTATGTTGTACCCGTTTTCGGGGCTAGTTTTTACAAAGGAGGTGCTGCCAAAATTTTCAAGAAAGAAAACTAAAGTTAAATGATTTTTACTTAAGATTTTCCGAATGTTTTAAACTATGTTTTTCTCCATTTATCCCTTTTGGGGTGGTTTAGATTTCTGGGTTTCGTCTTACTTAAATTACGTACGCCTGTAGACGTTACGTGGTTTAAGGGCCGGTCATATGCCTAATTTTGGGTCGTGACAAAGTTGGTATCAGAGCGCTAGGTTTTTACCTTTCGGAGTGTAGGATGACCTTGGTATGATGGAGTAGGTAGCTTAAGCAGAGTGACGTAGCGTGTGTATGTTCCGCGGCATACTTACGACACGGTACTCCGCCTAAGTGACCTTAGGACTTATTGTTTGAAATTCCTTCCGTGATTGATATACATCTTTGTGATTCGATTTCCGTTTCCTTATCGAATCTTGTTTCAATTTCCAGCCTATATGCCGCCGAAGACTACGAGGGCACAGAGAGCGGCCGTGAGGGCCGAGGCCAGAGTCGACTCGTCTGAGGTGAGGGTTGACCAGGGCGATACGCCTGTGATACCGGAGCACATTGTTATGATTGGGGCTGGTATGCAGGACCTGCGCCAGATTGTGGGGACTTTAGTAGAGGCCATTCGAGCATAGGGGCAGGCTGTTGTTCAACCCGTTGCAGGGACCACGATGGTACCTACTGTTCCGGCAGTCGCAGTTGCAGCTCCAGAGGTTATTACCGTGTCACTGACGGAGTTCATGAGGCTGAGGCCTCCGGTGTTTACTGGCACAGATGTTACTGAGGATCCGCAGTCGTTCATCGACCGGATGGCCAGGATTTGTCGCTCACTCCGATGCTCCGACGAGAGATGGGTAGAGTTTGCGAGTTTCCGGCTGGAGGGTATGGCCCAGAAGTGGTGTGAGTCGTTGGAGAGGGGCAGAGCCGCTGGTCTTGCTCCTATGACCTGGGCTGAGTTTTTGACGTCGTTTCTTGCCCGTTTTCTTCCACCGAGCGTCAGGGATGCGCGAGCGCGCAGATTTGAGTCGTTACGTCAGACGCCGGGGATGACGGTGTCGGAGTATGATGTATTGTTTACTGAGCTGTCGGTGTATGCTCCGTACCTGGTGGCGACTGAGGAGATGAGGGTGAAGAGGTTTGTTCGAGGCCTGCTTACCCAGTTGTTCCTAGCCATCAGCATTCAGCATTGCGACACGTATGCGGCAGCTGTCGATGCAGCCCTATTGGTGGAGGAGCGTCTAGCTGAGTCATCGGTTGTTCCAGAACCGAAGAGGACTCCTACGGATGTACCAGCACGGAGACCGAGGTTTGTCCGCAGAGGCAGAGTTCCTTCAGACTCGGGGAGTAGCAGAGACGCGGGACATGGCCAGTTATTCAGTTCTTATTCCACGGAGGGCCAGCGACCGTCTTACGGATGCTTCGGTTGTGGCAGTTTACATCATCTTGTTCGGGATTGTACTGTGGTGCATCAGAGAGGGCCAGCGGTACCGCAGGTTACCTTACCACCTTCTCCGCCTCAGAAAGTTTTGCCTCTTATTCCTGTTATTGTGCCACGTCAGACTCCTACTGAGAGAGGTTGTGGTCGCGGTGGTTTTGTGCCGAGAGGACGAGGTGGCAGAGGCAGAGGGCAGCCAGTAGCCGGTAGAGAGCAGGCACGGGTTTTTGCCTTGACTCACCAGGATACTCAGGCGTCCAATGCTGTGGTTTCAGGTACCCTTTCTTTATGTTCTTTTGATGCACATGTTCTTTTCGATCCGGGATCTACGCATTCGTATGTTTCTACGCACTTCGTGCCGAGGTTAGGCCGAGAGTCGCGTTTGCTGGATCAGCCGCTAGTCGTGACTACTCCTGTGGGAGAGTCGTTTGTTGCGCGTCATGTGTTCCGATCTTGTGTTGTCCATATTGGTGACAGAGATCTGTCCATCGACTTGATCCTTCTTGAGATGTTGGACTTCGACGTTCTGCTGGGCATGGATTGGCTAGCAACTTGCTATGCGTCCGTGGACTACCGCGAGAAGACAGTTAGATTTTGTTTTCCCGGCGAGTCAGTGTTTGTTGTGCAGGGGGACCGTGGTGCCGCTGTTCAGTTGATAAAACTGCACATTTGTATTACATTTTTCCTACCATTTTCATATTAAAAAAGGAATTTATTATAATATATTATACATATGAGGGTTTATGTGTAAAAACATTGTTTTCCATGTGTTAATATATTTTAATTAGTATTTGGTAGGAAAATGTATGCAAATAATATTATTGACCTAATCCTAGTAGAACAAAGTCTACTAAAATCTTATTTGAGTTGTTGTGCAGAATATTTCCAAGTTGTGCAGAATTTTCCAAGGCTAGAATCAAGCAAATCAAGTTGTTGAAGAAATCTTGCCAAATTAAGAAGCAAAACTTGGAGACCAAGTCTGGAAGCAACCGAGAGAAGATTTCTGAATTATGAAGGTGCCTAGGATTGCCACATGTCACAAGATGCAAGCAAAAGAATTTTGATCAAGAGATCTCACCCGTTGGCCGCGGATCCGCGGCCTTAGCCCCCATTTGCCGCGGATCAGCCGCAATTCCAGGGAGTTAGGGGCAGAGGATTTTTGGGGTAAATCTATGCTATATTTTAGCAAGTTTTCAACTACAAGATTCTGGCTTTGCACTATAAAAAGTCACCGAGAGCCTCTTGGAAAAGGTATCAAGCCGAAGAGATCACGAAACTCCCGACGCTCACGCATCCAGGCTGATCATCGACTGTTCGATTACCTCCTTAGGAAAGATCGAGAAGCAACTAGTTGTAATCATTTTCTATGGATTAAAAGTGTAGTTTGAAGAAGTCGATTAATAAAGGTAGTTATTTTATTTAATTGTTTTTTTTTACATTATGTTTTCCCTCTCTTTCTTTTCATCTTCTTCTCCCAACATGCGCGAGTAATTCTCCGCTTGTTAGGGTTCGTAGGATTAGGGTAGGCTAATGGACGATGAAAATAATTAAACCCTTTTTAAGTCCTATAAAGTTTAGGAACTTTATCAAAAGAATCATTAACATCCTAATCGGGCGCGCTAGCAATTCTTTGCTAGTTCCGACCGCGATTAGAGATTAGATTAATGATTATTTTGGTAAAGGCTAGATATGAACGGAGTTCCGTGTCGAGATAAGGGTTACGAGTGGGATTCCTTTTCCCTCCAGAAACCCTAATCTACACGCATCATCGCCGTTCTAGTTCTAAATCTATTAATGGATAAAAAGGGTAACTTTTAATTAATCGTCCATAACTACTAAATCCTAACGAACCCTACAAGCCCTCTTTTTATATTATCTACATCTTTAAAATAATCTAGATCTATATTTTACATTCTTGTTTAACATAGATCTAGAAACCATTCTATAAAATTCTTTATCCCTCATCTCTTTCTCAACACATCTAAAGTAAAAGTAAAAGGTTCCACGTTTCCCAGAGGACGACCCGTACTCATCTCGGTCTAGCTACACTTGACACCGTTCTGATTGCGGTTAAACTACAAACAACTTTTTCGTACCGATCAAATGGCGTCGTTGCCGGGGATATGTGCGTAATTTTTTATTTTTACTATTTGTGTTGAATTCTTAGACGATTTATATCATTATTAACACAAAACTGCAAATTGCATATTTAACGACTTGTGCGTGAATTTTGCAAGGAGATCTGGAGTTACAGAATTGAGGAAAACAGAAGACAGAGCCATTCATCGAGATCCAGAGGAGCACAGAGGGACACAGAAAAATTTTCAGCAAGCGATCCATCCACCTTGCGGCGGAACCGCGGCACTAAGGTGCTTCCTGCGGCGGAAACGCGGCTGCTTGGAGGGATTAGGGCTACAGAACTCTCTGGTAAGATTCTCAACTCCTTCTCTCTCCTCTCAAATCCAATAAAATCTATCTTCTGCAGGATTCTTTGCGAAAATTGCGCCGCTAAAAAAAATCTTTTTGCAAAAGTTTTGTGATTGGTTTTGTTTTGCATATTTTAATACGGATTCTAAGGGGCAAAGACCAAATCAAGATTAGGTGGGGATTTCATCACCCTTCCTAAGCCCCACAAATCACAAACCGAGCATATATATCAACCCTTCATTAATTTAAAAAATATCTAGACCAGACTCTAAGGACTGTCGCGCTCAATAAGGACAGAGGAAGGTCGTGGGTAATCTATCGTTTATCCGCATTACTTTTGTAGTGCCTAGGCAAGTGTGACAAAGGCTAGTGGTTTTTAATTAGGCCCATGACGTGGTTCCTTCCCACTTACCTGGCACTTATCTGGCTACAAGGGTAATACGGAGGCGGTAGAGGATTTATCATGCGGCTTGTCCTTTGGAAGTCTAGGAGCGATCTAGAGACTGACCTAGGTAACCTTAGTTCTAGGGTTGCTTGTGCATCTTAGGGAGATTTGTCTTGAGTCCCACTTTTTTCAAAACAAGCCAATTTTAAATCACACACACGCTGCCACTTGCACTAAACCCGCTTAGTGCATGCTCGGCTGGACACGGGATCCTAGTGCCCGTCTTGTCCGCGTTCCTGCTATCGACACCGAAGTCGGTACTTCTTCATCTTCTTTTCCACCACCACACACCACAACCGAGATGGACGGCACTCCATCTAATTATAACACCACGCTGCCACCCGCCCGCAGGTGAGCAGAATCCACCGCGCATCTCTCTCCAAGAGAGATGCTATCCTATTCGTGGTCCTCTTCCCACTTGTCTATCTCTTCCACCACCTAACGGGGATAATTTCGAAATTAAACCCCACTACATCAACCTGCTGCCCAAATTTCACGGGCTTGAGTCAGAAGACGCGTACGTTTTCATCACTAAATTCGAAAACGTATGCGCAATGATGGGTACTTCACAATTGACCTTAGATGCTATGCGCTTACGTCTTCTCCCATTCACACTGTGCGACTTGGCAGAAAAATGGCTTTATAATACTGCCGCACACTCTATCGCTAATTGGGATGAATTCGTCGTAGCATTTCTTAAGAAGTTTTACCCAAATCATAAGACTGCACATGTTAGGAGCGAGATCAACCAGTTCACCCAGCTTCCCAATGAATCATTTTGGAAGTGCTTTGAACGTTTCAAAGATCTGCTTGTCCAATGCCCCCATCACGGAATACAAAGATGGGATTTATGTCGGATTATATATGAGGGCATTAATCCAACGACAAAGCAGATGCTTGAAACAATGTGTCAATGCAATTTCATATCTAAAGATGACGGTGAAGCATGGAAATATCTGGAAGACCTTGCTGAACACATGTTGCAGTGGGAAAGCATAAGACCACCTTCAACTAAGGGAGGTATTCACCAGCTCGATGTTTCTATCGCAGTGAAAGCCGAAATGGCAGCGATACAGAAGAAACTCGATGCTATTGAAAACAAGTTCTCAACATTCTCCCTAAATCAGGTCACGCTTCCTAAGACTGTCTGTGGTTGCTGTTCGGATCCTTCACACTTAACGGAAGAATGTCCTATGAATGCATCGTTTCAAGCTAATGCTGCTTTTCAGCAGCGACCTAGAAATGATCCTTATTCTTCCACATATAATCAAGGATGGAGGAATCATCCTAATTTTGCTTGGAATCAAAACCAACAAAGTAATTATCAAAGACCTCCTCCACAGCAACCACAACCACAGAATCAGCCCCCCTTTCAGTCATAAAATTTCCAAAATCCGGCCAACATTTCTACACCACAAGTGGCCGGTACTGACAACTCTCTTGCACAAACTTTGGATATGTTCATGAAACAATCCATGCAAAATTCGGCTGAGATAAGGTCTTCTATTGATACCCTAACGAAAAACTCCTCCTCCCATGGTGAGAGTATTAAATCAATAGAAAACCAAATCGCACAGTTAAACGCCGCAATGAGTGCGAGAGAGAAAGGGAAACTCCCATCTCAACCCCTACCGAATCCTGGCCATTCACAAAGTCATAATGTGAATGCCATTACTACGTTGAGATCGGGGAGAGTGCTGAATAACCAAGTGGGTGAGCAATTTGATGATAGTGACACATTTGATACCCCTTCTTCTTCTTCTTCTTCCCCTAATTCGTCTAGTCTTCCACCTTCATCCGAGCCTATTCTCCGTTTTCCCCAAGGCTCGAACATTTCTCCAAATCTATCTAAGTCGATGCCCACTCTAATTTTAGGATCGAATCCGTCGCCACAGTCTTCTCCATAAACGTTGGACCCAAAACTTATTGATCGAGCTCCAATTCCAAACCGATTAAGGGCCAACCGACCAAACCCGCAAATGGAGAAGATTGCGGAAATGTTTAAGCAAGTTAGCGTGAATATTCCTCTCCTAGATGCTATTCAACAAGTCCCATCTTATGCAAGAATCCTTAAAGACTTGTGCACTAGAAAGAGAAAAACTCAAGTGCCTAAAAAGATTTTCATGACGAGTAATGTTAGCACAGCTTTTACCCAACAAATACCAAAGAAACGTAAGGACCCCGGCTGTCCTACAATCTCTATTTCTATTGGGGGTAAAAATATAAATCGTGCTTTACTCGATCTAGGCGCTAGCGTCAACTTGCTTCCTTATTCAGTATACGAGCAGTTAGGAATTGGAGAGTTAAAACCCGCCCATTGCACTCTCCAAATGGCAGACCGATCTATCACCAAACCTCGGGACGAACTAGAGGATGTGTTAATTAAAGTCGGGGAATTCATATTTCCCGTGGACTTTATTGTTTTAGATACACAACCTGTGGCAAACCCACGCAATCAAATCCCGGTGATACTTGGTCGACCCTTCCTAGCAACATCTAATGCTGTGATTAATTGTCGTAACGGTTCTATGAACTTATCCTTCGGGAAAATGACAATTGAGCTTAATATTTACAAGCTAGGAAGTCAGCCATCAGAACCTTCTGCTCATTTGCTGGATGTTTGTTCCATCCACGAGATAGCTCCCGAAAGCTGCATGGATGAGGAACTTTGCTTTGATGTTCTCGACAACACTAATGAGACATCGTTTGATCTTGCACCACTTCACAGTGAGGATATGTTCAATGAGTCCGACCTTGAGATTGAACCCTTGACTCGTTGCAAAAGTCAGCAGCACTTTCCGAGTCAATATCTTATGCAAGTTTTGAACCTCTTAAGGAGTCCGAATATCATTCCGTTACCCCTCCTTCTATTGTCTCTCCGCCAATTCTTGATCTCAAACCGCTACCTTCTCATCTTAAATATTCATATTTAGGAGAGAATGAGACTTTGCCAGTAATTATATCCGCTTCTCTAGCCATAGAGCAAGAGAATGCACTTTTGGCAGTGTTAAGATCGAATCGGCAAGCATTTGGTTGGACAATGGCCGACATCAAAGGGATTAGTCCCTTAATTGTTGAACATCACATACATCTGATGGATGAAGCCAAACCAACCCGAGACCCACAAAGACGGTTAAATCCCGTTATGAAGGAGGCGGTAAAGAAAGAAATCGTCAAGTGCCTTGATAGTGGAATAATTTATCCCATATCTGATAGCCAATGGGTAAGTCCAATTCATGTGGTCCCTAAAAAGTCTGGCATCACGGTCATCACTAACGAGGCTAATGAGTTAATCCAAACACGCACCCAAACTGGGTGGCGCATATGTATCGATTACAGGAAACTCAATGCCGCGACGAGGAAAGATCACTTCCCTCTACCTTTCATTGACCAGATGTTGGAACGATTAGCGGGACACGAATACTACTGTTTCTTGGACGGATACTCTGGTTACAACCAGGTCCCCATCGCCGAAAAGGATCAGGATAAAACCACTTTTACTTGTCCTTTCGGAACTTTTGCTTATAGACACATGCCCTTTGGGTTATGCAACGCTCCCTCTACATTTCAGCGGTGCATGATGGGGATATTTTCAGATATGGTGGAAAATTTTCTAGAAATTTTTATGGACGATTTCTCCATTTTTGGGGACTCCTTTGAGGACTGCCTTCGTAATCTTGACGCTGTTCTTACCCGCTGTAAGGATAAGAACTTGACTTTGAATTGGGAAAAAAGCCATTTTATGGTCCAAGAAGGTATTGTACTTGGACATATAATTTCACATAAAGGCATTGAGGTTGACAGAGCTAAAATAGATGTCATTCAAAACCTCCCTCGTCCTAATTGCGTCAAAGATATACGATCCTTCCTTGGTCATGCAGGATTTTATAGGAGATTTATTAAGGACTTTAGCAAAATTGCTAGAGCCTTAACCCTTCTATTGGCCAAGGACACTACTTTTCACTTCGATTCGGATTGTGAGGCTGCTTTTGAATCACTTAAAGAATCACTCACTACAGCCCCCGTTCTATCATCTCCGGATTGGAACCACCCGTTCGAGCTTATGTGTGACGCATCAGATTTTGCTATTGGTGCTGTCTTGGGACAGCATATTGATAAGATGCCACATGTAATTTACTATGCAAGAAGGACCTTGAATGATGCACAAATAAATTACACAACTACCGAGAAAGAACTCTTGGCAGTTGTATTTGCATTAGAGAAGTTCAGGCCCTACTTGATTGGCTCGCCTATTTTGGTTTACACAGATCACTCCGCCCTACGACATCTTTTAACGAAGAAGGATGCAAAGGCCAGGCTAATACGTTGGATCCTATTGTTACAAGAATTTGATCTTGTTATCAAAGACAAGAGTGGATGTGAAAACGTAGTAGCCGACCATCTTTCACGCATCACTTCTTCGCCAACTGTGACCGTGCCGATAAATGACTCATTTCCCGACGAACAGCTCTTGAATGTATCCTACGAACCTTGGTTCGTGGATATCGTGAACTATCTTGCGACGGGACTTATACCTAGCGATTGGTCGAAACAAGACATACTTCGGTTTTTATCCCAAGTAAAATATTTTTACTGGGATGAACCATATCTATTCAAGTATTGTTCCGATCAAATCATTCGCAGGTGTGTCCCTAACGATGAATTCAAGAGCGTGTTATCATTTTGTCATGATCAGGCATGCGGCGGTCACTTTGGACTTAGAAAAACGGCGGAGAAAGTTTTGCAATGTGGCTTTTATTGGCCAGCATTATTTAAAGATGCATTTGAACATTGCAAAACTTGTCCGCGATGTCAGCATTTGGGTCGGATTTCACGAAGGAACGAGAAGCCGCTCCAACCTATATTGGTTGTGGAAATATTTGATGTTTGGGGTATTGATTTTATGGGCCCTTTTCCCAACTCCTTTGGGAATCTATATATCTTGTTAGCGGTTGATTATGTCTCGAAGTGGGTGGAAGCTATACCGTGTCGCACTAATGACAACAAAGTTGTCATTAAGTTCCTTAAAGAAAATATCTTTTCGCGATTCGGACACCCTCGCGCTATCATTAGCGACAACGGGACACATTTCTGCAATAGGTCTTTCGAGGCCTTGATGCGGAAATATTCAATCACTCACAAGCTTTCTACGCCCTATCACCCCCAAACAAGCGGGCAGGCTGAGATCTTAAATAGGAAGATCAAACAGATATTGGAGAAGACGGTTTCTAAGAACCGTAAAGATTGGTCAACAAAATTGACGGATGCTATTTGGGCATTCCGCACCGCTTATAAGACCGATCTTGGTATGTCTCCATACCGCCTTGTGTTTGGGAAGGCATGCCACCTCCCTGTCGAGATCGAACATAAGGCAATGTGGGCTATTAAAGAGCTTAATTTTGATCTTGATCATGCAGGCAGCTATCGGAAGCTGCAATTGAATGAGCTAAGCGAACTCCGCGATGAAGCTTACGATAATGCGGTGATAGTAAAGAATAGGACTAAAGTGTTCCACGATAAAAATCTTTCTAGAAAAACCTTCACATCGGGGCAACAAGTCCTTCTTTACGATTCCCGTCTCCATCTTCATCCGGGTAAGCTTAAATCTCATTGGAAAGGACCTTTTGTGGTGCGGTATGTACACCCGCACGGGGCTGTTGAAGTCGAAAATTTGAAAAACGGTTCGATTTTTAAAGTAAATGGGCATAGATTAAACCGTATTTTTCTGCTGACCCCGCGGAGGAGCTCCTGTTTTTACAGGAGCCGCTTTATCAAAACTAAATTTCCTCCGCCTCAGCTCCATGTTTTGGTAACTTTTTCACATTTTAAGAATGGAGGTGAGTAAAAAAATGATTTGATTGAAAATCTGTGCGTGTCGAAGAATAAGTTTGGGGGAATTTTTCATTTAACTATTATTTTACCCCTTGTATCTCTCCCTTAGTATACAGGTCCATGTTCTCAAAAGGCTACATCAGTGAGGACACTGCTGAAAACAGGTTTGGGGGGAGGTTTGTATTCACTGAATTATCTTTGACACCGGGCATTAAATTTTTTTTTTATAACAAAAGAGTAGAAAGTGAAAAAATTACATCCAAAAGATAGGAATAATTTAAGAAAACCAAGAAAATTAGAAGTTTTCTTACACGAACTGGTAATAAGTAGTTATGAGCTGTTGTCCCAAGGGTTAGTAAGATGAAGGAAGTCACTAATCTGAGGATAAAAATAAGTCTGAAAAATAGTTTCTATTCTGGAAGTCAAACATTTGAATGTTGATACCCTACAATATGCACCTACACACATCTTGAAACTCGGGATAGTAGAGGATACCTTGAAATGCTCTTGTCTGAAAGCCAAAGTATGAAGGAAATGAAAAAAAAATGAAGAAAATATAAAGATGGTGAAAAGAAAAATGAACACTGGTTTTATTATCGCCAAGGCAGCAATAAAAAAATATTGCGAGGGTGCCTCTTCACCTAGTGCCCTAAGGCCAACTGGTCTGGGAGTCACTGCTAAGTCTTAGGTGGTGCAAGACGAGGAAAATATTATCACCTAATCAGCAAGCACATGAGTAATCGGTCGGTTAGTACCTCAAGAAGTATTAACGGTCGCATGAAAATGTGTGAGCAATTCTAAGTATTCATCAAATTAAAAAGTACTAAGGTAGATGGACAAGAGTATGATAGCTTGAATTGAATTCTCTGAGTGTAGGGATGACCATTTCACACACGTAAGGGTATATGATCAATGTTTGGATGAAAGGTAGGAATGAAGAATAAAGACGATGTTTTATTGAGGGATAATGTGATTTCTAATATCTTTTCATGACTATTAAGATAGGGCTCATGACAACTGAAAAGCCGGCATAGTTGGAAACTCTTCTTTTCAAAGTATTTCTTTTATGGTTCTTGTCTTTATATGTAAGTTTCTCCATCTTTCTTTTGTTATTGGATTTTGTGGGTGTAATCCGCTGAAAACCCTCAGGAGACAACACTCCTCCTACTAGGGACACCTAGAGCTTTAACGGCTTGTTGCACGTGCTCAGTGCAATCGTGTCTGCCTACGAAAGTGTGCTTAGTTTTCTCCTTTCTTTTTCTCCTCTTAAATAAACTAGTTTGCTCGGGACGATCAAAGATAAGTTTGGGGGTATTTGTTCAGTTGATAAAACTGCACATTTGTATTACATTTTTCCTACCATTTTCATATTAAAAAAGGACTTTATTATAATATATTATACATATGAGGGTTTATCTGTACAAACATTATTTTCCATGTGTTAATATATTTTAATTAGTATTTGGTAGGAAAATGTATGCAAATAATATTATTGACCTAATCCTAGTAGAACAAAGTCTACTAAAATCTTATTTGAGTTGTTGTACAGAATATTTCCAAGTTGTGCAGAATTTTCCAAGGCTAGAATCAAGCAAATCAAGTTGTTGAAGAAATCTTGCCAAATTAAGAAGCAAAACTTGGAGACCAAGTCTGGAAGCAACCGAGAGAAGATTTCTGAATTATGAAGGTGCCTAGGATTGCCACATGTCACAAGATGCAAGCAAAAGAATTTTGATCAAGAGATCTCACCCGTTGGCCGCGGATCCGCGGCCTTAGCCCCCATTTGCCGCGGATCAGCCGCAATTCCAGGGAGTTAGGGGCAGAGGATTTTTGGGGTAAATCTATGCTATATTTTAGCAAGTTTTCAACTACAAGATTCTGGCTTTGCACTATAAAAAGGCACCGAGAGCCACTTGGAAAAGGTATCAAGCCGAAGAGATCACGAACTCCCGATGCTCACGCATCCAGGCTGATCATCGACTGTTCGATTACCTCCTTAGGAAAGATCGAGAAGCAACTAGTTGTAATCATTTTCTATGGATTAAAAGTGTAGTTTGAAGAAGTCGATTAATAAAGGTAGTTATTTTATTTAATTGTTTTTTTTTACATTATGTTTTCCCTCTCTTTCTTTTCATCTTCTTCTCCCAACATGCGCGAGTAATTCTCCGCTTGTTAGGGTTCATAGGATTAGGGTAGGCTAATGGACGATGAAAATAATTAAACCCTTTTTAAGTCCTATAAAGTTTAGGAACTTTATCAAAAGAATCATTAACATCCTAATCGGGCGCGCTAGCAATTCTTTGCTAGTTCCGACCGCGATTAGAGATTAAATTAATGATTGTTTTGGTAAAGGCTAGATATGAACGGAGTTCCGTGTCGAGATAAGGGTTACGAGTGGGATTCCTTTTCCCTCCAGAAACCCTAATCTACACGCATCATCGTCGTTCTAGTTCTAAATCTATTAATGGATAAAAAGGGTAACTTTTAATTAATCGTCCATAACTACTAAATCCTAACGAACCCTACAAGCCCTCTTTTTATATTATCTACATCTTTAAAATAATCTAGATTTATATTTTACATTCTTGTTTAACATAGATCTAGAAACCATTCTATAAAATTCTTTATCCCTCATCTCTTTCTCAACACATCTAAAGTAAAAGTAAAAGGTTCCATGTTTCCCAGAGGACGACCCGTACTCATCTCGATCTAGCTACACGCGACACCGTTCTGATTGCGGTTAAACTACAAACAACTTTTTCGTACCAATCAGCCGCCCCTCACAGTTTGGTTTCTGTTCTGCGCGCTAGTCGGCTTTGAGGAGGGGATGTCGGGGATTCTTGGCTTGCATTCATGATACTAGAGCCATAGTGGAGTCGTTGGACCAGATTCCTACCGTGCGAGAGTTTCCCGATGTCTTTCCCGATGAGTTACCTGGGTTGCCGCCAGAGCGCGATATTGAGTTTTGCATTGATCTGATTCCTGGCATGGAGCCTATTTCTATACCGCCTTATCAGATGGCTCCGGCAGAGCTTAGAGAGCTTAAAGATCAATTGCAAGAGTTTCTTGATTTGGGACTTGTGCGTCCGAGTGTTTCTCCGTGGGGAGCTCCTGTTCTGTTCGTCAAGAAGAAGGACGGCAGTTTGAGGCTATGTGTGAATTATCGTCAGTTGAACCAAGTTACGGTGCGGAACAGGTATCCTTTACCCCGCATTGACGATTTATTTGATCAGCTCCAGGGTGCGAAACATTTTTCGAAGATTGATTTGCGTTCGGGTTATCATCAGTTGCGGGTTCGGAATGATGACATTCCGAAGACTGCTTTTCGTACGCGCTATGGGCATTATGAGTTTTTGGTGATGTCGTTCGGACTCAACAATGCGCCAGCTGCGTTCATAGATCTGATGAACCGGATTTTCAGGCCGTTTCTCGACCGGTTCATTATAGTGTTTATTGATGACATACTGGTCTACTCTAGAAGTCATGAGGAGCATGAGCAGCACTTGAGAATTACTTTGCAGATATTGAGAGAGCACCAGCTGTATGCTAAATTCTCAAAGTGCGCATTTTGTCTTGATAGAGTTGACTTCCTGGGTCATGTGGTGACTGGTGATGGTATTCTTATGGACCCGAGGAAGATCGAGGTTGTACAGCTTTGGCCCAGACCTGTATCGGTGACGGAGGTCCGCAGCTTTTTGGGCTTAGCTGGTTATTATCGCCGTTTTGTGCAGGATTTCTCGAGTATCGCTGCACCGCTGACTGGACTGACCCGGAAGGGAATTCCTTTTCTTTGGACCGATGCGTGCGAGCAGAGTTTTCAGCAGTTGAAGACTCGGTTGACTACAGCACCAGTTCTTTCCTTACCTTCTGGATCGGGCGGCTATGTTGTTTATTATGATGCATCTCGAGTGGGGCTCGGCTGTGTTTTGATGCAGCATGATAGGGTGATTGCATATGCTTCTAGGCAGCTGAAGAAGCACAAGCAGAATTACCCCACTCACGATCTTGAGATGGCAGCGGTAGTCTTTGCGTTGAAGATTTGGAGACACTACTTGTACGGAGAGTCGTGTCAGATCTTCACGGATCACAAGAGCTTGAAGTATATCTTCCAGCAGTGAGATCTGAACCTGAGACAGCGCCGATGGATGTAGCTAGTGAAGGATTATGATTGTGAGATCCTTTATCACCCGGGCAAGGCGAATGTGGTAGCTGATGCTTTGAGTCGTAGGCCCGTGGGTAGCTTGTCCCAGTTGAGCGCAGTTCAGTATCAGTCTTCTGCAGATTGGCAGCTCTTGTGTGATAGTAGAGTGCAGTTCGAGTTCACTTCCGCTGGGGGACAGTTTGCTCATGTCCGCGCCCGTCCACTACTATTTGATCGTATCCGTGAGGCGCAACCCAGTGATGCTCGTTTGTATGAGATTCTTGAGCTTGTTCGGCAGGAAAGAGTTTCGGAGTTCATGGTTGATGACCAGGGTGTGCTACGATGCGGGACTCGCTTGTGTGTAACAGATGTTGATGGGTTGAGACGCGAGATCCTAGAGCAGGCACATCAGTCGGCCTTTAGTGTTCATCCAGGTTCCACCAAGATGTACCGTGACTTGAGAGACTTCTACTGGTGGGAAAGGATGAAGCGCGATATTTCGGACTTCGTTTCGAGGTGCCTGACTTGTCAGCAAGTCAAGGCTGAGCATCAGAGACCGGCTGGAGAGTTGCAGCCCTTACCCGTTCCGGAGTGGAAATGGGAGCAGATTTCCATAGACTTCATTGTGGGTTTACCCAGGACCAGTCGAGGGTATGACTCCATTTGGGTTATTGTAGACCGGTTGACGAAAGCGGCTCACTTTCTTTCAGTGAAGACCACTTTCGGTTATGCTCAGTATGCTCAGTTATACATAGATGAGATTGTGTGTTTGCACGGTGTTCCCACTTGCATAGTATCCGACAAAGGCACCCAGTTTACTAGCCGTCTTTGGCAGAAGCTTCAGGAACCTTTGGGTACCCAGCTGAGTTTTAGTACCGCTTTTCATCCATAGACCGATAGCCAGTCGGAGCGGACTATTCAGACTCTGGAGGATATGCTCCATGCATGTGTGCTTGATTTTGGTGGCAGTTGGGATCGTCACTTGCCGTTGATTGAGTTCTCCTACAACAACAGCTTTCAGGAGACTATTCAGATGGCACCTTTTGAGGCTTTATATGGTAGGAAGTGTCGATCGCCAGTCTGTTGGACCGAGCTTAGTAAGAGTCTGGTTTTGGGACCCCGGCTAGTTCAGGAGACCACGGAGAAGATCCAGCTGATTCAGGATAGGATGAGAGCAGCCTAGTGCAGGCAGAAGTCTTATGCCGACCGTCGTCGTCGCAGACTTGAGTTCGCTGTGGGGGATCATGTATTCCTGAGGATTTCTCCGATGAAGGGCGTTATGCGATTTGGGAAGAGAGGGAAGCTCAGTCCCAGATTTGTAGGTCCTTTCGAGATCCTTGAGCGAGTGGGTTCTGTTGCTTATCGTTTGGCTCTCCCGCCCAGTTTTCCAGATGTTCACCCCGTTTTTCATGTGTCGATGCTTCGTAGATACCTTCATGATCCTTCTCACACGATTCAGCACGAGACCGTTCAGCTTGAGCGCGATTTTTCGTTCACCGAGCAGCCGGTAGTTATTTTGGATCGGCAGGTAAAGAAACTTCGGTCAAAGGTCTTGCCATCTGTGAAGGTTCTTTGACGTAGCCCGACTAGTGAGGAGATCACTTGGGAGGCCGAGAGCGAGATGCGGAAGAAATTCCCTCATATTTTTGAAGGTACGCTTAGTATGAAATTTTAATTCGGGGACCGAATTTCTATAAGGAGGGGAGATTGTAACGTTTTAGAAATCGTTTTGCGAATTTTCCCGTTTTAGGGCAAAATTGTCGGTTTTTCCCGTTTTAACCCGATTTCGATCAAACGACCGTATAACCTTACTGACACCTAGTTTGGCTAAAATAAAGCTTGTGCGCGAACTTTGGGAGTATTTGGGAGGTTTTGGTTCAGATAGAATTTTTCCCAAATAAAATATTATTTTAAGCGGTATTTTGTGCACGTAAATCGGGAAAATTTTCCTCTTGTGAATAAATTAATTTTGTCACTAGAATTATTTTAGAAACTTCTTTTTAAATATCTAGATATTTCTTTTGTGCAAAAGGATTCGGATTTAAAAAGAAAAGAAAAGAGTGAAAGGTGGCAAAATAGCTTTAATTAGTATTAATTACTCTCTTTCCTAGCTATTTCTTCACAAATTATTCACAAAAATAACCCCCCCAATCCCTCCTTGGCCGACCCTCATCCCCATTTCTGCCCATTTCAATTTCCAAGCTTATTTCTCACTCTTTTTCAATCAAAAATACAAAAATAAATCCAAAAATAAATCCAAAAATTCCTATATAAAAATTAAACCATTTTTCCTTCACTAATCCTTCATGGATCTTCAACAAAGCTTGGTTTTTGATGCTAAGATGTTGGATTAAGTTTCATTTTGTGTTCTTGGGGAGGTATAATTCTTACCTTAATCCTTATATTTTTGCTTTAATCTTAAACTAGCTAATTTAGTTAGCTATTTATGTGTTTAGTTTAGTTTTTAAATCATAATTAATTCATTATATTTGGTTTAAGAAATTCATGTTAAGGTTAAATTTTGATTAAGTGATTAGTGTTCATTTGAAGTGTTAAATTGTGTTTTGGAAAAGATTAACCTAGTATAAAATGTTAATTTTTGCTAATGAATACTTTGTTAAATTAAGCAAAGTTGCTTACTAGGTTTTTGCTAAAACATAATTAGCGAGTGTTAAAAATATAGGAAATGTTTAGATAGTTTAGTTAAGCTATTTTAAGGTATTTGTAATCGCTAGATATGCGTTATCTTGAATCTAGTGCGAAATATTGCGGTAGGTTGCATACTAGATTTCGGGGGTTTTCCGACGTAGGGTTCGTTTGGTAGTTGCGAGGTTATATCTAGTGTATTCCTCGTAATTTTTGTGTTGTGTTGCACGATCGGGACGATCGGGGTCCAGACTTGGTGTTTTGTAGTTTAGCGACCCCAATTAGGGTTTTGGCCGGTATCGTGCGCGATAGATGCGCTAAGCGCACAGTGAAATTTTCCGGGCGTTTTCATCGCGTTTCGTTGTCTTTTCGTCATTATAGGATATTTAGCTTATGTGTTGTATTTATGAAATTTTAGGTTTGCAAGCAGGGATTTCAGGTGCTGCGGACAAGGGGAAGCAGGTGGTCGGATTTTCATAGCTCGAGACCATCGGTGAGTAGATTTAACATCTACGGGGAAATCGCCCGTATGGCGTTATGCGTCGGGGCGAATTTGATATGTTAGCTGCATAGTATTTGCATATTCGTTACTTTCATATGAATGTCATTGCATAGCATTATCTGTTGTACTTGACTCGTACCTTTAGATATAACACATTACTGACGGTTCATGTTGCACGAGCACTAAATATTATGCTACACCCACATCGTCAGTAATTGCCATGACACGCACAAGCCGATATATATTGTTGACACCTACATACGTGATACGGTAGTGGATAGGGATAGTTGTGGTAGTAGCCCTTATCCCATTGTGCATATGAGATATTGTTGATACTTACATACGTGACATTGCTTTTGGCAGGAATAGTTGAGGTAGTAACCCTTATTCCATTTCATGTATACCTTACTATAGCTATATTGTACATCTTGCATACATATTGACATGTACACCTACATAGTCTATTATAGTTACATGTATATCATGCACTCATATTGACATGTACACCGCATATTTTTGCTATAGTTGTATGTACCCCAAGTGGTATTGTTTTGATATATGATATTGAGTTGTTGATCCTTGCACTTATGACTTGCATCATACATACTAGCTTACATGTAGATACTTAAACCTTGCTACAATTACATGTACACCTTATATGATGCTGCATTATTTTTCGGAGGTTTTGGGAACAGCAAGATATATTCTAAAATGCTGGATTCGTTTAAAGAGCGGTTTTCCCTTTATATGCTCATATTGATGTTTTATGTTGCATATATCATTTTTACGTGAATTTTACGCATTGAGATATGGATTTCATGTGATTATGGATTTGAGGACCGTAGGGGATATTTTCAAGAAAACTATGTATTGTTTGAAAACACGGTTTCTCTTGATATGATATTTCAGTGCGTCCACCATGTGATTTCTCGGTTCTGAGATTTGGCTTGTGATACCCGATTCGAGGAGCGGGAGGCACCGTCTGCGGGTACATGGTGGACCCGGTATGGTACCCCGGGGCGAGTGGTGATTTCGTGGTGTAGACGATAAGCCTGGCGATGGGACCACTACCTACCGGTGATTGAATTTGGACTCGGCGGTTATCATGGGGATACCAACCGGAGTGAGGTATGACATATCGTCAGGGCCAGTCATGGTGACAGCGCCTGAGTTATGAGGATTTACGTGTCGATGCTAGACACGGGTTTCATGATGTTTCGAGTGTCGGTGTTTGACACTCAGGTTTTCGTGAGACTTACAGGATGTGAGGGCCGATCTGAGGATGCGGTGCCTGAGAATTTGGGATTTGATGTGTCAGTGAGGGACACTGGTGTTTTTTCATGCTGATGATTTTTGCATGAGATTTTATATTATATCATCCCACACTCAGGATTATGTTGATATGCATTGTTTCATGTAGTTGTTGTACCCTGATGATGTACCTTTACATGATTGTTGCATATTCACTTATCATACTTATGCTATCGGTTTACTTGTGATAGATAGATCGTTGTTCGTGCATACTTGCGATTACAGTATGATGTTATTTATTATTCATGAGTTGGCAACTCACCCCCGTTGTGCCACAGTGTTTTGCAGGACTTACCCTCTGAGTAGTCGAGGCAGGGCGTCTTATCATCTCTACTTTTGCGGATACCGCTGCGGTTGGCTGTGAGGCCTTGCTTTTAGGTGGGTTGCGGTTATCTGTTTGTACATTGTATATTTTTTTTGTTGGATCTAGTATTCTCCATCTACCACTGTTGTATATGACTTAGAGACGACTTGTGAGGATTCAGTGTTATATTTTGTGGTGACTTTGGGTGCCGTGCTCGTGGGAGCCGGTTTTGTTGAAAAGTTTTACTTCTTTATGCAGTTTTCTTTTATATTTCTTCGCTTCGGCGTCGTATATATGCTTGTGGTGGTTGTCTCCGCCGTTGGGCGTGATTTGCTCCCGTTTGGGATGCTTTATATATTATCGATGTTGTACCCGTTTTCGGGGCTAGTTTTTATAAAGGAGGTGCTGCCGAAATTTTCAAGAAAGAAAACTAAAGTTAATGATTTTTACTTAAGATTTTCCGAATGTTTTAAACTATGTTTTTCTCCATTTATCCCTTTTGGGGTGGTTTAGATTTCTGGGTTTCGGCTTACTTAAATTACGTATGCCTGTAGACGTTACGTGGTTTAAGGGCCGGTCATGTGCCTAATTTTGGGTCGTGACAGTAAGAAAGAGAGACAACAATAGGGGACAAAACGAGCGGAAAGAAAAATACAACTACTGTTACGACCCGGGGCAATGAAAGAGGCATTACTTGGAATACCCGCTCACCCCTTGAAACATTTTAATGTTTCATATTTTCTATCTGATTGCAATCGAAAACTGTTTTACAATTAATTCTAATTCCTGGGTATATAGATAACGGATTAAAATCCCACATCTGTAAGTTGTTACAGATACTGAGAAAAATTAGATTATTGGAAAAAGTGATTTGATCCTCAATGTCGAATATCAGAGCAATTGTTGCTATTGGGGAAATCACTTGGTTTTGCATTTCGACAAACTTTGGTTTTGAATATTTATTATTATGCACCAACTTTTAAAAACCGATATATCCATCTCTTTATTTGATAAAGTGGGATATAAATTTTGAAAAATTATGTTATGAACATTTGTCTTTATCATTTGATGATTGGGTAAGGTGCATAGAAAAATAGGATGTACATTCTTAACCAAAATACAGTTTTCAAATTACAACACACAGAGTATGAGTTAGTGAACTCATAGGGCTTATACATAATGATGTATGTTGTCCGGTGTTCACATGGACAAGGGGTTAGTACTCATACTTCATTCTATTGTATTATGAGTTCTATGTTTTTAGACATGTGTTCTTGTTGAAATGCAAACTCCAAAGATTTTGAGAAGTTCACAAGATAAAGGAATAAAGTAGAGAACTAAATGTTGGAAGTATCTAGATTTTCTGAAGTGCTCGAAAATGTGGATACTTATGCTAGGTATTTCGTAGTAATATAATCGAGTATTTGATTCTCTCTCGGATTACTCATCCGTGGGTGCACTGCATGATGAGTAATACTAAATCTCCTTTTCGATTAAGAAATGCACTAGAAATGGATGCATATCATTTGATACTGGTTCGCCTAAATATGTGCCTCATATTCTATATCTGATATAAATTGGGTTATCATCTTAAGATTGTTAAGATGCTGAGTTTTCCGACTTATGCTTAAAACCAGATTTCGGATTAACTCAAGGCACATTTCAGTAATGGCAGTTTGTGGGTTATCCCGGATATTGTCGAGGGTTTAACTTTCTACCATTTTCGGAATCAAAGGTTGTTTTGTTCTTGACGCGTCACCTTTTTAGAAAAAAGAATTTCTTGCAAAAGAAATTAGTGGGAGTATGATAGAACTGGAAATGATTCCAGAAGCACAAACGGTTACTGAAGATTTAGTAGAACCTGAAAATTCAATTAACCCTGACAAATCTTAGCCTACTCCGCAGATTTAGTAGGTGACCTCAGCCACTTAAGAGGTACTACGGTTTCCTCATTAACGGTGAAAATGAGACTTGTATCATGTGATGATGACCATACTGGTTATCAACAGGCCATGGGAAGTGGTGACTTTTGACTGATGGTAGGATGCCTAAATATCCTAGTTGGACTCTATGCACTACAACAAAGTGTGGACTTTGTTGGGTGTTCCTGAAGGGGTAAAACCCATTAGGACCAAGTAGATCTTGCGAGATCAGTGTAAATGAAAAGGTACTTGTTTCCCCCAATCAGAGCAAAACTCTGTTTTAAATTTCAAAATTCAAAAATTGAAGCAACGTTTCAGATCCCGTGCGTTGCGCGCTGCGCGCTGCGTGCCACGTATCAAGAGCAGACACACCAGCGCCAGGAGCGCCACGCCCTAGGCAGCGCACCCCCAATCAGAGCAAAGCTCTGTTTCAAAATTCAAAATTTAAAAGTTGAAGCAACGCTTCAGATCCAGCGCTCTGCCAATGCGCGCCACGTGTCAAACACAGGTGCGCTAGCGCAGGTGCTCTAGCGCAGCTGCGCTGCGTTCTGCGCTGCGCGCCACGTGTCAAACACGGGTGCGCTAGCGCAGCTGTGCTGAGCTCTGCGCTGCGCGCCATGTGTCAAACACGGGTGCGCTAGCGCAGTTGCGCTGCGCGCCACGTGTCGAACGTAGGTGGTTTGCTGGATTTGGAGTCTAGGGCATGGCGCAGGATACTGATTAAATTCAGTGGACGATACAGTCTAAGTGGTTTGCTGGATTTGGAGTTCGTTTGTGAATTGGGTCCAATCAGACATCCAGACAAATTCTAAGACAGGTATTGCTCATTTCGGGAGATAGCTTTCTCCACGAAGTTGAAATTAAGAGAGATACAGAAAGAAACATTGGAGCGGATCCACTCACTGAGGCTATTTCTCGAACGCAATCATTTTCGCAAACAGGCTTTGCGAAACTGATTAGTATAGAAGTTGGGTGTTCGGTATCACACGGACTGTGAGTATGCGACATCGCAATAATTGGCCTTAAGTGCAAGTGGGAGATTGTTGGCCATAGTGCCCTCAAGGCAATTATCATAGTCGCGGACTTGTGATTATGATGATTGAGTGAGAACCTATACCGATAAAACAGTCTTACTCAAGATGATAGTATACTATCTTGTTTGCTTTTATCATCATGTACATGTTGATAGAGCCCGTAGGATTCTTGCTTGACTGCCAGCATTATGATGGCGATCATATATGTGGGAGCTGGGGTCTATAGACGCATCCTTAAATGTCCCTAGTCTTAGGAGTATCGAGACCGGGCATCGATACTTCAGTGTAGACTAGTATATACTGATCGAGACCCCGACGAGGGGCGGTGGCCAAGTCTCACGAGCCATTGGTGTTAGTTTGTTCATCTCAGATAGTATGCAGGTGCTCATTGGGTTATGAGTACACTGGACGGACTCGCCGAGAACCTGCTAGTTGGTATTATACCTATTGTCAGATAGCAGTTCCCACGTGACATGTGTGCAGGTTATTCTGCCGACCTGAGATCGTCATTTTTCTCGTGTGAGTTCCTACTGTGCTTTGATTACTACCCTACCACGGCTCAAAGGAGTCGTGCAAACAGGTTTTAGTTGGGTACAGTCCTGAGCCCCATGGAGGCAGTGATCGGATCGTCGGGGATTCGTCTCTCCCGGTATTGGGGGTTGATGTCGCATTGTGTACGGGTGGCCATCACCACAAATCCATAGCCATGGTAGACGAGGATTACCGATCCAGGATCGATAGTTTCTCAGGAGGTGATGGGTATCATGCCGACACTAAATATCGCGTTGTTAGGGGTCTGACTTTATCCACCCCCCTAAACTTGATATGCGATACTCTTAGACGAACAGACTGGACTGTACGGATATTGTCACTGTCAGGCTCAGTAGGGGTTCAGGATGAGTTTGCTCGTCGGCCTCCCTTTCGCTCAATACCTGGGTAGCCGTTACGTACAGCTAGTGCCACTGACGTGCTTGTGGTTAAACCCACTGCCAGTGTATTGACGAGTCTTTAGAGTCCCACACAGAGGGTTTTCACGGTTCAGGCGATATGGTGTACATGGCGTATGTTGGTACATACAGGTGTCCGATTAAATATGTGCATGCTACGCAGACTTTAATCGGACGGTTAATAATATTAGCGGTTTAGGATTAAGCCGGATTATTAAATCGGGTTTTTGATTTAATAATTTATATATGTATTTGTATATACGTATTCTAGTATTATTGTTCATTATTCGTTTTCTCTCTTGCCTATTCGTATTTTTGTACGAATACGCGTATATGTATTTCGATACATGTACCGGGAAGTATTCCGTATTTTATATGGAATAGCTTCTAGAAGGTGCCACCTCATTTGTATGAATTTCAATTTATGGAAATTCATTTGTTTAACAAATGAGGTGGAGGGTGTGAGGTGGCACAAGCATGGCATGAACATGGATTCAAAGTATGGTTGGCATTGTTTATTGTTTTAATTGTTTAATTTGAAAAAGGAAATGATATTTTTTTGTGATTGAGAGAGAGGGGGGCCGACCACATTATTGGGGGCATGGGGGTTCATTTTCTTTTGGCTAATGACATTAATCACTCCCTCACTCTCTTATGCTCTCAAGGAAAAACAATTAGCCATTTTTTTTCATGCCAAGTCTTCATCACCTCCTTCTTCATCTTCTATGGATGCTCCATGAGCACTAAGGGTAGAGAGAAAAATGTAGTGACACTTCCATACATGTCAACTCTCCATCGCTAGCGACTTTGGAGCGTCGGTTACCTCGTTCGACGAGGTTGGAGCTTGCGCCGTTTCCCTCGGGTGGATCATCGGAGATGGAGGAAGACCGGCGACCAAACCACATCAAGGAGCCGCTAGGAGCTTAGAATGAAGACCGAAGGACACGAATCAACTCGGTATAACGATTCTAACTCTTAGTTAGCATGCTAGTTTAGGGTTTAAGGTCGATCCGTAAATCGGGTAGCGGTAGCGCCAGTTTAGAAAAATTTTGTTCCGCATTTTGGCCGCGTTTTGATGGCCGGGACGCTTCCGGAACCCTTCACTTAAACCCACGGACTATGATGTCCTTAACCTCGACCGTGATGTCTTTAAACTAACATCGGACTGTGGGGTCCTTAATCCCACGGACTATGATGTCCTTAACCTCGACCGTGATGTCTTTAAACTAACATCGGACTGTGGGGTCCTTAAACTCCTGGACTATGATGTCCTTAACCTCGACCGTGATGTCTTAAAACTAACATCGGACTATGGGGTCCTTAAGCCCACGGACTATGATGTCCTTAACCTTGACCGCGATGTCTTAAAACTAACATCGGACTGTGGGGTCCTTAAACCCATGGACTATGATGTCCTTAACCTCGACCGTGATGTCTTAAAACTAACATTGGAACGAGATGTCCTTAAACTACCAATGGACCGCAATGTCCCTAAACTAATTATCGACCGCAATGTCACTAAACAAAACAATAGAGCCCAATTGCTCTTTTTTCGGATCTAAACGATCCCGTTAAGTTGATCTTAGTCTAAAATTAGACTAACGTATCCTTAACAAACGTTTAAGTTGATCTTAGTCTCAAATGAGACTAACGTATACTTAAACCCAAATCTAAGAAAGATACGGATTTGGACTAGTCCACGCCCTACGAGCGACAACATAACTTAGTCTCCGTATACAATCCACGGGCAACCAAACACAAAAACAAACACCCACGACACGAAGTGACCATATGGAGAAAGAGAAAGTTGTTACCACGATGCGGTAGCGTAATTAACTGTAGGGGCTTGCGCCTGCAGGGAAGAGCGTCCCCACAATCAAAAACCCCTCAAACGAGGGGGAATCTGACGAATTCTGCTACATTGGCTGCATCCGTTTAAACCTTCGATATATGGTGCCATAAATCAACTTGGCATCTTCGGAGAGGTGGACGGATAGCACCAATTAGCATCTGCCCGAAATTCAGGCATGACGTTCGCCGCATCTCCGCGGCGTCTTTCGGAGGGGAATAGATTCTGGCACGCCTGGTGGGACCTTTTCCTCTTTCCACTCTACACTTCGTGTGTCGTGTTCGCAAACCAATTGCGGTTTGCTAATGGTTGCCCTTGGGTTTCGAGGTACTAAGATTTGGCGTTTGCCTGGTGCAGAAAGAGAAACATCAATGGCATCTACTTGCGTAAAGTGCTCCAACTACAGCTGCAACTCACGCTCCGCCTCGTCTGCAGGCATATCTTACGGGTCTCAAGCAGCCTCCCTGTTCACAATGTCAGTGGAACATGTCACTCAAGCCACCACAGGATTGTTTTTCGGGACCATGCTCCCGCCAACGAGCTTCACCGCTCCTGTGCCAACACCGGAAGCTCCCAAGAAGTTGGTCTTTGATCGGCTTACAACTACTGCAGCCCCTCTCAACGGGTCGTCCAGCTCCAGCTCCTCGGTCTTCGCCAGATTGGGCAAAAGTCTATGTGGGCCCATGATGAAGCCAGCAATCCCGGAGAAGATTGTTCCAAAGAGGATAGCCATCCCTGCCCCTGAAGTCGTCAAGGCGGCTTCCCCTACCAAAGGGTCAGTTTTTACAAGACTGGCTGTTCCGGTTCCCACTACGGTTCCTGTCCCTACTCAGAAGTCTGTTTTTGACCGATTGGATACTACTTCTTAACGGACACCAGTCTTCAACAGGATGACGCCAACAGCAGCCCCTCACCTGGACAGGGGGCAAGACAAAGTCATCCCCATCACCAAACCAACACCAACGGCTCAACACGCTCGACGTCGCCACTGGCGCCGAGTAAGGAAGGCCGGGGGCAACTCCCCCTTTGGGCTAACTCCGCCAGCTCCAACGGTGGAAGTTAATACTGTTGTTCCAACCTGGAACGGTTTTGAGCTGCTAAACAAGGTGCGTAGGAACTCTCCTACCGCCGTATTGAAAAGATCTCCCCCTCCGGTAGAGAATGTTACAGAAATGAAGTTGGACCAGTCTCCTCAACGGCTGTCCTCCAAAGTTTACAAAGTCTGGCGATGGGTCCAGGAATCGGTGATCGATCAGGACTATCTCCGCCGACAGAAGAAGCTGAAGGCTCAGAAGGAAGAGAACCGTCCTGTCAAAACACAATGGACGATAACCACCTGGGTGCCCGCCGCAATGGCCCCCTCAACGTCAACCACTCAGAAAAGAAGGAGGCCAGAGAAAGCCCCTATAACTACAGCAGATCGCAAAGACGCCGAGACTAAACGCCCCAAGTCTGGGGGCATAACGGTCCAGACTATTTATATGGCATCCGGGAAAGAGGATAGCCGCGCTTCTACGGGCCACCGACCACTCACCCGATCCATCACAAGAGCTTAGGAACAACAGCAGCAGAAGTTTCAGGAGATGCTAACTGCGATGGCCGCACTCACCGGGCCAAAAGAAAGCCCGGAGGCATCATCAGAACAGCGTCACGAACAAGAAACTGATGCTGACTTCCTTCGCAGAGTACTCGAAAAGAAGGACAAAGAAGCCGCAGAGCAAGCGGCTAACATAAAGCGAATGGCACTTCTATTCCAAGATATGGTGGGCATGATGATCCAGCCAGATCCCCCAGCCGAAGATCCTCCAGTAATAATTGAAGATGACAGAGGAGAAACATCAAATCCTCTGCCGGCTCTGTCAACAGCCAAGGAGGAAACAATCTCCAAAGCTGCCCTGGATGACTACATTGCTCAACAAATAAGAGTTCACCAGGCAAATGAAGCAGCCGGCCAAGTTGTCAAAACTGGGCGACCCTATCCAGGCTGGTATGATTAGATAAAGTACCCGCCGGGATACACGATCCCCAAATTCCACGTATACAAGGGGACAGGCAATCCCCACCAGCACGTCGCCTAGTTCAGAGCTCTGTGCGGCAACACCGGGGGCGATGATAAGCTTTCGCTCCATCAATTCGTCGGCAGCTTGTCGGAGACGACATTTGAGTGGTATTCCGAACTTCCAAACGACTCCATCAAAAATTTCACAGAAATGGAGTTGTTATTCACCCAGTGATTCGCGAGTGCTAGTGAACGCACCCCAATAATGGCGTTGATCAATGCAAGGGTGAAGCCGGGTGAAACTTGGGTTCAATACGCAATCCAATGGCGGAATCTATGGTCGAAGTGCGAACAGCGCATCGAAGAAGCACCAGCGGTGAGCATGTTCATGGGCACCCTAGACCCTTATGCAACTATTTCACGGTTCATGATGTTCTTCAAACTGACAACATTCCAGGCTTTAATCGATAAGCTAGCCCAGATGGACCAGATGGGTCGTAGACCGTCTCCTCCGAAGCCGGAGCCGCGGAATGAAAAGGGTAAAAGGAAGGCGACCTTCGTTGCGAACACCCAACAGCAGCCCAGTGCTCCAAGATTAACGGATCAATTGGAAGAGAGACGGCGCTATTATAATGAGAAAATGAAGCGCCCTTACTCGTTCCCTCGGGACAAAACGAAGAGACTCTTCAAGCTGGCGATGCGCAACGGGATTATTAATTTGCCAAATCTAAAGCGACCATTGCAACCCAGCGAAGTGAATAATCCCAATTATTGCCCTTACCACCAAACGGTAAGCCATCCAATCGAAGATTGCTTCATCTTTAAGGGATGGATCGAGGATCAGTACCAACAAGGAAAGTTTGCGTTGTCTGAGAAGTGGAAAGTGAGCCCACCACAACCGCATACTCCTAAGAAGATGGACACACCGGGGGCAACGTGTTCTTTTGTTGAAGAAGCACCATGGGAGGTCGCACTTTCAGCGAAAACCAAAAGAATGCTGAATGATCTCCAGACATGCCCGGCGATCAGGTGGAAGAATCCGCTGGAACCCCAGATCGTCGAAGGGATGCTAAAGCCGTGCCCAACTCCAAAGATCAGTGGCGATACCCAAAGCTCGCACACCCAGCCGTCGAAATCCTCGAAAAAGAAAAAGAAATCCAAGAAGTCCGTGAAGCCTGGTGACAAGCGCACGGACCTGCAGAAACAGATCGACGCGCTGGAAGAGTATAACCAGAAAGCGCGGACTCCAATCACGCTCCAGGAATTTCTCGGCCACGTCCTTGAAAACGGAGATAAGGAAGAAGACTCGTCGGATGAATCTGAGGATTACGTAGCAAGTTGCCATATGATCTCTCACTCATCGACAAACGATGAAGAAGCTCCTCACACAGAGAAACTGGAGGCAGAGCCTGACCGGAACTTCCAGGGCTATCAGACGAAATGATCGACGCATTCCTAAACGAAGCTCTACTGAAAAGTAAAGCTGTTCAGGAGCGTGAGATGGCCATATTTGAAAAGGCCAAACGCCGGCGACTGGACGAAAGAGTCGAGACACTCCCGCCGAATCAAGGGACATTCGTCGTGAATAAAAACAAGTTCAAGAAGAGGAAAAGGTTTGCTAAAGCCATATCAATGGGGATGAAGATACCACCCTCTGAAGAAAACATTCTTGATGAAGCAGAAATGCATCCTAGCTACTGCTTATATCATCGGAAGATTGTGCACCCCACCGAAGAGTGCAACGTTTTTAAAAGATGGTGGCAGGGATATGTTGCTCACCGGCAATATTTTAAACGGATGAAACACAAAACTCGTCGAGAGCAAAGAAATACAACCGAGGAGCACAAAAGAACTACCGGCAACTGTCGCATGGTTAACGCCGGGGGATCGCAGGTTCTCACCTTCGGGAGCGACTCCGAAGAAGAGATAGCTCTTGGCCCTCTCTTTAAAGAGTCCACCTCGGGAAAAGAGGAAGAACCGAAGACCTGCGAAAACATTCAGTTGCGCAATCGTACGCTGCCCGAAAAGAATCTCGGACCCACGAATAGAAAAGATAAGGGAAAAGAAAAGGTCTCTGAGGATTTCGCTTTAGATGACCAAGTCATGAAAGAGCTGACCGCCAAGGACCTGCCAAAGAAAAGTAAGGTGGACTACAACGTTCTGGCGCACCTAAGGAAGTTACCTTCGCAGCTCAGCATTCTCGATGCCCTTTTACTATCAAAAGAAGCAAGAGATTCATTGATCAGGGCGCTGCAAGAGCCAGAGCAATTCCAAGCTTTCCTCGCTGAAGAGAAGATGAAAGACGAGCTGGAAGAAGTACACACAGCCGATATCACATTCGGCGATGAAGATCTCCTCCTTGGGACGTGCGAGCACAACCGTCCCCTCTATGTCTCCGGATATTGTCACGATATCAAGGTAGGAAAAATCCTGGTCGACAATGGGTCTTCCGTCAATCTCCTCAATGTGAGAGTGTTAAAGGAAATCTACATGAGCGTCCAGCACCTCGCTCGTGATAAAATCACCATCTCCGGTTTTGACTCCCAGTCATCACAGACTCTCGGCTCCGTGATATTAACGTTACGCTTTGGGTTGCTCGTCATGGATATTAAGTTTCACGTCATTGACGCCAAGACTTGCTATAACGCTTTGCTCGGCCGGCCTTGGTTACACGAGTATAACATCATCCCTTCTACACAACATCAGTGTATGAAATACTTCAAGGATGGTCTCGAGTATACTGTGACAGGAGAGTTAAACCCATTCTCCATGAACGAAGTCCACAAGTACGAAGATGCAAAATACTTCTTGCCGGACCTTGAAGACATAGAGAGATGTCACAAACCGGAGAACAAAGCCATCACCACCATTCCGGTCTTCGGGAGTGATACCGAGGAAGAGGAAGAGATGGTTTATTCGGGTCCGCCCCAGTACAACAAGCCGGGACCGTCCGCTCCTATGCTTATCTTCGGCAGCGACTCAGAAGATGAGTTCAACGCCATATTCTCTGCTCGGCCTTCAATACAAACATTTGCTGATGAAGAGCAAAGTTTGCAAGTTGCCATGGTTCCGCCCAAACATCATAAGGAACTAGACGCGCTTGATACCTATAGTGTGGAAGAGCTGCAGACGTTCTATGTCCCTCCCAGGCGAGAAGGTGAAAAGGAGATCCTATTCTACCGATCCGGGGAAACCAAAGGGGGGAAAGAAATCTGGCACGGCGCGGATTCTACACTTGACAGGCTCCAGCCCATCCATTTGCCCAGATATTACACGAACGGACTAAAAAGGCTGTTAAGGCACTAAGGCGTACCTTTCAAATAGACCGCTCGGAGAGCTAAGTTCTATGACAGGATCTGGAACATCCCTGGAACTCAGCGGAAATTGCCCAATGGGAGAATGGAAACGACCGAACTTGAGTATGTTCAATCCAAGAAACGGGAGCTACTCCGTGACTGCTACGTCATATATGACTTTGATGAAGAAGGGGATGCTCTATGGGAAGATGCTAACCCTGAACCAGAAAGAGCTCCTGACGTGAAAATACCCAGTCCGTCGTTCGAAGAACAAATGGACAAGCTTATAAGGGAAGCGGGTCAAAAGGTTCGAGATGACCATAATCGCGAAATGGCCATCTACTAGAAAGCCAGGACGCAACGCCTTCTTCAACAGGCTGCGAAAGATGAAAGTGCCCCTCCCTGTCAACCCGTTGTACAAGAGGCACGACGCAGAGGCAGAAATAAACCAAAGAACGGGAAAGGCGTTCGACAGTGACAAAACGGGTCCAAGAAGCCACGCGATCAGGAGCCAGGCAATCCGGATTCATCTCTTATAAAGAAAATGGGTCGAGCATACTCTTTTGCCCAAGACAAGACGAAGAAAATACTTGATCTTACCGTAAAACATCAACTGATTACACTCCCGGAGTCCAAGCACCCTGAGCAAGCAGGCGAAGTCTCTCATCCGGACTATTGCTCCTATCATAGGGCAATAGGACATCCTATTTAGGACTGCTTCACCTTCAAGAACTGGGTCGAAGATCAATATCAGTAAGGCAGGTTCGCTTTATCCAACAGCTGGAAGGTAACCCCGCCACAGAAGAATGAACCCAAATCCACGAGGGTAGAACCAGATCAACATCGGTCTTGGAAGTGAGCTCGTACCTGCCACGTGATAACGTTATCAGAAGAAGGCCCCGACGGTATGGATAATCTCCCCTGGTGCTTCAAAAACAATGATGACGAAGTGATCTCGGAGTTTCCACCAGCGCCGAGAGAGCTGGAAGATGGAATACATACCAGTGCAGATGATCTCAAGAAAATTGATTTGGGGACGGCAAGTGACCCGCGACCGACGTTCGTCAATGAGCTGCTGTCTGAAGAAAGGGTAGCTACACTAAAAGACGTGCTTAGGCAGCATAAGGATTGCTTCACATGGAACTATTCCGAGATGCCAGGATTAGATCCAGAGATTGCTGTGCACAAATTGGCAATATTTTCGGACGTCAAGTCAATCAAACAAGCACCGCGAAGAATGTGGCTCGAGCTTGAAATGAGCATCAACGCCGAGGTTAAGAAGCTAATCGACTCCGACTTCATCCAAGAGGTTCAATATCCTGACTGGATTGCCAATATCGTTCCGGTAATGAAGAAAAATGGAACGGTGCGCATATGTGTGGACTTTCGGGATCTCAATAAAGCCTACCCGAAGGACGATTTCCCAGTACCGGTCACCGAGCTGATGATAGACAATACGTCCACTCATGAGGTTTTCTCCTTCATGGATTGCTCATCAGGATATAACAAGATAAAGATGCATCCCGAAGACCAGAAGCATACCGCTTTCCGGACCCCTTTGGGTATATTCTCCTACAAGGTGATGCCTTTCGGTCTAAAGAACGCCGGTGCCACCTATCAAAGAGTCATGACGAAGATCTTCGATGACCTCATACATGAAGTCGTCGAATGCTATGTCGATGACCTCGTGGTTAAGAGCAAATCATACGAGGAGCATTTAGAGCATCTGAAGATCGTATTTCGACGCCTTCGTAAATACAACTTGAAGATGAACCCTCTTAAATGAGCGTTCGGAGTCTCCTCGGGAAAATTCCTGGGGTTCATCGTCCGACACCGAGGCATCGAGATAAACCTGTCAAAGATCAAGGCAATTATGGAGATGCCCCCGCCAAGGACTCTCAAGCAATTGCGGTCTCTCCAAGGTAAGCTCGCGTATATCCGGCGATTTATAGCCAATCTCTCAGGCAAGTGCCATCCTTACGGTCACCTGATGAAAAATGGAACCCCTTTCGTCTGGGATCACAAATGCCAAAGCGCGCTAGACGAAATCAAGCAATACCTGCAGAATCCGCCAGTGCTGGCTGCTCCGTCAAGGGAAAACCCCTCATTCAGTACACAACCGCCCTTGAAGGTTCCTTAGGCGCATTATGGGCACAAAAGAATGACCAAGGGAAGGAGAGAGCCCTCTACTATTTGAGTCGAGTTCTGCCGGGGGCAGAAAGCAATTATTCTCCCATCGAAAAACACTGCCTGGCATTGATCTTCGCGATAACAAAGCTCAGGCACTATGCGTTGGCGCATGAAGTCCGTCTCATATCGAAAGTAGATCCTCTCAAATATTTGATGTCAAAGGCCATATTGACAGGGCGGCTCGCTAAATGGGCCTTGATCTTGATGGAGTTCTCAATAACTTATCAGCCTCTTAAGGCAGTAAAAGGCCAGGCCATCGCCGACTTCCTCGCTGAGCATCCAATACCTGCCGATTCTCCTTTTAATTGCGAACTGCCAGACAAGCACGCGTTTGACACGATCAACAGAAATGATACCCGGTGGGAACTTTACTTCGATGGAGCATCCTCCATGAAGAAGCGCAAACAAAGCACCCTCGTAATCAAATCAGGGGTAGGCCTCATCTTCGTAACTCCACAAGGAGGGATAATGCGCTTTGCCTTTTCCTTAACAGAGCCAAGGACAAACAATGAAGCCGAGTATGAAGCTTTGATAGCAGGTCTCGAGATCGCCATCGACATGGGGATTGAGAACCTCCTCATATACGGAGACTCCCAACTGGTCGTTAGTCAAGTAAACGGCGACTATCAAACGTGCAAACCAGAACTGGTGAAGTACGGCGAGAGGGTACAGCAACTTCTGACCCAAATACCTTCCTACACCTTGGAAAGCATACCGCGCGCGGAAAATAGCAAAGCAAATGCATTAGCCAAACTCGCTAAAGAACTGGCCGACGAGAATCTCAATGACGTAAGAATCGTGGTACAAAGCCGTCGGGTTCTTGCACCGGCAGAAATATCTCCAGAGCCGTCCAAGGAAAAGGGAACGACCGAGCAAATGACTCTACAAATAAAAGACCAAGAGAAGGTTGAAGATTGGAGAGAAATCTTCATAGACTACTTCAAATCCCGTCGAACACCTGAAGATGCGTCCTCAAGATATCAGCTCATGAAGCGAGCCCTATCTTTCGTCTTCGTCAACGATACTCTGTACAAGAGGTCATTTGATTCTTTTTGGCTAAGATGCCTGGGACCTGAAGAAGCAAGAAGAGTCGTCCAAGAAACTCACGACGGACTCTGTGGTTCTCACCAAGCTGGGCCGAAGATGAAGCTGAAAATCAAAAGAATGGGTTATTATTAGCCCACGATGATCCAGGACTGCCTCGAGTATGCGAAGCAATGCCACTCATGCCAAATCCATGGGGACTTTATCCATCAGCATCCAAATCCTCTACATCCAACGGTGGCTAGCTAGCCGTTCGAAATGTGGGGGACTGACATAATCGGCCCCATCGAACCAGCATCGTCCAGAGGACATCGGTTCATTTTGGCGACGACTGATTACTTCTCCAAATGGGCAGAAGCAATACCGCTAAGGGAGGTGAAGACGGAGAATATCCTCCATTTCTTCAAGACGCACGTCATCTATCGATTCGGCACTCCGCGACGGATCATCTCCGATAACGGGCCAGCCTACAGAAGCCACACGATCAACCGCTTCACACAACAGCACAACATAGACTGGAGATAATCCTCAGTGTATAATCCTCGAGCTAACAGTCTAGCTGAGGCTTTTAACAAGACCCTGACAAAGATCGTAAAAAAGACGGTGTCTCGAAATAAAAGGGACTGGCATGAGAGACTGCATGAAGCTCTCTGGGCATACCGAACGACGTTCAAGACAGCAACAAACACAACTCCATATGCATTGGTATTCGGTACAGAAGCGGTACTCCCCCTCGAGATAAAGTTACCCTCTCTACGAGTGGTAGTTCATTACGAGCTAACGGACGAAGAGAACGCTCACCTTCGCCTCGAGGAGCTCGACGCCCTTGACGAAACCCGGCTCATAGCGCAACAAAACCTGGAGGCTTATAAAGCAAAGATGACGCGCTCATACGAAAGATTGACTAGGCCGAGAACATTCTGCCAAGGCGAACTCGTGCTAGTGGTCAAAAGACCTATGATCCCTAATCGTGCTAAATGGGGGAAATTCAAGCCAAACTATGAAGGCCCGTATATTATAGACAAGGTCTACCAGGGTGGGGCCTATCTACTCATGGACATGCATGGTGAAAGACCTTTCAGGCCAATAAGCGGTCGCTTCCTAAAAAAGTACTACGCTTGACGAGTCACGGCCTAAGTCAATGATAGATGACAACGATTATGTCCGCTCGCTATCTTCTTAAGCCCAAACTCTATAAGTAGTAACCGGCTTTCTTAACAATGGACCGAAATGTCCTTAAAACTAACAATGGACCGAAATGTCTTTAAACTAACAACGGACCGAAATGTCCTTAAACTAACAATGGACCGAAACGTCCTTAAACTAACGACGGACCGAAACGCCCTTAAAATACCAATGGACCACTATGTCCTAAAACTAGCCGTTGACCGAGAGGTCGATAAGCTACGATGGATTGCAGCATCCCAAAGCTGATACAAAAAAAAGAATAAAAAAAAGAAAGAAAAAAAAGAAAGAAAAAAGAAAATGGTATGTCCATAAGCAAAATGGGCACGGATGAAAACCCGAAAGGGCTCCGTGAGTAAGAACAGCAGGGCTACCGGCGAGTTTTGTGAAAACCCGAAAGGGCGCAACCTCGTTAAAAAAAAAAAGAAGAAGAAAGAAAAGAAAAAGAAAACGGTATATCCATAAGCAAAATGGGCACGGATGAAAACCCGAAAGGGCTCCGTAAGTAAAAACAGCAGGGCTACCGACGAGTTTTGTGAAAACCCGAAAGGGCGCAACCTCGTTAAAAGACACTTGCAAGGTCTTCTCGACTTTGTAAGGAGAAACCACCTACGTGAGATCCTTACGACTCACAAGGGAGCAACACACTTAGGGATCCCCACGATTCCTAAGGAGAAATTACACTTGCGAGATCTTCACGACTAGTAAGAAGAACCTTCTTATGAGACCCTCACGGCTCATAAGATTTGAAAGTCTTAAGCTACAGGAATCTGAACCTGTTCTTAAGCAGCCCCCACAACCTCCAATACTGCCTACAAGCAGCTCATTGCTGACCCTTGTATACAATCCACGGGCGCGAATAAACATTTCCCTAACAAAGTCCCACCCGTGACTAAGGATATGTTCGCACGGTGAGCAACCCTTGTGAGTCCTCTCGACTTATAAGGAGAAAACACTCTTGTAAGATCCTTACGACTTATAAGAGAACATACACTTAGGAGTCCTCACGATTCCTAAGAAGAAAATACACCTACGAGATCCTCACGACTTGTAGGGAGAAATACCTTTATGAGACCCTAACGGCTCATGAAGTCAAAAGCCTTAGTCGACAGGATCCTAGCCCTGTTCGCTAAACCACCTTTGTTCGATATCGACAGAGGCAAATGATGATTCGCTCCTGGCAATATTCCAGTTGTAGCGGTGCTGATGCCGAAGTCGGTGTCTAATCCCAAGCTTGCGGCAAAAAGCTTGCGGGCCACACATGCATACGAAATAGCCGAAATGATGGGGCAACTTGCAAATAAAAAAATCAGCAAGTAAAAAAAATGTATGCATGCAAAATAGCCGAAATGATTGGGAAACTCGCAATAAAAAGCAGCGAGTAAAAATAAAGCAAATAGCCGAAATGATTGGGCACCGCGAAAAACAACCGAAATGATTGGGCAATCGCGACCTTCACGATATAAAAGCTGAAATGATAGAGCATCGCGGAAAGAAATTAAAAAAATGAATGAAATTTATGCCCTACAGGTGATATCATGTCAATCCCTGTATACAATCCAGGGGCGCAAACAAAGAAGGAATTACACCTTTTCCCCCAGGTTTTATCAGAAGGAGAGGCCAAATCTCAATGGTTCATAGACAGCCTAGAGATCATCTCAACATTTATCTTATTACAACGGACACAACATCAAGCAAAGCGGAACAGCGGCAACTCCCAGTTTCATGACTCGGCGGTGTACAGATGACCGAGAGTCAAACTCTGACTCTGTGAAATGCGGATAAAGTAAACCCTTCCTGGTCACGTGGAACACGGATAATGTCAACTCTGACCCGTGTGAAGCATCTAGAGCGGAGCCTGGTCCTCACCAAACACAGCAGTGAACCCGTGGGAAGCATCCAGAGCAAAAATCCTGGCTACGTGGAACGCGGCTTATGTCAATCCTGACCCCGTGGGAAATGTCCAGAGCGGATCCCGGTCCTCGCAGAGCACGGCAGTGAACCCGTGTGAAGCATCCAAAGTGGAGCCTGGTCCTCGCCGAACACGGCAGTGAACCCGTGGGAAGCAACCAGAGCAAAATTCCTGGTTATGTGGAACGCGGATTATGTCACTCCTGACCCCATGGAAAACGTCCAGAGCGGATCCTGGTCCTCGCGGAGCACGGCAATGACCCCGTATGAAGCATCCAGAGCGAATCATGGTCCTCGCAGAGCACGGCAGTGACCCCGTATGAAGCATCCAGAGCGGAGCCCGGTCCTCGCCAAACACGGCAGTGAACCCGTGGGAAGCATCCAGAGCAAAATTCCTGGCTATGTGGGAGCAATGTTCAAAGTGCATACTTTGTTGGTGTACATGGACTCCATTTCGTTCCGCATTGCATCCAGCCATTTTACCGAGTCACCGCTCTAAATGGCTTGCTGGAAGCTAGTTGGCTCATCATTGTTAATGATGCAATCCTCTCTATCCCTGTCTATGAGAAAACTGTAGTATCTCTAGGGCGGATGAGACTGCCTACTAGTCCCGCGGATTAGCGCAGGGATGTCCTGTTCTTTTGAAACCTCTGGTTCTACCATACTTTTAGTAATAGTTTGCGGTTCTGGAATTTCTTCCAGTTCTATTACGCTCCCACTATTTCCTTTTCAAAAATTGATTTTCTAATATTGGGCATGACGAGGAACAAAAACCTTTTGTTCCTCTGCGTAATAGAAAAGATACCCCCTGAAGTTCTTTGGGTATCCCACAAACCTATACAGTACTGAGCGTGCCTCGAACTTGTCCGCATACTGCTTTTCAACAAAAAATGGACATTCCTATATCTTCAAATACTGAAAATAAGGTTTCTTCCTACTCCACATCTGATTTGGTGTGGTAGGTACAATCTTGGTACGAACCTTATTCAAAATATATGCAGCTGATTCTAGTGTATAACTTCAGAAGGATCGCGGCAACTCAGCATTACTCATAATGGAATGAACCATATCCAATAGGGTTCTGTTCCACATTTCCGATACACCGTTGTGTTGTAGTGTGTATGGAGGAGTAAGCTGAGAGAGAATTCCATTATCTTTTAAGTAACCCAGGAACTCGGCAATTCAGTATTCACTACATCGATCAGATCTCAGTGTCTTAATACTTTTGCCTATTTATTTTTCCACTTCATTCTTATATTCTTGGAATTTTTCAAAAGCCTCGGATTTATGATTCATCAAGAAGACATGTCCTTACTTAAAGAAAGTATCCGTAAAAGTAATGAAATAGGAATAACCACTTCATGCATATGTAGATATTGGACTATACACGTCGCTGTGTATGAGTCCTAAGAGCTCGCTCGCTTTTACTCCGTGTCCAGTGAACAGAGTCTTTGTCATCTTTCCTATGAGAAAAGATTGACAAGTTGGATAAGACTGATATTCGAAAGGATCCAAATATCCCACTCTATGTAACTTCGACAACCTTGTTTCTTTGATGTGACCCTGTCTACAATGCCATAAGAAAGTTTTATTTAATTCTGGAGACTTTCTTTTAAGTGTGTTTTGGACATTGAAAACCTGAGCTTGATTTAACACGTATATACTGTCCTCTAGTGTACCTGGCCCAATCAAACTTTAATTTAGGTGGATGTGGACCACATCGCTTACAAACTAGACTAGATACACACAAATAGTTATGTAGAATCAATATCTGCCCACTTGTCAATTCTAGGTGATATGCCCTACGGATACAGCATCCACGCTCATTCCGTTAGCAACCCTGAGAGTCATATCACCTACCCTTATAACTCTACGGTTTCTCAAAGACTGTAATGAATTACAGATATGAGATCCTGATCCGGTATCTTGTACCCAGGAAGTAGAGATAATTGACACACTGTTTTCAATCACAAACACACCCGAAGTCAAAGCTACAACGTGCTTCGAATCCTGGATTCTGGCTTTCCATGCCCTGCATCCCTTCTGCCAATGCCCTTTTCCCGTGACAATAAGAACATCCCTCCTTTCCTACCGTTAACCCCGAAACTTTTGCCCTGCCCTTTCCTTCTACCTTACTGACACCGCCTATCGGCTTTGTAGGGGTCTTCTTCTACTCATTCTTGGCTTTCGCCTTGGATCCAGAAGATGAAGATTCCCCAATAAGCAGAGCGGGTGTCTCCCCGGTTTCCTTCAGGGTGCTCTCAACTGGAAGTATAATTTTCTTCCCCTAGGCGTAAGTAGGAGGTAGAAACAGTAGAATCAAGTCAGCATATGACTCGTTCTCCAATGTGGTCTCCAGGTCCGTGAGCTTTTTAATATATCTAATCATTGTAAGGATGTGGTCCCCTATAGATGACCCGACATCCAACCTTGCTTGAAGTAATTCCTTCGAGGTCTCAAATCTTGCGATACGAGATTGCTCTCCATATAAAACTTTGTTATGGAGGAAGATAGAAACTAATTCCATCTTCTCATGTTGCCTCTAGTATACACCATCAACTGAGGCCAACACGAGGCACTTGGCATTCGCACAGTCTTATTCCCTAGTCTTACGGATATCAACATCCGTGACGGTGGAAACTGGACCTGGGCGGCGGGGGCTTGAGTAGTAATGAGGTAGTCCGGCTTGTCATAGGTAATGGACATCTGGACAAATCTTTGCCAGTCAATAGTATAACTCAATCATTTTATTATCTATCTGTAACCTAATATGGTCACCTGGTCACTGCAATTAGGAGAGAGAGAAGAAAACACTCAGCATGATGCTCTTGCAAGTTTAGATTGGTTTTTAATTTATCTAAACAGGATGGCTCCCACTGTTTCTCGAATCCTTCCTCAAACCATAAAAGAAGAATTGGTCAAGATTAATCTCACCATACAATACTTGCTTAACTGTTCGGCCTGGCTAGTGTCGGTACTTCGAGGGAGGTTTTACGACGCTTTCGCGAAGTTCCTTAATTAAATAACCTCTTTTTTCTAGAGGCGTAGCCCCGCTAACACTGTTCTAGACACCTACTTGGTTTATAGCATTGATCGTTAAGTGAAAAATCTCTCGAGGAGTAGCGGATACTCAAAGTAGGATCGGGATCCAAATATCATTGTGTGATAATCCTGAAGGAATCCTACCAACATTATCACACTCCAAATGGTATGCAGCACTAGCAAGTTTCAGTTTCGTTAGAAACCCCCGATGTGGATTTTTGCCCCATGCTCTTATGACCTTGATGAAGGCCAACATATCATAAGTCACTGATTAGTAGATTATTTTAACGATCAAAAATAATATTACCGCAATCAAGAACGGCGTCGCTTGGTAGCTAGCCGGTGAATACGGGTCGGTCCACAGGGATGATGTATATTTCCTAATTGTTCTAACGAGTTAATTCCAAATGGTGTTTGGATCTTTATCACTAAAACTAATTTGATTTAGACTAGGATTTAGGAAACTTGCTAGGGTTAGGTTTAGGTTAAGTTTGGTAAAATAAAATTTCCCACCTCTTTCAATGCCCTAAATTAGATCTTTTTACGAGTTATGGTAATTATTAATAAAGGGGATTAGGACGATCGGGAAGAAACGATGTTTCTTCCTCTAGGTCCTTGTCCGTCCTTTATTAATCCTTACCCTAACCTCCATGGAAAACATGCATATCCGGTCTTTTATACTACGGAATCACTGTTACCTCGTGGGTAGGGTGCCGTAGGGAGCGGATATGTATGTATGCATGGAGTCCTAATTATTAACATGTGATGGGCAAGAAAGGGGTGAGAGACTTACATCTCTCAAACCCTTCCCTATTTCTAACCCTAACAAGCGAGGAAACTACTCGCTCATTAAGGGATCTACGAAAAACATGATTTTTATTTTGGTTTTAGAGTTAAGAGATTAATTAACTACTACAGATTAATAAAAATTCTAATCTAGATTTAAAACTAAGGCAAAGAATAGATCTATCTAGGGCAGAAATTAAACTAAGAACTAAGGCAGAAAATAAAAACTACTTACAAATTGATGCTCTTCAAATCTTCAAGAGAATTCTGAATTTTATTAATGAAAGGAGGCATGACCTAATACAAGTATTTGGGTCTCTATATATAGGACATAGAAAACCCTAGGTTTATAATCGCCGCATGTATGCTTTTACAAAAATACCCCTAGAAAGACTAGTCAGCGCCGCCAAGCTTTATGGAAAAAATTTTGCCACTACGGGTTTAGCACGGCCGCGGAACCGTGGCCATATGCCAGGTTTGGCCGCGGTTCCGCGGCCAAGTAAGAGGTTCTTGGGCTGAAATTCCTGGGTCTTCTTCTGGTTGGCTTTTTCTTCATATTTCTTTTGTTGGTTCTTCAGAATATCTTTTATTTTACTTCCAGATCTCCACAGTGAGTAATGTAATGGACTTTAACCGTACGCTTTGTGTCGAAGTTTTTAACCTTGCACTGCCTTGTACTTTGTGAACTGATCTTCGTGTAGGCTTGATCAAGATCCTTCTATTTGTTGGTCGTAGTCTCACTTTTGCATTGTCTTTTATCTTTTTCACCGTTTTTGTTCCTCGAACCTGTAACCTGTAACTATGTAGCAGACATGGGTCAAAAGCACCTGTTTATTTGTAAAATGCATAAGAATGGGGAATATAATAATGAAAAATTACGGTATGAACAAATACCCCCAAACTTATATTTTGCTCGTCCTCGAGCAAACCTAGTTTTATTCTCAACAAAAACCTAACCTCCTTTTCGCAGGGAAACGCGATTGCACTGAGCTCGTGCAACAAGCCGTTAAACCTCTAGGTGTCCCTAGTAGGAGAAGTGTTGTCTCCTGAGGGTTTTCAGCGGATACTACCCATAAAATCCTATCAATTCGGCCTATTGACTTTTATTCTCCAATTAGGTTTTCTAACAAGAAATTCTATTATCTTTGACTCGTAAATTATCCACCCATATTCTTCACGCTTCCTTATCATTTAACTTAAGATTATATATGTTCTGTAGACCTATTTAGTTTTTGGCATCTCTTAAGTTTTTCGGTTCTATCTCAACTTAGGAATTTTTATCATTTCCATTAAAGATATAAGTCATATTCTTCATTCCTATCTCTTATCTAAACCCCAATCACATACCCCTACGTGTGTGTGTATATCACCCCTACACTTGGAAATTCAAATCAAGCAATCATACTCTTGTCTGTCGTCCAAAGCAGTTCTTTAATTGGTGAATTTTTAGCTGAATTTTGCTTACACATCCTTCATGCGACAGTTAATACTTCTTACCAACGACCGATTACAAGATGTGTTTGCACATTAAAGCGTAATTCCTAGTCTTGTAACACCTAAGGCTTTAGCAGTGACTCCCAAACCAGTTGGTCTAAGGCACTAGGTGATGAAGCACCCTCGCTAAATATTTTTTTATCTTTTCATCCTTAAGTAATTACAAAAACCAGTGTTCATTTTTTCTTTATTCACACTTGTACATTTTTTTATTTTTCTTCGTACTAAGGACTTAAGACAAGAGCATTTCAAGGTCTCTCCTACTATTCCAAGTTTCAAGGTTCGTGTTTGTGCAATTTTGTAGGGTATATATTTTCAGAATTTAGACTTAGGCTAGGAATTATTTTTCAAACTTATACTCTAATAAAAATATCAATACTTTTCCTTTGTTTTAACTTAGCCCAAGAAGTGAACTCAAAATTTGCGTATTTCTAAACAAACTACAGAGACATATACTTTCTACCGTTAAACTAAAAGAAAGGTTATTTTTTGGGTTTTTAATTTACTAAGTCTAAGATTTAGTTGTTCCTAGCTAGTTAACCTATTTGTCAAACTCAAGTCAAATAAGGCCAAAATTGAATACTTTAATTTTTATAATTTTTGAAATTTTCAATTTTTATGGTTTTTTCTTTTTCTATTTTTTTTTCTTTCAAATTTTTCAATTTTTATGATTTTTATATAAGGATGCAAATGCAAAAATATACATATGTGGGTATATTTTAAATCCTAGTCCAAGATGGCTCACGCATCCCGATCGATTTTTACTGCTTTGCATATTTTTAATCGGACTTTAAGGGGCTTGAGACCAATTCAGATTGGGTGGGGATTCATCATCCTTCCCAGGACCCCAGAAATCATATAAGGCATATGCATTGACCATTATTTAATTAAAAAAATACTAGACTCAGCCCTAAGGACGTCGCACTCAATAGGACAGAGGACTAGTTGTAGGCATCGGCCGTTGATCCTAACCTGACTTTGCGGTTTCTAGGCAAGTGTGTCTAAGGCGAGTGGTTACTTAATTAGGGCCACTACTTGTAGTGGAGAGCCTCCCACTCACCTGGCACTTACCTGGCCACAATTGGCGGAAAAGAGGCGGTTTGAGATCCTATTTCTAGCCCTTTGGAACAGTTAGGAGCTGTCTGGCTGACCTAGGTGGCCCTAGATCTAGGCCTGATTGTGCATTTGTGGTTGATTGCATTTGTGTCATGGCTTTTTTTTTATGTGGAGCTTCCTGCAAAAAGATTTTCCGATAAAAGGCTTTGACAACTGGGAGGTGACAAGCCTTCCCATAAACAAGCCGGTATGGAGACATACCAAGATCGGTCTTGTATGCAGTACGGAAAGCCCATAGTGCATCGATCAGTTTGTGTGACCAATCTTTACGGTTTTTAGAAACCGTTTTCTCCAAGATTTGCTTAATTTGCCGATTCGAAATCTCGACTTGCCCACATGTTTGGGGATGGTATAGCGTTGACAGCTTGTGAGTAATAGAATATTTGAGCATTAAAGACTCAAAAGTCCTATTGCAAAAGTGAGATCCATTATCACTTATAATCACTCGAGGGTGCCCAAATCGAGAAAAGATATGTTCTTTAAGAAATCGAACGACAACCTTGTTATCATTCGTTCGGCTAGGCACAGCCTCGACCCACTTTGACACATAGTCAACAGCCAAAAGAATATACACATTCCCAAAGGAATTAGGAAATGGTCCCATGAAGTCTATTCCCCAAACATCAAAAATATCCACAACCAAACTTGGTTGGAGTGCCATTTCGTTTCTCTGCGATATCCGGCCCAAGTGTTGGCACCGGGAGCATGTCTTGCAGTATTCATATGCATCCTTAAAGAGTCGTGGCCAATAGAAACCACACTGCAAGATTTTCTCGGCTGTCTTCTTTGGGCCAAAGTGTCCGCCACACACTTGATCGTGGCAAAAAGACAACACACTCTTAAACTCATTTTCAGGTACACACCGACGAATGATTTGGTCGGAACAATATTTAAAAAGATAAGGTTCATCCCAGTAAAAATGCTTTACTTAGGACAAGAATCGGAGTTTATCCTGTTTCGACCAATCGTTAGGTATCAAGCCGGCGGCCAAGTAGTTTACTATATCAGCGAACCATGGTTCGCAAGACACGGTTAAGAGTTGCTCATCGGGAAAAACATCTTTGATTGGAATTTCAAGTGTAGGCGAAGAAGGAAGTCGTGAAAGGTGATCGGCCACTACGTTTTCACATCCTCTTTTGTCCCTTATGAAAAGGTCAAACTCTTGTAGCAAAAGGATCCAACGTATTAGCCTTGATTTAGCATCCTTCTTCGCAAAAAGGATTGGGGCGCCGTTGCCGGAATTATTTTGCGAAGGAAATACTACCCGAAATCTACATTTTATTCCTTAGAACCAATTTCCAAAATGGTAATCGTTTTCTAAGGAATAAAGTGTAGATTGTTCAACTGTTTATCTACCTTCTTCGCCTACACTTGAAATTCCAATCAAAGATGTTTTTCCCGATGAGCAACTCTTAACCGTGTCTTGCGAACCATGGTTCGCTGATATAGTAAACTACTTGGCCACCGGCTTGATACCTAAAGATTGGTCGAAACAGGATAAACTCCGATTCTTGTCCCAAGTAAAGCATTTTTACTGGGATGAACTTTATCTTTTTAAATATTGTTCCGACCAAATCATTCGTCGGTGTGTACCTGAAAATGAGTTTAAGAGTGTGCTGTCTTTTTGCCACGATCAAGTGTGTGGCGGGCACTTTGGCCCAAAAAAGACAGCCAAGAAAATCTTGTAATGTGGTTTCTATTGGCCACGACTCTTTAAGGATGCATATGAATACTGCAAGACATGCTCCCGTTGCCAACACCTGGGCCGGATATCGCGGAGAAACGAAATGCCACTCCAACCAATTTTTGTTGTGGATATTTTTTTATGTTTGGGGAATAGACTTCATGGGACCATTTCCCAATTCCTTGGGGAATGTGTATATTCTTTTGGCTGTTGACTATGTGTCAAAGTGGGTCGAGGCTGTGCCTAGACGAACGAATGATAACAAGGTTGTCGTTCGATTTCTTAAAGAACATATCTTTTCTCGATTTGGGCACCCTCGAGCGATTATAGGTGATAATGGATCTCATTTTTGCAATAGGACTTTTGAGTCTTTAATGCGCAAATATTCTATTACTCACAAGCTGTCAACGCCATACCATCCCCAAACATGTGGGCAAGCCGAGGTTTCGAATCGGCAAATTAAGCAAATTTTGGAGAAAACGGTTTCTAAAAACTGTAAAGATTGGTCACTCAAACTGATTGATGCATTATGGGCTTTCCGTACTGCATACAAGACCGATCTTGGTATGTCTCCATACCGGCTTGTTTATGGGAAGGCTTGCCACCTCCCCGTTGAGATTGAGAACAAGGCATTTTGGGCTATCAAGGAGTTGAATTTATCAATGAAAGATGCGGGCAGCAATCGAAAGCTGCAATTAAACGAACTAGAAGAGCTGCGGGATGAGGCATATGATAATGCTGTCATTGTTAAAAACCGAACTAAGGTGTTCCATGAAAAACACCTTATGCGCAAAACGTTTAAACCTGGTCAACAGGTTTTACTCTATGACATTCGGTTACATTATCACCCGGGCAAGCTCCGATCTAGGTGGAAAGGGCCATTTTTAGTACGCACCGTATATCCGCACGGTGCGGTAGATCTTGAAAATCCGGAGGACGGTACTTTATTTAAAGTAAACGGACATCGATTAAAACCGTTCCTCACAGCGGACCCGTCGGAGGAGCTCCTGTTTTTGCAGGAGCCTATTTACACCGGTTGATTTTCCTCCATTTTACCCCCAAATTTTTGATCAATTTTTTTCCAAAACTTTATTTCAAATAAGTTTGGGGGTGTGTATCAATTGTAAATATGATTAAAATATAAAAATAAAAAAATAAAAAAAAATAAGCAGGAAATTGCCGACATTTTCGACCCACTTGGTGCAGCCTGACGGTGAGGACACTGTCCAGTTTAAGTTTGGGGGTATGCTCGGTAAGTTTTCTTCCTTCGCATTCATATGTATATTTTTGCATTTGCGTCCTTATATAAAAATCATAAAAATTGAAGTGTATTCCCCAAAGGAATTGGGAAATGGTCCCATGAAGTCTATTCCCCAAACATCAAAAATATCCACAACCAAAATTGGTTGGAGTGGCATTTCGTTTCTCCGCGATATCCGGCCCAAGTGTTGGCACCGGGAGCATGTCTTGCAGTATTCATATGCATCCTTAAAGAGTCATGGCCAATAGAAACCACACTGCAAGATTTTCTCGGCTGTCTTCTTTGGGCCAAAGTGCCCGCCACATGCTTGATCGTGGCAAAAAGACAGCACACTCTTAAACTCATTTTCAGGTACACACCGACGAATGATTTGGTCGGAACAGTATTTAAAAAGATACGGTTCATCCCAGTAAAAATGCTTTACTTGGGACAAGAATCGGAGTTTATCCTGTTTCGACCAATCGTTAGGTATCAAGACGGTGGCCAAGTAGTTTACTATATCAGCGAACCATGGTTCGCAAGACACGGTTAAGAGTTGCTCATCGGGAAAAACATCTTTGATTGGAATTTCAAGTGTAGGCGAAGAAGGAAGTCGTGAAAAGTGATCGGCCACTACGTTCTCACATCCTCTTTTGTCCCTTATGACAAGATCAAACTCTTGTAACAAGAGGATCCAACGTATTAGCCTCGATTTAGCATCCTTCTTCGCAAAAAGGTGGCGAAGAGCTGAGTGGTCCGTATACACAATAACTGGAGAGCCGATTAAATAAGGCCGGAATTTTTCAAGTGCAAACACAACGGCTAAAATTCTTTTTCTGTTGTTGTGTAGTTCAGTTGGGCCTCATTTAATGTTCGGCTAGAGTAATAAATTACGTGCGGCACATTATTAATGTGTTGTCCAAGAACAGCACCAATGGCGAAATCTGATGCATCGCACATAATTTCGAATGGATGCGTCCAGTCTGGAGATGAAAGAATGGGCGCAGAAATGAGAGAGTGTTTCAATGACTCGAACGCTTCCATACAAGTTGAGTCAAAATCAAATGTTGTGTCCTTGGCCAATAAGAGAGTCAAGGGTCTAGCAATCTTGCTAAAATCCTTGATGAACCGTCTATAAAAACCGGCATGGCCAAGGAAAGCTCGGATGTCCGTCCTTATAGGACGTAAAAAGAGTTTAAAGATCTTCATCATCCATTAATCTACCATAATCCTATGAACCCTAACAAGCGGAGAATTACTCGCGCATGTTGGGAAAAGAAGATGAAAAGACAGAGAGGGAAAACATAATGTAAAATGCAAAAGAATTAAATAAAACAACTACCTTTATTAATCAACTTGAACAATCTACACTTTATTCCTTAGAAAATGATTACAAAAACTTGGTTTGCTTCTCGAACTCTTCCGAAGGAGGTAGATGAATAGTTGATGATCAGCCTGGATGCGTGAGCCGTCTTGGACTAGGATTTAAACTACGGAAAAGTTTGGTTTGCTTAGAAAAGTCTTGGACTAGGATTTAAACTACGCAAAAGAATTAAATAAAACAACTACCTTTATTAATCAACTTGAACAATCTACACTTTATTCCTTAGAAAATGATTACAAAAACTTGGTTTGCTTCTCGAACTCTTCCGAAGGAGGTAGATGAACAGTTGATGATCAGCCTGGATACGGAGCCGTCTTGGACTTGGATTTAAACTACGATGAAAGTTTGGGGAATATACTAATTTTATTTAGACTAGGATTTAGGAAACTTGCTAGGGTTAGGTTTAGGTTAAGTTTGGTAAAATAAAATTTCCCACCTCTTTCAATGCCCTAAATTAGATCTTTTTAGGAGTTATGGTAATTATTAATAAAGGGGATTAGGACGATCGGGAAGAAACGATGTTTCTTCCTCTAGGTCCTTGTCCGTCCTTTATTAATCCTTACCCTAACCTCCATGGAAAACATGCATATCCGGTCTTTTATACTACGGAATCACCGTTACCTCGTGGGTAGGGTGCCGTAGGGAGCGGAATATGTATGTATGCATGGAGTCCTAATTATTAATATGTGATGGGTAAGAAAGGGGTGAAAGATTTACATCTCTCAAACCCTTCCCTATTCCTAACCCTAACAAGTGAGGAAACTACTCGCTCATTAAGGGATCTACGAAAAAACATGGTTCGCAAGAGACGGTTAAGAGGGGAATAGACTTCAAGGGACCATTTCAAGTGTAGGTGAAGAAGGAAGTCGTGAAAGGTGATCGGCCACTACGTTCTCACATCCTTTTTTGTCACTTATGATAAGGTCAAACTCTTGTAGCAAGAGGATCCAACGTATTAGCCTCGATTTAGCATCCTTCTTAGCAAAAAGGTGGCGAAGAGCTGAGTGGTTCGTATACACAATAACTGGAGAGCCGATTAAATAAGGCCGGAATTTTTCAAGTGCAAACACAACGGCTAAAAATTCTTTTTCTGTTGTTGTGTAGTTCAGTTGGGCCTCATTTAATGTTCGGCTAGCGTAATAAATTACGTGCGGCATCTTATTAATGTGCTGTCCAAGAACAGCACCAATGGCGAAATCTGATGCATCGCACATAATTTCGAATGGATGCGTCCAGTCTGGAGATGAAAGAATGGGCGCAGAAATGAGAGAGTGTTTCAATGACTCGAACGCTTCCATGCAAATTGAGTCAAAATCAAATGTTGTGTCCTTGGCCAATAAGAGAGTCAAGGGTCTAGCAAGCTTGCTAAAATCCTTGATGAACCGTCTATAAAAACCGGCATGGCCAAGGAAAGCTCGGATGTCGTTGACGCATTTAGGAGGAGGAAGATTGGAAATGACTTCAATTTTGGCTTTATCAACCTCTATGCCGTTTTGCGAGATGACATGTCCTAAAACAATGCCTTCTCGTACCATAAAATGGCACTTATCCCAATTTAAAGTTAAGTTCTTATCCCTACAGCGGGTAAGAACTGTGTCAAGGTGTAGCAAACACTCGTCGAAGGAGTCACCAAAAATGGAGAAACCATCCATAAAGATCTCCAAAAACTTTTCAACCATGTCTGAAAAGATCCCCATCATACACCGCTAAAATGTAGCGGATGCATTGTATAACCCAAAAGGCATGCGACGATAAGCAAAAGTGCCAAAAGGACAAGTAAATGTGGTCTTGTCTTGATCCTCTTTGGCGATGGGGACTTGGTTATAGCCGGAATAGCCATCCAAAAAGCAGTAAAACTCGTGCCCAGCCAATCGTTCTAGTATTTGGTCAATGAAAGGTAAAGGAAAGTGGTCTTTCCTTGTCGCGGCATTGAGTTTTCTATAGTCGATGCAAACTCGCCACCCAGTTTGGGTGCGAGTAGGTATTAACTCATTTGCCTCATTGGTTATGACCGTGATGCCCGATTTCTTTGGCACAACATGAATGGGGCTAACCTACTGGTTATCCGAGATAGGGTAAATGATACCACTATCAAGACATTTAACAATCTCCTTCTTGACAGCATCTTTCATTATGGGGTTGAGGCGTCTTTGTGGATCCCTTACCGGCTTGGCATCATCCATCAAGTGTATATGATGTTCAACTATGAGGGGACTAATCCCCTTGATGTCCGCCATAGACCAGCCAAAAGCTTGCCGATTATTTTGTAAGACCATTAAAAGGGCCTTCTCTTGCTCGAGAGCTAGAGAGGCCGATATTATAACTGGAAAGGTCTCATTCTCACCTAGATAAGCATATTTAAGGTGCGACGGCAAAAGCTTTAGTTCGAGTTTAGGAGGTGAAACAATTGATGGTAACAATGGTGTAACTGTTTCAAACTCGAAGGATTCCATCAACGGTTCAAATCGAGTGTACGCAACCGAGTCGGATGGTTCAACTAACTCATCCGAAAAAGCAAAAGACTCAAACTTGGGTGGTGGGTCTTCAAAATCGTCTACAAAGGTGAAACACTCATAATCGTTGTCCGGCGTGAAAGCTGTGTCGGATTCTAGGAGGAACGCACTAGAGTCGTCAACACTGCTGTGGTCGAACATAAAATTTTCAAACTCACAGTCCTCCTCCGCGATCTCATTGATCGAGCAAACATCAAGTACGCTAGAATTAGGCTTGGAAGGCTGATTTCCCAACTTAAAAATGTTGAGTTCAATTGTCATATTGCCAAAAGATAGATTCATTGAACCATTACGACAATTGATCACCGCATTAGAAGTCACAAGGAATGGTCGACCAAGTATCACCGGAATTGACTCTGGGGGTTAGCTACAGGTTGTGTATCCATAACAATAAAGTCTACGGGGAAAATAAAATCCCCTACTCTAATTAACACATCCTCCAACTCTCCCCTAGGATGGGTGATGGATCGGTCGGCCATTTGGAGAGTACAATGAGTGGGTTTAAGCTCTCCAATGCCTAATTGCTCGTACACAGAATAAGATAGCAAATTTACACTAGCACCAAGATCTAATAGTGCTATATTGATGTTCTTGTCCCCAATTGTTATCGAAATAGTAGGACAACCGCGGTCCTTGTGCTTTTGGGGTAAAGATTGGACAGGAGCATCGCTAACAGCACTAGCCACAAAAACTTTCTTTGGTACTTATGACTTCCTCTTCTTGGTGCATAAGTCCTTTAAGATTTTCGCATATGAAGGAACTTGTTGGATTGCATCCAAAAGAGAGATATATATGCTAACCTGTTTGAATAACTCTACAATCTTCTCCATTTGTGGAGTTGGTTTATTAGATCTCAACCGGTTTGGAAAAGGAACATTTTGAAAATTTGTTAAGTCCAATTTTTGTGGATCAGATTGTGGAGTTGGAATGGATCCCCGTGTAGATGTGTTCGTGTTGTGAGAAGTGGGTCCGTTCGAGCTAGAAGAAGTAGAGCCTTGTGAAGGATGGAGAATAGGCTCTAACGAAGAAGAAGAAGAAGGTGAAGAAGATGAAGAAGGACCACCGGCAGGGGTGTCATTGTTAATACCCACATTATTGTGCAACACTTTACCGGATCTCAACGTGGTCACAGCATTTACGTTATGATTCTGCTGTTCATATGCAATATGTGCGTGACCGGGATTTGGCAGTGGTTAGGATAGAAGCTTTCATTTTTCTCGCTCGCTCAACGCAGCATTGAGCTGTGCAATTTGTGCCTCAATAGATTTGATGCTTTGATCGTGTGAGGCACTGTTGTTAGTTATATGTATGCCTTAGAGGCCATTACTATACATGAGATGTATATTGTAGTGGATGCTTGGACATATATAGGGAGGAATTTCTTATTCGACATGATAGTATGCTATCTGGTTACCCTTTACCTTAACGTGTACACTGATTGTCTCTCTGTTACATGTTGGTAAAGCCCTTAGGATGTGTACTTGACTACCTGGACTATGATGCGGATCATACTAGTGGGGACATGGTAGTCCATAAGTACATCCTTCAAGGTCCCTAGTCGTGGGTGTATCGAGACGGGGCATCGATATACCAGAGTAGACTAGCGTATGCCTTCTCGATCCATACAGATGGGCGATGGATGATCCCATATCCATTGGTGTTTGACATCAGAGATGATATACGGGTGCTCAGTAGAGACTGGGTACACTGGACGGACTCGTCGAAAACTCCCAGATGGTATTATACCTTACGTCAGATGGCAGTTCTCTGGTGACACTGGTACAGGTTAGTCTGTAGACCCGAGATCGTCATAGAGTCTTGGGTGATTCCCACTGTGCTTTGATTTCCACCTTATCACGTCCAAGAGGGCGTGCAAAACGGTGGTTTTTGGGTACAATCCCGAGTCACATAGAGACAATGAGCAATAGGAGGGGTTTCGTCTCTCCCGGTATTGAGGGTTGATGTTGCGCTATACTCGATTGGCCATAATAGGGAAGTCCCTAGCGAAGGCTGGTTTAGAGATTTACTGGTAAGTGTTACCAGTAGTTTCTCAACCCGTTATGAGCCTCATATCGGCATGACTTATCGGTTATTGGGGTCTGACGTTTACCACCCCTAGACTTGATATGCGACATATCAGACGAGGAGACCGGACAGTACGGTAGTGTCACTGTCAGGCTTTTACAGGAGTTGGAGCGGGATTGCTTGACGATCTTCTGATCGCTCAATACCCGGATAGCCGTTACGTCCAGCTAGTACTGCTGACGGCTTGTGGGTGCCTGATATGATCATCACCTACTGTCGGCGTATTGACGAGTCTTTAGAGTCCTACATAGAGGTTATACTGGCTCAGGCAAAACGAAATAGGAGCGCATATGTGATATGTGTGGGACCAAGAATATTGCGTGTATGTGATACCGTATTCTATTCTCGCGATGTTTGTATCGATCGGTTGTATGCGATATAACCTAGTTATCGAATCAAGGGTTGATTCGATAAGTCGATACATTGGATGTTAGTCGGTTATATGTGATATAACCGGATTATTAAGTCAAGTATTGATTTAATAATTTAGTGTATAATTGTATATGTGATATACTAATTTACATTAACTAGCATTGGTTCACTTAAGCATTTATTTTTCTCACTTGTGCACAACTTAATATATATGTGATATATATTTATTTGTGTGCATTTTTGTATCATGGTTGTTGATAAAACTATCATGGGTGTAGAATACTTATACCATACTAATTATATTTGTTAGGTTTTTATTTAAAGTAATTCTAAAACAAATGGATAATGAGCACAAATGCATGAAGCTTCATGAAGCTTATGGTTGCATTGACTTAGTCCACTAGTTTTGTTTTACTTAAGATATTAGTTAACCTAACCACTATAATTTGCCATGGTAATGTCTCTACATGAGTTAGTATATGATACTCACTCACCATGGTTAGCTTATTCTCTCTCTTGATTATTTTTCATATTCATTTTGAGCTCATCTTCTTCTTCCTCAAAAATTTCTTTCTAGGGTTTGAAATAGAGAGATAATCAAAGTGAGAAAAGAAATTCTAAAGTATACTCATTTCCTATCTCACCATCCTCTACTAAACTAGCACTTTAGTTTAGGGTGTTTGCTTCACTAATTCTTTGGTTAGTGAAGTAGAAGCTTGAGTTCGTATTCCCTCGACGTAGATCATCTTCGTTCTCGAAGACTTCAAGCAATTACGTTGCCTCTTCTCATGGAGCCGTCCGAGAGTCCGGGAGTTCGATGATCGCAGCGAAGGGACTACTACAAGGAGCTTAAGAAGTGAAGGACCGATCTACCAAGGTTGTATTTCGTATTCACTTAGTGTTAAAGAGTTTAACTTGCATGTGTTAACCTAATTTTCTAGCAAAGATCTTGTTTAGAAATATTCGGCACAGCTAAAATTTTAATCCGGCATGGTTGATGCCTTGTAGATCCTTATTAGAGTGCTTAGTAACCCTACAGTGGTATCAGAGCCTAGCTAGAGCATTAGGCGACGTGTATACGAAGTTAAAACCCCGATCGAACCCGGAATCGACAAAATATACCCCTCTCTGGAAAATTTTTGAAAACTGGGATTTTTCGGAATTAAAAATGCTTAAAAAATCAGCAGGCAATTATAAGGGAAACTGTACAAAACGACAATGTTTGGCGCCCAAAGCGCCGCGGAACCGCGGCACGAGCAGGCTCCCGCGGCGGTTCCGCGGCCATATGGTGACGTCATACTTATCATTTTGCACAGTAATGTTCCTATTTAATTTCATGATGTTTCTGAGTATTTTTAACCTGACTCAAGTGTTGAGAATTCTGGGGTTTATTTTGTAATCGTTGTTTCGATCGGAAGATTTAATTTCGTTGTGTTTTCCAGATATTTAGAACGTGTTAAAAAGTTCGAACGGATATCAATAACTCACTTTTTCCCGACCCGGAAAATTTCCAAGTGTTGGATTTTTTCCGTTTGTTTAAGAATGTCTAAATCGTGCAAGTTACGCAATGGACCCTCTAGAAGACAACAAATAACTCGATTCTGTGACCGTCTTGAACTGCCTTTTGAACCTTAGGGTTTATGGCAGTACGGCGTGCCACATGTGAAGCGTTGGCTTGACCCTTCTACGGCTGGACCATTGGTACTGTGGCATGTGATGGATGTTTTTAAACTCCCCTCAAGTGTTGAGAACTATTTGGGAAAACTTGGGTGTTTGATCATTCGATCAGAAAGTTTAACATTGTCTATTTATCTGGAATGTGATACAATATTTGGAATCCACAAGTAGTTATGAGATAACTGATTTGAATGTTATAAACATAGCAGTTTAGTCTCAGATGATCGGTTGCCACGGAATTTTGATGCGATCAAAAGTCCGTCGCAACCATGTAGCGTACGCGGATACTCGCCGGGTAAACTTAATAAACAGCCATGCCCCATAGCCCCGACCAAGTGACTGTAGGAGAACCCCGTCGCCAAAAGCATCCGTTCGGGTGCTCGCGGCAGCGGTGTTCCGCCTTAGTGCACTTCGTCGACGACATCCGGGGGTGCGGCCGTCTACTAAAGTTTGCGACGAGCATTCGATCAGAATATCGGGAATCTTGTTGAATTGCCCGACTAGATATTGAAAAATGTTTTCGATATAGAGACTAAAATGCGGGGTTTATAATTGTTAGGCATGCGATGTCTAAGGAGGTTGCGGATTCCAACTGTTGTAGTTTTACATTTTCTTTTCTGCGACCGTAAGTGTAATATGTGATATCGCTGGTTTCGTTGCTATATGTCAACGACAATTGGGATGCGCATATTTACTTACGTTGATGACATGTGATGTTATGTGTTGCTGGATATGTTATATTGGATCGTCGCGTTTTGAATAGCCGGGGTTTTTTTATGTGAGATGAGGGTTTTTTATTTTCATTCATGTAAAATTCAATATATGTAATATTTTTTTATTGGGGCACTTCCGGGATGAAGTCGATGTCACCATTTGTATATTATTTACTTTTCCGCACTAGGATAAACCCAAGGAGGAGAGCACAAGTAACCGAGTTCTAGAGTCCAGTGGGAGACCAACTCGAGGAGTTGAGTCCAGGTCTCCTAACTCTAGAATTGGTAGGGTTGCTTGCCGCTCTCGTAGGGGTCTAGGGGTGTGGGTTTGGCTATTCATCGCGATCGTGGAATCCGTGTTTTATAGAGGCTCAAAATAAAACACGGACGTCCTAGTATATCCAATGTTTCATATGTTTCTTCTGCTGCGATATCTGTGATGTGATCATTTGATATGTTGTGATAAATATTGTATATAGTATATATGATACATTATATAGACGTTACTTATGTTTTACACCCGCACTAGCCCTGCCCCGCTCTGCCGTTAGTTACCTAACCTAACGGTGCATGAGGGGACATCGAGGCGAATGCGGATGGCATAAGTGTACGTCGTATTTATCTGTGATGTTTAGGTGATTTAAATGATGGGACTTCATTAATGTGATTAATGAAAGAAAAGAAACCTAAAAGATGTTGTGGAATCGAATTTTCAAAAACAGGTAGCTACAGTTCTTGCTTTGCATCGCGGTGTTCCTTGTAGAACATCCTGCACCCTATTCGATAAGGAAAGGGCCGAGATCCCTTCACCGGGAGTGACCCCTTTAGCAATGACTGGCAGATGCTACACCCCTCGGTTTTGTCTTTTGATTGCTTTTCTAGTTTTTGCTTTGCACAGTGATATATATGATATCTCCTGCACCTCATTTGACGAGGAAAGAGCCGAGATCCCTTCACCGGGAGTGACCTCTTTAGCGAAACTAGTAAAAGCCTAAAAAGCACTCCATTTTAAAATCATTTGATTCTACAACGATATCAAGTTCATTACGCAATAGGTTTTCAGAAAAACCTGTCGTAGCCCTCCGTCATTTCAGATAAGTAGTAGTTAGTATTCGTGCTGCGTTTGTTGGCCTTTGTCAAGGCATAGTGTGCGGTAGCTGACTAGTGCTTATCTGCTTATGCATATGATGCAGATTGGGTTAGGGTAGTCGTACGACCTTGTTGGCCTTTGTCAAGGGTCGTGCGGGTGGGTTTAATTCAATCAAGAAATGACGGGTTGAACTTACTATCATCCTATGGTTTGTTGGCCTTTGTCAAGGTCATAGGAGGTTAGGGGCAAAATTATCGGGAATTTCAAGTGTTGAAATTTGCAATGAGATTGCATACCTTCTATGAGATAGTTGGATCCCGATACCCGCTGCGAGTAATTGTTACTCCTGGAAGAGTTTTACACATCACAATTAGCCAATCAAATAGGTGTCTACAAAGGTTTCAATGGGGTTACGCCTCTGGGAAAATGAGGTTTACTTTAATTAGGTCCGTGCGAAAGCACGGGGAACCTCCCTCAAAGTACCGACACTGGCCTGGCTGAAAGATTGGCGAAGTTGTAGGGTGTAATTAATCCGGGCTAGTCTTTCATTTTAGGGTTTGAAGGAAGATTTGATAAAAACAGTGGGAGCCATCCTGATTAGATAAAATTATAACCAATCTGATCTTGCAAGAGCGCACGCAGACTGTTTTCTTCTCTCTCTCTCCAGGTAGCGACCATGTCACGCCTTAATCAAGATAATAATACGGATGAATTGACCGAACCCGCTTGTTATACTGAGCTGGGGAACGTTGGTCCCGCTCCAACTTATAATTGTTATAAGACAGAGCAGGAAATTGGGGATTACCAGAATTCCCGTGCCGCCCAAACGAAGAAAAGTGCATGCTGATGCATCTTCTTCGGGTATGTTCATTACAGAGAACTGTTTCTCAGTGTCCTTTACATCCTGGGTATATGATACCGGATCAGGATTCCACATATGTAATTTTTTACATGGGCTATAGATAGGTAGATAACTGAGAACGAGTGATAAGTTTCATGAGATAGAAAACGGTACAAGTGTTGCAGCCAAGTCTGTTGGTCACTATCACCCTGTATTACCAGAATACATTGATTCTGAACGAATGTTGTTAGATACCGAACCTGATATACAACATCATATCAGTCTCTTTATTAGTAAAGAAGGATATAATTTTGTATTGTTGGATAATGTTTTGAACATTTCCTATATCAAAAGTTGATCGGTTCAGGCATGTTATCTAAAAGCATTGACGTTCTAAATCAAACTACAGTTCTTAGTATACAGAACACACACAAGAGGAAGAGTTCAGAAATGAACGAATCCTTCTTGAGGTATTGTAGACTAGGTCATATCAATACGACCCGACTAGCTGAAGTTACATAAAGATGCATATTTAAATTAGTTTAAATTTACATCTTGTGAAACTTGTCGGTCATGTCACAAAGATAAGATGACCATAGCTCTGTTTACTGGAAACGGAGAAAGAGTTAATGAACTCTTGGGATTGATACATGCTGATGTATGAAGGTCCCCTGTCTACACATGCCAGGACCGGTTCTTTGTACTTCATTACATTCTCTGATGATCTCTCAAGATTCAGACATATGTTCCTGTTGAAACACAAGTCCGAACCTTTTGAGATATTCACAGAATATAAGTTAGAAGTAGAGAACCAAAACGGGTATAAGTATTATGTCCTTTGATGCGATAAAGGAGGAGAATACTTGAGCACGGAATTCCTGGATTATTCTAAAGGAGAATGAGATTCTCTCTCAGCATTATTCCTAAGTATACACCACAGCACGTCGGTGTATCGGGGCGGAGCAATCACACCCTATATGATAAGGTGTGCTCTATGATGAGTACTACTGAGTTACCTATTTCCTTTGGGGAGTTATGCACTTATGAAGTTGCATACCTATTGAATAGGGTTCCAATCAAATCAGTTGCCTACCACTTCATATGAGATATGGAAAGGGAAGAGCCCATATCTTAAGTTTGTTAAGATTTGGGGATGTCCAGCCTATGTCTAAAAGCATGATCCGGACAAGCTCGAGGCAAAGTCAATTCTGTAGAAGTTTGTTGGATATCCCAAGCATTCGCAAGGGAATATCTTCTACCAAACCGAGGAACAAAAGATGTTTTGTTTCTTAGCATGCCACCTTTGTGAAAGGGAATTTCTTGTGAAGAAATTAGTGGACATGAGGTAGAACTGGAAAGAGTTCCAGCTATACAAACTGCAGCTGATGATTTGGTAGAACCAAAGGATTCAATAGTTTCCAACGAACCTCGGCCTCTCCGCCGATCTAGCAGGGTTCCTCACCCACCTGAGAGATACTTTGGTTGTAAGTCCACGTTGCCCACCTCGGTACTTACGGGGAGGGGGAAAACATAATAAAAAACGGATTTTTAATGACTTAGGCAACATGGACCTTGCTTGTGAGGATCTTTGCTAAACGAAAACTAGCTAAAGTAAACTAACAACTAACTAAGTTGTAGAAAGGTTATACCTTGAGCTCGAACTCCTTCTCTCCTTGCTCGTCGGAATGGTAGAAAGGCCTCACCTTGCTTGTCTTCTTCCATCAAAGAAGGATCCACCCGAAAACCTCGACCTTTAGCTTCAACTCCAAGCTAGGAGTAACTAGAGTGCAAGAAATGCTAAGACTTGAACCCTAGAAGTGAGTAGAGAAGATCAAGTGAAGGTTTTTCTCAAGCTTTTTGTTTCTCAACACATGAGAGGGAGAGAGCTTGAGGGAGAGGATGAGCAAGAGAGAGAAAAGATATCATAGAATGAATTATTAGTGAGCCATTCTCACTAATATGTGTGTGATATTTTAATTAATTAATTAGCTAGAAAATTGTCATGGTTTAATCAAGAGGTGACCATTATCATTTCATTATTAATGCAAATTGCAAGGATCAAAGAGCATCTTCCAAATGAAATGATCATGGTCAAAATGTCAACTTGGTCAACAAGTCAATGAAGTCAAAAGGTCAACAACAACAACCATGCACAATAATTAAGCTAATTATTAATTAACAATAATACACACAAAAGCAATAGGGTTAATAAAATGACAATAGTCATTAACCCTAAACAAGGTCCTCTCCCTCAATCTCAAGCAACTGTGCATACGCACCCGCATTCGAGATCCGAGGAACACGAACACAATGAGAAAAACCAATCTCAAATCATATACTAGGATCCGGCTTAAACCAAAGCCCGCTAGTATAAACTGTCCGGACAGCAAACGTGCACAAGTGCGCGGATGCGAACGAACCCTGTCGCAAAACCATACGACCTCTACTCATTTTGCCTAAAGGCGAATAGCTCTCTGTGTGGGACTCTAAAGACTCGACACTACGCTGGCAGTGGGTTTAACCACAGACCGCAAGCGGCACTAGCTGTACGTAACGGTCTCCAGGTAGATGTCGATAAGAAGACTGATGAGGTGAACCCCATCTGCACTCCTACTGAGCCTGTATGTGACAGTCTCCGTACAGTCCGGTCTGTTCGTCTGATACATCGCATGGCGGGCCTAGGGGGCGGTGAACGTCAGTCCCCTAATAGCGGTACAAGTCGTGTCGGAGTGTAGCCCAGAACACCCTGAGATAACACTGGAAGCCTACCAGTATATCTCGCTTGCCCTGGCCAGGGACTACTCGTGTAATGGCTCTCCTGGACACAGCGCGATGTCAACCCCCAATACCGGGAGAGACGAATCCTGTCTAACCGTCACTGCCTCCAAGTGCTTCGGGACTGCACCCAAAAACTACCTGTTTGCACGACTCCTCTGAGCCGTGGTAGGGTAGTAATCAAAGTGCAGTGGGAACACACTCGAGGCGAAGTGACAGTGTCAAGTCAGCGGACTAAGCTGTACTCATGTCACCTGGGAACTGATAACTGACGATAGGTATATTACCAACCAACAGTTCCCGACGAGTCCTGTCCAGTGTACTCGTAACCTAACGAGCACCCGCATACTATCTCAAGTATGACGTACTAACGGCTGTGGGACAGACCATCTCCCACACTGGGATGAGAAGCGCATACGCTAGTCTACTCCGGAGTATCAATGCCCTGTCTCGATAGTCCAACGACCAGGGACCTGTATAAGGATGTGCTTATAGATTACCCAGCTCCCACGAGTGCGAGCGCCATCACAACGCTGGTAATCAAGCAATGATCCTAAGGGCTCTACTAATATGTATACCAGCAATATGCTAAAAGAAACACATGCACATATTAAAGCAGAGACAAACCAAGTAGCATACTACCATTTCGAGCAAGATTGTATATACAACTGTGAATATCCCAAGCTTCCATTAAGTAATATACAAACTAGTATGATACAGTAATGGCCTCTAGGGCATATACACTAACATTGGTTTCTCTATGACAGTGGGAGCGAGGATTGCATCATGAGATGATGACCCAACTAGTTTCGAGCTGGCCATCAGGAGTGGGACTCTGTAAGAATGGCTGGATGCTTTATGATCTGAGATGGAATCCTTATACACCAACAAAGTATGGACTTTGGTTGCCTTATCTGAAGGGTTAAATACCAATCAGGAGCAAGTATATCTTGATAAGATTACTTGGTGTACATGGAAAAGTTGAGACTTTCAAAGCTAGACTTGTTAAAGGTTTGCATCATTGACCATGTATGGATTATGATGAAACCTTTTCTAAGTAGCTATGCAAGTCCATCCAGATCCTACTTGCCACGGCTACATACCATGACTACGATATCTGGCGGTTGGGTGTCATGACTGCTTTTATAAATGTTGATTTGGAAGGGAGCGTCTATAAGTACACAGTAAGAGGGCTTCGTAGACAGTGGGAGCAGCGGAAACGTGTGCAAGATATTTTATGTGATAAAGCAGGCATCGCGGAGTTGGAACGTCTATTTTGATGTGATAGTCAAAGAGTTTGACTTCATCAAAATGGTAGATGAACCTTGTATATACAAGAAGGTAGTAGGGAGTATAGTGGTGATCCTCATAGAGTACGTGGATGACATACTCTTGATAGGGAAGGAGTTTCCTATGCTACGCTCGATCAATCTCCGCTTATCACAATGATTCTCCACATAGGATCAAGGTGATACCTCCTAAATCCTGAGTTTTGATCTATGAGATAGATGTAATTGGATGTTAGGATTCTCACTAGTTGTAGTGAGATGGTATCAATCGATCCTGGGGAGAATCACTGGAAGGGTTCCAGGGTGATAAGGACGACTGAAAGTCAGTCATAGGCATTGTCTTTACCCTCAGTAAAGGGACGGTATGTTGGAAGAGTTCCAAGCTATATACCGTGGCATACTAGACGATAAAGGCAAGATACATCGCTACCTAAGATGCTACCAAAGAGGAAGTCTGGGTGTATATTAGTTCATGAGATGAACTTCGTTCCTACCATTGTGTGACAATGGAGTTGTGGCTTATGCCTAGGAACACCCATCCCATCAGTGATCCAGACATATTCTAAGGCAGTGTCACCTGATCATGCAGATGGTTGATCTCTAGGGGATCGAGGTTAGGAGAGCGGACTCAGAGGACAACACGGCGGATCGACTCACAAAGGGCTTTTCCCAAAGAGAGACTTTTATGGGATGGTTGAGTATGAGATACTACAACCACTGTTATCAGATGGCCCTAGTGCAAGTGGGAGATTGTTAGTTATATGTATGCCCTAGAGGCCATTACTATACATGAGATGTATATTGTATTGGATGCTTGGACATATATAGGGAGGACTTTCTTGCTCGACATGATAGTATGCTATCTGGTTACCCTTTACCTTAACGTGTATACTGATTGTCTCTCTGTTACATGTTGGTAAAGCCCTTAGGATGTGTACTTGACTACCTGGACTATGATGCGGATCATACTAGTGGGGACATGGTAGTCCATAAGTACATCCTTCAAGGTTCCTAGTCGTGGGTGTATCGAGATGGGGCATCGATATACCAGAGTAGACTAGCGTATGCCTTCTCGACCCATACAGATGGGCGATGGATGATCCCATATCCATTGGTGTTTGACATCAGAGATGATATACGGGTGCTCAGTAGAGACTGGGTACATTGGACGGACTCGCCGAGAACTCCCAGATGGTATTATACCTTACATCAGATGGCAGTTCTCTGGTGACACTGGTACAGGTTAGTCTGTAGACCCGAGATCGTCATAGAGTCTTGGGTGATTCCAACTGTGCTTTGATTTCCACCTTACCACGTCTAAGAGGGCGTGCAAAACGGTGGTTTTTGGGTACAGTCCCGAGTCACATGGAGGTAATGAGCGATAGGAGGGGTTTCGTCTCTCCCGGTATTGGGGGTTGATGTTGCGCTATGCTCGATTGGCCATAACAGGGAAGTCCCTGGCCAGGGCTGGTTTAGAGATTTACTGGTAAGTGTTACCAGTAGTTTCTCGACCCGTTATGAGCCTCATATCGGCATGACTTATCGGTTATTGGGGTCTGACGTTTACCACCCCTAGACTTGATATGCGACATATCAGACAAGGAGACCAGACTGTACGGTAGTGTCACTGTCAGGCTTTTACAGGAGTTGGAGCGGGCTTGCTTGCTGATCTTTTGATCGCTCAATACCCAGGTAGCCGTTACGTCCAGCTAGTACCGCTGACGGCTTGTGGGTGCCTGATATGATCATCACCTACCGCCGGCGTATTGACGAGTCTTTAGAGTCCTACATAGAGGTTATACTGGCTCAGGCAAAACGAAATAGGAGCGCATATGCGATTTGTGCGGGACCGAGAATAATGCGTGTATGTGATACCGTATTCTATTCTCACGATGTTTGTATCGATCGGTTGTATGCGATATAACCTAGTTATCGAATCAAGGGTTGATTCGATAAGTCGATACATTGGATGTTAGTCGGTTATATGTGATATAACCGGATTATTAAGTCAAGTATTGATTTAATAATTTAGTGTATAATTGTATATGTGATATACTAATTTACATTAACTAGCATTGGTTCACTTAAGCATTTATTTTTCTCACTTGTGCACAACTTAATATATATGTGATATATATTTATTTGTGTGCATTTTTGTATCATGGTTGTTGATACAACTATCATGGGTGTAGAATACTTATACCATACTAATTATATTTGTTAGGTTTTTATATTTAAAGTAATTCTAAAACAAATGGATAATGAGCACAAATGCATGAAGCTTCATAAAGCTTATGGTTGCATTGACTTAGTCCACTAGTTTTGTTTTACTTAAGATATTAGTTAACCTAACCACTATAATTAGCCATGGTAATGTCTCTACATGAGTTAGTATATGATACTCACTCACCATGGTTAGCTCATTCTCTCTCTTGATTATTTTTCATATTCATTTTGAGCTCATCTTCTTCTTCCTCAAAAATTTCTTTCTAGGGTTTGAAATAGAGAGAGAATCAAAGTGAGAAAAGAAATTCTAAAGTGTACCCATTTCCTATCTCACCATCCTCTACTAGACTAGCACTTTAGTTTAGGGTGTTTGCTTCACTAATTCTTTGGTTAGTGAAGTAGAAGCTTGAGTTCGTATTCCCTCGACGTAGATCATCTTCGGCCTCGAAGACTTCAAGCAATTCCGTTGCTTCTTCTCATGGAGCCGTCCGAGAGTCTGGGAGTTCGATGATCGTAGCGAAGGGACTACTACAAGGAGCTTAAGAAGTGAAGGACCGATCTACAAAGGTTGTATTTCGTATTCACTTAGTGTTAAAGAGTTTAACTTGCATGTATTAACCTAATTTTCTAGCAAAGATCTTGTTTAGAGTTATTCGGCACGGCTAAAATTTTAATCCGGCATGGTTGATGCCTTATAGATCCTTATTAGAGTGCCTAGTAACCCTACAACTGTTTTGCACCAAAGATTGAATAGAAGTCTCCAACCTTGCTGCGGATTGTGTAGATTGCTTTAGGAACGCATCTAGACTTCTTTCTAGCGAGTTAACCTTATCATTATGAGGTTGAACAAAGTTGTTTTGAGGGTAAGAATTGTTGGGCACAAAATTGTTCATTTGATTAGGGTAAGGTTGCGGTTGGAAACGTTGCTGGAATTGAGTTTGTGGAGGTGCTTGTTGTTGTGGAGGAGGAGGCCTTTGAAAGTTATTGTTTCCTTGGAATTGTTGATTTTGATTCCAAGCGAAATTTGGGTGACTCCTCCAACCTTGATTGTATGTCGAAGAGTATGGATCATTTCTTTGTCGTTGCTGAAAGGCAGCATTGACGTGATCTTGTACTTGAGCAGGTGGATTGTAAGGACACTCTTCGGTGAGATGTGATGGATCGGAACAACAAGCACAAACAGTTCGTGGGGCACAACAGGGGCAGGAGAAGACGATGAGATTTTGGTCTCAATCGCTTCTAGCTTTTTCGTAAGTGCGGCCATCTCGGCCTTCATAGCAATCGACATATTTAATTGATGTATGCCTGCCCTAGACTGACCAATAGAAGAAGATGAGGTGGTCTTGGTGCTCTCCCACTGAAGTGTTTGTTCAGCAAGATCATCGAGAAACTGCCACGCTTCCTCACTAGATTTGGTTAGAAAGTGACCTTGACAAATGGTTTCTAGCAACTGCTTCGTTTCCGGATTCAATCCCTCGTATAAAGTTTGGCAAAGTTGCCAATTTTCGATCCCATGGTGAGGGCATTGAACAAGTAGGTCTTTGAATCTTTCAAAACACTTCCAAAATGGTTCGAAAGGAAGCTGGGAAAATTGTATAATCTCATTGCGAATTCTCGCAGTCTTGTGATGAGGATAAAACTTTTTAAGAAAAGTTTTCACAAACTCTTCCCAATTCTTAATTGAATATGACGCTATGCTGTATAACCACTTCTCGGCTAAGTCACATAAGGTGAAAAGAATGACCCTTAGCCTTATAGCATCGTCTGATAATTGGGTTGTTTTCATCATTGCGCAAACGTTTTGGAATTTGTTTATGAAGATGTAGGCATCTTCGGATTCCAGTCCGTGAAATTTTGGCAGCATATTGATGAAGTTGGGTTTGATCTCAAAATTGTCCCCATTTGCCGGTGGAAGAGAAAGACAAGTAGGTAAGGCGGTGCGGATCGGATAGAAAAGATCCTAGAGCGCGATTCGTTGGGGAGCTTCAACAGGCGGGTGATTCGGGTTATTCGCACCTAACGGAGGTGGAATCAGTCCCGTGGGTAAGGTGTTGTTAGGATTATATCCCGACATACCTTTGGAAGAAGAATTTGAAAGTGAAAGTGACGAAGTGGAAAGGATTTCGACTTCGGGGTCGAAAGGTTCGTTGGTCGGTACCAACGAAACACGGACTAATCGGGCGCTAGTGTCCGTAGTCCAACCGGACATACACTAAAGAGGTAGTGTAGTCAAAAAGGTAAAAACAGAATGTGGGGGTAAGAAAACATTAATGAGAAAAAGTAGTGTAAGTGGGGTGCAAGGATTTCTTTAGCGACAAGTTGCAAGTTTTTGTAAATTTTTTTCCTTTTTTATCCTTTTTTATGTGAGCTTTTTGCAAAAAGATTTTCCAATAAAAGGCTTTGACACAAATGCAATCAACCACAAGTGCACAATCAGGCCTAGATCTAGGGTCACCTAGGTCAGCTAGACAGCTCCCAACTGTTCCAAAGGGCTAGAAATAGGACCTCAAACCGTCTCTTCACCGCCAATTGCGGCCTTGTAAGTGCCTGGTGAGTGGGAGGCTCTCCACTACAAGTAGTGGCCCTAATTAAGTAACCACTCGCTTTAGACACACTTGCCTAGACACCGTAAAGTCAGGTTAGGATCAACAGCCGATGCCTATAACTAGTCCTCTGTCCTATTGAGCGCGACGTCCTTAGGGCTGAGTCTAGTATTTTTTAATTAAATAATGATCAATGCAAATGCCTTATGTGATTTCTGGGGTCTTGGGAAGGGTGATGAAATCCCCACCCAATATGAATTGGTCTTAAGCCCCTTAAAGTCCGATTAAAAATATGCAAAGCAGTAAAAATCACTTGCAATCAATTTTTTTATATTTTTTTATGTGGCGCAAAGAATCCTGCACAAAATCAATTATTGGAAGGGGGAGAGAATTTTTTTAGCGCAAAGAATCCTGCAGGAGATTTTACAGAAGAGATATTTTAGGTTGCAAAGGAGAAGATCGGAAAACTTACAGAGAAGATCCACGTCTGACGTCACAATAGGACCGCGTTTCCGCGGTGGAAAGGCTCCTTCGGCGGCGTTTCCGCGGTCGTAAGGTAGGTTCGGGTCCCGAGATTTTTTCTGTTGTTCTGTTGTTGAAATCCCCTGCTGTTCAGATCTTCAGCTTTCTATTTCGCTCTCTGGATTTTTCCAGATCCGAACTTGTAGGTCGATCCTGCAAAAATTCACACAAGAAACCCTTCAAACAATAAAAGATGATAGAATTTTTATATTTATTTATTTTTTTCAGTTTTTTATGATTTTTTAATTTATATTGACCCGAAATTGTAAAAAGAAAATACTACGCCATCCCCGGCAACGGCGCCATTTGATTAGTAGAAGATTTTAACGATAAAAAATAATATTACCGCAATGAAGAACGGCGTCGCTTGGTAGCTAGCCGGTGAATACGGGTCGGTCCACAGGGATGATGTATATTTCATAATTGTTCTTACGAGTTAATTCCAAATAGTGTTTGGATCTTTATCACTAAAACTAATTTAATTTAGACTAGGATTTAGGAAACTTGCTAGGGTTAGGTTTAGGTTATGTTTGGTAAAATAAAATTTCCCACCTCTTTCAATACCCTAAATTAGATCTTTTTAGGAGTTATGGTAATTATTAAAAAAGGGGATTAGGACGATCGGGAAGAAACGATGTTTCTTCCTCTAGGTCCTTGTCCGTCCTTTATTAATCCTTACCCTAACCTCCATGGAAAACATGCATATCCGGTCTTTTATACTACGGAATCACCGTTACCTCATGGGTAGGGTGCCGTAGGGAGCGGAATATGTATGTATGCATGGAGTCCTAATTATTAACATGTGATGGGCAAGAAAAGGGTGAGAGATTTATATCTCTCAAACCCTTCCCTATTCCTAACCCTAACAAGCGAGGAAACTACTCGCTCATTAAGGGATTTACGAAAAATATGATTTTTATTTTGGTTTTAGAGTTAAGAGATTAATTAACTACTGCAGATTAATAAAAATTTTAATCTAGATTTAAAACTAAGGCAAAGAATAGATCTATCTAGGGCAGAAATTAAACTAAGAACTAAGGCAGAAAATAAAAACTACTTACAAATTGATACTCTCCAAATCTTCAAGAGAATTCTGAATTTTATTAATGAAAGGAGGTATGACCTAATACAAGTATTTGAGTCTCTATTTATAGGACATAGAAAACCCTAGGTTTCAATCGCCGCATGTATGCTTTTACAAAAATACCCCTAGGAAGACTAGTCAGCGCCGCCAAACTTTATGGAAAAAATTTTGCCACTACGGGTTTAGCACGACCGCGGAACCGCGGCTATATGCCAGGTTTGGCCGCGGTTCCGCGGCCAAATAAGAGGTTCTTGGGCTGAAATTCTTGGGTCTTCTTCTGGTTGGCTTTTTCTTCCTATTTCTTTGGTTGGTTCTTCAGAATATCTTCTATTTTACTTCCAGATCTCCACAGTGAGTAATGTAGTGGACTTTAACCGTTCGCTTTGTGTCGAAGTTTTTAACCTTGCGCCGCCTTGTACTTTGTGAACTGATCTTCGTGTAGGCTTGATCAAGATGCTTCTATTTGTTGGTCGTAGTCTCACTTTTGCATCGTCTTTTATCTTTTTCACTATTTTTGTTCCTCGAACCTGTAACCTGTAACTATGTAGCAGACATGGGTCAAAAGCACCTATTTATTTGTAAAATGCATAAGAATGGGGAATATAATAATGCAAAATTACGGTATGAACAGTCACATCTCAAGTTCTACCCGTCATTGTCCAGGTTAATTTGAATCCACCCGTACTTGCCCTTGACGTAGGCCAAAATAGTAGTATGACTGTCCCAAACCAACGCATCTATCTATGCTATAGATGAATATCCAGCAGTTACCAAACACTATGCCTTGGCGAAGGTAAAAAACATAGCTTGAATACTACTGGATATTCAACTGAAATGACAGAGGGCTACGAATGGTTTTGGCGAAACCGTGAACGTAGTGAACTTGATATAATCGAAGGAACCTGAAAGTTTTTAAAAGGAGTGCTCTCCGCCGAAAACAGCAACCAGGATGTTGGGACGTCTGGCCTGAATTTGGGGGCAGATACTTGGTTTTATCTGTCCACCTCTCCGAAGATGCCAAGTTGATTTATGGCACCGTGTATCGGAGGTTTAGACAGATGCGGTCGTTGTAGCAGACTTCGTCAGATTCCCCTCGTATACGAGGGGGTTTTGATTGTGGGGACGCTCTTCCCTGCAGGCGGAAGCCCCTGCAGTTAATTACGCTACCGCATAGAGGTAACCACTTTCTCCTTCTCCAGATCGTCACTTCGTGTCGTATGTGTTTGTTTTATTTTTGGTTGCCCGTGGATTGTATACGGAGACTAATTTATGTTGTCGCCCGTAGGACGTGGATTAGTCCAAATCCGTATTTTCTTAGATTTGGGTTTGATTTGGGTTTAAGGATCGTTAATCTCGTTGAGATTAAGATCAATTTAAACGTTTGATGAGGATACGTTAGTCTAATTTTAGACTAAGATCTACTCAACAGGATTTTGGAATCATTTAGATCAACGAAAGAGTATTTGGACTCTATCATTTTAGTTTAGGGACGTTGCGGTCCATAATTTTAAGGACATCATAGTCCGTAGTTTAAACACATCATAGTATAGTTTAAAGACATCATAGTCTGTGGGGTTTAAAGACATCATAGTCTGTAAAGTTTCTGACTGTCGGGACCCGCCACCTCTCTGAAGACGTTGAAGAATTACAACGACACATATCAAAGATGTGAAGAGATGTACCCTTGAACCGATGATTGAGAGATCTGTAGTCAAGGTTTGGGACTAAGATCAATTAAAGAGATTGTGAGCACATGGGCTCAGTTAATCTGAATTGAGGACTTATGACCAACTTGGGCTCAGTCCACTCAGATTTGAATAAAATGTTGAACATTTGTTTGGGCTCAGTCCCTTTTGGTTCAATAATGATGAACATTAAATTGGGTTCTGACACTCCTTTTTCTTTTGTCTTTTACTGAGTGTTGAACACTTTTTATGGCGCTGGGCTTTATTTAAAGAACACTTTGTGTTCCCTCAGCGCACACGTGAGGAGCACGTGGTGCGCTTGGCACTGAGCGCCAGACCTGAAGCGCTAAAGAATTTCTTGTGAAATAACGCATACGTGAAGAGCACGTGGTACGCTTAGCGCTAAGTGCCAGACCTGGAGCGCTAAGGCGCTTCTTGTGAAATAGCGCACACGTGAGAATCACGTGGTGCGCTTTGCGCTGAGCGCCAGACTTAGAGCGCTGAAGCGCTTCTTTTGAAATAGCGCACACGTGAGGAGAACGTGGTGCGCTTGGCGCTGAGCGCTAGACCTGAAGCGCTAAGGCACTTCTTGTGAAATAGCACACACGTGAAGAGCACGTGGTATGCTTGGCGCTGAGCGCCAGACTTGAAGCGCTGAAGCGCTTCTTTTGAAATAGCGCACACGTGAGGAGCACGTGGTGCGCTTGGCGTTGAGCGCCAGACTAGGAGTGTTGAAGCGCTTCTTTGGTAGTTCTGGTCAGTTCTGTGCTTTGAGAATTAAATTCTCATTTGTAAGAGACTTTGTCTCATGGATCTAAGAACTAAGTTCTTCTTTTTATGCTATGATCTCTTCTGTTTTGTGAAAGACTTTGTCTTGTAGATCTTTGATCTAGCAAAAGAACTAAGTTCTTTTTATGTGAGAGTTAAACTCTCAAAAGTCGATGAGATGTTATGATTTCACTTATTATCATTTACCTTGGAGAAAATTTCTTCTTCTTAGAGCTTGCTCTTCTCTTTTCTTTTTGAAGTTTATGGGGGGTTTCTCTCTGTAAGACTTGAAGTCTTGGGTCCTTTATATAGGGGAGGCTGATTTGTTGAATCAGTTAAGGAAATCTTTCTCTGATTGATTTGGGGATGTTTCCCCACCATTGGATCTTTGATCCTAGGGTTTCTGTTTTACAGAAGACAGTCTTCTTGGTTTTAATAAGATTGGGAAAATATTTTCCCATACATAACTTATTCTGTATCTTGGTGATTTTTAATCACCATTGGATCTTTGATCCATCGGTGCTCTGATTTAAAGAGCACAATCTTTCCTGTTTGGAAAGATTTGAGGAGTATTTCCTCAACAGAATTTTATTCTGTAATTTGATGATTCATTCATCTCAGTTGGATCTTTGATCCAATTGTGGAGAACATTTAGTTCTAGCGCTTAGCGCTCTCGTGCTTTGCACGTGAGGCGCTGCCTCAGAGTCTTTGACTCTTAGCGTTGGCGCTCCTGGCGCCAACACTCTCATGCTTTGCATGTGAGGCGCTGCCTCAGAGTCTTTGACTCTTAGCGCTAGCGCTCCTGGTGCTAGCACTCTCGTACTTTGCACGTGAGGCGCTGTCTCAGTTTAAATTTCAAATTTTGAACAGAGATTTGCTCTGATTGGGGGAAACAAATGCCCTCACCACCGTTGCGCTCACGTGGCTCACACTTGAGTACAGCGGTGGCAGCTTTTCCACCATTGGATCAACTTGGAAGTTGGATCGGCTTCCAGCGCGTATAAATAGGGCTTTTAGCCCTTGAGATGACTGTTTGTTCATCTTCCTGTTTTTCTTGAGAATTAATTCTCCTTCAGAGCCCAGCTCTCTACCTTGCCTTAAGAAACTTCTTAAGAGTCAAAACTCTGCCCAATCTTTGGTAAGAATTAAACTTATTAACAGAGCTTTGCTCTTCTTAGATCACAGATTTAAAGAGATCTTTTTTAGGGTTTCTTAACCCATTAATGGAGAACTCTTAGAGTTCATTTTGCAGATCTTAAAGATCTCGGAGTTTTTTAACTTAGTAAAGCTTTGCTTTTTTAGGGTTTTGATGGATGATTCCATCGTCTTCACAGAGCATAGCTCTTCAGAATTTTTTGGGGAATTTTTATTCCCTTCATCATTAGAGTTGACAGATTTCACTCTTTTGCAGAGCACTGCTCTCAAGGGAGTTTTACTCCTCGGCCCGAGGGGTTTCTCATTGAATGAGAATCCTTCTAGGGATTTCTATTTAATGAATTGATTGTCTCATCAATGATGAGACTGTCTCATCAATGATGAGCCGTCATCTTGATTGTGTGGGTCCCCTTTGGTCCTTTTCCACTGCATTGCAGTGTGGTACAAATTTTATGTACCAAGTGTCAGCATTTGAATTGTAGCCTTGACAGCTAACTCTTGTTCTTTTTTTCGCGCAGGTACTATATCTTTTGACACTTCTTTCCCATTTGTTCGTCCGGAGAGCGCATTCCCTGACGCGCCAGTAGACCGGGAATTCTTCGCACTGATCAAAGATCACGACATGGAGCATAAGTATCTTCATCTATGGAGGACGTGGTATAATCAAATTATAAGGGGCCGACGTAGCTTTTCTTGTGCAGCACCTTCGGAGGTGATCTCCGCCATTCACTACGTCGACTCACCCCCAGTGAACTATGCCGTAGAGGAGGTCAATTAGACTTCGGAGGGTTGTCTTCAGCCCTCTATGGCTGCAATACCCGTACAGCCTCCAATGGCTTTAAATATCTTGGGGAGACGTATATGTCAAGGCGAGTCGCACCCTTGGGGACAGCCATACATGATAGTCTTGACTCCCCGCCATTCAACCGGATATCTGCAGTGGGCTCGATACATCTTATCGACCAAGAAATCGCGGCTTCTGAAGCTCGGGTTATATCCCGCGATTTATGCTTCTCTCTTCTAGTATTCCACGCCCCCTGTATGGTGGGTCAAAGCTTTTTTAGAACAATGGAACATTCCAACTCACACCTTCCTCCTATTAGATCGGGAAGTTTCAATCTCCTTAGAGGAGTTCGTGGAGATCTCCGGCTTGCCTGTCAGAGGGGAACATTATGAGGAGATATTACCCCCTGACGAGTATATTTTCTCCACTCGATCAGTAGTGATGGGTCTGTCCCCAAAGAATGCCATTCAGCACCGATCCCCAAGCTTGATCAAGGTGTTAAATATTTACAAGAGCCTGTTTCTTGAATCCGAAAGCCATGGGGTCAGCTTTACGGATTTCATCGCCCGTTTTCTTCGCCCGGAAGTCTTGTCGAAACAAGGTGCGAAGTTTTCAAAGCTCGACGATCCTTTCGGTTTTGGCTTGGATAGCCGGCCGACAGCGGAAGTAGATCAAAAGAATTTCTTCCTCCCAAATGTCGCGGTTCCCCTTTACAGAACTCGCAGCTCAAGACATCGACGAAGAGGCGTTCTTTTTAGGGTTCCTTGGTTTATGGTTAAGATGGTTTGCGCTCCCCATGCATCCTCGCTACATGAGGCCGTCTGTTTTCTACCCGGCTCACCGAATAGTTGAAGGGACGCAGGTTGCCGTTGGGATTGCTGGGCTAGCTTACTTGTATCACGGCCTTAGCTTGGCGGCAGACACCACTTAACCGGGGGTGCAGCCCATAAACTTCCTGATGCACTATTTCACTTCGTGGCTCGAGCTGCATGTGCTCGGCGCTTTTGGAGTCCACAAGCGGCCCCGTTTCTATGACAGTTATAACTTTCCTCGGGTTATGCGGCTAGTTGACGCTTCCGTTTTGGAACCGACTCAGCGAGAGGCTCGGGGTCTGATTCTTCGCCCACGTACGGTCGAGGATGGCATGACCTTCGTCGATAAGGTCATGAATATCGGCAAGGAATCCGCTAAGACGGTGCAGCCGCTGCGGGGCACTTTCAAAGATGGGGTTCTACCTTGAAAGCTCGGGAGATTCTTCACTTATATTCAATCAATCCGGGCTTCTTAGTGTTTCGCAGAACGATGCGGCGCTGTTCATGAGATACAACCCGCATCGTTTCGCTCAACAATCAAGCTATAATCAGGCTGTCCCGCTCGAGGCCTTCCTAGCTGAGCCAGTTGCCACGGAAGAGGGTATCCGTAATGCGCTACACCATTTCATGCGGCTTAACACCGGGTCTAATTTCTTTATCAGTGAGCCGAGCTACGTCCCGAAGATCTTGAACGTATATGTGGCATGGTACCAGCACGCAATGGGTGCACTTATCATGGAAGAAAAGCGGTTATTGCTTGATCGCAAGGGTGCTGTCCCAGCTGGTAATCCAACCGTTCACTTGAAGCGACGGACCATCGTTCATCCATCCCTAAGAGGAGCTGCAGCGGTGGTGGTCCCGCGCGCTATGCCTAAGATGCCCTTACCCCTTGTGCCTATAGAAGCGGTAGCTATAGCGTCTCCCGAGTCTGGCGTGGGTACGGAGATCAGGACTCACCGCCTGAAGTTGCCCGCCAAGCGCAAGCTCCTGTTGCCGGCTACCCACGGCCGCTCACAGAAGAAGAAGAATTCGATATTTTCTGCAGACGTTGCATTCGGCCAGGAGCCTCATGCTCCTTATAGCAAGGGCTTAAGCGAATACGGTACCAACAAGGGTTTATTCATTGCGTCGGATGATACCAATTTAGAGGCTGCCATCGCGGTTTCCGAGCAACTAGCTCGCGATGAAGCAGCACCGATCACCATTGCACAGTCAGGTAGACTTCAGTCGTATCTTTCCGTGGTTATATTTTTTATTATTATGCTTTGACTGACGCTTTCTTCTTCAACAGGTATCTCCTCCGAAGAGGCTCTCGTGGCTTCCCTCAAGACTTTTGAGGAGGAAGAAAGGCTTCGCACTTCCTTGGGCTCTGGTATACTTCGGGCTGTTGTGCCTTCATTCCCTTTTTCTTTATTCGTGGTTCGACCCTTCCTGTTCATCTTATTGCAGGGACTACCTCGACTCAGGTTATTTCGAGTGCGGTTCCGATCCTGCGTGGTGATGCCGCGACACTTCCAGACCCGACTGCTAAGGCCCCAGCTCCCCCAGTATTGCCTCAAGAGGCTTTGCTTAAGCAGCCGATGACGGACGCTGTAACGGCTCCAGAGGCAGCTCTTGGTTCGGACGATGACGTCCCTTTGACGGAGATCTTGAGGAGATCACTTCTCACTGCCAAGGCCGGCAAAAAGCATAGAGAGCGTGCGGCGAGGGAACGTGATGTCAGCTTGGCTGTGGGTGCAGGTTCAAGCACTACCCCATCTGTCGCTATTCCTCCGGAGGATGCTCCAGCTGCCCTGTCTACCGCTCATAGACAGGTCGTGCGCGCGGCTCGAGAGGCAACTGAGAATCCATCGTTAGGTAATGTAAAGCCCAGTCTTTTCATTTTTACTCGATCCGCAAATTCTGATATACTATATCTTGCAGGGCCAAGCATTGGCGTTGAGGCGGCAGGTGAGGGGAAGGCGACCACAGAGCCTGAAACGGCTACTCTCTCTCTCAGGAGTCCGGGATTGCCCAAACCGCCGCTCTTTTCCCTTGCGGTTCCCTGCTATCGGCTGGCATTGCAAGTGTCACGACGGCCGTAGTCGAATCAGGGGACGAAGCCACGGGTGCAGAAACTATTCCAGTGGAGGAGAGCGAAGAAGCCACTGCGCCTAGTGATGCTCTCATCGCGGTTTCGATTGGCGACCTATCAGGTAGATCTTAGTTCACTATTTTCTTTTTATCCTTTGATCTCGTTCAGCCCCATCTGATGACGTTTTGTTCGTTTTGAGTCTTGGTGCAATGAATGCGGAGATTGCGCCATCTGAAGCGCCTCTGGTCGCCGCCGTGACGGCTGTTGTTCCGTTGCCTTCTCCCATGTCGTCTGGAGTGCTGGAAGGTATATGTTTGCGACTTATCGGTTTCATTGTAGGTAATATACTCTTTATACTGACATCGTATGGTTACAACCTTGCAGGAGTCCTTTTTGACCATCTGTATCAGGTGTTGAATCCACATTTCTCCTTCCAGTCAGAAGTCGTCCTGCCTGCCGGTGTCGGTGTGTATAGTTTTTTAACCGACATCCTTTCCTCTATTTTATGGGCAATCAAATCGTTGCTAACTCTTCTTTGAATTGATTGCAGCGTTACAGATTGGAGGAGAGGACGAGAGAATAGTTGCGCCTCCGGTACTCCCAACTTTGCCACCTGTCGCAGCCGGTATAGTAGATTCCATTTCTCGTGCATTTCCTTTATCTCTTGAGCCGACATCTGACTATGATTTGTTTTACAGCAATCGCACTGACTCCATCTCCCTTCGAGTCTCGAATCCCAATGCCGACAGGGCCCTTTTCTAGACGTCCATCTTCCAAAGGCGCTGTGACCAGCCTGCGTATGTTGAGTGAATCCATCGAGGAGCTTGACGTAGAGGCCCCTGCATTCGCTGCAGATTTTACTGCTGAGGTTAATCCGATGTTGGCGACGCTTGTGCACTTCCATAGCGAGGGCGTCATCGAATCTTGGGTTAATTACTGCAGACAGATCGAGGCTTGCTTGCACGAAGTTGAGCTCAAGCGTCCTGCTCCCGAGGTTCTGGCTCTGAACTCCCAGCGGGCTGCGTGGGTTGAGCAAAGTGCCATTTTCCTTCGCCATTTCGAACAAGAGGAGACCCTCAAGTGAAAGTAACGTGAGGCGACTTCCGCCGAGCCTGTCCAACTGCGTGCCCAGGTCGAAGCGAACGCTGCACAGCTGAACTCTATTTTTGAAAACCTCCAACGATGTATTTCTGACGGGCTGGTGCTGAGGAAAAAACTTGACTTCACTGAGTAGGTTACGCAGAGTCAGGAAGCTGCACAGCAAGAAATCGATGAGAAGATTCATCCTGCTTACAGAAACAGGCTCGAATTGAAGTGGAGTTGGCCGCGGCGGCTGATCATGAAAAGGAGTTGAGAGGAGTGCGAGAGCGGCTTGCTGATTTGCTAAAAACGCCTCCTTCTCAGTAGCCATCTTTGTATCGATCGAAAATTTGTAACATGCCTTTATTCATTTTTTATTCTTTTGTATGATGTATCTTGTACACAATTGAATTCATGAATAAAAGACACACATTTTTTTTATTATCGCTTTCTTCTCTCTGCTATGTCGTTGGCATGTTACTCTAGCAAGTGTAGCCTGCAGATAATAGATAACAATTCATCTCGAACCCTTTGTAGGGTAGCGATGGCTTAGGAAACAGGTTCAGGTCTGCTGCCTAAGTCTTTTCAACTTTATGAGCTATGAGGGTCTCATAAAGACTTTTCTCCCTACGAGTCGGGAGGATCTCGTAGGTGTATTTTCTCCTTAGGAATCGTGAGGATTCCTAAGTGCGTTTTCTCTTGAGAGTCGTAAGGATATCACAAGAGAATTTTCTCCCTTACAAGTCGAGAGGACTCGTAAGTGGTTTTTCCCCCTTGTCGATATTCGACTTGGGAGAGTGTGGCTCGTGGATAGTCCATCTTGACCTCCTTGCAGGGTAGTGATGGCTTAGGAAATAGGGTTAGGATCTGCCACCTAAGACTTTTTTCATCTTCATGAGTCGTAAGGGTCTCAAGAAGGTTTTTTCCCCCTATGAGTCGAGAGGATCCCGGAGGTGTCTTTTCTCCTTAGGAGTCATGAGGACTCCTAAGGGCGTTTTCTCTTGAGAATCGTAAGGATCCCACAAGAGAATTTTCTTTATGCGTAGGGACACTAATTTCCCCGCAGGTCGAGACGAATCGAGAGATTCTTGCAAAGACACGGATTTCCTTGCGGGTCGAAACGAATCGAGGGGTTTCTGCCATGGACACTGATTTCCCTGGGGTCGAGATGAATCGAGAGATTCCTGCAAAGACACTGATTTCCTTGCGGGTCGATATGAATCGAGAGGTTCTCGCCAAGGACGCTGATTTCCCTGAATCGAGAGGTCTTTCCAAGGACACTGATTTTCCTGGAGTCGAGAAGAATCGAGAGATTCCTGCAAAGACACTGATTTCCTTGCGGGTCAACGCGTATCGAGAGGTTCTCGCCAAGGAAGCCGATTTCCCTGAATCGAGAGGTCTTGCCAAGGACACTGATTTCCTTGGGGTCGAGACGAATCGAGAGATTCCTGCAAAGACACTGATTTCCTTACGGGGCGACGTGAATTGAGAGGTTCTCGCCAAGGACGCTGATTTCCCTGAATCGAGAGGTCTTGCCAAGGACAATAATTTCCCTGAGGTCGAGACGAATTGAGAGATTCTTGCAAAGACACTGATTTCCTTGTAGGTCAACACGAATCGAGAGGTTCTCGCCAAGGATGCTGATTTCCCTGAATCGAGAGGTCTTGCCAAGGACACTGATTTCCCTAGAGTCGAGACGAATTGAGAGATTCCTGCAAAAACACTGATTTCCTTGCGGGTCGACGCGAATCGAGAGGTTCTCGCCAAGGATGCTGATTTCACTGAATCAAGAGGTCTTGCCAAGAACACTAATTTCCTTGGGGTAGAAATGAATCGAGAGATTCCTGCAAAGACAATGATTTCCTTACGGGTCGACGTGAATCGAGAGGTTCTCGCCAAGGACGCTGATTTCCCTGAATCGAGAGGTCTTGCCAAGGACACCGATTTCCCTGGTGTTGAGACGAATCGAGAGATTCCTGCAAATACACTGATTTCCTTGCGGGTCAATGCTAATCGAGGTTCTCACCAAGGATGCTTATTTCCCTGAATCGTGGTTTTTTCCAAGGACACTGATTTCCCTGGGGTTGAGACGAATCGAGAGATTCCTGCAAAGACACTGATTTCCTTGTGAGTCGACGCGAATCGAGATGTTCTCGTCAAGGACACTGATTTCCCTGAATTGAGATATTTTTTCAAGGACACTAATTTCCCTGGAAGTCAACGTGAATCGAGAGATTCCTGCAAAGACACCGATTTCCTTATACGTCGACACGAATCGAGATGTTCTCGTCAAGGACGCTGATTTTCTTGAATCGAGATATTTTGCCGAGGACACTAATTTCCCTGGAGGTCGGCGCGAATCGAGAGATTCCTGCAAAAACACTGATTTCCTTGTGGGTCGATGCGAATCGAAATTGTTCTCGTCAAGGACGCTGATTTCCCTGAATCGAGATTTTTGCCAAGGACGCCGATTTCCCTGGGGTCGAAACGAATCGAGGTATTCCTACAAAGACACTGATTTTCTTACGGGTCGATGCGAATCGAGAGGTTCTCGCCAAGGACGTTGATTTCCCTGAATCGAGAGGTTTTACCAAGGACACCGATTTCCCTGGGGGTTGGAGGTCATTGGCCGAATTGCTCCGCTTTCCGCGATGTCAAGGTTGACATTCTCCACTTTCTTCAGTATCAGGGTTGACATTCTCCGCTTTCTGCAGTGTCAGGGTTGACTTTCTCTGTTTTATTCGGTGTCGGGATCGACTTTCTCCATTTTCTATGGTTGAATTTCTCCATTTTCTACGGTGTCGGGGTTGACTTTAGGTTGTCTGTGAACCGCAGAGTCTTAGAACTGGGGACTTTGCCGTGGCTCCAATTAGTAGTGTCGCGTCCGTGTCCTGCTGGCATGAGGAGGAATGTCGTTGCTGGTCTTCTGGGATGCAGATACTGCCGCTGAGACCTAACTCTCCCTTTGATAGAGTTTGTTGGGACATGTAGTTCTCTTTTCGTTTATGCCCATAGATTGTATACAGGGGTCAGTATGGACTTACCTGCAGGGCAAAAGTTTCATCATTTTTTATTTCTTTCCGCGATGCTCTATCATTTCAGCTTTTATATCACGAAAGTTGCGATTGCCCAATCATTTCGGCTATTTTTCACGGTGCCCAATCATTTCGGCTATTTTTCTTTTTACTTGCTGCTTTTTATTGTGAGTTGCCCAATCATTTCAGCTATTTTTGTATGCATATATTTTACTTGCTGATTTTTTTGCAAGTTGCCCTATCATTTCGGCTATTTCATATGCATTTATGGCTCGCTGACTTTTCACCATGAGTATGGAACTTGGAATCTGGTGCTAATCTTAGCATCAACATCGCTGTGACTGGAATATTGCCAGGAGCGAATCATCATTTGCTGCCAAAGGACATGGAATTTGTTACCAATTTAGGCATCAACATCGCTACTATTGGAACATTGCCAGGAGCGAATCATCATTTGCCTCTGTCGATGTCGAACAAAGGTGGCTTAGCAATCAGGGTTAGGATCCTGTCGACTAAGGCTTTTGACTTCATGAGCCGTAAGGGTCTCATAAAGGTGTTTCTCCCTACGAGTCGTGAGGATCTCGTAAGTGCGTTTTCTCCTTAAGAATCGTAAGGATTCTTAAGTGTGTGTTCTCTTATAAGTCGTAAGGATCTTACAAGAGTGTTTTCTCCTTGCAAGTCGAGAGGACCTACAAGTGTTTGTTCACCAAATGAGGACATTCCTCGTCGTTGGTAGGACTTGATGGGGGAGACGTTTATTTGTGCCCGTGGATTGTATACAAGGGTCAATATTGAACCGTTTGTAGGGCAATATTAGGGTGTATGACGGCTTAAGAATAGGTTCAGATCCCTGTAGCTTAAGGCTTTTGAATCTTATGAGCCAGGAGGGTCTCATAAGAGGGTTCTCCTTACGAGTCATGAGGATCTCGTAAGTGTAATTTTTTCTTAGGAATCGTGGGGATCCCTAAGTGTGTCGCTCCTTTGTGGGTCGTAAGGATCTCACGCAGGTAGTTTTCTCCTTACAAGGTCGAGAGGACCTTGCAAGTGTCTTTTAACGAGATTGCGCCCTTTCGGGTTTTCATAAACTCGCCGGTAGTCCTGCTGTTTTTACTCACGGAGCCCTTTCGGGTTTTCATCCATGCCCATCTTGCTTATGGACGTACCCTTTTTTTTACAAGTCTGCGCCCTTTCGGGTTTTCACAAATATCGCCGGTAGCCTTGCTGTTTTTACTTACGGAGCCCTTTCGGGTTTTCATCCGTGCCCATCTTGCTTACGGACATACCATTTTTTTTATACGAGTCTGTGCCCTTTCGGGTTTTCACAAACATCGCCGGTAGCCTTGTTGTTTTTACTCACGGAGCCCTTTTGGGTTTTCATCCGTGCCCATCTTGCTTATGGACGTACCTTTTTTTTACGATTCTGCGCCCTTTCGGGTTTTCACAGACTCGCCGGTAACCCTGCTGTTTTTACTCACGGAGCCCTTTCGGGTTTTCATCCGTGCCTATTTTGCTTATGGACATACCGTTTTTTTTTTGTTTTCTGTAACGAGTCTGTGCCCTTTCAGGTTTTCACAAACTCGCCGGTAGTCCTGCTGTTTTTACTCACGGAGCCCTTTCGGGTTTTCATCCGTGCCCATTTTGGTTATGGATGTACCGTTTTTTTTTTTTTGCGTCAGCCCTAAAATGCTGCGGTTTGTAGTAGTTTTAGAGACGTCCCGGTCCGTCGTTAGTTTTAGGACATTGCGGTCCATCGCTCATCCTATATGCATGTGTATTTGTCATGCGACGGGATACATAACGATAAAGTGGGATACATCCATTTAGGGTGTGATTTGGTTTGGTTGGTGTGTTTTGTGATCCATCCCTACCGCGACTTCTTCCACTTGACGTCAACGCCTGGCTTTTTCGAATATGGTCATTTTGCATTTTCGATCAACTTCGTTCTTCTGACGGGCTTCATTTAGCAGCACGTCAATCAACTCATCGGACGGTTCTAAGGATTTTAGTGCCGATTCTGCCCCCAGCTTCTCTGCATCAAGAGCTTCTTTATCATCTATTGACGAGTGAGAGATCAGGTGACAACTTGCCACGTAATCTTCGGGTTCTTCTGACGAGTCGTCTCCCTCGTCGTTGTTATTGCCTCTGTTCTCAAGGATATGGTTAAGAAACTCATGGAGTATGACTGGGATCCGCGCCTTCTGGTTGTATTCCTCCAGCGCGTCAATATGCTTTTGTAGGTCTATGCTCTTGTCATCAGGCTGCGCAGACTTCTTGGTCTTCTTCTTCTTCTTCGAAGAATTTGACGGCTGGACCTGGGTATTTTGCCCCTTGCTACCAACTCTCGGTGTCGGGCGCGGTTTCAGCATTCTCTTAATGATCTCAGGCTCTAGCGGGCTTTTCCACCTAATTGTGGGGCATGCTTGAAGACCCTTCAGCATTCGTTTTGTTTTGGCTGAAAGAGCGACCTTCCATGGAGCTTCTTCTATGAAAGAGCATGATGCCCCCGGCGTGTCCACCCTTTTAGGAGTGTGCTGTTGTGGCGGATTTACCTTCCAGTTTTCGGACAGCATGAACTTGCCCTTTTGGTACTGGTCTTCAATCCAGTTTTTAAAGACGTAGCAGTCTTCGATCGGATGGCCCAATACTCGGTGGTAGGGGCAGTAATTGGGATCGTTGACGTCGTTCAGTTGCAGTGGGTGTCTCGGCTCTGGTAGAGTAATGAGCCCATTCCGCACTACCAGTTCGAACAGTCTCCTTATTTTATCCCGGGAAAACGAGTAAGGACGTCTCAACTTCCCATTGAAGGATTGCCGCTTGTTGTTTTGGCGAACAACAGGTCTCGGGCCACTCGGTTGTTGTTAAGCGTTGGCGACGAAGGTTGCTTTCCCTTTCCCCTTCTCATTCCGAGGATCCGTCTTTGAGGAGGACGGTCTATGACCCATCTGGTCCATTTGGGCCAGCTTGTCAATCAAGGCCTGGAAGGTAGTCGGCTTGAAAAACATCATGAATTGGGATATGATCGCCTGCGGATCAAGGGTACTCACAAACATGCCTATAGCAGGAGCCTCTTCTATGCGCTGTTTGCACTTCGACTATGGATTGCACCACCGAATTGCATACTGAACCCATGTCTCCCCTAGCTTCACTCGGGCATTGATCAACGCCGTGATTGGGGTGCGTTCGCTAGCGCTTGCAAAACGCTGAGTGGATACAAACTCCATCTCTGTAAACATTTTGACGGAGTCGTTCGAAAGCTCTGAATACCATTCAAAGGCCGTCTCCGCTAGGCTACCGACGAATTGGTGAAGCAGTAGCTTATCGTCACCTCCAGAATTGCCGCACAGAGCCCAGAATTGAGCGACATGTTGATGGGGATTTCCTGTCCCTTTGTACACGTGGAACTTAGGGATTGTGCATCCCGGAGGGTACTTTATTTGATCGTAATAGCTGGGATATGGTCGCCCCGTTCTGACAACTTGGCCAGCGGCTTCGTTCGCTTGATGAGCTCGTATCTGTTGAGCTATATAGTCGTCAAGGGCGGCTTTGGAGATGGTCTCTTCCTTGGCTGTTGATAAGGCCGGAAGAGGGTTCGATGTCTCCCCTCTGTCATCTTCAATTATTACTGGAGGATCTTCGGCTGGAGGGTCCGACTGTATCATCATTCCGACCATATCTTGGAATAAAAGCGCCATTTGTTTTATGTTGGCCGCTTGTTCTGCGGCCTCTTTGTCTTTCCTCTCGAGCATTCTTCGGAGGAATTCGGCATCAGTTTCCTGTTCCTGACGCTGCTCCGACGATGTCTCCGGGCTTTCTTTTGGCCCAGTGAGTGCGGCCATCTTCGTTAGCATTTCTTAGAGCTTCTGTTATTTTTGCTCCTGAGTCTTTGTCATAGACCGTATAAGTGGTCGATGACCTATGGAGATACGGCTATCCTCTTTTCCGGACGCCATGTAAATGGTGTGCACCACTATGCCCCCAGACTTGGGGCATTTGGATTCAGTGCCTTTGAGCTTTGTTGTGGACACGGGGATTTTCTCCGGCCTTCTCCTTCTGTGGGCGGTCGAAGTTGAGGGGGCCGTTGCAGCAGGCACCCAAGCAGATGACACCTTCTGTGGTATGACAGGGTGGTCCTTCTCTTGCCGAACCTTCATTTTCTTCGGTTGGCGGGAGTAGTCTTGGTTAATCACAGAGTCATAGACCCTTCGCCAGACCCTTTGGATTTTAGAGGACAACCGCTGAGGGGGCTGTTCCGGCTTTGCCTTTGTAACGTTCTCCATAGGTGGAGGAGACCTTTTAAGTACGGCAATTGGAGACTTCTTGCGCACCCTCCTGAGTGGTTCAAAGCTGTTCCCAGTTGGAACAGCAGCGTCAATTTCCACCATCGGAGCCGGTAGAGTCAATCCAGAGGGAGAGCTGCCCCCAGTTTTCCTCACTCGGCGCCAATGGCAACATCGAGCATGTCTTGTAGACGGTACTGGCTCACTTACGGGGGTGGCTTCATCATGCCCCCTATTCTGGTGAAGGGTTGCCGTTGGTGCCAACCTATCGAAGACTGATGTCCGTTGAGAAGAAACGTCCAACCTGTCGAAGACTGACCCTTGGGCAGGGGAAGCAGCTTTGGTGACTTCACCTAAAGCGGGAGTTAGAACGGATAGTCTTGCGAAGACTGACCCCTTGGCAGGAGAAGCCCGTTTGACGACTTCGTCTATTGGAGTTGGAATGGCTATCCGCTTCGGGATGACTCCTTCGGGTATTGCAGGCTTCTTTATGGGCCCACTGGACCTCAGGGTCAGCCTGTCGAAGATTGATGCAGTAGACCTGGAATTGGACGGCCCGTTGAGAGGGGCTGTAGTGGTGGTAAGCCGATCAAAGACCGACTTCTTTGGAGCTCCCTGCGACGGCACTGGAGCATTGAAGCTTGCTGGTGGAATCATGGTTCCAAAGAACAGTCCAGTGGTGGCCCGAGTTGCCTGTTCCACTATCATGGCGAAGATGGAGGCCGCTTGGGGCACATAGGTCACCCCTCCAGCAAGGACGGAGTGGGAGTTGTTGTTGCAGTTGGTGCAGTTGGAAGCCATTTTCTTTTCTGCACGGAGCAAGACACCAAATCTTAGTACCTCGAATCCACAGGAAACTATAGCAGACCGAGATTTGTTCGCGAAACACGACACACGAAGTGTGGAATGGAAAGAGGAAAAGGTCCTACAGGGCGTGCCAGAATCTGTTCTCCGCCAAAAACCGCGACCGGGACGTTGGGACGTCTGGCCTGAATTTGGGGGCAGATGCTATTTGGTTTTATTTGTCCACCTCTCCGAAAATGCCAAGTTGATTTATAGCACCGTGTATCAGAGGTTTAGACAGATGCGGCCGTTGTAACAGACTTTGTCAGATTCCCCCTCGTATACGAGGGGTTTTTATTGTGGGGACGCTCTTCCCTGTAGGCGCAAGCCCCTGCAGTTAATTACGCTACCGCTATGCGGTAGCCACTTTCTCCTTCTCCAGATGGTCACTTCGTGTCGTATGTGTTTGTTTTATTTTTGGTTTCCCGTGGATTGTATACGGAGACTAATTTATGTTGTCGCCCGTAGGGCGTGGATTAGTCCAAATCCGTATTTTCTTAGATTTGGGTTTGATTTGGGTTTAAGGATCGTTAATCTCATTGAGATTAAGATCAACTTAAACGTTTGCTGAGGATACGTTAGTCTAATTTTAGACTAAGATCTACTCAACAGGATTTTGGAATCATTTAGATCCATCGAAAGAGTATTTGGACTCTATCGTTTTAGTGTAAGAACGTTGCGGTCCATAAGTTTAAGGACATCATAGTCCGTAGAGTTTAAGGACATCATAGTCCATAGTTTAAAGACATCATAGTCTAATTTAAAGACATCATAGTCTGTGTGGTTTAAAGACATCATAGTCTGTAAAGTTTCTGGCTGTCGGAACCCGCCACCTCTCTGAAGACGTTGAAGAATTACAACGACACATATCAAAGGTGTGAAGAGATGTACCCTTGAACCGATGTTGATTGAGAGATCTGTAGTCAAGATTTGGGACTAAGATCAATTAAAGAGATTGTGAGCACATGGGCTCAGTTAATCTGAATTGAGGACTTATGGCCAACTTGGGCTCAGTCCACTCAGATTTGAATAAAATGTTGAACATTTGTTTGGGCTCAGTCCATTTGAGTTCAATAATGTTGAGCATTAAATTGGGTTCTGACACCCCTTTTTCTTTTTTCTTTTACTAAGTGTTGAACACTTTTTATGGCGCTGGGTTTTATTTAAAGAACACTTTGTGTTCCCTCAGAGCACACATGAGGAGCACATGGTGCATTTGGCGCTGAGCGCCAGACCTGAAGCGCTAAGGCACTTCTTGTGAAATAATGCACACGTGAGGAGCACGTGGTGCGCTTGGCGCTGAGCGCCAGACCTGAAGCGCTAAGGTGCTTCTTGTGAAATAACGCACACGTGAGGAGCACGTGGTGCGCTTGGCGCTAAGCGCCGGACCTGGATCGCTGAGGCACTTCTTGTGAAATAGCGCACACATGAGGAGCACGTGGTGCGCTTGGCGCTGAGCGCCAGACTTAGAGCGTTGAAGCGCTTCTTTTGAAATAGCGTAAAAGTAAGGAGCACATGGTGTGCTTGGCGCTGAGCGCCAGACCTGGAGAGCTAAGGCGCTTCTTGTGAAATAGCGCACACGTGAGGAGCACATGGTGCGCTTGGCGCTGAGCGCCAGACTTGGAGCGCTGAAGCGCTTCTTTTGAAATAGCGCATACGTGAGGAGCATGTGGTGCGCTTGGCGCTGAGCGCCGGATTTGGAGCGCTGAAGTGCTTCTTTTGAAATTGCGCACACGTGAGGAGCACTTGGTGCACTTGGCGCTGAGCGCTAGACTTAGAGCGCTGAAGCACTTCTTTGGCAGTTCTGGTTAGTTTTGTGCTCTGAAAATTAAATTCTCGTTTATAAAAGACTTTGTCTCATGGATCTAAGAACTAAGTTCTTCTTTTTATGCTATGATCTTTTCTGTTTTTGTGAAAAACTTTGTCTTGTAAATCTGTGATCTAGAAAAAGAACTAAGTTCTTTTTATGTGAGAGTTAAACTCTCAAAAGTCGATGAGATGTTATGATTTCACTTATTATCATTTACCTTGAAGAAAATTTCTTCTTCTTAAAGCTTGCTCTTCTCTTTTCTTTTTGAAGTTTATGGGGGAGTTTCTCTCTGTAAGACTTGAAGTCTTGGGTCCTTTATATAGGGGAGGCTGATTTGTTGAATCGGTTAAGGAAATCTTTCTCTGATTGATTTGGAGATGTTTCCCCACCATTGGATCTTTGATCCTAGGGTTTCTGTTTTACAGAAGACAATCTTCTTCTTTTTAACAAGATTGGAAAAATATTTTTCCATACAGAACTTATTCTGTATCTTGGTGATTTTTAATCACCATTGGATCTTTGATCCATCGGTGCTCTGATTTACAGAGCACAATCTTTCCTGTTTGGAAAGATTTGAGGAGTATTTTCTCAACAGAATTTTATTATGTAATTTGATGATTCATTCATCTCAGTTGGATCTTTGATCCAATGGTGGAAAACATTTAGTTCTAGCGCTTGGCGCTCTCGTGCTTTGCACGTGAGGCGCTGCCTCAGAATCTTTGACTCTTAGCGCGGGCGCTCCTGGCGCTGGCGCTCTCGTGCTTTGCATGTGAAGCGCTGCCTCAGAGTCTTTGAATCTTAGCGCTAGTGCTCCTGGCGCTGCCTCAGTTTAAATTTCAAATTTTGAACAGAGTTTTGCTCTGATTGGGGGAAACAAGGAGTGGTTTAAGCTTCGCATTTAAAAGTCTCCAGTTTTAAAATAACCGAGTGGTTTTTAAAATTTGTTCCAACGATTAAACTTTGGTTTGTTTGCTTTGCATTAATAATGCAGTCCCATCATTTACACCTATCATCACTGAAAAGACGAAAATACCACGTCCACTTATGTCATCCGCATTCGCCACTGGACCCCGTCTAACACCGTTAGGTTACTTAACTAACGCCAGAGCGGGGGCTGGACTAGCACGGATGCAAAACATAAGCAACGTCTACTGTATAGAATATATATAATAAACATTCGTCTGACGCAATAATAGGCATTCCAGATCACAGATGAACATATTGGATATACTAGGAATTCCGCGTTTCGTTTAAGCCTGTAACGAAAGATGGATTCCACGGTCGTGATGAATAGCCAAACCCTACCCCAGACCCCTATGGGTGCGGCAAACTACCCGCCAAATACCCGAAGTGAAGCAACCTCCCTCATCAAAGTGAGTAGGCCACTCGGCGCTTCAAAGTATCCGGTAGTTTGTGCACCCCACCTTGTGTTTATCCTAGGAGCAGAAAACAGTAAAAGAAAATAATACAACGGTGGTTACAACCTTAACCTGGATGTGCCCCACAAAATAATATTACATCACTTTACAATTTTACATCGAATGAAAGAATGAAAAACCCTCATCTCACAACCCCGTCTATTCATCCACGACGATCCAGTAAAGTTCATATACACAAACCAACAAGAACAGCAACACAGATATGTGCAACTCTGACTAATCGACGTATAGCAATTAGTCGACATTTCCAAACACATATATCACAACTTAAAACTTTAAATAAAACAACGACTTTGAAACACCCCGTATTGCCATCACAGAAAGATAACAGTATATCCAAAATTGGCAAAAAAAAACAACATCTGAGACCTTATATCCAAGCAACTAGAACACAGACCAAAATTCAAAGCATTTCACCACAACAAAAAAGGTGACACCGGTTTTTTTGCTAATGTAGCCGGTCCAAATCAGGTGAAAATGCCTCGTTTTTGGTGTGTGTTCATCTCATAAGAAGTAGAGCACTCTGCCATTGTTTAAAAAAAATTTTAGAGCCTCGGGAAAATTTGACAGAAACTTGGAGTTTTGTCTCGATGTTTTAGAGTTATTTCGGTTTCGTAATTTTACAATTCATCTAAACTGCTAGCTTTGGTTTAGTAGGCTCTGATACCACTGTAAGTCGACGTCGCGCATCCCGCGTGTGTAAGTGCACGGCAGCGCCCCGGCCGTCTGTCCGAGGCCAAAATGCGGAAACAAAAACTTTTCTTTACTTAGAAACCGGTGCTACCGCGGACTATAAACCCGGATCAGACCATTGACCTACTACTAGCTAACTAGAGAAAGGGTAGAGAGCTATACCGAGAGATCCGTGTCCTTCGGTCTTCGGCCACCATCCCGATCTCCTCGCGGAATCTCCGGTCTCGATCTCCTCGTCGGAAAGGGCAGCACATCGGCGAGTCTTTTTACGGGCTCCCACCTCTGGACCGAGGCAACTTGGGCACGAAGTTGGCGAGCCGACGTGTCCAAGAATACTGTAGGCTAAGTGTAGAACTCTATGTCTCATGGGGTTATAAGAAGTTGCCATTTGGAAGTGGAGGTCAAGGAGAAACTTTTAGATGGAGCTATCTCATTTTTGTGCAAGCAAAAGAGATACAAATCCCTCACCAAAATTTTTGGACCGCCCCCTTACAAGAATGGTCGGCCATGATATTGTCAAGGGGAGAGAGACAAAAGTCAAAGGGGGGGAAGCAATAATGCAAGCAAGAGAAAAGGGTGATTATTAGGAATAATCATCACCATAAAGTCTCACTCCAAAACCCATCACTCAACCCATCATAGCAAGCAATGATGAACAAAGAAGTCAAATGATGGTTGAACCATTATGAAGCTATCATCACAAAAACAACCCTCCAAATTGCTAATTTGCACATTTGCAAATAAGCCCCCTTCCACCAATTTTCAGCCAATGAAAGAAACAAAGGAAAATGGCCGAAACGGAAAGCAAACTGGCAACTTCAAAAAATCGATCCCGTAATAAATTACAGAAAAACCCCATGACTATATATACATACCCACATTTGTATTCCGACCGAATACAAATGCAATGATACAAAATCTACACTGTATAATATTAGGATCCGGCTTAAACCAAAGCCCGCTAGTATTATCTGTCCGATCATGATCCGTGCAATACCGCACATATATGATCGAACCCTGCCATATATCCATACGGCCTCTACAGCGTTTCGTCCGAAACTTGAGAAACTGTCTGTGGGGGACTCTAAAGACTCGTCAATACTTTGGCTGTGGCTTTAACTACTAGCACGTCAGAGGTATTAGCCATACGTAACGGGCTACCAGGTATTGACCAAAAGGGACGTCGATGAGCGAACTCATCCTGACACCCTACTGAGCCTGTCAGTGACAATATCCGTACAGTCCGGTCCATTCGTCTATGAGCATCGCATGGCGGGCCTAGGGGGTTGGTAAAAGTCAGACCCCCAAAAGCGGTACAAGTCTTGTCAGAGTATAGCCCAGAACACCCTGAGATACTACTGAATACCTACCAGTAAATCTCCTGCCTTGGCCAAGGACTTCGTGTAATGGCTTTCCTAGACACAGCGCGACCTCACCCCCAATACCGGGAGAGACGAACCCCTGCAGATCCACTCACTGCCTCCATGTGGCTCAGGACTGTACCCAACTAAAACCTGTTTGCACGACTCCTTTGAGCCGTGGTAGGATAGTAATCAAACCATAGTGGGAACTCACACGAGACAAATGACGATCTCAGGTCGATGAACTAACCTGTACACATGTCACCAGGGAACTGCCATCTGACGTCAGGTATAATACCAACTAGCATGTTCCTGGCGAGTCCTGTCCGGTGTACTCATAACCCAATGAGCACCTATATACATCTTAGGTGAACCAACTGACACCAGTGGCTTGTGAGACCGGCCACCGCCCCTCGTCGGGGTCTCGACTGTATACACTAGTCTACTCTGGAGTATCGATGCCCTGTCTCGAAAACTCCCACGACTAGGGACCTTTTAAGGATGTGCTTATAGACCCCAGCTCCAACGTATATGATCGCCATCATACTGCTGGCCGTCAAGAAAGAATCCTAAAGGCTCTACCAATGTGCAATAGTGATCTGTAATGTCACCTAAAGCAGTACACGATGATAAAGATAAACCAGATAGCATACTATCATCTTGAGTAAGACTGTCCTACCGGCATAGGTCCTCCCTCAATCATTGTAATCGCGTGCCTGTGATCCAATAATTGACTCTGAGGGCACTATCTCCAACAATCTCCCACTTGCACTCAAGGCTTATTATTGCGATGTCGCATACTCACAGCCCGTGTGATACCGAACACCCAACTCCTCTACTAATCAGTCTCACAAAGCCTGTTTGCGAAACTATTACGTTCGAGGAATAGCCTCAGTGAGTGGATCCGGTCTGATGTTTCTTTCTATGTCTCTCTTTATCTCAAGTTCGTGGAGAAAGCCATCTCCCGAAATGAGTAATACCTGTCTCAGAATATGTCTGGATATCTGATAGGACCTAGCTCATAAATGAACTCCAAATCCAAACTTCTTAGACTGTATCGTCAACTGAACTTAATCAGTATCCTGCGTCATGCCTCCCTCAGTGTCCACTTGGATCACCTGTCCAAAACACTTCCCCTCGTCAGAGGAAAAACTATAACTCTGACAACCACTCTGTCATCCAGGTCACCCTGGAAGCCTGGAATGATAACTGTCTCCCGAAGGAGGATGCCGTTATCATATCCCTAGAACATCCACTTATGTTCTAAAACTGCTTCCGACCGTTTCTCCAGGATTGGATTAATATCAACTTATTGCATCTACTTCAAAAACAACATCTGGTGTGGTACTTGACATCTCATGATTGACTCAATTGCCTAAGCAAGTGATCTGCCAATCATGTGCATCCCTCTCCCCTTTAGTCTGTAAGACACCTTTAGAGAAGGTGACTCCATCACCTGCAGGTACACTATCATGCCAGGAGTCGTCCATTCTAGATACCATTAGAATGTTGTCCAAGTACCCTGATTGGGAAACTACCCAAATCTAGATCTAAAACCATAGATCTAGTAACCAGAATATCTGATGTAATATCCATGTCTTTTGTGAAGAAACCACTGTGTGACGACCAATGTATAACCAATCGTAGTATACGAATTTCACTTCCTACTCTGTGTAGGTCATCCAAATACCAGGACATCACACCCTACTACCTTCTTAACAGATCCATCCCCTATTCTGATGAAGTCAAACATATGACTGTCACATCAGAAATAGATGATCTATCTCCGCTATTTCTGCTTTAGTCTATAAATAGACATAAGCCACTTGTCCACTATGCTTCTGTTTCTCCCACTGACTATGACAACCCTCTGGCTGAGTCATATACACGTACACTTCTAAAGCTAGTCTAGAACGACGCTATACTCATCCTCCTGCTGGGTCTCACAGTCTGGAACAACAGCAATGGCAAGTCTGGGTAAACAAGAACCTCCCTGTCACCGTCTTTGAGCATACCGAAGTACCTCTCGAGTGCCTGAGGTTACCCACCTTATCTGCGGAGTGGCCAATGGAATGTCAAACCAGATTGAATCTTTAGGTTCTTATCAAATTTTCAGTAATCGTTTTCGGTTCTGGAATCACTCCCAGTTCTACCATACTCCCACTTCTGTTTTCTGAAAAAATCTATTTTACTTAAAACTGTGGTGAGTCTAGAACAATATCACTATTGATCTTCCAGATGGTAGAAAGTCAACCCTCGTCATAGCCCGGGTCAACCCATAAATAGCCATTACAGAGACGTGCCTTGAGTCATCCACAGTCTGGTTTAAGCATAAGCCGGACAGCTCCCCGTACCTTAACATCGTTAAGATATGAACCGTTCTATATCCAATATAGAAACAGAGGCACTGATTTAATTGGAACCGGATTCAAATCATGCAGCTGTTTCCAGTGTATGTCAACTAAATGGAAGGAGGCCGATCAGCATTACTCAACTTAGGAATGCTTCCAATTATGAGTAACCTGAAAGAGAAACAAGTTTCTCAAAACCATTACTATCAACTGAATATCATACACAAGTATCTACATCTTCGATCACCTTGGAGAATCCTGATACTTGCAATACCTGGTTCGCTACTTTATTCATATACCTATAACTTCTCAAAATTTGGACCTTGTGTTTCTACGAAACATATGTCTAAGAACTAGAGAAGCCACAAGTAAACAGAATATAGTACGAGTACCAACCCCTCTGTCCTGATGGACACTGGACAACATACAATACTCTGTATAAGTCCCTTGAGTCTAATAACTCAATCCCTGTGTGTCGTAGGTTGAAAACTGTACTTATGGTTAAGAAGAATTACACCGTTGTTTAATGCTCCTTACCTAATCATCCACTGATATAGGTAAATGTCATAGACATAATTTCAAAAAGGTATATCTCACTCTATAAAAATAGACATACAAATATATCAATTTGAAATTGGTGCATAACAACGGATATTCAAAACCAAATATTTGTCGTCCGGCAAACAACCCAGGCGATTTCCTCAAATATCACCAATTACAACGAATTCCGATATAATGAGGATGATCACCTAATTCCCAATAACTTACTCCCACTCATCATCTGTAAAACCATACAGATATGAGAATCAAACCTGGTAAATACATACCCTGGAGCAAGGGCTAATTTGGAAATCGGTTTTCTTTTAACTGTACACAGTGAAACTGAAACATTGAAATGTTTCGTAGGGGTGTCCGGGTATTCCTAGTAATGCCTCTTCCATTATCCAGATTCACAACTGTAACCGTATGTTTCTTTGCCATCTCTCCAAATCCCTTTATATGTCTTTAGTCATTACCTTCTGCACACCCCTTTAAGCCAAATGGTTTTCTTCCTTCCCTACCGTTCGGCACCAGCCTATGGTTTAGAAGAAGACTATCCAATAAGCATAATGGGTGTACTGTCCTAATCCTAGGAGCACTCGCAATGCGAGAGAAGGTGAAGATAAAAGACAACCGAATAAACCTTATTCCTATTTCTCCTGAACCAGAATCCATCCCCGAACTGGAACAAGTTCCTTTCGAGTTCGTATATAACCATACGATGGAGTATCCAAATAACTGTGGATCTTCATAGTGATACGGAGTGTCCTGGAGAAATACAAAGGTGAAATAGGAGTGGCGATGAAATACTCGGTTTGGTCATGAATAGCAGTCGCAGTTTACTTTGCCCTCTTACTAATCCCTTTATTTGTCTCTACTTAATACCTTCTATACACCTTTTAGGCTAATTGGTTTTCTTCATTCCCTACCGTTCGGCACCTGCCTATGGTTTGGAAGAAGACTATCCAATTAGCATAATAGGTGTACTGTCATAATCCAAGGAGCACTCGCAACCTGAGAGAAGGTAAAAGAAAAAAGACAACAGAATAGTCTTATTCATTTTCTCCAGAACCAGAAACCATCCTCGAATAAGTTCCTTCGAGTTCGTATATAACCATACGATGGTTTTATCCAATGGAAGTGGACGTTCGTAGTGATACGGGGTGTTCTGGAGAAAAGGGTAAAAGAAGGAGTGGCAATGAGGTATGCAACTCTGACAATCCAAAAGCCAGTGTTTTAAGAAGGTTCGGTCAACTTGGTCACTGAGTCATAGTTTAGGGTCGGTCCATGGTCGCTGCCAAAGAGAGAGAGAAAAGAAACACTCAGCGTGCACTCTAACCTAGATCAGAATGGTTATCAATTTATCTAATCAGGAAACCTCCCACTATAACCTCAAATTCTTCTCTAAACCTGAAAGAAGAATTAGTCGGGATCACCCGAGGAGTAAACCAACTCATCAGTGGGAATCGGGATCCAACTATCATCGCATGATAACGTGATGGAATCCACTCACGTTATCACACTCCAGAAGGTATGCGCATATCTGGCAAGTTTCAGTTTCTTTAGAAACTCCCGATGTGATTTTTACCCCATGCTCTTATGACCTTGACTTTGGCCAACAAATCATAAGTCACATGTCAAGTTCTACCCATCATTATCCAGGTTGATTTGAACCCACCCGTACCTACCCTTGACTTTGGCCAACAAAGCAGTACGACTGTCCCAAACCAATGCATCTATCTATGCAACAGAAAAGTAACAAATAGCTACCATACACTACGCCTTGACTTTGGCCAACAAACATAGCATGAATACTACATGCTACCCGTCTGAAATGACGGAGGGCTACGAATGGTTTTTGGCGAAAAACCTTTAACGTAATGAACTTGATATCGTTGAAGGAACCGGATAGCTTTTTATAAAAATATAGTGGCGAAAACCTTTACTAAAAAGGTCACTCCCGGTGAAGGGATCTCGGCTCTTTCCCCGTAGAATGAGGTGCAGGATATTCCAACTGAATACCACGATGCAAAGCAAAAGTAATCGACTATAGTGAAGTTATTACCCTGACGTAAACTTCTGTCCAAGGGGTACTCCCGGTGAAGGGATCCCGGCCCTTGCCTCGTCGACTGAGGTGCTGGATATTCATAACCGAATACCACTGTGCAAAACAAAAGAGAACGTCCTTGCAATAACAGCTTTTTGAAAATTGTTCCAACAACATCAGAATAGGTTTGTTTAGCTTGCATTGATCCGAATCAATGCAGTCACATCAATTGATCACACCAATAAAGAACGAAAATACGATGTACGTATATGCCATCCGCATTCGCCACTGGGTCCCGTCATCACCCGTTAGGTTACTTAACTAACGACAGAGCGGGGACTGGACTAGCGCGGATGCAAAACATATACAACATCTACTAGTATATATATCAATATATAATAATCGCTCAAGGCATGATAAAATGCAACATCACAGAAATGTAATAAGTATCACAGAACAATACAGATATCTGGGATCCCCGGGTTTCATAGAGCCGCTACTGAAACCCGACATTCCCCTGGTCGTGTGGATAGCTTGTGCAATGAAATCCTAGACCCCTACGGGCGCGGCAAGTTACCCGCAAAAACCTGAAGCGAGGCAACCCCTTCAACAACGTGAATGGACCACCCAGCACTTCACGGAATCCGGTAACTTGAGCACCCCTCCTTGGGTCAACCTGTACCCCCTACGAGTGCGGCGAATAACCCGCCAATTCTAGAGTGAAGCCCCCTCCGTCTCAACGCCATGAGATGCGAGCCCGTTGCCCTCTAGAACCCGGCTACCCGTGCACCCCTCCGCGGGGTAATCCTAGTACAGAAAGTAAAATATACATACAACGGGTACATCGACCTCAGCCCGGTCGTGCCCCAAAAGAATAATATATAAACAGGCAGTGACGGCAGTCCACATGTCGGACGCTCGTCCCGCAATATCAAATGTACATATACAACCAAACTGTACTAACATTGCTCCCAGGCTATCCACCACGACAAATCCGCAACATCACAGCACAACACAGAACATCAACGTGAATGTCACGTTCGCAAATCCGTCTAAAAGGGCTATACCAGTTAAACAGGATTTGTCGATCAAGTGACATTCACGGTCGCAGATATAATGTAAATACTGTGAACTAACATGTTTTAAATTTTTGATCGACTAAATTTTCCGAAGTGGGCCCCAAGCACAACTGTAGCACTCAAAATAAATCTGGGCCCAAACAGAATATACCAAAAACCCCATTTACAAGTCAGAGACTTGATTTAGAGAGGTTTTGTCGATCAAAAATATTTACCGCAATCAAGAACGGCGTCGCATGAAGCTAGCCGGTGAATACGAGTCGGTCCACAGGGATTTTGTAATTTTCCTTTAAGTTCTTACGAGCTAATTCCAAATGGTGTTGGTCTTTTTTAATTAGATCTAAAACGAAGTTGTGTTCTACTAGGATTAGAAACTTGATAGGATTAGGTTTAGGCAAAGTTTGGTAAACAAAGATTCTCACCTCTTTTCAATGCCTTAATTTAGATTTGATTTTAGGGGTTATGGTAAATTTTAATAGAGGGGATTAGGATGATTGGGAAGATGTGCTTCCTCTAGATCCTTGTCCTTCCTTTATTAACCTGTACCCTAACCTCCATGGAAAACTCACAACTCCGGTCTTTTATACTACGGATCGCCGTTACCTCGAGGGTAGAGTGCCGTAGGGAGCGGAAGATGAGAGTATGCATGGAGTCCTAATATTCATAATAGATTAGCAAAGAAAAGAGATGAGAGATCTTCATCTCTCAAACCCTTCCCTATTCCTAACCCCAACAAGCGAGGAAACTACTCGCTCATTGAGGGAATTAAGAAAGATATAATTTTTGTTTTGTTTTTATTAAAGAGAAGAAACATCTATTGCAAGTTAATAAAATTCTAAACTAAATTAAACTAAGGCAAGTAAAGAATTTACCTAAGGCAGATATAAAAAAAACTAGAACTAGGGCAAGAAAAATAACCTACTTACGATTGATGCGCTCTAACTTCAAGAAAACAGAATTTTATTCATGAATAGAGGCATGAGAAAATACAAGGGTTTGGGTTCTATTTATAGGACATAGAAACCCTAGGGCAACAGTTGATACGCATGTCTACAATTACAAATATACCCTCATAAAATCTTTTCAGCGCCGTAAACGAGTTTTGGTAAAATTTTCTGGAGGCACGGGTATAGAACGGCCGCGGAACCGCGGCATGGGTAGGCCTTGGGCCGCGGTTCCGCGGTCCTTTGGTGAGCTTGGATGCTGAGACTTTTTGTGCTTGTTTGTGGCTTCCTGGGCTTATATATTCTTTGGTTCATTTCTCTGGTGGGCTTCTACATTGGTTCCAGATCTTCAGTGAAAAACTTGTAGCGGTCTTTTAACCGTTTGCCTTGACATTTTGGACCTTGCACTGCCTTATTGATTGTAAACTGTTCTTCGTCTAGGCTTGACTAGGATCCTTCTATTTGTTGGCCAAAAGTCCCTTTTTCTGTCGTCTTTTGTCTTTTTCATTGTTTTCTCTCCAAAAACCTGTAACCTGTACTATGTAGCAGACATGCGTCAAAAGCACCTGTTTTTATTGTAAAATGCGTAAGAATGGGGATTGTAAAATGCAATATTATGATATGAACAAATACCCCCAAACTTATCTTTTGCTCATCCTCGAGCAAACTTATTTTTTATTCTCGATAAAAATCTAACCTAGCCGCACTTTCGCAGGGAAACGCGATTGCACTGAGCACGTGCAACAAGCCGTTAAACCTCTAGGTGTCCCTAGTAGGAGGAGTGTTGTCTCCTGAGGGTTTTCAGCGCATACTACCCACAAAATCCTATCAATTTGGCTTTTCGACCTTTTGTTTTCAAATTAGGTTTTCTAACAAGGAATTCTATTATCGTCGACTCGTAAATTATCCACCCATATTCTTCGCACTTCCTCATCATTTAACTTAAGATTATATATGTTCTGCAGACCTATTTAGCTTTCGGCATCTCTTAAGTTTTCCTTCGAGGGTTCCATCTCCACTTAGGAATTTTTATCAACTTTACTAAAGATACAAGTTCTATTCTTCATTCATTTCTCTTATCTAAACTCTAATCACATATCCCCACGTGTGTGTAAATATCACCCCTACACTTGGAAATTCAAATCAAGCAATCGTACTCTTTTCCATTGTCCAAAGCACTTATTAATTGTTGAATTTCGCTTACACATCCTTCATGCGACCGTTAATACTTCTTGAGGTACCAACAACCGATTACAAGATGTTTTAGCACTTTAAAGCGTACTTCCTAGTCTTGTAACACCCAAGGCTTTAGCAGTGACTCCCAAACCAGTTGGTCTAAGGCACTAGGTGATGAAGCACCCTCGCTAAATATTTTCTATTATTTTTAGCCTTAAGTAATCACAAAAATCAGTGTCCATTTTTTTCCTTTATTCACTTTTTTTTCATTTTTTATTGTGCTGAGGACTTTAGACAAGAGCATTTCAAGGTCTCCTCTACTATTCCAATTTTCAAGGTACGTGATTGTGCAATTTGTAGGGTATACGTTTTCAGAATCTGGACTTAAGCTAGGAATTTATCTTTCAAACTTGTACTCTAATAAAAGTTTCAAAACTTTTCCTTCGTTTCGACTTAGCCCAAGAAGTGAACTCAAAATTTGCCTATTTCTAAATAAACTACAAAGACATATACTTTCTATCGTTAAATTTTAAGGAAGGTTATTTTTAGGGTTTTTAATTTACTAAGTCTAAGATCTAGTTGTTCCTAGCTAGTTGACCTATTTATCAAACTCAAGTCAATTAACCAAAATTGAATACATTAATTTTTATAATTTTTGAAATTTTTCAATTTTTATGGGTTTTTCATTTTCTAATTTTTTTTTTTATTTTTTCAAATTTTTCAAATTTTAATGATTTTTATATAAAGGTGCAATGCAAAAATATACATATGAATGCAAAGAAAGAAAACTTACCGAGCATACCCCCAAACTTAAACTGGACAGTGTCCTCACTGTCATGCTGCACGAAGTGGGTCGATAATGTCGGCAATTATATTTACATAATATACACACCCCCAAACTTATTTGAAACGATGTTTTGGAAAAAGTTAATTGGAAATTCGGGGGTGAAAGTGGAGGAAAATTAATCAGTGTAGATCGGCTCCTGTAAAAACAGGAGCTCTTCCGATGGGTCCGCTGTGAAGAACGGTTTCAATCGATGCCCATTCACTTTGAATAAAGTACCGTCTTCAGGATTTTCAAGATCAACCGCACCGTGCGGATAAACGGTGCGGAATACAAAAGGTCCTCCCCATCTAGAACGGAGCTTGCCGGGGTGATAATGTAACCGAGTATCATAGAGTAAAACCTGTTGACCAGGTTTAAATGTCTTTCGCAAAAGGTGTTTATCGTGGAACACCTTAACTCGGTTTTTAGCAATTATGTCTTTATCATATGCCTCATCCCGCAGCTCTTCTAGTTCATTCAACTGCAGATTTCGGTTGCTGCCCGCATCTCCTAAAGATAAATTCAGCTCTTTGATAGCCCAAAAAGCCTTGTGCTCAATTTCTACTGGGAGGTGGCAAGCCTTCGCGTAAACAAGCTGGTATAGAGACATGCCAAGATCGGTCTTGTATGCAGTACGGAAAGCCCATAGTGCATCGACCAATTTGAGTGACCAATCCTTACGGTTTTTAGAAATCGTTTTCTCCAAGATTTGCTTAATTTGCCGATTAGAGACCTCGGCTTGCCCACATGTTTGGGGATGGTATGGCGTTGACAGCTTATGGGTGATAGAATATTTGCGTATTAAGGACTCAAAAGTCCTATTGCAAAAGTGAGAACCATTATCACTTATTATCACGCGAGGGTGCCCAAATCGAGAAAAGATGTGTTCTTTAAGAAATCGAACGACAACCTTGTTGTCGTTCGTTCGACTAGGCACAGCCTCGACCCACTTTGAAACGTAGTCAACAGCCAAAAGAATATACACATTTCCAAAAGAGTTAGGAAATGGTCCCATGAAGTCTATACCCCAAACATCAAAAATGTCCACAACCAAAATTGGTTGGAGCGGCATTTCATTTCTCCGCGATATCTGGCCCAAGTGTTGGCACCGGGAGCAAGTCTTGCAATATTCATATGCATCCTTGAAGAGTCGTGGCCAATAGAAACCACATTGCAAGACTTTCTCGGCTGTCTTCTTTGGGCCAAAATGCCCGCCACATGCTTGATCGTGGCAAAAAGACAGCACACTCTTAACCTCATTTTCCGGTACACACCGACGAATGATTTGGTCGGAACAGTATTTAAAAAGGTAAGGTTCATCCCAGTAAAAATGCTTTACTTGGGACAAGAATCGAAGTTTATCCTGTTTTGACCAATTGTTAGGTATCAAGCCGGTGGCTAAGTAGTTTACAATATCGGCGAACCATGGTTCGCAAGAGACGGTCAAGAGTTGCTCATCGGGGAAAGCATCAATGATAGGAAGTTCAAGTGTAGGCGAAGAAGGAAGTCGTGAAAGGTGATCGGCCGCTACGTTTTCACATCCTTTTTTGTCCCTTATGACAAGGTCAAATTCTTGTAGCAAAAGGATCCAACGTATGAGCCTCGATTTAGCATCCTTCTTCACAAAAAGGTGGCGAAGAGCTGAATGATCCGTGTACACAATAACTGGAGAGCCGATTAAATAAGGCCGAAATTTTTCAAGTGCAAACACAACCGCTAAAAACTCTTTTTTTGTCGTTGTGTAGTTTAATTGGGCCTTATTTAATGTTCGGCTAGCGTAATAAATCACGTGAGGCATCTTATTAATGTGTTGTCCAAGAACAGCACCAATGGCAAAATCTAATGCGTCGCACATGATTTCGAAAGGGTGCGTCCAGTCTGGAGATGAAAGAATGGGCGCAGAAATGAGAGAGTGTTTCAAAGACTCGAACGCTTTTATGCAAGTTGAGTCGAAATCAAAAGTTGTGTCCTTAGCCAATAAGAGAGTCAAGGGTCTAGCAATCTTGCTAAAATCCTTGATGAACCGTCTATAAAAACCGGCATGCCCAAGGAAATCTCGGATATCTTTGATGCATGTAGGAGGAGGAAGATTAGAAATGACTTCAACTTTGGCTCTATCAACCTCTATGCCGTTTTGCGAGATGACATGTCCTAAGACAATGCCTTCTCGTACCATAAAGTGTCATTTCTCCCAATTCAAAGTTAGGTTCTTATCCCTACAGCGAGTAAGAACCGCGTCAAGATGTCGTAAACACTCGTCGAAGGAGTCACCGAAAATGGAGAAATCATCCATAAAGATTTCCAAAAACTTCTCCACTATGTCCGAAAAGATCCCCATCATACACCGCTGAAATGTAGCGGGTGCATTGCATAACCCAAAGGGCATGCGACGATAAGCAAAAGTGCCAAAGGGACAAGTAAATGTGGTCTTGTCTTGATCCTCTTTGGCTATGGGGACTTGGTTATAACCGGAATAGCCATCTAAAAAGCAGTAGAACTCGTGCCCCGCCAGTCGTTCTAGCATTTGGTCAATGAAAGGTAAAGGAAAGTGGTCCTTCCTTGTCGCGGCATTGAGTTTTCGGTAGTCGATGCAAACTCGCCACCCTGTTTGGGTGCGAGTGGGAATTAACTCATTTGCCTCATTGGTAATGACCGTGATGCCCGATTTCTTTGGCACGACATGAATGGGGCTAACCCATTGGCTATCCGAGATAGGGTAAATGATACCACTATCAAGACATTTAACAATCTCCTTCTTAACTGCCTCTTTCATAATGGGGTTGAGGCGTCTTTGTGGATCCCTTGCCGGCTTGGCATCATCCATCAAGTGTATATGATGTTCGACTATGAGGGGACTAATCCCCTTGATGTCCGCCATAGACCGGCCGAAAGCTTGCCGATTATTGTGTAAGACCATTAAAAGAGCCTTCTCTTGCTCGAGAGCTAGAGAGGCAGATATGATAACGGGTAAGGTCTCATTCTCACCTAGATAAGCATATTTTAGGTGCGACGGCAAAAGCTTTAGTTCGAGTTTAGGTGGTGAAACAATAGATGGTAACAATGGAGTAACTGTTTCAAACTCGAAGGATTCCATCAAAGGTTCAAATCGAGTGTACGCTACCGAGTCGGATGGTTCAACTAACTCATCCGAAAAAGCAAAAGACTCAAACTCGGGTGGAGAGTCTTCAAGATCGTCAACAAAGGTGAAACACTCATAATTTTTGTCCGTCGTGAAAGCTGTGTCGGATTCTAGGAGGAACGCACTAATGGCGTCAACATTGCTGTGATCAAACATAAAATTTTCGAACTCACAGTCTTCCTCCGCGATCTCATTGATCGAGCAAACATCAAGTACGCTAGAATTAGGCTCACAAGGCTGACTTCCTTTCTTGAAAATGTTGAGTTCAACTGTCATATTGCCAAAAGATATATTCATTGAACCGTTACGACAGTTGATTACTGCGTTAGAAGTCGCGAGGAATGGTCGACCAAGTATCACCGGAATTTGATTACGGGGGGTTAGCGACAGGTTGTGTATCCAAAACAATAAAGTCAACGGGGAAAATGAAATCCCCTACTCTAATTAACACATCCTCCAACTCTCCCCTAGGATGGGTGATTGATCGGTCGGCCATTTGGAGAGTACAATGAGTGGGCTTAAGCTCTCCAACGCCTAATTGTTCGTACACCGAATAAGGTAGCAAATTGACACTAGCACCAAGATCTAATAGTGCTCTATTGATGGTCTTGTTCCCAATTGTGATCGAAATAGTAGGAAAACCGGGGTCCTTGTGCTTTGGGGGTAAAGAATTGACAAGAGCATCACTAACAGCACTAGCCACAAAAACTTTCTTTGGTACTTGTGACTTCCTCTTTTTGGTGCATAAGTCCTTTAAGATTTTTGCATATGAAGGAACTTGTTGGATTGCATCCAAAAGAGGGATATTTATGCTAACCTGTTTGAACAACTCTACAATCTTCTCCATCTGTGGAGTTGGTTTATTGGATCTCAATCGATTTGGAAAAGGAACATTTTGAAAAGTTGTTGAGTCCAATTTTTGCGGATCGGATTGTTGGGTTGGAACGGAACCCCGTGTAGATGTGTTCGTGTTGTGAGAAGTGGGTTCGTTCGAGCTAGAAGAAGTAGAGCCATGTGAAGGATGGAGAATAGGCTCTAACGAAGAAGAAGAAGAAGAAGAAGAAGGTGAAGAAGATGAAGAAGGACCACCGGCAGGGGTGTCATGATTAATACCCACATTGTTTTGCAGCACTTTTCCGGATCTCAACGTGGTCACAGCATTTACGTTATGATTCTGCTGTTCATGTGCAACATGTGCGTGACCGGGATTTGGGAGTGGTTGAGACGGAAGCTTTCCTTTTTCTCGCTCTTTCAATGTTGCGTTGAGTTATGCAATTTGTGCCTCAATAGATTTGATGCTTTGATCGTGTGAGGCACTGTTTTGCACTAAAGATTGAACAGAAGTCTCTATCCTAGTTGTGGACTGTGCAGATTGCTTTAGGAACGCTTCTAGACTTCTTTCGAGCGACCTAACAGCATTTTGAGGGGGAACAAAATTGTTGGGTACAAAATTATTCATTTGATTAGGGTAAGGTTGTTGTTGGAGAGGTTGCTGAAATTGAGTTTGTGGAGGTGCTTGTTGTTGTGGAGGAGGAGGCCTTTGAAAATTGTTATTTCCTTGGAATTGTTGATTTTGGTTCCAAGCGAAATTTGGGTGGCTCTTCCAACCCGGATTGTATGTTGAAGAGTATGGATCGTTTCTTTGTCGTTGCTGAAAGGCAGCATTGACTTGATCCTGTCCTTGAGTAGATGCAGTGTAAGGACACTCTTCTATGAGATGTGATGGATCCGAACAACAAGCACAAACAGTTCGTGGAGGCACAACAGGGGCAGGAGAAGGCGCTGAGATTTTGGTCTCAAGCGCTTCTAGCTTTTTCGTAAGAGCGGCCACCTCGGCCTTCATAGCAATCGACATCTTTACTTGATGTATCCCTGCCCTAGGTTGACCAATAGAAGAAGATGATGATGTGGTCTTGGTGCTCTCCCGCTGAATTGTTTGTTCACTAAGATCCTCAAGAAACTGCCACGCTTCCTCACTAGACTTGGATAGAAAGTGACCTTGACAAATAGTTTCTAGCAACTGCTTTGTTGCCGGGTTCAATCCCTCGTATAATTTTTGGCAAAGTTGCCAACTTTCGATCCTATGATGAGGGCATTGAACGAGTAGGTCTTTGAATCTTTCAAAACACTTCCAAAATGGTTCGGAAGGAAACTGTGAAAATTGTATAATCTCATTACGGATTTTAGCAGTTTTGTGATGAGGATAGAACATTTTAAGAAAAGCTTTCAAAAACTCGTCCCAATTCCTAATTGAATGTGATGCGGTGCTGTATAGCCACTTCTCGGCTAGGTCACATAAGGTGAAAGGAATGACCCTTAGCCTTATAGCGTCATCACTTAATTGGGTCGTTTTCATCATAGCGCAAACGTTTTGGAATTTATTGATAAAGATATATGCATCTTCGGATTCCAAACCATGAAACTTAGGCAGCATATTGATGAAGTGGGGTTTGATCTCAAAATTGTCCCCATTAGCCGGTGGGAGGGAAAGACAAGTAGGAAGGGCGGTGCGGACGGGGTAGAAAAGATCCTGGAGCGCGACTCGTGCGGGCGCTTCAACAGGCGGGAGATTCGGGTTATTCGCACCTAGAGGTGGAATCATTCCCGTCGGTAAGGTGTTGTTAGGATTGTATCCCGACATACCTTCGGAAGAAGAATGTGATGGTGAAAGTGAAGAAGTGGACAGGATTTCGACTTCGGAGTCGAAAGGTTTGTCGGTCGGTACCAACGAAACACGGACTAATCGGGCGCTAGGGTCCCTAGTCCAACCGGACATACACTAAGAGGGTTAGTGCAGTCGAAAGATTAAAGTCAGAATGTGGAGGTAAGAAAACGTCAATAAGAAGAAGTGGGTGCAAAGATTTCTTTAGCGACAAGTTGCAAGTTTTGAAAAGATTTTTTTTCTTTTTTTTATGTGAGCTTTTGCAAAAAGATTTTTGAAAAAACTTTTGACACAAATGCAATTAACCACAAATGCACAATCAGGCCTAGGTCTAGGGTCACCTAGGTCAGCTAGACAGCTCCTAACTGTTCCAAAGGGCTAGAGATAAGACCTCAAACCGCCTCTTCACCGCCATTGCGGCCAGGTAAGTGCCAGGTAAGTGGAAAGGAACCACACTGTGGGCTTAATTAAAAACCACTAGCCTTGACACACTTGCCTAGGCACCGCAAAGACAAGTTAGGATAAACGGCCGATGCCTATACTAGTCCTCTGTCCTATTGAGGGCGACGTCCTTAGGGCTGAGTCTAATATTTTTTAATTAAGAGTGGTCAATGCAAATGCTTTAAGTGGTTTCTGGGGTCCTGGGAAGGGTGATGAAATCCCCACCCAATCTGAATTGTTCTATAGCCCCTTAAAGTCAGATTAAAGTATGCAAAGCAGTAAATCACTTGCAATCAATTTGCTATTTAGCGCGGCGCAAAGAATCCTGCAGAAAATCAATTATTGGAAGGGGGAAGAAGATTTTAGCGCAAAGAATCCTGCAGAAGATTTGGCAAAAGATGTATGGGGATTTGCAGAGGGGAGAATGAGAAATCAAACCGTGCAAAGATTTTGCGCTGAAGCCAATAACCCACCGCGGAACCGCGGTTTAATGCGCAGTTAGGCCGCGGTTTCGCGGTCTTGTCAAGGGGTCAGCTTCTGAAAAACTTTCTGTAGCTCCGACTCTCCAATCCTCTTCTGTTATGATGTACCCTTTTTGATTAGCCTTCTGTGTTGTTTCAGATCCGTCAATCCTGCAAAGATCCACAAAGAAAACCCTTCAAACAATAAAAGATGATAGAATTTTTATAATTTTGATTTTTCAAATTTTTATGATTTTTTTTTCTTTTATATTAACCCGAAATTACAAAAAGGAAATTTTACGCCATCCCCGGCAACGGCGCCATTTGATTTAGAGAGGTTTTGTCGATCAAAAATATTTACCGCAATCAAGAACGGCGTCGCATGAAGCTAGCCGATGAATACGGGTCGGTCCACAAGGATTTTGTAATTTTCCTTTAAGTTCTTACGAGCTAATTCCAAATGGTGTTGGTCTTTTTTAATTAGATCTAAAACAAAGTTGTGTTCTACTAGGATTAGAAACTTGCTAGGATTAGGTTTAGGTAAAGTTTGGTAAACAAAGATTCTCACCTCTTTTCAATGCCTTAATTTAGATTTGATTTTAGGGGTTATGGTAAATTTTAATAGAAGGGATTAGGATGATTGGGAAGATGTTCTTCCTCTAGATCCTTGTCCTTCCTTTATTAACCTGTACCCTAACCTTTATGGAAAACTCACAACTCCGGTCTTTTATACTACGGATCACCGTTACCTCGAAGGTAGAGTGCCGTAGGGAGCGGAAGATGAGAGTATGCATGAAGTCCTAATATTCATAATAGATTAGCAAAGAAAAGAGATGAGAGATCTTCATCTCTCAAACCCTTCCCTATTCCTAACCCCAACAAGCGAGGAAACTACTCGCTCATTGAGGGAATTAAGAAAGATATAATTTTTGTTTTGTTTTTATTAAAGAGAAGAAACATCTATTGCAAGTTAATAAAATTCTATACTAAATTAAACTAGGGCAAGTAAAGAATTTACCTAAGGCAGATATAAAAAAAACTAGAACTAGGGCAAGAAAAATAACCTACTTACGATTGATGCGCTCTAACTTCAAGAAAACAGAATTTTATTCATGAATAGAGGCATGAGAAAATACAAGGATTTGGGTTCTATTTATAGGACATAGAAACCCTAGGGCAACAGTTGATACGCATGTCTACAATTACAAATATACCCTCATAAAATCTTTTCAGCGTCGCAAACAAGTTTTGGTAAAATTTTCTGGAGGCACAGGTATAGAACGGCCGCGGAACCGCGGCATGGGTAGGCCTTGGGCCGCGGTTCCGCGGCCCTTTGGTGAGCTTGGATGCTGAGACTTTTTGTGCTTGTTTGTGGCTTCCTGGGCTTATATATTCTTTGGTTCATTTCTCTGTTGGGCTTCTACATTGGTTCCAGATCTTCAATGAAAAACTTGTAGCGGTCTTTTAACCGTTTGCCTTGACATTTTGGACCTTGCACTGCCTTATTGATTGTGAACTGTTCTTCGTCTAGGCTTGACTAGGATCCTTCTATTTGTTGGTCAAAAGTCCCTTTTTCTGTCGTCTTTTGTCTTTTTCACTGTTTTCGCTCCAAAAACCTGTAACCTGTACTATGTAGCAGACATGCGTCAAAAGCACCTGTTTTTATTGTAAAATGCGTAAGAATGGGGATTGTAAAATGCAATATTATGATATGAACAAGACTTACTGTAAAAATTTGGTGCAGCAAGGAGTTAAAATGGCGGCGGAACCGCGGCCAATGCATGGGTTTGGCCGCGGTTCCGCGGTGGAACAGTGCCATCGAGCTACCAAATTTTCACAGAATGCTTAGAAAGCCCTGCACGATTTTCTGACATGCCCAGAAAAATTTTTAGAGCACAAAATAAAATCGACAGAAACTGGACTTGAAAATGCGGTTTTTAGAAAATCCGTTCGATCGAACTTGTAAACACTTTAGAGCAAGCTAGACTAGGTTAATTGCCTGGCTCTGATACCAATGTAAGTGCACGGCAGCGCCCCGGCTGTCTGTCCGAGGCCAAAATGCGGAAACAAAAACTTTTCTTTACTTAGAAACTGGCGCTACCGCGGACTATAAACCCGGATCGGACCATTAACCTACTACTAGCTAACTAGAGAAAGGGTAGAGAGCTATACCGAGCGATCTGTGTCCTTCGGTCTTCGGCCACCATCCCGATCTCCTCGCGGAATCTCCGGTCTCGATCTCCTCATCGGAAAGGGCACCACATCGCCGAGTCTTTTTACGGGCTCCCACCTCTGGACCGAGGCAACTTGGGCACGAAGTTGGCGAGCCGACGTGTCCAAGAATGTTGTAGGCTAAGTGTAGAACTCTATGTCTCATGGGGTTATAAGAAGTTGCCATTTGGAAGTGGAGGTCAAGGAGAAACTTTTAGATGGAGCTATCTCATTTTTGTGCAAGCAAAAAAGATACAAATCCCTCACCAAAATTTTTAGACCGCCCCCTTACAAGAATGGCCGGCCATGATATTGTCAAGGGGAGAGAGACAAAAGTCAAAGGGGGGAAGCAATAATGCAAGCAAGAGAAAAGGGTGATGATTAGGAATAATCATCACCACAAAGTCTCACCCCAAAACCCATCACTCAACCCATCATAGCAAGCAATGATGAACAAAGAAGTCAAATGATGGTTGAACCATCATGAAGCTATCATCACAAAAACAACCCTCCAAATTGCTAATTTGCACATTTGCAAATAAGCCCCCTTCCACCAATTTTCAGCCAATGAAAGAAACAAAAGAAAATGGCCGAAACGGAAAGCAAACTGGCAACTTCAAAAAATCGATCCCGTAATAAATTACAGGAAAACCCCGCGACTGTATATACATACCCGCATTTGTATTCCGACCGAATACAAATGCAATGATACAAAATCTACACTGTACAATACTAGGATCCGGCTTAAACCAAAGCCCGCTAGTATTATCCGTCCGATCATGATCCGTGAAATACTGCACATATATGATCGAACCCTGCCATATATCCATACGGCCTCTACAGCGTTTCGCCCGAAACTTGAGAAACTATCTGTGGGGGACTCTAAAGACTCGTCAATACTTTGGCTGTGGATTTAACTACTAGCACGTCAGAGGTATTAGCCATACGTAACGGGCTACCAGGTATTGACCAAAAGGGACGTCGATGAGCGAACTCATCCTGACACCCTACTGAGCCTGTCAGTGACAATATCCGTACAGTCCGGTCCGTTCGTCTATGAGCATCGCATGGCGGGCCTAGGGGGTTGGTAAAAGTCAGACCCCCAAAAGCGGTACAAGTCGTGTCGGAGTATAGCCCAGAACACCTTGAGATACTACTGAATACCTACCGGTAAATCTCCTGCCTTGGTCAAGGACTTCGTGTAATGGCTCTCCTAGACACAGCGCGACCTCACCCCCAATACCGGGAGAGACGAACCCCTGCAGATCCGCTCACTGCCTCCATGTGGCTCGGGACTGTACCCAACTAAAACCTGTTTGCACGACTCCTTTGAGCCGTGGTAGGATAGTAATCAAAGCACAGTAGGAACTCACACGAGACAAATGACGATCTCAGGTCGATGAACTAACCTGTACACATGTCACCAGGGAACTGCCATCTGACGTCAGGTATAATACCAACTAGCATGTTCCCGGCGAGTCCTGTCCGGTGTACTGATAACCCAATGAGCACATGTATACATCTTAGGTGAACCAACTGACACCAGTGGCTTGTGAGACCGGCCACCGCCCCTCGTCGGGGTCTCGACTGTATACACTAGTCTACTCTGGAGTATCGATGCCCTGTCTCGAAAACTCCCACGACTAGGGACCTTTTAAGGATGTGCTTATAGACCCCAGCTCCCACGTATATGATCGCCATCATACTGCTGGCCGTCAAGCAAGAATCCTAAGGGCTCTACCAACATGCAATAGTGATCTGTAATGTCACCTAAAGCAGTACACGTTGATAAAGATAAACCAGATAGCATACTATCATCTTGAGTAAGACTGTCCTACCGGCATAGGTCTTCCCTCAATCATTGCAATCACGTGCCTGTGATCCAATAATTGACTCTGACGGCACTATCTCCAACAGCGTGTCCGCGGGGAGGCAGAATATTCAATGAACGATTTTTCAAAGCTCGCAATACCGACTTGAACTCCATGATCGTTGCTAAACCCTAACTAGCTAACAAGCAATGAGGTTTAACTACTCGAATAGAAGTTATACCTCACCATACCAAGTCCTTCGGGTCTTCTTCACTGTCCTCCACCTCGTCATCCGCTCCAAGGATCGGAACGGATCGGGCAACCTCTACGGCCTCCTCGAGTCAAAGACGATCCACCCGAGAGTCTATAGTCCGAGCTCCTACCTCGAATCTGAGATAACTACGGCTTCTAGCTCGCTAAACTAGAAGTCCTAAAGGGTGTAGAGTGAGAAGATGAGTTACTTTGTCTCTTAAAACCCTAGGCTTCTCAACACATGAGAGGATTAGAGTTAAAGGTAGAAGATGTGAGATTAAGGAAGTGATAGTGAAGAATAAACATTTAGTAAAGGCTTGGCTGCCTTGTGACCATTTGTGATGAATAATGCATATCAATAATGCTCACACAAAATATCTAGTATGCACACAAATATCTCAATGTGAGTCACAAGGTGAGTCATGCAAGACTCACCAAGTGGCCATGTCTCGATAAATGTAAACCTCCACCTCATTCCTCCACCTCATAATCTTTAATCAAAAAGATTAAACCCTAATTAGGTCATCTTCTAGAAACTTTCTCGAGTAAATTATGAGAATGCCCCTCATCCGTATATACATACCCGCATCCGCATTCCGAAGAATATGAATACAAAGAGACGAAAATAATCCATCAATACAATACTAGAATCCGGCTTAAACCAAAGCCCAGTAGTATTATCCGCCCGATTATCATACGCGCACAAGTGCACGTACGTGATCGAATCCCTACCGTAAAACCATACGGCCTCTACACCTTTTGCCGGTGCAGGGAAACTCTCTATGTGAGACTCTAAAGACTCGAAACTACGCTGGCAGTGGGTTTAATTACAAGCCGCAAGCGGTACTAGCTGCACGTAACGGCTACCCAGGTATATGTCGATAAGACTGCCGATGAGCAAACTCATACGAACTCCTACTGAGCCTATCTGTGACAATCTCCGTACGGTCCGGTTTGTTCGTCTAAGAGTATCGCATATCGGGCTTAGGGGGCGGTAATCGTCAGACCCCTAATAGCGCAATAAGTCATGTCGGAGTGTAGCCCAAAACACCTTGAGAAACTACTGGAATACCTACCAGTAAATCTCGCTTGCCTTGGCCAAGGACTTAGTGTAATGGCCTTCCGAACACAGCGCGATATCAACCCCTAATACCGGGAGAGACGAATCCTATCTAACCACCACTGCCTCCAAGTGCTTCGGGACTGCACCAACCTACTACCTGTTTGCACGACTCCTTTAAGCCATGGTAGGGTAGTAATCAAAGTACAGTGGGAACACACTCGAGGCGAAGTAGCAGTGTCAAGTTGACGGACTAAGCTGTACTCATGTCACCTAGGAACTGCTACCCGACGATAGGTATAATACCCACCAACAGTTCCCGACGAGTCCTGTCCGGTGTACTCATAACCTAATGAGCACCTGCATACTATCTCCAGTACGACGTACTAATGGCTATGGGACAGACCATCTCCCCTGCCGGGATGAGAAGCGTATATACTAGTCTACTGTGAAGTATCGATGCCCCGTCTTGATAATCCTTCGACTAGGGACCTGTATAGGATGTGCTTATAGACTACCCAACCCCTACTAGTGTGACTGCCATCACAACGCTGGTAATCAAGCAAAGATCCTAAGGGCTCTACCAATATGTATAAGCGATATGCTAAGAAAACACATGCACATATTGAGGTAGAAACAAACCAGGTAGCATACTACCATTTCGAGCAGGACTGTTACTATATCCGTGTATATCCCAAGCTCCCATTAAGTAATATACAATCCGGTATGATACAATAATGGCCTCTAGGGCATATATCACTAACAACTCATTCTTTAATGAGCACATGTATACAATCTTTGGTGTCAAACATCAGTGGCTATGGGATTAACCATCGCCCCGGTCGGGATCAAGAAACGTATACACTAGTCTAAACTGGAGTACTGATGCCCAGTCTCGATACTTCTACGACTAGGGATATTTAAAGATGTGCTTATGCACTATTCATGCACCACTAGTATGATCCTTATCATAATCTTGTAGTCAAGTATAGATCCTATGGGCTTTATCATTATATATTAGCGGCACGTCATAATAAGTAAAACGTATATACATGAATGATAAAGACAAACCAGATAGCATACTATCATTTCGAGAAAGATTGTTCTATCTGTATAGGTCATCCTTCAATTACAGCAATTGGCATCTTCCAATTACAATAATTACCTTGAGGGCATTATATCCAACAAATACTTCATTTGAAGTATATATGGCATTTTCATTTGAAATGTAAGTGGAAACACTTCGTTTGAAGTGTGAATAAAACACTTCGTTTGAAGTGTAAGTGGGACATCCTAGATGGGGTCTACATCACTGTGTGGGTGGGACACCTTTGATAGGTCCACACCACTTCAATTGAAGTATAGGTGGGACCCCTAGGTCGGGGCCACACCTTATGCATAGAAAAAAAATATTTTTGTTTCAGGGAAGCTCTTTTAAGGCCTGAAGATTTCGGGAGAGGGTCCTGAAGCAGCCAGGAGGCCTATTTAAGGCCTCCCGGTGACTGTGTCAAGGCTATGTCAGACTTTAGATGAAACTTATATATTTGAGTTTCATGCACAAAATGAGAATGTGATGTATCATTCTCAATGTTAGTGCAAATTGAACATATGGATTTGTATTCAAGATATGAAAAATATGGCTTTTGAGCCATGTTTTTTGCCATGAATGCAGTGTTTTTGGTACTGTATTCACTAGAATAGATGTGTTTTGCATATCTGATAGATGGATAGGGTATTCTTATTCACAATTCAGGAGACATGATTTCTATGTCTCATGAATAGGGTTTTTCTATTCATAGATCAGGAGACATGATTTTCATGTCTTATGAATAGGGTTTTCCTATTCATAGAATAAAAATCAGACATGTATTTCATGTTTGAAATGATAAACATGGTTTTCCTGTTCACGGATATCCTAAAGACATATTTTCATATCTTAAGGAATGAATGATATTTCCATTCATATGATCTCAGAGACACATATATATATGTCTCAGAGTGAATAGAGTGTTCTACTAATTATTTTTGTTTAAGAGAAGGAAACATAGGGTTTTGACCTATGTTATTCAAAAAATAACTTATCTATTTCTATTTATATGTAAGAAAATAGGGTGGCCTATTTCTCAAATATGCTGAATATGGGGTGATCCATATTCTTGGTTCACTTCATGGGGATTCAAGAACACTCTTGTGTTCTAGATCTTCATATTTCTGAAGAAAACCATAGACAGCTTTCAAGTTCCTCCATTGGAGATGAAAACTTATATAAGTTTTCACGGATCTTTTATGAATCCTTGTGTTCTAGATCTTCATATTTCTGAAGAAAACCACAGTCAAGGCTTTCAAGTTCCTCCATTGGAGATGAAAACTTATATCAGTTTTCACGAATCTTTTATGAATCCTTGATTGGAGAGATAGAGAGATAAAGATAGAGAAAGAAAGTATAAGAAGAAAAGAGAGGAATGAGACTTCCATTCTTGTAACCCTCACCTTCTTCTTCTTCTTCTTCTTCTTCTTCAAAAGCTATGAGCGATTGGAAATTCTCTTTAGAATTTCTATCTCTTGATCCCCCTTCTTTTATGTTGACAGAAGGGCATATATATCCCTTTAAGAGTGTGGAGTGGTTGTAACTACTCCCCATGATTTGAGGGTGAATGGGGAAGAAACCCCACCACTTTCTTCTTAAAAATAGGTCAAATTGTCTATTTTAGGGGGGTCCCAAAATCCAAAAAGGGTCTCCCAGAACCTAAAAAAGGGTCCGGAATCAAAATGGGCCTCCCGAAACTAAAAAGTGCCTCCTGGCATCCATGGTAGGCCTCCCGGAACTCAAATAAGGTCTTCCGAAACCCAAAAAGGGGGTCCCGAAATCTGAAATCTGTATGCGCAAGGTTCAGTGATTTGGTCATAAATTCCTCTAAAAAGGTCTAAACAATACACCGTTTGATTTTCTAGAAACTAGACTCAATGTTCTTTCAAATGAATACTCATTTGTTCCAATTGACCAAGTGTACCGAACTCTATAAGCATTTAAACTCAGCCTGTGTGCAGAATAACAAGTATCTGATTTGAGTACTTTTGAGAGTCAATATTTTTGACTCCACAAATGCCCTCCCATAAATATCATGTAAAAAAACTTGTATATATAAGTTGGATATATATGATATGAACACATTTTTATGTATCAACAACTTGTTGATAGCAATTGCTCCAATCAAGATATCTAAATCTCTATAGATAGTAACAAAATACTTATAAATAGCAACTGCTCCAATCAAGATATACAAACCTCTATATATAGCAACTATGTGTTGAAATTGATCATTAGTATTATTATGAATTTATTGTGATTGATTTATATTCTTAGCTATAAAATTTAGCCTTTGTACACAACAAATTCATAAAGAAATATACATTTATTTCTAATTTTTTTTATGGTTTCAGAGCTTTGGGTCCAACCGACCTTTTGATCCTCAAAATTTCCTTCTCCTCTACAAATTAATGGCGACTTCCTCATCCTCTTCTTTCATCATCAATCCTATTCTTTCCTCTACTATACCCTTGACTGGTGTCACATCCCACTTCCTAATAGACGGTAACGGTGACGTGGCAGGCCGCAACGTATTTACTATGAAATAAATACGTTAAGCGTAATTAAGCAATATGTAAATATACAAGATTGACAAGAGTATTAAAATAAAACAGCAACTCTATTTACATTCATCTTTACATACAACTGTTTGAAAATAAAAGATACAATGAGTAAAGCAGTGCCTGAACAATGGCATACAGGAAAGTAAGTGCAATGGAACTAGAAGTCAGGCTGAGCAGTGGGCTGGTCCAAGTCCTCCTGGCTCGGCTCGATCTCCTCAGAGTCGGGTCCTCCTGATGAACATTCCAAAGAAAAAAAATAGAAAGGAATGTCGTCAGCGAACTAACGCTCGGTAAGTCTCAAAAGAAGAAAGAGAAGATGGTATATAAAATGAAATGAACAGGTAAATTGTATATGATTGATTACTGGTATATGGTAGTTATTCTAATGTGGTTGTTTGTACTTTGGTAAAGAAGGTATTCATGTATACGAGAGGAGTCTATCTTACCATGTGGACTATGGTAACATGTAGTATAAGGCCCTGTCATAACCCATGGGATAACGGCATGAGAATTCATTTAGGTGTCTTTTAAGTGACCTCTTGTGCCACGATATACGTTCCGTACTAATCTACCCCTTTATCCCCATATAATGTATTATATAGATTATGTTTATAAATCTTGCCGAAACTATAGATACAAAATTTTCAAGTATTCATGTTCAGGATGTAATCATGTATTCAGGTAGTCATGTCAAGTTATAACCATGGTTCGGTCAAGTCAAGTCAAGTATACATATTTGATATTGATGTTTGAATTCGAGTGTTCATGTTCATGTTCAAGTATTCATGTTTGATTTTGGAGTCAGGTTTGAGATTGGATTCAGACTGAGTCAGACACTCGTAGACTGATTTAAATCTTGAATTTCTTAGATTCGGGAGTTGTCGGCAACTGCTGCACATGGACGGTAGGATTTGTATATTTTTCCAAGACAATTACCATTGGTAACTTCGGTTAAGTTTTCTAACCTGAATAGGCAAGCACTCACTTTCTCCAGCTCTCTGGGGCTCAAGAGAATTAATCCTGCTTAAATATATATTTACTAAAGTCCTTAAAATATTGTTTTTATATAACTCGATGGGGTTTTATGAAAAATATTTTAATACAGTTAAAAAGTAAATCTCGAGGGTGATTAGTATTACTTAGGGTTTTCATGAGCATGGATTTTTAGTATTGTGGTACTTTAATGATAAACACTTAGCATTTGAAAGTTCATGGTATTTTATTGAAAAACTTGTCCTTTTTGGTATCTTGATGGTATTTTATTATTCTTTAATTTTAAAAAAAACATAGGTTTATTATATTTTGAAAATATGGATTTATAATTTTATATAATTTTTCTAAAAATTAATTTTATTTTATTTAGAAAAATTCGTATTTCTTAAAAACGTATTTAAATCCTTTCAAGATCGAATGCTCCGTGAGGAGATCTGCATCTCGCTCTACTAGCCCAAAAATATGCAATAATCCGTACCATCCATTAGCAGGTCTCCTAACAAGGGTTGTAGATGCATAATTGCAAAGGAAATGAATACCGCTTTTAAAAGAAACCCGGTTTTAGAACTATGTGGTATTTTATTGTAATGCTATTCTTTGAACCAAAAATACATACAAATGGAAACCAAGTGTGGGGGGGGGGGGGGGTAGGTCGTTACCCCGTGAAGTTTTCCTAAAAGTATTGTTAAGCAATTTTGTCGAAAAGATGTGATAACAAAGTTCAGGGCATTTTAATGTAAAAGTTCAAATATGGTTGTTTTACATGAGATTCTTAATTTAAACTTAATTCTAAACATTGGTATTAAGATTACAAGTGAAGTACTATAATTGGTTTGACCAAATGATAAAAGAAAATGGAGTTATATGTTTTAGAAAAGATAATATCGGTAATAACTTCACTTTTACCGATTTTGATTAAAAATAAAATTCAATGAAGAGAAAGGGAGTTTGAGAGGGACTTACAGTTTAGAAACTTCAAAGAAAGGTTAAAGAAGAAAGGATGATCTTCGTGGCATCGCGGGAGCTCCGGAATTAGCTTCGATCTTCGCTGGAACCAACTTGCTCGCTAACTCCACTTTACTTCACTTGCACTAGGAACTTTTTAGAGAGTTTTGGCTAGAATTTTCAGAATGGTGCTGAGCCAAAGTGTGAGGTGCTATTTATAGTGGAGAATTAGGGTTTGGGAATTAAAATTGTGGATTAAAAGCATTAAAATTGTGTTAATTGGTGAATTGAAAGGTCTCTGTTTGATTGCAGGAAAATCAAACAGTGCAGAGAGGTTAGGGGTAGCTGAAGAGGTGTGTGTGCAAAGCACGGGTTTTATTGGGCTTGATCCGACTGTCCCCGCCGGTTTTATTGCAAGTTTGGCTGGTCGATCTCGAGGCAAATGCCTCGAGATTCGTGCCACTCGATAAACTCTGTATTTACACCATTTTCCACATGTTTGATTTTTCTGAACTTTTCATTTCTCCGTATATTGCACGTGCAACATTTTGGACTTCCAAAAAGTTAAAAAGAAAAATCAGAAAAAATAATTGTGTCTGATGGGAATCGAACACAGGGGCTACGTCACAGCAGTGTAAGGGCTTTACCAATGAGCTACAAGTGCTTCTTGATTTTATTTAATAAAAGTAACTTATAACTTATACACAAGCTGTAATACTCATTTCTGTACATTAACAGTGAAATTTTCTGTACAAAGATTTTAGAATCGTTACAATTGGAGTTTGCCTTAACAACACGAACTACCTCCTATGAAAGACCCGTTTTAAGTCCTTTCTTCGGCCATATCAAATGTTCGATCATGTTGAGGTGATCTCACTTTTCCTTTCTCCGACCTTGCCCTCTACTGATGACAAATCTTCACCAACACCCAACCCTGAATTCCAGTCGTAGATCTTACGTGAGCAGCTGGCCCTTGGTTGGATCCTCAACTATGTTGGGGACTCTATCATCCCTCAACTCATCGGCATCAACTCCTCTCATGTTGTCTGGAAAAAACTGGAGCAACATTATTCTCAGCAAAACCAAGCGCGAGTGATGCAACTCTGCAATAAGCTATTCCAACTCCTAAAGGGATCCTCCTCTATGATCGAATACCTCAATCGCGCCAAGATGATTGTGGATAGTCTAGCCGCTATTAGGTGTCCACTATCCAATGATAAGATCGTCTCCCATCTCATTTTCGGGCTCAGTCCCGACTATACACGGTTTTTCAAAGCCCTTAATACCACCGTTGTGTCCTACACCCTTGATTCTCTTCATGGACTTATTCTCATCGAGGAAGATGATGAATAACTCGATCATCCTGTTATTACCGTCACTCTCGCGGCCTCTCCAATGGAAAATCTTGCTCATGCCCCTAATAGCGGTGGAGCCTCAACATTTACCAGTGGTGGCGGCAGGTTTTCTCCAAACTTCTCTAAGAACCGAGGCTATGGTGGCAACGGTGGTGGTCGAGAAAGGGGTGCATTCAGAAGCTTCTCGTCAAATTCACCAAAGTGTCAGGTATATGATCGTCATGGTCACACTGCAATGACTTGTTATCATGCTTCAACCTTTCATATCAACTCTGGTCTTCTTCCGGACTTCCTGTCAACAATCCTCCTCAGGCTAATGCGGCTATTCCACCCAGTCCCACACTCAACTCCAGCAACTTTATTTGGTACCCTGACTCGGGTGCCACTCATTATGTGACAAATGATCCAAGCACTTTCTCCACCAAGATCGAATATGATGGACCCGATCAAGTTCACCTCGTAGATGGCTCGAGTTTGCTTATTACACACGAGCACTTCTTTTTTTTCTGTCAATAATCGTCTCTTTCATCTTCATAATACTCTCTATATTCCTTCCATTTCTAAAAATCTCCTCTCTGTTACAAAGTTTACTGCTGATAATAATTGTGTTTTCAAATTTTATCCTTCTTATTGTCTTATGAAGGATCGCAGCACTGGCCGCACACTAATTACAGGGCATCTTCATGATGGCCTCTACCACCTATCCTCCCGTAATGTCTCCTCCACTTCTTTGGCCCCCCTTGCTTAGACCATATGATCACCCTCTCTGGATATTAGCATCATCGCTTTGGTCATCCCACCTTAGATATGGTCCGCATGATCCTTTCTAAAGCGTCCCTTTCTTTTTCTCCAGGTGAAAATAAGTTGTGCTCATCTTATGCCATGAGCAAATGTCATAGACTTCCTTTTACTTCTACTTTATATATGTCGTCTTTTCCTTTAAATTTATTCCATTCAGACATTTGGGGACCTGCCCCAGTTTCTTCTTGTAATGGTTATCGCTACTATGTTCATTTTCTAAATGATTATTCTAAATTTTCTTGATTTAATCCTCTTGTTCAATGTTCCGATGTATTTGATGTCTTTGTTAAATTTTGCAAATATGTCGAAAATGTGTTAAATACCAAGATAAAATTTCTCCAAATTGACGGCGCACATGAATTTTTTTTCTCGGGATTCCAAATTGAACTCTCTAATAATGGCATAGAGCATCACATCTCCTGTCCCCACACCCACCAACAAAATGGTTCTGCTGAACGAAAACATCGACACATCGTGAAAACTGGCATTTCCCATCTTATATCACTCGGGCGTTCCATTCAAATTTTGGTCTTTCGCATTTGAAACCGCAACTTACCTTATAAATCTCCTTCCCACACCCAACCTAAAAGGGTTGTCGTCTTGGGAACTTCTTTTCATCAGAAACTTTACTACCCATTTTCTCTGATTTTTTGGTTCTCTTTGTTTTCCGCACCTTCGCCCCAACAATCACAATAAACTACAGCCGCGGTCCCGCCCTTGCATTTTTCTTTGTTATCCTATGAGTTATCATGGTTATCGTTGTCTGTTTCTGGCCGGATCTTTATTGCTTTCAATGTCTTTTTCGACGAACATACCTTTCCTTTCCTCACAAAACATACTATCACGCCCCGCTTCCCTGTAAACGAAAAGAGTGATGTGGTAATCCCGCAACGTATTTATTACGAGAATGTCATTTCTCGAAATAAATACGCTAAGCGTCTATAAGCAACATAAAGTAACAAGAATAAACAAAAAATGAAATCCAACTTTGATTTATTGCATTCAAGATTCACAATTGACAAAATATCTGAATCAAGATACAATAACATGATAAGCCTTAATAAGGAGGCATTCATAAATAAGTTGAAATGAAATGAAAAGCTGAATGAAACTAGGCGTCTGGTTATGATGCGAACTGGTTGTACTCCTCTTCGACCGCTTCTATCTCCTCTGTCTCAATACCACCTGACGAACATTTCAAGAAAGAAAGTAAGATGGGTGGAATGGTCATCAGGGAACTAACGCTCGGTAAGTCCCCAAATGGATAGTTTGATGTATATAAATGGTATAGCATGGATATAAATCATGAACATGTAAACAGGTATAATAGCATGCATGGTAATTTGTATGTCAACTATATCAGCATAACAAATAAGTATAACATGGTTGTGGAGTATAGGTATAGTGAATACGAAGTGAATGTAAGTGTCCTAAAAGGTCTATAAAAAGGTTAAAGTAACTAACGTGGGTTCAAGGTGTGAGTATTAACTAAATCTCAAGGGTGCTCTCGAACCCAACAGACTGTAATCTAGGGGTAAGGAACCACGGGCCCTCATGATAGTTAGTAACGGGATTTCGACCGTCGTCTAAGTATTTCAAACTCAACAGACTATAATTTATGAGCAAGAAAACACGGGCCCTCATGATTGTTAGTATTCGTGATTGTTAGCATGTGACTCTTGAGATTTCATTGGACTCACAACTTAAACTACTCCAACACCCCGCGTATATTAGTCTATAGTTAAAATTACAAGTCTTGCCCGAATCCATGAATACATCAAGTTTTTAAGATTGAGTTCATGTCAAGATCAAGTATTCATGTCACGTTTCAAGTATTCATGTCAAGTTCAAGTATTCATGTCATGTTGTATTCATGGTTCGGGTCAAATCAAGTCTAGCATTTAATTGGATTATGTCAAACGTATAATATCTAATAATATCTTCATCTATATACAATGATTTAAAGATCAAGATAAATAAGGTATACATGTTCGAATAGTATGAAATGAGTCAAGTATATTATTCAAGTAATGACCATATACAATGATGTAAAGAAGTGTTGTGTACAACTAATCAATCAAGTCAATAAATTTTGGAATATAAACAGAAATATAGATCTATGTGTTGTGCACGCGTGAGTTCCAGTCGCGCCTAAATACGACTACCGTTTTGGGAGATATACTCATTTCCGTTTCGTCGCACAGAACAGATAAGATCTGTCCAGTACCGTCGCATATTTTTAAAATATAGTTTTGATCAATTTCTATCCGGTATCAAGTTACGAAGATTATTAGAAAATTATAGGTATTTCGATATAATTATCCTAAACACTAAGATTTGCGCAATTTGTATTTCTGAAACTCTAGTTATGATCATTTTAATATCAACGTTTAAAGTAGAAATTCAGATTTCTGGACCGCAACTATATGTTATATTACAAAACTTATATCGAGTTGTTTCATACGTTTCTAAGTAATATAATATACAAGAAATTATAGATCTATTAATTATGCATTTACACATCTAAATTTTGTCATGAACGCACATCGGGAGATCGAGTTATGTCCTATTTGAAAACAACATGCGAATCAGGACAGATTCGTCGCTTAATATTTTAACGCAGTTTTCTATATTTTACGTTGGTTTTCAGTAAAATCTTAATACTAAGAAAATCTATATTTTTCAGTGTAGATATTCAAATTATCTAAAAACACTTAATTTGGATCAATTATTATAGAGTTATGGTCTCTCGAAGAAGATCCTTAATGGCAGATTTCTGGTTTTAAAAATAGTAAATAAAAAACTACGTAACTCCTAAACCGTTATTCGGTTTGATATGAAATTTTTACTGTAGATTTGGAATTCTATCTATTATTTTACCCTAATGTTCCAATAATTTCTAAAATTGGAAATTAATTCTAAAAAATTATTTTAAAGATAAAGGTATTTAGGATCATATTTAAAAACAATAAAACCATGGTATTAATCTGCAACTTTGTTTTCTTTATACTTGCTAACATTCTAATTGAGAATATACATGAGAAAATACACCAATGATTCTATAAAAATCATGTCACAAATTGTAGGATATCATCGATATTTCAATTACATGATTGAGTTATAAAAGTAATGCATACGGCTTTTCATAAAACTACTATAAAATCTTTCACATATATCATTTTTAAATTCCAATGAGATGCTACTTACAACATTACTTTCATGTTACTCCTAAACCGTTATTCAGTTTGATATAAAAATTTTACTGTAGATTTGGAATTCTATCTATTATTTTATCCTAATGTTCCAAGAATTTCTAAAAATGGAAATTAATTCTAAAAATTTATTTTAAAGATAAAGGTATTTGGGATCATATTTAGAAACAATAAAACCATGGTATTAATCTGCAAATTTTTTTCTTTATAATTGCTAACATTCTAATTGAGAATATACATGAGAAAATACACCAATGATTCTATAAAAATCATGTCGCAAATTGTAGGATATCATCGATATTTCAATTACGCGATTGAGTTATAAAAGTAATGCATACGACTTTTCATGAAACTACCATAAAATCTTTCACCTATATCATTTTTAAATTCCAATGAGATACTACTTATAACATTACTTTCATTTAAATGAATGATATTAGCATGAAACAATTACTATACACTACGCATAAATACCATAAGCATCTAAACATAACAAGTAAAATCCATAAACAATTATTTTTGCACATATTTTTCATAACTAATTTCTTTTACTAAAAATCAAATAAAGTAACAGATAATCATGCAAGTCTAGACAAAAATAAGAAACAAGATAAAGAGAGTGAGAAGGAGAAGAGAAAGAGGGGGGAGAGAGACAAGGGGAACTTACATGCATAAGCCGGTATTGTCACCGGGCTTATCTATCCGATGATAGCTTTGCGTTACTAGCGAAACTTTTTGAAAGCTTCTTCATATTCTTCTTCGAGAACTCTTGATGAAGAGGGAGAAGGAGATAAATAATATTTTGTGGGTAAGAAAAAAAGAAGATGAGTTGTTCTGCTTTCTAGTTTTCTTTTAAAGAGAAAGAAGAATAAAAAGGTAAGATGAGTATATAAAAGAATTATGTCATATTAATTCAAATTAATACGAAAGAGAAATTGAAAGGGTGCCCTCGTTTGTAAATTATGAGAGAGTAAAAAAATAGATAAAAATGATTGCAATACTCAAGATTCAAACATGTGGCCTATGAAATAATAATGTAAGGACTTAACCAATGAGCTATAAGGTTGTCCATACACAAATTTAACAAAAATTAAATATATATTGTTGCTTGAAAAAAAGTGGGCTTTTGGGCTCATAGTTTTATAAAAGAAAATGAAAATGAGATTAGCTATGGGTTATGGGCTGGGTTAGATTTTGTGTTTAATTTGAAAAATGTTAAGATTTAGTTTTCAAGAAATGTGTTTGGGAAAAATAGATAGAATAATAAAATAATATATTTAATAGAAAACAAAATATACGGAAAATACTAAGAATAAATAAATACAATATTTTACTAAATAATGAAAATACGAAGGTATAGTAATATTGAGGTCGTTACATATACTTCTATGTCACCCCCCTCCCCTCCTCCTCCCCCCCTCCCTGTGCCAAGTGATGTGAATATTTTTCCTGTGCAACATCCTTCTTGTGTGTATACAGGTACATCTATTTCGGTCAGAAGTGATGCTAAAACTAATACAGCAAATGATGCCCAACCCTTGCCGGTCTATCAGCGATGCACCCGCCCGACGATTGAAGTTAGGACATTGCCTCCAGCCCTCCGACGACTACTGACGTTGGTGCGCTGCCTCCGGTCTCTCCGCCACCAACGCCCACTATCGAGACGGATGCTCTACCCGTGGATACATCGCCCCTAGCTGTTTCACATCGACTGTCACACTCGATAGTCACACGTTCCAAGGATTGCACCATCTGTCCTTATCTATTTCTCGCTTCTCGACAACTTGATGTCATGGAACCAGCTACATTCACTCAGGCCAACACCCATCCACGCTGGCATGAGGCTATGGTTGATGAGCATAATGCCCTCCTCAGCAATGCCATGTGGTGCCTTGTTTCGCCTCCAGCCAATCCCAATGTTATAGGCTGCAAGTGGGTCTTCAAATTGAAGAAACATGTCGATGGTTCTATTGATCGTTACAAGGCTCGGCTTGTTGCAAAAAGGTTCAACCAGCAGGAGAGTGTTGACTATCACGATACTTTCAGTCTGGTCATTAAGCCAGTCACCATCCGCACAGTGCTTTCTCTTGCGGTGTCCGTTGGATGGCCAATCCACCAACTCGATGTTAAGAACGCCTTCTAGCACGACAATCTTGATGAGGTTATTTATATGAAGCAACCCTCGGGCTTCACTAATCGTGATCATCCTGAGCATGTGTGTTGACTTCAGCATTCTCTCTACGGCCTCAAGCAAGCTCCGCGTGCTTGTGTAACAACCCTAAATTTTCTGTACAATTTTTTTTTCAAAAATAAAGAAAGGAATACCTAAGCCTGAGCACAAGTTATAAATTTAATTTGCTTTTGAACAGCAAGAAGTAGCTTGTAACTCATTGGTAAAGTCTTGCACTACTGTGACGTAGCCCCTGTGTTCGAATCCCATTAGCCATATATTATTTTTATTGTATTTTCTTTTAAACTTTTAGAAGCTCAACAGTTTGCACGTGCACTACACGCAAAATGAAAAGTCACAGATTAAACAAACATGTGCAATAGGCTAGTCGAAGCGATGGGGACACGTGGCGAAAATCCCACACCCCACCTCACTGAATTGGTCGGCGAGATGCCTCGTGGGGCCAGCGCCGCCGGCCCCCCGTAGGTAATTCCCTATTTTTGTTTGCCCTAACCACTTGGCCTCCCACCTTAACTCATGTACTGTTTGTTTTTATTAAAAATAAACAGGTAATTAAAAGTGACAATAAACCAAATTTTAAATGCATTTTTAATTCTCCAATTCATACCCTAAACCTTAATTTTCCCTATAAATACCACAATACATTTCACTCCTCATTCAGAATTTCTTCACAAAAACTCTCTAAAATTTCCAAGTCTCAAGTTATACAAGTGGAGTTAAATAGAGGCGTAGTTCCGACGACGTTCCAAGAAGAATCCGGCGACGAAACGATACGTCGACGGTTCCGATAGCTTCCCCTCTCTCTTCTCTTATTTTTATGTTGTAAGTCCACTCTCCCTTTCTCTTTTGCTATTCTAAAAATTCTCCTTTTCAAAACTCGTCGGAAGCGAAGTTATTCCGGCTTCCGAAGCTCTTTTCTTTAAAAATCTAATTTTTCCTAATAACAAACCTACAAATTTTTAATAGATTGTTTATAAATCATTAACAAACACATTAGAATAAGTTTCATCTCAAAAGAATTTATTATGCAACTGTTATCGTATTTTTACGGTTAAATACCACATACTTTACTTTCGATATAATTCAACATATTTTCTTGTATTACCTTTAGATAACTCACGAGATAATGATCTACCGAATCACAACACACATCTTTGATATAGCACGATGGTTTATAAAATATTCTTTTGGGACAAAATACGACATTACATTTAAATACCCTAAACTTCCAAAACCGTTTTTTTTAAAAAGTGTGTTATCTAATTCCTTGCAATTGAGCCTCTACAACCCATTTTGGGGAACCCCGATCGGGATGGTGCAGGTTATCACACATCCTCGGGACTAGTAGAGCGAGATGCAGACCTCCGCAAGGAGCATTTGATCTCGATGGAATTTTTAATGCAATTTTTAAGAAAATGAGATTTCTATAAAATAAATAAAATTATTTTTATTATATATATATATATAAATATTATCAAAAGATCTATTTTAAAATATATTATATAAATATTCCATGTTTTCTAAATCAAAGGAATCACAATTTCATGAAACTAACATTACAATTCAATACAAATTCCAATATTTCATTAAAATACCATATATAATGAAAACTAGGTTCTACTCACTAGAAAATTTCACTTGTATAAAATATACATTTATGAAAACCCTAAAGACGATAATTAAATACTTAAGGTGTATTTTGAAAATATATCAAACTATTTTTACATAAAACCCCCTCAAGTGATATTAAATTACAATAAGGACCCTAGTAAATATAGATTTAAGCGGGACCAATTCAATTGAGCCTCAGGGAGCCGGAGAATATGGGTGCTTGCCTATCTAAGGTAGACAATCTATTAACGGTGTTATCAATACGGTAATTGTCTTGGAAAAAGACACAAATCCTGTCATCCATATGCAGCAGTTACCGATAACATCAAAATTAAGTCGGGACTTCAACTCTTTTAAAGTGTCTGACTGTAACACCCGAGCCCAATAATACTCTTATATTACTAGTTGAGGGTTATATATTGCTCATTCCAAATTTTCCTGATTTCCTGGTGTTTATTGCTAAATTTTAACCGGTTAAGTCATTTTGGCACATAACAAATTTTAACTCCTAAAATGAAATTAAAAGTGTCCATGTTGGCCTACTCGTCGCCACTAGTCGCGTGGTAGCGTCCGCGTGTCGAGATTCCGTCCCGTTCGGCTAAACGGGCAAGTTTGGACGACTACGCGCGAGTGCAAGTGTCCGACTTGGGGGCATGCATTTTAATCATTAAACACCTCTTTTCAAAATTTGGAACCCGCTTAAAATCCTATAATTTGAATTTGGAACATTTGGGCGCAACCCGAGCGCGATTTGGAAATGTTTCATTTCGCGCCAAAAAGGCCCATTTAAATTTAATACCTTAAACTAATTATATACGATTATATATCTTCTTTAACTGCTATATCTTTCCAACTCCTTCAGATTTTAATTTCAAATCCCTTTTATTTTTCTCGTGGCCAATCACAGCGTGGGATTATACCCGCGTGGGCCCCGCCTCCCTTTCCCTATCTCTCTCTCTCTCTTCCCTCAATCTCTCACTCTTCCTCTCTCCAATCTCCCTCTCTCTCTTCTTATATTTTAAACCTCATGCAGCCGCCTCCCCCAACTCATCTTCTCCCATCACGAACCCACGAAACCCTAACCCTAGCTCCTCGCAACCTCACCGCCGATCTCCCCACGACCTCGCCGTCGCCGCCCTCGCCACCGCGAGCCCAGCCGCACCTCCTTCCTCCTTCCTCCGTCCCTCTCCCCGTGCCTGCAACCAACCCCGACGCCTCCAACCACTGCAGAACCCGACGTCGACGCCGCCTCTCTCCGCCGACGACTCCCACGACTCCCTCTCACCCTCCTCGTCCCGACCTCGTCGTCGCTTCCTTCCTCCCCTCGCCGGACCACCAACCCGAGCCCTTAACCCCATCGCCTACCCTCCTCTGGTTCGCCGGAAAAGGACACCGTCGACCCCCTCGTCGTCACCAGCACACCGACGACCACCTCCTCTCCTCCCTGCAACCCTAACTAGGCCTCTACCTCCCCCTACTCACAGCACAACCCGACCCAGCCGCTTCCAGCCCTCGCCGCATCTCCTGTTCACCGCCGGCGCGTCCATCGCCGTCGGGCCCGTCGTAGTTGCCCCCGGTTCTTCCCTGTAAGCCTCCCTTTAGCTTTCCATTCATGTTTAATCCTTCGCTGGTCCTTGTTGCGTTTATCGTATTTGCTAACTTCGCTACTTTTGACTTTTGCCGGTTTCCGACCGAGCCGTCATTTGGACCCGACGCTCCAGCGAAGTACCCTGGTCCGTGTGATCCCGTTGTTCTCTGTTGGGACTCGATCCGTGGCCCGTGCTATCATATCGTGCTTTCTGCCGACATCGCATCCGTATTCCAGATTGCAGAACCGTCGAGGCAAGTATCTGAATACTTGCTCTAACATGCTAGCGTGCGAGATCTAGTCTTGCCACGCAATTGAATTCATACTATAAGACAACTTAATGATGGTAATTGATAAAATGTTATAAGTTAGAATCGACAGTTGTGGTTATCTTTAACATGGAATCGTTATGATAGTTCTCGTAATTAATCAATCCAACATCAAACCATATTTCAACTAAATAAAACGACTGGATCATATCTGCTTAAACTGTTAAATCTTTCACGAGACAATTATTATACTTAGTGTAAATTCCTGTAGCTTCATTACTTCATGATTATGGATATTGCTTCACCTTGTAGCTATTGCACCCTAAAGGTGCTTGAACCTGTTAATAAGAGAATACAAACATCACTGTGGTTACATGGAATATTATGGTTAATTACTGTTTCCTGCTGCTGTTCATTATTGATCGTATACTTGTTGTGAGCACTTACCCGATTGCACTACATATTGGCCTGATCCTGCTACACATGATATATACATACATACCAACTCATCCTGTGTACCATGACATTACTTGTTTCATGATTTCATGCCTAATGCCGACAAACCCGACCATCCCTGCTGTCTATCCAGACAGACCTACTCTTACCGGATTTTGTGTTGGCATTAGTCCTTGACTACTGAATACCTGACCTGACATACATAGCTTGGGGGTATGGGGAAATCAAAGATGAACCTGACTTGTAACTCGACAGTTCACTACCGTTCGAGTGTACACATTCCTTTCTGTGCCTAACGGCATGTCTCGGTTTCAGCCGAGAATATTGTGGCCTTGATCCCGGGTATGTACGGGGTAATACCGAGTGTACACTTTCCTTTCTATGCCTAACGGCATGTCTCGGCTGCAGCCGAGAATATTGTGGCCGTGGTCCCGGGTATGTACGGGATACTATTGGGTTACATCGACGATTCATCAATTGGTTTCAAAGACCATAGAGTAGAAAACCTGATAGGACAGTTTAGTCACCATTGCACATTACCCTGCTTGTTATTGCTTATTACTGCTTTGTTCATGTTCGTACTTGCATTGCTTATTACCATGTTTATACTTTATACTTGATGTCATGACGCGCTGACGTCTGGGTTTTGCATGGCCCAGATTCCGTACCACTGTCGACGACCGAGCAGGAGTATTTCAGCCAGCAGGCTGAACAGTGAGTCCTTAGGGTTTAGTTTATTTATTTCATTTCATTTCCAGATGTGAGCCCGCATTATGGGACGTACTGTTTATTCATTGTATTGGATCATTAGCTTCCGCACTTATTGTTTATTGATTCTTGTATTTATGGATTTGGACATGTATTAGATTAGTTTTTATCTTGTTCTTGATATCCTTACAACCGTAATGTGACTGTGGATGGATGCTTCCTACCCACAGGTAGCATGGTTGGCTATATCACGTGCCCAATCTTGCGTACTCTGGGAAGCGGGGCGTGACATGGTTCTTTTGGTATCAGAGCCATAGGTTAATTGGGTTGATTCTTTGTAGTTGGGTATTGCACCCGATACACGAATCATAATACCCGTGATTAGGAAACATGTCCTGCCACTTTGACCGTGTTACCATCCTTGAATCATTCTTCCGGATCATGTCGACATGCAAACTTACTTTGCATTGTCAACTCGAAAACCTAACTTCTTGTTATCTCTAGGACTTAGGCGACTTGGGTGGAGTTAAGTAATTGCGGCTATGATACCACGGCATAGCTACAATGCAGCACTCTATTTAAGTATCTTGGAGTTCTAGCCTTGATTTATATATTGAATCTATCATCATGCTAATGTTGTTTGTTTTGATTTCAGGACCATGGCAGATAAGAATTTCAAGACGTATCAGAGGCGTGTGGATGAAGCCGCCATGCTAGGAGTGATACGCGAGATGTTGGAAAATCAGAAGAGGCAAACTGAGCTGATCCAGCAGCAAGCAGATTCATTTCAGGAGGGTTTGCAGGCTATGCAGCAGTCTGTAAACACCGCTGTAGCGAAGCCAGTCGACCGAGTAGGGACCGTGGCAGATTTCAGACGGTTGGGTCCTACTACTTTCACTGGCTTGGAGGAGACGTTGCCAGCCGAGCAGTGGCTCGTGGACACGGAGAATTTACTGATTGCGGAACAGATCCCAGAAGACAAGAGAGTTGATGTGGTGCGCATTCAGCTGGTGGATTACGCCCGAGAGTGGTGGCTTGTGGAGGAGACCCGCTTGTCCAAGCCAATCAGTTGGGCGGATTTCTCCAAAAGTTTCTTGGAAAAGTTCTTCCCGCAGACTACACGGGAGGAAATGGAGGAGAGATTTATTGGGCTGAGACAAAATGGAGCAGCTGTGGATGTACATGCAGCGGAATGGACGAGACTCAGCCGTTTCGCTGGACCCTTAGTCGCCAAGGAGGCAGACAGGGCGCGAAGGTTCTTGCGCAGTTTGGATGTGGACATCCAGAGGCAGATTGTCTCCCTGGGTTTGACCACTTTCTCGCAGGTTCTTACGGCAGCCAGAGAGCAGCAGAGTTTATCAGGATCGAAAGGGAACCTTCACCAGACAGCAGTTGCGGCCAGGAAGCCTGCATTTGTACCTAACCGAGATCATGGGCGCAGAGGTATTCCAGTGGACCGTCGAGGTGTAGCACCAATGAAGAAGCCGGTGATCGTCGATCGAAGAAAGAGCATAAGTTGTAACTACTGCAATTTACCGGGCCACGTGCAAAAGGATTGTCGAAGGAGACTGGGACTTTGTCTGGTTTGTGGAGCAGCCGATCACGCAGTTGGTGCTTGTCCGTCGAAGCTTCGCACGAGAGATGAGATACAGAAGCCTCCGCAGAGACCGTTCCAAGGGCAGAAGCAGCTGACACAAGGACCCAACCAGGGTCGAGCTTTCACGTTGACAGCTGAGGAAGCCAAGGCATCAGGAGAAGTAGTTTCAGGTACTATACTCGTTCGTGGTTTTCCCGCATTGGCATTATTTGATTCCGGAGCATCCCATTGTTTTATGTCATCCAAATTTATAACTACGCACTCGATCACCTGCACGACCCTGTCTAGTTTTTGGGACATACACACTGGGAATGGGAAAATCATAGCTAGTAAGGAATGTAAAGATTGTACGGTTGTTGTTTGCGGACGGGAGCTTTTTGCAGATTTCTTGGTGATTGATACGGGAAGTTATGAGGTTGTCTTGGGGATGGATTTTCTTGGCACTTTCCACGCACACATTGATTGTAGGGCAATGAAAGTAATTTTCCAGATTCCCGGACACCCTGAGTTTACTTTCTTTGGAGGAAGCAGTTCTGTCGGGCCAGTCGAGTTTAGGGCTAGGCCGACGAACAATGTTCTTGTGGCTATGGTAGTGGATAGTAATGAAGAGCCGGCAGTTGTCCGCGACTTTATGGATGTGTTTGAAGACATTTCGGGCTTACCGCCGAAGCGAGATGTGGAGTTTGCGATTGACCTTATTCCTGGTGCAGCGCCAGTATCAAAATCTTATTATCCAATGGCACCGGTGGAATTGGAAGAAGTTAAGAAACAAGTGGGTGAATTACTCGAGAAGGGATGGATTCGAAGCAGCAACTCACCTTGGGGAGCTCCAGTTCTTTTAGTGAAGAAGAAGGATGGCACGAGAAGGATGTGCATTGATTATCGAGAATTGAACCGGGTGACTGTTAAGAACAAGTACCCGATCCCTCGCATTGGAGAACTTTTTGAGCAGCTTAGTGGCGCGAGGGTATTCTCGAAACTGGATTTGCGATCAGGATATCATCAGGTCCGAGTAAAAGCAGAAGACATTTGCAAGACGGCATTTCGAACTCGATATGGACATTTCGAGTATCTAGTGATGCCCTTCGGAGTGACTAATGCGCCAGCAATATTTATGGATTTGATGAACAGGATCTTTTCACCTTTCTTGGACCAGTTTATTATGGTATTCATTGACGATATTCTGGTATACTCGAAGAGTCCGGAGGAGCATGCAGAGCACTTAAGGATCGCACTGCAGACGCTGAGACACGAGAAGTTATTTGCGAAGATGAGTAAGTGTGAATTCTGGCTGGAAGAAGTGAAGTTTCTGGGGAATGTCGTGTCGGGCGATGGAATCGCCGTCGATCCCGAAAAGATTACAGCAGTTCGGGATTGGCCTGTTCCAAAGAATGTTGCGGAGATAAGAAGTTTTCTTGGACTCGCCGGTTACTACAGAAGATTTGTGGAGAACTTCGCTCGCTTAGCTGAGCCGTTAACCAAGCTTACGCGTAAGGAGGTACCGTTTGTTTGGACGGATGGATGTGCATTGGCCTTCGAGACGTTGAAGCAGAAGTTGATAACCGCCCCGATCCTGACCGTACCGGAGGATTCAGGAGGACTGGTGATTCACAGCGACGCATCGGGGAAAGGATTGGGATGTGTTTTGATGCAGAATGGGAAAGTCGTCGCTTACGCATCGAGACAACTGAAGACTCATGAGAAGAACTATCCGACTCATGACTTAGAGCTTGCAGCCGTGATCTTCGCCCTGAAGATTTGGAGACACTACCTATTGGGCGAGAGGGTCGAAGTCTTTACAGATCATAAGAGTTTGAAATATGTGTTCACTCAGAAGGAGTTGAACATGAGGCAACGCAGATGGTTGGAGCTGATGGCCGACTATGACCTCGATCTTAAGTACCATCCGGGAAAGGTCAACGTCGTGCCAGATGCGCTAAGTCGGTTACCAGCAATTCAATTATTGACTGCACAGAAGGAGATCATTGCGGATTTTCGGAGATTTGACTTGGAAGTTGTGCTACCCCATGCTACAGGACAGTTGATGCAGTTGCAAGTACAATCGTCCTTAGTTGAGAAGATTAAAGCGGCACAATCGCAGGATCCTAGACTGCAAAAGTTTCGAGAGCAGGTTGGAGCCGGACTACGAACCGATTTACTGATCCATGAAGATGGTTCGTTGAGATATGGTAGCCGGGTGTGTGTGCCAAAAGGAGATGTGCGTGAAGAGCTTATGAAGGAGGCACACAGTTCAGCTTACTCTGTACATCCAGGAGGGACAAAGATGTACCGAGATATTCGACAGCACTTCTGGTGGGAAGGTATGAAACAGGAAATTGCTCGCTTCGTGGCTAAGTGCTTGGTGTGTCAGCAAGTCAAGGCTGAACACCAAAGGGTTGCCGGTTTGTTGCAACCACTTCCGATTCCTCAGTGGAAGTGGGAACATATAACCATGGATTTCGTGACGGCTTTACCGCGGAGTCCAAAGGGCAACAATGCTGTATGGGTGATTGTCGATCGGTTGACCAAGGCAGCTCACTTCATTCCGTTTCGGGTTGGTCAATCGACAGAGACTTTGGCAGAGCGATACATGCGGGAGATTGTCAGATTGCATGGAGTGCCGGTAAACATCGTGTCCGATCGGGACACTCGATTCTTGTCGCACTTTTGGAGGAGTTTACAAGAAAGTTTGGGGACTCGATTGAAGTTTAGCACAGCTTATCATCCTCAGACTGATGGACAATCAGAGAGAACGATCCAGACCCTTGAGGATATGTTGAGGGCTTGCATGTTGGACTTCAAAGGTTCTTGGGAAGATCATCTACACCTGGTGGAGTTTTCGTACAACAATAGCTTCCAAGCCACTATTCAGATGGCTCCGTTTGAAGCACTGTATGGGCGTAAGTGCCGTTCACCTGTCTGTTGGGATGATGTTGGTGAACGAAGGTTACTAGGACCAGATTTGGTGGTACAGACAGTCGAGAAGGTGAATACAATCAGGAAGCATATGAAGGCAGCTCAAGACAGACAGAAGAGTTGGGCCGACACGTCGAGAAGACCTCTAGAGTTCGCCGTGGGTGATTTGGTATTCCTGAAGATATCACCGACTAGAGGGGTGATTCGCTTTGGAAGTCGGGGAAAGCTTAGTCCTCGATTCGTTGGACCCTTCGAGATTTTGGAGCGTGTTGGAGAGGTATCGTACCGGTTGGCGTTACCACCGTCATTAGCAGGAGTTCACGATGTGTTTCATGTGTCTCAACTACGGAGGTATGTTCGTGATGAGACTCATGTCTTGGATCATTCGGAGTTGACCGTACGGGAGGACCTAACCTTTGAGGAGCGACCAGTCGAAATCAAGGATCGAAGAGAAAAGGTTCTTAAGAACAAGGTTATCCCTCTTGTGCTAGTTTCTTGGGGTAATCGATCGCATGGAGAATCCACTTGGGAGCGAGAAGACGTGATCCGTCAGAAATTCCCTCACCTTTTCCAGTAGTTAGCTATCTTGTATTCTTGGAATTTCGAGGACGAAATTCTTTTTGTAGTTGGGTATGATGTAACACCCGAGCCCAATAATACTCTTATATTACTAGTTGAGGGTTATATATTGCTCATTCCAAATTTTCCTGATTTCCTGGTGTTTATTGCTAAATTTTAACCGGTTAAGTTATTTTGGCACATAACAAATTTTAACTCCTAAAATGAAATTAAAAGTGTCCATGTTGGCCTACTCGTCGCCACTAGTCGCGTGGTAGCGTCCGCGTGTCGAGATTCCGTCCCGTTCGGCTAAACGGGCAAGTTTGGACGACTACGTGCGAGTGCAAGTGTCCGACTTGGGGGCATGCATTTTAATCATTAAACACCTCTTTTCAAAATTTGGAACCCGCTTAAAATCCTATAATTTGAATTTGGAACATTTGGGCGCAACCCGGGCACGATTTGGAAATGTTTCATTTCGCGCCAAAAAGGCCCATTTAAATTTAATACCTTAAACTAATTATATACGATTATATATCTTCTTTAACTGCTATATCTTTCCAACTCCTTCAGATTTTAATTTCAAATCCCTTTTATTTTTCTCGTGGCCAATCACAGCGTGGGATTATACCCGCGTGGGCCCCGCCTCCCTTTCCCTATCTCTCTCTCTCTCTTCCCTCAATCTCTCACTCTTCCTCTCTCCAATCTCCCTCTCTCTCTTCTTATATTTTAAACCTCATGCAGCCGCCTCCCCCAACTCATCTTCTCCCATCACGAACCCACGAAACCCTAACCCTAGCTCCTCGCAACCTCACCGCCGATCTCCCCGCGACCTCGCCGTTGCCGCCCTCGCCACCGCGAGCCCAGCCGCACCTCCTACCTCCTTCCTCCGTCCCTCTCCCCGTGCCTGCAACCAACCCCGACGCCTCCAACCACTGCAGAACCCGACGTCGACGCCGCCTCTCGCCGCCGACGACTCCTACGACTCTCTCTCACCCTCCTCGTCCCGACCTCGTCGTCGCTTCCTTCCTCCCCTCGCCGGACCACCAACCCGAGCCCTTAACCCCATCGCCTACCCTCCTCTGGTTCGCCGGAAAAGGACACCGTCGACCCCCTCGTCGTCACCAGCACACCGACGACCACCTCCTCTCCTCCCTGCAACCCTAACCAGGCCTCTACCTCCCCCTACTCACAGTACAACCCGACCCAGCCGCTTCCAGCCCTCGCCGCATCTCCTGTTCACCGCCGGCGCGTCCATCGCCGTCGGGCCCATCGTAGTTGCCCCCGGTTCTTCCCTGTAAGCCTCCCTTTAGCTTTCCATTCATGTTTAATCCCTCGCTGGTCCTTGTTGCGTTTATCGTATTTGCTAACTTCGCTACTTTTGACTTTTGCCGGTTTCCGACCGGGCCGTCATTTGGACCCGACGCTCCAGCGAAGTACCCTGGTCCGTGTGATCCCGTTGTTCTCTGTTGGGACTCGATCCGTGGCCCGTGCTATCATATCGTGTTTTCTGCCGACATCGCATCCGTATTCCAGATTGCAGAACCGTCGAGGCAAGTATCTGAATACTTGCTCTAACATGCTAGCGTGCGAGATCTAGTCTTGCCACGCAATTGAATTCATACTATAAGACAACTTAATGATGGTAATTGATAAAATGTTATAAGTTAGAATCGACAGTTGCGGTTATCTTTAACATGGAATCGTTATGATAGTTCTCGTAATTAATCAATCCAACATCAAACCATATTTCAACTAAATAAAACGACTGGATCATATCTGCTTAAACTGTTAAATCTTTCACGAGACAATTATTATACTTAGTGTAAATTCCTGTAGCTTCATTACTTCATGATTGTGGATATTGCTTCACCTTGTGGCTATTGCACCCTAAAGGTGCTTGAACCTGTTAATAAGAGAATACAAACATCACTGTGGTTACATGGAATATTATGGTTAATTACTGTTTCCTGCTGCTGTTCATTATTGATCGTATACTTGTTGTGAGCACTTACCCGATTGCACTACATATTGGCCTGACCCTGCTACACATGATATATACATACATACCAACTCATCCTGTGTACCATGACATTACTTGTTTCATGATTTCATGCCTAATGCCGACAAACCCGACCATCCCTGCTGTCTATCCAGACATACCTACTCTTACCGGATTTTGTGTTGGCATTAGTCCTTGACTACTGAATACCTGACCTGACATACATAGCTTGGGGGTATGGGGAAATCAAAGATGAACCTGACTTGTAACTCGACAGTTCACTACCGTTCGAGTGTACACATTCCTTTCTGTGCCTAACGGCATGTCTCGGTTTCAGCCGAGAATATTGTGGCCGTGATCCCGGGTATGTACGGGGTAATACCGAGTGTACACTTTCCTTTCTGTGCCTAACGGCATGTCTCGGCTGCAGCCGAGAATATTATGGCCGTGGTCCCGGGTATGTACGGGATACTATTGGGTTACATCGACGATTCATCAATTGGTTTCAAAGACCATAGAGTAGAAAACCTGATAGGACAGTTTAGTCACCATTGCACATTACCCTGCTTGTTATTGCTTATTACTGCTTTGTTCATGTTCGTACTTGCATTGCTTATTACCATGTTTATACTTTATACTTGATGTCATGACGCGCTGACGTCTGGGTTTTGCATGGCCCGGATTCCGTACCACTGTCGACGACCGAGCAGGAGTATTTCAGCCAGCAGGCTGAACAGTGAGTCCTTAGGGTTTAGTTTATTTATTTCATTTCATTTCCAGATGTGAGCCCGCATTATGGGACGTACTGTTTATTCATTGTATTGGATCATTAGCTTCCGCACTTATTGTTTATTGATTCTTGTATTTATGGATTTGGACATGTATTAGATTAGTTTTTATCTTGTTCTTGATATCCTTACAACCGTAATGTGACTGTGGATGGATGCTTCCTACCCACAGATAGCATGGTTGGCTATGTCACGTGCCCAATCTTGCGTACTCTGGAAAGCGGGGCGTGACACTGACTCAGACATAGTCTCCGTATAATATGAAATCAATCTGACTTGAATCCAATTCAAGTATAACTGCAATCCAACATGAATCCATGAATGCCAGAATTCAATCTATAACAACATGAACATGACTAAACCGAATCATGGATATACTCTGATTACATGACTATCCATTTATATCCATTCCGTTTACTGATATCATGGTTTCGACAAGTCTTCCATTTACTACAAGACAATACAATACAATCAGTACAATCAATACAATCAATACAATAAACATTACGGGATTTATAAAGGGGTAGACCGGTATAGAACATGTTAAAGGTGGCACGAGGTGGTCACGAGGTGGTCACTAAAAGACGTAATTACATCCATACCGCTGTTCCGTGGTATTATCGACGGAGCCTTGCACTACGGGTTACCAAAGTCCACGGTGTAAGTTGGACTCCTCTCGTATACACTGGCATATTCTGTACCAAGCTACAAATACTACGTTAACATAACAATCAAACATTATACTAGATATACTCTCTTTTCTGCCTATTCTACTTCTATCATTTTTTGGGACTTACCGAGCGATTGTTCGCTGACGACATTCCTATTTCTCTTCTTCTTTGGAATGTTGTCAGGAGGACTCGACTCTGAAGAGTTCGAGACCAGCCAGGAGCACTTGGAGCAGACCCCTGAGCAGTACACCGAAGACCCCGAGCTATAGTCACTTGTACATATTTTCTTTTCAGTTCATGCCATTGTTTAGGCATTGATTTTCATCCTTGTATTTATATTTCCAGTTGTACATGTAAAGGAATATTTAATAAATAAAGTTGTTGTTCATTTATATTCATATCTCTTGTGTACATTTTACTTTATATTGTTTAGATACGCTTAGCGTGTTTACTTCGGAGTAAAAACGTAGCGGGCCTCGCCGTGCCGCCTTACCCGTACACTGGGAAGCGGGGCGTGACAGCTTGGTTCCTTCGCTTGAGCTCATTCCTTTTTTAGCTAAGCTTCGTTGGCTCTAAGGCTGACACTTCTCTCTTTTTCCGGCGGATAAGTGACTGTGATTTTTATGTTAATATATGTCGATGACATCATCCTGACCGGAAGTCCGGAGCTCCTTTGCCTTCCCTCATCCAAAGTCTTGGCCGTGAGTTTGCCATGAAGGACTTGGGTCCCTTGACTTTCTTCCTTGGCATTGAGGCTTCTCACACCCATACCGGCCTGCTTCTTATTCAGACCAAATATGTGACTGACCCGCTTCAGCGCACGGGCTTCCTCGACTGCAAGCCTATCACCACCCCGGTCGCTACTGTCACTCGGCCTCTCTCAAATGGTGTTGATCATCTTCTTTATCCGACCCTCTATCAAAACATGGTTGGGGCACCGCAGTATCTTACCTTTACTACGCCGAATTTAGCCTTTGCTATTAATCAGGCTTGCCAATCAATGCATGCTCCCGGTGTTCAGAATTGGACCGCCGTTAAACGTATCCTTCGGTATCTTCAACATACTGCCACCTACGGTCTCCATCTCATTGCCGCCTCTTGTTCCCAATTATCTTTTTACATGGATACTGATTGGGCAGGTGATTTGATTGATCGTCGCTTTGTTGGTGGCTTCTCGGTGTTTCTGGGTTCAAATCTCATCTCATGGAGCTCCAAGAAACAACGGACTGTCTCTCACTCGAATACGGAGTCAGAGTACAAAGCTCTTGCTAACGTCATTTGCGAGATCATGCGGGTTGAAAGTCTTCTTCGTGAACTTGGTGTTCCTCTCACTGCTCCCCCAACCATCTACTGTGATAATATTTCGGCAATCTACTTAACCGCCAATCCGGTTTTTCATGCTCAAACGAAGTACATGGAGATAGATTATCACTTCGTTCGAGAGCGTGTTCCTCGTGGTCAACTGAACATTCAGTTCATTGCATCTCTTGATCAAATTGCGGACATCTTTACCAAGGCTCTCGCCACTACTCGATTTGAATTTCTTCGTTCAAAGTTGTTGGTCCAAGATCGCCTATCAACTTGCGGGGGGTATTAACCAAATCTAATCAAATCAATCAAGAACTCTAGCTGATACAACAAATTTCCATAGATAGTAACAAATGCCTATTGATAGCAATTACTCCAATCAAGATCTCCAAATCTCTATAGACAGCAACAAATATCTATAGATAGCAATTGCTCCAATCAAGATCTACAAATCTCTATATATAACAACTATGAGCTGAAATTGATTACTAGTATTATTATGAATTGATTGTAATTAATTTATATTTTTGGCTATAAAATGTAGCCTTTGTACACACCAAATTCATAAAGAAAAATACATTTATTTCTAAATCTTTTTAGGTGGGACGTATAAGAAAAAATCCAACTTTATTTGCAATTTGGAAGGCAGGCATCAGTCCGCAGCCGATCATCAATCTTCGGTGTGGTACAGCGGCATGTAGTTGCCAATGGTCGCATGCTAGCGATTGATGCCTAAGGTCTCTGACAGGCGGTCATCAGCCGTTGATGGTCGTTGGTCGCTGAGGAATTCATAAATGGGCATTTTTTTGGTGGTGGTCGGTTGGCTGTTGCGACGACAGTTTGCGGCAATTGTTGGCTACCGCCGGCGGTCGGTGGCAGTCGACGAGTGGTTGTCGGTCACTGGTGACTGTAGTTGACTGATGGATATCACTTGCCAACAGCGGTTGTCGATTGCCAGCAGCATACTGTTGCCTAAGGTTGATGATGATCGGTTGCCTGAGGAGGAAGTAAACAGCAAATGATTGCCGCTGGTAATTGATGGCAGTGACCACAACTGATGGTGTTAGGAATTTTAGATTTTAAGGAGCCGTGAGTGATTTTGATATTAAAATGGTTACCGAAGAATTTTAAAAATCTAGGTTTGATATGTTTGCAGTAAATGATGATTCGATACTAAGACAGTTTTCAAATTTTACTGGAGAACTGATGAAACATTGAGTAATTGTTAAGCAATTTACCATATCACCCCAATAATAACGACTATAAAATAGAATCCCATCAAATCGAAAATATCGAAGGTCGAAGAAACCGAAGAGCTCAAATAAAGCATCGGGATTAAAAAAATCCGCGGCCATGGATCGCGTCCAGCTCCTCCTCCTAGGGTTTCCCCTCTTCCTCTTCGCCTCCGATCTCCTCAATCTCTTCGCCACGAGCCCCCCGCCGCCTACCCTGAAGCCCTCAGCTCACCGCCACCACCAAACCCTAACCCAGCCTCTTCAGCAGCCCCCCGACTTCGCAGCGACGCAGGTTCAATCGAAACCCTAGATCCACATGTTTGTATTTCTCCTGTTGCTGAGCTTTGGTTGTGGTTTACTGAAGCTTGGGTTTTTTCTTCTTCTTTCTTGATTGCAGCAGAGTGCGCAGGTCCAAGGAGCTGGCTATGGCTCCACCATCGAGCTCAAGTTCTGCGCTTCGTGCTCTTACAAGTAACCCCCTTTGCTTTTTATGCAGATTGATTGATCTAGTTTTGACTCTCGTGTTAGAAATGATTGTGAAATGATGAACTGGTGTTTAGTTTCCTTTAATTAAATATGTGAATGAATTGATTTGATGATTGCATTGGGTTCTCAAATATTAGAGAGGTAAAAGAAAGTAAATAAAAGTTAGAATTTTTATAGAAAAGCCGTGGACTCTTTTCCTCTTATCATCATCTTCGCAGTCTGAACCATTTTTCGTAACACAATGGGTCATTATGAGAACATCCCCATGGAAATTTTACAAAAATGTATTGTTTTGTGAAACTAGCATCAACACTATCCTAAGGGTAAATTCTCCAAAATGACTCTTATCCCAAGTGACCAGTTGTGTTCTCCGAATTGGTATTTGCACTTGATTATCATTCCAGTCAACCCCATTGTACCCTTTTTCTGCTTCAATTTGTTAGTTTTATTAACTGATGATGCACGTACTCTGGAAACTTTGAGAATCATGTATCTGATAATTCTATTTAGTGAGGTTCTTTTTAAGTGGCTTCCCCAGTAAGTGATCTTTGCAGTGATTATGTTTAGCAATGAAAGCTCTAGAAGATTCAGTAAATGTAGAGAAAAATATGTACGGTAGATTTTTATAGAGAAAATTTGCCGTGACACACAATTCTGACTTTTCTGGCTTAACATAACTCTCCGATTGTTTTGTTTCCATGACAAAGTTTTCAGCAGCTTTGCATGACTGTGGAAGCTAATCGGCTTCACTGATAACATGACATTTTGATGAAATCATGAAAATGCAAATTTATTTGGACTGGTACAACTTGCTGGGTAGATGGTTTACGGTTTACCTTGTCGTCGATAGTCAAAGCAGCATGAACCTTATTTTATTATAATCCATTTTCTAAATTAGAACTGAGTTCCAAGACGATTACCAACCTTAATTACAATTTCTAACAAATACCATTGTGATACAGTATTTTGTATAACTATTAATATGTCAAATGACCATACTTGAGAAGAGATTTATCCCTGTGCACAAAATGCGAATAATTGTACCTGTAGATGTTCAATAGAAAGTTGATAGGGAGGAATCTCTTTTGGCATGTAGGAGGAACATAATGGTTAATGCTAATCATAAAGTTATTAGGGGCATTAAGTTAATAGTATTCCATTTTATACATCAAACCATTGATTAAAAACTGCCATTTGTGGCATTAAATATGTCTTCTTGATTAGACATCATTGCCTTCTGGAGAGTAATAATCTTTATCTAATATACTAGATATTTGACTACCTAATTTCAGAATATGCTTTGTATTATAAGGTCAACTACATGATATCCTACGTACGCCTTGCTTAAATAATCAATGCCTTCTGTCAAGTTTGTTTGAACGTGAAGTTTTGTGTAACATTATGGATGTTTGTTGATTATTTTTGCAAATCTATATGCATCAACTACATTAGTTTTTGTTGGAAATTGGAAATTCACTGATCGATTCGGTGAATATTGTTTTGGCAGGGGAAATGCAGTAACTATGAAGAAGATGCTGGAAGCTTCTTTCCCTGGGATAGATGTGATTCTGTCAAATTACCCACCTACCCTTCCAAAGCGCCTGCTTAGCAAACTAGTCCCCGTAGCTCAATTTGGTGTTATGGGAATTGTAATGGCTGGCGAGCATATTTTCCCAAGGTTGGGAATTCCACCACCTCAATGGTACTATACCTTGCGTACCAACAGATTTGGAGCTATGGCAACAACTTGGCTCCTTGGCAATTTTGTGCAATCTTTTCTACAAAGTTCGGGTGCTTTTGAAGTCTACTGCAATGGGGACTTGGTAAGAATGACCTTTACCGGGATGACTATTGTGTTGGGAATAGATTTTTCCTCGGCTATTATTGAATTGCTTATCTGAAACACTTACTCTGGCTGTGTAGATCCACTAATTTTTTTCACCAAACAGGATGCAAATGTAATTCATCATAGTATCCGATCACTAGTAAAAACAATGTTAATCAAAGTGTATCTGTGTTGTTAGCGCTTAAAATATACTGCGTAGGTTTACTGAGGAACCTGCTATTGTAAAGCAGACTTTATCCCGAACAATAGAAAAATTGGAGGAAATGAGGGGTAAAAACTATCTCCAAGCTGGCATGAATAGTGTTCTCATTCCATGATTAAATAATGATCCCTATTACAAGTGATCAAATAAACACTCCCTTGACTGGATTAAAGGTTGTTTTGTATAATCAGGAAACTATTTTTCTATAAAGTCCTTGATAGACTATAAAGAACTGCACATCTATCATATTTCCAGATTTCCTAACTTAAAGTCTTGAAGGGTTGATACTACTAAATTTTCTTGTGGAAATGCATTAGCTGTGCAATACAGTAATGTCCGCAGCCTCAGGGTAGTTTGAAATAAACGGGCTCTTCTAATGTCTGCTTGATTTCCTTGTCTGCATATATACTTTATTAACCTTCTTCTGCAAAGATTAATCTTCATAGGGATCCCATTAGATTCCCACATTGGTAAATTAAAAAAAAAGGTCCTACAACTGAAACCCCAGGATATGATCAGTTACATCAATTATGTCACAACATCCAAACCTCTTATAACCCTTCTTCCAATTTTAATGTAGTGGTTTTAAAATGGTAAGCAATGCTGAATGGTGGTTAGGTTAGATTTCGAATTTTAGGGACTCACTTTTTTGTGAATATAGTCTTTTCTTTTCCATTCTTTACTATTCAAATTGTATTTATTGGATTTCTTTTCCTCATCACCATCATCTAAAGCCTCTTCCCAAAAAAATGTGGTTGGTATTATGCAAAGCTCATATTGACAAACTTGTACAACCTACTTTCGACTTGACGTCGAGTTTCTCATTATTACTGGGGTTATTACATGTAATTATTGCAGTACAAAATATCTGCTGCAATTTCTTTGTCCAACAACAGACGCAGTGCCATTTGGCCTGATAGGAATGTTATGTTGTAATACACTTGTGCTTCTGCTCTGATGTAAAAAGTTTCTATTTAACTCTGAAGGCCACAAAACTAATTATGCTTCACAAACAAGTAAACACATTGAACAAACCGGCTATATTGTATAATCTATAATTGCCAGGAAATTTTCTATTCACAAAACTAATATAATAGAAATGGCATAGTGGACTAATTAGGTTACTGGATAGCATATCATATATAAAATACCCATTTGGAATTTATCTTGATAAAATTTTCAGCCTTTATTGTTTGTTCCATGGTTCTAATTTCTGCTTTTGGTGTAGGTTTTTTCTAAACTGAGGGAGCATCGGTTCCCTAGTGAATTTGAGCTGAGACAACTAATTGCCAGTAAACTGCCTCAACCTGCATTTGGGAGAAATCTTGATAGTATTTGGTCCTAGAGTCTTGCACCTGTCTCAACATGCAAACATTGCTATCTACGCGGATTATGCTGCCTAAATAGTATATCATGCAAATTCAGTAGTCGGTATTGCTGCTCTCTTTTTCCCTGTCTGCATTTATTTGTCCTTCACGGCATTTGCAGCTAGAAAGAAAGATGTCTGAATCTTTATGAAATACAGATTGATGAATTCCGGATGAAATTATCGTCTGGGAATATATTTTGTGAGCTAAATGCCATATTTGAATGGATGCTGCAATTCATGTTGACAGTGTTTGATTTACAGCCCCCTGACTTCCTCTGGCTCCAACCTCTTCACCCCGTTTTCCACATCTAATAAACCTGCCTTTCCGTTTTAACTTTACATTCTCTTGTTTTTCTTCGTCAAGTTAACTTTCTAATACTAGAAAAATTAGCTGCTAGCATTTATTTATTTAAACTTAAGAGCTAACAAATACTTTCTCCAAAAAAAAGACTAACAAATCCTTTTATTTTTTGGTTAAATTGTCAAAAAAACCCGAGCGGATTTTCCCGCTCAAAAAATCCTCTAGTTTCAAAGAGGTTGTTAAAAACCCCTTGGAATATTTTTGTATCTACTATATCTAAATAGGTTATATATATCCCAGACAACTACATAGATATCGCAGGTCACTGCATGCAAATCGTAGGCAACTGTATAGATATCGCATAATAACATGTTGACAGTGTTTGATTTACAGCCCCCTGACTTCCTCTGGCTCCAACCTCTTCACCCCGTTTTCCACATCTAATAAACCTGCCTTTCCGTTTTAACTTTACATTCTCTTGTTTTTCTTCGTCAAGTTAACTTTCTAATACTAGAAAAATTAGCTGCTAGCATTTATTTATTTAAATTTAAGAGCTAACAAATACTTTCTCCAAAAAAAAGACTAACAAATCCTTTTATTTTTTGGTTAAATTGTCAAAAAAAACCCGAGCGGATTTTCCCGCTCAAAAAATCCTCTAGTTTCAAAGAGGTTGTTATAAACCCCTTGGAATATTTTTGTATCTACTATATCTAAATAGGTTATATATATCCCAGACAACTACATAGATATCGCAGGTCACTGCATGCAAATCGTAGGCAACTGTATAGATATCGCATAATAACTAGATATGTCAGGCAACTATATAGATATCGCAGGAAGAGGTTTTTTTGACAACTTAAAACTTTTTTCAGGGTTTTTGACAAGCCCTCGGGGCAAGGGGTTTTTTGACAGCGGGAAGAACTGACCGGTTTTTTTTTGTTGACAATTTACCCTTTATTTTTTTTAATCTTATTAATTTAATCATGTGTATGTATGCTTCCTAATAGGTTGGCACATCATCATCCTTGTTTAGATGGTAGCTTAGAGGATTATTTTTTCATGTTCTTTCAGCATCCCTCCATTAGCATTAAAATAGCATCTCCATTAGCATTAAAATAGTATAGAGATGAATAGTAATAAAAGGCTATACGTGGGATAACTATAAACTTAGTTTAGTATAGTACATTTTAAGCATATTTGGATTGAATGTTTGGTATAAGTTCTGAATTGGTTTTTTTTATATGTTGTTGATAATTTTGAAAGTTGCTAGGTTTAAAGATAAATCAGTTTCCATATTTTCCTGAAAATATAATATAAAGAGTAGGGTTAATTGCGTATAACCCTTTGTACTAGGGAGGATCAATATCTCTGCACTAAAAAAATTTGGAAGATTTATGAGGTATTCATAATTAATAAAGATCAAGATGCTCATGTATAAATTTTTTGGGTTCAACTTTAAAGAAGATGCCATAGCTTTCATTTGTTAAATTTGTTTAATTAATGCGCGCTTGTGTGTGTGAGAGAGAGGTTTTTCTTTTCTTTCCTTTCTTTCTTTTTTTTTTTGGGGGTCTTTTAAATTAAGAGATAAACCAAAAGGATTTATCCGATTTTTGAATTTTGTTGATAAAAAGAGGGAACTTATACACTTAGGGCTCTTTGTTTTGGTTATTACAGTAGAGTGTTTCTTATTACCCTTTTAATTTTGATTTTACCCTTTTTCTTTCTTTCCGTTCCTGAACAAAAACATCATTTCCCTTTGCATTTTCGACAAGAACCGTAAAAACCGTTCCCTCTCACACACACACACATCCATCTTCAAAGACATCACTAAACATGTAATGTATCTATTGGGGTGTAGCTCAGTTGATGTCAATTTATTTTTCAATGTGAAAGACCGTAAATTCGATCCTCGAAGGGGTTGATTTCAAAATAAATAAATAAACATGTAATGTGGGAACATAGAGATTAAGGTGGGTTTGGGAAGGAGTCTCTCTCCCTCTCTCTCTCACACACACACACACATTCACCACCAGTATTAAAATACCAACAATTGATAAAGAACATCAGGGATTGTGGTGATGGCCTGTTGCTTCATAGTGTATTCTGTTGAATCAGAGTGTATAATTTGACTGTTTGGATGTGATTTCGATAAAGGGGACAGAAAGATTAGGGGGAGGGGAGGGGAGGGAGGGGGTTGGGGGTGTGGAATTGATAAGGAATAGAAGAAAAAGACTTTATTTTGGGAATGGAGAAGAAAACAAACGCAGAGCCAAAATCATAAAATTAAATTTAAATAGAGTAGTATATATGTCTTTTTTCTTTAAATTGCAGGGCTTGATGGGGTATCAACACCGAACCCCATATAGTAAACCTGATGTCTATGATTAACCCTTTTTTCAATGTTGAAACGCTTTTTATTTTGATGTTGCAACGACTTGTCTGATTCCTAGATAGAGAAGAGCAAAAGAATCAGACAAACTACATAAACCTCGCATTAAAACTTGTATCTTGCAAGTTTACACAAGCTACTTTGAACAGACGTGAATACTGTTAAGCTTTATGTTGGATTGATTTACATAATTATCCCACAATTGTTTGAGGATGATTTTGGTTCCATTGCTTGAGATAGGAAGCAATCAAATCTGTGTTTGTGTTGATTCTTGTGTTATTGCTCTGAAAACTTAACCTTCCTTTTAATCAAAAACAAAGATGAGAAGAGAAGAATATATGGTTGTTGTTATCAAACAAAAAATAGATTTTGGATTTATAGGAGTTCAAGGGAATTTATTGCAACCCTTCGTTTGAATGGTTGCGGGGAAAAAGCTTTTGTAGGAAAACCTTGCCAAACTTGACTTCCGCTTGAGAATGGCCGCAAGCAGCTTAAATTTGCATGGACAGTTGCCAGTTGCCAAACTTCGTATACTTTAATCATCCATGGTAATAAATGTATGTGTAACCGTCGATCGGCGGAGAGGTCGGCGACTAACTATAGCCGGCCGGTGGCGAACGTTCGATTTGCGGCGGACGGACCGGTGAAAAATCGGCGATGACCAGCGGCCGGCAGGAAGGAGAACGACCGACGATAGGTGGTAGGGTCGGCGGGTGGTGAGGGAGGCTGGCAGCGGATGGTCATAATTCATTTCATTTTAGACAGGAATATTTCATGGTAATTTAGGATAGATGCATGTTTTGGAGCGAATAAAATTACCATAAAATAGGATCATTTCATCACTATGGTAATACTATATTTTCGAGAATATTTTTTACACCTAAACATACATAGTAATATTTTCATTGTAATTTAGAATTACGATTAACTGCTGCGGAATCCTAATAAAAATTATAAAATTATAAAGCTGTTATTGGGCCTTTAGACCTTGCTTCAGCAAATTTACTAGAGTATTCTTTTCCCAACCTTTTTTTCTTTTATGAAAGCTAGCCCGTAAGTCTCTTCCAAGCACACACCATATCCATACACACATGCATCCAGAGAACTCACGAATTTGTTTCAAAAGCGTTAATTTGTGTCCACTTTCTCTCCTGGGGTTCGAACCCCACTCTTCCTAGAAGGGAAAGTAACAAATGAGCTATTGCTCATTGGTTTTCACAACCCTTGGTCAAGTGAAAGTTAACTAAATCGATCTTCCTTCAAATCTAATCTCACTTTTATTGTTTTCCCCTGTAATTTAGCCTTGAGATATAAAGAAGTTATGATCCATATGTAGATACATTTTGCTCTAAACGAGGAATATGTCTCTGCATCTGGCCATAGAGAGATTCTCTATGGCTCTAGCACAAATCATATGGGAAAATGTGTGATCCCCACCGCATATGCATTGGAGTCACATGGTTTCTCATGTGATTTGGTTTTGAGATGCAGAGAAGTTCTCTACGTCCGGATGTAGATACATTTTGCTCTATATAAATATACTCATTTATTGAAATTATATATATTATTATACACACAATATAACACAATTCATATGAAAATGGAGGCAAAGAACTTTGAAAGATTTGTTAGCCCAAAATCCTTTTGAAATAAAGCTCTCTAAACTACTGCCATTGTTGGTTGGTTTGAGGTTTATATTTAGAATGATAAATTTGATTGGCTTCTAAACCTAAATACATTGGGATGCATCAAAATAAGCCTAGTGGGTTTAATCCACAACCATGAGGAATTTTAGCATTTAAGTGTTGCAAGCATAAAGAACCTGAGAATAAACTAGGAGCTAAAACTATTATGAGATTATATAAAACTGAGCCAATATTCTATCATTGAGGCAGCTCCTTTGTTGCTTGTGATGATGAGGATGATCGCTTCACATCGAGATGTGTCTAAGGTGTTAGAAGTTTAGGTTGGTGTTCGATTGCCCTTGAGATAGCTTCCAAGAAACAAGAAAAAAGGTCTAATTACAAAGGATGCAGTCTTTTTGGAGTAACAACTTTACTCCAATAGTTTGAAGGGGTTGTTTGGTCGGAGGATTGTGAAATTTGAATTCCCAAACAGTACAATTGAAAAAATCTGGATTACCTAATTTTGTGTTTGGTTGGTATTGGATTCCTTGTATTGGATTTGTAGATTCTCCTAATCCTTATTTGGTTGGAAAAAAGTAAGTAGAATTTGGATTTGAGAATTAAAAAGTGATAGAGAGTGGAAATTTTTTAATAAGTAAAGTACGCAGATCCCATATGAACAGTGCCAAATTCATCAAAATCCAACAAAAAAAATAGGATTCATCAATCCATATTTTTGTGTGGGCTCCACGATAAAAACAAAGGAATCCATTGATTTACAATTCTCCAACCAAACATAAGATCCCCAAATACTCACCTTTCTTTTTATTCCACATCCAAACAGTGGACAAACCAAACAAATTCTACAACCAAACAACCACCAAGCAAACACCACTATGCTGGAGGATGAAATTATCATTAGTGTTCATTTAATAATTATACTTTTGACGTTATTTTCTTTAACTAAAAATATTAACTGCTAAAATATTAAAATGTAACACATATCTAAAAGTAAATGTAATGCACCGTATAACATATCATTGTATTGGTCATCTCCAATATCACAAGGCAGTGAATTTAATACATGTTTCAATACAAACAACAATATTTTCCATTCTCTCTCTTCCTACATGCCTCCAAAAATATTTATACATTCATATGCATTAGATGAAAGCATGATCAAGTCAGGTTTATTTCATGCATGGTAATATTACATTATGTATTTTTTTCAAAGGAAAAAGAAAGATTATCTACCAAGGTTATCATTGAAAAAACAAACCATGATCCTTAAATGTACAACTTTCGATGTTAACTAGCAAGGTGCCCCAGAACAAATGCATGGGGCCAATGCAAATTTTGCGGAGTAAAATTTAGGAGAAAACGGGGCCCGCAGGGATCATGCAGACCAAGCAGCAGTATTCTCTTGCATGGGCCAGTGGGACCCGCTGAATATTTTGCAGTTAGGCCTCTGAACTCCACTGGCTCATATGAGAGACCAATGCAGTTTTGGACCTGCAGGGTCCCTGCAGGCCCGTTTTCTCAAAATTCAAGGGGCAGAGTAAAATTTCCGACAAATCTTGAGAAGCCTAAAAGGGGTCAAATGCAAATTTCCATGAAAACCAAGGGACAGATTTAAATTTTCCATGGAATCTTTTAATCTTTGTGGTGGCATATAGTTGTAAGGGCCGAACACAAATTTCTCTAAAATCCGAGGTGCGAGATGTAATTTTCCCGAAAATGCCAAGAGAAGCTTGATTTTGGGGCATCTTACAACTTCCTAAATGAGAAAACAGAATTTCAAATGGCACTCGTCATGTTGCGTTTAAAAAAGTCAAATTTCACCGATTCTTTCGATGATCAATATCAACCATCTTCGTCTTCATCTTCACCGTGCAAAATATGGATACACTAAATTTTATGTGAATCCAATACCTTTTTAGTGTTGATTTTGTGAGGTAAAAATACTAAAAATGTTATAATTGAAAAACCGTTAATTTTGCACTCACTACATCGATGGTGAAAGGATATTGGATTTTCTTCAAATTTGGTGTATCCACATTTTGCACGATGAAAATAAAGATGATGAATATCGATCGTTGAAAAAATTGGTGAAAGTTTAACTTTTTTGAACGCCATAGCTGGAAATTTCATTCCGTCCCACTGAGGATTGTGTTCTCTCTTTATAAATATATATAATTTGTTGAGTTTTAGTTGGTTAAGACAGAATTAAAAACTTTGAGGCGTGTATGATACACTTTCTGAAAGGCGATATTGCCCCCATTATGGGAGTACAGTAGAAGGCAATCACCCCCAAGATATAGCAAAGCCCTTGAAACTCTCTTAGAAGATAATAAGAAAAAAATGAACAAACTGTGAAGAGCAAGACTTAATTTATAGAGTTAAATAGACACAACTGTTTGGATGGTTGTGACTAGAGTCGAATAGACATAACTGTTTGAACGGTTATGATTGTTCAGACAACAAAACTGCAGTGGACAGTTTTTTAGACAGCCTTTGAATTTGAAATTCAAAAAGGCAAACTATGTTATTAAGTCAACCCAAGATGGCCCAAGTGCCATATCGAAGATAATAATAAATAAATATTATAAGTCTGCTAGAAATCAGACCCACTTGGCTCATAACCCACTTTGTTTAAGATATTATTTAAATATTGGGAATTATTATAAAGGCTTGGACATTCGTCTCTCCACCCGATGTGGGAGTATTTCCCGCATACAAATACTACCAATAGATTCAAACTACTAACATAATTGATAAAAAGAGGGGGGAAACAAGACTCTCCACCCGATGTGGGAGTATTTCCCGTATACAAATACTACCAATAGATTCAAACTACTAACATAATTGATAAAAAGAGGGGGGAAACAAGACTCTTAGTGAAATGGAGATATATATGTAATAAAAAATTTACAAATAAGTTATAGGTTGTATGAGAATATATTTTGTTTTAGAGAAAACGGAATCACAGATGACAACTGCCATAGGAGAAAGTTTCCTTTTATGGCATTGAAAAAGTCAACTGTCCATCAATTTTTTCGACAATCGGCATCCACAGCCTTCATTTTCATCGTGTGCATACTCCAAATTTGAAGTGAATCCAACATTTTTTCACCGCTGATTTTTTGATGTAAAAATACTAAAAATGTTATGCTATCAGAAAGCCGTTAATTTTACACCCACTACATCAACGGTGAAAAGATGTTGAATACAAATCAAATTTGATGTATCCACTTCTTGCAGAATGAAAATGAAAGTGATGGATGTCGATCGTCGAAAAACTTGGTGGAGTTTATAATTTTTTCGACGCCATAGAAGAAAACTTTCTCCTGTGGCATGTGACATTTCGTTTTCTCTTTGTTTTATTAAATAAAACCATCTTCTGCGTCCCATACATGTATATAACCATACAAATACATATTTATATTTATGTATGTATATAAATATAAACTTTTTGGCAAAAAAACTAAGAAAAAAAATACATGTATATGAACATGTAGATAGACATTATGATACCCTTAAATGTTGTTAATGTTTAAAAAGACTTGTACTTATATGCATAATATATTATTTTGTTAAGAAAATCATAAGTATTTTTTATGGACGAAGTTTCTACTATTTTAACATAATTATTGGAGACCGCTATTTTAACCAAAAATTTTAGTTTCATCCATGGTCTTAATCTTTAATTTGTTGGACTAGGTAAGAAAGTCGATGGTCAAAATTAAAAAAAAATTCTGCAAGATTATAGTAAAGATCTGCTAGATCAAGTCGAGAGCTGCTATGTTTTCACAGACGCGGAGCTTAAAACAAATTTGGCCTACTCCAGCGCAAGGATTCTAAAGCCGATTTATCCCAAGAATAACAATTATGAGTTCTGGAGTGCACCAACCAGCAACTTGCTTCCGGACGATCCGATGGCGTACGGACAGAGCTCTCTGGTTCTTAGCTGATTAAATTAAACCAGAGTATTTTACAATGCTCTTTGGAGTTTTGAAATGAGAATTTGCAATATTCTCTGAATTGAGAACGAGCGAGAATATTTCGCAATATTCTCTATGTTCTTAATTCAGTTCTTCTAAATAGGATTGAAATTCCTATTCAGTTCTTTTGAATAGAATCGGCGAAAACTATGAAATTGTTCTCTGCGTTTCCTGGTTTTTTCACCTTTTCAGTAACTTTGGCTTTCTGGTCTAAGCTCTATATATAGAGATCTCAAACCAATCCAAAGGCCTCATCAGTTATAACTCTTTGTAATTGATGGCCAGCCAAACATTCTACATTCAATCGGCTCGAACTGTCCAGAATAGCCCAATAACCCCAATATTATTATGAAGCAGCCTGCAAGGCAGCCACGCGAGCGCCAACGCGACGTCCAACTAGACATCCACATAGGCACCAACAGGCGGCCAACTAGACCACGCGATAATTGCAAAGTACTGTGCGCTCATTGTGTCTCAGCCTGATAGTCCTGATCCCATTCCACGGCTCCCGACCCATGCCTACTGTCCGGTCCGACCCCGGCCTTGGCCCGAGCCAGAGCCACAAGTATCACCCACGAGTAATTAATTAATTAATTTTGCATATGACAAGATTTGAACCGTTTACCTTTTTGGTTGCAAAACATTTATAAATCAACTGGGCTGCTAGAGTCTTTTGTAACATTCAAAATAAATAACATATAACTTATAGTTTGAAACTTCATCCATTATTTTTTACGAAAAAATACCAATAAGATCCAACAATCCCCCGCAAGTATCTAACTAATATTCAGGTCTTAGTCACAGCACATAGTGTAGATATCACATGGACTTGAACCCTACTTAGACCAACTAAACTGCAGTTAACTGCATGGTGAACTAAGTTTTGAACCAAACACTTTTATTAACAATCACACTATGACTAAACTAAATTCATGCAGTAGTGGTGTCATGTCGCGCTTTATAGTAAACGGAAACGGTGACATGGTAAACTCACAACGTATTTATTATGAGAATGCGTTAAGCGTATGTAAGTAATATAACAATGTGTAAGAATGACAAGAGTAATAAAATTAAACAACAACTTTATTTACATTCAAATTTAAGTACAACTGTCTGAAACAAAAAGATACAATGATTTGAACAAATGCCTAAACAGTGGCATACAGAAGTAAAAGCAGCAAGAAACTAGTAGTCTGGCTAAGTAGCGAACTGGTCCAAGTTCTCTTGGCTCGGCTCTATCTCCTTAGAGTCCATTCCTCCTGATGAACATTCCAAAAAAAAGAAATAAAGATGAATGTCGTCAGTGAACTAGCGCTCGATAAGTCCCCAAAATAAATAAAAGAAGATGACTGAAAAGTATATAAGCGAATAGAAACCAATTAATGTGAACAACTAAGATTGTATAAGCGAGTATCTAAGCATGATCGTTTACAGGTATAAAGTTGTTATTCTAACATGGTTGTTTGCAATTTGATAAAGAAAGTATTCATGTATATGAGAGGAGTCCATCTTACTCCGTGGACTATGGTACATGTAGTACAAGACCCCGTCATAACTCATAGGAAAACGACACGTGAATTCATATAGGTGTCTTTTAAAGTGACCTCTCGTGCCACGATATACGTTCCGTACTAATCTACCCCATTTATCCCCGCGTATTGTAGTGTATAGTACAAATTAACAGGTCTTGGCTGAATCCATGAATATAAAAGTACAAGTTAATGTTCAAATTGTAATCATGTGTGCAGGTATTCATGTCAAGTTCATGTCAACTTATATTCATGGTTCGATCAAGTCAAGTCAAGTATTCAAGTTCAAGTTTGGATATTCAAGTTCAAGTGTTCAAGTTAGAATTTGAGTTTGGACTCTGGTTCGAGCTTGTATTCAGGCTATAGTCGTTTCTTGTGAATGGATTTAACCGTTGAAATTCTTAAGATCGGAAGTAATCGGATAACCGCTGCACATGGACGACAGGATTTGTGTCTTTTTTCAAAACGATTGCCATTAATAACTCCGTTAATTTGCAGAGTTGTCTAACCTGAATAGGCAAGCATTCAATTTATCCGGCTTCCTGAGCTCAAGAGAAATGATACCGCTTAAATTTATATTAATCTAAAGTCCTTAAAGATTTATTCTTCTTGTTACATTGTTTGCATTTCGAGGGGGTTTTATGAAAAATGTTATAATATTGTTTTAAAAATAAATATCGAGGGTGATTTATATTATTAAGAGTTTTTATAACAATGTATTTTAGTTTCAAGGGTATTTTAGTGATAAAACCTAAATTTTAAAAATTTATGATATTTTTATGAAAAATATACTTTACGAACTTGGTGGTATTTTATCAAAATTTTATTCTTTCATTTTAAAATATAATTTTCATAATTTTTTTTATTGAAAATACGGATTTATAATTTTCCAAAGTTTAACTTTTAAAGAAAAATCATATTCTTTAAAAATCGTATTTTTATTCATTTCGAGACCGAATTCTCCGTGAGGGGTTGTACATATCGCTCTAGTATCCTAAAGGACGTGTGATAATCCGCACCATTCACAAACGGGTTCCCTAACGAGAGTTGTAGAGACGTAATTGCAAAACGTGTAAAAATATCGATAAAATGATTTTTTTAAAAGCAATGGTATTTTATTGTAAATCGTATTATTTAAATTAAACATACATCTAAAATATTGTGCTATGAAACCATAGTGTATGTGGTGGGGTAGGTCGTTATCCCGTGAATTTTTATAGGTATATATTCTAGCTATCGGTAAAAGGTACTTTTAAAGTTCATGGTATTTATATGAAATTGTTCGATTTTTTTGGTTATATCACATGAAATTTTAATAAAATGAAAAGGTAAATGATGTAAATAATATGTTAAGCTGACATTAGAAATTTAGAGTGAAATGTTAATATAGCAAATGTGACGAAAGTTGTTTAAAAGAAAAGATTATAAGTTAACTCTAATTTTGTCGATATATTTTAAGAATTGTTTTGAGGTAAAATGAAAGAGAGAGGAAAGGACTTACGGGTTGTGTAGCGTTGAGAAAAGAGTAAGAGAGGGAGGGAAAGTCTTCATAGCATTGCGATAGCGTCGGAAGTGGTTCCGGTGTTCAACGGAATGAACTTGGATTGCTAACTCCACTTGACTAGCCTTAATCTCTTTCTTAAGCTTAGGAATTTAGAGAAATTTTGAGAAATATTCAGAATAAGGGAGAGATGGGAGTGATGTAGTATTTATAGGGATGGATATAGGTATATGGTGCATTAAAAATAATTAAAAATTGGAGCAAAGAGAACCTGATTGTCGAAATAAAACTGTGTCGAGAAACATGCTCAAGATATACGGATCACGAAGCCAGGTAAGTACAAGAGAGAAGGGGAGGTTTTCCAATGCTTTCGCAAAATTCCTTAATTAGATACCCCTTTCTCTTGAACACTTGCCTAGACACCCCGTGAACGATATACCGTTAAGCGGTGTTCTAAATACAGTTAACTTCTCCTAATGAGCGCGAAGCCCTTAAAGTCAAAGTTCTAGTTGATTTTTAAAATTACTGGGGATATGCAAGAATGCAGTTTTGTGATTTGTGGGTTACGGAGAAAAGGTGATGAAATCCTTTACCATATCTTGTTTGGTCTTTTTGCCCTTAATTCCGTGTTAAGATGCAATGCGCAATCAATAAAAAGAATTTAAGAAATCAAGCAATTTAAGCAATTCTTTTTCATTTAAGTTTAAGCACTGCAAAAAAATACGATTAGTTCTTTGTTCAATCGACGACAAAATTGTGTGAAGAATCCTGCAGAAGATAGAAATAGTGGAATGCGTCGGATTCAAGAGGAATGCGTTTGAAATACGTACCGATGTGATTTAGTTTAAGAAAACCCCTTTGAAAGTGATCCAAGCTTTTGATTGTTCGCTTGCGCGGGTCAAACTACCTGGATCTTTGGCACTATAGTTCACTAACGTCTTGAAATTGAGTTTGAGCCTCGCTCCGCACGATCGCTGGTCGTAATTCCGTGAAAAACCTGAAATATCGGAAAATACGATATTTAGTGTCAAAAAGCGATATATGTGCCCCAATTCCTGCATACTTAAAATTAGAAAAATCAAACAATACCACTAAAATGCAAACACTTCACTGGAGATCACACAAAACCAAAAAATCATAAACACCCACAAGGGGCCGGCGAGCTCGGATGGTTCCTCAATGTCGCCGGCCAAATTCCGAGTGTTTGTGCTCGAATTTTGTGTGGCTCTTTCAGGCTATATAAGTATTCCAATGGTATAACTTGATTTTTTAATTGAATCACAGAGTGCTAGCAGGTCTGAAGGACAGAGAACAAAATGAAAGAATTTGTTAGTTTGTGTTAGTTATTGAAAAAAATTGAGTTAGTAGTTAATGAGTTAGTAAGAACCAGAAATAACAATACCTAATACTACCAACTCTCCGGTAACGGCGCCAAAAACTTGTTGGGAATTCACCCGCGCGCGCAAACGCGTATATTTTGAAACGGATATGAAATGAAGGAAACGGAATGCGCACGCGAGATCGTTCTCGTTTTAAAATTTATAATTGCAAGTGCACGGCGCGTTGTAGCTAGCCGGCAAGCACGGGTCGATCCGCAGGGAATTGTGTTTTAGGTCTTGTCTTTTATGGTTCAACAAATTAATGAATTGTTTTGGTTGTCACAAAAAAAATAGAAAATACGAAAACAAGGAAAAACAAGAAAACAAGCAAGCAAGTAAGAAATGGTTGTGGTTTTGGCTTGGAAGGTTGAATCACGACGATTCCCCCGACGCTCCCTTGATCATGAGTTGTCCGCCCTTACCTCGATCTCGGCATGAAGCACGACTTGTCGAAGCTGTTGTGAGGCACAAGTCGTCAAATTCCGATATTCTCCGCAAGGCACGAAACAAGTCCGTTTTGATCACTTACCGTTTGTATGTCCGATCTTAGGGAATCAATACTAAACACAAAGGTTAGTAAGTATACCACAACAACAAAAACACAAAATAGTGAGTGAGAGCAAATGATTTTGGCGTTAAGTGTGCTAAGTGTTTGTGATAGTATATGGTATATGAAACCGAAAGAGTTGTCAAGTCAATTAATCACAAAATACCACATCCAAGCTTAGCAAACTTAACACCAAATTGATTCTTTCTTAAACATTGAAATGGGGAAAGGGAATGAATATGGTGTATGAGAAGGTTACAAAGTAACCATGTTTCAAAACACCATATCATATCAATACATAAACAATATTTAAGTTAGAATCATAATTATAAGCACAATAAGCAATCACAAGAGGTGGAGGAGGCAAAGCCTTTCATCCCACTTCCTCACCAATACCACAACCAATAAAAGATTAGTTAAGAATGATAAAGAAAAGCAAGTAAGGAAAATAAGTAAGTATAAAAGAAACAACAATTTATTAACAGTTGAAAAAAGAGATACAAGATTTTGGTTACTTGTTCAACCTCCATAATGAAGCTTTCAAAAGAAAGCTTCAAAAGGGAAGAAGAAGAAGAAACCAATGATGAAGCCCACTCACCCTCAAGCTAAACAAAAGAACTAAGAAATGAAAAAGTATATGTGAATAGAGAGCCCTTCCCTTACTCACTGGTTCTGCTTTTATAGGCACCAAAGAAAAATAAATAAATAATAAAAATAAGGTGACGTGGCAGCAAGGGAGGGACAGTGGAAAACTGGGGGCTATTGGAGCCAAAGGGGCCGTCCTGCTCGGTTTTGGTAGGCATATGGCCGGCCAAAATCCGAGATCCTGGGCTCGTGCTTGCTGTGTGGTCTTGTGTGCATCCTAATATCACTCTGGTGCTGCTAGTTTTGTATGTAGAGGCCTTGGATGCACTTAGGGATTTGGAGGAAAACTAGATACTTCAAATCACATCAAGACTTTTAGCATTCAATGCTCATTCAATACACATCACACCCATACATGTGCTCTCTTGCTTGAATTGTGCAAGGGAAGCCCCACCATGGTCCATGAGCCAAAGAGTTGTGTGCAACTTGCATTGTGTTGGACCAAAAAATAGTGTGCACACATTTATTTACAAAAAGAACTCTTTGGATATCGGTCGGTTTTCTGTTCTGTTTGCAGTTTCGGCTCCCAAATGTTATATCCGTGATAATGAGTGTGTTTTCAGTGTTGTATCACGAATACCTGTAAACTGTAATTACTGAGCAGACACTGGTTAATGGTACCGATATATAATAAAATAGATAATAAATGAGCGGTATTAAAATACAGTTTTCTGTGATGAACACAGCGCCTCACGTGCTTTGCACGACGGCACTAAGAGTTAAAAACTCTGAGGCATTGCCTCACGAGCCTTGCACGAGGGCGCCAGCGCTAAGAGTTAAAAACATTTAGGCAACGCCTCACGTGCCTCACATGAGGGCTCCAGCGCCAGAACTAAAAACTCTCTGTTAGACAGAGTCATTGGATCAAAGATCCAACGGAGGTGATAAATCATCAAAATGCAGAATTAAATTCCGCTGAGGAAATATTCCTCAAATCTTTCTAAACAAGAGAGATTACTCTCTGTAAAACAGAGCACTGTTGGATTGAAAATCCAATGGTGATTAAAAATCACCTATCTGCAGAATAAATTCTGTATGGGAAAATATTTTCCTAATTTTGTTAAAAACAAGAAAGATATCTTCTGTAAAACAGAAGTCCTTGAATCAAAGATCCAACGGTGGATAAAATACCCAAATCAATTAAAGATCTCTCAAGGAGAGATTTCTTTAACTGAATCAACAAACTTGCCTCTACTATATAAAGAACCCAAGACTTCAAGTCTTGTACAGAGGAAACCCCCCATAAGCTTCAAACTTAAAAAAAAGAGCAAGCAAGAAGAAAGCTTTGCGAGGGAAGAAAGAAGAATACCTCTCTTCGAGGTAAATAAAAATAACATAGACCAGAGCATATCATCTGCATATCCAAGGGTTTAACCCTTATAAAAGAACTTAGTTCTTCTTCTGGATCTGAGATCCATGAGACAAGTCTCCCACAAATGAGAATTTAATTCTTATAGGGATGAATTTGTTCTTGGGGATCAAAGATCTAGAAAAGAACAGAGAATTGAACTCTTCAGAACAGACTATACAAAGAAAACCTAGCGTCCAAGCGCCTCACTTGTCCCTCACGTAGACGCTACTTAATAAAAAGTGCTTAGCACTCAATGGTTGGCGCTCAGCACCAAGCGCCTCATGTGGGCGTTGCTCAATAAAGAGTGCTTAGCACTCAATGTTTGGCGCTTAGCGCCAAGCGCCCCACGTGGCCCTCACGTGGGCGCTGTCCAACATAAAGCGCTTGGTACTCATCAGCCAGCGCCTAGCGCTTAGCACCAAGCGCCTCACGTGCTCCGCACGTGGACGCCATAAAGGGTGTTTAACACTCCACAAAAAACAAAAGAAAAGGGAAAGTAAAATAAAGTATGAGTGTCGGAACCCATATAAATGCTCAGTATTGTTTGCACAGAAAGGGGACTGAGCCCAAGTAAGTGCTTGGCACTTTATTTAAATGACAAAGACTGAGAGGGCTGAGCCCAAGTTGACAAGATCCCTAATTCAGATCAACCGACCCCATGTGCTCATTATTTTCCAAGTTAGTCTTAGTCCCAAACACGACTACTGATCTTCCGACATGATATTCATCTCACACCTCCCCTCAATCCGGAAATCGGTTCAAGGGTACATCTCTCCACACCTCTGATACATGTCGTTGTAATTCTTCAACATCTTTAGAGAGGTGGTGGGTCCCGATAACCAACAACTCTTTGGTACACTCCCAAATCAATGAGTACATCCCAATACGGACCGCAACGTTCTTAAACTAGCTACGGACCACAACGTCCTTAAACTAACACAATTGGGCCCAAATACTCTTTTGTTGGATCTGAATGATCCTAAACCCCCGTTGAGTAGATCTTAGTCTAAAATTAGACTAGCGTATCCTCAATAAACATTTAAGTTAATCTTAATCTCGAACAAGATTAACGATCCTTAAATCAAACCAAACCCAAATCTAAGAATATACGGATTTGGACTAATCCACGCCCTACGGGCGACAACATAAATTAGTATCCATATACAATCCACGGGCAACCAAAAAATAAAACAAACACACACGACACGAAGTGAACTTCCGGAGCAAGAGAAAGTGGTTATCGCTATGCGGTAACGTAATTAACTGTAGGGCCTTGCGCCTAGAGGGAAGAGCGTCCCCACAATCAAAAACCCTCGCAATGAGGGGGAATCTGACGAAATCTGCTAAAATGGCCGTATCTGTCCAAACCTCCGATACACGGTGCCATAAATCAACTTGGCATCTTCATAGAGGTGGACGGATAAACCCAAATAGCATCTGCCCCCAAATTCAGGCAAGAACCATCCCGGTTCCGTCCCCGTTTTCGGCGGTGAACAGATTCTGGAACGCCCGGTGGGACCTTTTTCCTCTTTCCACTCCACACTTCGTGTGTTATGTTCGTGAACAAATCGCGGTTTAATATGGTTTCCCCTGAATTCGAGGTATCAAGATTTGGTGTCTTGCTCCTGTGCAGAGAAAAGAAGATCAATGGCTTCCAACTGCACTTGCAACAGCAACTCCCACTCCGTCCCCGCCGGAGGAGTGACTTATGGGCCCCAAGCGGTCTCCATCTTTGCAATGCCAGTGGAACAGGTGACTCAGGCCACCACTGGACTGTTTTTTGGGACTATGATCCCTCCAGCAAGCTTCAGTGCCCCAGTGCCATCACAGGAAGCTCCGAAGAAGTCGGTCTTTGATCGACTTGCAACCACCACGGCCCCTCTCAACGGGTCGTCCAAGTCTACCACCTCGGTCTTTGACAGACTGAGCCAAAGCTCCAGTGGGACCATAAAGAGGCTCGCGATACCTTAAGGGGTTATCCCGAAGCGGATAGCCATTCCAGTTCCGGCAGATAAAGTCGTCGAAGGGGATTCTCCTACTAAAGGATCGGTGTTCGCAAGGATGGCTATTCCAACTCCTGCTTCCGGTGAAGTCATCAAGACTGCTCCCCTTACCAAAAGGTCAGCCTTCGAAAGATTGACTGTCCCCTCTTAACGGACGTCAGTCTTCAATAGGCTAGCACCAGCAGTAGCCCTTCATCAGAGTAGGGGGAAGGACGAAGCCATTCCCATAACTGAGGCAATCCCATCAGCAAGGCATGCTCGACGTCTCCACTGGCACCAGGTGAGAAGAGCTGGGGGCAACTCCCCCTCTGTACTTACTCCACCAGCTCCAATGGTAGAAATTGACACTGCTGTTCCAACTGGGAATAGCTTTGATCCGCTCAGGAGGGTGCGAAAGAACTCTCAAACCGATGTACTGAATAAGTTACCTCCACATGTTGAAAACATAGTACAGGCGAAGCCGGAACAGCCCCTTCAGCGGCTGTCCTCCCGAATCCACAAAGTCTGGCGGAAAGTTCAGGATTCTGTGATCAACAAGAACTATTCTCGTCAACCGGAGAAAATGAAGGTTCGACAAGAGGGAAGTCATCCCTCTAGCATGCAGCGAGGGACTTCTCGGGCGCCTTTCATAGTAGCTCCTTCTACTTCGGCTTCTCACAAAAAGAGAAGACCAGAGAATCCTCCACTACCGGCGGCAAATCCCAAGGGCGATGGATCCAAACACCCCAAGTCTGGAGGTATGATCGTGCACACGGTGTACATGGATTCCGGGAAAGAGGAATGCCGTGCTTCTGTAGACCATCGACCACTCACTCGGTCATTGACAAAATCTCAGGAGCAGCAACAAAAGCTCCAAGAAATGCTGATGAAAATGTCGACACTCACCGGGCAGAAAGAAAGCCGGAAATCAACGTCTGAGAAGCACCAAAAACAAGAGACCGACACCGAGTTCTTGAGAAGGGTGATGGAAAGGAAGGATAAAGAGGCCGCAGAACAGGCCACTAATATAAAACAGATGGCGCTTATGTTCAAAGACATGGTTGGGATGATGATCCAGTCGGAACCTCCAGCCGAAGACCCTCTAATAATCATCGAAGACGACAAAGAGGAAACGTCAAACCCTCCTCCGACGGTCTCAACGGCCCAGGAAGAGACAATTTCCAAGGCTTCCCTTGATGACTACATAGCTCAACAAATACGTGCTCATCAAACGAGTGAAGCGGCATGCCAAGTCGTCAGAACTGGGTGACCTTATCCAGGCTAGTACGATCAAATCAAGTACCCTCCAGGATATACGATCCCTAAGTTCCATGTGTATAAGGGGACGGGCAATCCACACCAGTACGTTGCTCAATTCAGAGCTTTATGCGGTAATACTGAAGGCGACGACAAACTGCTGCTTCGCCAGTTTGTTGGCAGCTTGTCGGAGACGGCATTTGAATGGTATTCCGAGCTCTCAAATGATTCTGTCAAGAAATTCACGGAGATGGAATTTCTATTCACACAACGGTTCGCAAGAGGAAGCGAGCGCACCCCAATCACAACATTAATCAATGTTAGGGTGAAGCCAGGAGAGACCTGGGTCCAATACGCAATTCGGTGGCGGAACCTATGGTCAAAATGCGAACACCGCATTGAAGAAGCTCCTGCCGTAGGCATGTTCGTGGGGACCCTTGATCCTCAGGCAACTATATCCCAATTTATGATGTTCTTCAAGCCGACCACCTTCCAGGCCTTGATTGACAAGCTGGCCTAAATGGACCAGATGGGCCATAGGCCGTCCTCTTCAAAAACGGATCTCCGGAATGAAAAAGGCAAAGGGAAAGCGACCTTCGTTGCCAACGCTCAACAACAACCAAGTGACCCGAAACCGGTTGCTCGCCAAAGCAACACACGCCGATCCCTCGAAGAAAATTTGAGACATCCTTACTCGTTTCCCCAGGATAAAACGAGGAGACTGTTCAAACTGGCGGTGCACAACAGGCTCATCACTCTGCCGGATCCAAGATGCCCACTGCAGCCTGGTGACGTCAACAGCTCTAACTACTGCCCCTATCATAGAGTAATGGGTCACCCAATCGAAGATTGCTACGTCTTCAAAAATTGGGTTGAAGACCAATACCAACAAGGCAAGTTCGCGCTGTCCGAAAACTGGAAGGTAAACCCGCCACAGTAGTACACTCCTAAAAAGGTGGATACGCCGGGGGTATCATGCTCATTTGTAGAAGAAGCTCCGTGGGAAGTTGTACTTTCAGCTAAAACTAAGAGAATGCTTAAGGATCTTCAAGCATGTCCGGCGATCAAATGGAAAAGCCCGCTAAAACCCGAGATCATTGAGGGGATACTTAAACCGCGCTCAACACCGAAAGCTGGTAATAATGGGCAAGACACCCAGGTCAAGCCTTCCAAGTCTTCGAAGAAAAGGAAGAAGATCAAGAAGCCCGTACAGCTTGATAACGAGCGTACGGACCTGCAAAAGTACATTGACGTGCTGGAGGAGTACAACCAGAAGGTGCGGACCCCAGTCACTCTCGAAGAGTTTCTCAACCATATCCTTGAGAATGGAGACAACGACAATGATGAAGGGAACAACTCGTCGGAAGAATCCGAGGATTATGTAGCGAGTTGCCACATGGTTTCTCACTCGTTGTTAAAAGACGAGGAAACTCCCTCGGCGTCGGAGAGCAACGCGAGGAAACTGGGGGCAGGATCGGGCCCAAGTTCTCTGGAACCGTCAGACGACCAGATTGATAGACTGCTAAACGAAACCCTTCAGAAGAGCAAAGCTAACCAAGAGCGTGAAACGACCATATATGAAAAGGCCAAGCGTCGGCAACAGAATGAAGAAGCTGCGTCGAGGAAGAGTCATGAAATACTCCAACCAGATCAAAGTACACCCACGGCGGAAAAAAGAAGGTTTAAGACGGGGAAACGGTTCTCCAAAGCCCTGTCCATGGGGATGAAGCTGCCACCTTTCAAAGGAAATACTCCCGGGAGTACGTACCTCGATAAAGCGGATGTACATCCGAACTACTGCTTATACCATCGGAGGGTTACACACCCTACCGAAGAGTGCAGTGCCTTCAAGAAGTGGTGGTAAGGATACGTTGCTCACCGACAACACCTCAAGCGGATGAAGCGCAAAGCCCGTCGGGAGCGGAGAAGCACGACAGATAAGCGTGAAGGAACAGCTGGTAACTGTCATATGGTTGATACCATTTCGACAAAAGGAAAATCTCAAGTTCTTACATTCGGGAGTGATTCTGAGGAAGAAATAACCCTCGGCCCTCTCTTCAAAGAATCCACTTGTGGAAAAGAAGAAGATGAGAAGAACTGCGAGAACATTCAGCTGCGTAACCGCACGCTGCCTGAGAAGAACCTCGGGCCAACAAACAAAGGTTTGAGCAAAAGAGACAAAGGGAAGGAAAAAGTTCCTGAGAAAATTGCCCTCAATGATAGAGTCATCAAAGAGCTTGCAGCCAAGGAACCGCCTAAGAAAAACAAGGTGGATTATAATGTCCTGGCATATCTGAGAAAGATACCCTCACAACTGAGCATATTGGATGCTCTCCTCTTGTCTAAAGAGGCACGAGATTCTCTGATCAAGGCGGTGCAAGAGCCCGATCAGTTTCAAGCCTTCCTTGCAGAAGAAAAGATAAAAGACGCGCTGGAAGAAGTTCACACAGCTGGCATCACCTTCAGCGATGAAGACCTCCACCTTGGAACGTGCGAGCACAACCATCCGTTATATGTGACCGGGTACTGCCACGATATAAAGACAGGGAAGATCCTGGTTTACAATGGGTCCTCCGTCAACCTTCTCAATGTGAGGGTGCTAAAGGAGATCTGCATGAATATTCAGCACCTGGCTTGGGACAAAATTACCATCTCCGGGTTGGACTCACAGTCATCACGGACACTTGGGTCTGTGATACTAACATTACGCTTTGGGATGCTCATCACTAACATCAAATTTAATGTCATTGATGCCAAAACTTGCTATAACGCCGGCCGGCCTTGGTTACACGAATACAATATCATCCCTTCTACACAACATAAGTGTATGAAGTACTTCAAATGCCTCGAGTACATAGTTACAGGGGAGCTAAACCCATTCTCCGTAAATGAAGTCCGCAAATATGAAGATGCCAAGTACTTCTTACCAGACTTCGAAGACATGGAAAGATGTCATAAACTGGAGAATAAACAAAAATTCGTCGCCACTATCCCGATCTTTAGGAGCGATACCGAGGAGGATGAAGAGATAGTCTTCTCGGGGCAACCCCAAAGCAACAGGCTAGGGCCAGCTACTCCTATGTTGGTTTTTGGTAGTGACTCTGAGGACGAGGTTAACGCCGTGTTCTCCACTCGCCCATCAGCACAAACCTTCGCTGGAACTGATCAGAGTATACAAATTACCACGGTTCCGCAGCGGCATTATAGGAAACTTGATGCGCTCGACACATACGGCATGCAAGAGCTGCAGACGTTCTACATCCCTCCCGGGCGAAGAGATGAAAATGCGATCCTCTTCTATCAGTCTACGGAGACAAAAGTGAAAAAGAAGTCAGGCATGGTGCAGATCTTGCGCTTAACAGGTTTCAACCATTCCATCTGCCCAGGTACTACGCAGAGGGATTGAAAAGGCTATTAAAATGCCAGGACATACCCTTCAAACAAATTGCTCGACAAGCCCAGTTCTACAATAAGATTTAGGACATCCCCGGGACTCAGCGAAAGATGTCCAACGGGAAGATGGAGACGACTGGATTTGGATACGTTCGGTCCAAGAAATGGGAGCAACTCCATAGCTGCCATGTTATAAATGACTTCGGAGGAGAAGGGAATGCTTTTCCAGATAGCGTCGATATCGAGCCAGAGTGGGATTCTACCGTAAAAATGCCAAGCCCGTCATTCGAAGAACAAATTGACAAGCTAATAAGGGAAGCGGGTCAAAAGGTTCGGGATGACCACAACAGCGAAATGACCATTTACGAGAAAACCAGGACGCAACGTCTCATTCAGCAGGCTACGGAAGATGATGATGCCCTTCACCCTCAGCTCGCTGTGCGCTCTCGTAGCAAGAAAAAAGCCCGACGCAGAAGCAACAACGAGGTGAAGAAAGGGAATAACATTCAAAAACAGCGAATCGAATCCAAGAAGCCACGTGATTGAGAAAAAATCAGCTGGAATCTGTCTTTTGTGAAGAAGATGGCTCGGGCATACTCTTTCCCTCAAGACAAGACGAGGAAAATATTCGACCTTGTCATGAAGTATCAAATGATGACGCTCCCGGAGTCTCGGTACCCCGAGCAAATAAACGAAGCCCATCATCCGGCTTATTACTCCTACCACCGAGCAATAGGACATCCTCTTGAAGACTGCTTCACCTTCAAAGACTGGGTTGAAGACCAGTATCAGTAAGGCAGGTTTGCTTTATTCGACAGTTGGAGGGTAGCCCCACCACGAAAGTATGAGCCAAAAGCAACCTACACTGTGAGGGAAAGTCTAGATCAGCATCGAGCTTGGAAATGAGCTCGTACCTGCCACGTGATAACACTATCAAAAGAAGGAGAGCACGAGAATATGGACAACCTCTCCCGGTGTTTCACAAATAAGGATGAGGACGAGGTGGTTTCAGAATTTCCACCGGCGCTAAAAGAGCTGGAAGATGGGATACACACCACAGCAGACAACCTGAGAAAAATCGACTTGGGGACGGAAAATGAGCCGATGCCAACGTTGGTCAGTGAGCTGCTGTTTGAAAAGCAGGTAGCCACGCTAAAGGACGTGCTTATGCAGTATAAAGACTGCTTCGCGTAGAACTATTCCGAGATGCCGGGACTAGATCCAAAAATAGCTGTGCATAAACTGGCGATATCACCGAACGACAAACCAATCAAACAGGCGCCAAGAAGAATGCGGCTCGAACTCGAGATGAGCATCAATGCCGAAGTCAAGAAACTAATCGACTCCGGCTTCATTCAAGAAGTTCAATATCCTGACTGGATCGCCAATATTGTCCCAGTGATGAAGAAAAATGGGACGGCGCGCATCTGCGTGGACTTTCGGGACCTCAACAATGCCCGAAGGATGACTTCCCAGTGCCTGTTGCCGAGCTGATGATCGATAACACGTCTACCCATGAGGTCTTCTCCTTCGTGGATGGATCTTTGGGGTATAATCAAATAAAGATGCATCTCGAAGACCGAAAGCATACTGCCTTCCGGACTCCGCTGGGCATATTCTACTATAAAATGATGCCCTTCGGTCTGAAGAACGCTGGCGCTACCTACCAGAGGGCCATGACAAAGATCTTCGATGACCTCATACATGAGATTGTCGAATGTTATATCGACGACCTCATGGTGAAAAGCAAATCATACGAGGAACACTGGGAGCATTTGAAAATAGTGTTCCAGCGTCTTCGGAAATATAATCTGAAGATGAACCCTCTGAAATGCGTATTTAGAGTCTCTTCAGGCAAATTCCTAGGATTCATCATACGATACAGAGGCATCGAAATAGACCCATCAAAGATCAAGGCGATTATAGAAATGCCCATGCCAAGAACTCTCAAACAATTATGGTCTCTCCAAGGAAAGCTCGCGTATATCCGACGGTTCATAGCCAACCCCTCTGGAAAATGCCGTCCCTACAGCCATCTAATGAAGAAGGGGACCCTGTTCGTTTGGGATCGTAAATGCCAAAGTGCACTGGAAGAAATCAAGCAATACCTGCAGAACACGCCGGTACCGACCGCTCCGGTACTCACCGCTCCGGTCAAGGGAAAGCCCCTCATCCTGTACACAACAGCCCTTGAAGGTTCTCTATGCGTGCTATGGGCACAGGAGAACGACCAGGGGAAGGAGAGAGCTCTCTACTATTTGAGTCGAGTTCTCCTGGGGGCAAAAAACAACTACCCCCCATCAAAAAGCATTGCCTGGCACTGATCTTCGTGATAACGAAGCTTCGACATTATGCCTTGGCACATGAGGTCCATCTCATATCAAAGGTGGATTCTCTCAAATATTTGATGTCAAGAACCATACTTTCGGGAAGTCTTTCCAAATGGGCCCTCCTCTTGATGGAGTTCTCGATAATCTATCGACCCTTCAAGGCAGTAAAAGGCCAGGCCATCGCGGACTTTCTTGCTGAACATCCAATACCGGCCCACTCTCCCTTAAATTGCGAATTGCCAGATGAACACGCGTTCGACGCAATCGACAAGGAGGAGGAAGGAAATAATGCCCGATGGGAACTCTACTTCGATCGAGCATCTTCCATGAAAAAGAGAAAGCAAAACACCCCCATGATTATAGCCGGGGTGGGCCTTATCTTCATGACCCCGCAAGGAGGGATAATGCGTTTCGCCCTTTCATTGATAGAGCCAAGAACAAACAACGAGGCTGAGTATGAAGCTTTGGTAGCAGGTCTTGAGATTGCTGTCGATATAGGAATCGAAAACATCCTCATATATGGAGACTCCCAGCTGGTCATTAGCCAAGTAAATGGTGACTATCAGACATGCAAGCCAGAACTGATCAGGTATGGTGAAAGAGTGCGGCAACTGCTGATGCAAATCCCTTCCTACATCCTAGAAAGCATACCGCGTGCGAAAAATAGCAAGGCGGATGCGTTATCCAAGTTCGCTAAAGAACTGGCTGACGAAAACCTCGACGACGTAAGGATCATTGTGCAAAGCCGCCGGATTCTCGCGCCAGCAAAAATATCTCCGGAGTCGACTGAAAGAAAAGAAGCGACCAGACAAGTGGTCCTCCAAATAAAAGACGAAGAAAGGGTTAAGGACTGGAGAGAAGTCTTCATAGACTACTTCAAATCACATCGAACACCCGAAGACGCGTCGTCAAGACATCAGCTCATGAGGCGAGCCCTATCCTTCGCCTTCGTCAATGATACTCTTTATAAGAGATCATTCGACTGTCTGTGGCTGAGATGCCAGGGACCAGAAGAAGCAAAATGGATCGTCCAAGAAACTCACGACGGACTCTGCGGTTCTCATCAGGCCGGATCGAAGATGAAGCTGAAGATCAAGAGAATGGGTTACTATTGGCCCACAATGATCCAGGACTGCCTTGAATATGCGAAGCAGTGTCACTCGTGCCAAATTCATGGAGACTTCATCCACCAACATCCAAATCCGCTACACCCAACACTGGCTAGCTGGCCGTTCGAAATGTGGGAAACTGATATAGTCGGGTCCATCAAACCAGTATCGTCCAAGGAACATCGGTTCATATTGGAAACAACCGATTACTTCTCTAAGTGGGCAGATGCAATACCACTAAGGGAGATGAAGAAGGAGAACATCCTCCATTTCTTTAGGACACATGTTATTTACCGGTTCGGCATTCCGCGACGAATCATCTCGGGTAATGGACTGGCCTACAGGAGCCATAAGATCAGCCGCTTTGCACAGCAGCATAATATAGATTAGAGATACTCTTCAGTCTATAATCCCCGAACTAATGGTCTAGCTGAGGCTTTCAACAAGACCTTGATGAAGATCATAAAGAAAACGGTGTCCAGAAATAAAAGGGACTGGCATGAGAGACTACATGAAACTCTCTGGATGTATCGAACGACGTTCAAAACGACCACGAATACAACGCCATTCACGTTGGTATTCGACACGGAGGTGGTACTTCCCTTGGAGATAGAGTTACCCTCTTTATGAGTGGCAGTTCGATATGAGCCTACGGATGAAGAAAATGCACATCTTCATTTCGAGGAGCTCGATGCCCTCGATGAAACCCGTCTCATGGCACATCAAAATCTAGAAGCTTACAAAGCGGGGGAAATTCGAGCCAAACTATGAGGGACCGTACATCATAGACAAGGTCTACCAATGTGGGGCCTACTCTCTCATGGATATGCATGGCGAAAGACCTTTCCGGCCAATAAACGGCCGGTTCCTTAAAAAATACTATGCTTGACGAGTCACGGCTCAGGTTAATGATAGATGACGACGCTCGTGTCCGGTCGCTGTCTTCTTGAGTCCAAACTCTATAAGTAGTATCCGGCAAAACTTCGCTTCGAAACAAAAAATGGACCAAGATGTCCCTAAACTAACGATGGACCGAGATGTCCCTAAACTAACAACGGACCGAGTGTCCCTAAACTAACGATGGACCGTAATGTCCTTAAACTAATACGTCACCTCAAGCACGACGATAATGGAATTCAAGTCCACAACTCCCAACGGCAAGAGCTGCTACTCAAATCCCGCTGGCTACGTAGCTACTGTTGGCTATAGTGCCCTCAAGGCAATTATCATAGTCGCGGACTTGTGATTATGATGATTGAGGCAGGACTTATACCGATAAAACAGTCTTACTCAAGATGATAGTATGCTATCTGTTTTGTCTTTATCATCATGTACATGTTGATAGAGCCCATAGGATTATTGCTTGACTGCCAGCATTGTGATGGCGATCATACATGTGGGAGCTGGGGTCTATAAGCACATCCTTAAATGTCCCTAGCTGTAGGAGTATCGAGACCGGGCATCGATGCTCCAGTGTAGACTAGTGTATACCGATCGAGACCCCGACGAGGGGCGGTGGCCAGGTCTCACAAGCCATTGGTGTTAGTTTGTTCACCTAAGATAGTATGCATGTGCTCATTGGGTTATGAGTACACTGGACGGACTCGCCGGGAACCTGCTAGTTGGTATTATACCTATTGTCAGATAGCAGTTCTCAGGTGACATGTGTGCAGGTTAGTCTATCGACCTGAGATCGTCATTTGTCTCGTGTGAGTTCCCACTGTACTTTGATTACTACCCTACCACGGTTCAAAGGAGTCGTGCAAACAGGTTTTAGTTGGGTACAGTCCCGAGCCACATGGAGGCAGTGATCGGATCGTCGGGGATTCGTCTCTCCCGGTATTAGGGGTTGATGTCGCGTTGTGTACGGGTGGCCATCACCACAAATCCATGGCCATGGTAGACGAGAATTACCGATCCAGGATCGATAGTTTCTCAGGAAGTGATGGGTATCATGTCGACACTAAATATCGCGTTGTTAGGGGTCTGACTTTATCCACCCCCCTAGACTCGATATACGATACTCTTAGACGAACAGACCGGACTGTACGGATATTGTCACTGACAGGCTCAGTAGGGGTTCAGGATGAGTTTGCTCGTCGTCCTCCTTTTCGCTCAATACCTGGGTAGCCGTTACGTACAACTAGTGCCGCTGACGTGCTTGTGGTTAAACCTACTGCCAGCGTATTGGCGAGTCTTTAGAGTCCCACACGGAGGGTTTTCACGGTTCAGGCGATATGGTGTAGATCTCGTATGTTGATACATACAGGTGTCCGATTAAATTTGTGCATGTGCGACACAGACTTTAATCGGACGGTTGATAATACTAGCGGCTTAAGATTAAGCCAGATTATTAAATCAGGATTTGATTTAATATTTTACATATATATATATATATTTGTATATATATGTATTCTAGTATTATTGTTCGCTATTTATTTTCACTCTTGGCTATTCGTATTTTTGTACGAATACGCGTATATGTATTTCGATACATGTACCGGGAAGTATTCCGTATTTTATACAGAATAGCTTCTAGAAGATGCCACCTCATTTATATGATTTTCCATTTATGGAAATTCATTTGTCTTATAAATGAGGTGGAGGGTGTGAGGTGGCATATGCATAGTATTAAGCATGGTTTTGGGCATGTAGCAAAGTATGGTTGTGAATTATTTATTTGATTAATTGGATAAGATCTTTTTTTATGGGAATGAGAAGAAGGGGTGGGGGGGCGGCGACCATTTTTTGGTGGGGAGCTCATTTCATTTGGTTCAACTTTTACATTACACATTTTGCTCTCCCACTCTCTCATGCTCACACAAAAGACTAAACCAATTTTGTTGCTCATGCCATTCTTTCCTCACCTCCTCATTCATATTCTATGCTTGCTCATTGAGCAAAATATGTTGAGAGAAAAATGTAGTGACACTTCCATACACCTCGACTCTCCATCGCTAGAAACTTTGGAGCGTCGGTTGCTTCGTTCGACGAAGCTGGAGCTTGCGCCGTTTCTCTCGGGTGGATCATCGGAGATGGAGGAAGACCAGCAACCAAACATCATAAAAGGATCACTAGGAGCTTGGAATGAAGACCGAAGGACACGGATCAACTCGGTATAACGATTCTAACTCTTAGTTTAACTTGTTAGTTTAGGGTTTAAGCTCGATCCGTAAATCGGGTAGCGGTAGCGCCAGTTTAGAAATTTTTGTTCCGCATTTTGGCCGCGTTTCGATGGCCGGGACGCTGCCGCAACCCTTCATGGTATCAGAGCCACCCTTTAAACTCTTAGCTAGCTAGTTTAGACAATGTAAAAGTATCGAAATCGAAATAGTCCCGAAACGATGCACTGCAGTTTGTGTTCTCTGTAAATTTTCAATGTGTTCAAAAAATTTTTGCAAACAAGTGCAGAAGACTCCTTGGGTGACCAGAAGACTATACCCCAAAAACGAGACCACCTAGACGGATTTGGACCGGCCACAGGTAGGGAAATTCCGGCGAGGCCGGTTTTGTGGTGAGGTTTTTGCTTCGTTTTTGGGGTGTGGTTTGGTCTCTGGGAAATTGATGCGGTGGTATTGTTTATTTAGCCCATTTTTGATATTGTGTTATCAGTTGTTCGGGGGCTATTCGGGGTGTTTCGGAGTCGATGTTTTAACACTGTTTAAATGTTTATATCAGTACATACATTATAATCTGCGACCGTGAATGTAATTTGATCGGTAAACACGTCTAACTGCTATATGTTCCTTTAGACGGGTTTGCGAACGTGACATTCATGTTGATGTTCTGTGTTGTGCTGTGATGTTGGTTGGATCGTCGTGGTGGATAGCTATGGTGCAATGTTAGTACAGTTTTATTTCATTTGTATATTTGATATTACGGGGCGAGCGTCCGACATATGGATTGTCGTCACTGTCAGTTTGTATATTATTCTTTTGGGGCACGACGGGGTGAGGTCGATGTCACCCTTGTATATTATTTTCTTTTTTGTATTAGGATTACCCCGCGGTGGAGTGCACGAATAGCTGGATTCTAGAGGGCAACTGGTCCGCATCTCATGGTGTTGGGACGGAGGGGACCTTACTCTAGAATTGGCGGGCTATTCGCCGCACTCGTAGGGGGTATAGGATGACCTCTCAAGTTACCGGATTCCGTGAAGTGCCGGGTGGCCCATTCACGTTGTTGAAGGGGGCTGCCTCACTTATGGTTTTGGCGGGTAACTTGCCACGCTCGTAGGGATCTAAGTTTCATTGCACATGCTATCCACACGACAGGGAACGTCGGGTCTCACTTGCGGCTCAAGTGAAACCCGAGGCTCCACATTATCCACCATTCTGTGTTGCTTCTGTGATGTTGCTTTATATCATGCCTGGGATGAATGTTATATATATATATATATATTTATATATACTAGTAGATGCTGTATATGTTTTGCACCCGCGCTAGTCCAGTCCCTGCTCTGTCGTTAGTTAAGTAACCTAACGGGTGATGACGGGACCCAGTGGCGAATGCGGATGGCATATACGTACATTTTATTTTCGTTCTTTTCTGGTGTGATTAATTAATGGGACTACATAGATTCTTATCAATGCAAGAATAAAACAAACCTATATATGATGTTGTTGGAACCAGGTTTTTAAAAACTGACATTACAGACGTTCTCTTTTGCTTTGCACAGTGGTATTCATTTTAGAATATCCTGCACCTCATTCGATGAGGCAAGGGCCGAGATCCCTTCATCGGGAGTGACCCCTTGAGTAAAAGTTTACATCAACGTAATAACTTCACTATAGTTGATTACTTTTTCTTTGCATCGTGGTATTCAGTTTGGGATATCTTGCACCCCATTCGATGGGGAAAGAGCCGAGATCCCTTCACCGGGAGTGACCTCTTTAGAAAAAGTTTTCGCCACTATATATTTATAAAACTACTTGGTTCCTTCAACGATATCAAGTTCATTACGTTAAAGGTTTTTTGCCAAAAACCAGCCGTATCCCTCCGTCATTTCAGATTAGTATTGCTTAGTATTCACGCTACGTATGTTGACTGTGTCAAGGCATGGTGTGCGGTAGCTCTGTAATGCTTTTCTGTCGCATGGATATATGGATTGGTTAGGACAGTCGTACGGTCATGTTGACTGTGTCAAGGACTCGTACGGGTGGGTTTAATGCAATCAAGATAATGACGGGTTGAACTTGACTAGGACCCTTTGATATGTTGACTGTGTCAAGGTCACTTGGGTCCTAGGGGTAAAAACTCATATCGGGAGTTTCAAACATACAGGAAACTTGCCAGGCTTCCGCATACCTTCTGGAGTATGGTGACTTAAGTGGCTTCCATCAAATTATCATGCGATGATTGTTGGATCCCGATTCCCACTGATGAGTAGGATTACTCCTCGGTTGATTCCGACTAATTCTCCTTTTGGGTTTGGAGGAGAATTCGAGGAAACGGTGGGAGCCATCTAGATTAGATAAAGTGATTAACCATTCTGATCTAGGTTAGAGTGCACGCTGAGTGTTTCTTCTCTCTCTCTCTTTCTGGCTGCGACTATGACCCGACCTTTGACTAAAACTCATGAAACCAAGTTAACCGAACCATCTTAAAACACTTTGGCCTTTGGAATGTCACGGTGTCGCATACATCATTTCCACTTCTATATCACCTTTGCATTTCTCCAAAACACCCCGTATCACTACGAACATCCACTTCCATTGGATAAATCCATCGTATAGTTACATACGAATTCGAAGGAACTTTTTCAAGGATGGATTCTGGTTCTGGAGAGATTGAATAGGATTATTCAGTTGTCTTTTCTCTTTACCTTCTCTCAGGTTGTGAGGGCTCCTAGGATTAGGAGAGGGTACACCTATTGAGCTTATTGGATAGTCTTCCTCCAGACCATAGGCAGGTGCCGAACGGTAGGGAAGGAAGAAAACCAACAAGCTTAACTGTGGTGTACAGAAAGTAATAAGTAAAGACATATAAAGGGATTAGAATAATGGCAAAGGAAATTGCGATCACCATCATTCACGACAAAAACCGTGTATAGCCCTACCACTCTTACATCCACTTTGCTTTTCTTTAGAACACTCCGTATCACTACGGATATCCACTTCCATTGGATATGCCATCGTATAGTTACATACGAACTTGAAGGAATTCGTTCCAGATTCGAGAATGGTTTCCGGTTCAAGAGAAATTGGATATGATTATTCAGATGTCTTTTCTCTTTACCTTCTCTCAGGTTGTGAGGGCTCCTAGGATTAGGAGAGTACACCTATTGCGCTTATTGGATAGTATTCTTCAAAACCTTAGGCTGGTGCCGAAGGGTAGGGAATGAAGAAAACCAATTAGCGTAAAGGAGGTGTACAGAAGGTAATAAGTAAAGACATAATAAAGGGATTGCAGTGAGGGCAGGTAAGTATATGGTTACTGTCATGATTCAGGATAATGGAAGAGACGTTACTAGGAATACCAGTTAACCCTTTTGAAACATTTTCATGTTTCAGTCTGACTGTGCGATGTTAATTGAAAACTATTTTCCCAATGGGAATCTAACTCTAGGGTATGTATTTACCAGATCATTTTCTCACATCTGTATGTTATTACAGATGGTGAGTGAGAGTAAGATATTGGGAATTAGGTGATTAGATCCTCTTTATATTGGAATTCGTTGTAATTGGTGATATTTGAGGAAATCATCTGGATTTTGCCGGATGGCAAATATTTGGTTTTGAATATCCGTTGTTATGCACCAATTTCAAACCGATATATCTGTACATTTATTTTATAAAGTGAGATATAACTTTTTTATATTATGTCTGTGACATACTTATATCAGCTGGTGATTAGGTAAGGTGCATTCAACAGCGGTGTAATTCTTCTTAACCATACTACAGTTTTCAACTTACGATGCACAGGGTTTGAGTTGTTGAACTCAGGGGACTTATACAAAGTATTGTATGTTGTCCAGTGTCCATTAGGACAATGGGGTTGGTACTCGCACTGTATTCTGTTTACTCATAACTTCTCTGATTCTAGACATGTAATTAGTTGAAATGCAAGGTTCAGATTTTGAGAAGTTATAGGTATAAGAATAAAGTAGAGAACCATTTATTGTAAGTATCAGGATTCTTCAAAGAAGTCGAAGATGTAGATACTTGTGTTTGGTATTCCATTGATAGTAATGGTTTTGAGAACTTGCTTCTCTTTTTGGTTACTCATATATGAATGCACTCCTAGATGAGTAATGTTGATTGTCCTCTTTCCATTTGGTTGATATGCACTGGAGACAGCTGCATGATTTTGAATCTGGTTCCAAATTAGATTAGTGCTTTTGTTTCTATATTAGATATATATAGAATCAATTTATATCTTAACGATGTTAAGGTATAGGGAGTTGTCCGGCTGATGCTTAAAACCAGAATCCGGATAAACTCAAGGCACGTTTCAGTAATGGCTGTTTGTGGGTTATCCCGGGCTTAGACGAGGGTTAACTTTCTGCCATCAGGAAGATCAATATTTATATTGTTCTTGACTCGCCACAGTTTTCATAAAATGGATTTTTTTTCCAAAAAAACAAAAGTGGGAGTATGGTAGAACTGGAAGTGATTCCAGAACCACAAACGATCACTGAAGATTTAATAGAACCTAAGGATTCAATTAGTTTCGACATTCCATTAGCCACTCCGCAGATTTGGTGGGTAACCTCAGGCACCTGAGAGGTACTTCGATCTTCTCAGAGACGGTGACAGGGAGGTTCTTGTTTACCCAGACTTGCCATTGCTGCTGTTCTAGACTATAAGACCCGGCAGGAGGATGAATATAGCGTCGTTCTAAACTACTTTTGGAAGTGTACGTGTATATGACTCTGCCAGAGGGTTGTTGTAGTCAGTGGGAGCAGCAGAAGCATAGAGGACAAGTAGCTTATGTCTATTTATAGACTAAAGCAGGTATAGCGGAAATAGATCATCTAATTTTGATGTGACAGTCATAAGCTTTAACTTCATCAGAATAGGTGATTGATCTGCTAAGAAGGTAGTAGAGAGTGATGTCCAGGTATTTGGGATGACATGCACTTGATAGGAAGAGATATTCCTATACTATGATCGGTTGTACTATGGTTGTCACAAAGTTGTTTCTCCACACAGGATATGGATGTAATATCAGGGTTTTTGGTTACTAGATCTATGGTTTTAGATCTAGATTTGGGAAGTATCCTAATCTGGGTACTTTGACATTAAATAGACGACTCCTGGCATGGTGGTATACCGCAGGTGATGGAGTCACCCTCTCTAAAGGTGTCTTACAGACTAAAGGGGAGAGAGATCTGCATGATTAGCATATCGCTTGCTTAGGCAATTGAGTTAATCATGAAATGTCAACTACCACACCAGATGTTGTTTTTGCACTAGCTGCAATAAACATATCCAATCCTGAAGAAACATTGGGAAGCAGTTATTGAACATTAATGGATGTTCTAGGGATATGATAACGACAGCCTCCTTCAGGAGACGGTTGTCATTCCTGGATGACAAAGTGACTGCCAGAGTTATAGTTTTCCCTCTTTTGAGGGACAGTATGTTGGACAGGTGGTCCAAACGGATACTGAGGAAAGGTATGGCGCAGAATACTGATTAAATTCAGTGGACAATACAGTCGAGGAAGTTTGTTGGAATTGGAATTCTTTTGTGAACTGGGTCCCATCAGATATCCAGACAAATTCTAAGACAAGTATTGCTCATTTCGGGAGGTAACTTTCTCCGCGAAGTTGAGATATAGAGAGATACAGAAAGAAATATTGGAGCGGATCCACTTACTGAGGCTATTTCTCGAACGCAATCATTTTCGCAAACAGGCTTTGCGAAACTGATTAGTAGAGAAGTTGGGTGTTCGGTATCGCACGGACTGTGAATACGCGACATCGTAATAATTGGCCTTAAGTGCAAGTGGGAGATTGTTGGCTATAGCGCCCTCAAGCCAATTGTCATAGTCGCGGACTTGTGATTATGATGATTGAGGCAGGACCTATACCGATAAAACAGTCTTACTCAAGATGATAGTATGCTATCTGGTTTGTCTTTATCATCATGTACATGTTGATAGAGCCCATAGGATTATTGCTTGACTGCCAGCATTGTGATGGCGATCATACATGTGGGAGATGGGGTCTATAAGCATATCCTTAAATGTCCCTAGTCGTAGGAGTATCGAGACCGGGCATCGATACTTCAGTGTAGACTAGTGTATACTGATCGAGACCCCGACGAGGGGCGGTGGCCAGGTCTCACAAGCCATTGGTGTTAGTTTATTCACCTAATATAGTATGTAGGTGCTCATTGGGTTATGAGTACACTGAACGGACTCGCCGGGAACCTGCTAGTTGGTATTATACCTATTGTCAGATAGCAGTTCCCAGGTGACATGTGTGCAGGTTCGTCTATTGACCTGAGATCGTCATTTATCTCGTGTAAGTTCCCACTGTACTTTGATTACTACCCTACCACGGTTCAAAGGAGTCGTGCAAACAGGTTTTAGTTGGGTACAGTCCCGAGCCACATGGAGGCAGTGATCGGATCGTCGGGGATTCGTCTCTCCCGGTATTAGGGGTTGATGTCGCGTTGTGTACGGGTGGTCATCACCATAAATCCATGGCCATGGTAGACAAGGATTACCGATCCAGGATCGATAGTTTCTCAGGAGGTGATGGGTATCATGCCGACACTAAATATCACGTTGTTAGGGGGTCTGACTTTATCCACCCCCTAAACTCGATATGCAATACTCTTAGACGAACAGACCGGACTGTACAAATATAGTCACTGACAGGCTCAGTAGGGGTCCATGATGAGTTTGCTCGTCGGCCTCCTTTTCGCTCAATACCTGGGTAGCCATTACGTACAGCTAGTGCCGCTGACATGCTTGTGGTTAAACCCACTGCCAGCGTATTGACGAATCTTTAGAGTCCCACATGGAGGGTTTTCACGGTTCAGGCAATATGGTGTAGATCTCGTATGTTGATACATACAAGTGTCCGATTAAATTTGTGCATGTGCGGCACAAACTTTAATCAGACGGTTGATAATACTAGCGGTTTAGGATTAAGCCCTATTATTAAATCAGGATTTGATTTAATATTTTACATATGTATTTATATATATGTATGTATTCTAGTATTATTGTTCGCTATTTATTTTCTCTCTTGGCTATTCGTATTTTTGTATGAATACGCGTATATGTATTTTGATACATGTACCGGGAAGTATTCCGTATTTTATACGGAGTAGCTTCTAGAAGATGCCACCTCATTTATATGATTTTCTATTTATGGAAATTCATTTGTCTTATAAATGAGGTGGAGGGTTTGAGGTGGCATATGCATAGTGTTAAGCATGGTTTTGGGCATGTAGCAAAGTATGGTTGTGAATTATTTATTTGATTAATTGGATAAGATCTTTTTTTGTGGGAATGAGAGAAAGGGGGGGCTGGCCATTTTTTAGTGGGGAGCTCATTTCATTTGGTTCAAATTTTACATTACACATTTTGCTCTCCCACTCTCTCATGCTCACACAAAAGACTTAACCAATTTTGTTGCTCATGCCATTCTTTCCTCACCTCCTCATTCATCTTCTATGCTTGCTCATTGAGCAAAATATGTTGAGAGAAAAATGTAGTGACACTTCCATACACCTCGACTCTCCATCTCTAGCAACTTTGGAGCGTCGGTTGCTTCGTTTGACGAAACTGGAGCTTGCGCCGTTTCCCTCGGGTGGATCATCGGAAATGGAGGAAGACCGGCAACCAAACATCATCAAAGGATCACTGGGAGCTTGGAATGAAGATCGAAGGACACAGATCAACTCGGTATAATGATTCTAACTCTTAGTTTAACTTGTTAGTTTAGGGTTTAAGGTCAATCCGTAAATCGGGTAACGGTAGCGCAGTTTAGAAATTTTTGTTCCGCATTTCGATGGCCGGGGCGCTGTCGCAACCCTTCTGCTACCCCGGTGGCGAAGTCCCCTCTAAGAGCCATTGGCGAACAAAGGGATAAAAAAACGCCCACAAGCGAAATGGGCACGGATGAAAACCCGAAAAGGGCTCCATGAGTAAAAACAGCAGGGCTGCCGGCGAGTTTATGAAAACCTGAAAGGGCGCAATCTGGTTGTTAAAAAAACGGTACGCCCACAAGCGAAATGGGCACAAATGAAAACCCGAAAGGGCTCCGTGAGTAAAAACAGCAGGGCTAATGGCGAGCTTGTAAAACCCAGAAAGGGTACGATCTCGTTAAAATAAACACCTGCAAGGTCCTCTCGACCTTGTGAGGAGAAAACACCTGCATGAGATCCTTACGACTCACAAGGGACACTTAGGGATCCCCACGATTCCTAAGGAGAAATTACACTTACGAGATCCTCACGACTCGTAAGGACAATTTCCCCCCTATGAGACCCTCACGGCTCATAGGATTCAAGAGCCTTAAGATACATCGACCTGAACCTGTTCTTAAGCCATCACACTCCCCAAGTTTCCCTACAAGCGGTCCAATATTGACCCCTGTATACAATCCATGGGTACAAATAAACGTTCCATCACTAAGTCCTCATGTGGTAAACGACACTTGTAAGTCCTCTCGACTTATAAGAAGAAAATTATCTTATAAGATCCTTACGACTTATAAGAGAACACACACTTGGGGATCCCCACAATTCCTAAAGAGAAAATATACCTACGGGATCCTCTTGACTCGTAGGGAGAAATACTTTTATGAGACCCTTACGGCTCGTAAAGTCAAAAAGCATTAGTCAACAAAACACTAACCCTGTTTTCTAAGCCACTTTTGTTCAAATCGACAAAGGCAAATGATGATTCGCTCCTGGCAATATTCCAATCGCAGCGATGTTGATGCCTGAACGGGTGTCAATCCCAAGTCCTTTCACGGCAAATGATGATTCGGTCCTGGCAATATTCCAGTCGCAGCGGTGCTGATGCCAAGATTGGTATCAGATCTCAAGTCCCATACTCGCAACAAAAATCAGCGAGCAAAAAATGCATATGAAATAGCCGAAATGATGGGCAACTCGCAATAAAAATCAGCGAGCAAAATATGTGCATATAAAAACAGCCAAAATGTTTGGGCAACTCACAATAAAAAAAGCGAGTAAAAAGAAAAAACAGCCGAAATGATTGGGTACCGCGATAAAACAGCCGAAATGATTGGGAAATCGTGACTTTCACGATATAAAAAGCTGAAATGATAGAGCATCGTGGAAACAAAGAAAAAAATGAAACTTCTACCCTGCAGGTGAGTCCACATCGTCCCCTGTATACAATCCATAGGAAAAAACGAAAAGGGAACCACATTTTCCCATCAGGCTCCATCAGAAGGAGAGCCAGGTCTCAACGGCAGCATCTACAGCCTAGAGATACACAACGGCGTTTCTTCTCACTCCAGCAGGATGCAGGCGCAACGTCAACAAATCGGAGCCATGGTAAAGTCCCTAGTTCCAAATTTTGACGGTTCACAGACAGCCCAGAGATCAACAACGGCGTTCCTTCTCACTCTAGCAGGATGCAGATGCAACGTCAACAACCGACACCAGGGTCAAAACAATGGAGCCATGGCCAAGTCCCTAGTTTCGAGCCTCGACGGTTCACAGATAACCTAGAGACAACATCGACATTCGTCGCAATATAGCAGACACAATGTCAACAAATGAAGCAAAGGAAGATACTTAGCTTCAGGGTCTTGACGGAAACTTAAATAAAACCTGAAATACTATCAGAGATCATCTCACACCAGCACAGAGTGGTCAGGACTCGTCGGGGCTCCTAAATTGAGCCTAACCTCAAGTAAAAAGCAGCATGGAAAATCCCTAACGCTTGCTCTCCCGAAGGTAATATGACCTGGGAGATTACTTGAAGACGTCTTGTCCAGCCCCCGAATGGATCAAAGACACGACAATCGCGGGGCTACTCGAACAGCAAGATTGCGTATAGGGAAATACATCAGCCAACGCGACGGTACGACAGACCAAAACCCCAGTACCACAGACCTTAACGGACCTCTGTCGTAAAGAGCAGAGGTTAACTGTAACGTTAGGACATTCTTGCGAGAACTTCTTGATTCGTCTCGACTCATAGGGAAAACAATGTTCCCGCGAAAACTTCTCGAATCGTCTCGACTCGTAAAGAAAAACATCTTCATGAAACCCTTACGGGTTATGATGGTGGAAAGCCTTAGGCAACGGGGATATCAACCTGTTTCCTAAGCACTATGGCCCTGCAAGTATGTCCAAGATGGACTATTGTATACTATCCACGGGCCATATTCTCCAAAGTCGAATATCGACAAAAAAAACCCACTTATGAGTCCTCTCGACTTGTAAGGGGGAAAATTTTCTTGTGAGATCGACTCTCAAGAGAAAACACACTTAGGAGTTCTCACGATTCATAAGGAGAAAATATATTTACGGGATCCTCTCGACTCGTAGGGAGAAAAGTATTTATGAGACCCTCACGGCTCATAAAGTTGAAAAGTCTTAGGCGGCAGATCCAAACCTGTTTCTTAAGCCATCGCTGCCCTGCAAGAAGGTCAAGATGGACTATCTACGGGCCACATTTGCCAAAGTTACATGCCAATATGAAATAAAATATGTCTTTTATTCATGAATTCAAGTGAATACAAGATACATTTCATAAAGGAATCAGAATGGATACATGTTATTCATGAATCATAAGTTTACAGTTGACACAAGAAAAAAGGTATAATGACAGTTATTAAGGAGAAGGCGTCTTCAACAAATTGACAAGCCACTCGTGCGCTCCTCTCAATCCTTTCTTGTGGTCATCTACTGTGGCCAATTCCTCTTCAATTTGAGTCCGTTGCCACAAACAGGATGAAAGCTTTTCATTAGTTTCTAGTATGGCAGCTTCACAGTCCTGCATGACCCGCTCAGTGAAGTCGAGCGTCCTCCTTAACGTCAACCCGTCCGAAATACATCGCCGGAGGTTGTCGAAAATAGCTTTTAACTGTGCAGCATTCGCTTCAACCTGGGCACGCAACCAGACGGATTCGCTGGAGGCCGCCTCATGTTCTTTTCATCTCAGGGCCGCCTCTTGTTCAAAATGGCGAATGAAAAGAACACCCTGCTCGACTCACGCAACCCGCTGGGAGTTCGAGGCCAACACCTCAAGAGTGAGACGCTTGAGCTCAATCTCATGCAGGCAAGTCTCGATCTTTTTGCAATAATCAACCCAAGAGCCGACGCGATCTTCATTATGGAAGTTCACGAGTGTCGCCAGCATTGGATTAACTTCAATGGCAAAATCCGTAGCAGAAGTAAGGGCCTCAGCATTGAGTTCTTCGATAAACTCACTTAACATTCGCCGGCTATTTGCGGCGCCCCTGTAAGATATGCGTTTAGCGAAAGGCCCTGCGGGCATTGGAATGCGAGACTCAAAAGAAGCTGGAGCCGGTGCAATTGCTGCAAAATGAATTACGGTCAAATTTCGACTCGGGAGATAAAGAAATCACATAAGGGATGGGGTCTATTATACCAGCTGTGGCAGGCGACAGAATGGGGAGTACCGGAGGCGCGGCTATTCTCTCGTCTCCTCCTTCGACCCGTGACGCTGTGATCAATATAAAGAAGAATTAGCAACAATAAGTCTATTTATAAAATAAGGGGGAACATTAGCTGAAGAATATACTAACCAATAGCAGAAGGTGTTACGATTTTCGACTGAAAGGAAAAATGCGGGTTCAAAACCTGATGTAAATGGTCGAAAAGGACTCCTGCAGAGTTGAGACAATATATAGTCAATACAAGGAGTATTGTATCCACAGCGAAACAAATAAGTGGGAAACCCATACCTTCCAAGATTTGAGAGGGCACAGAAGAAGGCGAGGGGACAGCGACCGTCAGAGCAGCCACCAGCGACACTTCTTCAAACGGCATAGCCTCAGGGTTCACCGCGCCTATGCTCAATACAAACAAAATGTCATTAGAAGGGCTGAACAGGATTGAAAAACTCATAAACAACAACCTAAGGACTACCTGATAGATCATGGACCAAAGCTGCGATGGAGACGTCACCAGGTGTAACGGCTTCTTCACTCTCTCTCGGGGGAATAGATTCCGCGCCCATAGCTTCATCCTCTGACTTGACGGGGGCGTCGTAACACTTGCGACGCCCGCCGATACCAAGGAGCCATAGGGAGAAAGATCAGCGGTCTAGACAGTCCCAGATTCCCGAGAAAGAGTAGCCACTTCAGGCTCTGTAATCATCAACGTTTCACCTGCCATACCATCGCCAGGAATCGGCCCTGCATGAAAGAAAATGCGTATGTCAGAATTCGAGGACCGAGTTCTAATAAAATATTGGGCGTTACGTTACCTTGGAGTATCTTTTCAGTTCCTTCCCGAGCCACGCGTGCAACTTGTCTATAGGTGGTGGACAAGACATAGGGAACATCCGCCGAAGGAGTGTCAGCGGACGGGATACTACTTGAGCCTGCACCTGCGGCCAAAATGGCATCGCATTCCCTCACCGTGCGCTTTTTGCGCTTCCTATCAGTCCGAGCAGTGAGAATCGACCTCCTAAAGACTTCCGACAGGGGGACGTCGTCGTCCGAACCGAGCTCTGCTCCGGAGCCGCTATGGTGTCCATCATCGGCTGCTTCAGCAAAGCCTCCTGCGGTGACTTTGGGATGGCCGTGGCCATAGTAGCTGGCTCTAGAAGTTTTGCTGCATCGCCACTTAGGATCGGTACTGCACTTTGAATAACCTGAGTTGAAGTCGTCCCTGCAATAAGGTGAAAGAGAGGGCTGGAGCATGAATAAAAAGGATAAATGTGTAATCAAGCAATTTATACCAAAACCCAAAGAAGCGCGGAGCCTCTCTTCCTCCTCGAATGTCCTGAGGGAAGCCGCGAGAGCCTCTTCGGCAGAAATACCTACTGAAGAAGAGAGCGTTAGTAAAAGCATAATAACGAGAAAGGGATAGACACAGAAGAATATAACTGAAGCATACCTGACTTCGCGATAGTGATCAACGCCGCTTCCTCGCGAGCCAGTTGCTCGGAAGATGCGAGGGCAGCCTGAAGATCAGTATCGGTCGTAGGCGTGTCGAATAAACCCTCGTTGGTACTGTATTCACACAAACCCTCAATGTAGGGAGCATGTGGCTCCTGGACAAATATGACATCAGCAGAAAATAGAGACTTCTTCTTTTTCTGCGAGCGGACACCAGCGTCCAATGACAAGAGCCTGCGCTTGACAGGCATTTTCGGGCGGTGGGTCCCGATTTCTGTACCAGCGCCAGATTCTGGGGATGCCACGGCTACCGCAGTTACGGGAACATTAGATTGAGGCCTCTCAGGGAAGACTCGAGGGACTACAGCTGTAGTAATCTCCCTCAAGGAAGGACGAACGACAGTCCGTCGCTTTAAGGGGACAGATGGATTCCCAGTAGAGACGGCATCCTTGTGATCGAGAAATAATCGCCTTTCTTCCCTGATAACAGCACCCGTCGCATGCTAGTACCATGCCATATAATCGTTCGAAGCTTTCAGCACATAGCTCGGCTCGCTAATGAGAAAATTGGACCCTGTATTTAGTCGCATAAAGTGGTGCAACACGTTGCGAATACCCTCTTCCGTAGCGACCGGGTCAGCTAAGAATTCCTCGAGAGGAACACCCTGATTATAACTTGACTGTTGAGCGAAGCGATGCGGGGTACCTCATGAACAGTGCCGAGGCGTTTTGCCTGAACACTAAAAAGCCTGGCCTAATAGAATACAAGTGCAGGATTTCCCGAGCCTTCAACGTGGGAGCCCCGTCTTTGAAAGTATCACGCATCGGTTGCACTACCTTGGTAGATTCCTAGCCGACAGTCAAGACTCTATCGAAAAAGGACATGCTGTCCCCAACCATGCGTGAGCGGAGGATCAGTCGCCGAGCCTCTTGCTGCGACAGGTCTAACGCAGAAGCATCAACCAGATACATGACCCGAGGAAAGTTGTAGCTATCGTAGAAGTGGGGTCGTTTGTGCATACTGAAAGCACCTAGCATGTGCATCTCGATCCACAACGTGAAGTAGTGCAACGGAAGATGTACGGGCTTTACCCCCGGTTGAGTAGTGTCTGCCGCTAAGCTCAGGCCATGATATAGATGAGCTGGTCCTACAATCCCAACGGCCACACGCGTCCCTATGACAATGCGGTGGGCCAGATAAAAAACGAACGACCTCATGTAGCGAGGGTACATCGGAAGTACAAACCGGCTCAACCACAGGCCGATGAACCCCAGAAAGAACGTCTCTTCATCGACGTCTGAAGCAGCAAGTTCTGCAAAAGGGGCGACCGGAGTGTCTGGAATAAAGAAATTTTTTAGATCCGCTTTCACCGTCGGCTGGTTATCCAAACCGAAACCAAATGGGTCGTCAAGCTTGGCGAATTTCGCGGCTTGTTTTGACAAGACTTCTGGGCGAAGAAAGTGGGTGATGAAATCTGCAAAGCCGACTCCGTGCCCTCCAGACTCTAAAAACAGACTCTTATAAATGTTCAACACCTTAATTAGGCTCGGGAAACGACGTTGAATTGCATTCTCCGGAGTGTGACCCATTACCACTGATTTGGTGGCAAAGATGTACTCATCAGGGGGAAGTATTTCCTCATAATGTTCCCCTCCGACGGGTAGGCCTGAAATTTCCGCAAACTCCTCTAAGGAAATTGAGACTTCCCGGTCTGATAGAAGAAATGTGTGGATTGGGATGTTCCACTATTCCATAAAAGCCTTAACCCACTACACATGAGGCGCGGGATATTGGAAGAGGGAAGCATATATGGCAGTATATAGCCCAAGCTTCAGCAGCAGTGACTTGTTGGCCGAAAAGATATACCAGGCCCATTGCAGGTAGCCGGATGATTGGCAAGGAGTTAATGTAAGGATACGGCAGTGCCCCGACCGATTTTTCGTGGCCAAATGCGGAACAAAAACTTTTCGAACTGGCGCTAACGTAATCATAAACTATGGATCGTGCCATTAACCGTATGCTAGTAAACTGTAAAGGGGTTTAAGATATTATACCGATCGATCCATTTCCTTCGGTCTTCATTCTCTTCCCCTAGCTTGTTGCGGCTGCCCCAACGAAGTTCGCTCTCCGGTCTCGCTTGTCGAAGAGGCACCACGTCGAGGAATCTTTATACGGGCTCCCGCTTCAAACCGAAGCAACTCGAACATCATGTTTGCCAAAAGAGATGACCAAGATGAAGTAGAGAAAGTGTGTGATTACTTTGTCTCAATACACTCTAGGGTTCTCAACACATAAAAGGGATAGAATGGAGGTTGAAGAAGATGCCCATGGTGGAAGTTGTGAGCTCAAGAAATGAAAACCAAGTGAGCAAAAAACCTAGCTCTAAAACAAAAGAGATGGCTGCCCTCTTTTGTTCAAGTGAGTGTTTAGATATTTTGTGGTGTGAAAATGAGCCTCACACACTCACAAAATATCTCTACACTCACACACTTACAAAATATCTAAAAGGCTCACATAAAATATCTTAGCCATGACAAAACCATGTCATGCCAAGAATGAGTCACAAATTCCACCACATTAAACATTTAATCTAAATGTTTAAATCAAGAAAAGAACATGGCATCAACTAAAGAAATCTTGTAACGAATTACAAGAATACCCCTCACCTGTATATACATACCCGCATCCGTATTCCGACTGAATACGAACACTACGAGACTAAAGTAATCCAAAAATCTAATACTAGGATCCGGCTTAAACCAAAGCCCCCTAGTATGATCCGTCCGATCATGATCCGTGCATGAGTGCACGTATATGATCGAACCCTGCCATAGAACCATACGACCTCTACAACGTTTCGCCCAAACTGGAAAACTTTCTGTGGGGGACTCTAAAGACTCATCAATACGCTGGCGGTGGATTTAACCACAAGCACGTCAGTGGCACTAGCTGTGCGTAACGGCTGCCCAGGTATTGAACAAAAGGGAAGCTGATGAGCGAACTCATCCTGAAACCCTACTGAAGCCGACAGCGACAATATCCGTACAGTCCGGTCCGTTCGTCTATGAGTATCGCATATCGGGCCTAGGGGGTAGAAAATGTCAGACCCCTAATAGCGGTATAAGTCGTGTCGGAGTGTAGCCCAGAACACCCTGAGAAACTAGTGGAATACCTACCAGTAAATATCACTTGCCCTGGCCAGGGACATTGTGTAATGGCTCTCCAGACACAGCGTGATATCACCCCCAATACCGGAAGAGACGAAACCCCTGACGATCCGCTCACTGCCTCCATGTGGCTCGGGACTGTACCCAACTAAAATCTGTTTGCACGACTCCTTTGAGCCATGGTAAGGTAGCAATCAAAGCACAGTGGGAATTCACACGAGACAAATGACGATCTCGGGTCGATAGACTAATCTGTACACATGTCATCAGGGAACTGCTATCTGACGATATGTATAATACCAACTAGCAAGTTCCCGGCGAGTCCGTCCGGTGTCATCATAACCCAATGAGCACCTGTATACATCCTAGGTGAACAAACTGACACCAATGACTTGTGAGACTGGCCATCGCCCCTCGTTGGGGTCTCGATCCGTATACACTAGTCTACTCTGGAGTATCGATGCCCTGTCTCGAAACTCCCTCGACTAGGGACCTTTTAAGGATGTGCTTATAGACTACCCAACTCTCACGTATATGATCGCCATCATATTGCTGGTAGTCAAGCAAGAATCCTATGGGCTCTATCAACGTGTAATAGTGATCTGTAATGTCACCTAAAGTATGTACATGATGATAAAGACAAGCCAGATAGCATACTATCATTTCGAGTAAGACTGTCCTACCGGTATAGGTCCTCCCTCAATCATTGCAATCACGTGCATGCGATCCAATAATTGATTTTGAGGGCACTATAGCCAACAATCTCCCACTTGCACTTAAGGCTAATTATTGCGATATCGCATACTCACAGCCCGTGTGATACCGAACACCCAACTCCTCTATTAATCAGTTTCACAAAGCTTGTTTGTAAAACTATTGTGTTCGAGAAAGAGCCTCAGTGAGTGGATCCGCCCTGATGTTCCTTTCTATGTCTCTCTTTAATCTCAAGTTTGTGGAGAAAGCCATTTCCCGAAATGAGCAATACCTGTCTTAGAATATGTCTGGATATCTGATGGGACCCAGTTCACAAATGAACTCCAAATCCAGCAAACTTTTTAGACTGTATCATCAACTGAATTTAATCAGTATCCTGCGTCATGACTCCCTCAGTATCTGCTTGGACCATCTGTCCAAACTACTGCCCCTCGTCAGAGGGAAAACTATAACTCTGACAGTCACTCTGTCATCCAGGTCACCTTTGAAGCCTGGAATGATAACCGTCTTCCGAAGGAGGCAGCCGTTATCAAATCCCTAAAATATTCACTTATGTTCTAAAACTGCTTCCGAACGTTCTCCAGGACCGAATTAATATCTCTTATTGCAGCTAGTGCAAAAACAACATCTGGTGTGGTACTTGACATCTCATGATGGACTCAATTGCCTAAGCAAGTGATATGCCAATCATGCACATCCCTCTCCTCTTTAGTCTGTAAGACACCTTCAGAGAGAGTGACTCCATCACCTGCAGGTATATTACCGTGCCAGGAGTCGTCCATTCTAAAATGCCTTTAGAATACTGTCTAAGTACCCAGATTGGGAAACTACCCAAATCTAGATCTAAAACCATAGATCTAGTAATCAGAATGCCTGATATTATATCCATACCCTATGTGGAGAAATCACTGTATGAAAAACACAGTATAACAGATCGTAGTATAGGAATTTCACTTCCTACATTGTGCATGTCATCCAAATACCAGGACATCGCACCCTACTACCTTCTTAACAGATCCATCTCCTATTCTGATGAAGTCAAAGCCTATGACTATCACATCAAAAATAGATGATCTATCTCCGCTATATCTGCTTTAGTCTATAAATAGACACAAGTTGCTTGTCTACTATGCTTCCGCTGCTCCCACTGACTACAACAATCCTGTGGCAGAGTCATATACACGTGCACTTCTAAAGCTAGTCTGGAACAACAGTAGTGTCAAGTCTGGGTAAACAAGAACCTCCCTGTCACCGTCTTTGAGAATACCGAAGTACCTCTCGGGTGCATGAAGTTACCTACCATATCTGCGGAGTGGCTAATAGAATGTCAAGCCCGATTGAATCTTTAGGTTCAATTAAATTTTCAGTAATTGTCTGCGGTTCAGAAATCACTTCCAGTTCTACCATACTCCCACTACTGTTTTCTGAAAAAGTCTATTTTACTAAAACTGTGGCGAGTCAAGAACAATATCACTATTGATCTTTCAGATGGTAGAAAGTTAACCTTTGTCAAAGCCCGGGTTAACCTATAAACTGCCATTACAGAAACGTGCCTTGAGTTATCCAGAGTCTGGTTTTAAGCGTAAGCCGGACAACTCCTCGTACCTTAACATCGTTAAGATATAAACCATTCTATATACAATATAGAAACAGAGACGCTGATTTAATTGGAACCAGATTCAAATCATGCAGCTGTCTCCAGTACATGTCAACTAAATGGAGAGAGGCCGGTCAGCATTACTCAACTTAGGAGTGCATCCAAATATGAGTAATCTGAAAGAGAAACAAGTTTCTCAAAACAATTATTATCAACTGAATACCAAACACAAGTATCTACATCTTCGACCACCTTGAAGAATTCCGATACTTGCAACACCTGGTTCTCTACTTTATTCTTGTACCTATAACTTCTCAAAACTTAGACTTTGTATTTCTACGAAACACGTGTCTAAAACTGGAGAAGTCATAAGTAAACAGAATATAGTACGAGTACCAACCCCTCTGTCCTAATGGACACTAGACTATATACAATACTTTGTATAAGTCCCCTAAGTTTAATAACTCAAACCCTGTGCGTCGTAGGTTGAAAACTGTACTATGGTTATGAAGAATTACACCGCTGTTGAATGCTCCTTACCTAACCATCAACTGATATAGGTAAATGTCAAGGACATAATTTCAAAAAGTTATATCTCACTTTATAAAATAAATGTACAGATATATCAGTTTGAAATTGGAGCATAACAACGGATACTCAAAACCAAATATTTGTCGTCCGGCAAAAACCCAGGCGATTTCCTCAAATATCACCAATTACAACGAATTCCGATATAATGAGGATGATCACCTAATTCCCAATAACTTACTCCCACTCATCATCTATAAAACTATACAGATGTGAGAATCAAACCTGGTAAATATATACCCTGGAGCAAGAGCTAATTGGGAAATCAGTTTTCAATTAACAACGCATAGTGAAACTGAAACATGAAAATGTTTCGAAAGGGTATCTGGGTATTCCTAGTAATGCCTCTTCCATTATCCAGATTCATGACTGTAACCGTATATTTCCTTGCCATCTCTCCAAATCCTTTTATTTGTCTTTAGTCGTTATCTTCTGTACACCATCGTTAGGCTAAATGGTTTTCTTCCTTCCCTACCGTTCGGCACCAGCCTATGGTTTGGAAGAAGACTGTCCAATAAGCGTAATAGGTGTACTCTCCTAATCCTAGGAGTACTCGCAACCTGAGAGAAGGTAAAGATAAAAGACAACTGAATAAAGCTTATTCCATTTCTCCTGAACCAGAATCCATCCCCGAACTGGAAAAAGTTCCTTCGAGTTCGTATGTAACCATACGATAGATTATCCAATAACTGTGGATCTTCGTAGTGATACGGGGTGTTCTGGAGAAATACAAAGGTGAAGTAGGAGTTGCGATGAAATACGTGGTTTGGTCGTGAATGATAGCAGTCGCAATTTACTTTGCCCTCTTTCTAATCCCTTTATTTGTCTTTAGTCGTTACCTTCTATACACCACACTTAGGCTAATTGGTTTTCTTTGTTCCCCACCTTTCGGCACTTGCCTATAGTTTGGAAGAAGACTATCCAATAAGCGTAATAGGTGTACCCTCTTCTAATTCTAGGATCCCTCATAACCTGAGAGAAGATAAAAAGAAAAGACAGCTGAATAGTTCTATTCATTCTCTCCAGAACCAGAATCCATCCTCGAAAAAGTTCCTTCGAGTTCGTATGTAATTATACGATGGATTTATCTAATAGGAGTAGATGTTCGTAGTGATACGGAATGTTCCGGAGAAAAGCAAAGGGTAAAAGTAGGAGTGGCAATGAAGTATGCAACTCAGACAATCCAAAAGCCAGTGTTTTAAGAAAGTTCGGTTAACTTGGTCATTGAGTTATAGTATAGGGTCGGACCATGGTCGCTGCCAAAGAGAGAGAGAGAAAAGAAACACTCTGCGTGCACTCTAATCTAGATCAGAATGGTTAATCACTTTATCTAATCACGATGTCTCCCACTGTATCCTCAAATTCTCCTCCAAACCTGAAAGAAGAATTAGTCGGGATCACCCGAGGAGTAAACCAACTCATCAGTGGGATCGGGATCCAACTATCATCGCATGATAAAGTGATGGAATCCACTCACGTTATCACACTCCAGAAGGTATGCACATGCCTGGCAAGTTTTCTGTATGTTTGAAACTCCCGATGTGATTTTTACTCCATGCTCTTATGACCTTGACGAAGGTCAACAAATTATAAGTCGCATGTCAAGTTCTACCCGTCATTGTCCAGGTTAATTTGAACCCACCCGTACTCGCCCTTGAAGAAGGTCAACAAGGCTGTACGACTGTCCCAAACCAACGTATCTATCTATGCAACAGAAAAGTAACAAACATCTACCATACACTATGCCTTGACGAAGGTCAACAAACATAGCATGAATACTAAGTGCTACCCGTCTGAAATGACGGAGGGCTACGAATGGTTTTTTACGAAAAACCTTTAACGTAATAAACTTGATATCGTTGAAGGAACCAGATAGCTTTTTACAAATATATAGTGGAGAAAACCTTTGCTAAAGAGGTCACTCCCGGTGAAGGGATCTCGGCTCTTTCCTCATAGAATGAGGTGCAGGATATTCCAACTGAATATCGCAATGCAAAGCAAAAGTAATCGACTATAGTGAAGTTATTACCTTGACGCAAACCTCCGCCCAAGGGGTCACTCCCGATGAAGGGGTCTCGGCCCTTGCCTCGTCGAATGAGGTGCTGGATATTCATAACCGAATACCACTGTGCAAAACAAAAGAAAACGTCCTTATAATAACAGCTTTTTGAAAATTGTTCCAACAACATCAGAATAGGTTTGTTTTCCTTGCATTGATATGAATCAACGCAATCCCATCAATTAATCACACCAGAAAAGAACGAAAATATGATGTACGTATATGCCATCCGCATTCGCCACTGGGTCCCGTCATCACCCGTTAGGTTACTTAACTAACGACAGAGCGGGGACTGGACTAGCGCGGGTGTAAAACATATACAACATCTACTAGTATATATATCAATATATAATAATCGCTCCAGATATGATAAATGCAACATCACAAAACAAGCGATAAGTATCACAAAACAATACAGATAATCTGGGAGCCCCGGGTTTCCTTTGAGCCGCAACTGAAACCCGACGTTCCCCTAGTCGTGTGGATAGCCTGTGCAATGAAAACCTAGACCCCTACGAGCGCAGCAAGTTACCCGCCAAAACCAGAAGCGAGGCAGCCCTCTTCAGCAAAGTGAATGGGCCACCTGACACTTCACGGAATCCGGTAACTTGGGCACCCCTCCTTGGGTCAACCTGTACCCCCTACGAGTGCGGCGAATAGCCTGCTAATTCTAGAGTGAGGCCTCCTCCTTCTCAACGCCATGAGATGCGGACCCGTTGCCCTTTAGAACCAGGCGATCCGTGCACTCCACCGCGGGGTAATCCTAGTACAGAAAAGAAAATATGTACAACGGTGACACCGATCTCAACCAGGTCGTGCCCCAAAAGAATAATATACAAACAGGCAGTGACGGCAGTTCACATGTCGGACGCTCGCCCCGCGATATCAAATGTACAAATATATCCAAACTGCACTACCATTGCACGCAAGCTATCCACCATGATAAATCCGCAACATCACAGCACAACACAGAACATCAACGTAAATGTCACGTTCGCAAACCCGTATAAAAGAACTATAGCGATTAGACAAGTTATACCGCTCGAATGACATTCATGGTCGAAGATAGTAATGTAAGTACTACAAACTTTAAACAATCTTAGAAAATATCGACTTCAAAATAACCCCCGAATAGCCCCAAACAACTAGATAAAACCATATCCAAACTGGGCTAAACAAACAATACCACTGAACCAACATTACAGAGACTAAACCACACTGCAAATTTCAAACCCAGAAGCCTCAATGTGGCCAGCCCCCTTGGAATTTTAGCCAATGTGGCCGTTCCAAATTTTGAATTAGGGGCTCGTGTTTGCAGTGTGTTCTAGTAATGACATGAGTAGTTTTCTGCAGTTGTTTAAATAATTTTTGAAGACACTTTAAAATTTGACAGAAAATGCAATGTTGTGGGTGTTGTTTCAGGTTTGTTTCGGTTTCGATACTTTAACATTATCTAAACCAACTAGTATGCGGTTAATGGTTTGTCTCTGATACCATGTAAGGATACGGCAGCGCCCCGGCTAACTTTCCGTGGCCAAATGCGGAACAAAAACTTTTCAAACTGGCACTAACGTAACCCTAAACTACGGATTGTGCCATTAACCGTATGCTAGTAAACTGTAAAGGGGTTTAAGATATTATACCGATCGATCCGTATCCTTCGGTCTTCATTCTCTTCCCCTAGCTTGTTGCGGCTGCCCCAACGAAGTTCGCTCTCCGATCTTGCTTGTCGAAGAGGCACCACGTCGAGAAATCTTTATATGGGTTCCCGCTTCAAACCGAAGCAACTCGGACATCAAGTTTGCTAAAAGAGATGACCAAGATGAAGTAGAGAAAGTGTGTGATTACTTTGTCTCAATACACTCTAGGGTTCTCAACACATGAGAGGGATAGAGTGGAGGTTGAAAAAGATGCCCATGGTGGAAGTTGTGAGCTCAAGAAATGAAAACCAAGTGAGCAAAAAACCTAGCTCTAAAACAAAAGAGATGGCTGCCCTCTTTTTTTCAAGTGAGTGTTTAGATATTTTGTGGTGTGAAAATGAGCCTCACACACTCACAAAATATCTCTACACTCACACACTTACAAAATATCTAAAAGGCTCACATAAAATATCTTAGCCATGACAAAACCATGTCATGCCAAGAATGAGTCACAAATTCCACCACATTAAACATTTAATCTAAATGTTTAAATCAAGAAAAGAACATGGCATCAACTAAAGAAATCTTGTAACGAATTACAAGAATACCCCTCACATGTATATACATACCCGCATCCGTATTCCGACTGAATACGAACACTACGAGACTAAAGTAATCCAAAAATCTAATACTAGGATCCGGCTTAAACAAAAGCCCCGTAGTATGATCCGTCCGATCATGATCCATGCACGAGTGAACGTATATGATCGAACCCTGCCATAAAACCATAAGGCCTCTACAACGTTTCGCCCGAACTGAGAAAATTTCTGTGGGGGACTCTAAAGACTCATCAATACGCTGGCGGTGGATTTAACCACAAGCACGTCAGTGGCACTAGCTGTGCGTAACGGCTGCCCAGGTATTGAACAAAAGGGAAGCTGATGAGCGAACTCATCCTGAAACCCTACTGAGCTTGACAGTGACAATATCCATACAGTCCGGTCCGTTCGTCTATGAGTATCACATATCGGGCCTTGGGGGGTGGAAAATGTCAGACCCCTAATAGCAGTATAAGTTGTGTGGGAGTGTATCCCAGAACACCCTGAGAAACTACTAGAATACCTACCGGTAAATCTCACTTGTCCTGGCCAGGGATTTTGTGTAATGGCTCTCCAGACACAGCGCGATATCACCCCCAATACCGGGAGAGACGAAACCCCTGACGATCCGCTCACTGCCTCCATGTGGCTCGAGACTGTACCCAACTAAAACCTGTTTGCATGACTCCTTTGAGACATGGTAGGGTAGAAATCAAAGCACGGTGGGAACTCACACGAGACAAATGACGATCTCAGGTCGATAGACTAACCTGTACACATGTCACCAAGGAAGTGCTATCTGACGATAGGTATAATACCAACTAGCATGTTCCCGGAGAATCCGTCCGGTGTACTCATAACCCAATGAGCACCTGCATACGTCTTAGGTGAACCAACTAACACCAATGGCTTGTGTGACCGACCATCGCCTCTTGTCGGGGTCTCGATCCGTATACACTAGTCTACTCTGGAGTATTGATGCCCTGTCTCGAAACTCCCTCGACTAGGGACCTTTTAAGGATGTGCTTATAGACTACCCAACTCTCACGTATATGATCGCCATCATACTGCTGGTAGTCAAGAAAGAATCCTATAGGCTCTATCAACATGTAATAGTGATCTGTAATGTCACCTAAAGCATGTACACGATGATAAAGGCAAACCAGATAGCATACTATCATCTCGAGTAAGACTGTCCTACCGGTATAGGTCCTCCCTCAATCATTGCAATCACGTGCCTGCGATCCAATAATTGACTTTGAGGGCACTATAGCCAACAGTTAACCCTATCATGTAGACTTGTCCCCAAGGGCGCGACTCGCCTTGACATATGCGCCGCCACAAAATATCCAAAGCCATCGGCAGATGTATGGGTATTGATGCCATAAAAGGCTGAAGGAGACCCTCCGAAGTTCAGTTGACCTCTTCTACAGCATAATTCACTTGAGGTGAATCGGTATAATGAATTGCTGAAATGGGCTCTGAGAGCGTTGCACAAGAAAAACTGCGCCGACCCTGGATAATCTGATTGTACCACGACCCCCATAGGTGAAGAGATTTCTGCTCCGGGTCATGATCTTTAATAAGCGTGAAGACTTCCCGATCCACGGGCGCATCGGCGAAGGCGCTGTCTGAACGTACAAAAGGGAAAGAAGATTCGAAAGCCATAGTACCTACACAAAGAGAGACGAGGGTTAGTTATCAACGCTATGTTATGAACTCTGACACTCGGTACTTAAAAAATTGTACCGCGCTGCAATGCAGAAGGAAGGGACAAAGGGGGCCCCGCAAAATCAAAGTGACGTCCCATCATTGATGGGGCATTCACTCATTAAGGATGGAATCCTAAGAGGATTCTCATTTAATGAGAAATCTCATTGGGCTAAGGAGTTAAACTCCCTCGAGAAATGTGCTTTGCCAACAGAATTCACATCTGTCAACTCTAATTAAGATGAGAATAAAATTCCCCAAAGATTTCTAAGAGCTATGCTTTGTAAAAATAATGGGATAATCTACCAGAACCCTCAAAAGCAAAGCTTTTTAAGAGGCAAAACCCTAAGATCTTTAAGATCTGAAAGAAGAATCCTAGAAACTCTAAGAAGTTCTTCATGGAAGATGAGCGATGCTCTGATTAATGGGTTAAGCAACCCTAAAATACATTTTAAGATCTATAATCCAAGAAGAGCAAAGCTCTGTTAATGGGTTCGGTTATAATCCTTACCAAATTTTTAGGCAAAGTTTTAACTCTAGAAACGATTTCTTTGGGACAAAGATCTAAGCTCTGAAACGAGAATGAAATTCTCAGAAAAAAAGAAGGACAAGAGAAGATGGATAGCAGTAATCTCAAGGGCCAAAGGCCCTACTTATAGGCACAAGAAGACGATTCAACTTCAAAGAAGATCCAACGGTAGAAAAGCTGCCACCGCTGCACTCACGTATGAGCCACGTGAGCACAAGGTAGGGGCATTTGTTTCCCTCAATAAAAAAGTAAAGCTCTGTTCAAAATTTGAAAGGCAGCGCCTCACGTGCCTTACACGAGGGCACTAGTGCCAAGAGTTAAAAAACTATGAGGCAGCGCCTCACGTACCTTGCACGAGGACGCCTGCACCAAGAGTTAAAAACTCTTAGGCAGCGCCTCACGTGCCTCGCATGAGGGCGCCAGCGCCAGAACTAAAAACTTTCTATTAGACAGAGCCGTTGGATCAAAGATCCAACGGAGGTGATAAATCATCGAAATGAAGAATTAAATTCTGCTGAGGAAATATTCCTCAAATCTTTCTAAACAAGAGAGATTGCTCTCTATAAAACATAGCACCGTTGGATTGAAAATCCAATGGTGATTAAAAATCACATATCTGCAGAATAAATTCTGATAGGAAAATATTTCCCTAATCTTATTAAAAACAAGAAAGATATCTTCTGTAAAACAGAAGTCCTTCGATCAAAGATCCAACGGTGGATAAAATCCCCAAATAAATTAAAGATCTCTCAAGGAGAGATTTCTTTAGCTAAATCAACAAACTTGCCTCTACTATATAAAGGACCCAAGACTTCAAGTCTTGTACAGAGGAACCCCCCGTAAGCTTCAAACTTAAAAAAAAACATAGCAAGCAAGAAGAGAGCTTTGAGAGGGAAGAAAGAAGAATACCTCTCTTTGAGGTAAATAAAAATAATAAAGACCAGAGCATCTCATCTACATCTCCAAGGGTTTAACCCTTATAAAAGAACTTAGTTCTTCCTCTGGATCTGAGATCCATGAGACAAGTCTCCCACAAATGAGAATTTAATTCTCATAAGGATGAACATGTTCTTGGGGGTCAAAGATCTAGAAAAGAATAGAGAATTGAACTCTTCAGAACAGACTATATGAAGAAAACCTAGCGTCCAAGCGCCTCACGTGTCACTCACGTGGGCGCTGCCCAATAAAGAGTGCTTAGCACTCAATGGTTGGCGCTCAGCGCCAAGTGCCTCACGTGGGCGTTGCTCAATAAAGAGTGCTTAGCACTCAATATTTGGCGCTCAGCGCCAAGCACCCCACATGCCCCTCACGTGGACGCTATCCAATATAAAGCGCTTGGTACTCATTAGCCAGCGCCCAGCGCTTAGCACCTAAAGCCTCACGTGCTCCGCACGTGGACGCCATAAAGAGTGTTTAACACTCCACAAAAAAACAAAAGAAAAGGGAATGTAAAATAAAGTATGAGTTTCAGAACCCATATAAATGCTCAGCATTGTTTGCACAGAAAGGGGACTAAGCATAAGCAAGTGCTTGGCACTTTATTTAAATGACAAAGACTGAGGAGGCTGAGCCCAAGTTGACCAGATCCCTAATTCAGATCAACCGAGCCCATGTGCTCATTATTTTCCAAGTTGGTCTTAGTCCCAAACACGACTACTGATCTTCTGACAGGATATTCATCTCACACCTCCCCTTAATCCGGAAATTGGTTCAAGGGTACATCTTTCCACACCTCTGATACATGTCGTTGTAATTCTTCAACGTCTTCAGAGAGGTGGTGGGTCCCGATAACCAACAACTCTTTGGTGCATTCTCAAATCAATGAGTACATCCCAATACAGACCGCAACATCCTTAAACTAGTTATGGACCGCAACGTCCTTAAACTAACACAATTGGGCCAAAATGCTCTTTTGTTGGATCTGAATGATCCTAAACCCCCGTTGAGAAGATGATTCGCTCCGGCCACCTGGCGAAGTACCTACGGGAAAAGCGGCAGGTGGAGCGGGAGAAAAAGGACCAAACCCTTCCCGGGGAATTAACGATCGGGCAAATCATAGTCATTACCGAGAATCCAACTCAGGAAAGTGGGGGAAGCCAACGCCTTCTACCGATCGAGGGAGTAAACGATCCTCCCCACAAGAAATGCAGGAAGGATGATCCGATCATTTTCACCGATGAAGACCTTCGTGGCATATCACTTCCTCATAATGACCCCTTGTGATAGCGGCCCGAGTCTATCGTTACGAGGTCCAAAGAATATTGATCGATTCCGGGAGCTCGATGAACATCATGTTCTACGACTGTTTCCGGTTTATGGGGTTGGATTCATCCGACCTTCAACCGACCTCCCATGTCATTTCTGGGTTCACCAACCATTCTGTCCCGGAAGAAGGATCAATCACCCTCTTCCTCAACATTGGGGAAGAGGGCAAGACACAAACTATACCGGTAAACTTCCTCGTTACTAAGGTCTCTTCGTCCTATAACATACTCCTGGGACGTCCTACCCTGAATGCCCTCCGGGCTCAGATCTCGACCTATCACCCCACGTTCAAATTCCCTTTGGATCAAGGGGGGATAGACCGGGTCTATGGGGATTAGAAAACCGCCAAGATTTTCCTCGCCTCGATGGGCCTCGCTAGAGAGCAGGGCAGCGAGTTTGGAGACACGCACGACTTCCAGGAATCTTTAGATACACATGAAGACCAAAGGGAAGTTCGTGGTGCCCCGATGGAAGCGTTGATGGGAGTCCCCCTCATGGAGGGGACCGATAGCCGGACAGTCCAGATCGGCTCGCTTTTGACATGGGACCACCGCGAAGACCTGATCCGGTTCCTCCCAGAAAACTCGGACGTATTCTCTTGGGCACCGGCGGACATGCCCAGAATCGACCCTGGAGTAATCCCCTACAAGCTCGGGGTCGACCCGAAGGCCCGACCCATCCGACAAAAGAAGAGAAGTTTCAAGACAGTTAAGCAAAAGGCGATAGAAGACTGTTCACCGCCGAAAACGGGGACGGAACCGGGATGGTTCGTCTTGCCTGAATTTAGGGGCAGATGGTATTTGGGTTTATCCGTCCGCTCTCCGAAGATGCCAAGTTGATTTATGGCACCGTGTATCGGAGGTTTGGACGGATACGGCCGTTGTAGCAGACTTCATCAGATTCCCCCTCGTTGTGAGGGGTTTTTTTTATTGTGGGAATGCTCTTCTCTGCATGCGCAAGCCCCTACAGTTAATTACGTTACCACGTAGCGATAACCACTTTCTCCTGCTCCGAAAGTGCACTTCGTGTCGTGTGTGTTTGTTTTATTTTTTGGTTGCACGTAGATTGTATACGGAGACTAATTTATGTTGTCGCCCGTAGGGCGTGGATTAGTCCAAATCGGTATATTCTTAGATTTGGGTTTGGTTTGATTTAAGGATTGTTAATCTCGTTCGAGATTGAGATTAACTTAAATGTTTGTTGAGGATATGTTAGTCTAATTTTAGACTAAGACAACTCCTCTATGTAATCACGGAGTTGTTTGCAGCTCTCAGTTGGATGACCCTGCGACCTGTGAAAGGCACAGTACAGGCTACGGAGACGCTTGCCTGTCCTTTGGGTAGCCAGCGGGAACTTGAAGAACCTCTCGCCCTTAGTTTCCTCCAGCAGCTCGGTCTGGGAAATGTTCAAAGGGGTGTACTCTTGGAATCTCAGGGAATAAGGTTTCGGACGATCGACTTTCTTTTTCTCCTCCCTGTCCCTCTTTTTTCAGTAAACTTGGTCGCCTCGGGCAAGATGGAGTTCACCTCTGACTCGAGTTAGATCTCTCTCTCGGTCCATGCCTTCACTTCGACCATGGTCTTAAGTTGCGTCAATGCAAAAGAGCGGAGCCACTCTTTGTGCCTAAGATCCGACCTCAGCGCGGTGATAACCATTTCATCGCGATGCTCGGGAACCTCTAAGAGGACATTGTAGAAGCGGGTGATAAACCCTTTGAAAGATTCCTTGTCTCCGCTCTTGACAGTGAACAGGTAATCGACCGTCTTCTTCTATCGCCGGTTTTCGACGAAATGACCGAGGAATTAGGTAGCCAGCTCATCGAAGGTTGAGATAGAGCGCGGCGCAAGCCCTCGGAACCAGTCCCGGCCAGCCCGGATCAGGGTAGTGGGAAAAGCTCAACATTGAGCCGCATTCGAGTTATCTTGGAAGATCATGCCCACCGTAAATGCGTCCAAGTGGTCCTTCGGGTTGGACTTCCTGTCGAAGAGGGCCACTTTAGACGGCTTGTTCCTGGACGAGTCGCGCTCGGCCAGTAGCCTTTCTGTAAAGGGCTTTGTAAGCGAATCAGCGGAGTATTTAGCCCCTTCGCCGGACATATGGCCATCTCGTCGTATTCCTTGAATTTCTTTTTTGAGGGCTAGGATCCGGTGGTGGTACCCCGAGGATTCCGCACAGTCGGAGCGACAGCTATCCCTGCTCCGGGACTGCGTGAAGGTGCGGCTTCGATCCCGCTCTATTACGTTTCTTAAATCCTCGGGCGAAGCCCTTCTCAATTAGTCCTGACGTTCGCTATTCGCGCGGCCTCGGCAGGGGTAGGGGCGCCGGTCACGCCTGGAAGCAGGCGAACTGATCGACACCTCCACTAGGGGAGTGAGCGCACGGCGGGCATCGGAGTGACGGCCCGGTCTTCCATGGGATCGATGTCACGCCCCGCTTCCCAGTGTATGGATAAAGAGACGTGACTAGGCCCGCGACGTATTTACTCAGAAGTAAACACGCTAAGCGTAAATAAGCAATATAATAAATGTACATAAGAAACACATGAAATGTAAATGAACATCAACTTTTTATTGATTAAATATTCTTTATAATACTACTTGAAAGTAAATATAATACTGGAAAGTGATGCCTAAACAATGGCATAAACTTAAAGTAAAAGTATATAAAAGTGAACTGGAGATCGGGGTCCTCGATGAACTGCTCCAAGTCTTCTGAGCTGGGCTCGATCTCCAGAGAGTTGGGTCATCCTGACAACATTCCAAAGAAAGAATAGAAAAGAAATGTCATCAGTGAATAATCGCTCGGTAAGTCCCAAGAGATAGAAAAGAATAGACAGAGAATAGAACATGTAAAGTATAAAAGATTATGTTCGCTATACTAACGTAGTTGTTTGTAGCTTGGTACAGAAGATATTAGTATTTACGAGAGGAGTCCAACTATCCCGTGGACTAAGGTAACCCTTAGTACAAGGCTCCGTCAAACCCCATGGAACAACGGCAATAGATGTTTAGTTACGTCTTTTAATGACCATCTCGTGCCACTTTTAACACATTCCGTACCAATCTACCCCTTAAAAACACTGTAATATATATTGTGTTGTTTATAATTGTAAGACTTGCCGAAACCATGATATCAATTGTTCATGTAAATAGATAAGGATGTAAACGGATAGTCATGTGATCAAGTCAATATATATCCATGGTTCGGTCAGTTCAAGTCATGTTGATATAGATGGTATTCTGGTATTCTTGTTCAAGTTCCAGTATATATGGATTCATGATGTATTGGAGTTATATTTGGATTGTTTTAAAGTATGGATTGTTTTCAGATTTGACTGAGACTCAGATTGAGTCAGACACTTTAAACAGAATTTGATTCCTGAATTAGGCTTTAAAGTTATCGATAACTGCTGCACATGAACGACAGGATTTGCGACTTTTTCCAAGCCAATTACCATTGATAACCTCGTTTTTAGTTTCCTGCCTTAAATAGGCAAGCACCCACTTTCTCCGACTCCCTGAGGCTCAAGAGAATTTGTCCCGCTTAAATCTTTATTTACTAGGATCCTTATTGTAAATTAATAAACTTGAGTGGGTTTTATGAAAAATAGTTTTGATAAACTTTCAAAATAAATCTCAAGTATTTATTTATCATATTTAGGATTTTCATGGATGTAGTTTTTAAAAGTGAAGTATTCTAATGATTATAAACCTAAATTGAATAGTATAGGGTATTTTAGTGTAAATTGGAATTGTGATGCTATATTCATGAAATTTGTGATTCCTTTGTTTAGAAAACATGAAATTTATTATATATATTTAAAATAAATATTTTGAAAATATATATATATATATATATATAATTATTAAAAATAGAATTTATTTATTACATAGAAAATCACGTTTTCTTAAAAATTGTATTAAGAATTCCATCGAGATCGGATGCTCCGTGAGGAGGTCTTCATCTCGCTCTGCTAGTCCCGAAGATGTGCGATAATCCGCACCATCCGAATCGGGTTCTCCAAAACGGGTTGTAGAGGCTTAATTGCAAAGAATTTAATTAAAACAATTTTAAAAATACGGTTTTCAGTAGTTTATGGTATTTTATTGTAAAATTGTATTTATCCCACAAAATATTATTCCAAAAGCCATCGTGCTATGTCATAATTAGTGTTGTGATGAGATGGGTTATTACCTCATGAGTTTTCTAAAGGTAATATGAGCAAATATGATGAAAGATGTCGAATAGAAAGTTTGTGGTATTTAACCGTAAAAGTGAAATAAAAGTTGTATAGCATGGTATTTTAAATTGAAACTTATTCTCAATGTTGGTTTATGGCTGCTAAACAATATATAAAGAAATGGTTGATTTTTTATTAAGAAAAGTTGGGTTTTTGTAAACAAATTAGAATCAGATGTCAGATTAACTCCACTTCCGACAAGTTTTGAAAAGAGAACTTTTTGAGAGGTGAAAAGGAGAGAAAAGTAGGGATTTACGGTTTGAAAAAAGAGAGGAGAGATATGGGAAGGGTTTGAGAGCTTCGTGGAGTCGCGGTGTCGCCGGATTTGTCCCGAGTCGTCGCCAGAAGATGACCTTGGGCTAACTACACTTGTACAACTAATTTGACTTGGAAAAATTTGAGAGTTTTGACAATAGATTTCAGAATGGAGAGGGCTAGAGTGTGGGGTTGTATTTCTAAGATAGAATAAAGGTTTTGTGAGTGAAGAGAGAATTAAAATGTATTTAAAATAGAATTAAAGAGGTAAATTATCACTCTCTGGATAAATGTAGAAAAATCAAACAGTATAGAGGTAATAGGGTAGGCCAAGGGGTGTAGTGTTAAAAATTTGGAGGCATTTCCTACAGGGGGGCCCAGTGCCGCCGGCCTTTTGGCTAATCTCGCCAGCCATTGGGTGAGGATGGGTGCTTGGATGAATGTCGCGTGTTCCCTTCTGTTCATATAACATATTCCCCATGTTTATTTAATCTGAATTTTCATTTTTACGTGTATTGCACGTGTAAACTTTTGGGCTTCCAAAATGTTTAAAAGAAAAATTATTAAAAAATAATATGTGGCTGGGGGATTTGAACACAGGGGCTATGTCACAGCAGTGCAAGGCTTTACCAATGAGCTACAAGTGCTTTCTTACTCTTAAACAAATTAAATACTTATAGCATACTAAAGTTTGAAAATACTCCATTTAGTATTTTAATTTTAAACAAATTTCTATACATTAAAAACAAAGTCGTTACATTCTACCCTCCTTACAAAAATTTTGTCCTCGAAATTTACAAATATTTAAGGATTAATTTACAAATAAGAATGGGTATCTTGCATGAATGTCGTCTTCTCTTTCCCATGTTGATTCTCCTGGTGAATCTTTTCTTCACATCACTCAGACCAAGTTTACTTTCTTATTCCTAAGTGACTTTACCTTTCTGTCCAGGATTTCAACGGTTTGTTGCTCACGAGATAGATCCGTCTATACAGTGAGCTCGGAGTGATCAAGGATATAGCTAGGGTCACTCACATACCTTCGGAGCTGGGATATGTGGAATACATTGTGCACTCCATCTAATGAGGGTGGAAGTGCCAAGCGCTATGCCACTTCTCCGACTCGTTCGAGTATGTTGAACGGTTCAATGTATCTCGGACTTAGCTTACCCCTCTTTCCAAAATGAATCACTCCATGGTTTGTAGAAATCTTCAGAAAGACATGATCTCCCGGTTGGAACTCCAAGTGTCGGCGATTTGCATTTGCCCAGTGCTTCTATCGGTCTTGAGCTATGCGCATTCGTTCCCTGATAGTGCGAACTACATCTACAATCGCCACTATCATCTCAGGTTCGAGAAGTTCCTTATCTCCGATGTCGTCCCAACTTAATGGTGAACGACACTTCCTTTCATAGAGCGCTGCAAAGGGTGCCATTTCAATACTTGCTTAGTAGCTGTTGTTGTATGAAAACTCTATAAGATGTAGGTGATCTTCCCACGATCCTCCGAAGTCTAGCATACAAGCTCTTAGCATATCTTCAAGGATCTGAATCGTTCGTTCAGACTGTCCATCTATTTGTGGATGGTAAGTTGTGCTTAAGTTCAGACTCGTTCCTACGCTAGCTTGTAGACTCTGCCAAAACTGCGATCGGAATCTGGGGTCACGATCGGAGACAATGCAAACCGGTACTCCATGTAATATCACGATCTCCTGCATGAGTTCATGGGTATCTGAGATAGTACACATTAAAGAGTTAAATTTTACTTAGATTCAAACTTACTTCCATGTACTTTTTTACTGGTGTCTCGGTAGATTAGCCAACTCGAAAGGGAATAAAATGAGCCGACTTTGTGAGTCGATCCACAATAACCCATACTGCATCGTTTCCTTTTGTGCTGCGAGGAAGAGCGGTCATAAAATCCATGGTAATGTATTGCCACTTCCATTCTGGGATAGGTAACGGTTGAAGTAAACCAGCAGTCCTATGATGTTCAGCTTTTACTTGCTTACACGCTAAGTATTTGGCTATGCTTCTGGCTACTTCACGCTTCATTCCATACCACTAGTAATGTTGACGTAAATCTTTGTATATCTTTGTACCACCAGGGTGTACTGAGTATGGGGAGCTATGAGCTTCTTTCATCAACTCTTCCCGAACAGGACCTTGTGGTACACAAATCTTCTTCCGTATCTCAAAGATCCATCTTTGTGGATGATGAAGTCTGTTCGAAGTCCACTTTCTACTTGTTCTCTGATCTTTTGCAACTTGGCATCACTTGCTTGAACCGCTTTGATCTAATTGACAATTGTAGACTGAACTTGTAAGTTCATCAAACTTGAAGCGTTACCTAGCATGATCACTTCTATCTCCAACTGATGCAAATCTTACTGTAGCTTCCACTATGCGGTGAGGTTCATTCATAGTAGTTGGCGACTAAGTGCATCAGGAACTACAATCCCCTTCTCTGGATGATATTGTAGGTTGATGTCGATGTCCGCCATAAGTTCTAACCATCTTCTCTGTCTCATATTTAACTATTTCTGAGTAAACACATACTTCAGACTTTTGTGGTCTGTGTAGATATCTACCCATTCACAAAGAAGATAATGACGCCAAATCTTGAGTGCAAATATAACAGCTGCCAATTCTAAGTCATGCGTTGGATAATTGCGCTCATGAATATTCAACTGTCTTGATCCATAAGCTACAACTTTACCATGCCGGTGTAGTACACATCCTAATCCTTTACCGGATGCACTGCAATGCACTAAGAAACCTCCAGATTGCTCCGGTATTACGAGAATATGCATTGTTATCAATCTTGACTTGAATTCTACAAAAGCTTATTCGCATGCTTCTGACCACACGAATTCTTCATCTTTACGTGTGAGCTGTTAGTTATATGCATGCCCTAGAGGCCATTATTGTACATGAGATGTATATTATAATGGATGCTTGGACATATATAGGAAGGACTTTCATGCTCGACATGATAGTATGCTATCTGGTTGCTCATTATCTTAACATGTTTACTTGTATAAATGATGCTGTTTTGCTCTCACATGTTGATAAAGCCCTTAGCATATGTACTTGACTACCAGGACTATGATATAGATCATACTAGTAGGGCCAAGGGTAGTCCACAAGTACACCTTATAATTGTTTCTATTCGTGGGAGTATCGAGACAGGGCATCGATACTCCAGAGTAGACTAGCGTATGCGCTTCTCGACCCATATGATGGGCGATAGATGATCTCATATCTATTGGTGTTTGACATCAGAGAAGGTATACGGGTGCTCAGCTGGGTACACTGAACGGACTCGCCGAGAACTCCTAGATGGTATTATACCTATCATCAGATAGCAGTTCACTGGTGACACTGGTATAGGTTAGTATGTCGACCCGAGATCGTCATAGAGTCTTGTGTGATTCCCACTGTGCTTTGATTTCCACCATACCACGGTCAAGAGATCGTGCAAAAAGGTGGTTTTTGGGTACAGTCCCGAGTCACATGGAGGCAATGAGCGATAGGAGGGGATTCGTCTCTCCCCGTATTGGAAGTTGATGTTGCGCTATGCTCGATTGGCCATAACATGAAATCCCTGGCCAGGGTTGCTGAGATTTACTGGTAAGTGTTATCAGTAGTTTCTCGAACCGTTATGGACCTTACATCGGCATGAATTATCAGGCTATTTGGGTCTGACGTTATACCACCCCCAGGCTGCGATGCGACATATCTGACGAAGAGACCGGACTGTACGGTAGTGTTACTGATTAGATTCGCAGGAGCATGAGTAGGCTTGCTTGTTGATCTTCTGATCGCTCAATACCCGGATGGCCGTTACGTTTAGCAGACCGCTTGCGGCTTGTGGGTGTTTGATATGATCATCACCTACTGCCGGCGTATTGACGAGTCTTTAGAGTCCTACATAGAGGTTTCCCGGTTCATGCGAAACGGAGTAGGAGCACATATGTGATATGTGCGGGACCAAGATTAATGCGCGTATGTGATACCGCATTCTATTTTCGCGATATGTGATATCAGTCGGTTATATGTGATATAGCTGGGTTATCGGATCAAGTGTTGATTCGATAGATTGTTATATTTAATATTAGTCAGTTGTATGTGATATAGCCAGATTATTAAATCAAGTGTTGATTTAATAATTTAATGTATAATTATATATGTGATATATTAATTTACATTAACTAATATTAGCTCACTTAAGTTTTCTTTTTCTCACTAGTGTACACTTAGTATATATGTGATATATATTAATGTATATCTTTTGTGTCATGCTAGATGCCACATGCCACATGGGTGTATGAGACTCACACCATGCAAATAATAATGTAAGGTTTTTATTTATCTTGGTAATTCATAAATTAGTGGTAATTAGTCATACGGTTGAAGCTTGTAGAAGCTTGTGGAACTATTGACCAAGTCCACTCATTTTGTTTTACTTGAAGATATTTATTAACCCAACCATTATTATTAACCTATAATCCATTCTCTACATGAGTTAGTGTATGACACTAACTCACCCATGGCTGCTATTCTCACCTCATGAGTTCATTTCTCTTATCTTGATTCTTCATCTTCTTCTTCATGAGAAAAAGCTTGCTAGATTTTTTCTAAGTGAGAAAATATTGTGAGAAAATTAAATCTAAAGCGAGCCCATTTCCTACTTCATCATCCTCTACTATTAGCCATTTAATTTAGGGTATTTGCTTCACTAAACCCTAATTTAGTGAAGAGATAGCATGAGCTTGAGTCTCCTCGACGTAGATCATCTTCGGCCTCGAATACTTCGAGCAAACTTGTTCATTTCTTCATGTGAACCCTTACTAGAGTTCGGGAGTTCACTACTTGGAGCGAAGGGACTACTACACGGAGCTTTAGAAGTGAAGGACCGGTCTACAAAGGTTGTATTCCTCATTCACTTAGATGTTAACATTGCTATTTTGTTTAATTCTCTAGTTAAAGATTCTAGGTTAGGGTTCTTTAGAACGGCAAAAATTTGAAAACGGCATGGACGATACCTCCCGAAACCTTGCTGCCGCCCTAGGGAACCTGATTGAATGAATTCTCGGTGTTTATGTAGAAAATGTATAGAAATCACAACCAAAAATATTTTGACCGCAATCAATAACGGTGCCGATTGTAGCGCGTTAGCGAGTGCGGATCGTCCACAGGGAAAGTGTAATCCGTTCGTAATTCGAATTAGATGAATTGAAAATTAAAGAAAAGAGAAAAGACAATTCAATTCTAGATTTATAAAATTGAAGTTCAAGAATTATCTAGATCTAAATCTAAAATCAAGAAAACATTTAAAAATCAAGAATTAAGAATTGATGATATCCAATCCAAATAATCAAGAATCGAAGTGAGGCTCGTAGGAATCGATCGAATCTATAGACGTGATGAAATCTATTGATTACGTATTCTTATCCATCGATGAAATTGATACTAGATCGATGATGATCAACGAGAATTAGGGATTTCTTGCGGAAACTAAAGTTTCATCATCTATCCCTTGTCCTTTCGTTGATTTCATTCACATTCTAGCCTCTAGTAAATTCAAGAATCGATCGTGGATCCCTAATTAAGAGCGAACACAATCAAGAAAGCATCGCTCGAAATTAGGTCGTCGATTCCTCAATTTACAAGAGTTTACAAAACTCATAGGACTTAAGAATCGTTTCAAGATTTGTAACATCATCGTCTATTGATCATCTCGATTCCTCCACGAGCGGAGTTTTACTCAAACATCATAACAAGACATACAATCAAGAATTGAGATCGAATCATGATGCAAGAATGTAAAGAAAGCAAGATATAGAAATTTCACCTTTATTTATCAACAATTTTGTTACAATTCTCTCAAGATCTACAAGAGGAAAGAACTTGATCGTTGATTTCAGCTTCGCTCATCTCCTTGAGTCGCGGATCTCCTTGGATCACTTGCTCCGATGAAGTCCGGCGTTGCTTTCTAAAGGATTGAAGGCTTCATGCTTGATTTGGTACTCGGAGTTCTTGATTTTTAGCTTTGGATTTTGAATTGGGGATTAGGGTTTACAAGTCGTGTCACTCAACTTGTGTTGGGGAAATTGGAGAACCAATTAATGAACAACCTTAGAAGTGAAGCCTTAGGGTTCCTTTTATAGCCTTCATTAGCTTTGACTTCCTTTAGAAGCTAGGTTTAGTTTAGCTTCCCTTGTAAGCTAGGTAGTTAGGTAGAAGCTTGTAGAGGTAGTTAGTTAGGCTTAGCTCCCTTCATAAGCTTGGAGGTTAGGGAGAAGCTTCTAGGCTTAGGTAGTTAAGTAGCTTGCTTTGGAAGCTTGAGAGTGTTTATCTTGAACAAGGAGCCTTTCTGTTCGCACTGAAGATTCTGGAGATTTCTGGAAATTTCCATAGCTTGATGAGGTGTAGGCCTTGAGAGACGAATACTGGAGAAGAGATGTGCTGACGTCACAGTCACGTGACCGCGGATCCGCGGCGCATGCCCTGCTCCTGCTGCGGATCCGCGGCCGTTTAGCTGCCTCTGTGTGTGGGAATTCCTGTACTGCTGGATGTTGGCTTTAGTGATGTTTACTGATGTGTGGAATCTTTTAATTATTTCTTGATCACTGCCAGATTTCAAGTCTTGGACTTGGCGTATTTTTCTCAGCACTTTTAACTATTTTTTTTTGCTTTTCCCCTGGAATTTCCTGCACAGATTCTCGAAACAAGTGTTGCGCTATACAAAAATGATGCGATGCCATGATAAACACTCAATTTCCCTCAAAAGTGTCGGTTTTAAAGTATAACACAGGTAATTTGGTATTTTACGGCTGTTTTTCTAATATGTGCTATATTAATACCGAACACCTCTAGATGAGTGCAAATGGTAGGGAAATTGACGTGTTAAAAAATGGATATTTTCGACTGATCAAATTCCCCTGAACTTATTTTCGGTCGTCTTGAGCGAACTGTTTTATTAAAAAGAGAAGGAGAAAATAAAAAAAGAGAAAAACTAACTAGCACACTTTCGTAAGCAACACGATTGCACTGAGCATGTGCAACAAGCCTTTAAACCTCTAGGTGTCCCTAGTAGGAGGAGTGTTGTCTCCTGAGGGTTTTCAGCGGATTTCTCCCACAAAATCCAATAATAAAAGGAAGACCGTGAGAGTTACATATAAAGACAAGAATTGTAAAAGAAAGACTTTGAAAATTAGAGTTTCTAACTATGCTAGCTTTTCAGTTGTCATGAGCCCTATCTTAATAGTTATGAAAAGATGTTAGAAATCATATCATCCCTCAATAAAACATCGTCTTTATTCTTCATTCATATCTTTCTTCCAAACATCGATCATTTAACCCTACGTGTGTGTAAAGAACATCCCTACACCCGGAGAATTCAATTCAAGCTATCATACTCTTGTCCATCTGCCTTAGTACTTTTTAATTAATGAATATTTAGATGTGCTCACACATTTTCATGCGACCGTTAATACTTCTTGAGGTACTAACTGACCGATTACTCATGTGCTTTCTTATTAGGTGTATTTTCCTCGTCTTGCACCACCTAAGACTTAGCAGTGACTCCTGGACCAGTTGGTCTAAGGCACTAGGTGAAGAGGCACCCTCGCTATATTTTTTTATTGCTGCCTTGGCGATAACAAAACCAGTGTTCATTTTTCTCACCATTTTATATTTTATTCATTTTTTTATTTCCTTCATACTTTTGGCTTTTAGACAAGAGCATTTCAAGGTATCCTCTACTATCCCGAGCTTCAAGACGTGTGTAAGTGCGAATAGCAGGGTATCAACGTTCAAAATGTTTGGCTTCCATAATATGAACTATTTTTCAGACTTATTTTTATCCTCAGATTAGTGACTTCCTTCATCTCAATAACCTTTGGGACAACGGCTCATAACTACTTATTACTAGTTCGTTTAAGAAAACTTCTAATTTTCTAGGTTTTCTTAAATTTTTCTAATCTTTTGGATGTAATTTTTCACTATCTAATCTTTTATTATCTTATTTATGTACAAAATATTTTATTTATTTATAAATATTTTTTTTGAAATTTTTATAGGTTTTTAAATGTTTTGTGCTTATGCGAAGTGATATGCAAATGATGCGAAAATAAGTACAAACCTCCCCCAAACTTGTTTTCAACAGTGTCCTCACTGTTGTCATCTGTTAAATCTCAAAAACCTGTAAGCCTGGGAGGAAATTTATTAATGGGGGCAAAATATTTAAGTGAAGATCCTCCCCTAAACTTATTCTTTTCACTCACCTCCATTCAAAAGATGATGCAGTAATTTACAGGACATGGAGGTGAGACGGAGGAATTTTAATCAAGATAAAATGGCTCCTGTAAGAACAGGAGCTCCTCCGTAGGGTCAGTGGAAAAATACGGCTTTAACCTATGTCCATTCACTTTGAAAAATGTACCGTTTTTAACATTTTCTACCTCAACTGCCCCGTGTGGGTATACAGACCGCACAATAAAAGGTCCCTTCCACCGAGATCGTAGCTTACCCGCGTGAAGGTGTAGTCGTGAGTCATAAAGAAGGACTTGTTGACCAGGTGTAAACGTTTTCCTCAAAATGTTTTTATCGTGAAATACCTTAGTCCGATTCTTTACAATTACAACATTATTATAAGTTTCATCGCGGAGTTCGCTTAGCTCGTTTAATTGCAGCTTCCGAAAGTTGCAGGCTTGATTTAAGTCAAAGTTGATTTCTTTAATAGCCTACATTGCTTTGTGCTCAATCTCGACTAGCAAGTGACAAGCCTTCCCAAACACTAACCTATAAGGAGACATCCCTAGATCATTTTTATATGCAGTTCGGAATGCCCAAAGAGCATCCGTCAATTTGGTCGACCAATCTTTTCTATTCTTCGCAACAGTCTTCTCCAGGATTTGTTTGATCTGTCTATTCGAAATCTCAGCCTGCCCGCTCGTTTGGGGATGATAGGGCGTGGAAAGTTTGTGGTTGATTGCATATTTCTGCATCAAAGTCTCGAAAGAACTGTTGCAGAAATGTGTCCCGTTATCGCTAATGATAGCGTGTGGATGTCCAAATCGCGAAAAGATGTTTTCTTTTAAGAACTTAATGACAACTTTCTTGTCATTAGTGCGACAAGGAATAGCTTCAACCCACTTTAAGATGTAATCAACCGCAAGCAGTATGTACAGATTCCCAAAGGAGTTGGGAAAGGGACCCATAAAGTCAATGCCCCAAACATCGAAAATTTCAACCACTAAGATGGGTTGCTGTGGCATCTCATTTCTCCGGAAAATCCTACCCGTGTGTTGACACTGTGTACAGGTTTTGCAATGATCAAATGCGTCTTTGAACAAGGTCGGCCAATAAAAACCGCATTGCAAAACCTTCTCCGTCGTCTTTTTAGGACCGAAGTGACCCCCACATGCCTAATCATGACTAAAAGTGTCACGACCCGAAGGTACGGAACGTGACTGGCACTTAGATTACGAGACGTCTAAAGGCGTACCGTAACCTAAGTCAGCCAAAACCCAGAAAAAAATCTAAACCAAAAGCAAAAGAGAGTGAAGGAAAAACCTTAAATGAAAACGATTTTTAAATCAATTAAGTTGCATAGAATCCCTTTAAAAAAAATATCAAAATTCCCAAAAATTTCGGCAGAGTCTCCCCTGTATTTTCTATACCCCAAAATGGGTACAACAAGATATATATAACCTGTAATCATAAATGGCATCCCCAAGCGGGAGCTCGCTCTTCGCCCAAGGCGGATCAAAACCACATGCAATATAATAGTAGTATCAAGAAAAGAGCAATAAAGAGATGCAAAGTATCAGAAAACACAACACCGGCTCAAGTGAGCTCGACACAAAAGAACCACAAATATACAAGTCTCTCAGTCTCATCACTAGGTCGCATATACAATATAAAGTGGTAGATGGAGAATACTAGATACAATGATAAAGCAAAAGAAAAAAAAATGTGCTCGCAACCCACCTACGGGCGATGTCGCGAGTCTGAGCAAAAGGAACTGATGATAAGATAGCCCACCGCTACAAGACTGACGGGTCCGACCTGCAAGACACTGTGGCACAACGGGGGTGAGTTGCCAGCTCGTGAGTAAATATAACATCTAATAAGGCAATCGTAAGAATGCACGCAATGCACCACAACATGCATGTCCATATGTGATATAATATCTCTAGTATGCATGCACAGGTATGCAATGTCATTATTAAGTCTTTAAGTGTTTTAAATGCTAAGGGTATTGAATTCTTAACTTTAGAACATGAATATCTGTATAATAGCTAAATACCATCAAGAAATCATCTGAAAACCCGTGTCAAGCATCGACACCAAATAGGAATCATATCTGTCTCAATATCGGGCTCCGTCAGTCCGGATCGGCCCATATCATAAATCTCACGACAACGGTCGGTATCCGCCGCGCCAGACATCACCGGTAGGTAGTCTTCCCCTGCCAGGCTCATCGTCTACAACTCGATCTTCTTGCCCCGGGGTACCATACCGGGCCCACCATGTACCCGAGACGGTTCATCCACTCCTCGAATCGGGTCTCGAAATCCAACAGAAAACATGAAAACTCATGGTGGACGACACATACATCACGAGAAAACCGCAACTTTGTTTTAAAAATGATGAATATAAGCTTTTGTTAAATTCTTGCGGTTTTCCCCAAAAATCCAGAAATCGCAGAAATACTGAAATCCTCAAGAAAATCATAATGTTCACATGTTATATATAATAAATGTCTATGATATCAATGTATATGATGTGAATTTTAGCTAGAATCTATGTAAATATGATGATAATGCAAGGTATATGCATGCTATGCAATTTCATATATCATGTATGAATGCAAATGGCGATATTAAGTTAAACAGGTTTTCTAGTGCACGTGGCATGGCAATTACCAAAGGCGTGTGTGTCACATGAATAGTGCGCGTGCAACAGATGCCAATGGTAATGGTGTTCGTGTCCTACGAAGTGTTATCGCATATGTGCATATGAATATCCATGCAATCTAGCATACTATTAACTATAAGGGTATGCAATGTCAATGAAGGGGTAAGCTAACTAACAACATGAATCTTACAAGAGATAAGGAAATCCTAACTAGGGGGCGCATCGCGCCATCCAGACGATTCCCCCATAGATGAATACATCTACTCACCTGAAATCCCCGCTAATCCGATCCGACCACCGCCTTGCCTTTACGCGCCGTGTCCCACGTTTTCCCGACCGATCCTATATTTGCACAATACCAAGCATAAGATTACAAAACCTAAAACGACGCAAGTCACAATATACATTTATCGACGCTCTCGAATTAAACATAACACGCACTCGGTGCGCGGGAAAACACACGAAAATCGCAAATTTTTAACTAGAATCGTCATTTCGGGGAAATCGGCAAAACTAAAACCCGACTAGACAAAACCCCGCGTTCGCGCACTCTAATAGTCCTATACGAAGCTAATTATATCGCTAACATAACACAATTTGATCGCATTCTAATTTTTGTAAAAATCTAGTAAGCAATTTGCTTACCGATTCGATACAAACATCGCAATTTTGTCGATTTAGCGAGCATAACACTACACTATTAAACACTCCAATCAATTAGATAACCAAACCCTAACTTAAATCCAACCACCATGCTACAAACCCTAATTTAAAATCAAATCCTTCTCTTGATTTTCCTAAACAAACATTTACTACTAAACTAATACTTCAAATTTCAATTCTAGCATATTTAAACTACAAGTTAACAAAAAGATTAGAATCTTCACCTCACAAGCTTGAACCCTAGCTTGATCAAGTCACCAAGAATCCTCCTTTCATCAAGTTTTTGAACTAATTTGGGTTGAAGAGAGAGTGGATTAGGGTTTGGTTATGAATGGGTTAATGAATTTGTGGATTTTGTATGAATTTTGACATGAAAAATGAAGCAAAATGAAGTGAGAAGAGAGGGGATTTGCTGCAGAATGGGTCGGCCAACAGGTGAGGGAGGGAGTTTTGGGATTTTTGGAGAAGTTTCTAGGTCAATAAACACCCCATGTTGTCATTTAATGCTTTCATATCAACAATTTACAAAAAAACCCTCATTTTACACCATTTTTCCATTAAATTTCCCACCCTAAAACCAAAAGTTTGCAAGACATGATATAATTTTATTAACACCATATTTTAGCTTATAAAGACTCCTAATTATGAAATTTACCTAATTAAATTTGTATTTATCACTAATTTAATGTATTTAAAAAGGCTTAAAATAATAAAAAAAATAATTAATTACGAAAAAAAATTTATTTAACTAGAAAATTATAAGTGTCATTTTAGTGACAAAATTATAGTAATATCTTATCTAAATTTTGTATAATTAGGTCTACAATGAAAAATACCTATTTTGACTTTTTACGGAAAAAGCCGAAAAATTAGCCGATTACCGAAAAACTGCCTAAACGATTTTCGAAGGGTTACAATCTTCCCCCCTTAAAGAAATTTGGTCCCCGGATTTAGAATTTAACTACGCGTACCTTCAAAAAGATGGGGATATCTCTTCCTCATCTCGACCTCGGTCTTCCAGGTGACCTCCTCGCTGTTCGGGCCACGCCAAAGGACCTTGACGGACGGTATAACCTTCGACCTTAATTTCTTCACCTGCCGATCCAAAATGACCACCGGCTGCTCGGTGAAAGAAAGATCACGCTCTAGCTGGATCGTCTGGTGCTGAATCGTCTGGGAAGGATCATGAAGGTACTTGCGGAGCATCGAGACATGGAATACGGGGTGAACATCGGGGAAGCTAGGCGGAAGAGCTAACCGATAAGCGACTGGACCAACACGCTCTAGGATCTCGAAAGGACCAACATATCTAGGACTCAGCTTCCCTTTCCGCCCAAATCTCATCACACCTTTCATCGGAGAGACCTTCAAGAAAACATGATCGCCAACAGCGAACTCGAGTCGGCGACGGCGCCTGTCAGCATAAGATTTCTGCCTGCTCTGTGCCGCTCTCATCCTGTCTCGAATCAGCTGTATCTTCTCGGTCGTCTCCTGTACGATCTGAGGCCCCAAAATACTGCTCTCCCTAAGCTCTGTCCAACATACAGGCGATCGACATCTCCTCCCATATAAAGCCTCGAAAGGTGCCATCTGAATCGTCTCCTGGAAGCTATTATTGTAGGAAAACTCGATCAAAGGCAAATGACGATCCCAGCTACCACCGAAATCTAAAACACAAGCTCTGAGCATGTCCTCAAGAGTCTGAATAGTACGCTCCGACTGACCGTCAGTCTGCGGATGAAAGGCTGTGCTAAAACTCAATCGGGTGCCCAAGGCTTCCTGGAGTTTCTGCCACAATCGGCTGGTAAACTGGGTGCCACGGTCGGACACGATGCAAGTCGGAACACCATGCAGTCGCACTATCTCATCAATATAAACCTGGGCGTACTGAGAAAATCCAAAAGTGGTCTTCACTGGCAGAAAGTGAGCCGCTTTCATCAGTCGATCCACAATCACCCAAATAGAGTCGTACCCTCGACTGGTCCTGGGTAGACCCATAACGAAGTCCATGGAGACCTGCTCCCACTTCCACTCAGGGATGGGCAAAGGCTGTAACTCGCCGGCTGGCCTCTGGTGCTCGGCCCTGACTTGCTGACAAGTCAGGCATCTGGACACAAAGTCTGTAATATCCTTCTTCATCCCGTCCCACCAGTAAACCTCTCTCAAATCACGGTACATCTTGGTGGAACCTGGATGCACACTGTATACTGATCTATGTGCCTCCTCGAGAATATCACGCCTCAGTCCCTCTGAATCTGGCACGCACAGTCGAGTCCCAAATCGAAGTATCCCCTGATCATCAATCACGAACTCGAAAACTCTACCCTGCCGAATCTGTTCAATAATCTCTAATGTACGGGCATCGCCGGACTGTGCCTCGTGGATACGGTCAAGTAACTGTGGGCGTGCTCTGAAATGGGCCAGCTGTCCCCCTGTAGGAGTAAACTCGAACTGCACTCTGCTATCACATAACACCTGCCAATCCGCCGTCGACTGCATCTGTATTGCGCTCAAACAAGATAAGCTACCTCCGGGCCTCCTACTCAAAGCATCTGCCACCACATTCGCCTTGCCCGGATGGTATAGAATCTCGCAGTCATAATCCTTCACCAGCTCCATCCAACGGCGCTGTCTCAGGTTCAGATCTCGCTGCTGGAAGATATACTTCAAACTCTTGTGGTCAGTGGATATCTGGCACGACTCACCGTATAGGTAATGTCTCCAGATCTTAAGTGCAAATACCACTGCAGCCATCTCTAAATCATGGGTGGGGTAGTTCTGTTCGTGTTTCCTCAGCTGCCGAGAAGCGTACGCGATAACTCTGTCGTGCTGCATCAACACACATCCCAGCCCCACTCTAGAAGCATCACAATATACCACGAACCCGTCTGATCCTGAAGGCAATGCTAACACTGGTGCAGTAGTCAGAAGAGTCTTCAACTGCTGGAAACTATCCTCACATGCCTGGGTCCAATCAAAAGGAACCCCCTTCCGGGTCAACCCGGTCAAAGGTGCAGCAATGCGGGAGAAATCCTGGACAAAACGTCGATAATAGCCGGCCAGACCTAGAAAGCTGCGAACCTCTGTAACTGATACTGGTCTAGGCCAACGCTGAACTGCCTCGATCTTCTTCGGGTCCACACAAATACCGTCTCTCGTCACCACATGACCCAAGAAATCGACACTATCTAGCTAGAAAGCGCACTTGGAGAATTTGGCGAACAGTTGATGCTCCCTCAAAGTCTGCAATGTGATACGTAAGTGCTGCTCATGCTCCTCCCGGCTCCGAGAATAAACCAAGATGTCGTCAATGAACACAATAATGAACTGATCGAGATACGGCCTGAATACACGGTTCATCAAATCCATAAATGCTGCCGGGGCATTGGTGAGCCCGAACGACATCACCAAGAACTCATAATGACCATAACGAGTACGGAAAGCGGTCTTCGGAATATCCTCCTTCCGAACACGCAACTGGTGATAACCTGATCGTAAATCAACCTTCGAGAAAAACCCTGCACCCTGGAGCTGATCAAATAAGTCATCAATGCGGGGTAGGGGATATCTGTTCCGCACAGTAACCCGGTTCAGCTGACGATAATCAATGCATAAACGCATATTTCCGTCCTTCTTCTTAACAAACAGGACGGGAGCACCCCAAGGTGACACACTCGGTCGGATAAGCCCTTTGTCCAGCAAGTCCTGTAACTGATCCTTTAGCTCTCTCAGCTCCGCCGGGGCCATCCGATAAGGCGGTATAGAGATAGGCCCCGTGCCGGGGATCATGTCAATACAGAACTCAATCTCGCGCTCTGGTGGCAGACCAGGCAGCTCGTCAGGGAAAACATCAGGAAACTCTCTCACAACAGGGACCTGGTCCAACGGAACCTCTGTGGAGCTATTATCACAAACATAGGCTAAGAATCCCTGACACCCCTTCCTCAAGAGCTGACCAGCGCGCAGAGAAGAAATCAAGCTGGGAAGGGTAGCGCTACGATCTCCCTGAATAATAAGAACCGGCTCACCAGGAAAACTGAATCTGACTGCCTTTTCACGGCAGTCCACGGATGCATAACAGGTGGCTAGCCAGTCCATACCAAGAAGAACGTCAAAGTCTAGCATATCGAGGAGAATCAAATCAACTGAAGAATCTCTCTCCCCGATACGAACGGAACACGATCGGTACACAAAACGGGCAACAAAAGACTCGCCTACCGGGGTAATAACGACAAGCGGTTGATCTAACGGAGAAGACTCTCGGCCCAACCTCGGTGCAAAATACGTGGAAACATAGGAATGTGTGGAGCCTGGATCAAATAATACCCGTGCATTAAAAGAACATACTGGCAGAGTACCTGTCACGACGGCATTGGATGCATGTGCATCCTGAGGAGTCAACGCGAACACTCGGGCCTGTCCACCACTAATAGCTGGCTGTCCTCTGCCTCTACCTCGGCCTCTGCCTCTGCCTCTGTCGCCTCGTCCTCTCGGAACTGGACCGCCACGCCCACGGCCTCTAGAAGCATCTGGCTGGCGTGGAGCATCATCAGGAGTAGGAAGTAAAGCTCTCTGAGAAGGTGGTGAGGGTGGTAAAGTCACATGCGGGACTGTCGCCGCGCCCTGGCGTCCCATGGTACAGTCTCTGACACGGTGGTACTGACTCCCGCACCGAAAACATCCTGGAGACGACTGCTGGGCCTGTGGATATGAACCAAATAACTGACCTCGTCTCAATCCTCTGCCTCCACCATCTCCCGGAAATAATCTATCGCGGTGTCTACCCATCTGCCGCTGAGCTGGCGTATCAGTACGGATCCTCTTCGGCCCAGAAACGACCGGAGTCTCAGAAATACGCTCCTCCAAAAGTAAGGCTGCATCCATCGCGGCAGCGTATGTATCAAAGTGCTGGGTGCCGATGGCAAGGAATAGCTGTGTATCAAGCCCTCGTACAAACCTCTTTATTCTCTTCTCTTCTGTGTCGACTAGGTACGGAGCATATCGAGACAACTGGGTAAACTGTATATCATACTCCGACACTGTCATCCCAGGAGTCTTGCGCAAAGACTCAAAACTACGGGCTCGAGCATCTCGGACACTCTCCGGAAGAAAACGGGCAAGAAATGCAGATGTAAACTCATCCCAGGTCATAGAAGGCAGACCTGCAGCTCGGCCTCTCTCTACTGAATCATACCATGTCTGGGCAAGACCCTCCAGACGAAAACTCGCAAACTCCACCAATCTATCATCAGAACACCTCAACGAACGGCAAATCCGAGCCATCCTATCAAGAAATGCCTGTGGGTCCTCTGTCGCATCTGTACCGGTAAAAGCTGGAGGTCTCAATCTCATGAACTCCTGTAGTGAAACAGGGATAGTCTCCGTAGTAGCAGCAGGAGTGACCATCTGTGCAGCAGGTACGATCATGGTCTGTGCGGTGGAAGGAACGTCCTCGGATCTCTGTGCCCGGCTGGACTCAACTAAAGATCCCATCATCTGCCACAACTATTGCATGTCGGCCTCTAATCTGGCAATACGGTCAGGATAAGGCGGATCAGTATGACCCTGAGGGGTAAGCGTATCCTCCCGCTCGATCCTCGCCTCAGACGGGCCCGCCCAAATCTCATCCCTAGCGGCAGCCCGCTGAGCTCTCGTAGTCTTTGGCGGCATCGAAGCTAGAATAAGAAATAGGACTGATAAGGACATTGCAATTGAATCAAGGAATGCAAGGAATCAAGAAAGGAAATACAAGCAATTTTGTCCTAAGGTTACTTAGGCGGAGTACCGTATCGTAAGTATGCCGCGGATCATACCCAAGCTACGCCACTCTGCTTAAGTCACCTACTCCATCTACCAAGGTCGTCCTACACTCAGAAAGGTAAAACCTACGCTCTGATACCAACTTTGTCACGACCCGAAGGTACGGAACGTGACTGGCACTTAGATTACGAAACGTCTAAAGGCGTACCGTAACCTAAGTCAGCCAAAGCCCAGAAAAAAATCTAAACCAAAAGCAAAAGAGAGTGAAGGAAAAACCTTAAATGAAAACGGTTTTTAAATCAATTAAGTTGCATAGAATCCCTTTAAAAAAAACATCAAAATTCCCAAAAATTTCGGCAGAGTCTCCCCTGTATTTTCTATCCCCCAAAATGGGTACAACAAGATATATATAACCTGTAATCATAAATGGCATCCCCAAGCGGGAGCTAGCTCTTCGCCCAAGGCGGATCACAACCACATGCAATATAATAGTAGTATCAAGAAAAGAGCAATAAAGAGATGCAAAATATCAGAAAACACAACGCCGGCTCAAGTGAGCTCGACCCAAAAGAACCACAAATATATAAGTCTTTCAGTCTCATCACTAGGTCGCATATACAATATAAAGTGGTAGATGGAGAATACTAGATACAATGATAAAGCAAAAGAAAAAAAATGTGCTCGCAAGCCACCTACGGGCGATGTCGCGAGTCTGAGCAAAAGGAACTGATGATAAGATAGCCCGCCGTTACAAGACTGACGGGTCCGACCTGCAAGACACTGTGGCACAACGGGGGTGAGTTGCCAGCTCGTGAGTAAATATAACATCTAATAAGGCAATCGTAAGAATGCACGCAATGCACCACAACATGCATGTCCATATGTGATATAATATCTCTAGTATGCATGCACAGGTATGCAATGTCATTATTAAGTCTTTAAGTGTTTTAAATGCTAAAGGTATTGAATTCTTAACTTTAGAACATGAATATCTGTATAATAGCTAAATACCATCAAGAAATCATCTAAAAACCCGTATCAAGCATCGACACCAAATAGGAATCATATCTGTCTCAATATCGGGCTCCGTCAGTCCGGATCGGCCCATATCATAAATCTCACGACAACGGTCGGTATCCGCCGCTCCAGACATCACGGTAGGTAGTCTTCCCCTGCCAGGCTCATCGTCTACAACTTGATCTTCTTGCCCCGGGGTACCATACCGGGCCCACCATGTACCCGAGACGGTTCATCCACTCCTCGAATCGGGTCTCGAAATCCAACAGAAAACATGAAAACTCATGGTGGACGACACATACATCACGAGAAAACCGCAACTTTGTTTTAAAAATAATGAATATAAGCTTTTGTTAAATTCTTGCGGTTTTCCCCAAAAATCCAGAAATCGCAGAAATACTGAAATCCTCAAGAAAATCATAATGTTCACATGTTATATATAATAAATGTCTATGATATCAATGTATATGATGTGAATTTTAGCTAGAATCTATGTAAATATGATGATAATGCGAGGTATATGCATGCTATGCAATTTCATATATCATGTATGAATGCAAATGGCGATATTAAGTTAAACAGGTTTTCTAGTGCACGTGGCATGGCAATTACAAAGGCGTGTGTGTCACATGAATAGTGTGCGTGCAACAGATGCCAATGGTAATGGTGTTCGTGTCCTACGAAGTGTTATCGCATATGTGCATATGAATATCCATGCAATCTAGCATACTATTAACTATAAGGGTATGCAATGTCAATGAAGGGGTAAGCTAACTAACAACATGAATCTTACAAGAGATAAGGAAATCCTAACTAGGGGGCGCATCGCGCCATCCAGACGATTCCCCCATAGATGAATACATCTACTCACCTGAAATCCCCGCTAATCCGATCCGACCACCGCCTTGCCTTTACGCGCCGTGTCCCACGTTTCCCCGACCGATCCTATATTTGCACAATACCAAGCATAAGATTACAAAACCTAAAACGACGCAAGTCACAATATACATTTATCGACGCTCTCGAATTAAACATAACACGCACTCGGTGCGCGGGAAAACGCACGAAAATCGCAAATTTTTAACTAGAATCGTCATTTCGGGGAAATCGGCAAAACTAAAACCCGACTAGACAAAACCCCGCGTTCGCGCACTCTAATAGTCCTATACGAAGCTAATTATATCGCTAACATAACACAATTTGATCGCATTCTAATTTTTGTAAAAATCTAGTAAGCAATTTGCTTACCGATTCGATACAAACATCGCAATTTTGTCGATTTAGCGAGCATAACACTACACTATTAACCACTCCAATCAATTAGATAACCAAACCCTAACTTAAATCCAACTACCATGCTACAAACCCTAATTTAAAATCAAATCCTTCTCTTGATTTTCCTAAACAAACATTTACTACTAAACTAATACTTCAAATGTCAATTCTAGCATATTTAAACTACAAGTTAACAAAAAGATTAGAATCTTCACCTCACAAGCTTGAACCCTAGCTTGATCAAGTCACCAAGAAGCCTCCTTTCATCAAGTTTTTGAACTAATTTGGGTTGAAGAGAGAGTGGATTAGGGTTTGGCTTTGAATGGGTTAATGAATTTGTGGATTTTGTATGAATTTTGACATGAAAAATGAAGCAAAATGAAGTGAGAAGAGAGGGGATTTGCTGCAGAATGGGTCGGCCAGCACGTGAGGGAGGGAGTTGTGGGATTTTTGGAGAAGTTTCTAGGTCAATAAACACCCCATGTTGTCATTTAATGCTTTCATATCAACAATTTACAAAAAAAACCTCATTTTACACCATTTTTCCATTAAATTTCCCACCCTAAAACCAAAAGTTTGCAAGACATGATATAATTTTATTAACACCATATTTTAGCTTATAAAGACTCCTAATTATGAAATTTACCTAATTAAATTTGTATTTATCACTAATTTAATGTATTTAAAAAGGCTTAAAATAATAAAAAAATAATTAATTACGAATTTTTTTTTAGTTAACTAGAAAATTATAAGTGTCATTTTAGTGACAAAATTATAGTAATATCTTATCTAAATTTTGTATAATTAGGTCTACAATGAAAAATACCTATTTTGACTTTTTACGGAAAAAGCCGAAAAATTAGCCGATTACCGAAAAACTGCCTAAACGATTTTCGAAGGGTTACAAAAAGATAGAAAACTCTTGAATTCCTCATTCGGGACACACCGGCGAATGATCTGGTCAGGACAATACTTAAACAGATAGGGTTCATCCCAGTAAAAGTGTTTTACTTGGGATAGAAAACGATGTTTATCCTGTTTTGACCAATCGCTGGGTATCAGTCCCGTGACAAGATAATTCACAATATCCCTGAACCAAGGTTCATCGGATACGTTCAAGAGTTGTTCGTCCGGAAAAGAATCATTGATCGGCAGGGTCACAGGTGAAGAAGAGATGCGTGAAAGATGGTCGGCTACAACGTTTTCACATCCTTTCTTATCTTTGATAACAAGATCAAATTCTTGTAATAGAAAGATCCAACGTATTAGCCTACCTTTAGCATCCTTCTTTGCCAAAAAATGTTTCAAGGCGGAGTGGTCAGTGTACACAACTATTGGTGAGCCAATCAAGTAAGGCCTGAATTTTTCTAATGCAAATACAACCGCCAAAAGTTCTTTTTTGGTAGTTGTATAGTTAATTTTAGCATCGTTCAGGGTCTTACTTGCATAATAGATCACGTGTGGCATCTTTTCAATGTGCTGTCCTAAGACTGCACCAACTGCAAAATCCGATGCATCACACATAAGCTCAAAAGGGTGGTCCCAATCTGGAGATGATAGAACGGGGGTTGTAATGAGGGAGTGTTTGAGTGAGTTGAATGTTGCCTCACAATCCGAGTCAAAGTGGAAGGTAGTATCCTTGGCCAAGAGAAGAGTTAAAGGTCTGGCAATTTTGCTAAAATCCTTAATGAATCTCCTGTAAAAGCCTGCATGGCCAAGAAATGATCGGATATCCTTGACGCTTTTGGGATGAGAAAGGTTTTGAATGACATCTATCTTAGCTCTGTCAACCCCAATGCCTTTCCGTGAAATAACATGTCCAAGCACAATTCCCTCTTGGACCATGAAATGGCATTTTTCCCAATTCAAGGTTAAGTTCTTCTCTTTGCAACGAGTAAGAACTGCGTCAAGATTCGATAGGCGGTCAGAAAAGGAGTCTCCGAAAATCGAGAAATCTTCCATGAAAATCTCCAAACAAATCTCGACCATGTCCGAGAATATCCCCATCATACACCGCTGAAATGTAGCGGGAGCATTGCATAACCCAAAGGGCATGCTTCTATAAGCAAAGGTACCAAAAGGACAAGTAAATGTGGTTTTATCTTGATCCTTTTTGGCAATGGGGACCTGATTATAGCCAGAGTATCCGTCCATAAAGCAATAATACTCACGTCCAGTTAAGCGTTCCAGCATCTGATCAATGAAAGGTAGAAGAAAGTGGTCTTTCCTCGTAGCGGTATTGAGTTTTCTGTAATCAATATATACGCGCCACCCAGTTTGGGCGCGTGTCTGAATTAACTCATTTGCCTCATTGGTAATAACTGTGATGCCAAATTTCTTAGGGACGACATGGATTGGACTCACCCATTGGCTATCGGAGATTGGGTAAATAATACCATTGTCAAGCCATTTGACGATCTCTTTCTTCACCGCATCCTTCATGACGGGGTTCAACCGTCTCTGTGGTTCTCGTGTTGGTTTGGCATCATCCATCAAGTGTATATGATGTTCTACAATCAAGGGACTAATCCCTTTGATGTCCGCCATGGTCCAACCAAACGCCTGTCTATTAGATCTCAATACCGTCAAAAGTGCATTCTCTTGCTCTGATGCTAGAGAAGCGGATATGATAACCGGTAAAGACTCATTCTCACCTAATTATGCATATTTAAGATGAGAAGGTAAAAGTTTGAGATCTAATGCTGGCGGAGAAACTATAGAAGGTAGGATCATCTAATGATTTTCGGAGTCACAAAGAAACTCATAGCCTGTGAAAGATACAGACTCGGATGGTTATGAGTCAGGAGTGTCGGACTGAAGCGTGGAAAATATGTCCTCACTAAGATGTGCAAGATCAAACATTGATGTGGTAGTGTCGTCGAGATCTTCAAAGCAAAGTTCATTAACTCCGCAACTTTTGGGAGCAATCTCGTAGACAGAGCACACATCAAGTATATGAGCAGAGGGTTCAGATGGCTGACTTCCAATTTTGTAGATGTTCAGTTCAATTGTCATATTTCCAAAAGATAAGTTCATTGAACTGTTTCTACAGTTAATGACAGCATTGGAAGTGGCAAGGAATGGTCGACCCAAAATCACCGGAATTTGACTCCGTGGGTTTGCTACAGGTTGTGTATCGAGAATAATGAAGTCTACAGGGAATACAAATTCCCCGACTTTTATCAACACATCCTCTAGTTCACCCTTAGGTTTGGTGATTGAACGGTCTGCCATTTGGAGAGTGCAGTGAGCTAGTTTCAACTCTCCAATCCCTAGCTGCTCATAAACAGAGTATGGAAGTAAGTTAACACTTGCGCCAAGGTCTAGAAGAGCACGGTTGATGATTTTACCCCCAATAGAAATCGATATCGTAGGACATCCTGGGTCCTTACGTTTCTTTGGTAGCTGTGGGATAAAAGCAGTGCTAACATTATTAGACATGAAGACCTTCTTTGGCACTTGAGTCTTCCTCTTCCTTGTGCACAAGTCTTTAAGAATTTTTGCATAAGCGGGGACTTGTTGAATAGCATCTAGGAGAGGGATGTTGATGTTAACCTGTTTGAACATTTCCATAATCTTCTCCATATGTGGACTCGATTTGTTACCCCTTAACCAATTAGGATAAGGAGCTTTAGCAATAAGCGCTGGGTCCATCATAGGAGAAGGTGGTGTGTGTAGACGTGATTCCAGAATAGGAGTGGGGATCGTCTGTGGAGGGATAGAATAGGTGGGCTGAGCTATCGAGCCTAAAGGGAAGCGGAGAATAGGCTCGTGAGAAGGCGGTGGGGTAGAAGAACAAGGATCAGAACTAGAAGTGTGTGTGTGAGGAAAGGTCTCAGCCGGGGTGTTATTGATAGATTTCTCAGTATCATCAAACTCTTCCCCAACATGATTATTCAGCACTCTTCCTGATCTCAACATTGTGATGGCATTTACATTGTAATGCCCGGGATTCGGTAAGGGTTGAGACGGAAGTTTCCTTTTTCTCTCGCACTCATTTCGGCTTTTAGTCGTGCAATTTCTGCTTCCATCGAACTGATACTCTCAGCTTGGGACGTTGAGTTTTTTTTATCTCACTGACGGAAGACCTAACTTCAGCCGACACTTCCATGAAATTTGACAAGAGTGACTTCATGGTTTGTGTGAATGCAGAGAACTCGTCAGAACAGGTCAACTGCAAAGGATTAGAGGGTGCAGGAGTGTTGACCTGGTTTTGAAAATTTTGTGACTGGTAAGGGTGCTGAGTGAGTTGAAGTGGTTGCTGTTGTGGTGGAAGAGCCCTTTGAAAATAGTTTTAGTTTGGAACCGTGTTTTGATTTTGTTGTTGGTTCCAAGCAAAGTTAGGGTGATTCCTCCAACCCTGATTATATGCGGAAGAATATGGGTCGTTTCTAGGTCTTTGAAAAGCGGCATTGGTATGCTCTTGACCTTGAAACGGAGAATTCAATGGACATTCTTCCGTCAAATGAGAAGGATCAAAACAGCATCCATATACAGTTTTGGGGAGCGATATCGGATTTAGGGAGGCTGCTAAAATTTTTTGTTCCATAGCCTCGAGCTTCTTTTGCATTGCTGCCATTTCAGCTCGAACACCTATGGAAACATCAATTTGGTGTACGCCACCCCTAGACGATGACTGGTTTCTACTCTCCCACTGTAAGGATTTTTCAGCGAACTCTTCTAAAAATTTCCAAGCTTCCCCATCATCCTTGGTCATAAAATTTCCTTGACACATGGCTTCAAGGTTTTGTTTAGTGGTAGGGTTAATGCCCTCATAAATGATTCGGCACAGATCCCATCTCGAGATTCCGTGATGTGGACATTGAACCAACAGATCCTTGAAGCGTTCAAAGCACTTCGAGAATGGTTCATTCGGAAGCTGGGTGAATTGATTTAGTTCGCTACGGACTCGAGCTGTCTTGTGATTAGGGTAGAATTTCTTAAATAATGCTGCAACGAATTCTTCCCAATTCGAAATGGAATGTGCGGTAGTGTTATACAGCCACTTTTCGGCTATATCGCACAAGGTAAATGGAAGAAAACGTAGACGCATAGCATCCACAGAAAGTTGTGACGTACCCATCATTGCGCATACATTTTCAAATTTTGTAATAAATACATATGCGTCTTCAGACTCGAGACCGTGGTATTTGGGTATGTTTCGCCCAATCAGAGCAAGGCTCTGTTCGAATTCAAAATTCAAAATTTTGAAGCAACGCTTCAAATCTCGGGCGCAACGAGCCACATGTCAGGCGCTGATACGTCAGCACAGCGCCCAAGAAGGCGTGCCCAATCAGAGCAAAGCTCTATTAAAGGAAGCAACGCTTCAGTTGCGCTAGTGCTGCGCTGCGTGACACGTGTCAGCGCAGATGCGCTAGCGCAGTTGCGCTGCGCTGCGCGACACGTGTCAGCGCAGATGCGCTCGCGCAGTTGCGCTGCGCTGTGTGCTGCGCGACACGTGTCAGGGCAGTTGCGCTAGCGCAGTTGAGCTGCGCTAGCGCAGTTGAGCTGCGCGACACGTGTCAGCGCAGATGCGCCGCGCAGTTGCGCTGCGCTGTGCGCTGCGCGACACGTGTCAGCGCAGTTGAGCTGCGCTGTGCGCTGCGCGACACGTGTCACGCGCTGGGGCATCTGCGCCAAACGGAATTAAATTTCTAAGAAATCTTTTCTGTTCTTGTTAAAACAAGAAGATTTTCTTCTGCAAAGCAGAAGCCCTTGGATCAAAGATCCAACGGTGGGGAAAATTCCCCAAATCATTCAGAAAAAGATCTCTTTAACAAATTTAACTAATTTATGGGCACTATAAAAAGGACCCTAGGCCTCAATTCAAAGGGGAACATTTTTTTTTAAAAAGTCAAGAGCTTAAAACAGAAAGAGAATTCTGAGAAAATTCCAAGAAAAAGGTAAAAACCTTCATGAGAAAGAAGAAATTTCTTCTAATAGATCATTGATCTAAAAACCAGATCAATGATCTTTACATAATAAACAGTGCTTTGCACTTCTTATGAACCTCTGGTTCTTTAAAACGAGAAAACAATAAAATAAAAATAGTGCTTTGCACTTTTATGAACCTCTGGTTCTTCAAACAAAAAAGAAAAAATTTATTTTTCTTTGATCTAATTTAGATCAAGAAATCAAATAGTGCTTTGCACTTCTGTTCTTGAATCTAAAAGATTCTTAGTGCTCTGCACTTCCAAACTACGCTGTTGCGCTCTTAAGAGAGCGCCACGTGTCAGCTACAGAACAACTTGCGCTACGTGCTCTTGAAATAGAGCTTTGCTCTCTGGAATTGGCGCAACTCGCCAGAGCGCGCCACGTGTCAGCAGCGCAACAGCGCAGCGCACTGCGCTGTTGCGCTTGCGCTCACCAGAGCGCGCCACGTGTCAGCAGCGCAACAGCGCAATGCTCTAGCGCAGCGCACTGCGCTGTTGCGCTTGCGCTCATCAGAGCGCGACACGTGTCACCACCATATGAGTTTGCGCTCATTACTTAGCGCAAAGCGCCTGACAAGCCACGTGGGGCGCTGTCAGAGTATTTAATGCTCTGCATTATTAAAGAAAAGGGACAGAGCCCAATTAAAAGGCCTAACAGGCCTAATAAAAAAAATACTATGCATTTCAAAAGGAGGGGGCAAAGCCCAAACAAAAAAATAGATGCTCTGCATCATTTATAAAAGGGCAAAGCCCAACCAAAACAAGAATAATGCAGTGCATTACTAAAAAGGGGCAAAGCCCTAGTACAGGCCAAAGACAAAACATGTTGGACTCAGCCCAATCATGGCTGTAAGTCCTCAAACTAAATTGACCGAGCACAGCTGCTCTTCTAAATCAATTTACATCCGGTTCGAGGGTACATCTCTGAACTCCTCTGACACCCGTCGTTGTAATCCTTCAACGACGTCAGAGAGGTGACGGGTCCCGACGACCACACATGTATATGGACTGCGGGGTCCTTAAACTCGTGGACCGAAACGTCCTTAAACTAATATCGGACCGAAGCGTCCTTAAACTAATATCGGACCGAAACGTCCTTACACTAATATCGGACCGAAACGTCCTTAAACTAATATCGGACCGAAACGTCCTTAAACTAATATCGGACCGAAACGTCCTAAAACTAATATCGGACCGAAACGTCCTTAAACTAATATCGGACCGAAACGTCTTTAAACTAATATCGGACCACCACGTCCCTAAACTGGAATATGGACCACCACGTCCCTAAACTGGAATATGGACCACCACGTCCCTAAACTGGAGCATGGACCGCAACGTCCCTAAACTACCTATGGATCGCTACGTCCCTAAACTGGAACAATAGAGCCTTCAAACGCTCTTTTGCCGGATCTAAACGATCCCGTTTAAGTTGATCTTAGCCCCCAAACACGGCTAACGTATCCTTAAACATTTAAACGGGCTATAAAACTCCAAATCAACCTTGGTTCAAGAGTACATCTCTGAACTCCTCTGACATCTGCTGTTGTAATCCTTCAACGACGTTAGAGAGGTGACGAGTCCCGACGGCCATATATTAAATGGATCTAGACGATCCCGTTAAGTAGATCTTAGTCTTAAACAGGACTAACGTATCCTTAACGAACATTTAAGTTGATCTTAGTCGCAACGCGACTGATGCATCCTTAAACTAAAAACACCAAACCCAAATCTAAGTAAATACGGATTTGGACTAATCCACGTCCTACGGGCGACGGCATTACTCAGTCTCCGTATACAATCCACGGGCAACCACAAACAAAACAAACACACACGACACGAAGTGAAATTCTGGACAAGGAGAAAGTTGTTACCGCGATTCGGTAGCGTAATTAACTGCAGGGGCTTGCGCTTGCAGGAAAGAGCGTCCCCACAATCAAAAACCCCTCATCCTAAGGGGGAATCTGACGAAGTCTGCTACATCGGCCGCATTCGTCTAAACCTCCGATACACGGTGCCATAAATCAACTTGGCATCTTCGGAGAGGTAGACGGATAAAACCACATAGCATCTGCCCCGAATCTCAGGCAAGACGCAAAGTCTAGGCCGCCTTTCGGAGGGGATCAGATTCTGGCACGCCCGGTGGGACCTTTTCCTCTTTCCACTCCACACTTCGTGTGTCGTCTTCACGAACCAATCGCGGTTTTTTAATGGTTGACTTCGAATTTCAAGTTGCTAAGATTTGGTCTTTTGTCTGGCGCAGAACTCAAGATTCAATGGCCTTCAACTGCACCAACTGCTCGAAACACCACTGCAACGGACGCTCCACCTCACCAGGAGGTGTAGCATATGGACCCCAAGCGGCTTCCTTCCTCGCTCTGCCGGTAGACCAGGTGACCCAGGCCACCACTGGCCTGTTCTTCGGGACCATGATCCCACCTACAAGCTTCTCTGCGCCAATACCTACACCGGAAGTGAACAAGAAGTCGGTCTTCGACCAGCTCACTGCTACGACGACCCCTGTCAACGGATCGCCCGTTACCAAACCGACAGCCTCTGTTTTCACCAGGCTAAATCAGAACTCTAAATTGGCTGTCCCAAGAAAGGCAATAACTACTGATCCAGAAGTCGTCAAGGCGGCTTCCCCTATCAAAGAGTCAGTCTTTTCAAGACTGACGATTCCTGCTCCTATCCCTGCTCGAGGATCTGTCTTCGATAGGTTGGATATCACACCTCAGAAGACAACCTCAGTCTTTAAAAGGTTAACACCGGCGGCGCCTCATTCAGAAAGGGGGCAAAAAGAAGATATCTCAATCTCCGATCCAGTCCCAACGGCTCGTCATGCTCGACGTCTCCATTGGCAACGAGTGAGGAAGGCAGGGGGCAACTCCCCCTCAGGGCTAACTCCACCGGCTCCAGTGGTGGAAGTCAACGCTGCTGTTCCAACTGGGAACAGGTTTGAACTGCTGAGGAGGGTACGTAAGAATTCTCCAACCGCTACACTGAAAAGATCTCCTCCGCCTGCGGAGAGAGTTCGGGAAACAAAACAAGAACAGCCCCCTCAACGGCTGCCTTCAAAAATTTATAAAGTTTGGCGGAGGGTTCAAGACTCCGTGATTGACCCAGGTCACTCTCGTCGCCAGAAAAAGGCGAAGGTGGAAAAAGACAAGGACTGTCCCATTAAACAGCAGGGGACAGCAGCTGCTAGGGTGCCCCCTTCAACGGTTCCTTCAACCTCAATGGCCCACAAAAGAAGGAGGCCAGAGAAAACTCCCGCATCAGCGGCAAAAGTTAAAAATGGTGAACCTAAACGCCCCAAGTCAGGGGGCATAACAGTTCATACGGTTTACATGGCATCGGGAAAAGAAGACAGCCGTGCATCCACGGGTCATAGACCGCTTACACGGTCAGTGACCAAGGCTCAGGAGCAGCAACAGAAGCTTCAGGAGATGATGAATGCTATGGCTGCACTTACCGGGCCAAAAGAGAACCCCGAAGCGCCCTCGGACGAGCGCCACGAGGAAGAAACCGACGCAGAATTCCTTCGTCGGATTTTGGAAAAGAAGGACAAAGAGGCCGCTGAAAAAGCAGCTAACATACAGCGTATGAGCCTCTTCTTCCAGGACATGATAGGAATGATGATACAATAAGATCCCCCGGCTGAAGAGCCCCCGATCGTCCTTGGAGATGATAGGGGAGAGACATCAAATCCTCCGCCAGCTCTGTCGACGGCTAAAGAGGATACAATCTCCAAAGCTGATTTGGATGAATACATCGCCCAACAAATACGGGTTCATCATGCGACCGAAGCAGCCGGTCAGGTCGTTAAAACGGGGCGGCCATATCCAAGTTGGTACGATCAAATCAAGTACCCGCCCGGTTACACAATTCCCAAGTTCCATGTCTACAAGGGGACGGGCAATCCTCACCAGCATGTTGCCCAGTTCAGGGCACTCTGCGGCAACATCGGCGGTGACGACAAGCTTTTACTTCGCCAGTTCGTTGGAAGCTTATCAGATACGGCGTTCGAGTGGTACTCTGAGCTCCCGAACGACTCTATCAAAACCTTCGCGGAGATGGAGTTACTGTTTACTCAGCGTTTTGCAAGCGCCAGTGAACGTACCCCGATGACAGCACTGATTAACGCCAGGGTAAAGCCAGGTGAGACGTGGGTTCAGTATGCTATACGATGGCGGAACTTGTGGTCGAAGTGCGAGCAGCGCATTGAAGAAGCTCCCGCGGTGGGTATGTTTGTGGGGACCCTTGATCCGCAAGCAACCATCTCACAATTCATGATGTTTTTCAAGCCAACTACCTTCCAAGCCTTGATCGACAAACTAGCACAGATGGATCAGATGGGCCATAAACCTCCTCTTCCAAGGCCGGACTCCCGAAATGACAAAGGGAAGGGAAAAGCGATCGTCGTCGCTAATGCTCAACAACAGCCGAGCGACTCGAAGCCGATGGCTCGTCAAAATAATATGCCCCCGTACGTACCCCTTGAGGATAGGATGGGACGTACGTATTCCTTTACCCGCGATAAAACGAGGAGGTTATTCGAGCTGGCGTTGCGCAACAGACTCATAAATCTGCCGGATCCAAAACGTCCGTTGCAACCAAGTGACGTCAACGAGCCCAACTACTGTCCTTATCATCGAGTACTAGGCCATTCGATCGAAGATTGCTACGTTTTCAAGAATTGGATTGAAAACCAGTACCGACAGGGCAAGTTCGCGTTATCTGACAAATGGAAGGTAAATCCCCCGCAGCCCCACACCTCTAAGGGGACGAATACGCCGGGGGCAACATGCTCCGTCATTGAAGAAACTCCTTGGGAGGTTGTATTATCAGCCAAGACAAAGAGGATGCTAAACGATCTTCAGACATGTCCAGCGATCAAGTGGAAGAACCCGCTGGAACCGCAGGTCATTGAAGGGATGTTGAAGCCACGTCCAACTCCAAAGACCGATGATGGTGGTTCAAGCACTTGCAGCCAGCCGTCAAAATCCTCGAAAAAGAAGAAGAAGAAATCTAAGAAGCCCGTGAAGCCTGGCGACAAGCGCACGGACTTACAAAAGCAAATTGATGCGCTAGATGAATACAACCAAAAGGCACGAACTCCCATTACGCTCCAAGAGTTCCTCAATCACGTCTTTCAAGAAGAAGACGAGGGAGAAAGTTCATCGGATGAATCCGAGGAATATGTGGCGAGCTGTCATATGATTTCCCATTCGATCGCGAACAATGAGGAGACTCCTGGCATTAAAACGCTGGGGGCAGATACCGAATCAAAAATTCCGGAGCTATCAGTTGAAATGATTGACGCGTTCCTTAACGAAGCTCGATTGAAAAGTAAAGTTGATCGAGAACGCGAGACGGCTATATTTGAAAGGGCCAAGCGCCAGCGACTTGATGAAAGAGCTGAGACGATCCCGCTGGAGCTAAACACATCCGCTACCGACAAAAGCCAATTCAAGATAAAGAAAAGGTTTGCTAAGGCCATATCAATGGGCATGAAGCTACCATCCTCTGAAGGAAAAATTACTGGTGAAATAGAAATGCACCCCTCCTATTGCTTATATCATCAGAAGGTTTCGCACCCCACTCAAGAGTGCAAAGCTTTCGATAAATGGTGGCAAGGATACGTTGCTCATCAACAACGCTTTAAGCGGGAAAAGCGCAAAACTCGTCGGGAGCAAAGAAATACGACCGAAGGGCTTGAAAGAACTACCGGCGATTGTCGCATGGTTAACACTGGCGGGTCACAAGTGCCTACATTCGGGAGCGATTCTGATGAAGAGCTGGAACTCGCCCCTCTCTTTAAAGAGTCAACTTCGGGAAAAGAAGAAGAGCTGAAGATTTGCGAAAATATTCGGCTGCGGAATCGGACGCTGCCTGAAAAGAATCTCAGACCCTCAAACAGAAAAGATAAAGGGAAAGAAAAGGTCTCTGAAGATATCGTCTTAGATGACCAAGTTCTGGAAGAGCTAAACGCCAACAACCCGCCGAAGAAGAATAAGGTGGATTACAACGTCTTAGCACATCTGAGAAAGCTGCCCTCACAACTCAGCATTTTTGACGCCCTTTTGCTATCAAAAGAGGCGAGAGATTCGTTGATTAAGGCGCTCCAAGACCCAGAACAATTCCAAGCATGCCTGGCCGAGGAAAAGATGAAGGATGAATTGGAGGAAGTGCACACGGCCGATGTTACTTTTGGCGATGAAGACCTTCTACTTGGGATGTGCAAACACAATCGCCCTATCTATGTCTCGGTATACTGCCATGATATAAAGATAGGCAAAATCCCGATCGATAACGGGTCCTCCGTTAATCTCCTCAACGTGCAGGTGTTAAAAGAAATCTGCATGAGCGTCCAGCACCTTGCTCGAGACAAGATCACCATCTCCGGGTTTGACTCCCAGTCATCAAGAACTCTTGGGTCTGTGATACTGACGTTACGCTTCGGGCTACTCGTCACGGACGTTAAGTTCCACGTCATAGACGCCAAGACATGCTACAACGCTTTGCTCGGCCGGCCATGGTTACACGAGTACAACATCATCCCTTCTACACAACATCAGTGTATGAAGTATTTTAAGGTTGGTTTCGAGTATGCCGTGACGGGAGAACTGAACCCGTTCTCCGTGAACGAGGTCCGCAAATACGAAGATGCCAAATATTTCTTACCGGATTTCGAAGATACGGAGAAGTGTCACAAACCGGAGAATAAAGCTAACGCCGCCATCCCTGTCTTCGGCAGTGATACCGAGGAGGAAGAGGAGATAGTTTATTCGGGTCCGCCCCAACACAACAAGCCAGGACCATCGGCTCCTACATTGATATTTGGCAGCGATTCAGAACATGAAGTCCATGCTGTATTCTCTGCTCGACCTTCAATACAAACGTCCGCTGACGAAGAGCAAAGTCTACAAGTCGCCATAGTGCCACTTGGACACCATAAAGAACTGGATGCACTTAATATTTACAACGTAGAAGAGCTACAAACATTCTACATCCCTCCCAGGCGAGGGAGCGAGAAAGCAATTCTGTTCTACCGCTCTGAAGAAACCAGGGTGGAAAAAGAAATTTGGCATGGTGCGGATTCTACGCTCGACAGGCTTCAGCCCATCCGTCTTCCCAGATATTATACGGAAGGTCTAAAAAAGCTGCTGAAATGCCAGGGAATATCCTTCAAGCAAACCGTTCGAAAAGCCAAGTTCTATGACAAAGTCTGGAACGTTCCCGAGACTCAACGCAAACTGCCTAATGGGAGAATGGAAACAATTGGGCTTGGATACGTCCGGTCAAAGAAACGGGAGCTACTAAACAGCTGCTATGTCGTGTACGACTTCGATGAAGAAGCGGATGCTCAATGGGAGGACGCTAATCCTAAGCCAGTGAAAGTTCCAGATGCAAAGGAGCCTAGTCCGTCGTTCGAGCAACAAATGGACAAGCTTATAAGGGAAGTGGGTCAAAAAGTCCGAGACGATCATAACCGCGAGACGGCCTTCTACGAGAGAGCCAGGACACAACGCCTTTTCCAACAGACCGTAAAGGATGAAAATGCCGCTCCTTGTCAACCTGTTATAAAGAAGGCTCGACGCAGAGGCAGAAACAAGTCGAAAGGCCAAAAAGGTGCTCAACAGCAACAAAGCGGGGTTAGGAAGCCACGTAAACGGGAGTCGAGCGTTATTGATCTATCCCTCATGAAGAAAATGGGTCGAGCGTACTCATTTCCTTGGGACAAGACGAAGAAGATACTTGATCTTACTCTAAAACATCAAATGCTTACACTGCCGGAGTCCAAGAACCCCGAACAAGCAGGCGAAGTCTCTGACCCAAATTATTGCTCTTACCATCGGGTGATAGGGCACCCTCTCGAAAATTGCTTCACCTTCAAGAATTGGGTTGAAGATCAGTATCAGCTTGGCAAATTCGCTCTGTCTGACAACTGGAAGTTAGCGCCGCCACAGAAGCATGAGCCCAAGGCCGTGAAAGAAGAACAGGTTCCACATTGGGATTGGAAGCGAAGTCGTACCTGTCACACGATTACAATATTAAAAGAAGAGCCTGAGGACATAGATGAGCTCCCTTGGTGCTTCGAAAACGGCAGCGACGAAATAATCTCAGAATTCCCACCAGCGCCAAAAGAGCTGGAAGATGGAATCCATACCACTGCAGATAACCTCAAGAAAATTGAGTTGGGGACGGCAAACGATTCACGACCGATGTTCCCCTCCGAACGGCGGCCTGGACTCGGGCGTCCGAGCCTGAGGTTCGGGGCAGATGCTAATTGGTGTTATCCGTCCACCTCTCCGAAGATGCCAAGTTGTTTATGGCACCGTGCATCGGGGGTTTAGACGGATGCGTCCGATGTAGCAGACTTCGTCAGATTCCCCCTCGTTTGAGGGGTTTTTGATTGTGGGGACGCTCTTCCCTGCAGGCGCAAGCCCCTGCAGTTAATTACGCTACCGCATCGCGGTAACAACTTTCTCCTTCTCCAGCTGGTCACTTCGTGTCGTGGGTGTTTGTTTTGTGTTTTGTTGCCCGTGGATTGTTTACGGAGACTGAGTTATGTCGTCGCCCGTAGGGCGTGGACTAGTCCAAATCCGTATTTATCTTAGATTTGGGTTTGGGGGTTTGGTTTGAGGATACGTCAGCCATACTCGAGGCTAAGATCAACTCAAACGTTTGTTAAGGATACGTTAGTCCGATTTGAGACTAAGATCAACTTAACAGGATCGTTTAGATCCAACAAAAGAGCGTTTGGGCTCCATTGTTCTAGTTTAGGAACATAGTGGTCCATCGTATATATGGCCGTCGAGACCCGTCACCTCTCTGACGACGTTGAAGGATTACAACGACGGATGTCAGAGGAGTTCAGAGATGTACCCTCGAGCCAAAGTTAATTTGGGGGATTCATAGTCCGATCTGTTTGAAGGTTTAAGGATACGTTAGCCATCTTTGAGGCTAAGATCAACTTAAACGGGACCGTTTAGATCCGACAAAAGAGCATGCGGGGCTCTATTGTTCTAGTTTAAGGACATTGCAGTCCATGGGTAGTTTAAGGACATTGCGGTCCATGGGTAGTTTAAGGACATTGCGGTACATTGTTAGTTTTAAGACATCTCGGTCAAGGTTAAGGACGTCATAGTCCATGGGTTTAAGAACTCCACAGTCCGGTATGTGCTCTGGATGCTTCACACGGGTTCACTGCCGTGCTTGGCGAGGACCAGGCTCCGCTCTAGGCGTCAAAGAGTGACATTATCCACGTTCCACGTAACCAGGAATTTTGCACTAGATGCTTCACACGGGTTCACTGTCGTGTTCGGCGAGGACTAGGCTCCGCTCTGGACATTTTCCGCGGGGTCAAAGAGTGACGTTATCCGCGTTCCACGTGACCAGGAATTTTGCATTAGACATGGGTTTAAGGACCCCACGGTCCATATCATGGGTGGTCGTCGGGACCCGTCACCTCTTTGAAGACATTGAGGGATTACAATGCCAAGTATCAAAGGAGTGAAGAGATGTACCCTAGAACCGGGATGGATTAAATAGTCCTTGGCCCAATTTGGGATCAAGACCCATTAATTATATTATGAGCCTATTGGCCCAGTTAATTACGAATTGAGGACTTATGGCCAGCTTGGGCTAAGTCCTATCATGTCTGGAATATTGACTTCTTGTGGGTACATCGAGGGAGAGGCTTTGCCTCTATCCCTTTAGCCAATTGGGCCAAAGCCTAGTGTTAAACGCTTCAGAGTAATCAGTGTTGAACACTGGTAATGAGGTTGACAAGTTAGTGTTTAACACTAAAAGATAATTGGTGTTAAACACCAGCAGCAAGGCTTTCAGATTAGTGTTAAACACTAAGACAGATCAGTGTCAGGCATTGGCAACAAAGCTCTCCAATTAGTGTTAAACACTAAGGTAGTCAGTGTTGAGCACTGCAAATAAAGTTAATTGATTAGTGTTGAACACTACGGCCCAACAGTGTTTTAACACTGGATTCAGGAGTTCCAACTTAGTGTTAAACACTAAAGCAAGAGGGGTCACGTGGCGACACGTGAGAGCGCCCTCCCTTCATTTATTCTGCTGAGATTGCTGCATCTTTCAGAGCATCACGTGCCATCACGTGACGGGCATTCATATGCCTATGTATTAGAGCTTCTGTCAAGGGTCACGTGGGGGACTGCCTCAAAGGGCTTTCTGTAGATCTTTTGAGGGGGTCACGTGGTGGCACGTGACCCTGCCTCCATGTAAATTGTTTAGAGAATCTGTTGATCTTTCAGGAATTAAATTCCTCGAGCTTTAATTTTCAAAGGAATTAAATTCCTACTTCCTTTTGAAGACTTATATTCTGGAGTAGAATCGAATCCTGAATCTTCTGGAGGAATTAAATTCCTCGTTTATGTGAAGAACTGAATAGGGTTAAACCCTAATAAAAGCTTTTTAAGGAATTAAACTTCCAGTCCCTGTTAAATTATGATTTAAGGGAATTGAATTCCCGTTGTCTCAACAGAACTAAGTTCTTAATTTAGGTTAAACCCTGTTTCTCTCTGTTCTGAAGGAATTAAATTCCCATAACACAGGGTCAAGCCCTACTTTTATCTTGGAGGAATTAAATTCCTATAGTTCTGTGAGAATTAAATTCTCGTTTTTCCATTCCCTCTCCATGTTTTGGATCTGCATGGCAGGATCTCAACCCATTGAGAATTAAATTCTCAACCTGAAGGGGAGATGTGCACTTTGCAAATCCTCTACCAAAGAGAGAAGAAATATGTTCTTCTGTTTTTTTTTATTTTGTCAGAGTTAAACTCTGTTGAGAATCAAATTTTACTTCTTTCAAGAAGCCTTCCCTTTCTTACCTAGGGTTTTCTTTTGCAGAAGCTCCAAATTCCTCAAAGTATCAAGGCTCTCTCCTTTTTTCTCCCTCTGCGTGTCTCTCTTTTTTGTGTGTCTTGGCTCCTATTTATAGGAGAAGCAGCCGAATCAATCAGTTTTCGATGAATCTTCATTAAGAGATTTGGTTTGCATCCATCATTCGTTCTGGACCTTCGGATTATTAGGTGAATTTTATTCACCATTGGATTTCAGATCCGGGGATTCTCCCTTGTAATTTCTGTTAGATTTAAAGGGGAAATCTTTCCAAACTCGAGATTTTTCCATAGATAGATGATATTTAATCATCTCTGAATCTTTAATTTGATCGGTTCCAGATAATTGCTTTCCTTTGGGAAGATTTGAATCTCTTTCAGAATTTAATTCTGTTAGCAAAATGGGCTTTGAAAGCCGGTCACGTGTGACCACGTGACCCATGGTCATGTGTGGACACGTGACTCTCTTGGAACGAGCCTTTCTCCTCTTTTGCACTCTGCCTTCTTCTGCTGCTTTAGTCATCACGTGTTAACACGTGACCATTGGTCATGTGTGAGCACGTGACCCTTGTTTGGAGCCTCTTTTCTTGATTTAACTGGAGAACAGGTCTGCTGCTTTTGATTATCACGTGCCAACACGTGACCCTGGTCACGTGGGAGCACGTGACCTCTTTTCTGAAGACTTTTCCTTTGATGTAATCGGGAAGCTGAATTTGCCTTGCTGATGCTTTTTAGATGTCACGTGCCAACACGTGACTGTTGGTCACATGTGAGCACGTGGCCCTTTTCTGAGGCCCCTTCCGTAGGCTTTCCTGATTTAAAATCAGGAAACAAATGCCCCCACAGCGTTGTTCTCACGTGTTTGCATGTGGGTGCAACGCTGTCACCTTTTGTGACCGTTGGATCTGTTTTGGGAGTAGGATAGATGACTTGTCCTTTCAGAAGCGCCTTCACTTTTTCATCCTCTTCTTTTCAAACCTTTCTTTTAAGAGTTTGATTCTCGTTCTCAGAGCTTACTTTTCTGTTGTGTCTGTGCAGGGCCACTTTATCTTCCAATCGAAGGCTAGTGCTTACGTGTTGCGTATGTAGGGATCTGTTTGATGGGGACGTTTCATTTCCCTATCCTAATTCCAATGCGTCGTTGGATTTCATTTCCAATGCTCTCCCCTTCTTTCCGGGCTTTGAGAATAGTCCCGCCATGCACACCATTTTTCGTGCATAGCATTAAATGCTCCCCTATATAACCTGAACCCTATGCCTTACTTCTTTTCTTCACAGAGAAACCCATTCATACCTTAAGGTGGTTATCTTTGAGAACCCGATCAATCGCCATGGCTTGCAATCGTCCCCATGCTCGTCGGTAGCCATGGGAGGTGCCCCTCGAGGAGATAATTCCTCGCTTCGCTGCGCGGCTGGCGGATCCCTTTCTCACCGACGCTCAATGTGACACGGTGAGGTACGAGCTACTGACCCGTCGGGGCTCTCCTCTTCCCATGGGCTCCATTTGGCTCCGAATGATCCTCATGTCCGTGCTTTCCGATATACCCCCTCATCCGGCGGAGATGACTTCGGCGATCCTTGACGCGGCGAAGGACAAGCTTGAGTGCTTTCATGAGGCGTGTCTGATCACTCAAGCTCTGAAGGACCACTCAGTTCATTTGCTGAGTCAGATAAGAGCTCGTCGGGCCGTCATGTCTGCTTTCGCTGATGAGCACGGCTCCAACCGGTGGGGAGCGACTCCTCGCGAAAACCGCCGTTTTGACGTGCTGGAGAAGGCGGAGAGGGAGTTGGAGAATTTTGTGTTTTGCTTTATCAACCCTTGTATTTCTGATCCCTTGTTTGGTGATCTTTTCCCACCAATGTAGCATGTTTGAATCAATGCACTCCTTTAATTATTGGTGGTTTGCCAGTTTCTGTTGAATTTTCATGCTTGTCAGATATTCGTACGTGTGTCTCGCTTGCGTAAATGAGCCGTCTATTTTTCTTTAATTACGAGCACCATCGTTACGTTGCCTGCGCATCAGTGCCTCGGGCAACATTTCCATTTAAACATTCGTACAGTTGCAAATGCGTGCCTGATAGGATACAGATCAGAAACTTGCCACGTTATCTCCCGTATCGGGTGGTTTGCGCTGGCTTTAGATCGAGTATTGTTGTCGAAGGGAGGTTTATAAATGAAGACATATTCTTCTCTTCAATGGTGTGTCCCCTTTCTACTGAATGTGTTCTGCGGACAATTTATCTTGATCTCTTTGCAGGACAGCGATGGCTCAGGATTCAGGGTTAAGATCTGCTTCCTAAGACTTCTACATTTTATGAGCCACGAGGGTCTCATAAAGAGTTTTTCTCCCTATAGGTCGAGAGGATCCCGTAGGCGTGAGTTCTTCTCAAGAATCGTGAGGACTTGAAGCGGGTTTTCCCTTGAGAGTCGTAAGGATCTCACAAGAGAGTTTTTCTTCCTTACAGGTCGTGAGGACTTGTAAGTGCTGGATGTGGTCACCCTTGTCCGTGTTTTACGGAGTCAGGGGTTTCTCTAGGTATCGTAGTTTAAAGACGTCACGGTCAAGGTTAAGGACCTCATAGTCCATGGATTTAAGGACTCCACAGTCCGCTGTTAGTTTTAAGACATCACGGTCAAGGTTAAGGACCTCATAGTCCATGGATTTAGGGACTCCACAGTCCGATGTTTGGTTGCAGGGACCCGTCACCTCTTTGAAGACGTTGAGGAATTACAACGCCAGGCATCAAAGGAGTGAAGAGATGTACCCTTAAACCAAGGCAAAATCAGTAAGGAATCGGGGTGGTCGATCGTTAGTTTTAAGACATCACGGTCGAGGTTAAGGACGTCATAGTCCGTGGATTTTAAGGACTCCACAGTCCGGTATTTGCTCTGGATGCTTCACACGGGTTCACTGCCGTGCTTGGCGAGGACCAGGCTCCGCTCTGGATGCTTCACACGGGTTCACTGCCGTGCTCTGCGAGGACCAGGATCCGCTCTGGACGTTTTCCACGGGGTCAAAGAGTGACATTATCCGCGTTCCACGTAACCAGGAATTTTGCACTAGATGCTTCACATGGGTTCATTGCCGTGCTCGACGAGGACTAGGCTCCGCTCTGGATGCTTCACATGGGTTCACTGCCGTGCTCTGCGAGGACCAGGATCCGCTCTGGACGTTTTCCACGGGGTCAAAGAGTGACATTATCCGCGTTCCACGTAACCAGGAATTTTGCACTAGATGCTTCACACGGGTTCACTGCCGCGCTCAGGGAGGACTAGGCTCCGCTCTGGATGCTTCACACGGGTTCACTGCCGTGCTCTGCGAGGACCAGGATCCGCTCTGGACGTTTTCAACGGGGTCAAAGAGTGACATTATCCGCGTTCCACGTAACCAGGAATTTTGCACTAGATGCTTCACACGGGTTCACTGCCGCGTTAGGCGAGGACTAGGCTCCGCTCTGGACGTTTTCCACGGGGTCAAAGAGTGACATTATCCGCGTTCCACGTAACCAGGAATTTTGCTGATTGTATCCGCATTTCACGGGATGGAGGTTTGACTGTTGGCGATATGTATACCACCGAGCCATGGAACTGGGAGTTGCCGCTGTTCCGCTTAGCTTGAAGTTGTGTCCGTCGTTACGAGACGAATGTTGGGATGATCTCTAGGTCGCTTGTGGCCCGTCGAGATTTAGCTTCTTTCTTTGGTGAAACCTGGGGAAGGAGTATGATCCCTTCTTTGTTTGCGCCCCTGGATTGTATACAGAGGCAGATGTAACACCACCTGTAGGGCGAGGATTTCACTCATATTTTATTTCTTTTTCCGCGATGCTCTATCATTTCAGCTTTTTATATCGTGAAGGTCGCGATTGCCCCATCATTTCGGCTATTTTTCGCGGTGCCCAATCATTTCGGCTATTTATTTATTTTCTGCTCACTGCTTTTTATTGCGAGTTGCCCCATCATTTCGGCTATTTTTCATGCCTTCATTTTTACTTGCTGCTTTTTATTGCAAGTTGCCCCATCATTTCAGCTATTTTGTAGGCATGTGTGGCTTGCTAGCTTTTTCGCTGCGAGCATGGATTTTAGGCACCGATTTCGGCATCAGCACCGCTACAACTGGAATGTTGCCAGAAGCGAATCATCATTTGCCTTTGTCGATGACGAACAAAGGTGGCTCAGCAAACAGGGTTAAGGGTCCTGTCGACCAAGGCTTTTGACTTTATGAGCCGTAAGGGTCTCACAGAGGTATTTCTCCCTACAAGTCGTGAGGATCTTGCAGGTGTATTTTCTCCTTAGGGATCGTGAGGATTCCTAAGCGTGTGTTCCTCTGTAAGTCGTAAGGATCCTACAAGAGGGCTTTCTCCTCATGGGTCGAGAGGACCTACAAGGGTTGGACTTTGCTGAGGAAATGTCTATTCGCGCCCGTGGATTATATACAAGGGTCAGTATTGAATCCCTTGTAGGGCAATATCGAAGGTTGTGGTGGATTGCTTAACCACAGGTTTAGGTCTCTGTAACTTAAGACTTTCAAATCTTATGAGCCGTAAGGGTCCCATAAGAGAGTTCTCCTTACGAGTCGTGAGGATCTCGTAAGTGTATTTTCTCCTTAGGAATCGTGAGGATCCCTAAGTGTGTTGCTCCTTTGTGAGTCGTAAGGATCTCACGCAGGTGGTTTCTCCTTACAAGGTCGAGAGGACCCTATAAGTGTCTTTTAACGAGGTTGCGCCCTTTCGGGTTTTCACAAACACTCGCCGGTAGTCCTGCTGTTTTTACTCACGGAGCCCTTTCGGGTTTTCATCCGTGCCCATTTTGCTTATGGACATACCGTTTTTTTTATTCTTTTTCATATACTTTTTTTTTATCTCGTCAGCCCAACGAAGCTGCGGTAGTAGTTTTAGGGACGTTTCGGTCCGTCGTTAGTTTAAGGACGTTTCGGTCCGTCGATAGTTTTAAGGACGTTTCGGTCGGTTGTTAGTTTAAGGACGTTTCGGTCCATCGTTAGTTTAAGGACGTTTCGGTCCATCGTTAGTTTAAGGACGTTTCGGTCCAGCGTTAGTTTAGGGACGTTTTGGTCCATTGTTAGTTTAAGGACGTTTCGGTCCGGCGTTAGTTTAAGGACGTTTCGGTCCATCGTTAGTTTAAGGACGTTTCGGTCCATTGTTAGTTTAAGGACGTTTCGGTCCGGCGTTAGTTTAAGGATGTTTCGGTCCATTGTTATGGGAAGGCCAGCTGCTGCTTGTAAAGTCTGAACTTAGGAAGATAGCGAGTGGACATAGTTGTCGTCGTCTATCATTGACCCAGGCTATGGCTCGTTAAGCATAGTATTTCTTTAAGAAGCGGCCGTTTATTGGCCTGAAAGGCCTTTCACCGTGCATGTCCATGAGTAGATAGGCTCCACCTTGATAGACCTTGTCTATGATGTAAGGGCCTTCGTAGTTTGGCTCAAATTTTTCCCGCTTGGCACGATTGGGGATCATAGGTCTTTTGACCACTAAAACGAGTTCGCCTTGGTGGAATGTCCTCGGCCTGGTCAATCTTTCGTACGAGCGCGTCATCTTTGTTTTGTAGGCTTCTAGATGTTGTTGCGCTATGAGCCGGGTTTCGTCGAGGGCATCAAGCTCCTCAAGCCGAAGGTGAGCATTTTCTTCTTCCGTCAGCTCATGGTGGACTGCCACTCGTAGAGAGGGTAACTCTATCTCGAGGGGGAGCACTGCTTCTGTCCCAAATACTAACGCGTACGGCGTTGTGTTCGTGGCCGTCTTGAATGTAGTTCGATAAGCCCAAAGGGCTTCTTGCAGCCTTTCGTGCCAGTCTCTCTTATTCCGGGAAACGGTCTTTTTTATGATCTTCGTCAAGGTCTTATTGAAGGCCTCGGCCAGACCGTTAGCTCGTGGGTTGTAAACTGAAGAATATCTCCAGTCTATATTGTGCTGCTGCGCGAAGCGGCTAATCTTATGGCTTCTGTAGGCTGGCCCATTATCGGAGATAATCCGCCGTGGGGTTCCGAACCGATAGATGACGTGCGTCTTGAAGAAATGGAGGATATTCTCCGTCTTTACTTCCCTCAGTAGTATTGCTTCTGCCCATTTGGAGAAGTAATCAGTCGTCGCCAGGATAAAACGATGTCCCCGGGATGATGCTGGCTCGATGGGGCCGACTATGTCGGTCCCCCACATTTCGAATGGCCAACTAGCCACCGTTGGGTGTAGTGGATTCGGATGTTGGTGGATAAAGTCTCCGTGGATCTGGCACGAGTGGCATTGCTTCGCATACTTGAGACAGTCCTGGATCATCGTGGGCCAGTAGTAGCCCATCCGTTTAATTTTTAACTTCATCTTTGGGCCTGCTTGGTGAGAACCGCAAAGTCCGTCGTGAACTTCCTGAATAACTCTTTCTGCTTCGTCAGGTCCTAAGCATCTCAGCCATAGAGAATCAAACGATCTCTTGTACAGAGTATCGTTGACGAACGAGAAAGATAGAGCTCGTTTCATGAGCTGATGTCTTGAGGATGCTTCTTTGGGCATTCGGTGGGACCTAAAGTAGTTTATGAAGACTTCCCTCCAGTCCTCGGCCTTCTCATGGTCTTTTATTTGTAGGGCCGTCTGCTCAGTCGCTCCCTTTTCTTTATATAATTCCGGAGGTATTTCTGCCGGAGCAAGCACTCGACGGCTTTGTACCACGATTCTTACATCATCGAGGTTTTCGTCCGCCAGTTCTTTAGCAAGTTTGGTTAACGCGTCTGCTTTACTTTTTTTCGCGCGCGGTATATTCTCCAAAGTATAGGAGGGAATTTGGATCAATAGTTGTTGCACCTTTTCGACGTACCTCACCAACTCCGGTTTGCACGTTTGGTAATCACCATTTACTTGACTAACAACCAGTTGAGAATCCCCGTATATAAGGAGGTCTTCAATTCCCAAGTCGATGGCGATTTCGAGGCCCGCTATCAGAGCTTCGTATTCAGCTTCATTGTTTGTCCTCGGCTCTGTTAAGGAGAAGGCGAAGCGCATTATCCCTCCTTGTGGAGTTGCAAAGATGAGGCCTATCCCCGATTTGATCATTGGGATACCCTGTTTCTGTTTCTTTACGGAGGACGCTCCATCGAAGTAGAGTTCCCATCAGGTGCTACCACCGCCAATCGCGTCAAATGCATGCTCGTCCGGCAAATCACAGTTCAGAGGAGAATCGGCCGGTATCGGGTGCTCGGCGAGGAAATCGGCAATGGCTTGGCCTTTTACTGCCTTGAGAGGTTGATACGTTACCGAGAACTCCATCAAGAGTAGGGCCCACTTAGCGAGTCGTCCCGTCAATATGGCTTTCGACATTAAGTATTTAAGGGGGTCTATCTTTGAAATGAGACGGACTTCATGCGCCAACGCATAGTGCCTGAGCTTTGTTATTGCGAAGATTAATGCCAAGCAATGTTTTTCAATGGGAGAGTAGTTGCTTTCTGCCCCCAGCAGAACCCGACTTAAGTAGTAGAGTGCTCTCTCTTTTCCCTGATCGTTCTCTTGCGCCCATAATGCGCCCAAGGAACCTTCGAGGGCGGTTGTATAAAGAATGAGGGGTTTTCCTTTGACCGGTGCGGCCAACACCGGAGGGTTCTGCAGGTATTGCTTGATCTCGTCTAGTGCACCTTGGCATTTGTGATCCCAAACGAACGGAGTCCCCTTTTTCATCAGGTGGCTGTAAGGACGGCATTTGCCAGAAAGATTGGTGATAAATCGCCGGATGTATGCGAGCTTCCCTTGGAGAGACCGCAACTGTTTGAGAGTTCTTGGCGGAGGCATTTCCATGATCGCTTTAATCTTTGACGGATCTATTTCAATTCCTCGGTGTCGAACGATGAATCCCAGGAAATTGCCCGAGGAGACTCCAAACGCGCATTTGAGGGGATTCATTTTCAAGTTATATTGCCGAAGGCGTTGAAATACAGTCTCCAGATGCTTTAAATGATCTTCGTATGACATGATCTTTACTACGAGGTCATCGATATAGCACTCGACGATTTCATGTATGAGGTCGTCGAAGATCTTTGTCATGGCCCTTTGATAGGTAGCGCCCGCGTTCTTTAGACCAAAGGGCTGTATCCTGACGAACCGTCCATAAAGGAGAAAACCTCGTGAGTGGACGTGTTATCTATCATCAGCTCGGTTACCGGTACTGGGAAATCATCCTTTGGACAGGCTTTATTGAGATCCCTGAAATCCACGCATATGCGTACTGTCCCGTTCTTTTTCATTACCGGGACGATATTGGCGATCCAATCGGGATATTGGACTTCTTGGATAAATCCAGAATCGATCAGCTTCTTGACTTCGGCGTTGATGCTCATTTCAAGCTCGAGTCGCATCCTCCTTGGCGCTTGCTTGACTGGCTTGATATCTGGGGATATTGCTAATTTATGCACGGCAACCTCCGGATCTAATCCTGGCATCTCAGAGTAGTTCCATGCGAAGCAGTCTTTATACCGTAGAAGCACGTTCTTTAACGCGGCCACCTTTTCTTCAGAGAGTAGCTCGCTGACAAATGTCAGTCGCGGGTCATCTGCCGATCCCAACTCAATCTTCTTGAGGTTATCCGCCGTAATATGTATACCATCTTCCAGTTCTCTCGGAGCTGGCGGAAATTCTGAGATCACATGGTCGTCGCTGTTCTCAAAGCACTGGGGAAAGTCATCCATGTTCTCGCGCTCTTCTTTTAATATCGTAATCGTATAACAAGTGCGAATCCGCTCCCAGGACTGAGGTGGATCCGGTTCTACTCTTGCGGCCTTGGGTTTATGCTTTTGTGGCGGCGTTACCCTCCAGCTGTTGGATAAAGCGAATCTGCCCCGTTGGTACTGGTCCTCGACCCAGTTCTTGAAGGTGAAGCAGTCTTCGGTAGGATGTCCTATGGCTCGGTGATAAGAGCAATAGCTCAAACGAGAAGCCTTGTTAGCTTGCTCAGGGTGTCTAGACTCTGGAAGCGCGATCATTTGATGTTTTAAAGCGAGCTTGAGTAACTTCTCCATCTTGTCTCGGGGGAAGGAATACGCTCGACTCATCTTCTCTATGAGAGACGAATCCGAGCCGCGCAGTACCTGTAACCCTCTAATCCTGCGTCGTTGTTGTCGGCTCCTCTTCCCACTTCTTAATTTATTTCCGTCTCCGCATCGGGCCTTTCGCTCAACGGGTTGACAAAGATGAGCATCTTTGTCTTTTAGAGCCTGTTGAAATAGACGTTGCGTCCTGGCCTTCTCGTAGATGGCCATTTCGCGGTTGTGGTTTTCCTGAGCTTTCGGACCCATTTTCCTGATAGGCTTGTCCGTTCGTTCTCCAAACGACGGACTCGGCGTTTCGATCGCGGGGTGTAATTTTGACGAGGGGTTGGCATCTCCTGACAGGGCGTCTTCCTCTTCATCAAAGGTGTATATGGCGTAGTTACTGTGGACCCGTTCCCGTTTTCCCGCTCTCGCGTATCCAAGCCCGAGTGTTTCCATTTTCCCGTTGGGCAATTTGCGCTGAGTCCCAGGGACATCCCAGATCTTGTTGTAGAACCGAGCCTGTTGAACAGTCTGTTTTAAGGGTACTCCTTGGCGCTTCAATAGCTTCTTTAATCCATTTGTATAGTATCTGGGCAGACGAATGGGTTGGAGTCTGTCGCATGTAGCATCCGCGCCATGCCAGATCTCTTTCTCTATTTTCGACTCTGAGGATCGGTAGAATAGGATCACATTCTCACCCCTTCGCCTAGGAGGGACGTAAAATGTTTGCAGGTCCTGCACATTGTGAACTTGCAGCGTGTCGAGATCCTTGTAGTGTTCTCGCGGTACCATGGTGATTTGCAGACTATGGTCATCGCCAGGGGGTGCTTGTATTGATAGCCGATTGGAGAACACAGCATTAACTTCATCTTCTAAATCACTTCCGAAGACCAACATGGGGGCGAGCGTCCCCAGGTTGTTGCGTTGAGATGGCCCTGCATAAACTATCTCTTCCTCTTCTTCGGTATCGCTCCCGAAAACAGGGATGGTGGCGGCGGTTTTGTTCTCCGGGTCGCGACACCTTTCTGTATCCTCGAAATCTGGCAAAAAGTATTTTGCATCCTCGTATTTGCGGACTTCGTTCACGGAGAATGGGTTCAACTCGCCTGTTACAGTATACTCGAAACCATCTTTAAAGTACTTCATACACTGATGTTGTGTAGAAGGGATGATATTGTACTCGTGTAGCCAAGGACGGCCGAGCAAGGCGTTGTAGCAGGTCTTGGCGTCAATGACATGGAATTTGATGTCTGTGACGAGAAGTCCAAAGCGTAATGTTAGTATCACAGATCCGAGAGTCCGTGACGATTGTGAATCAAAACCGGAGATAGTAATTTTGTCACGAGCGAGATGTTGCACACTCATGCAAATTTCCTTCAACACCCGAACATTAAGGAGGTTGACAGAGGATCCATTATCCATCAGGATCTTGCCTATCTTGATATCATGGCAGTATCCGGAGACATATAGGGGACGGTTATGGTCGCACGTCCCGAGAAGGAGGTCTTCATCACCGAAAGTGATATTGGCTGTATGTACTTCCTCCAGTTCATCCTTCATCTTTTCAGTGGCGAGGAAGGCTTGGAATTGTTCTGGTTCTTGCAACGCCTTAATTAGTGAGTCTCGCGCTTCTTTTGATAATAGGAGGGCGTCGAGAATGCTAAGCTGAGAAGGTAGCTTCCTTAGGTGCGCGAGGATGTTATAGTCCACTTTACTCCTCCTAGGAGGGTCTTTGGCAGCCAGTTCTTTCATGACTTGGTCATCTAAAGTGATATCTTCAGTGACCTTTTCCTTTCCCTTGTCTTTTCTACTTACGGGCCCGAGATTCTTTTCTGGGAGTGTGCGATTGAGCAGCTGAATGTTCTCGCAGGTCTCCGATTCCTCCTCTTTCCCTAAAACGGATTCTTTAAAGAGAGCGCCCAGAGCCATTTCTTCATCAGAGTCGCTCCCAAAGGTGAGAACTTGTGACCCCCCGGCGTTAACCATGTAACAGTTGCCAGTAGCTCTGTTGTGCCCTTCAATAGTACTTCTTCGCTCCCGACGGCTCTTGCGTTTCATGCGCTTAAAATGTTGCTGTCGAGTAACATATCCTTGCCACCATACCTTAAAGGCGTCGCACTCCTCCGTGGGGTGTGAGATTCTCCGATGATATGCGCAATAATTAGGGTGCCTCTCCGCCCCATCGTGTGCATTTCCTTCCGAGGGTGGTAGCTTCATTGCCATTAACATGGCTTTGGCAAACCTTTTCCTCGTCTTGAATATCTTCTTGTCTACTTCGGATGCTTTTTGATCTGGCGGGGGTAGTTCAACTCTTTCATTCAGTCGCCTGCATTTGGTTCCTTCTGACGTTGCCATCTCACGCTCATGATCCGCTTTACTTTTTAGGCGAATTTCGTCTAGAAAGGCATTGATCATTTCATTTGTCAGCCACGCACGCTCAGGTTCTGCCTCCAGCTTCTTAGTGCTAGGAGTTTCCTCATCATCGGTAAAAGAGTGGGAGATCACGTTACAACTCGCCACGTACTCTTCGGATTCGTCCGACGAGCTCTCTTCATCATCTCCCTCTTGAAAGATGTGGTTGAGGAACTCTTGCAGTGTGACAGGAGTTCACGCCTTTTGATTGTACTCTTCCAGCGCGTCGATTTGCTTCTGCAAGTTCGTGTGCTCGTCTCCAAGCTTTGCGGGCTTCTTGGATTTCTTCTTCTTTTTCTTCGAAGATTTTGACGGTTGGGCGTGAGTATTTGGGCCATTATTACGAGCCTTCATAGTTGTGCGGGGCTTCAACATCCCCTCGATAATTTGAGGTTCAAGAGGGTCTTTCCATTCGATCGCAGGGCATGCGTGAAGGTCTCTCAGCATTCTTTTGGTTTTCGTTGATAGCACGACCTCCCATGGAGCTTCTTCAATAAAGGAGCAGGTTGCCCCCAATGTATCTGCTTTCTTGGGAGTATGCGGTTGTGGTGGGCTCACCTTCCACTTCTCGGACAGTACAAACTTCCCCTGGAGGTATTGATCTTCAATCCATCCTTTGAAGACGAAGCAATCTTCAATCGGATGACTTATCGTTTGATGGTAAGGGCAATAGCTAGGGTTATTCACCTCGGTGGGTTGCGGCGGTCGCCTTGGATTTGGTAGGTTTATAAGTCTGTTATGTATTGCCAGCTCGAATAACCGTTTCGTCTTGTCCCGTAGGAACGAGTAGGGACGTTTCATTTTCTCATTATAATACCGGCGTCTTTCTTCCAGTTGATCTGCCGGTTTCGGGGCGTTAGGTTGCTGTTGGGCATTCGCGACAAAGGTTGCCCTTCCTTTACCCTTGTCATTCCGAGGTTCCGACTTCGGGGGAGGTGGTCTATGACCCATCTGGTCCATCTGAGCCAACTTGTCGATTAAAGCCTGGAATGTGGTTGGCTTAAAGAACATCATGAACTGGGAGATAGTTGCGTGGGGGTCTAGGGTTCCCACGAACATGCCCACTGCGGGTGCCTCCTCAATGCGTTGCTCGCATCTCGACCACAAATTCCGCCAGCGTATAGCATACTGGACCCAGGTTTCGCTTGGTTTTACCCTGGCGTTAATCAAAGCAGTTATTGGAGTGCGTTCGCTGGCACTTGCGAATCGCTGAGTGAATAACAACTCCATTTCAGCGAACGTTTTGATAGAATCGTTCGGGAGTTCCGAATACCATTCGAACGCTGTTTCTGATAAGCTACCTACGAACTGGCGGAGCAACAGTTTATCATCACCACCGGTGTTACCGCAGAGGGCCCGGAACTGGGCGACATGTTGATGGGGATTGCCGGTCCCCTTGTACACGTGGAATTTTGGTATCGTATAGCCTTGCGGGTATTTGATTTGGTCGTACCAGCTTGGATACGGCCGCCCCGTTTTCACGACTTGACCAGCTGCCTCAGTCGCATGATGGACCCGGATTTGCTGGGCTATGTAGTCAGCCAAGTCCGCCTTAGAGATTGCCTCCTCCTTGGCCGTTGAGAGGGCCGGCAGTGGATTCGACGTTTCTCCTCTCTCGTCTTCAAGAAAGATTGGGGGATCTTCGGCGGGCAAGTCCTGCTGGATCATCATTCCTATCATATCTTGGAAGAGAAGGCCCATACGTTGTATGTTGGCTGCTTGTTCAGCAGCCTCTTTGTCCTTCTTCTCCAGTATCCGGCGAAGGAATTCAGCGTCGGTTTCTTCTTCTTGGCGCGCGTCTGAGGATGTTTCTGGGCTTTCTTTTGGCCCGGTAAGTGCGGCCATAGCACTCATCATTTCTTGGAGCTTTTTTTGTTGCTCCTGAGCTTTCGTCACGGATCGGGTAAGTGGTCGGTGACCTGTAGAAGTGCGGCTCTCCTCCTTTCCAGAGGCCATGTATACGGTGTGGACCCTCATGCCCCCAGACTTAGGGCGTCTGGACTCAGTGCTTTTAGCCGTCGTTGCACGCTGGGGGGGTCTTCTCTGTCTTCCTCCTTTTATGAGCCATGGAGGTTGAGGGGGCCGTTGAAGTGGGCGTCCCGACAGCCTTTCGGGGTTCAGCCTGGTGACCAGCTTCCGGTTGGATTTTCAGCTTCTTGTGCTGGCGGGAGGAGTTTGGATCGATGATCGAGTCTCGGGCCTGCCGCCAAACCTTATAGATTTTGGAAGACAGCCGTTGAGGAGATTGGGGCTGTTCTGATTCCATTTCCACAACCTTTTTTAACGGGGGAGGAGACCTCTTCAGCACTGCAGTAGGAGAATTTCTTCGCACCTTATTTAGCATTTCGAAGCTGTTCCCAGTTGGAACAGCAGCATTAACTTCTGCCACCGGGGCCGATGGAGTCAACCCAGAGGGGGAGTTGCCCCCAGCCTTCCTTACTCGGCGCCAATGGCGACGTCGAGCGTGTCGAGCGGACGGCGTTGGGTCAGCGGTAAGAATGGTTTTGTCTTGCCCCCTGTGTGGGTGGGGGGTTGTTGTTGGTGTTAGCCTGTCAAAGACCGATGTCTTTTGGATAGCAGGAGCGGGAGCTGGAGCCGTCAATCTTGAAAAGACCGACTTTATGGCAGGGGAAGTCGCTTTGATGTCTTCAGGAGCAGTACCGGTCATTTTCTTAGAAGCAGCCTTCTCTGAGATTGTAGGCCCTATGATGAGTTCGCAGGATTTCCGGCCCAATCTGGAGAAGACCGAGGCGCTGACGCTGGGCAACTCGTTGAGAGGAGCCGCGGCAGGGGTAAGACGATCAAAGACTGACTTCTGGGGAGTTTCCTTTGTCAGTACCGGCGCCGCGAAGCTTGACGATGGGAGTATAGTCCCGAAGAACAATCCGGTAGTGGCCTTAGTCACTTGGTCCACCGGCATTGTGAACAACGAAGCAGCTTGGGGTCGATAGGCTATACCTCCTGGCGAGGTAGAGCGTTGGTCGCAATTGCAGTTTGAGCAGTTGGAGGACTTTGCGGAAGTAGAAGCCATCGATCCTTTGTTTTCTGCAATAGGCAAGACGCCAATTCTTAGTATCTTGAAACCCAAGGGCAACCATTAGCGAACCGCGATTGGTTCGCGAATCACGACACACGAAGTGTGGAGTGGAAAGAGGAAAAGGTCCCACCGGGCGTGCCAGAATCTGTTCCCCTCCGAACGGCGGCCTGGACTCGGGCGTCTGAGCCTGAGGTTCGGGGCAGATGCTAATTGGTGCTATCCGTCCACCTCTCCGAAGATGCCAAGTTGTTTATGGCACCGTGCATCGGGGGTTTAGACGGATGCGTCCGATGTAGCAGACTTCGTCAGATTCCCCCTCGTTTGAGGGGTTTTTTATTGTGGGGACGCTCTTCCCTGCAGGCGCAAGCCCCTGCAGTTAATTACGCTACCGCATCGCGGTAACAACTTTCTCCTTCTCCAGCTGGTCACTTCGTGTCGTGGATGTTTGTTTTGTGTTTTGTTGCCCGTGGATTGTTTACGGAGACTGAGTTATGTCGTCGCCCGTAGGGCGTGGACTAGTCCAAATCCGTATTTATCTTAGATTTGGGTTTGGGGGTTTGGTTTGAGGATACGTCAGCCATACTCGAGGCTAAGATCAACTCAAACGTTTGTTAAGGATACGTTAGTCCGATTTGAGACTAAGATCAACTTAACAGGATCGTTTAGATCCGACAAAAGAGCGTTTGGGCTCCATTGTTCCAGTTTAGGGACATAGTGGTCCATCGTATATATGGCCGTCGAGACCCGTCACCTCTCTGAAGACGTTGAAGGATTACAACGACGGATGTCAGAGGAGTTCAGAGATGTACCCTCGAGCCAAAGTTAATTTGGGGGATTCATAGTCCGATCTGTTTGAAGGTTTAAGGATACGTTAGCCATCTTTGAGGCTAAGATCAACTTAAACGGGACCGTTTAGATCCGACAAAAGAGCATGCGGGGCTCTATTGTTCTATTTTAAGGACATTGCAGTCCATGGTTAGTTTAAGGACATTGCGGTCCATGGGTAGTTTAAGGACATTGCGGTCCATGGGTAGTTTAAGGACATTGCGGTCCATTGTTAGTTTTAAGACATCTCGGTCAAGGTTAAGGATGTCATAGTCCATGGGTTTAAGGACTCCACAGTCCGGTATGTGCTCTGGATGCTTCAAACGGGTTCACTGCCGTGCTTGGCGAGGACCAGGCTCCGCTCTGGGCGTTTTCCGTGGGGTCAAAGAGTGACATTATCCACGTTCCACGTAACCAGGAATTTTGCACTAGATGCTTCACACGGGTTCACTGCCGTGTTCGGCGAGGACTAGGCTCCGCTCTGGACATTTTCCGCGGGGTCAAAGAGTGACATTATCCGCGTTCCACGTGACCAGGAATTTTGCATTAGACATGGGTTTAAGGACCCCACAGTCCATATCATAGGTGGTCGTCGGGACCCGTCACCTCTTTGAAGACATTGAGGGATTACAATGCCAAGTATCAAAGGAGTGAAGAGATGTACCCTAGAACCGGGATGGATTAAATAGTCCTTGGCCCAATTTGGGATCAAGACCCATTAATTATATTATGAGCCCATTGGCCCAGTTAATTACGAATTGAGGACTTATGGCCAGCTTGGGCTAAGTCCTATCATGTCTGGAATATTGACTTCTTGTGGGTCCATCGAGGGAGAGGCTTTGCCTCTATCCCTTTAGCCAATTGGGCCAAAGCCTAGTGTTAAACGCTTCAGAGCAATCAGTGTTGAACACTGGTAATGAGGTTGACAAGTTAGTGTTTAACACTAAAAGATAATTGGTGTTAAACACCAGCAGCAAGGCTTTCAGATTAGTGTTAAACACTAAGACAGATCAGTGTCAGGCATTGGCAACAAAGCTCTCCAATTAGTGTTAAACACTAAGGTAGTCAGTGTTGAGCACTGCAAATAAAGTTAATTGATTAGTGTTGAACACTACGGCCCAACAGTGTTTTAACACTGGATTCAGGAGTTCCAACTTAGTGTTAAACACTAAAGCAAGAGGGGTCACGTGGCGACACGTGAGAGCTCCCTCCCTTCATTTATTCTGCTGAGATTGCTGCATCTTTCAGAGCATCACGTGCCATCACGTGACGGGCATTCATATGCCTATGTATTAGAGCTTCTGTCAAGGGTCACGTGGGGGACTGCCTCAAAGGGCTTTCTGTAGATCTTTTGAGGGGGTCACGTGGTGGCACGTGACCCTGCCTCCATGTAAATTGTTTAGAGAATCTGTTGATCTTTCAGGAATTAAATTCCTCGAGCTTTAATTTTCAAAGGAATTAAATTCCTACTTCCTTTTGAAGACTTATATTCTGGAGTAGAATCGAATCCTGAATCTTCTGGAGGAATTAAATTCCTCGTTTATGTGAAGAACTGAATAGGGTTAAACCCTAATAAAAGCTTTTTAAGGAATTAAACTTCCAGTCCCTGTTAAATTATGATTTAAGGGAATTGAATTCCCGTTGTCTCAACAGAACTAAGTTCTTAATTAGGGTTAAACCCTGTTTCTCTCTGTTCTGAAGGAATTAAATTCCCATAACACAGGGTCAAGCCCTACTTTTATCTTGGAGGAATTAAATTCCTATAGTTCTGTGAGAATTAAATTCTCGTTTTTCCATTCCATCTCCATGTTTTGGATCTGCATGGCAGGATCTCAACCCATTGAGAATTAAATTCTCAACCTGAAGGGGAGATGTGCACTTTGCAGATCCTCTACCAAAGAGAGAAGAAATATGTTCTTCTGTTTTTTTTTATTTTGTCAGAGTTAAACTCTGTTGAGAATCAAATTTTACTTCTTTCAAGAAGCCTTCCCTTTCTTACCTAGGGTTTTCTTTTGCAGAAGCTCCAAATTCCTCAAAGTATCAAGGCTCTCTCCTTTTTTCTCCCTCTGCGTGTCTCTCTTTTTTGTGTGTCTTGGCTCCTATTTATAGGAGAAGCAGCCGAATCAATCAGTTTTCGATGAATCTTCATTAAGAGATTTGGTTTGCATCCATCATTCGTTCTGGACCTTCGGATTATTAGGTGAATTTTATTCACCATTGGATTTCAGATCCGGGGATTCTCCCTTGTAATTTCTGTTAGATTTAAAGGGGAAATCTTTCCAAACTCGAGATTTTTCCATAGATAGATGATATTTAATCATCTCTGAATCTTTAATTTGATCGGTTCCAGATAATTGCTTTCCTTTGGGAAGATTTGAATCTCTTTCAGAATTTAATTCTGTTAGCAAAATGGGCTTTGAAAGCCGGTCACGTGTGACCACGTGACCCATGGTCACGTGTGGACACGTGACTCTCTTGGAACGAGCCTTTCTCCTCTTTTGCACTCTGCCTTCTTCTGCTGCTTTAGTCATCACGTGTTAACACGTGACCATTGGTCACGTGTGAGCACGCGACCCTTGTCTGGAGCCTCTTTTCTTGATTTAACTGGAGAACAGGTCTGCTGCTTTTGATTATCACGTGTCAACACGTGACCCTGGTCACGTGGGAGCACGTGACCCTGGTCACGTGGGAGCACGTGACCTCTTTTCTGAAGCCTTTTCCTTTGATGTAATCGGGAAGCTGAATTTGCCTTGCTGATGCTTTTTAGATGTCACGTGCCAACACGTGACTGTTGGTCACGTGTGAGCACGTGGCCCTTTTCTGAGGCCCCTTCCGTAGGCTTTCCTGATTTAAAATCAGGAAACAACCGACATTCATCAGCGAGTTACTATCTGAAGAAAGGGTAGCTGCGTTAAAGGATGTGCTTCTACAGCATAAAGATTGCTTCGCGTGGAACTATTCCGAAATGCCGGGACTAGATCCAGAAATTGCTGTACACAGATTGGCGATATCCCCGGACATCAAGCCAGTCAAACAGGCGCCGAGGAGAATGCGGCTCGAGCTTGAAATGAGTATCAATGCTGAAGTCAAAAAGATGATCGACTTTGGCTTCATCCAGGAGGTTCAATATTCGGAGTGGATCGCCAACATCGTCCCGGTGATGAAGAAAAATGGGACAGTGCGCATATGCGTGGACTTCCGGGATCTCAATAAAGCCTACCCGAAAGACGATTTCCCAGTGCCAGTCACCGAACTGATGATAGACAATACGTCCACTCATGAAGTTTTCTCCTTCATGGACGGCTCATCAGGATATAATCAGATAAAAATGCATCCCGAAGACCAGAAGCACACCGCCTTCAGGACTCCTTTGGGTATATTTTGCTACAAGGTGGTGCCCTTCAGTTTAAAGAATGCCGGTGCCACCTACCAAAGGGCCATGACGAAGATCTTCGATGACCTTATACACGAAATCGTTGAATGCTATATCGACGATCTCGTGGTTAAAAGCAAATCATATGAGGAACATCTCGAACATCTGAAGACCGTATTTCAATGCCTTCGACAATACAATTTGAAAATGAACCCGCTCAAGTGTGCATTCGGAGTTTCCTCAGGCAAATTCCTGGGATTCATTGTTCGACACCGAGGTATTGAAATAGATCCGTCAAAAATCAAAGCGATCATGGAAATGCCTCCGCCGAGAACTCTCAAACAGTTGCGATCTCTCCAAGGGAAGCTCGCATACATACGGCGATTTATAGCCAATTTTTCAGGCAAGTGCCTTCCCTACAGCCACCTGATGAAGAAGGGGACCCCGTTCGTCTGGGACCAAAAATGCCAAAGCGCACTGGATGAGATCAAGCAGTACCTGCAGAACCCTCCAGTATTGGCTGCTCCAGTTAAGGGAAAGCCTCTCATTCTCTACACGACCGCCCTCGAAGGTTCCTTAGGCGCATTATGGGCACAAGAGAACGATCAAGGGAAAGAAAGAGCACTCTACTACTTAAGTCGAGTTCTACTAGGAGCAGAAAACAACTACTCCCCCATTGAAAAACACTGCCTGGCGTTGATCTTCGCGATAACAAAGCTCAGGCACTATGCGTTGGCGCATGAGGTCCGTCTCATTTCAAAGGTGGACCCCCTTAAATACTTGATGTCAAAGGCCATATTGACGGGACGACTCGCTAAATGGGCCCTGCTCTTGATGGAGTTTTCGATAACGTATCAACCTCTCAAGGCAGTGAAAGGCCAGGCCATCGCCGACTTCCTCGCTGAACATCCGATACCCGCCGATTCTCCTCTGAATTGCGATCTTCCAGACGAACATGCGTTTGATGCGAGCGACGGTGATAATATCCGATGGGAGCTTTATTTCGACGGAGCATCTTCCGTGAAGAGGCGCAAACAAAGTACCCCTATAATTAAATCAGGGATAGGACTCATCTTTATAACTCCACAAGGAGGGATAATGCGCTACGCGTTCTCCCTAACAGAGCCGAGGACAAATAACGAAGCCGAATATGAAGCTCTGATAGCAGGCCTTGAAATCGCCATTGACATGGGAATTGAAAACCTCCTTATATACGGGGATTCTCAACTGGTCGTTAGTCAAGTAAACGGTGACTACCAAATGTGTAAACCGGAATTGGTGAAATACGGTGAAAAGGTGCAACAACTGTTGACCCAAATTCCTTCCTGCACTTTGGAAAACATACCGCGCGCGAAAAATAACAAAGCAGACGCATTGGCCAAACTTGCTAAAGAACTGGCTGACGAGAATCTCGATGACGTCAGAATCATGGTACAAAGCCGTCGGGTGCTTGCCCCAGCAGAAATATCTCCGGAATCATCCGAAGAAAAAGGAGCGAACGAGCAGATTACCCTGCAAGTAAAAGGTTGGGAAAAGGCTGAGGACTGGAGGGAAGTCTTCATAAACTACTTTAAGTCCCACCGAATGCCTGAAGAAGCGTCCACAAGACATCAGCTTATGAAACGAGCTCTGTCTTTCGCCTTCGTCAATGATACTCTGTACAAGAGGTCGTTTGATTCTCTGTGGCTGAGATGCTTAGGACCTGATGAAGCGAAAAGAGTCGTTCAGGAAGTTCACGACGGACTCTGCGGTTCTCACCAAGCGGGCCCAAAGATGAAGTTGAAGATAAAACGGATGGGCTACTACTGGCCCACGATGATTCAGGACTGCCTCGAATATGCGAAGCAGTGCCACTCATGTCAAATTCATGGGGATTTTATCCATCAGTATCCAAATCCATTACATCCAACGGTGGCTAGCTGGCAATTCGAAATATGGGGGACTGATATAGTCAGCCCTATCGAACCAGCATCATCCAGGAGACATCGTTTCATCCTAGCGACGACTGACTACTTCTCCAAATGGGCAGAAGCGGTACCACTACGAGAAGTGAAGACGGAAAATATCCTCCACTTCTTCAAGACGCACGTCATATATCGGTTTGGAACTCCGCGACGGATCATCTCCGATAACGGGCCAGCCTACAGAAGCCACAAGATCAGTCGCTTTGCACAGCAGCACAATATAGACTGGAGATATTTCTCGGTTTATAATCCGCGAGCTAACGGTCTAGCTGAGGCCTTCAATAAGACCTTGACAAAGATCATAAAGAAAACGGTGTCCTAAAATAAGAAGGACTGGCACGAAAGACTGCAAGAAGCTCTTTGGGCGTATCGAACTATGTTCAAGACGGCCACGAACACAACGCCGTACGCGTTGGTGTTCGGTACAGAAGCAGTACTCCCCCTCGAGATAGAGTTACCCTCTCTACGAGTGGCAGTCCACTACGAGCTAACGGACGAAGAAAATGCTCACCTTCGGCTTGAGGAGCTTGACGCTCTTGAAGAAACACGGCTCATAGCGCAACAAAATCTGGAAGCTTATAAAGCAAAGATGACGCGCTCATATGAAAGATTAACCCGACCGAGGACATTCCGCCAAGGCGAATTTGTGCTAGTGGTCAAAAGGCCTATGATTCCCAATCGCGCCAAGCGAGGAAAATTCGAGCCAAATTATGAAGGCCCATACATCATAGATAAGGTCTACCAGGGTGGGGCCTATTTACTCATGGACATGCACGGTGAAAGGCCTTTCAGGCCAATAAACGGTTGCTTCCTAAAGAGATACTACGCTTAATGAGCCACAGCCTAGGTCAATGATAGATGACGACGACTATGTCCGCTCGCTATCTTCCTAAGCTCAAGCTTTATAAGCAGTAGCCGGCTTTCTCCATATCGGACCGAAACGTCCTTAAACTAATAACGGACCGAAACGTCTTTAAACTAATACCGCAGCATCCTTAGGCTGACGAGATGAATAAAAAAAATAATAAATAAAAACGGTGTGTCCATAAGCAAAAAGGGCACGGATGAAAACCCGAAAGGGCTCCGTGAGTAAAATCAGCAGGGCTACCGGCGAGTATTCGTGAAAACCCGAAAGGGCGCGACCTCGTAAAAAAAAGAGAAAAAGAAAATAAAAAGAATAAAAAAAACGGTATGTCCATAAGCAAAAAGGGCACGGATGAAAACCCGAAAGGGCTCCGTGAGTAAAAACAACAGGGCTGCCGGCGAGTGTTTGTGAAAACCCGAAACGGCGCAACCTCGTTAAAGAACACTTACAAGATCCTCTCGACCTTGTAAGGATAAACCACCCGCGTGAGATCCTTACGACTCACAAGGGAACAACACACTTAGGGATCCCCACGATTCCTAAGGAGAAAATACACTTGCGAGATCCTCACGACTCGTAAGGAGAACTCTCTTATGGGACCCTCACGGCTCATAGGATTTGAAAGTCTTAAATTACAGAGACCTAAACCTGTGCTTAAGCAACCCCCACAACTTTAGATATTGCCCTACAAGTGGCTCAATACTGACCCTTGTATACAATCCACGGGCGTGAATAAACATTTCCCTAACCAAGTCCCGTCCGTTGCTGGGGATATGTTCGCATGACCCTTGTAAGTCCTCTCGACTTACAAGGAGAAAACCCTCTTGTAGGATCCTTACGACTTACAGAGGAACATACACTTAGGAATTCTCACGACTCCTAAGGAGAAAATACACCTACGAGATCCTCACGACTTGTAGGGAGAAATACCTTCGTGAGACCCTTACGGCTCATGAAGTCAAAAGCCTTAGCCGACAGGACCTTAACCCTGTTCGCTAAGCCACCTTTGTTCGACATCGACAGAGGCAGATGATGATTCGCTCCTGGTAATATCCCAGTTGTAGCGGTGCTGATGCCGAAATCGGCTTACGGCGAAAAGCCAGTAGGCCGCACATGCATACGAAATAGCCGAAATGATGGGGCAACTTGCAATAAAAAGCAGCAAGTAAAATGTATGCATGCAAAAAATCCGAAATGATTGGGCAAGTCGCAGTAAAAAACAGCGATTAAGAATAAAATAAATAGCCGAAATGATTGGGCAACCGCGACCTTCGCGATATAAAAGCTGAAATGATAGAGCATTGCGGAAATAAAAAAAAATGATGATAAAACTTTGGCCCTACAGTTAAGATCACATCGATCCCTGTATACAATCCAAGGGCGTAAACAAAGAGGGAACCATACTTTCCCAACAGGCTCCGCCAGAAGACGAGGCCAAATCTCGACGGTTCAGTCCAACTCCGACGAAACCAGTGTCTTTAGCAAATTCCTCGACTCATGGATACAAACACTCCTTGACGAGAGCCTCCTGATCCGCGTCGACTCGCAGAGCCACCAATGCCTCCGTGGGAAATCCTCGACTCGTTTCAAACCCCAAGGAAACAAATAATCCTTAGCGCTTGGGAAACAAATAATCCCTAGCAAACTCCTCGACTTACGGATACAAACACTCCTTGACGAGAGCCTCCTGATTCGCGTCGACTCGCAGAGCCACCAGTGCCTCCGTGGGAAATCCTCGACTCGTTTCAAACCCTAAGGAAACAAATAATCCTTGGTGCTTGGGAAACAAATAATCCCTAGCAAACTCCTCGACTCACGGATACAAACACTCCTTGACGAGAGCCTCCTGATTCGCGTCGACTCGCAGAGCCACCAGTGCCTCCGTGGGAAATCCTCGACTCGTTTCAAACCCCAAGGAAACAAATAATCCTTGGCGCTTGGGAAACAAATAATCCCTAGCAAACTCCTCGACTCACGGATACAAACACTCCTTGACGAGAGCCTTCTGATTCGCATCGGCTCGCAGAGAAACTAGTATCTCCGCGGGAAATTCCCGATTCGTCTCAACATGCAAATGAAGCCTCAGGCAGCAGGGACTAAAAAACTTGCTTCCTGAACCATGGGACCCTGCAAGTCAATCCAAAATGGTTTCTTGCATACAATTCACGGGTCTCACTCTCTAAAGTCGAATTTCGACGAGGAGGGAAACAACCGCTTGTGGGTCCTCTCGACTCGTAAGAGGGAAACATTCTCTTATAAGATCCTTACGACTTATAAGAGAAAACCACACTTAGGGAGCCTCACGATTCCTAAGGAGAAAACCCACCTACGAGATCCTCTCGATCCGTAAGGAGAAAAGTCTCTATGAGACCCTCACGGCTTATAGAGTTGAAAAGTCTTAGGCAGCAGATCTGAACCTGCGGCCTAAGCCATCGCTATTTCTTAAGAAAGTCAGGATACTCGTTCTAATCATCCGTCAAACATGGTTACTAAGGTGGCATGCTGATAATGAAAGAAAGAAAAGACGGAGAAAATGACACATTACAAAAAAAAAGTGTATCTTTTATTCATAAACTTGATTGGATACAGGATACATTATGTCAAAGAATAAAAAATATATATATACATTATTTTATCTACAAGTACAAACGATACAAAGATGGATAGCTACTGAGGAGGAAGTGTCTTTAGTAAGTTCACAAGCTGCTGTCGCACTTCCTTCAGCGCTTCCTCTCGAGTGACAGCCGCGGCCACCTCCGCCTCCACCTGGGCCCGCTGCTGCAAGAAGGATGAAAGTTTCTCCTCCGCCGCCTTCTGGGCTGCTTCCTGGCTGGGTGCAGCTCGCTCGACAACGTCAAGTTTTTGCCTCAATGATAACCCTTCGGAGAGACATTGCAGAAGGCCCTCAAAGATGACCTTCAGCCGTGCGGCGTTGGCCTCCACCCGAGCACGCAGTTGAGCAGACTTGCTCAAAGTCTCACCACGCTCCTTACGCCTGGAAATGACTTCTTGTTCGAGATGGCGAAAGTAAGCAGCGCTCTGCTCAATCCACGCTGTTCTTTGATTACTGGCGGCCAAGGTCTCGGGAGCGGGGCGCAGCGACTCCAACTGATATAGGCGACCCTCGATCTCCTTACAATGGTTAACCCAGGATGCAATGATGCCCTCATCATGAAAGTTCACGAGTATTGCTAGCATCGGGTTAACCACCATAGCGAAGTCTACGGCAGATGTAGGAATTTCAACGTCGAGTTCCTCGACGTAGTCACTCAACATGCGTAGACTATTCGCGGCACCTTTTGAAGACAGACTCCTCAGATAAGGACCCGCCGGCATTGTAATGCGAGGTTCGAAGGACGGCGAGCCAGAACGACAGCTGAAAAGAAACAGGATGCGATCAGATAACAGTACCGAAAATAAAGAGAGGAAAGTTACCAATGTGATGGTCACTGTACCAGTTGAGTCAGGTGGCAAGGTCGGAAGGGCTGGTGGCGCAGCTGATCTTTTATCCCCTCCTTCAATCTATAGCACTGCAGTTGAGATGAGAAAAAGAGGTTAGAGGTAATTCCATCAATAAAAAAAGAGAGGAAGGATGTCAACGGAAATCATACTCACCAACGCCACCAGAGGAAGAAGCAAGCTCGGATGGAAAAGAAAAGTGTGGGAGCAACATCCGATATACATGATCAAAAAGCACTCCTGGAAACACAACAGTGTGACTTTAGTACACGAATTATACGTCTGGAATATAAGATTAATAAATCATAAACGCATACCTTCCAACATCTTCGAGGGTATGAGAGAGGGTTGAGAGGTGACCACCGCCAAGGCAGTCGTTGAAGGCGCTCCCTCGAGCAGTGGGGCATCGGCACTGGCTGCACCTGCATTACGAAAAGGTGAACTTGTCAGAGAAGATTGTAAAGTAAAGAAAAGCAGCCACTTAGGGTTTACCTGAGGAGCTCCCGGCTGAAACGGAGGCGACTCCCTCCTCTATCGACATGACACCACCGCCCGTGGCCTCGTCACCCGACTCGATGGGGACCGTTGTCGTGCTCGCAAGACCTGGGGACGGCGGAGGGCCATAGACGGGAAGGACTATGATTGGAGTATTGCCAGATTCCAGAGAAGGAGCGGTTGGCTCGTCCTCGGGAATCATGGCCACCTCACCCACTACTCTCTCAGGTTCAGTAGTCGCGGTTGTATCGTCCACCATCGCCAGGGGATCGCCGGCCTCGAGCTCCTCATCCGCCACCACCCTGGACTCGGTTATAATGATCATATCATCTGCCACCACTTCAGGTTCGGCATCAATGACCTTCTCGGCGGTAGGCCCCTCGACCTCCACCTCAGGCTCCAAAGCCACAACGACGTTGCCCACCGTCGGCTCGAGTTCGGCAGGTACCACCTCCTCTGTTTCTTTAGGATCAACGGTTTCCACCTCCCCCTCGATCGGACTTGGCCCTGCAAGATAAGAGATATAAGGACCAACGACATTAAAATCCTTATAACAAAAAAAATCTGAGAGAAACATTACCTGAAGCGGATTTACCGTTTGCGCTCCGAACTGCGCGCGCCACCTCTCTGCGGGCAGTGGATAGGGCGACAGGGGCCTCTTCAGATGGAGTATCAGCACGAGGGGCAGTGCTGGGACCTGCTCCCATAGCCAAGGCAGCCCTGCGTGCCTTCGCCTCACGCCTCAGCCGCTTCCTTTCCTCCCGGGCTGTCGCAATGGATCTTAGTGACGCCTCTTTCAAGGCGTCGTCGTCCTTGTTCAGGGATGCCTCCAGAGCCTTTAAGGCATCTCTCATCGGCTCTTCAAGACAAACCCCCTGCGGTGGCCCAGAGGAAGCAGGGACATCGGCAGCCGGTAGAGCATCTGCGTCACTTGGAGGGAACGGCATCGAGGTTCCTGTGATTAAAAGGGGAAGGTTAGATTGACCATAACACAAGGAAAATGAAAGCTTGATGAATCGAAACTTACTAAGGCCCATAGATGCTCTAAGACGTTCCTCCTCCTGGAAAGTCTTCAGAGAAGCGGCAATGGCTTCTTCATCAGTGATGCCTGTTGAAAGAAAGGAAAGAAAAGTGTTAGTCAAAGGCAATGGAGAAGATATATTGCAATAAAGAAAGGCGACTAGTAGTTACCTGACTGCGCAAGCTTAGCTAACCACGCGTCACGCCTCGCCAACCATGCTGAAGCTTTGAGAGCAGCATCCAAGTCTGTATCGTCCGGCGGCGGCATCACTAATCCTGCGTTAGTCCCATATTCGAGCAGACCCTCAGCATAGGGAGCATGGGGTTCCTGACCGAACACGACGTCCGCAGCGAAGAGCGACTTCTTTTTCTTTTGCCCTCCGACCCTAGGCTCACGGGGGATCGACTTCCGCTTAGCAACCACTTTGGGACGACGGGTCCCGATGTCCGCACGCACGCCAGACTCCGGCGAGGGTACAACCACTGTCTCCACTGGAGCACAGGGTGCGGGAGGTGCATCTGTGATATCAGGGAGCGGCAACTCACGTGGAGGACTTTGCGCACGCGATGGTCTGCCCCCGGCATCTTTTAGAGGAGGAGCCACCGGGGTCCTTGGCACTAAGGGAGCGTTACGGTTGGTGCCAGGAGGTGCATCTTTACGGTCGATCAACACTCGCCTCTCTTCCTTTATAACAGCCCCCGTCGCATGATTGTACCACTCTTTATATACATTAAGGAGTCGTGGAGCGCAGGCCGGCGTGCTGATAAAAAAACGAGAACCCGTGTTCAGGCGCATGAAGTGATGTAACGCGTTCTCCATCCCTTCTTTATTGGCAACAGGTTCCAGTAAGAAAGCTTCCAAGGGTACCCCTTGATCGTAGCCCAGTTGTTGGGAAAAACGATGCGGATTATATCTCATGAAGATTGCCGCACCGCCCTGCCTGAAGACTAGAAAGCCCGGTCTAATAGAATACAAGTGGAGGGTCTCCCGGGCCGTCAACACTGAAGCTCCATCCTTAAAAGAGTCCTGTAATGGTCGCACCGCAGTGGTGGACACTTTTCCAATGGTTAATACCTTGTCAATGAAGGACATCCCGACTCCAACAGTGTGAGGGAGAAGCAGTAAACCTCTGGCGTTCCGTGGTGGAGGGGTCACGATTGATGAGTCAATCAACTGTATGATGCGAGGAAAACCGCACTTGTCAAAGAATGAAGGCCTTTTATGCATGCCGAAAACACCCGCCGTGTGTAGCTCGAGCCATGATGCAAAGTAGTGCATCGGGAAGACCACGTGCAGTACCCCGGGCTCATTGGCATCCGCTGCTCGGCTGAGGCCATGATATAGGTGCGCCAATCCAGCGATCCCCATAGCCACCTTTACCCCGATGACCATTCGGTGGGCTGGGTAAAATACAGAAGGCCGCATGCGATGAGAATGCATTGGGATCGTGAACCAACTCAGCCGCAGTCCGAGAAATCCTAAGAAAAAGGCCTCCTCATCCATTCCGGAGGCCGCAATTTCTGCAAAAGACATGGTTGGGGAGTTAGGAAGAAAAAAGTCCTTCTGGTCTATGTCTCTCGCTAGCAGGTTATCCAAACCTAAACCGAAAGGGTCCTCAAGGGTGGCAAACTTTGCAGCTTCTGCCGAGAGGACGTTTGGATGAAGGAACTGAGCAATGAAATCCTCAAAATTAACTCCACGGCTCCCGCGTTCGATAAAGAGAGATTCATAGATGTTCAACACCTTGATCAAGCTCGGGAATTGGTGCTGGACAGCATTTTCCGGTGTGATCCCTCTTACCATTGGCTTAGCGCCGAAGATGTACTCATCTGTCGGGAGCAGCTCTTCATAGTGTTCCCCCATGACCGGTAGGCCGAATACCTCCGCGAATTCCTCCAAAGAAATGGACACTTCCCGATCCATGGCAAGGAAAGTGTGGGTGGGAATGTTCCATTGCTCCAAGAAAGCCTTGAACCACCAGGTAGGGAGCGAGGGATACTGGAAGAGAGAGACGTAGACCGCGGTGTACAATCCTAATCTTATCAACTGCGACTTCTTCGTCGACAGGATGTACCGGGCCCATGGCAGGTAGCCAATCGGATGACGGGGGATCAGACCAATGTTATATGATTGCCCCCAGGGTCTCGGCTCGCCTTGACAAATATGACGTCCTAGGATATCCAAGACCATAGGACGTTGGACCGGAACCGCATCCATAGCAGGATGGAGAAAACTGTTTGCGGTCCAATCCACCATCTCCACGGCGTATTGCACCGGGGGTGGGCTGGCGTAATGAATCGCCGTTATGGGTTCTGACGGCACCGCGCATGTGAAGCTCCGTCGGCCCATGATGATCTGATTGTACCACGACCCCCAAAGATGGAGACTCTTGTATTCCGGGTCGTACTCCTTAATCATGGACAGGACTTCATGGTCCAAGGGCGCCTCGGGAAATCCCTCCTCCGAGCGGACGAACGGGAATGAAGTGTCTAGAGACATAATCGCTGCAAAAAGAACAATTTAGCCGTTAGTGTTGTAATTCCAACGTTTGGCATCTAAAAAAAAGAAGAAAATGCATTAATTAAATTAAAATTAATTAGTTACACCACACAGCAGTGCAGTGAGTAAGAGACCAAAGGGGGGACCCGCAAAATCTGGATGACAATACGTCAGTTAATAAGACGACCTCATCATTGGATGAGACTGTCAGTCGGTCCCCAGGAAAACTTTCCTATTTATAAAAAAGGGGGGGAAGAATCCCTAGAGACAAGGAGAAAATCTCCTCTTTCAGAGCAAAGCTCTGTCACAGAGTGACACTTGTCAAACTCTGGTCTAAGGGGAATAAGATTCCTTAAAAGAGCCTAACTCTGTGATGATGATGAGAAAATTTATTTAAAACTCCTGAAGAAATTAAAATCTTTTGAAGACTATTAGAAGTTCTTTATTTTTAGATCAAAAAGATCTATTTTGGATCCATGAGCAAAGCTCTGCTCATGGGTTAAAACCCATGAACAAGATCTCTGTAGATCTATGGATTCATGAGAGCAAAGCTCTGTTGGTGAAACCCCAAAGGGAATTTCTTTAGATCAAAAGATCTATAAGAGCAAAGCTCTTTTGGTTAAGATTGATTTAAATTAATCTGATTTAAATTAATTTTACCTAAAAGTTTTCTAACTGTGGAAACGAGCAAAGCTCTGAAGTTCTTAAGCAAGAGCAAAGCTCTGGAAAATCAAAATCTTAAAACGGTAAGATTTTTCTAAGGGCCAGAGGTCCTATTTATAAGGCGCTTGCGCCCCTTGAGCTCACCCCTTGATCCAACGATCAGGAGTTTGCCACCGCTGCACTCACGTGTGCGCCACGTGAGCGCAACGGTGGGGGGGCATTTGTTTCGCCCAATCAGAGCAAAGCTCTGTTCGAATTCAAAATTCAAAATTTTGAAGCAACGCTTCAAATCTCGGGCGCAACGAGCCATATGTCAGGCGCTGATACGTCAGCACAGCGCCCAAGAAGGCGCGCCCAATCAGAGCAAAGCTCTATTAAAGGAAGTAACGCTTCAGTTGCGCTAGTGCTGCGCTGCGCGACACGTGTCAGCGCAGATGCGCTAGCGCAGTTGCGCTGCGCTGTGCGCTGCGCGACACGTGTCAGCGCAGATGCGCTCGCGCAGTTGCGCTAGCGCAGTTGCGCTGCGCGATACGTGTCAGCGTAGATGCGCTCGCGCAGATGCGCTGCGCGACACGTGTCAGCGCAGTTGCGCTGCGCGACACGTGTCACGCGCTGAGGCATTTGCGCCAAACGGAATTAAATTTCTAAGAAATCTTTTCTGTTCTTTTTAAAACAAGAAGATTTTCTTCTGCAAAGCAGAAGCCCTTGGATCAAAGATCCAACGGTGGGGAAAATTCCCCAAATCACTCATAGAAAGATCTCTTTAACAAATTTAACTAATTTATGGGCACTATAAAAAGGACCCTAGGCCTCAATTTAAAGGGGAACATTTTTTTTGAAAAAAGTCAAGAGCTTAAAACAGAGAGAGAATTCTGAGAAAATTCCAAGAAAAAGGTAAAAACCTTCATGAGAAAGAAGAAATTTCTTCTAATAGATCATTGATCTAAAAACCAGATCAATGATCTTTACATAATAAACAGTGCTTTGCACTTCTTATGAACCTCTGGTTCTTTAAAACGAGAAAACAATAAAATAAAAATAGTGCTTTGCATTTTTATGAACCTCTGGTTCTTCAAACAAAAAAGAAAAAATTTATTTTTCTTTGATTTAATTTAGATCAAGAAATCAAATAGTCCTTTGCACTTCTGTTCTTGAATCTAAAAGATTCTTAGTGCTCTGCACTTCTAAACTGCGCTGTTGCGCTCTTAAGAGAGCGCCACGTGTCAGCTACAGAACAACTTGCGCTACGCGCTCTTGAAATAGAGTTTTGCTCTCTGGAATTGGCGCAACTCGCCAGAGCGCGCCACGTGTCAGCAGCGCAACAGCGCATGCATTTCAAAAGGAGGGGGGCAAAGCCCAAACAAAAAAATAGATGCTCTGCATCATTTATAAAAGGGAAAAGCCCAACCAAAACAAGAATAATGCAGTGCATTACTAAAAAGGGGTAAAGCCCTAGTACAGGCCAAAGACAAAAGATGTTGGACTCAGCCCAATCATGGTCGTAAGTCCTCAAACTAAATTGACCGAGCACAGCTGCTCTTCTAAATCAATTTACATCCGGTTCGAGGGTACATCTCTGAACTCCTCTGACACCTGTCATTGTAATCCTTCAACGACGTCAGAGAGGTGACGGGTCCCGACGACCACACACGTATATGGACTGCGGGGTCCTTAAACTCGTAGACCGAAACATCCTTAAACTAATATCGGACCGAAACGTCCTTAAACTAATATCGGACCGAAACGCCGTTAAACTAATATCGGACCGAAACGTCCTAAAACTAATATCGGACCGAAACGTCCTTAAACTAATATCGGACCACCACGTCCCTAAACTGGAACATGGACCACCACGTCCCTAAACTGGAGCATGGACTGCAACGTCCCTAAACTGGAGCATGGACCGCAACGTTCCTAAACTGGAGCATGGACCGCAACGTCCCTAAACTACCTATGGACCGCTACGTCCCTAAACTGGAACAATAGAGCCTTCAAACGCTCTTTTGCCGGATCTAAACGATCCCGTTTAAGTTGATCATAGCCCCCAAACACGGCTAACGTATCCTTAAACATTTAAACGGACTATAAAACTCCAAATCAACCTTGGTTCAAGGGTACATCTCTGAACTCCTCTGACATCTGCCGTTGTAATCCTTCAACGACGTTAGAGAGGTGACGAGTCCCGACGGCCATATATTAAATGGATCTAGACGATCCCGTTAAGTAGATCTTAGTCTCAAACAGGACTAATGTATCCTTAACGAACGTTTAAGTTGATCTTAGTGGCAACGCGACTAATGCATCCTTAAACTAAAAACACCAAACCCAAATCTAAGTAAATACGGATTTGGACTAATCCACGTCCTACGGGCGACGGCATTACTCAGTCTCCGTATACAATCCACGGGCAACCACAAACAAAACAAACACACACGACACGAAGTGAAATTCTGGACAAGGAGAAAGTTGTTACCGCAATTCGGTAGCGTAATTAACTGCAGGGGCTTGCGCCTGCAGGGAAGAGCGTCCCCACAATCAAAAACCCCTCATCCTGAGGGGGAATCTGACGAAGTCTGCTACATCGGCCGCATCCGTCTAAACCTCCGATACACGGTGCCATAAATCAACTTGGCATCTTCGGAGAGGTAGACGGATAAAACCACATAGCATCTGCCCCGAATCTCAGGCAAGACGCAAAGTCTAGGCCTCCTTTCGGAGGGGATCAGGGTAGAAGGTTGATGTATTGGGGTTTAATCTCAAAATTATCCCCGTTGGCAGGTAGAATGGATAGACAGGTCGAAAGAGGACCTCGCATAGGATAGCACCTCTCTTGGAGAGAGATGTGGGGTGGATTCTGCGCACCAGCGGATGGCGGCAGATTAGTGGTAAAGAAGTTCGATAGAGAAGGATCCATCGATGTAGGTGTGGTGGTGGGTAAAGAAGAGGTAAATGTTGAAATACCGACTTCGGAGTCGATCGGGGGAACACGGACTAAACGGGCATTAGAATCCCGTGTCCAGCCTATCTTGCACTAAAAGGGTTTAGTACAAGTGGCAGCGTTGATATAATTAGGGGAAATGAATGAAGTGGTGTTTGTTTTGAAAAATATACGGATTTTTGAAAAAAATGATGCAAATCACAACAAATGCACCAAGCAAAACCCTAAGTCTAGTGGTCACCTAGGTCAAGGCTCTAGACCGCTCCTAACTGCCAAAAGACAAGTCGCAGGATCAATCCTCCACTGCCTCTTTGTCTCTCCTGTGGCCAGGTAAGTGGGAGGTTCTCTACTACGTAAGTAGTGGGCCTAATTAAGTAACCACTTACCTTAGACACACTTGCCTTAGACACCACAAAAGAAACGCGGATAAGCAATGAATTACCCACGGCCTTCTTCTATCCTCAGAGAGCGCGACGGTCCTTAGAGTCATGTCCAGATATTTTTAGTTAATGAGGGTAATGCGGATGCAAGTTTGTGATTTTCGGGGCTTAGGAAGGGTAATGAACTCCCCACCTAATCTGGATTTGGCCGTACCCCTTAAATTCCGTATTAATATGCAAACAACCAAGAATAAAAAACACGCACAATTTTTATTGCTTTTTGCGGCGCTGCGAATTATTTGCAAAGAAACCTGCAGCAAATTTGTTATTGGAGCAGATTGAGAAGGAGATAAGAAAGTCAAGAAGTCACTTGAGAAAAATGGTACAGTAAATCAGCTAACAAGCCACGGAACCACCGCAATGCTCGCCTTAAACCGCGGATCCGCCGCGGTTCTAAAAGTACACTACACAAAAATTTTACAGGAAGCCTCTGTTCACTCCCTGAGTCCTCTGGAATACTCCAAAAAAATTTCCAATTGCACAGTAGATTCCAGATTTCCTTGCAAAAAATCACAACGAATCGTTTAGTGTTTGCGCGAATTTTGATCTGAAAATTATGATGGAATAAACTTTTCAACTCAAATTTCAAAAAAAAACGAATTGGCGCACTAACCCCGGCAACGGCGCCATTTGATTGAATGAATTCTCGGTGTGTATGTAGAAAATGTATAGAAATCACAACCAAAAATATTTTGACTGCAATCAATAACGGTGTCGATTGTAGCGCGTTAGCGAGTGCGGATCGTCCACAGGGAAAGTGTAATCTGTTTGTAATTCGAATTAGATGAATTGAAAATTAAAGAAAAGAGAAAAGACAATTCAATTCTAGATTTATAAAATTGAAGTTCAAGAATTATCTAGATCTAAATCTAAAATCAAGAAAACATTTAAAAATCAAGAATTAAGAATTGATGATATCCAATCCAAATAATCAAAATCGAAGTGAGGCTCGTAGGAATCGATCGAATCTATAGACGTGATGAAATCTATTGATTACGTATTCTTATCCATCGATGAAATTGATACTAGATCGATGATGATCAACGAGAATTAGGGATTTCTTGCGGAAACTAAAGTTTCATCATCTATCCCTTATCCTTTCGTTGATTTCATTCACATTCTAGCCTCTAGTAAATTCAAGAATCGATCGTGGATCCCTAATTAAGAGCGAACACAATCAAGAAAGCATCGCTCGAAATTAGGTCGTCGATTCTTCAATTTACAAGAGTTTACAAAACTCATTGGACTTAAGAATCGTTTCAATATTTGTAACATCGTCGTCTATTGATCGTCTTGATTCCTCCACGAGCGGAGTTTTACTCAAACATCATAACAAGACACACAATCAAGAATTGAGATCGAATCATGATGCAAGAATGTAAAGAAAGAAAGATATAGAAATTTCACCTTTATTTATCAACAATTTTGTTACAATTCTCTCAAGATCTACAAGAGGAAAGAACTTGATCGTTGATTTCGGCTTCGCTCGTCTCCTTGAGTCGCGGATCTCCTTGGATCACTTGCTCCGATGAAGTCCGGCGTTGCTTTCTAAAGGATTGAAGGCTTCATGCTTGATTTGGTACTCGGAGTTCTTGATTTTTGGCTTTGGATTTTGAATTAGGGATTAGGGTTTACAAGTTGTGTCACTCAACTTGTGTTGGGGAAATTGGAGAACCAATTAATGAACAACCTTAGAAGTGAAGCCTTAGGGTTCCTTTTATAGTCTTCATTAGCTTTGGCTTCCTTTAGAAGCTATGTTTAGTTTAGCTTCCCTTGTAAGCTAGGTAGTTAGGTAGAAGCTTGTAGAGGTAGTTAGTTAGGCTTAGCTTCCTTTATAAGATTGGAGGTTAGGGAGAAGCTTCTAGGCTTAGGTAGTTAAGTAGCTTGCTTTGGAACCTTGAGGGTGTTTATCTTGAACAAGGAGCCTTTCTGTTCGCACTGAAGCTTCTGGAGATTTCTGGAAATTGTCATAGCTTGATGAGGTGTAGGCCTTGAGAGACGAATGTTGGAGAAGAGATGTGCTGATGTCACAGTCACGTGACCGCGGATCCGCGGCGCATGCCCTGCTCCGGCCGCGGATCCGTGGCCGTTTGGCTGCCTCTCTGTGTGAGAATTCCTGTACTGCTGGATGTTGTCTTTAGTGATGTTTACTGATGTGTGGAATCTTTTAATTATTTCTTGATCACTGCCAGATTTCAAGTCTTGGACTTGGCATATTTTTCTCAGCACTTTTAACTGTTTTTTTGCTTTTCCCCTGGAATTTCCTGCACAGATTCTCGAAACAAGTGTTACGCTATACAAAGATGATGCGATGCCATGATAAACACTCAATTTCCCTTAAAAGTGTCGGTTTTAAAGTATAACACAGGTAATTTGGTATTTTACGGCTGTTTTGCTAATATGTGCTATATTAATACCGAACACCTCTAGATGAGTGCAAATGGTAGGGAAATTGACGTGTTAAAAAATGCAATATTTTCGACTGATCAGAACCCAACAGTGGTATCGGAGCCAAGTTAGAGATTTAAACGATATTTGTTAAATTACAAAACCGAAACTACTCCGAAACTTTAAACATTGCAACCCAGTTTCTGTCGAATTTAAAAAGGCCTCTGAATTTTTTTTAAATAACTGCAGAATATTGTATGAGATATAACATGGACACAGTACAAAATTCATCCCTCCTCGCCGGATTTTGGCCGGCCAGAAGAATGTTAAAACTGGTGAGCTCGGCCATATGATGAGGTTTTGGGTTGAATTTTGTAGTGTGTTCCAGTCTCTGGGTTTTGGTGTTTCAGGTGTTGCTAGTTTTTGCTAAATTTGCATGTGATGTTAACTTTCTGTAAAGGCAATTCAGAGTGTTTCGTAATCGTAATTCTAACATGTATTCGGGTTATTTAGACGACGTTAAAAAGTTCGAAAGGATATCAATAACCCAATTTTTCTCTCGCTGAAATTTTCCAAGAGTTGGATTTTTCCGAGTTTAAAATCTTCAGAAAATCATACAAGCGATTCTGTGGACCCTCTAGAAGAACGTTACCCAAATTCGACTTTTTGGATCGCAGAACCACGGTCATACCCTACGGTTTGCCGCAGTTCCGTGGCGACATGAGTGAGGCATGGGTCGGCCCTTCTACGGATGGTTCATAGGAGCTGTGGCAGTTTCTGGGTACTTTTTGAACTCCGCTCAAGTGTTGAGCTTTTCGGGAAATTTTGGGTGTTTGCTTATTCGATCGAATAGTTTAACTTCGTCTAGCAATCTGTGATTGTGATACAATATATGGAATCCACAAATATAGTTATGAGATAACTAGTTTGAATTTTATAAATCTAGCAATTTAGTCTCATTTGATCTGTTGCCACGGGATTTTGATGTTGATCAAAAGTCTGTCGCAATTGCATAGCGTACGCAGCTACTTACCGGGTAACCTTACTAGATAGCCATGCCCTATAGTCCCGACCAAGTGACTGTAGGAGAACCCCGTCGCCAAAAGCATCCGTTCGGGTGCTCGCGGCCGCGGTGTTCCACCTAAGTGCACTTCGTCGACGGCATCGGAGGTGCGGCCATCTACTAAAGTTTCCGACGAGCATTCGATCAGGTTATCGGCAATCTTGTTGAATTTCCCGACTAGTTATTGGAAAGTGTTTTCAATGTCGAGACTAAAATGCGAGGTTTATAATTGTTAGGCATGTGATGTCTAAGGAATTCATTTGGTTAGGCATGAAATCCAAAGTATGTGATACATTGGGTTTATGATGTCTAAGGTGGTTGCGGATTCCAACTGTTGTAGTTTTTCACTTTCTTTTCTGCGACCGTAGGTATAATATGTGGTGTATCGCCGTTTTCGTTGCTATATGTCAACGACAATTGGGATACACATATTTACTTACGTTGATGACATGTGATGTTATGTGTTGCCGTGATATGTTATATTGGATCGTCGTGTTTTGAATAGCCGGGTTTTTTTATATGAGATGAGAGTTTTTCATTTTCATTCATGTAAAAGCTTGTATGTAATATTCTTTTATTGGGGCACTTCCGGGTTGAGGATGATGCCACCATTGATGTATATTATTTACTTTTCCGCATTATGATAGACCCAAGGAGGAGAGCACAAGTAACCGGGTTCTAGGGTCCAGTAGGAGACCATCTCGAGGAGTCGAGACCGGGTCTCCTAACTCTAGAATTGGTAGGGTTGCTTGCCGCTCTCGTAGGGGTCTAGGGATGTGGGTTTGGCTATTCATCGCGACCGTGGAATCCATGTTTTATTTACTGGCTTAATTTAAAACACGGAATTCCTAGTATATCTAATATTTCATATATGTTCTTCTGCTGCTGTTAATCTGTGATGTGATCATTTGATATTCTGAAATGAATGCTTATATTATATATATATATATATATGATATATAATAAATATTACTGCTTTCGTTTTTCTGTGATCCTTAGAAAGCATAATTTTATGGGACTTCATTAATGAGATTAATGAAAGAAAAAGAAACCTAAAGATATTATAAAAACTTGTTTTAAAAACTAGTAGCTCTAGTTTTTGCTTTGCATAGCGGTATTCCTTGTAGAATATCCAGCTCCTTATTCGATAAGGAATGAGCTGAGATCCCTTCACCGGGAGTGACCACTTTAGCGAAACTGGTAGATGCTACAACCCACTCGGTTTGTCTTTTGATTGCTTCTATAGTTTTTACTTTGCATAGTGGTATTTATGAAATATCCTGCACCTTATTCGATAAGGAAAGAGCCGAGATCCCTTCACCGAGAGTGACCTCTTTAGCGAAACTAGTAAAAGCCTAAAAACACTCCTTTTCAAAATCACTCGATTCTACAACGATATCAAGTTCATTATGCAAATGGTTTTCTTAAAAACCTGTCGTAGCCCTCCGTCATTTCAGATAAGTAGTATTTAGTATTCGTGCTGCATTTGTTGACCTTGTCAAGGCGTAGTGTGTGGTAGCTGATTTGTGCTTATCTGCTAGTATATGATGCGATTGGATTAGGGTAGTCGTACGACCTTGTTGACCTTGTCAAGGGTCGTGCGGGTGGGTTTAATTCAATCAGGAAATTATGGGTTGAACTTGACTTGCGGTCTATGGTTTGTAGACCTTGTTAAGATCATAGATCGCTTGGGGCGGAATATTATCGGGAATTTCAAATGTTGAAATTTGCAATAAAATTGCATACCTTCTATAAGATAGTTGGATCCCGATACCCACTGCGAGTAAGAGTTACTCATGGGAGAGTTTTACACATTACAATTAGCCAATCAAGTAGGTGTTTAGAAAGGTGTTGACGGGGTTACGCCCCTGGGAAAATGAGGTTTATTTTAATTAGCTCCGTGCGAAAGCATGGGGAACCTCCCTCAAAGTACCGACACTGACCTGGCCGAAAGATTGGCGAACTTGTAGGGTGTAATTAATCCCGGATAGTCTTACCTTTTAGGGTTTGAAGGAAGATTTGATAAAAACAGTGAGAGCCATCCTGATTAGATAAAATAATAACCAATCTAATTTTGTAAGAGCGCACGCAGAGTGTTTTCTTCTCTCTCTCTCTCTCTCCTTGTAGCGACCATGTCACGCCTTAATTAAGATAATAAAATGGATGGATTGACCGAACCTGCTTATTATACTGAGCTGGGGAACATTGGTTCCGCTCTATCTTATAATTGTTATAAGTCCGAGTAGGAAATAAGGGAATATCCGGATTCCCATGCCACCCAATCGAGAAATAAAGCATGTTGATGCATGTTCTTCGGGTGTGTTCATTACCGAAAACTGTTTCTCAGTATCTTCTACGTCCTGGGTATGTGATACCAGATCAAGATCCCGCATATGTAATATGTCACATGGGCTACAGATAGGTAGAGAACTGAGAATAGGTGATTGTTCTCTAGTATAGAGAATGGTGCAAGTGTTGCAGCCAAATCAGTTGGCAAATATCACCTTGTATTAATACATTGATTCTGAACAAATGTTATTAGATACCGAACCTGATATACAACATTACATCAGATTCTTTTTTAAGTTAAAGAAGGATATAATTCTGTATCAGAGGATAATGTTGTGAACATTTTTCTGAATCAAGAGTTGATTGGATCAGGTACGTTATATAATAGCATATACATTCTAAATCAAACCACAGTTCAAAGTATATAGAACACACACAAGAGGAGTAGTTCAGAAATGAACGAATTCTTCTTGTGGTATTGTAGACTAGGTCATATCAATGCGACACGACTAGCTAAGTTATATAAATATGAATATGAGAATCTGTTTGAATTTTCATCTTATGATACTTGCCAGTCTTGTCTCAAAGGTAAAATGACCAATACTCCATTTACTGAAAATAGGGAAACTCTTGGGATGGATACATGATGATGTATACGGTCCTATGTCTACAAATGCCAAAGTTGGTTCTTCATACTTCATTATATTCACTGATTTTCTCTCAGGATTCGGACATATGTTCCTGTTGAAACACAAGTCTAAAACTTTTGAGAAATTCAAGGAATATAAGCTTGAAGTTGAGAACCAAACAGGGTAGAAGTATTAAAATCCTACGATGTGATCGAGGAGGAAAATACTTGGGCATGGAGTTCCTGGATTTTCTAAACGGAGAATGTGATTCTCTCTCAGCTTACTCCTTCGTGTACACCACAGCACAACGGTGTATCGGGGCGGAAGTATCGCGCTCTATGAGATATGGTGCGCTCTATGATGAGTACTGCTGAGTTACCTGTTTTCTTTTGGTGTTATGTACTTGAGAAGCTGCATACTTACTGAATAGGGTTCCGACTAAATCAGTGCCTACCACTCCATATATGATATGGTACGGGAAGATACCATGTCTTAAACGAGTTAAGATATAGGGTTGTCCGGCCTATATTGAAAAACAAAATCCGGACAAGCTTGAGCCAAGGTCGGTTCTGTATAAGTTTGTTAAGATATCCCAAACATTTGCGAGGGAATATCTTCTGCCACACTGAGGAGCAAAAGGTGTTTTGTTTCTCAGCATGCCACCTTTTACAAAAGGAATTTCTTGTGAAGAAATTTGTGGTCATGAGGTAGAACTGGAAGGAGTTCCAGCTAGACAAACTAACAGCTGATGATTTGGTCAAACCAAAGGATTTAATAGTCTCCAACGAACCTCAGCCTCTTCACGAATCTGGTAGGGTTCCTCATCCACTTGAGAGATACTACGGTCTTCTCGGTGACAGTGGGAGCGAGGAATGCATCATGGTAGATGATGGCCCAACTAGGTTCATACAGGTCATCACGAGTGGGGACTCAGTGAATTGGCTGGATGCTATGCAATCAAAGATGGAATCCATGTACACCAACAAAATATGACTTTGAATGTTGCACCTAAAGGGGTAAAACCCATTGGGAGCAAATGGATCTTGAAAAGATTCTTGGTGTAAATGGAAAAGTTGAGACTTTCAAAGCTATGCTTAAGTCCATCAGGATTAAAGCAGGCATCGCGGAGTTGGAACATCTGTTTTGATGTGGCAGTCAAAGAGTTTGACTTCATCAAAAAGGTAGACGAACCTTGTATATACAAGAAGGTAGTAGAGAGTAGGGTTGTCTTCCACGTATTGTATGTAGATAACATACTCTTGATAGGAAATGGTTTCTTATGCTATACTCGGTCAAGCTCCTCTTATCACGAGGATTCTCAATAGAAGATCTGGATGATACCTACTACATCTTGTGGATTATGATCTATGATGATATATCTAAGTGGATGTTGGGAGTGTCCCAAATCCAGATACATTAACACTATACTAAAGGGGTTTAGTATGGAAGATTCTAAGCGTGGTGGTTCGCCCACTTACTCAAGAATCGCTCTCTCCAAAAAGATGTCTTCCAAGACTGATTTGGAGAGAGCTCGCGTGCAAGAGATAACCTATGCTTTGGTAGTAGGCTCTATCATGTGTACGATGTTATGTATCAGACCAGATGTAGATGACTCACTAGGTGTAGTGATCAGGAATCAATCGGATCTTGGGAGAATCACTGGACGGCTGTGGAGGACATTCTTAAGTACTTGAGAAGCACTAAATGAATGATCTTGGTTCGAGCTTCCAGAGTGATAAGGATGACTGAAAGTCAGTCACAGGAATTGTCTTTACCCTCGATGGAGGGACGGTATGTTGGAAGAGTTCCAAGCTAGATACCGTGGCATGCTAGACGATAAAGGCTGAATACACCACTACCAACGATGCTGCCACAGTTGTTGTATGGGCATTTCTTGTTCATGAGATGAACATGGTTCCTACCATTGAGCGTCCAATAACTGTTAATGTGACAACAATGGAGTTGTGGCTTTGACCTAGAAACACCGGTCCCATCATCGATCCAGACATATTCTGAGGCAAGTATCACCTGATCAGGGAGATAGTTAATCTCCAACGGATCGAGGTCAGGAGAGTTGACACGAAAGATAACACGGCGGATCCACTCACCAAGGCATGCTTCCCCAAATACTATTTGAGAGATTTTGGGATGGTTGAGTATGTGATACTACAACCACTGCTATATTGTTGGGTATTGGATGCTACAACAGATGGCCTTAGTGCAAGTGGGAGATTGTTAGTTATATGTATGCCCTAGAGGCCATTATTGTACATAAGATGTATATTATAATAGATGCTTGGACATATATAGGGAGGACTTTCTTGCTCGACATGATAGTATGCTATCTGGTTGCTCTTTATCTTAACATGTTGAATTGTATAAGTGATGCTATCTTGCTCTCAAATGTTGATAAAGCCTTTAGAATGTATACTTGACTACCAGGACTATGATGCAGATCATACTAGTGGGGCCAAGGGTAGTCTACAAGTGCACCCTATAATTGTTCCTAGTCGTGGGAGTATCGAGACAGGGCATCGATACTCCATAGTAGACTAGCGTATGCGCTTCTCGACCCATATGATGGGCGATGGATGATCTCATATCCATTGGTGTTTGACATCAGAGAAGGTATACGGGTGCTTAGTGGAGACTGGATACACTGAACGGACTCGCCGAGAACTCCTAGATAGTATTATATCTATCGTCAGATGGCAGTTCTCTGGTGACACTGGTACAGGTTAGTCTGTCGACCCGAGATCGTCATAGAGTCTTGTGTGATTCCCACTGTGCTTTGATTTCCACCATACCATGGTCAAGAGATCGTGCAAAAAGGTGGTTTTTGGGTACAGTCCCAAGTCACATGGAGGCAATGAGCGATAGGAGGGGATTCGTCTCTCCCGGTATTGGGAGTTGATGTTGCGCTATGCTCGATTGGCCATAACATGAAATCCCTGGCCAGGGTTGCTGAGATTTACTAGTAAGTGTTATCAGTAGTTTCTCAAACCGTTATGGACCTTAGATCGGCATGACTTATCAGACTATTGGGGTTTGACGTTATACCACCCCCAGGCTGCGCTATGCGACATATCTGACGAAGAGACAGGACTGTACGGTAGTGTTACTGATTGGATTCGCAGGAGCATGAGCAGGCTTGCTTGTTGATCTTCTGATCGCTCAATACCCGGGGTGGCCGTTACGTTTAGCAGACCGCTTGCGGCTTGTGGGTTTTTGATATGATCATCACCTACTGCCGGCGTATTGACGAGTCTTTAGAGTCCTACACAGAGGTTTCTTGGTTCATGCGAAACAGAGTAGGAGCACATATGTGATATGTGCGGGACCGAGATTAATGCGCGTATGTGATACCGTATTCTATTCTCGCGATATATGATATCGGTCGGTTATATGTGATACAGTCGGGTTATCGGATCAAGTGTTGATTCGATAGATTGTTACATTTAATATTAGTCGGTTGTATGCGATATAGCCGGATTATTAAATCAAGTATTGATTTAATAATTTAATGTATAATTATATATGTGATATATTAATTTACATTAACTAATATTAGCTCACTTAAGTTTTCTTTTTCTCACTAGTGTACACTTAGTATATATGTGATATATATTAATGTACATCTTTTGTGTCATGCTAGATACCACATGCCATATGGATGTATAAGACTCACACCATGCAAATAATAATGTAATGTTTTTATTTATCTTGGTAATTTACAAATTAGTGTAATTAGTCATATGGTTGAAACTTGTAGAAGCTTGTGGAACCATTGACCAAGTCCACTCATTTTGTTTTACTTGAAGATATTTATTAACCCAACCATTATTGTTAACCCATGTTTCATTCTCTACATGAGTTAGTGTATGACACTGACTCACCCATGGTTACTATTCTCACCTCATGAGTTCATTTCTCTCATCTTGATTCTTCATCTTCTTCTTCATGAGAAAAAGCTTGCTAGCTTTTTTCTAAGTGAGAAAATATTATGAGAAAATTAAATCTAAAGTGAGCTCATTTCCTACTTCATCATCCTCTACTATTAGTCATTTAGTTTAGGGTGTTTGCTTCACTAAATCCTAATTTAGTGAAGAGATAGTATGAGCTTGAGTCTCCTTGACGTAGATTATTTTCGGCCTCGAAGACTTCGAGCAAGCTTGTTCATTTCTTTATGTGAACCCTTACTTGAGTTCGGGAGTTCACTAATTGGAGCGAAGGGACTACTACATAGAGCTTTAGAAGTGAAGGACCGGTCTACAAAGGTTGTATTCCTCATTCACTTAGATGTTAAGATATTAACATTGCTAGTTTGTTTAATTCTTTAGTTAAAGATTCTAGGTTAGTGTTTTTTAGAACGGCAAAAATTTGAAAACGGCATGGACGATGCCTCCTGAAACCTTGCTGCCGCCCTACGGAACCCAACAGTAACTTGGTCAGGGGTATTGCAATCTTTGAAAATCCTTCAATAAATCTTCAGTAGTATCCTGCTAAACACAAGAAACTTTGAATGTCCTTCACTGTCTTTGTTGTCGGCCATTCGCTTACTACTGATACTTTAGCTGGATCCACAGAGATTCCTTCACCTGAAACGATATGTCCGAGAAATCCAACTTGTTCTAGCCAAAACTCGCACTTGCTATACTTGACATAGAGTTGATGCTGTCGCAAAATCTTCAGGACAATCCTCAAATGTTCAGCGTGTTCTTTCAGATTCTTTGAATATAATGGGATGTCATCAATGAAAATCACAACAAACCTGTATAGGTATTCTCAGAAAACTTGATTCATCAGATTCATGAATATGGTTGGTGCATTGGTCACTCCAAATGGAATCATAAGAAACTCATAATGTTCATAGTGAGTCCTGAATGTCGTATTCGGAATATCAGACTCTTTGACCTTCACCTGTTGATAACCCGAACGAAGATCTAATTTTGAGAAAACGCAAGACCCACTTAGCTGATTGAATAGATCGTCGATTCGTGGTAGTAGATACTGGTTCTTTATCGTGACTTCGTTCAAAGCTCTATAATCAATGCACATTTTGTATGAACCTTCCTTCTTCTTCACAAGCAACACTGGAGATCCCCAACTTGAAGTGCTAGAACGAATCCATCCTTTCAGCAGAAGTTCATCCAGCTGAGTACAGACCTCCTTCAAACCTTCTGGACTTAAGCGATATGGTGTTTTGATCACCGGTTGTGCTGCAGGTACTAAATCAATTCCAAATTCAAGAGCTCGATCAGGAGGCAAACCTGATATATCTTCAGGAAATACATCATCGAACCCTCGAACTACCTCTGGCTTGTCTTCTTCCGCCTGTAGAGTTGCAATCTCTGCCTTCTTCGGTTTTGCTTTGTATGTGCTAGGCTCCAGGGTACGGTCTCCACTTTTGAAATAAAAAACCTGATGCTCTGGAATCTTGAACACTACCCTCTTTTGACGACAGTCGATGGTAGCATAGAAAGTTCCTAGCTAATTCTTACCCAAAACTACATCGAAGTTCGGTATGTTTAGCACCTTGAAGTCAGCATAAAATTCTCTGCTACAGACAACCACCGGACACAGGTCGTACCTTATTGTTGCCTTTAGAACTTCGTTCCCTAAACTGACATTCCAGCTGGATACGAGCGGTTTGACTGGAATCGCATAAGTTCGGACGAACCGTTGCGACATAAAGTAATGAGATGCTCCAGTATCGAAGAGTGCTAGTGCAGCAATTGAGGCTACTAAGATTGTACCTAAGTTGTGTGGAATATGTTTAGGTATAGGATAAGATATTTGAAATGTATAAGGATTGAAAGAAAGCTTGAAAGAAAAGAGTTACCAGTGATGACTTGGCCAGTGGCTTCAGCTTCTTCCACAGTCATTGTGAAAGCATGTCGCCTCGGTACATTCCTCCTTGCTGGAGGAGCATTCCTCTTTCTGTTCCTCTATCCTTGAGGTAGATTCCTTTGTGCTTGGTGGAACTGACGAGGAGGAGGTGCAGTAGGTCCATGAGGAGGTGGAGCTGGGAGAGCAAGACATGGTGCAGGTGCCTGGATAGCTGGCCGCTGCGGATAGGTGATTGCTGGTCTGGTTGCAGGATTTGGATTGAGTCTATAAGGACAAGATCCAATATCATGTATGGATGAGCCACAGACTAAGCAAAGGCAATTAGCACGCCTGCAGTCCTTTTCCAGGTGTCTATTCCTCCTGCAGCAGGTGCAAAATTCTGGACTGGGCAGGTTGAAAGGTACTCCCGATCTCCTGGGTACACAAGGTGGCCTAGAAGAGGCTCCTCCTGGTATCTGAGTAGCAGGGCGCTTCATACCGGCAGATTGAGGTCTGCTCTTCTTCTTCACTACTGCTTCGTATCGACGGGCAGCCTTCAAAGCTAAGTCGTGGGTTGGGAAATCCTCTGTAGCTAATGCAGCTTAGACTCCTGGTCCAACCCCTGCTGAAATCTTATATCCCTGATCTCAGCAGTCGGTATGAGATGTGTCGCGAACCTGTTATGGTCTTGTGTTAGATGTGTAGTATGTAGTATTAGAAAATTCGAATATTTGAGACATATTTTACCTGCTCAATATAGTGAACTCGGCACCATACTCATCCACGGATTTACTCCATATAGAGCCCTGTTGTTGGTGGATGAATTGCTGCTCCATGTCAAATCGGACAGCCTTGAGAAAAAATTTCACGTCGAACATTTCGCGAAAAGTCTTCCATTCGATCGGCTGAGTAAGACGGCTTTCTTCCGCCTTCCACCATACTCGAGCGTTATCCGTGAGTTGCAGCTTCGCGACCCTTACCCAAGCAATGTGTGGCACTTTGCGCTGCTGCCAGATCATCCTCAATAGATTAAGCCCATTCTTCAGCTTCCAGAGGGCTCTCTTTTCCAGAAAATTGCTTAAGATGCAGTGCCCGGAATTGTTTCACTCCATGTGCCTTAGCTTCTGGGCGGTTCATTAGGATAGCAGTCTACTACTGCTGTCCTTCCAAGAGGCTCTTTATTTCCTCGAGCAGTACCGTCTGCTCGTTGATCGGAGCTACAACGGTAGGCATAAGTGGAAAAGGTAGTGGTGTGGTGTTGCCGTTCACATTGGTGCTAGTATTGTTCAGAGAATCTATAACCTTGAAAGAAAAATAGGATTAAGATAGATTCAAGGAATATGAAATATAAAGAATGTTTAGTTGCTGAGTGTTCGGTCGAAAATATTGCAATTTTTAACATAACAATTTCCTCACTTTTCTATTCATCTAAGGATGTTTGTTATAAATATAACATGTATTACAAGTTCATCTGGAAAATATCAAATACCACGTGTTATACATTATAATCAACATTTTGGAAGGAAATTGTATGTTTATTATTTCACGCATGATATTGTATATCTCAACATTCTTCATTGATATTTTCCCGCAGAAAATTATTTCAGGACTGATATCGGAATCGCAAATTCGCCGATAAAATGCAGCAAATCAAAGAGTTAAATTTTGGCAGAGATTCAGAAGAGATAAAAGAATTCCGGATATCAAATATAAACCCAGAGATTAACACAAGAAGACAGAAGAATTTTGAAGCCATAAACTCACCAAACGGCCGCGGATCCGCAGCTGAGTCAGGCCGATCTGCCGCGGATCCGCGGCCGCGTTGGGGGCTCCGGTGACGATACTTTTCTAGAAGCTTCATCTCAACTTCCTAGCTTGCTGAGGACGCTTCATTGTAACAATCTTGTTCTGGAATCTTCCCTACAACAACGTAGCTTCTTGAGGAAGTTTGATAACTACCTTATTCTAGAATTTTCCCTACAACTACCTAGCTTTTTGGGGAAGATTGATCTAGCTTCTAGTGGAAGATTGGTGAAGGGCTATATAAAGGACCTAAGCATTCATTTTGAGGGTTACTCAATTTTTAGTTGAACAATTCATTACCCAAGTTGAGTGACACAACTTGTAACTCCAATTCAAGATCAAGATCCAAAATCAAGAATCGTTGAGAACAACATCGAGCGACGACATTCAAGATCCTTTACGCAAAGCCGATCATCATCAAGAGCACGAGATCTTCGACAGGTCCAAGTCACATGGAGATCGAGCAAAGCGAAATTCGACGGAATAGTTACCTCTTCAAGGGAGCGATCGAGAGCAATTCTTGTAACCTCGGATTGAAGGAAAGTATAATTAGAAGTTGATTAATAAAGGTGATCATTTGTTAATTCTCGCTTTCTTTAAGTTTTCGCATTATTAAATCTTTGTTTGTTAATTCTTCCATTTTCATGATGCGTGAGTAAAATCTTTGCTTGCTAAGGATTCGAAGGAATTTGGTAGATCAAATGGTGAGGAAATCCTAAACTCATCTTAAGTCTTATAAGAATTATGAACTTTAGGAAAAAGAATCGTCAACGACCAAATTTGGAGCGATATCACCATTTTTGATAATTTCGTTGCAATTTGGGATTAAATGAGTGATGATTTTCTTTGCTAAAGGCTAGATTTGAAAGGTGATCAATGAAAAGAGAAGGGATAGTGAATGAGAAACCCTAATTTCTTCAATAGATTCTTAATCTTCATTCGTCGCTATCATTCTAGCTATAATTCATCAATAGATAAGATGAATCAATTTTAGTATTCATCATTGCTACTAATTCCTATCGAATCTTACAAGCCATTCTTCAATTTTCTTGATAACTAAAATTGATATTGGACACTTTCTTGATTACTAAATCTTAAACTCTTCCTTGATTATCTTGAAATGATAAACTCAATTAAATCTTGAAATCTTTTTTTCTTGAATTTTCTTTACTATTTTCTTTCGACTCAATTAAAGCAAGAACGAATAAATACACGAATCTCAGTGGGCGACCCGTACTCATAAACGAACTACATCGACATTGTTATTGATTGCGGTTATAAATTTTTTGATTGTGATTATAATTTTCATTCAATCGGGTTTTTCGAACCAATCAAATGGCGTCGTTGCCGGGGATCCGTGCGTAATTTGTTCGTTCTTGCTATTTGAGTTGAAATATTATTATTCTATCAAAAATTTGAATAAAAATCGCATCATGTGCTTAACGATTAGTGTGTGAATTTTGCAAGGGAATATAGAATCATTGGAGCAGTGAAAGAAAGATTCTGTAGCATTCAGGAAATCCAGAGGATCAATAGGAGCACCAGGAAAAAATTTCGTGCAAAGATCTTTCAAACTAACCGCGGAACCGCGGCAGAAAGCGTGTATTGGCCGCGGAACCGCGGCGATATTGTTGTGTTGAAACACCAGATTTCTGTGGTATATTTTCTACTTTCTTCTTTCTTCTCTGATCTGTCCAATAACAACTTTTCTGCAGGATTCTTTGCAAAAATTCGCCGCGCTTAAAAAAAATCTTGTTGTGTGTTTTGATATTGGTTGTTTTTGCATATTTTAATATGGAAATTAAGGGGTAAAGCCCAAATTCAGATTATGTGGGGATTTCATTACCCTTCCTAAGCCTCAAAAAAATCACAAAACTAGCATCCGCATCTCTTCATTAACTAAAAAATATCTAGACAAGACTCTAAGGACCGTCGCGCTCAATTAGGACAGAGGAAGGTCGTGGATAATCTATTGCTTATCCGCATTTCTTTTGTGGTGTCTAAGGCAAGTGTGTCTAAAGCAAGTGGTTACTTAATTAAGCCCGCTACTTACGTAGTGGATACTCCCACTTACCTGGCACTTACCTGGCCACAGGAGGGATAAAGAGGTGGTAGAGAATTTATCCTGCGATTTGTCTTCTGGAAGTCCAGGAGCGGTCTAGTGACTTGACCTGGGTGACCTTAGAACTAAGGTTGATTGTGCATTTTTTTTGTTGTTGTGATTTTTCTAAATCCGTCTTTTTTTCAAAAACAAACCAAAATCTAAAACAAATCACTTTCTTTAATTATCACAAACGCTGCCACTTGTGCTAAACCGCTTAGTGCATGCTCGACTGGACATAGGATTCTAGTGCTCGTCTTGTCCGTGTTTCTTCTATCGACTCCGAAGTCGATAATTCTATATCTTCTTTTTCCTCACCACAAACCACATCCACTGTGATGGATGGATTTCCATCAAACTTTAATAACACCACACCGCCACTGCCCGCAGGTGTGCAGAACCCACCGCGCATCTCTCTCCAAGAGAGATGCTACCCTATTCGAGGTCCCCTCTCTACTTGTCTTTCCATTCCACAAGCCAATGGGGATAATTGCGAAATCAAACCACACTATATCAATCTATTACCTAAATTTCACGGTCTTGAGTCTGAAGATGCATACGTTTTTATTACCAAATTTGAAAACATATGTGCTATGATCGGCACTTCGCAACATTCTGTGGATGCTATGCGATTGCGTCTTCTCCCGTTCACTTTGTGCGATTTAGCCGAAAATGGCTTTATAACACAACTGCACACTCTATTTCAAACTGGGATGAATTCGTCATAGCATTCCTTAAGAAATTTTATCCTAATAATAAGATCGCCCGTGTCCATAGCGAAATCAATCAATTTACCCAGCTTCCCAATGAACAATTTTGGAAGTGTTTTGAACGGTTCAAAGATCTGCTAGTCCAATGTCCTTATCACGGAATCCATAAATGAGATCTCTATTGAATTATATATGAGGGCATTAATCCAACAACAAAGCAGATGCTTGAATCCATGTGTCAAGGCAATTTCATGTCTAAAGACGATGGTGAAGCTTGGAAATTTTAGAAAATTTTGCTGAAAAAACTTTGCAATGAGAGAGTGTTAGTCAACCATCATCTAGGGGTGGTATCCATCAACTTAATGTTTCCATAGCAGTCAAAACCGAAATGGCAGCAATGCAAAAGAAACTTGAAGCTATGGAACACAATTTTTATTAGCCTCCCTAAACCAGGTCACACTTCCTAAAACCATGTGTGGATGCTATTCCGATCCATCAAATTTGACGGAAGAATGTCCTTTGAATTCTCCGTTTCAAGGTCAAGAACACACTAATGCTGCTTTTCAGCAAAGACCTAGAAACGATCCTTATTCTTCCATATATAATCAAGGTTGGAGGAATCATCCTAATTTTGCTTGGAACCAACACCAAACTCAAAATACGGTTCCAAACCAAAATAACTTTGAAAGGGTCTCTCCACAACAACAGCAACCACCACAACTGAGTCAGCACCCCTTTCAATCACAAAATTTTCAAAATCCGGCCAACACTTCTGCACCGTATAATAATTCTTTGCAATTGACCGGTACTGATAATTCCTCTTCAGTCGAACAAACCATGAATTTGTTTCTGAAAAATTTCATGCAAGTTTCAGCTGAGATAAAGTCTTCTGTCGATAATATAAAGAAAGACTCCGCCTCCTACGGTGAGAGTATTAAATCGATAGAAGCACAAATTGCACGATTAAATGCCGAAATGAGTGCTAGAGAGAAAGGGAAACTTCCATCTCAACCCCTACCGAATCCTGGGCACTAACAACACTACAATGTGAATGCCATCACAACGTTGAGATCTAGAAGAGTGCTGAATAATCAAGTTGGTGAAAAGATTGATAATGATGAAATAATCAATTGTTAGTTATGTATATGCCCTAGAGGCCATTGTTGTACATATGATGATATTATAGTGGATGCTTGGATATATATAGAGAGGACTTTCTTGCTCGACATGATAGTATGCGATCTGGTTTCACTTTGTCTAAACATGTTGACTTGTATTGTATTACTGTATTACTCTCACATGTTGATAAAGCCCTTGGGATATATACTTGACTACTAGGACTATGATGCAGATCATACTAGTGGGGCCAGGGTATTCCATGAGTACATCCTATAATTGTCCCCAGTCGAGGGTGTATCGAGACAGGGCATCGATACTCCAGAGTAGACTAGCGTATACGCATCATGACCTATATGATGGGCGATGGTCTTGAGATCTAATAGACAAGCCTTTGGTTGGACAATGGCTGGCATCAAAGGGTTAGTCCCTTGATTGTTGAACATCATATAAATTTGATGGATGAAGCCAAGCCAACCCGAGAACCACAAAGACGGTTAAATCCAGTCATGAAAGAGGTGGTAAAGAAAGAAATTGTCAAATACCTTGATAGTGGTATCATTTACCCAATCTCTGATAGCCAGTGGGTGAGTTCTATTCATGTAGTCCCTAAGAAGTCTGGCATCACGGTCATAATTAATGAGGCTAATGAGTTGATCCAGACACTGTAGGGTGTTTTTCGTCACCCCATTGAGATGGGAATATGCGCACGCTTGTCAGGCGCATTACAGATTTTCCCTGCCTAGGGTAGGCTGGGGTTTATTGATTGTGGGGATCCGAATTTCCGGCAGCTGCGGACTAAGCTGCCGTTAATTACCCCTCGCCTTTGGAGCGAGAGAACCTCTGATTGACGGGTCAAACAGGTCATGCGAACTCAATATGCAGCGTTGTGTTTTGAAGGGGTTTTGGATATATCGGGGGGCCCGCGGTGTTTTTACAGGGGTCCCGCTACCCGGATAGTGAGCTGAGGGTCAAGGGGGCTAGCATCCCCCTTGCGGGGTGCGAGGCAACGCCCCATTAGATTTTTTTCTAACAGGGACAGTGTCGTGGAGTGTGTGTGTATCTATATCTATATATATACATATATACATATATATAAGAAAGGGAAAAAGCATCCAAAGGACGCGTGGGGGCCAGCGCCTTACGTGCGTGGCACGCAGGCGCTGGGCTCTAGGCGCTGGGCGCCAGTGCCCCACGTGCTTGGCACGTGTGCGCCAATTCCCCACATGCTTTGCACGTGGACGCCAGCGCCCCACGTTCTTGGCACGCGGGCGCTAGGCGTCAGCAGGAAAAGGGACCTGGTCCCTGCACTGGGAGTTATGCTCCCGATTTGACTTATGGAGTTGAACTCCCGACAGAGATTAATTTAGGGAGATGAACTCCAATAGATCTTGAATGGAGTTAAACTCCTAAAAATATTTTAAAATGATCAAAGGGGGATGCTTTGTTTCTCCCCTTTGGCCCCGGATATTCCCAAGATGGGATTTCTGGAGATAGGTCTCCTTCTTCCTCCTCTGTTAACCGGATCTTGGAGAACAAGAGGGGGTGAGATTTAAAAATCTCCCCCTTTTGAGATCTAATGGAAGATCCGAGCTCCCTTTGGTGGATTTTATGGCGGAAAACTATTTATTTTTGGAAAAGAAAGAGTAAAACTCTTGATTTAATTGAAGAAGATTTAGAACCTTGAGGAATGAGAAGGAGGCACAAAAACCCTAGAGTTTGAGAGAATGAAAAGTTCTACTTTATTTCATCATCATGTTGCCTTATATAGGCTTACACATTTACATATAGCCCCTTGGGCTTTACAAAATGGTATTTTGCCCATCCCATGTCTCATGTGCTCATTTCTTTTGCACATAAGCCATGGGCTTTACAAAAAATTGGCTTTATGCCCATTTTGCTTACATCCATGCATAAAAAATTACATTAAAATTATTTATTACATGATTTTTTATTTCGGCATGGGAGAGGCCGGTCGCGGGGCTCGACTTGGGCATAGGCCCACTTGCTTGGGCTTGGGCCCGCTTACTTGGGGTTGACCTTGACTTTGACTAGGTCAACTGGGGTGCAAATTTTGACCCCAACAAAGTGCCCCCATCATTGAAAGCACACCACATATATGAGTTGTGTACATGAAATTAATAGATCTTAAAGTTGGACTTCAAGGTGTAACATCATTTCAGGGGTGGAGCGTCATCCCGGGAGCATAATTCCGGGGATCGTAGCATAATTCCGAGGATTGAAGCATAATTCCGGGATGGGAGCATCATTCCTGAAGAGCGGAGCATGATTCTATGGATCGGAGCATAATTTCGAAGAGCAGAGCATGATTCCAGGGATCGGAGCATAATTCCGAAGAGCGAAGCATGATTCCAGGGATCGAAGCATAATTCCGAAGAGCGGAGCATGATTCCAGGGATCGGAGCATAATTCCGAAGAGCAGGAATCAGGGATCGGAGCATAATTCCGAAGAGCGGAGCATGATTCCAGGGATCGGGGCATAATTCCGAAGAGCGGAGCATGATTTCAAGGATCAGAGCATAATTCCGAAGAGCGGAGCATGATTCCAAGGATCAGAGCATAATTCCGAAGAGCAGAGCATGATTCCAGGGATCGGAGCATTATTCCGAAGAGCGGCAGACATTCTGACCGAAGCATAATTTCGATGCAGAAATTGATTCCCAGACGAAGTATAATTCCGACAGGGAAACCAGATACTCCGAGACGAAGCATGATTTCGACACGGGGTACATTCTGAGACGAAGCATGATTTCGACGCAGAGCTTGTTACTCGACTTGATTCCGAGGCGGAGCTTAATTCCGACGGGGACGTCATTGGTTGACTTGATTCCGAGTCGAAGCATAATTCTAATAGGGAGGTCGTTGGTTGACTTGATTCCAGGACGAAGCATAATTCCGACAAGGAGGTTGCTGGTAGACTTGTCCAGGGCGGGGTATAATTCCAACGAGGAGGTCGCTGGTTGACTTGTCCCCGGCACGAAGTGTCTGTGGTCGACGTTTTCCCAGCACGGAGTGTCACTGGTTTTGACGTAGAGGATGATTCCCAGGCGAAGCATATTTCCGACAGGGAAGGTAGATACTCCGAGGCGAAGCATGATTTCGACATGGGGTACATTCTGAGACGAAGCATGATTCCGCCGTAGGGGTTATTGGTTTGATTTGATTTGGGTTGATATCAGCATCGCTACACTGGAATATGGTACCAGGAGCGAATCATCATTTGCCATGAGAGGATTTGGGGATTTTGGTTTTGGTTTGGCATTAGCATCGCTACACTGGAATATGGTACTATGAGAGAATCATCATTTTTCATGAGGAGATTTTCCTCATTCCCAGTTTAACGACTTAGGGGTCATATGTTCCCAGTTTAGCGACTTAGAGGTCATCTATTCCCAGTTTAAAGACTTAGGGGTCTATTGGATTGGAGTTTGGAATTTTGGGGTAGGGGCCGGCATCAGCGTTGCTAACACTGAAGCACAGGTGCCAGGAGCAATTCATCATTTGCCTTTTCCCGTTGGGGAGTGATGGCTTAGGCGACAAGTTTAGGTCCCTATCACCTAAAGCTTTTCAATTTTATGAGCCGTAAGGGTCTCATAAAGCATTTCCTCCCTACGAGTCGTAAGGATCCCGTAGGTGCGTTTTCTCCTTAGGAGTCGTGGGGACTCCCAAGTGTGTTTTTCCTTTGTGGGTCATAAGGATCCCATGAAGGTGTTTTCTTACGAGTCGAGAGGATCTCGTAAGGTTTGTTCTCCTCATGTATTGTGAGGACACATGAGTAGGTCTTCCCTAAAGGAGCATAATTCGGAGGCCGGAGACCGGCCGCGTTTCTGGTGATTGCAGTGCGGTATGGGTATGATGAGAATTATTTGAGCACGTGGATTGTATACGGTAGTCAACTTGGGGACCAACCGTAGGGCTGGAAGAATTTTGGGAAATTTTCGACGTCTGCATCGCTGCACTGGAATATGGTACCAGGAGCGACTCATCATTCACTGTTGGGGATTTGAGTTTTGGACGGCGTTTGCATCGCTGCACTGGAATATGGTACCAGGAGCGACTCATCATTCGCCGTCTGGGGATTTGAATTTCGGTTGGCGTCTGCATCGCTGCACTGGAATATGGTAACATGAGCGACTTATCATTCGCCATTTTTTTTGCTCTATCATTTCAGCTTTTCTTATCGTGAAGGTCGCGATTGCCCTATCATTTCGGCTATTTATTCGCGGTTGCCCCATCATTTCGGCTTTATTTTCATCTTTATTTTTACTCGTTGATTTTTATTGTGAGTTGCCCCATCATTTCGGTTTTATTTTCATATTTATTTTTACTCGCTGATTTTTATTGCGAGTTGCCCCATCATTTCGGTTTTATTTTCATCTTTATTTTTACTCGCTGATTTTTATTGCGAGTTGCCCCATCATTTCGGCTTTTCTTTTTTTTTTTACACATTTTTTTTTACATTCCCAGTTTAACGACTTAGAGGTCGATTATTCCCAGTTTAATGACATGGTGGTCAGTTCTTTTTAGAGAAAAACAGATGTCTGAGAGAACCAGATTCCCGAAGGACTTCAGTCTCCGTTTGTATGAAATTGGCGGTCGCAGCTTGACTGTTTATTAACACGCCTTTAGACAGTTCTATCTCTCCCGCCTTGTATTGCTTTTCGACCCAATCTTTGAAGATGAAGCAGTCCTCAATGGCATGGCCTATCACTCTGTGATGGGGGCAGTATTTGGGGCCGTCAGTCATATGCGCTTCTTGTGGTCTTTTTGATTCTGGCAATTGTAGACCGTTCCTCAGGGCGTTTTTGAATATTTTACAGATTTTGTCCCTTCTGAAGGAATATACCTTATCCAGCTTCTCTTCAGTGGAGATTCTCCTCCCTCTCCGAACACTGGCCTCCGAGGCTGGTTGGCATTAGGCCCGCCCATCCCTCGCTTATTTCGGTTAGCCGAAGTGTTGAAAGATTCAGTATCGTCGGAATTTCCGCCTTTGCGATTTTCGTCTTTTCGGTTTCTCCAGGACCTATTGTTATTTTGGGAGTCAGAGGAGGACTCCTACTTTGAGCGTTCCAACATATGGACTTTCCTGGTCAGCTCTTGAAATGTTTTGAGACCGGCGGTGCATAGAAACGGGGCCATCCAATTGTTGAGATTTCCGACGAGGAGACTGACAGATTGGTCCTGCTCTATCGGCGGTTCGCATTTGACGGAGAGATTGCGCCATCGGGTTATAAAATCCGTGCCGCTTTCGTTGTTCTTTGGCTTGGTCCTTACGAGGTCGGCGATGGTGATCTTATCGCTGACACTCATGAACCTTTGTCGAAACAAAGATTCCATTTAGATGAAAGTGGTAACGGAGCCATCCGGTATGCTCGCGTACCAGTCAAAAGCGACATTGGTCAAGCTATTAATGAACTGGCAGAGGAGAAGCGCATCATTGCCCCCATTATTCCCACATGAAGCTTTAAAGTGGGCGATGTGCTGATTCGCATTTCTCGTCCCATCGAATCCTCCGAATTTAGGCATGATATAGCCGCTGGGAAATTCTACCAGATCATACTGAGCAGGATATGGTCTCCCGCTACCGCTAACATCTTTTTGCGCTTCGGCTTCAGCTACCAATGTTTTGACTATGTTGGAAACCAAATCCATGATTTGATTTTGAGTTAGCGGGCTACTGTCATCGGTAGCCAAGACATTTCCCGAGATAGGATGCGACTGACTTTCATGCGGTGCGCCCACTTTTGGATTTGAGGGAATAGGCATCAACTGTCTCGGGACACCGTTTCCCGGTTCATGAGCAGAGCCATGCGCCTGATTGGGCGGCTGAGAGGCAAGTTGGGTCGTGAGCTGTAAGACGACATTTGTCAAGTCGTCAATTTTTGAGTAGAGCTTGGCCATCTCCTTGTCTTTGCTTCTGAGCTATTTTCGGAGCTCTTGGAGAACTTGCTGCTCCGCGTTCTTGGGACGGAAGATTGGCTCATCTTCACTTTCCGAGCCCGACTCCTCATGAACCGAAGGATCTCTCTGCTTATCAGCCTCACTGGAAGGGTTTTCATTACCTTCCAGAGGAGGCTGGTCTTGGAAAGTAGCATCCACATTCATACCAAATTGGATTTGAGATGTAGTGGCCCCATCCTTGCTCTTGCTGCGAAGGTTGTCGCTAGGACGCGTGCCCACCATGTAGACGGTATGGATAACACATCCAGCCATCCTTTCATCACTGGCAACTGGTTTCGCGGAGCGGTCCGGGCTTTGGAAATTCATAAATTTTAACATGGCCAGAGCCCTAGCTCTTTTGTTGGCTCTGTATCTGAGCAGCTTCTGCCTCAGTTTCTATGCCTTGAGCGCTTGGCAGGCTTCTGCTCTTCAGGAAGCCACCATAGGCTGAGTGATGGGGAGGCTTGAGAAGACATCCGCCTGCGTGTCTGTCGAAGGTATCTCCTGGGTTTTCCCGCGACGTCTGGCAACTTCTTTTGTTCTGACGACTTTGCCCTCAGCTGGGGTCATGGAGAGTCGTTTGAACACCTACTCGCGTTTAGGTTGGGGCGCCCTCGAGATCACCACATTTGGCCTCTTTCCTTTCGAGGCCGGTTTGTCGGTTACTGGAGCTTGAAGAGCAGGGACGGCGTTAGCTGGCACGAACAGAATAGAGTCAAATGGTAGCGGTGGCTCCTCCCACTGTCGTCCGAGACTGGCCGGAAGGACCGTCCTGGCGTCCATCTTCATCGTGTAGGAGATGGGAGCTGTGTCGAGAGCTGAGTTCATCTTTGGAGACATTGTTGAAATTTTTTTTTTTGCTTGAGAGACTGCACGAAAGAGCATCATTTTAGTATAAATGTAGATATGTATGTTGATTGAGTTCACATGAATGTTTAAACCGAAATATGGGAGGAGAAATTGGGTCCCACCGGGCATGCCAGAATCTTTAGGGTGTTTTTCGTCATCCTATTGAGATGGGAATACGCGCGCGCTTGTCAGGCGCACTACAAATTCCCCCTGCCTAGGGTAGGCTGGGGTTTATTGATTGTGGGGATCCGAATCTCCGGCGGCCGCGGACTAAGCTGCCGTTAATTACCCCTCGCCTTTGGAGCGAGAGAACCTCCGATTGACGGGTCAAACATGTCATGCAAATTCAATGTGTAGCGTTGTGTTTTGAAGGGGTTTTGGATATATCAGGAGCCCCGCAGAGTTTTTACGGGTGTACCGCTACCCGAATAGCGGGTTGGGGGTCAAGGGGGCTAGCAACCCCCTTGTGGGTTGCGGGGCAGCGCCCCGTTAGAATTTTTTTTTCTAACAGGGACAGTGTCATGGAGTGTGTGTGTGTGTGTGTGTACATATATATAAGAAAGGGAAAAAGCATCCAAAGGACGCGTGGGGGCCAGTGCCTTACGTGCGTAGCACACAGGCGCTGGGCGCTAGCGTGCTGGGCCCTGGGCGCCGGCGCCCCATGTGCTTGGCACGCGGGCGCTGGGCGCCGGCGCCCCACGTGCTTGGCACGCGGGCGCTAAGCGTCAGCAAGAAAAGGGACCTGGTCCCTGCACTGGGAGTTATGCTCCCGATTTGACTTATGGAGTTGAATTCCTGACAGAGATTAATTTAGGGAGTTGAACTCCAATAGATCTTGAATGGAGTTAAACTCCTAAAAATATTTAAAAATCATCAAAGGGGGCTGCTTTGTTTCTCCCTTTTGGCCTCGGATATTCCCAAGATGGGATTTCTGGAGATGGGTCTCCTTCTTCCTCCTCTGTTGACCGGATCTTGGAGAACAAGAGGGGGGTGAGATTTAAAAATCTTCCCTTTTTGAGATCTAATGGAAGATCCGAGCTCCCTTTGGTGGGTTTTGTGGCGGAAAACTATTTATTTTTGGAAAAGGAAGAGTAAAACTCTTGATTTAATTGAAGAAGCTTTAGAACCTTGAGGAAGGAGAAAGAGGCACAAAAACCCTAGAGTTTGAGAGAATGAAAAGTTCTCCTTTATTTCATCATCATGTTGCCTTATATAGGCTTACACATTTACTATAGCCTCTTGGGCTTTACAAAATGGTATTTTACCCATCCAATGTCTCATGTGCTCATTTCTTTTGCACATAAGTCATGGACTTTACAAAAATTTGGCTTTATGCCCATTTTGCTTACATTCATGCATAAAAAAATTACATTAAAATTATTTATTACATGATTTTTTTATTTCGGTATGGGAGAGGCCGGCCGCGGGGCTCGACTTGGGCATGGGCCCACCTGCTTGGGCTTGGGCCCGTTTATTTGGGGTTGACCTTGACTTTGACTAGGTCAACTGGGGTGCAAATTTTGACCCCAATAGACACGCACCCAAACTGGGTAGCGTGTATGTATTGATTATAGAAAATTCAATGCCGCAACGAGAAAAGACCACTTCTCTCTACCTTTTATTGACCAGATGTTAGAACGATTAGCTGGACATGAATATTATTGTTTCATAGACGGATACTCTGGCTATAACCAGGTCCCTATTGCCGAAAAGGATCAAGATAAAACCACATTTACTTGGCCTTTCGGTACTTTTGCTTATAGACGCATGCCCTTTGGATTATGTAATACTCCCGCTATATTTCAACGGTGTATGATGGGGATATTCTCGGACATGGTCGAGAATTTTCTAGAGATTTTCATGGAAGATTTTTCGATATTCGGGGACTCTTTTGATGATTGCCTATCTCATCTTGACGCAGTTCTTATTCGTTGTAAAGATAAGAACTTAACTTTGAATTGGGAAAAATGTCATTTCATGGTCCAAGAGGGTATTGTGCTTGGACATGTCATTTCACGGAAAGGCATTGAGGTCAACATAGCTAAATTAGATGTCATTCATAACCTTCATCGTCCCAAATACGTCAAAGATATACGATCTTTGCTTGATCATGCAAGATTTTATAGAATATTCATTAAGGATTTTAGCAAAATTGCCAGACCCTTAACTCTTCTCTCGGCCAAGGATACCACATTTCACTTTGATTCGGATTGTGAGGGTGCTTTTGAATCACTTAAAAGATCTCTCGCTATAGCATCCGTTCTATCGTCTCCCGATTGGAACCACCCGTTTGAGCTAATGTGTGATGCATCAGATTTTGCTGTTGGTGCAATCTTAGGACAGCACATTGATAAGATACCACATGTGATTTATTATGCAAGTAAGACCTTGAATGATGCCCAAATTAATTATACAACTGCCGAGAAAGAACTCTTGGCAGTTGTATTTGCGTTAGAAAAAATCAGGCATTACTTGATTGGCTCACCGATTGTGGTTTACACTGATCACTCCGCCTTAAAATATCTTTTATCGAAGAAGGATGCTAAAGGCAGGTTAATACGTTGGATCCTATTATTACAAGAATTTGATCTTGTCATTCGAGATAAGAAAGGATATGAAAACGTAGTAACCGACCATCTTTCACGCATCTCTTCTTCACCTATTGTGACCTTGACAACTAACGACTCTTTTCCGGACGAACAGCTCTTGACCGTATCCTGTGAACCTTGGTTCGTGGATATTGTGAATTATCTTGTAACGGGACTTATTCCTAGCGATTGGTCTAAACAAGACAATTATCGATTTCTATCCCAAGTAAAGTATTTTTACTGGGATGAACCTTATTTGTTTAAGTATTGTCCTGACCAAATCATTCGCAGATGTGTCTCCAATGATGAATTCAAGAGTGTTTTGACTTTCTGTCATGATCAGGCATGCGGTGAACTTAGAAGGGGAGAGCAAATTGAACAAATGACCTTGGTCACTTTGGTCCACGTAAAACGGCGGAGAAGGTTTTGCAATGTGGTTTTTACTGGCCTACATTATTCAAAGATGCATTTGACCATTGCAAAACTTGTCCATGGTGTCAACACACGGGTCGGATTTCTCGGAGAAATGAGATACCACTTCAACCGATCTTGGTTGTTGAAATTTTCGACGTTTGGGGTATTGATTTTATGGGTCCTTTTTCCAACTCTTTTGGGAATTTGTACATCTTGTTAGCGGTTGATTACGTCTCGAAATGGGTGGAAGCAATTCCATGTCACACTAATGACAACAAGGTTGTCATTAAGTTCTTTAAAGAAAATATCTTTTCGCGATTTGGACACCCTCGCGCTATCATTAGCGACAACGGGATGCATTTCTGTAATCGATCTTTCGAGACTTTGATGCGGAAATATGCAATCAACAACAAACTTTCCACGTCCTATCATCCCCAAACAAACGGGCAAGCTGAGATTTCAGATAGGCAAATCAAACAAATTTTGGAGAAAACAGTTTCTAAAAACCGGAAAGATTGGTCAGCCAAATTGACGGATGCTCTTTGGGCATTTCGTACCGCCTATAAGACCGATCTTGGTATGTATCCTTACCGCCTAGTGTTTGGAAAGGCTTGCCACCATCTTGTCGAGATTGAACATAAAGCAATATGGGTCATTAAAGAACTTAACTTCGATTTAAATCAAGCCTGCAACTTTCGGAAGATGCAATTAAATAAGCTAAGTGAACTCCGCGATGAAGCTTATGATAATGCGGTGATAGTAAAAAATCGGACTAAGGTATTTCACGATAAAAATATTTTGAGAAAAACTTTTACCTCGGGACAACAAGTCCTACTTTACGATTCTCATCTCCATCTTCATGCGGGTAAACTAAAATCTCGTTGGAAAGGACCATTTGTGGTGCAGTATGTCTACCCGCACGGGGCAGTTGAAGTTGAAAATAGAAAAAATGGTACAATTTTTAAAGTGAATGGGCATAGATTAAAACCGTATTTTTCCACTGACCCCGCGGAGGAGCTCCTGTTTTTACAGGAGCCGATTTATCATAACTAAATTTCCTCCGCCTCACCTCTATGTCTCGATAATATTGTCTCATCTTATGATTGGAGGTGAGTACTAAAAAATAAGTTTGGGGGAAGAGTTCACTTTCAAATATACTTGCCCCCGTTAATAACTTTTCCTCCCAAGTCTACAGATTTTTGAGATTTTAAAAGATGACAACAGTGAGGATACTGCTGTAAACAGGTTTGGGGGAGGTTTGTGCTTATTTACGCATACTTTGCATTACACATTGCATAAGCACAAAATTTTCAAAAATTTTATTTTATAATAAAAGATTAGAAAATGAATAATTACATTTAAAAGATTGGAAGAATTTAAGAAAACCAAGAAAGTTAGATATTTTCTTAAACGAAACTAGTAATAAGTAGTTATGAGTCGTTGTCCCAAAGGTTAGTAAGATGAAGGAAGTCACTAATCTGAGGATAAAAATAAGTCTGAAAAATAGTTCTTATTCTGGAAGCCAAACATCTAAATGTTGATACCCTACTATACGCACTTATACACGTCTTGAAACTCGGGATAGTAGAGGATACCTTGAAATGCTCTTGTCTAAAAGCCAAAGTACGAAGAAAATAATAAATGAAGTATAAAAGTATAAAATGGTGAATAAAAAAATGAACACTGGTTTTGTAATCACCAAGGCAGCATAAAAAAATATAGTAAGGGTGCTTCATCACCTAGTGCCTTAGACCAACTGGTTTGGGAGTCACTGCTAAGCCTTAGGTGTTGCAAGACGAGGAAATTGCTAATTACACCTAATATGTGAGCACATTTAGTAATCGGTCGGTTAGTACCTCAAGAAGTATTAACGGTCACATGAAGAATGTGTAAGCAATTCCATCTAAAATATTCATCGACTAAAAAGTACTGAGGTGGATGGACAAGAGTATGATAGCTTGAATTGAATTCTCCGAGTGTAAGGATGTCCTTTACACACATGTAAGAGTATATGATCGGTGTTTGAAAGAAAGGTAGGGATGAAGAATAAAGGCGATATTTTATTGAGGGATGATGTGATTTCTAACATCTTTTCATGACTATTAAGATAGGGCTCATGACAATCGAAAAGCTAGTGTAGTTGGAACTCTAATTTTCAAGTTTTTTCTTTTATAATTCTTATTTTTATATGTAACTTTCACAGTCTTACTTTTATTATAGGATTTTGTGGGTGCAATCCGCTGAAAACCCTCAGGAGACAACACTCCTCCTACTAAGGACTCCTAGAGGTTTAAAGGCTTGTTGCACGTGCTCAGTGTAATCGTGTTGTCTACGAAAGTGTGCTAGTTAGTTTTTCTTTTTCTTTCTATTTTTTCCTTCTCTTGAATAAAAGAAGCTTGCTCGAGACGATCAAAATCAAGTTTGGGGTAATTTGTTCGGTCGAAAATATTGCAATCTTTAACATAACAATTTCCTCACTTTTCTATTCATCTAAGGATATTTGTTATAAATATAACATGTATTACAAGTTCGTCTGGAAAATATCAAATACCACGTTATACATTATAATCAACATTTTGGAAGGAAATTGTGTGTTTATTATTTCACGCATGATATTATATATTTCAACATTCTTCATTGAGATTTTTGCGCAGAAAATTATTTCAGGACAGATATCGGAATCGCAAATTCGCCGACAAAATGCAGCAAATCAAAAAGTTAAATTCTGGTAGAGATTCAAAAGAGATAAAATGATTCCAGATATCAAATATAAACCCAGAGATCAACACAAGAAGACAGAAGAATTTTGAAGCCATAAACTCTCCAAACGGCCGCGGATCCGCGGCCGAGTCAGGCCGATCCGCCATGAATCTGCGGCCGCGTTGGTGGCTCTGGTGACGATACTTTTCCAGAAGCTTCATCTCAACTTCCTAGCTTGCTGAGGACGCTCCATTGTAACAATCTTGTTCTGGAAACTTCCCTACAACAACCTAACTTCTTGAGGAAGCTTGATAACTACCTTATTCTAGAAGTTTCCCTACAACTACCTAGTTTCTTGGGGAAGGTTGACCTAGCTTCTAGTGGAAAATTGGTGAAGGGTTATATAAAGTATCTAAGCCTTCATTTTGGGCGTTACTCAATATTTAGTTGAATAATTCATTACACAAGTTGAGTGACACAACTTGTAACTCCAATTCAAGATCAAGATCCAAAATCAAGAATCGTTGAGAACAATATCGAGCGACGACATTCAAGATCTTTTACGCAAAGCTGATCATCATCAAGAGCACGAGATCCTCGACGGGTCCAAGTCTCACGGAGATCGAGCAAAGCAAAATTCGACGAAATAGTTAGCTCTTCAAGGGAGCGATCGAGAGCAATTCTTATAATCTCGGATTGAAGGGAAGTGTAATTAGAAGTTGATTAATAAAGGAGATCATTTTTTAATTCTTGCTTTCTTTAAGTTTTCGCATTATGAAATCTTTGTTTGTTAATTCTTCCATTTTCATGATGCATGAGTAAAATCTCCGCTTGCTAAGGATTCAAAGAAATTTGGTAGATCAAATGGTGAGGAAATCCTAAACTCATCTTAAGTCTTATGAGAATTATGAACTTTAGGAAAAAGAATCGTCAACGACCAAATTTGGAGCGAGATCACTGTTCTTGATAATTTTGTTGCAATTTGGGATTAAATGAGTGATGATTTTCTTTGCTAAAGGCTAGATGTGAATGATGATCAATGAAAAGACAAGAGATGGTGAAGGAGAAAGCCTAGTTTCTTCAATAGATCCCTAATCTTCATTCATCGCCATCGTTCTAGCTATAATTCATCAATAGATAAGATGATTCATTTTTAGTATTCATCATTGCTACTAATTCCTATCGAATCCTACAAGATATTCTTCAATTTTCTTGATAACTAAAATTGATATTGGACACTTTCTTGATTACTAAATCTTAAACTCTTCCTTGATTCTCTTGAAATGATAAACTCAATTAAATTTTGAAATCTTTTTTTCTTGAATTTTCTTTTCGATTTTCTTTCGACTCAACTAAAGCAAGAACAAATAAATACACGAATCTCATTGGACGACCTGTACTCATTAACGAACTGCATCGACACCGTTATTGATTGTGGTTATAAATTCTTTGATTGTGATTATACTTTTCATTCAATCGGATTTTTCGAACCAATCATTGAGTCTTATAATTCTTATGTTATATTTCTTAGGTTTCCATGCAGAACTGACCTGCATGGGCCACCAACAGAACCTATCACGTCCCGCTTCCCGGTATACGGATAAGGAGACGTGACTAGGCCCGCAACGTATTTACTCAGAAGTAAACACGCTAAGCGTAAATAAGCAATATAATAAATGTACACAAGAAAGACATGAGATGTAAATGAACAATAACTTTTTATTGATTAAACATTGTTTACAATACAACTGGAAAGTAAATACAATACTGGAAAGCGATGCCTAAACAATGGCATGAACTGAAAGTAAAAGTATATACAAGTGAACTGGAGCTCGGGGTCCTCGATGAACTCTCAAGTCTTCTGAGCTGGGCTCGATCTCCAAAGAGTCGGGTCCTCCTGACAACATTCCAAAGAAAGAATAGAAAAGGGATGTCATCAGCGAACAATCGCTCGGTAAGTCCCAAGAGGCAGAGAAGAATAGACAGAGAATAGAACATGTAAAATATAAAAGATTATGTTCGCTATACAAACGTAGTTGTTTGTAGCTTGGTACATAAGATATTAGTGTTTACGAGAGGAGTCCAACTATTCTGTGGACTAAGGTAACCCGTAGTACAAGGCTCCGTCAAACCCCACAGAACAACAGCAATGGATGTTTAGTTACGTTTTTTAATGACCATCTCGTGCCACTTTTAACACATTCCATACCAATCTACCCCTTAAAAACCCCGTAATGTATATTATGTTGTTTACTATAAGACTTGTCAAAATCATGATATCAATTGTTCATGTAAACGGATAAGGATGTAAACGGATAGTCATGTGATCAAGTCAATGTATATCCATAGTTCGGTCAGTTCAAATTATATTGATATAGATGGTATTCTGGTATTCATGTTCAAGTTCCAGTATATATGGGTTCATGATGTATTGGAGTTATATTTAAATTGTTTTCAAGTATGGATTATTTTCAGATTGGACTGAGACTCAAATTGAGTTAGACACTTTAAATAGAATTTGATTTCTGAATTAGGTTTTGGAGTTATCGGTAACTGCTGTACATGGACGACAGAATTTGTGACTTTTTCCAAGCCAATTACCATTGATAACCTCGTTGTAGTTTCTTACCTTAAATAGGCAAACGCCCACTTTCTCCGGCTCCTTAAGGCTCAAGAGAATTGATCTTGCTTAAACATATATTTACTAGGGTCCTTATTATAAATTAATAAACTTGGGGGGTTTTATGAAAAATAGTTTTGATAAACTTTCAAAATAAACCTCAAGTATTTATTTATCATATTTAGGGTTTTCATGGATGTAGTTTTTAAAAATGAAGTATTCTAATGATTATAAACCTAGATTGAATAGTATAGGGTATTTTAGTGTAAATTGGAATTGTGATAGTATATTCATGAAATTTGTGATTCCTTTGTTTAGAAAACATGGAATTTATTATATATATTTAAAATAAATATTTTGATGATATATATATATATATATAATTATTAAAAATAGAATTTATTTATTAAATAGAAAATCACGTTTTCTTAAAAATTGTATTAAGAATTCCATCGAGATCGGATGCTTCGTAAGGAGGTCTTCATCTCGCTCTGCTAGTCCCAAAGATGTGCGATAATCCGCACCATCCAAATTGGGTTCCCCAAAATGGGTTGTAGATGCTTAATTGCAAGGAATTTAATTAAAACAATTTAAAGAATACGGTTTTTAATAGTTTATGGTATTTTATTGTAAAATTGTATTTATCCCACAAAAATTGTATTTATCCCACAAAAATATTGTTCCAAAAACTATCGTGCTATGTCATGATGAGTGTTGTGATGAGGTAGGTCATTACCTCGTGAGTTTTCTAAAGGTAATATAAGCAAATATAATGAAAGATGTCGAATAGAAAGTTGTGGTATTTAACCGTAAAAGTGAAATAAAAGTTGCATAACATGGTATTTTAAATTGAAACTTGTTCTCAATATTGGTTTATGGTTGCTAAACAATATATAAAGAAATGGTTGATTTGTTATTAAGAAAAGTTGGTTTTTTTTTAACAAATTAGAATCGAATGTCAGATTAACCTCACTTCCGACGAGTTTTGAAAAGAGAACTTTTTGAGAGGTGAAAAGGAAAGAAGAGAAGGGACTTACGGTTTGAAAAGAGAGAGGGGAGATATGGGAAGGGTTTGAGAGCTTCATGGAGTCGCGGTGTCGCCGGTTTTTCCCGAGTCGTCGCCGGAAGATGACCTTGGGCTAACTCTACTTGTACAATTAATTTGACTTGGAAAAATTTGAGAGTTTTGACAATGGATTTCAGAATGGAGAGGGATAGAGTGGGGGGTTGTATTTATAGGATAGAATTAGGGTTTTGTGAGTGAAGAGAGAATTAAAATGTATTAAAAATAGAATTAAAGATGTGAATTAACACTCTCTGGATAAATGTAGAAAAATCAAACAATATGGAAGTAATGGGGTAGGCCAAGAAGTGTAGTGTTAAAAATTTGGAGGCATTTCCTACGGGGGGACTGGCGCCACCGGCCCTTTAGCTAATCTCGCCGGCCATTGGGTGAAGGTGGGTGGTTAGATGAATGCCACGCGTTCCCTTTTGTTTATATAGCATATTCTCCATGTTTATTTAATCTGACTTTTCATTTTTACATGTATTGCACGTGTAAACTTTTGGGCTTCCAAAAAGTTTAAAAGAAAAATCATTAAAAAATATTATGTGGCTGGGGGATTTGAACACAGGGGCTATGTCACAATAGTACAAGGCTTTACCAATGAGCTAAAAGTGCTTTCTTGCTGTTGTTAAACAAATTAAATACTTATAGCATACTCAGGTTTGCAAATATTCCATTTAGTACTTTAATTTTAAACAAATTTCTGTTCATTAAAAACAGAGTCGTTACAATCGGGGTGTCGAGCTGTCCGGCACCCAGCGGGTCATGGAATCATTCACTGCATGCGGGTCGTGGTTGTCGGATTTGGCATGCCGGCATTCAGTGACGCTGGGATGAGCTTGAACGAGATCGAGGGCCTGGGCGTGCCCCTCTGCCCTTCTGCGAGCGTCGTTATCCCGGGAACGGGGAACTGCGGCTTGATGGGTAGGGCCCGCTTCTTGAACGCGGACTAGCGCATCCACCATAGCTGTGAGTCTGTCAATCCGAGCGGATAATGTGCCGATGACGTTAGGAGGGGGAGTAGAACCGCTCCCGCCTCTGTAATGGAGGGTGGGGCGGTTCGCATTGGGATCATCGCGATTGTCGCTCGCTATCGGGTCGAGGGCGGAAGATCAACTTTATGGGTGGAGAAGCTTCTGGAGTTTCCTACAGATAGGGCCAACTGATGGAGGTTGTGATCTCCCTCAGATGTTGTCATCCGTCGATTTGGTGCGAGTGGCTTTATGCAGATGAGATTTGATTTGAGGGTTAAGTGTGTGGATCTTGATGGGTTGGTATTGTCGCCCAGCTATCTGCAAAGGAAGTCTTGGGGTGGGCAACCACCGTAGGACCCTCCGACGATCAAGTTAGTCCCGTGGAATAAGAGCAGAGTAGCGGCGTATTCGAATGAATTCGAGTTACTTGAGTTGTCTGAAAGAGGGGTTCATATAGTGGCCGCGTGGAGCGAGCCAGCACGAGATTCTCGCGGTCAATTACGCCCCCTTGTTACGCCCGCGTTAATGGCGGGATCCGCTCATTAATGGGGGAACGCGCCCGCGTGGGACGCGGAAAGTGGGGCGACGGATATCTCTCTTTGTCGAGATACGCGGAGCCGTTGCAGGGGCGCTGGGGCTCCGAACTCTTGGTTGATCGGGGAAGCCGAGGAAGTTCGGTCTGCCAGATGGCTCGGAGATGAGTCGGGAGGCCGAGGAAGCTCGACCTGCCAGATGGCTCGGAAACGAGCCGGGAGGCCAAGGAAGTTCGGCCCTAGCAACAGCTCGGAGACGAGCAAGGAGGCTGTGGAAGCTCGGTTGTAGGATTGCTCGAATGTGAGCTGATGACTCATTGCTAGGCGAATATGGAAAGTATTCCGAGGAGGTCTCCGAAAGGTCGGATGCAACCTCAGAGGCGAAGAGCCGAGGAACGTCTCCGATGCATCAGGGTCATTCCAGCTCCGTAGCCCTCGGGACACGTCATCCGCTAAGTGTCGTGATCTGGGGAATTCCCACTTGTGAGCATCATCAGCAAGATTACCGCAAAGATCTATCACTAGATCAAGTCGAGAGCTGCTGTGCATTCACAGACGTGGAGCTTAAAGAAGATTCGGACTACTCCGGTACAAAGATCTTAAAGCCAATCTATTTCAAGAACAACTGAGTTCTGGTGTGCACCAACTAGCAACTCGATTCTGGACGATATGATGGCGCATGGGCAGGCTCTCTGGTTCTTGGCTGATTGAATTTAGCAAGAGTATTTTACAATGCTCTCTGGAGTTCTGAAATGAGAATGTTTTGCAATATTCTCTGAATTGAGAGCGGCGGGAATATTTTGCAATATTCTCTATGTTCTCAATTCAATTCTTCTGAATACAATTGAAATTTCTATTCAGTTCTTCTAAATAGAATCGGCAAGAACTATGAAATAGTTCTCCGTGTTCCTATATATTCAATTCTTAGAACTGTGAAATAGTTTCTGCGTTTACCAATTCTTTCACTTTTTCAGTAACTTTGGCTCTCTGGTGTGTGGGTGTGGGGGGGTGTGTGTGTGTGTATGAGAATAATGGGGGAAAGATGCCATAGGAGCAAATTTCCTCCTATGGTGTCGAAAAAGTATGCCGTCCATCGTGTTTTCCGACGATCGGCATCCATCATCTTCATCGTTATCATCAAAGATATGGGTACACCAAATTTCATGTGATTCTATAACTTTTTCACCGTTGAATTGGTGGGTTCAAAATTAACGGTTTATCGACAATAGAACTTTTTACATTGCTAAATCAACCGTGAAAAAGTTGTAGAATCACATGAAATTTGGCGTACCTATATCTTAGATGATAACGATGAAGATGATGGATTCTGATCGTCGGAAAATACGACAGAGGGCGTACTTTTTCGACACCATAGGAGGAAATCCCCTCATATGGCCTCTTTCCTCCAGTATTCTCTCTCTCTCTCTCTCGCTATATATATATATATATATATATATATATATATATAGGGGTTAATGGAGGAAAGAGGCCACAGGAGGGAATTTCCTCCTATGGCGTCGAAAAAATACACTCCCCCTCATTTTTTCCAACGATCAACACCCACCATCTTCATCGTTAACATCTAAGATGTGGGTACACCAAATTTCATATGATTCTACAACATTTTCACCGTTGATTTAGTGAGTTCAAAATTAACGGTTTACCGACAATAGAACTTTTTACATTGCTAAATCAACGGTGAAAAGGCTCTAGAATCACATGAAATTTGGTGTACCCACATCTTAGATGATAACGATGAAGATGGTGGGTGCCGATCGACAGAAAAAATGAGGAAGGGTGTATTTTTTCGACGCCATAGGAGGAAATTCCCTCCTATGACATCTTTCCTCCATTATTCTCATATATATATATATATATATATATATATATATATAAAACTCAGCCCAAAAGCCTCATCGGCTATAACTCTTTGTAACTGATGGCTAGTCTAACTGTCTCCATTCAATCATTTCGAACTGTCCAGAGTAGCCCAACAGCCCTAATACTCTTGCGAAACAACCTACGAAGCAGTCACACGAGCGCCAACGCGACGTTCACCTAGGCTGTCACGTAAGCCCTAAGCAGAAGCCGAAACCACCAGTATCACTCATGAGAAATTAACTGGACTTTTTAGTGGCAAAACATTTACAAATCAACTGAGTTACTAGAATCTTTTGTTAATATTCAAAATAAATAATATATAACATATAGTTTGAAACTCCACCCATTGTTTTTACGGAAAAAAAACACCAACAAGATCCACATTGTTAGTGTTTAATCATATATCAAAAGATTTCATCTACTATAAGAACGTGACCTGCACCGAAAAGGTGGCTGACTGGGCTTTCTCCTGGATCAAAGCAGATCCGCTCGCCGAATTCGTCGATCGAATCGGGAATCATATATCAAAAGATTTCATCTACTATAAGAATTCCATTACAACATGATTTTTTTTTATAGAATTACTGCTTAAAATTTATAGGTTGGCTATGATAAGAATTATTGCTTAGTCATAGAAGCTAAGATGATTTTCTTTGATATGCCATGATAACATATGACAACATGATTTTTTTTTTAAAACGACAGAACTCATTTACAGCGTCATGGAAACTAAGGAATACACAGTAAATTGATTTTTTTCTTCATCTTGAAATTATGTCATGCGCTTAAAATTTAGTGTTTCTTGCTGTATGCAGCGTACTGCCAAATCCTGTCATAGCATCTTGAGGTGGAAGTCTTGTTGGGCTTCTCGGTCCGATTTTTCCAGACTTTTTTTGACATCCTTGACCGTCCGAGTTCGATTAGACCGGTTGAACCCATCAAAACCATCCCTGGATACCATCCACCACCCACATGCCATCCACACGCCCCCGCCTCCTTCCTCCTCCTCCTCCTCCTCCTCGTCCTCGTCCTCGTCCTCGTCTCCCTCCTATGGCGACTTCTTCCTCCTCCTCTCTCTTCACCCCTTTCCATCCCCAAACCCGCTTTTCCCCCAAACCCAAACCCTCCATCATCCCCACCACCCGCAAACCGTCAACCACCCGGATCCGCTCCGTCCAAACTGACCCCAACCCCCCCTCCTCCCCTCCACCCCCCCACATCCGACCCGATCCACAAGTTCCTCAACCGCGAGTACAAGTACGGTTTCGTCTCCGACTTCGAGTCCTCCAAGCCCATCGCGAAAGGCCTCACCGAGCAAACGGTCCGATCCATCTCCAACCACAAATCGAAGCTGGAGTGGCTCCCCCCTTCCGCCTCGCCGCCTTCCGCCGCTTCCTCTCCCTCTCCCCTCCCCAATGGTCTGACAACTCCTTCCCTCCCCTTGACCTCGCCTCCATCTGTGATGAGCCCATGAACGGGAATACCCAGATTGCAACATGTGAGAGAGAACGTGTCATCTGTGTATACCCTCTGTCTATACCCTCTGGACCCTAGGGCTACGACGGGGAAGTCATTGCGATACATTATGAATTTTTCTTGGGACTCGCAACGTGTGGCACTCGACCTTTCGGAGAAGCCTCCTCATATGCACTTAGATGGCCGGGTATCCTCGGCCTCCTCGCTCGACTCCAAGCAGATACTGAGCTGAGACACCTCGGTCTCCGCGTATCTCGTCAGAATGAAATTTTCGCCGTCCACATCCCGCATCCCATGCTGGCACGCTTTTCCGTTAACGAGCATATCTCGCTATTAATGGGCGTGTCCCGCCATCAATGCGAACGTGCTGTAAGGACGTAACGGACAACGGGAATCTCGCGCCGGATTGCCCTCACACAACCGCTATATAAACCCACTCTTCCAGACGATTCGGTTAAGTCAAAATCAATTCCAATATGCCGCTATCCTGCCTTTATACCTCGGTGCTTACTTGATCGTCGGTCCTACGGTGGTTATCATCCCGGGACTTTCCTTGCGGATAGCTCGGCGTCAACAACCACCCATTGAGATCCAGGCGTCCAATTTTCACATTCAATCTCTACCGCCCAAGAGCGTTTGCAGCAAGATCGACGGAGGTTAACATTTGAAGGAGATTTCAACCTCCATCAATCTCCTACTTCTCCGAGTGCAAGCCCAAGCTCGCCAGCCTCGCCGACGCCGATCCCAAGCTCATCGAGACTTGCAAGAGGCTCGGCATCCGCCTCACCGAGCAGGAGCGCCTCGCCAATGCTGCCATGGACGCCGTTATCGACTCCACCTCCATCGCCACCACCCACCGTGAAACCCTCATGAAGGCCGGCGTCATCTTCTGCTCCATCTCCGACGCAGTCAAGGACTACCCCCACCTCGTCCAGAAATACCTTGGGAAAGTCGTCCCGATAAGTGACAACTACTACGCCGCCCTGAACTCCGCCGTCTTCAGTGACGACTCCTTCTGCTACGTCCCCAAGAACATGGTATCGCCGATGGAGATATCGACCTACTTCAGGATCAACAATAGGGAGTGTTCCCCTCCGAACGGCGGCCTAGACTTCGCGTCTGTGCCTGAGGTTCGGGGCAGATGCTATTTGATTTATAGCACCGTGTATCAGGGGTTTAGACGGATGCGGCCGATGTAGCAGACTTCGTCAGATTCCCCCTCAGGGTGAGGGGTTTTTGATTGTGGGAACGCTCCTCCCTGCAGGCGCAAGCCCCTGCAGTTAATTACGCTACCGCATCGCGGTAACAACTTTCTCCTTCTCCAGAATTTCACTTCGTGTCGTGTATGTTTGTTTTGTTTGTGGTTGCCCGTGGATTGTATGCGGAGACTGAGTGATGTCGTCGCCCGTAGAACGTGGATTAGTCCAAATCCGTATTTGCTTAGATTTGGGTTTGGTGTTTTTAGTTTAAGGATGCATTAGTCACGTTGCGTCTAAGATCGACTTAAACGTTCGTTAAGGATATGTTAGTCCTGTTTTAGACTAAGATCAACTTAACGTAGTGATTAATTTAATGTATGGCCATCGGGACTCGTCACCTCTCTGACGTCGTCGAAGGATTACAACGACATGTATCAGAGGAGCTCGGAGATGTATCCTCGAACCAGAGTTGATTGGGAGTTTTATAATCCATTTGAATGTTTAAGGATACGTTAGCCGTGTTTGGGGCTAAGATCAACTTAAACGGGACCGTTTAGATCCGGCAAAAGAGCGTTTGGAGGCTCTATTGTTTCAGTTTAGGGACGTAGTGGTCCGTTTTCCAGTTTAGGGACGTGGTGGTCCGTCGCCAGTTTAGGGACGTAGTGGTCCATCGCCAGTTTAGGGACGTGGTGGTCCGCATTCCAGTTTTGGGACGTGGTGGTCCGTATTCCAGTTTAGGGACGTGGTGGTCCAATATTAGTTTAGGGACGTTTCGGTCCAATATTAGTTTAGGGACGTTTCGGTCCATGGTGAGTATATGGTCGTTGGGACCCGTCACCTCTCTGACGTCGTTGAGGAATTACAACGATGGATGTCAAAGGAGTTCGGAGATATACCCTCGTACCGTATGTGGATTGATTTAGGAGAGCCATTTTGCTCAGTCAATGTAATTTAAGGACTTATGGCCATGATTGGGCTAAGTCCAGTTGAAAACGTCTAACATTTATTCGCTTTTGCATTGCATCTCTTTTTATTTTATTTAGGCTTTGCCCAAGAAAAAAAAGAAGAAGATGCAGAGCATCAATTTGTTTTGGGCTCTGCCCTTTATAAATGATGCAAAGCATCAATTTCATTTGGGCTCTGCCCTTTTTATTGCTTTGCAATTTATTTTGGCCTGCTAGGTCTTTTTGATTTGGGCCTGACCCTTCAAGTAATGCATTGCATTTATGCAAAGCCCCAGAATCTTTTAGATTCAAGAACAGAAGTGCAATGCACTATTTTTATTATTTTTATTTATTTGTTGAAGATCATTGATCTTTTTCTTAGATCAATGATCTATTCCTAAGAGAATTCTCTCTTCTTTTAAAGGTTTTTACCTTCTTTTTTGTGTTTTCAAGGAGTTCTCAAGAGTTCTCTTCTTTCTTCTTTTTTTTTAAAAACCAGATGATCCTTTGAAATGAGGTCTGGGGTCCTTTTTATAGTGCTCAAAAATTAGTTAAATTTGTTCAATAAATCTTTTCCTGAGTGATTTGGGGAATTTTCCCCACCGTTGGATCTTTGATCCAAAGGCTCCTGCCTTATACAAGAAAATCTTTTTGTTTTAACAAGATTTATTCTGTTTTGCGCAACTCTCCCAGTGAGTGACACGTGTAGCGCAGTGAAGCGCTTGCGCAACAGCGATTGCGCAACTGCGCAGACACGTGTCGTGCAGTGAAGCGCTTGCGCAACAGCGCTTGCGCAACTGCGCAGACACGTGTCGCGCAGCCGTGCGCTTGCGCAGTTGAGTGTTGCTTATGTTTTTTAAAGAGCCTTGCTCTGATCGGACATACCGCCTTGGGCGTTGTGCTGCCGTGTCAACTTCTGACATGTGGCGTTTTGCGCGCAGCGCACGGGAACCGAAGCGTTGCTTCAAAATTTGAATTTTCAAAATTCAAATAGAGCCTTGCTCTAATTAGGGGAACAAATGCCCCCCCACCGTTGCGCTCACGTGGCGCGCACGTGAGTGCAGCGGTGGCAAGACTCCGACCATTGGATCATGGAGGTCAGGCGAAGAGACGCAGGCGTCTATAAATGGGACCCTTGGTCCTTAAAATTTTTTTTACCGTTTCCAGAACTTTGATTCAGAGCCTTGCTCTTGCTTAAAAAAAAACTCTCAGAGCCTTGCTCTTGCTTCTTCCCGAGAACTTAGAATCACTCTAGGTAAACATTTAAATTAATTTAAATTAAATTTAATTAACAGAGCCTTGCTCTCATAGATCCTTGATCTAAGGAAGACCCCTTTGGGGTTTCTTCAACAGAGCCTTGCTCTCATAGATCCTTGATCTAAAAAAGACCCCTTTGGGGTTTCTTCAACAGAGCCTTGCTCTCATAGATCTTTGATCTAAAGAAAACCCCTTTGGGGTTTCATTAACAGAGCCTTGCTCTCAGAATTCTACAGAGATCTTGTTTCTGGGTTTTAACCCATGAACAGAGCCCTGCTCATAGATCAAATGTAGATCTCCCCTCTTTTTTTTTATATAAAAAAAAGAACTCCCAAAAGTTTTCATGAATTTTTTTAAGATCCCAAAAAAAAAATTTTAATCCTTAGGAGTTATAGTTTTCATTATATCACAGAGCTAGGCTCTTTTTTTTAGGAAGTTTTATTCCCCTGAGACCAGAGTTTGACAAATGTCACTCTGTGATAGAGCTTTGCTCTAAAAGAGAAGATTTTCTCCTTGTCTTTAGGGATTTTCCCCCCAATAAGGATATTCTTTTGGGGGTCTTTTTCATTGACTGACAGTCTCATCCAATGATGGGACTGTCTCATCAAATGATGCGCCGTCATCTTGATTTTATGGGTCCCCCTTTGGTCCCCTATCCACTGTATTGTAGTGTGATGTAGGACTTTGAAATGTGAAGCATTGGAACACTAACGGTTATATATTTTTTTCTACAGGAAACATGTCTGAAGATTTGTCTTTCCTTTTCGTTCGCTCAGAAGGAGGGTTCCCACATTCGCCAGTGGACCGGGTGGTGTTTGCTCTGATTAAAGATCACGATCCCGAGTGCAAGAAACTTCACCTATGGGGAAGGTGTTACAGCCAGATCATCCAAAGCCGTCGCAGCTTTAGCTCCGCCTCACCCTCTGAGCCCATAGTTACGATCCCTTATGCGGACAAGCCCCCGGTGGAGTATGCCGTGGAGGTTAAAAATTGGAATTCCGACGACCTCCTTCAGCCTGCAATCGGTGTCATTCCGGTGCAGCCGCCGCCGGCTATAGATATCTTGGGGAGGCGAATCTGTCAGGGTGAAGCACGCTCTTGGGGACAGGCTTATAACATTGGATTGATCCCGCGGCCGCTTGCCGGATATTTGCAATGGGCCCGTTACATTTTGGCGACGAAAAGGGCTCACCTGACGACGGTTGGTTTATGCTCGGCCGTCTACGTTTCGCTTTTCGAGTATCCCTCTCCTCCGACGTGGTGGATAAAGGCCTTTATTGAACAATGGAATATCCCCATCCATACCTTCCTGATAGCGGATAGGGAAGTCTCCATCTCTTTGGAGGAATTTGCTGAGATTTCAGGTCTGCCAATGAGGGGGAAACACTACGAGGAGCTGCTTCCTCCTGACGAGTATATCTTTGCCACCAAGCAGCTGGTATTTGACTTAACTTCGGAGAATGCCATCCAGCATCAGCATCCGGGCTTGGTGAAGGTGTTGGAGATTTATGAGGAACTCCATTTGGAATCGGGCGACCGGGGCGTCAGTTTCGCGGATTTCATCGCTCGCTTTATTCGTCCGGAGTTCCTATCAGAGCAGAGCGAGAAGTTCGCTCAGCTTGTTGACCCTTTTGGTTTCGGCTTGGACCGCCGACCTGCATCGGAAAATGACTAGCGGGATTTTTATCTCCCCGGCACTGCCAGCGTCCCTTTCTCAGAGATCGCCGTTTCTGGCATGGACGAGGAGACTTTTTTTATAGGTTTCTTGGGTTTATGGCTATGTAGCTTCGCGCTTCCCATGCACCCACGCCTCATGCGGTCCTCTGTCTTTTACCCGGCGCATCGAATGGCGGCTGGTTTACAGTTATCAGTAGGGATCGCCGGGCTGGCTTACCTCTACAATGGACTTAGCGTAGCGACGGACGCTAATGAGCCTGGGGTACAGCCTGCCAACTTCCCGATGCATTATTTCACTTCTTGGATGGAGATGCATGTACAAGGGGTGTTTGGTGCCCACAAGACTCCTTCATTCTTTGAGAGATGCAGACTTCCGAGGGTCATGCGGTTAATCGGGGCTTCAATCGTGGTTGCATTCCCGCGGGATTCTAGGGGACTGCTCCTGCGTTCACATCTAGTCGGAGCGAAGATTTCTTTTGTGGATAAGGTCATCACCATAGGCTCAGAGACCACTAAGTCAGTGGTGCCGCTGCGTGATGACTTTAAGGGCGGGGCTTCTGTACTGATGGCTCGGGAAATCCTCCACCTTTACTCCATTCGGCCGGGCTACCTAGTATTTAGGCAGAATGAGACGGCTCTCTTTATGAGGTATAACCCACATCGATTTGCCCGACAATCGAGTTACAATCAAGGGATCCCAATGGAAGCCTTTCTGGAAACACCCACGGTCGGCCCAGAGGGGATAAGGAATGCGATGCATCATTTCGTCCGGCTTAATACAGGTTCCTATTTTTTTATTAGTGAGCCTAGCTGTGCCTCTAAAATAATCCATCCATATGTAGCATGGTATGCGCATGCTATGGGTCCAATCATCTTAATGGAGAAACGCCTGCTGGTTGACCGTAGGGATGCGCCTCCCGGCGGTGATCGCAAGGCTCCCTTGCAGCCAAGGATCCAGGTCACCCTCCCGATAAAAGATGCCGGAGCTGACCTACCACGCGTGTTGAGCCCCCCGCGTGGATTGCCATTGCCTACCACGGTGGGTGCACCACCGGCGCCCCGTGCTCCCACAAAGACGGTTAAAGTGGTATCGCCAGGGTCTGGCGCAGGAGTGGATATCGGGACTCGCCGCCCTAAAGTGACTGCCAAGCGCAAAGCTACTCCGGGTGGATCTAAAGCTGGCGGACAGAAGAAGAAGAAGAAGTCCACCCTATCCCTCGATGCGATCCTTAGCTTAAAGCCTGCGGCTCCTCCCGCCGAGGCCATATGTGAATACGGAAGCAACGAGGGTTTCTTGGTAGACCCTGCGGACACCAATTTGGCTGCCGCCATTGCAGCTTCGGAGCGATCGGCGAGGCTCGAAGCGATGCTAAGTAAACTCACTGAGTCAGGTAATCATCAGCCACTTTCTTCGTCATTTTATTGCACTTTTCATTATTATCTTTAGCTAATATTTGCCTCATTCTCAACAGGTGTCTCTACTGAAGAGGCTATTGCTGCCTCCCTGAAAACCTTCCAGGAGGAGGAGGAGAAGCGTGTCCTAGCAGGCGTTGGTATGTTTCACCCCTTTCTCTTTTATAAGAAAAGTTTGTTGTCTTTTTCTGATAGTCAACCTGATCTTCTTTTGTTTCTTTGCAGGGGTTGTATCAATTGACGCAGGGATCCTTCCCGAGTCCGTCATCGAAGTCCCGGCTTCGTCGAAGTTGCCACAAGAGCCTCGGCTTGACAAGACGACGAGGGATGCCTTGAAAAATTTGGAGGCATCCTTATTCACGGACGAGGACACCTCAATTAGAGAAGCCCTAGTGGCATCCGTCTCAACGGCTCGGGAGGAGCGGAAGCGTTTGAGACGCGAAGCAAAGGCGCGCAGAGCTGCTTTGGCCGCGGGAGCGGGCCCTAGCACCATTCCTCGTGTTGACACTCCTTCTGAAGAGGCCCCTGTCGCCCTATCTACTGCTCATAGGCAAGCGGTGCGCGCGGCCCGAAGTGCAAACGATAAATCCTCTTCAGGTAACATTTCTTTTAGAGCTTTGTTGTAAGAATTATAAAGCCATTGACTCATATGCATTCCATCTTGCAGGGCCTAGTCCGACTGAGGGGGAGGCGGAGACCGTTGGCCCCGAGGAAACGGCGGAAGCGGCGCCTGCCGAGCCCGAGCCGACGGTGGGGCGCGTCGTCGGGGCCACGGGGCCTGAAACAGAGGTTGAGGGATTCGTCACCGAGAGGGTCATTGATGCCGCACCTGAAGTGGCGGCAGATGAGATGATTGTCTTAACCGAGCCGAAGGCGGTAGAGGGCGAGGCGCTTGAGGCTGGAGACCTCGCGGCGACAGTGGACGAGACAACCGTGACCGCAGGACTCGAAGGAGTAGCGGGTGAGGTGGCCACGATTCCTGAGGACGAGCCAGCCGCTCCTTCTCTGGAATCTGGCAATACTCCAATCATAGCCCTCCCCGCGTATGGTTCCTTGCCGTCTCCAGGGCTTGCGAGCACAACAACGGTTCCCATCGAGTCGGGTGATGAGGCTACGGGCGGTGGTCTCGTGTCAACAGAAGAGGGGATTGCTTCAGTTTCGGCTGGCAGCTCGTCGGGTAAACTTTGAGTTACCAGCGTTCTTCTTTTTATATATCTCGCGATCTCTTCTAATAAGTTTGTCTTTGCAGGTGCGGCCAGTGCTGACGCTCCATTGCTCGAAGGAGCACCGTCAACTACTGCTTTGGCGGTGGTCACCTCCCCGCTTTCCCTTGTACCATCGCGGATGTTGGAAGGTATGGACTTACGACTCATGCGTTAATCTTTTAAACATGTAGCTTTTGTACTAACGTTATACCATTGTGCCCTTCCAGGAGTGCTCTTTGATCATTTATATCAAGTGTTGCTCCCACACTTCTCCTTCCCATCCGAACTCGCTTCTCCCTCTAGTGGTGCCGGTGAGTATACGTTCACTACAATGTCTTTATTTATCCCCTTCTTTAGCAATGGGATGATTTCTGACTTTTCCTTTTCCTTATTGCAGTGCCACAAATCGAAGGAGGGGATGCAAGACCTGTCGCGCTACCGGCCTTTCCGGTTTTGCCGTCCGTTGCAGCTGGTATAGCAAATTTCCTTTTTTGGTAACCCTTCAACATCTCTTGAACCACCGTTTGACCATGTTTTGTTTTGCAGCTATTGTTCCGGCTCCGTCCCTTTTGAGTCTCGCGTCCTTTCACCGGCAGGCCCTTTCTTGAAACGTCCATCTTCAAAGGGTGCTGTGATGAGCTTGGGCATGCTGAGCGGGTACATCAAAGAGCTCAACATGGACGCTCTCCCTTCTGCCGCAGATTTCGCTGTGGAGGTTAACCCGATGTTGGCGGCGCTCGTAAATTTTCATAACGAAGGCGTCGTCGAATCTTGGGTTAGTCACTGCAGGGGGATCGAGGCATGTCTACACCGGCTGGAGTCGACGCGCCCTTCTCCCGAAGTTTTAGCCCTGAGCACCCAACGGACAACTTGGCTGGAGCAAAGCACTTATCACTTCCGCCGTTTGGAGCAAGAAGCATCCTTAAAGCTAAGGGAATGCCAAAAGACCTCGAACGAAACGGCCCATCTGCGTGCTGAGGTTGAAGCAAACGCTGCCAAGTGAAGACTATCTTTGAGGGTCTCTTGGAGCGCATCTCCCATGGGCTAAACTTGAAGCGGAAGCTTGACGTAGCGGAGCGCAATACCCCAGGTCGGGAAGCTGCTTATCAAGTCGTCAGGGAGCAGCTTGCGTCTGTCTTGCAGCAACGAGCCCAAGTGGAGGCAGAGCTGGCGGTGGTAGCCGATCAAGAGAAGGCGTGGAAGGAAGTATGCGAGCAATTGCTAGAGCTACTTAAGACGCTTCCTTCCCAATAGCTGCCTTTGTATCAATGTATTTGTAAAAATTTTCTTTTCTGAGTAACATGTATCCGTTCTTTGCTCTTTTGTATGATTCACCATGTATTTGATTGGGGTCAATGAATAAAGATACTCACTTTCTTTTGCAATCTCTTGTATGTTCTTTTGTTTTCTGCCTTTACATCATGATGTTGTCAATGAACCTGATTGGCAGACAAATTAATTTTTCCAAGAGATAGCGATGGCTTAGGCCGCAGGTTCAGATCTGCCGCCTAAGACTTTTCAATTCTATGAGCCGTGAGGGTTTCGTAGAGATTTTTCTCCCTACGGATCGAGAGGATCTTATAGGTGGGTTTTCTCCTTAGGAATCGTGAGGATTCCTAAGTGTGGTTTCCTCTTATAAGTCGTGAGGATCCTATAAGAGAATTTTCCCTTTTACGAGTCGAGAGGATTCGTAAGCGGTTGTTTCCCTCCTTATCGAAAATCGACTTCGGAGAGTGAGACCCGTGAATAGTATGCAAGAGACCATTTTGGATTGACTTACAGGGCCCCATTGCTCAAAAAGCAAGTTTTTGAATCCTTGTTGTCTGAGACTTCTTCTTACAAATTGAGATGTAAGTTCAATTTGTTGAAGAAATCCCTTTTCTGAAAGGTTTGGCGGGATTTCCCCCACCGTCGGATCTTTGATCCAAGGGCTTCTGTTTTACAGAAGATAATCTTCTTGTTTTAACAATAACAGAAAAGATTTTTTTTTTAGAACCTTAATTTTTGTTTAGCGCAAATGCGCCAGGGTATGACGCGTGTCGTACAGCGCACAGTGCAGCGCAACTGCGCTAGCGCATTTGCGCCGACACGTGTCACGCAGCGCACGGCGCATACGCCGCTGAAGCGTTGCGCTGTTTTAGGCGTTGCGCTGATGCGTCTGCGTCAGACACGTGGCGTATTGCGCAGCGCAAATAATCTGAAGCGTCGCTTCATTAAATTAATTTTCAAGACAGAGCTTTGCTCTGATTTGGGGAAGACGAAGCGTTGCTTCATCTCCCGTCTCGAAATTTGAACAGAAGTTCGCTCCGATTAGGGTAAACTGCCGTGACAACTCTTGAAAGTCGAAGAGGCACTTGATGCCTATAAATAGGACCTTTGGTCCCCCCAGATACTTATCATCTTTCAGATTTCTATTTTCGAAGACTTCAGAGCCTTGTCCTTGCCTTCAAGAACTCCGGTGCCTTGCTCCTCCCCCTTTTTTTTCTTTTTAAAGTTTTTAGGAAAACTTTAGGTAAAATCGATTTTTAGATTAATCTTAACCAGCAGAGCTTTCATCTAGGGGACTTTATCCTTGAACATCGTTTCGCTCTCTGGGAATTTAGTCCTCTATGTATATGATTGCTTTTCTATTGCTGATCTTCCTGTAATATTTCCTCCGGGCATAATGGCGGCGGTGCATCTGTACAGTTTGCACGAGTTCATTACCTACGACGATATCCGCGCTCAGGGTCGTCAACAAAACCAGGAGTTTACAGACGCTGAATGTGCAGAAGTTATGGGTCGTTTGAACGCAAGCGGTGGTTGGCTGTTGCCTCGTCGTTCGGCCCTTTTGAGAGTCGTGTTGGGAGCCATATGGAGAGCACTTCCGGGTCTTTATGAGGCCTTACCGCTCAACGTGCTGGACGATGCCGAAGACAAGGTGCATTCAGTGCACCTGACAGGGCTGATCTCAAAGAAACGGCGGAACAGCCTTATTGACATCCTACATCAAGTCTTCCAGCAGACGACGATAGGTGCTGCTTATCAAAGGCCAGGAGGGCTCGCCGATGATCTCGATACAGAGGAGCGCGAAAGACTGCGCATAAGAATAATTAGAAAGGCCAGAAGAACTCTGGATGGCCTTACTTTTGATTTCCTCAATCCGAGCCCCGGATCTGAGGTTATACCGTTGTAATAATTTGAATAATGTTTCTTATTCATCATTCTTATGCTTGTAAAAATCTTTAGCGGTATGAATGGAAACCCTCCCCCTTTCTATTTCGGCTTGTCTTATTTCTCGTTCTGAGTCTTCTGTCCATGCATAAATGAACGCGTCACGCATGCCAGATCAAATGTAAACCGGATATTCTTTCTGTCATCTTCTTTCTTTTAATGTCGGCAGGCTGTCTTAATAACCATGGTTGATGGATGTCTAAAACGAGTATTCCGACTTCCTCAGGAAATAGCGATGGCTTAGGCCGCAGGTTCAGGTCTACTGCCTAAGACTTTTCAATTCTATGAGCCGTGAGGGTCTCATAGAGGCTTTTCTCCCTACGGATCGAGAGGATCTCATAGGTGGATTTTCTCCTTAGGAATCGTGAGGATTCCTAAGTGTGGTTTTCTCTTCTAAATCGTAAGGATCCTATAAGAGAATTTTCCCTCTTACGAGTCGAGAGGATTCGTAAGTGGTTGTTTCCCTCCTCGTCGAAATTCGACTTCGGAGAGTGAGACCCGTGAATAGTATGCAAGAGACCAGTTCGGATTGACTTGCAGGGTCCCATTGCTCAAAAGGCAAGCTTTTCAATCCTTGCTGTCTGAGACTTCTTCTTACAAATTGAGACAAATCGGGGATCTGTTTGCAGTTGTAGCAGAACAGTTGACATGAGTTAAGAAGCTCTCGTCACGGAGTGTTTGTATCCGTGAGTCGAGGAGTTTGCTAGGGATTATTTGTTTCCCAAGCGCCAAGGAGTATTTGTTTCCTTGGGGTTTGAAACGAGTCGAGGGTTCCCATGGGGGCACCGGTGGCTCTGCGGGTCGACGCGGATCAGGAGGCTCTCGTCACGGAGTGTTTGTATCCTTGAGTCGAGGAATTTGCTGGGATTATTTGTTTCCCAAGCGCCAAGGATTATTTGTTTCCTTGGGGTTTGAAACGAGTCGAGGGTTCCCATAGAGGCTCTGGTGGCTCTGCGGGTCGACGCGGATCAGGAGGCTCTCGTCAAGGAGTGTTTGTATCCGTGAGTCGAGGAATTTGCTGGGATTATTTGTTTCCCAAGAGCTAAGGATTATTTGTTTCCTTGGGGTTTGAAACGAGTCGAGGGTTCCCATAGAGGCTCTGGTGGCTCTGCGGGTCGACGCGGATCAGGAGGCTCTCGTCAAGGAGTGTTTGTATCCGTGAGTCGAGGAATTTGCTGGGATTATTTGTTTCCCAAGCGCCAAGGATTATTTGTTTCCTTGGGGTTTGAAACGAGTCGAGGGTTCCCACGGGGGCTCTGGTGGCTCTGCGGGTCGACGCGGATCAGGAAGCTCTCGTCAAGGAGTGTTTGTATCCATGAGTCGAGAAGTTTGTTGGGATTATTTGTTTCCCAAGCGCCAAGGATTATTTGTTTCCTTGGGGTTTGAAACGAGTCGAGGGTTCCTATAGAGGCTCTGGTGGCTCTGCGGGTCGACGCGGATCAGAAGGCTCTCGTCAAGGAGTGTTTGTATCCGTGAGTCGAGGAGTTTGTTGGAAGAGTATGGTTCCCTCTTTATTTACGCCCTTGGATTGTATACAGGGATCGATGTGATCTTGACTGTAGGGCCAAAGTTTTATCATCATCATCATTTTTTTTGTTGTATTTCCGCGATGCTCTATCCTTTCAGCTTTCGTATCGCGAAGGTCGCGATTGCCCAATCATTTCGGCTATTTTTCGTGGTGCCCAATCATTTCGGCTGTTTATTTTATTTTTACTCGCTGCTTTTTATTGCGAGTTGCCCAATCATTTCGGCTATTTCTTCATGCATATATTTTTACTTGCTGCTTTTTTATTGCAAGTCGCCCCATCATTTCGGCTGTTTCGTATGCATGTGCGGCCTACTGGCTTTTCGCTGTAAACATGAAATTGGACACTAATTTTGGCATCAGCACCGCTACAACTGGGATGTTGCCAGGAGCGCATCATCATTTGCCTCTGTCCTCGTCGAACAAAGGAGGCTTAGCGACCAGGGTTAGGGTCCTGTCGACTAAGGCTTTTGACTTTATGAGCCGTAAGGGTCTCACAAAGTTATTTCTCCCTACAAGTCGTGAGGATCTTATAGGTGTATTTTCTTCTTAGGAATCGTGAGGATTCCTAAGTGTTTGTTTCCTCTGTAAGTCGTAAGGATCCTACAGGAGGGTTTTCTCCTTGTAAATCGAGAGGACTTACAAGGGTTATGCGAACATATCCCCAGTCACGGATGGACCTTGGTTAGGGAAATGTTTATTCGCGCCCGTGGGATTGTATACAAGGGTCAGTATTGAGCTACTTGTAGGGCAATATCGGAAGTTGTGGGGGTTGCTTAAGCACAGGTTTGGGTTTCTGTAACTTAAGACTTTCAACTCTTATGAACCGTGAGGGTCCCATAAGAAAGTTCTCCTTACGAGTCGTGAGGATCTCGCAAGTGTATTTTCTCCTTAGGAATCGTGGGGATCCCTAAGTGTGTTGCTCCCTTGTGAGTCGTAAGGATCTCACGCGTATGGTTTCTCCTTACAAGGTCGAGAGGACCCTATAAGTGTCTTTTAACGAGGTTGCGCCCTTTCAGGTTTTCACAAACACTCGCCGGTAGTCCTGCTGTTTTTACTCACGGAGCCCTTTCGGGTTTTCATCCGTGCCCTTTTTGCTTATGGACATACCGTTTTTTTTTATTATATATTTTTTTTATCTCGTCAGCCTATGGATGCTGTGGTAGTAGTTTAAAGACGTTTCGGTCTGCTATTAGTTTAAGGACATTTCGGTCCGTCGTTAGTTTAAGGACGTTTCGGTCCGTCATGGAGAAAGCCGGCTACTTTTTATAAAGCTTGAGTTTAGGAAAATAGCGAGCGGACATAGTCGTCGTCATCTATCATTGACCTAGGCTGTGGCTCATTAAGCGTAATATTTCTTTAGGAAGCGACCGTTTATCGGTCTGAAAGGCCTTTCACCGTGCATGTCCATGAGTAGATAGGCCCCATCCTGGTAGACCTTATCTATGATGTATGGGCCTTCATAGTTTGGCTCGAATTTTCCTCGCTTGGCGCGATTGGGGATCATAGGCCTTTTGACCACTAACACAAGTTCGCCTTGGCGGAATATCCTCGGTCGAGTCAATTTTTCATATGAGCGCGTCATCTTTGCTTTATAAGCTTCTAGATTTTGCTGCGCTATGAGCCGGGTTTCATCAAGAGCGTCAAGCCCTTCAAACCGGAGGTGAGCGTTTTCTTTATCCGTCAGCTCATAGTGAATTGTCACTCGCAAAGAGGGTAATTCTATTTCAAGGGGTAGTACCGCTTCCGTGCCGAATACTAACGCGTAGGGCGTTGTGTTCGTGGCCGTCTTGAACGTGGTTCGATACGCCCAAAGAGCCTCTTGCAACCTCTCATGTCAGTCCCTCTTGTTTCGGGACACCGTTTTCTTTATAATTTTCGTCAAGGTCTTGTTGAAGGCCTCGGCGAGACCGTTAGCCCGCGGATTATAGACTGAGGAATATCTCCAGTCTATATTGTGCTGCTGTGCGAAGCGGCTAATCTTATGACTTCGGTAGGCTGTTTCATTATCAGAGATGATCCTTCTCGGGGTTCCAAACCGGTATATGACATGCGTTTTGAAGAAGTGGAGGATATTTTCCGTCTTCACCTCTCTTAACGGTACTGCTTCCGCCCATTTGGAGAAGTAATCAGTCGTCGCCAAGATGAAACGATGTCCCTTGGACGATGCTGGTTCGATGGGGCCGACTATGTCAGTTCCCCACATTTCGAATAGCCAGCTAGCCACCGTTGGATGTAGTGGATTTGGGTGCTGGTGGATGAAGTCCCCATGGATCTGACACGGGTGACATTGCTTCGCATATTCGAGGCAGTCTTGCATCATGGTGGGCCAATAGTAGCCCATCCGTTTTATCTTCAACTTCATCTTAGGGCCTGCTTGGTGGGAACCGCAGAGTCCGTCGTGAACTTCTTGGACGACCCTTCTCGCTTCGTCAGGTCCTAAGCATCTCATCCACAGAGAATCGAATGACCTCTTGTATAGAGTATCGTTGACGAAGGCGAAAGACATAGCTCGTGAAACGAGCTGATGTCTTATGGACGCTTCTTCAGGCATTCAGTGGAACTTGAAGTAATCTATGAAGGCTTCTCTCCAGTCCTCGGTATTTTCCCAATCTTTTATTTGCAGGGTTGTCTCCTCGTTCGCTCCTTTTTCTTCAGATGATTCCGGAGATACTTCTGCTGGGGCAAGCACTCGACGGCTTTGTACCACGATTCTAACGTCATCGAGGTTCTCGTCAGCCAGTTCTTTAGCAAGTTTGGCTAGTGCGTCCGCTTTGCTGTTTTCCGCACGAGGTATGCTCTCCAAAGTATAGGAGGGGATTTGGGTTAGCAATTGTTGCACCCTTTCACCGTATTTTACCAGCTCTGGCTTGCACGTTTGGTAATCGCCGTTCACTTGACTGACGACTAGCTGGGAGTCCCCATATATGAGGAGGTCTTCAATTCCCATGTTAATGGCGATCTCGAGGCCTGCTATCAAAGCTTCATATTCAGCTTCATTATTCGTTCTCGGCTCTGTTAAGGAGAAGGCGAAGCGCATTATTCCTCCTTGTGGGGTCACAAAGATGAGTCCTACCCCCGATTTGATCATTGGCGTACTTTGTTTGTGCTTTTTCATGGAAGATGCTTCATCGAAATAAAGCTCCCAACGGGTATCACCACCGTCGATTGCGTCAAACGCATGCTTGTCTGGCAAATCGCAATTCAGGGGAGAATTGGCAGGTATCGGGTGCTCAGCAAGGAAGTCGGCGATGGCCTGGCCTTTCACTGTCCTGAGAGGTTGATATGTTATCGAAAATTCCATCAAGAGCAGGGCCCATTTAGCGAGTCGCCCTGTCAATATGGCTTTTGACATTAGATATTTGAGAGGGTCCACTTTTGAAATAAGACGGACTTCATGCGCCAACGCATAGTGCCTGAGCTTTGTTATCGCAAAGATCAACGCCAGGCAGTGTTTTTCAATGGGGGAGTAGTTGCTTTCTGCCCCCAGCAGAACTCGACTTAAGTAGTAGAGTGCTCTTTCTTTCCCTTGATCGTTTTCTTGTGCCCATAATGCGCCTAAGGAACCTTCGAGGACGGTTGTATAAAGAATGAGAGGTTTTCCCTTGACCGGAGCGGCCAACACCGGCGGGTTCTGCAGGTATTGCTTGATCTCGTCTAGTGCGCTTTGGCATTTTTGATCCCAGACGAAAGGGGTTCCCTTCTTCATCAGGTGACTGTAAGGACGGCACTTTCCTGAAAGGTTGGCTATAAATCGCCGTATGTATGCGAGTTTCCCTTGGAGAGACCGCAGCTGTTTGAGAGTCCTCGACGGAGGCATTTCCATGATCGCTTTAATCTTTGACGGATCTATTTCAATACCTCGGTGTCGAACAACGAATCCCAGGAATTTGCCCGAGGAAACCCCGAACGCACATTTAAGAGGATTCATCTTCAAGTTGTATTGCCGAAGGCGTTGAAATACAGTCTTCAGATGCTCGAGATGTTCCTCGTATGATTTGCTTTTAACCACGAGATCGTCGATATAGCATTCAACGATTTCGTGTATAAGGTCATCGAAGATCTTTGTCATGGCCCTTTGATAAGTGGCACCGGCATTCTTTAAACCGAAGGGCATCACCTTGTAGCAGAATATACCCAGAGGAGTCCTGAAAGCGGTATGCTTCTGGTCTTCGGGATGCATCTTTATCTGGTTATACCCCGACGAGCCGTCCATGAAGGAGAAAACCTCATGAGTGGATGTATTGTCTATCATCAGTTCGGTGACTGGCACTGGGAAATCATCTTTCGGGCAGGCTTTATTAAGATCCCGAAAATCCACGCATATGCGCACCGTCCCATTTTTCTTCATCACCGGGACGATGTTAGCGATCCATTCAGGGTATTGAACTTCATGGATAAAGCCGGAGTCTATCAGCTTTTTGACTTCGGCGTTGATGCTCATTTCAAGCTCGAGCCGCATTCTTCTCGGCGCCTGTTTGACTGGCTTGACGTCCGGGGATATCGCCAATTTGTGCACAGCAATTTCTGGATCTAGTCCCGGCATTTCGGAATAGTTCCATGCGAAGCAATCTTTATGCTGTACGAGGACGTCCTTTAACGCAGCCACCCTCTCTTCAGACAGCAGCTCGCTGACAAATGTCGGTCGCGGATCGTTTACCGTCCCCAACTCAATTTTCTTGAGGTTATCTGCAGTTGTATGTATTCCATCCTCCAGTTCTTTCGGAGCTGGGGGAAATTCTGAGATCACCCCATCATTGCTGTTTTCGAAGCACCAGGGAAGGCTGTTCATGTCCTCGGACTCTTCTTTTAATATCGTTATCACGTGACAAGTGCGAATTTTCTGCCAATCCCAATGCGGAGTTGGTTCTGTTGTGTTTTCGGGTTCGTGCTTTTGTGGCGGCGCTACCCTCCAATTGTCAGACAATGCGAATTTGCCAAGCTGATATTGGTCCTCAACCCAATTCTTAAAGGTGAAGCAATCTTCAAGCGGATGCCCTACTATTCGGTGGTAAGAGCAATAATTTGGGTTGGAGACTTCGCCTGCTTGCTCAGGGTGTTTAGACTCTGGCAGTGTAAGCATTTGATGTCTTAGAGCAAGATCAAGTATTTTCCTTGTTTTGTTCCGAGGGAATGAGTATGCTCGACCCATTTTCTTCATGAGGGCTAGGTCAATAACGCTCGACTCTCGGATGCGTGGTTTCTTAGCTCTGCTTTGTGGTTTTTGAGCGCCTTTTTTGCCTTTCGACTTGTTTTTGCTTTCGCGTCGAACCTTTTTTGTAGCAGGTTGACAAGGAGCGGCATTTTCATCCTTCACGGCTTGTTGGAGAAGGCGTTGCGTCTTGGCTTTCTCATAGATGGCCGTCTCGCGGTTGTGATCATCTCGGGCTTTTTGACCAGCTTCCCTTACAAGCCCGTTCATTTGTTCTTCAACTGATGGACCGGGCAATTTTTCATCGGGATCTTTTATTGGCTTAGGATTAGCGTCCTCCCATTGAGCGTCCGCTTCTTCATCGAAGTCATACATGACGTAACAGCTGTTTACTAGCTCTCGTTTCTTTGACCAGATGTACCTAAGCCCTTTTGTTTCCATTCTCCCGTTAGGCAGTTTGCGTTGAGTTCCGGGAACATTCCAAACCTTGTCATAGAATTTGGCTTTTCTAACAGTCTATGTGAAGGATATCCCCTGGCGTTTCAGCAGTTTCTTCAAACCTTCGGTATAATATCTGGGAAGACGGATAGGCTGAAGCCTGTCGAGCGTGGGATCCGCGCCATGCCAAACTTCTTTTTCCACCTTGTTTTCTTCAGAACGGTAGAATAGGATTGCCTTCTCGCCTTTTCGTCCGGGAGGGACATAAAATGTCTGCAATTCTTCCACACTGTTGGTGTCGAGTGTATCCAGTTCTTTGTAGTGTTCAAGCGGCACCATGGTTATCTGCAGACTTCGCTCTTCATCGGCAGAAACCCGTATTGAAAGCCGAGCGGGGAATACAGCATGAACTTCATCCTCCGAATCACTACCGAAGATCAATGAAGGAACGGATGGTCCCGGCTTGGCGGATTGGGATGGACCCGCATAAATTATATCCTCTTCCTCCTCAGTGTCACTGCCGAAGATAGGGATGGTGGCGTTAGTCTTGTTCTCCGGCTTGTGACACCTTTCCGTGTCCTCGAAACTCGGCAAGAAGTATTTGGCATCTTCATACTTGCGAACTTCATTCACGGAAAACGAATTCAATTCTCCTGCCACAGTGTACTCGAGACTATCCTTACAATATTTCATACACTGATGTTGTGTAGAAAGGATGATATTGTACTCGTGTAACCATGGTCGACCGAGCAGAGCATTGTAGCACGTCTTGGCATCTATGACATGGAATTTAATATCTGTGACGAGTAGCCCGAAGCGTAACGTCAATATCACAGATCCAAGAGTTTTTGATGATTGGGAGTCGAAACCGGAGATGGTGATCTTGTCGCGGGCGAGGTGTTGGACGCTCATGCAAATTTCCTTTAACACCCGCACATTGAGTAGATTAACAGATGATCCGTTATCGACCAAGATTTTACCTATCTTTATGTCATGGCAGTATCCTGAGACATAAAGGGGACGATTGTGTTCGCACGTCCCGAGGAGAAGGTCTTCATCACCGAAAGCAACGTCGGCCGTGTGTACCTCTTCCAATTCATCCTTCATCTTTTGTTCGGCCAGGAAGGCTTGGAACTGGTCCGGATCTTGTAGGGCCTTAATCAAAGAATCTCTTGCTTCTTTTGATAGCAATAGGGCATCGAGAATGCTAAGTTGTGAGGGTAGCTTTCTCAGATGCGCCAAGACATTGTAATCCACTTTATTCCTCTTTGGCGGGTTCTTGGTGGTTAACTCTTCCGCAACTCGGTCGTCCAAGGCGATGTCTTCAGAGACCTTCTCTTTCCCTTTGTCTTTCTTGTTTAAGGGTCCGAGATTCTTTTCAGGTAGCGTCCGATTGCGTAGCTGTATATTCTCGCAAACCTTTGGTCCTTCTTCTTTTCCCGAGGTGGATTCTTTGAAGAGGGGGCCAAGCTCTAACTCCTCATCAGAATCGCTTCTAAATATAGGCACTTGTGATCCTCCGACGTCAATCATGCAACAGCCACCGGTAGTTTTATCAAGCACTTTGGTCGTTCTGCCCTGCTCTCGGCGAGCTTTGCGTTTTTCCCGCTTAAATTGTTGCCGGTGAGTAACATATCCTTGCCACCACTTATCGAAAGCTTTACACTCTTTAGTGGGATGCGACACCTTCTGATGGTACAAGCAATAGGAGGGGTGCATTTCCGATTCACCGGTGATGTTTCCTTCAGAGGGTGGTAGCTTCATGCCCATTGATATGGCCTTAGCAAACTTTTTCTTCATCTTGAATTGGCTTTTGTCAACGGCGGAGGCATTTCGCTCCAGGGGGATTATCTCAGCTCTTTCATTAAGTCGCCGGCGTTTGGCCCTTTCAAATATAGCCATTTCGCGTTCTCGATCAGCTTTACTTTTTAGTCGAGCTTCGTCAAGGAACGCTTCAATCATTTCGACTGATAGCTCCGGGATTCTTGATTCGGTATCTGCCCCCAGCGTTTTAGTGCCAGAAGCCTTTTCATCGTTCGTGATCGAATGAGAGATCATATGACAGCTCGCCACATTTTCCTCGGATTCATCTGATGAACTTTCTCCTTCATCTTCCTCTTGAAAGACGTGATTGAGGAACTCTTGGAGCGTGATGGGAGTTCGCGCCTTCTGGTTGTACTCTTCCAGCGCGTCAATTTGCTTTTGCAAGTCCGTGCGCCTATCGCTAGGCTTCACCGGCTTCTTGGCCTTCTTCTTGTTCTTCGAAGACTTCGACGACTGGCTACTAGTGCTTGAACCCCCATCATTGGTCTTTGGAGTTGGACGTGGCTTCAACATCCCCTCAACAACCTGTGGTTCCAATGGGTTCTTCCACTTGATCGCCGGACATGTCCGAAGATCATTTAGCATTCTCTTCGTTTTTGATGATAATACAACCTCCCACGGAGTTTCTTCGATGACAGAGCACGTTGCCCCCAGCGTGTTCGTCCCTTTAGAGATGTGGGGCTGCGAGGGATTCACCTTCCATTTATCAGATAATGCAAATTTGCCCTGTCTATACTGGTTTTCAATCCAATTTTTGAAAACGTAACAGTCTTCGATCGGATGTCCTAGCACTCGATGATAAGGGCAGTAATTAGGCTCGTTGACGTCACTTGGTTGCAACGGGCGTTTTGGATCTGGCAGATTTATGAGTCTGTTGCGCAACGCCAGCTCGAATAGCCTCCTCGTTTTATCGCGGGGGAAGGAATAAGAACGTCCCATCCTATCCTCAAGGGGTACGTACGGGCGCGTATTGTTTGGACGAGCAACCGGTTTCGAGTCGCTCGGTTGTTGTTGAGCATTAGCGACAACGATCGCTTTTCCCTTTCCTTTGTCATTTCGGGAGTCTGGCTTTGGGAGAGGGGGTTTATGGCCCATCTGGTCCATCTGCGCTAGTTTGTCAATCAAAGCCTGGAAGGAAGTCGGCTTGAAGAACATCATGAACTGTGAAATGGTTGCTTGTGGATCAAGGGTTCCAACAAACATTCCCACCGCAGGGGCTTCTTCTATACGCTGTTCACACTTCGACCATAGATTACGCCACCGTATAGCGTACTGAACCCATGTCTCGCCGGGTTTTACCCTAGCGTTAATCAGTGCCGTCATCGGGGTACGTTCACTGGCACTTGCAAAACGTTGGGTAAACAGCAGCTCCATTTCCGCGAAGGTTTTAATAGAATCATTAGGGAGTTCAGAGTACCACTCGAACGCTGTATCTGATAGACTTCCAACGAACTGGCGGAGCAAGAGCTTGTCATCACCGCCGGTGTTACCGCAAAGCGCCCTGAACTGGGCAACATGCTGATGGGGATTGCCGGTCCCCTTGTAGACATGGAACTTGGGAATTGTGTAACCCGGCGGGTACTTGATTTGGTCATACCAGCCCGGATATGGCCGCCCCGTTTTTACGACATGGCCGGCTGCCTCGGCCGCATGATGAACCCTTATTTGCTGGGCTATGTATTCGTCCAGATCAGTTTTAGAGATTGTATCTTCTTTAGCCGTTGATAGAACGGGCTGAGGGTTTGATGTCTCTCCCCTATCATCTCCAAGGACGATCGGGGGTTCTTCAGTCGGGGGATCTTGTTGTATCATCATCCCTATCATGTCCTGGAAGAGGAGGCCCATACGCTGTATGTTGGCCGCTTGTTCAGCAGCCTCTTTGTCCTTCTTTTCCAATATTCGGCGAAGGAACTCGGCGTCAGTCTCTTCCTCTTGGCGCTCATCTAAGGACGCTTCGGGGTTTTCTTTTGGCTCTGTAAGTGCGGCCATGGCATTCATCATCTCCTGGAGCTTTTGTTGCTGCTCCTGAGCCTTGGTCACTGATCGGGTGAGCGGTCGGTGACCCGTAGAAGTGCGGCTTTCCTCCTTTCCAGAAGCCATATAAACCGTATGAACTGTTATGCCCCCTGACTTGGGGCGTTTAGGTTCACCGTTTTTAAACTTTGCCAGTGTCACGGGAGCTTTCTCTGGCCTTTTTCTTTTGTGGACCATTGAGGTTGAAGGAGCCGTTGCAGTGGGCATCCTAGCAATTGTTGCCCCCTGCTGTTTAATGGGGCGGTTTTTGTCCTTTTCCACCTTTGCCTTTTTCTGGCGATGAAAGTGGTCTGGGTCAATCAAGGAGTCTTGAACCCTCCGCCAAACTTTATAAATTTTTGACGACAGCCGTTGAGGGGGCTGTTCCTGCTTTGTCTCCGGAGCTTTCTCCATAGGCGGAGGAGATCTTTTCAATGTAGCGGTTGGAGAGTTCTTTCTCACCTTCCTCAGCAATTCAAAGTTGTTCCCAGTTGGAACAGCAGCGTTGACCTCCACCACTGGAGCAGGTGGAGTTAGCCCTGAGGGGAGTTGTCCCCTGCCTTTCTCACTCGTTGCCAATGTCGACGTCGAGCACGACGAGCCATTGGGATCGGCTCAGAGATAGAGATAGCTTCTTTTTGCCCCCTGTCTGAATGAGGCACCGCCGGTGTTAACCTTTGAAAAACTGAGGTTGTTCCTTGCGGGGTAATATCCAATCTGTCAAAGACAGATCTTCGTGTAGGGGCAGGAACAGGAATCGTCAATCTTGAAAAGACTGACTCTTTGGCGGGAGAAGCCGCCTTAACGACTTCTGAAACAACGGCCGTTGCCCTCTTTGAGACAGCCAATTTAGAGTTCTGATTCAGCCTGGTGAAAACAGAGGCTGTCGGTTTGGTAGCGAACGACCCGTTGACATGGGTCGTGGTAGCAGTGAGCCGGTCGAACACCGACTTCTTGTTCACTTCCGGCGTAGGTGTCGGCATAGAGAAGCTTGTAGGTGGGACCATGGTCCCGAAAAACAGGCCAGTGGTGGCCTGGGTCACCTGTTCTACCGGCAGAGCGAGGAAAGAGGCCGCTTGGGGCCCATATGTTACACCTCTCGGTGAGGTGGAGCGTCCGTTGCAGTGGTACTTCGCGCATTTGGTGCAGTTAGAATCCATGGATGCTTGAGTTCTGCGCCAGACAAAAGACCAAATCTTAGCGACTTGAAATCTGAAGGCAACCATTTAACAAACCGCGATTGGTTCGCGAAGACGACACACAAAGTGTGGAGTGGAAAGAGGAAGAGGTCCCACCGGGCGTGCCAGAATCTATTTCCCTCCGAACGGCGGCCTAGACTTCGCGTCTGTGCCTGAGGTTCGGGACATATGCTATTTGGTTTTATCCGTCTATCTCTCCGAAGATGCCAAGTTGATTTATGGCACCGTGTATCAGAGGTTTAGACGGATGCGGCCGATGTAGCAGACTTCGTCAGATTCCCCCTCAGGGTGAGGGGTTTTTTATTGTGGGAACGCTCCTCCCTGCAGGCGCAAGCCCCTGCAGTTAATTACGCTATCGCATCGCGGTAACAACTTTCTCCTTCTCCAGAATTTCACTTCGTGTCGTGTATGTTTGTTTTGTTTGTGGTTGCCCGTGGATTGTATACGGAGACTGAGTGATGTCGTCGCCCGTAGGACGTGGATTAGTCCAAATCCGTATTTGCTTAGATTTGGGTTTGGTGTTTTTAGTTTAAGGATGCATTAGTCGCGTTGCGTCTAAGATCGACTTAAACGTTCGTTAAGGATACGTTAGTCCTGTTTTAGACTAAGATCAACTTAACGTAGTGATTAATTTAATGTATGGCCATCGGGACTCGTCACCTCTCTGACGTCGTCGAAGGATTACAACGACATGTATCAGAGGAGCTCGGAGATGTACCCTCGAACCAGAGTTGATTGGGAGTTTTATAATCCATTTGAATGCTTAAGGATACGTTAGCCGTGTTTGGGGCTAAGATCAACTTAAACGGGACCGTTTAGATCCGGCAAAAGAGCGTTTGGAGGCTCTATTGTTTCAGTTTAGGGACGTAGTGGTCCGTTTTCCAGTTTAGGGACGTGGTGGTCCGTCGCCAGTTTAGGGACGTAGTGGTCCATCGCCAGTTTAGGGACGTGGTGGTCCGCATTCCAGTTTTGGGGACGTGGTGGTCCGTATTCCAGTTTAGGGACGTGGTGGTCCAATATTAGTTTAGGGACGTTTCGGTCCATGGTGAGTATATGGTCGTTGGGACCCGTCACCTCTCTGACGTCGTTGAGGAATTACAACGATGGATGTCAAAGGAGTTCGGAGATATACCCTCGTACCGTATGTGGATTGATTTAGGAGAGCCATTTTGCTCAGTCAATGTAATTTAAGGACTTATGGCCATGATTGGGCTAAGTCCAGTTGAAAACGTCTAACATTTATTCGCTTTTGCATTGCATCTCTTTTTATTTTATTTAGGCTTTGCCCAAGAAAAAAAAGAAGAAGATGCAGAGCATCAATTTGTTTTGGGCTCTGCCCTTTATAAATGATGCAAAGCATCAATTTCATTTGGGCTCTGCCCTTTTTATTGCTTTGCAATTTATTTTGGCCTGCTAGGTCTTTTTGATTTGGGCCTGACCCTTCAAGTAATGCATTGCATTTATGCAAAGCCCCAGAATCTTTTAGATTCAAGAACAGAAGTGCAATGCACTATTTTTATTATTTTTATTTATTTGTTGAAGATCATTGATCTTTTTCTTAGATCAATGATCTATTCCTAAGAGAATTCTCTCTTCTTTTAAAGGTTTTTACCTTCTTTTTTGTGTTTTCAAGGAGTTCTCAAGAGTTCTCTTCTTTCTTCTTTTTTTTTAAAAACCAGATGATCCTTTGAAATGAGGTCTGGGGTCCTTTTTATAGTGCTCAAAAATTAGTTAAATTTGTTCAATAAATCTTTTCCTGAGTGATTTGGGGAATTTTCCCCACCGTTGGATCTTTGATCCAAAGGCTCCTGCCTTATACAAGAAAATCTTTTTGTTTTAACAAGATTTATTCTGTTTTGCGCAACTCTCCCAGTGAGTGACACGTGTAGCGCAGTGAAGCGCTTGCGCAACAGCGATTGCGCAACTGCGCAGACACGTGTCGTGCAGTGAAGCGCTTGCGCAACAGCGCTTGCGCAACTGCGCAGACACGTGTCGCGCAGCCGTGCGCTTGCGCAGTTGTGCTTGCGCAACTGCGCAGCCACGTGTCGTGCAGCCGTGCGCTTGTGCAACTGCGCAGACACGTGTCGCGCTGCCGTGCGCTTGCGCAGTTGTGCTTGCGCAACTGCGCAGACACGTGTCGCGCTGCGGTGCGCTTGCGCAGTTGAGTGTTGCTTATGTTTTTTAAAGAGCCTTGCTCTGATCGGACGTACCGTCTTGGGCGTTGTGCTGCCGTGTCAACTTCTGACACGTGGCGCTTTGCGCGCAGCGCACGGGAACCGAAGCGTTGCTTCAAAATTTGAATTTTCAAAATTCAAACAGAGCCTTGCTCTGATTGGGGGAACAGGGAGACCGGGCAATTCGAGAGGACCCTGATCATCGCTGAGAAGAACAGCTTTGTCAGCTACCTGGAAGGGTGCACCGCGCCGCAGTATGACAAGAACCAGCTCCACGAGGCGGCGGTGGAGCTGTACTGTGCGGAGGGGGCAGAGATTGAATTGGTACCACGGGGACGAGAACGGAAGGGGGGGATTTATAACTTGGTGACCAAGAGAGGGATATGCGACGGGGCGAGGTCAAAGATTTCATGGACGCAGGTGGAGACGGGGTCCGCGATCACTTGGAAGTACCCGAGTGTGGTGCTGAAGGGGGATGATTCGGTGGGGGAGTTTTATTTGGTGGCGCTGACGAAGGATTATCAGCAGGTGGATACGGGGACGAAGATGATACCTGTGGGGTAGAATTCGAGAAGCAAGATTATTTCGAAGGGGATTTCAGCAGCAGGGAAGTCGAGGAATAGCTATAGAGGGCTTGTGCAGGTTGGGCAACAGGCGGAGAACGCGAGGAATTTCCGCCACGAGAGCATTCTGAAAAGTTGATGCAGTGATAAAACTATATTGTGTAGACCTATATGCAAATATGAGTATGTGCTTCTTGTCATAACCTATGGCTCTATAGTTTGACATCTTTGATTGACATGGGTGGAGACTTGCATATTAATACCAAGTGTGGTGATTGAAGTGGAAGGGAAGCATGCATAATTGCATATGCATTATGATTGACTTAATTTGTCACTGTAAGCGTCCAAGTGATGGAGTGCCTGACACTCACATATTGTGGTCGGGAACCGTAACACAGTTACACAGTTTCTTAGCCTCTTTGTTTATCAGTTTATCTCTTTGCTTACATCAATGTTGCCTATATCACAATCCCCCCCCCCCCCCCCCTCCCCCCTCAACTTTCCGTCTAGTTTAAGTGATCCTGATGGTGTTCACCATTATCTCCAAAGTTGATGACCTAAGATCTTGACAGTTGCTATGCTTATTGATTCAAGGTATTGTTTCAGTTTTCTTCATTTGGCTAATTCGTAGTTCAATGCACATGATGGTTTTAAAGCCGGGCATGAACTTCGGTTGTTTGATTTAATGGAAATTACTATCATGGTTGTTCTCATTAAATCAATTTTTATATTCCGTTTGAATAAATGTCATATCAGGACTTGCCTTATAGGTATTAAAATATGATCTTTTATTTATTAAAATGTTCAAGCTTCCATTGTACTAATTCTTAATTTTAACGCGGCTTCAAATTTATACACATGTATGCCATATATACAGATGGACAAAAATATTATACATTCTTAATCATTGAAAGGACCTCAGCTACCCAAATTTTGTCCTGAATACTAATCAATTAAGCCTACGCCTTGTAACGCGTGCTGTTCGTGTGCCCATACATCCACATACCTTTATCACAAACCGAAGTGTATAGTGAATCTGTTAACACTTGTTCAACGTTGACATTGGTGTGCTGTTTTCCAACATGGTGCGCTACCTCTTTAAGGCTTGAGGATAGTGCATGATGATATCTTAACCGTAACCATCCCATACGATCAGTTATATTGCAAATTCCATTTTGTAACTCTGCCTTGCTGTGTTTCTTTGGGTGCTTAATAACAATATTTTTTGTTATAGTTTTCCACGGGTATTAGGTTATAGTGCAGCCTCTTCACATTTTTGTTATTTCGATTTGGGGTATGATTTGAGTAAGAAAGCTGTTATTTTCCTTTGGAGTTCTGTCTTATTCATCCTGCATGCGCCTTTATCTCCCTTTCTCGATCCACATTCTGCTATTGTTAGGGTGTGTTTGGCTGCTTGTACGTAGTTAGAGATATGATGCATTTGCAATTACACACAGATCCAACCGCTGCAATTGAAACTGCATTATTTGTCTGGTTGAATGATTTCTAACTACATAAACAGAATCTCTATTTGGCTAGGTGTATTTGCAGCATGTAATTACCTTTCTTTTTGTTTTTGCATTTCAACTGCTGAAGTTGGAAATGTGCTAGATTTGAACGGACTTCCAACCATAGGTTTTCGAAGTCAATTATTTGTTATAACTACATATTGCGGCACACTACTTGAAACCTTTTTTTTAATTAAAAGAATTCCATGTTGTTGGAATAATGGGGCCCCCTTAGAGATTTGGTACACATAAGTTTGCATTCCTCTGAACAGTTTGGTTTCAACTTTCAAAGGAAAGGCGGATCTCACATTATTGTTGAAATACTTAATTTGTGCTTTGAGATTCTATCAAATTTGGGGGAGCAAACATAGCCAAGCAGTGCTGTATGTGTATATAAGTGATGCCTTAAAGCAGCGTTGTGGTGAATGGCTCGGTTGAGGTTACTGGTGTAAAAAAAACTTATACTTAAGTTGAAGCTAGTACATTTCAAATTGAGCTCAATTGGATACCAACTTAAGTGGAGCTTTGTTGAGGTTCATTGTTTCGCACCCAACCGAAATCCAAACGTATGTTGTAAGATGAGTTGAATCCCAGTTGGGTAGACCTAAAGATAAGGAAGCTGTTATCTAAGTTTGAACCTAAGGCTGCAAACTGTGTTTCCTTCACGCATATTACCTATGCCATCATATTTTCTAATGAGCGGGCCCATTCATGTAAGTGGTATATCTTATAGGTGTGTGTACTTCCCTCGAACCATATTTACTTCAGTTTATAATGAGAAGAACATTGTGTTTTAAGCAGTTAAAATCACTTGTCTTAAGAGCCTGCTAAAAAGCTTGGTCGAAGGTAAACTTAGCTGTTTGTTTTCTGGATTGTGTTATTTGGTGGTTGACATGTGCACTGTATGAAAATGGGCTAACATTTTGTGATGTATATACTGCTTGGTCTATCCACCACCTCACCCCCACTTCATACTTCGCTTTTAATTTCTATGTTTATGGCTCATTCCCTTGTTTGGCTAATTGGCTTTCCTCTTCATAGCAAGGTTGGACTATTCATAAGGCTGATCTCATATTGTGAGAAGTTTTATGATGGTGATTGCAGTTTGTAGTCTTTCTAATATCTCTTATGAAGGCGGCTGTGCCTCTTGATTTTTTCCCTACACTTTCACTTAACATATCGTGCAATACATGAATACTCTTAACCAAATTCAATGTCTACATAGATGCCTACTGCAGTATATAATCCGCAAAGGGATCTTTCATACCAAAGCTTAGATTCAGGTACAAGAATTCTTCGCTTCTTCGTCTTTAAAACTAGCAGCTATCGTATCCTTCTTTTACCATCTCAATCCATATCTATCAAGAGCCAGTCCATGATAATAAAGAACATTCAACTATGATCCTATCCTTATTTCGATCTCGTGCATGCTCATTGGCCACATTGCATCTGGACACTATCTTAAACAAATTTCCTTGTTTTATCCGCAACTGAATGCTCCTCTATTATATTTGCACTGCAGCCTGTATCACATTGCTCCCCCCAACCCCCCCCCCCCCCAACCCCCCCAAAAAAAAACTCTCTTTTAGTACCAATAAATACTAAATTGTGAAGCTAACTCATGTTATAATAATTTCCTTCAACTTCATCGGTTTCCTGGTCACATGGTACTCAAGCACCACTCCTCTCTTTAACATGCTTTTTTATTTAAATTTTATCTGATCTTTTGAAGGATATGTGTCTCATACTTCATCACTTCAATAAACAATAGACCCTAAGAATATGTTGTTCATCAACATGCCTTGCATCCTTGTTCCTGTGTAAGTTATATTTTTTGCACCCTACTAATTCGAAGTCCAGATATTCTTTCTGCCCTATCTAATGGTCTCTGACAGCTATTTGTTTGCTTCAGTTAATGGAAAATGCATGCTTAGGTAGTCCCCCCCCCGGGCCCCCGACAGCTATTTGTTTGCTTCAGTTAATGGAAAATGCATGCTTAGATAGTGTCCCCCCCACCCACCCAAAACTATCCTAAACACTTGGAATCGGCTACATAATTCTTTTTTCTTCCTCCGTTCTACACCTGTTCATGACATCTTGTGAAATTGGCAACCATTGTATCTCTTATAACCATCTTCATCTATTTTTTGTTTGTTTTTTTTAGAATAAGGTGGGAAAATTAGCCCCCCCCGCACCCCCCAACCCCCAAAAAGAAATTCATTAAAAATACTTTAAGGATTATACCAACTCCTTTATTCCCCGCCATAAAAATGAGAAACATTAAGAGAAGGGAAATTACATGCTTATTCAAAGATTATTCTTCCTACTAACAACTAATACTAAATCACCATTGTCGAAGTCTATGTGCTGCCATCTATATTGGTTTCTCTAGACCGTTGTTACACCATTAACTACAATATAATCACTTCCGCTAACAAGCATATTTATTGGTCTTGTTGCACATGTCCAAACGATATCAAGTACTGCTTCCTCATTTTACCTTTTATTGATCACAAGCTACCTCCAACTTCTTATGAACACTTATTTCGAGTCCTATCTCTTAAAGTGTTGCCACTCATCCATTTGAACATTCTCATTCCAGCTACACTCATTAAATTGTAGCTACAAAGTTTTTTTTTAAAAGTATAAAACTTCAAATGTTGAAACACCTCATCTTTTCAAATTTAGACCTAACTTCTATTCGGCCAGTCAAACATTATGACTAACATTATTATTTCAACATTTACTAGTTGGCGTGTAAAGCTTGTCCTTTTATTTATTTCAGTTTGTGAAATATTGGATTTTCTATAAGTTTGCGCTGTAAGAAGACGTTGGAGATCAATGGTTTGCGTATAAGAAATGGGCTCTGGAGACTTATTCTTTTCGTTGCAAGGGATCATGAAAAGATTATTTAGTGCATGCCGCAAATTTTAGCTTCATGTGTGTTCTCTGGGTGGCCTTTTCACCAAATTTGGAATGTGGAGAAGGTTCATTCAAACTAATAGGTACCTTTTCTATCTGCAACAATAGAAAAGGGCCAAGGTTGTATAAGACCCTTCCCTATTCTCCATTTGTGGTTTGTTGTGTCACCGCAATTGAGATGATGTGTTTCGGTGACTTGATGCCTTTGTTCTTGTTGATTTTAGATTCTTAGGATTCTTTCCTTTCATGTAACTCGTCTTTAATAAATCATCAATACTTTTTGAATACCCAATTAGGAGGTATTGACTAACTATACTTATTATTGACTTCCAGCGAATCCAACTCAGAAAGAATGCATGAGAATAATCAGACCAGATGGTCTTTAATTACTATCAACCAACGTGCTAACATTTCAACAATACAAGGAGTATATATTTGGAGTATAATGTCCTAACATAAGCATTACGTTTTGAACTCTGTATATCTATTTTGCTATCAGTGTTGACACAGTTCACCTAATTTTGGAAGGCTACTGTTTTAACTACCTTGTTCAGGTAGTTGATCCAGACCTGCACGGCTGCATATATCATATTCAGAAAGAATTTATTCCCAACATGTATCCAATTTCGTAAGTTTGGGATAAAAGCTTTGTTGTGATTGTAGTTGAGTTATTTATACAACATGCTGCCTACTGATATTCAATATGTGGATAAATACTTCCAGTTTCTGCTGCCTATGTCTGAATATTATTCGGAATTCTTCTTTGTTCTTGTTGTACAATTTGGTTATTAACCACTTAATTATCTATTCACGGAACAGGTCAAGAATCCAACAGCTCGAGTGGAACATGAGGCAACCACATCAAAGATCGGCGAGGACCAGCTGTTCTATTTCCAACAAAGAGGAATCGATCACGAGAAGGCTGTAACTGATATGATTGGTGGTTTCTGTAGGGATGTTTTCGAGAAGCTTCCCTTAGAGTTTGCATCCGAGGTCAACGCTCTGATGAATCTACAGCTAGAGGGATCAGTGGGCTAAATCATAAACGCTATAATTTGATGTGTTTATAAAAGTTATACATTAAGAAGACACAAAATACAGCTTGTAATATTGTCTAGTGCAAGGAATCTGATTAAAGAAGATGCCTGTACAGGCAAAAGTTTGTTTAATAACTTGCAAACCTACCGAAGGCATGTTACTTTGTATTCTGAATTGTTTTTGTGGCCGTAGTTTGCTGCCGGTATCTATTCTGTTTCTTGCTTGCAGGATTTTCTGGTTTCGAAATATCTGTGGTTGACATAATATTAATGCATGGATCGATGTATCCGTATATCGTATGGAGAAGGAAAGATCAAAGAACCATGCTGTTGAAATGGAATAAAGGTTTTGTGGTGCATGTTGAACCTGTTGCTGTGACTGGTTTATTTCCATCATTTTAGCAACCTTTCAAATGCATAGCACACAATATTCTCTATGGATGCCAGGACTCCATCTGGTATTGATGTGTGATGGTTCAGTTTCTCCTTCTTTTGTTTGGTTTTGAAAGAGATGTTGGCTTACATTAGGAAAACGGAGGAAGAGGCATCAGAAGTTCGGTAATAAACATACCAACTCTGTATATTCCGGTTAGGCTCCCTGAGTTTGCGATTAGCTAAAGAGGTGGGGATAGAATGCACGAACACATAGGACATGTCCGAATTTACTTTCCCATTATGTGTTATACGTCTAGAGTGATTTAGGTACAACGATAAAAATAAGTCTAATTATGTTCCTTTTTTTTTTTAACTGGTTAGTAAGTCTAACTCATGCACACAACACACACGCATCTTGGGGACCCACGAATTTGCCACGAAAGCCTTAAGTGTGGCCACTTCCTCTTATGGGGATCGAACCTCGCACTCAAGAGGCGGGCAATGGCGGGTGCTATACGCTATTGCTCATTGGTAAGTTTGTAAAAAGATGTTCTTATGAAGATTATGAAGTGGCCAATTTTGAATTCGAAAGGAAGCTAATAAATCATGGTTAATGAAGTTCATGCTAGATATGAAGTTCATAATGTATCAAACCATAAAGCTAAACACATGCACATATTTGCGGTCAAAGCTGAGCTTCTAGAGTAAAGCCCAAGAAGCTTGGGCCCTCAATTGTCCAATATAAAAGAAAGAAAACAAAACAAAACGAAACCCTAGAGTTCCGATCGGTGGCGGAGCCCATTGGCAGTATCCAGCCGGCGATATCGACGGCGCCGGGATCCTTCTTCTTTCTCGCCAAGTGCAACGGGATCGATTCTGACACCCATACAGTGAGTTTTTGATTTAGGGTTGAGATTTACCGCATGTTAGGAATAGGTCCACCGAATATGTGGGAAAAACGATGAATAAAGAAAATAATCATACAAATAAAATGGGGACGCAGAATTTACAGTGGTTCAGCAGTTTGCCTAATCTACTTGCAGCGGGTTTTCTTATTTTCTTTCTCTTTATAAAATACAAGATTACAAATTCTTCAATACTCTCTTTGTATTTTTCCCTCATACAATTTCTATAGAGAATGGAGAATGAAGTCTAACACACTTCACTTCTTCTTGATTGGGTTTCTTGATTGAACCCCATGAATCAACAAACCCCTTTAGGCAAAGTCTCTTTTTTAGATTCAATGCACACATACCAAGTCTTTATTATGGAAACAAAAAAAATAAAACATCATCAATGCCTAGTCTATCTTTCCACTATTTCCATAGCCAAATTCATGCCGCCCACATGGTGTTGTCCATGCATGCATTGACTGCATGCATGTGGCCGTCTTGCCGTCCGCGTGCATGCGTTTCTGGACCGGGTTGAGCTTCATTATCGGGCTCTTTAAATAGGAATTTTTGGGCTTCTCAATAGTGTTAAGTCATTTTCAATAATCATCATCTTGACTTAATAACTAGTAAATCTCGACAATTTCTTGAAACCTTGAAATTCTGTTTTCGTTGTCCTAGATTTCAACAATCTATCAAGTCAAAAAAATTGTTACCGTAATCTTGTTTCTTTCTCATAACCCAAAAAATGTTCTTAGTGAGGCGCCTTCTCATAACTAACTGTGGAGGCCAACTGAGGTATTGCACAGCCTCAATTTCTCAATAATGACAATCTTGGTAAACATATCTGTTGGGTTTTTTGATCCAAGAATCTTTTCTAATGACAATGTTCCACTAGCATTGTTGTCTTGCTCTTTGCCCAACTCCTTTAGAAAATTCTTCAACCAAATCATTTCTTTTGCAGCTTCAAATATAGCCATATGCTTTGCTTCAGTCGTTGATAAAACAACATTTTTCTGAAGTTTAGACATTCAACTCACAGCCGTACTACCCAAAGTGAACACATAACCTGTTGTACTCTTCCGGTCATCCAAGTCACCACCCAAATCTTCATCGGTGAATCCCTGCAAAGTCATATTATTTTTCTTAAACTGAAGTGTCATACCTGAGGTGTCTTCGAGATATTATAGAAGCTATTTCACAGCTTCCTAATGTATTGTTCCAGTATTCGCCATGTATCTGCTTACTCCTACTGTATTTACTTTCTCAGGTTTGGTACAAACCATAGCATATATCAAACTCCTAACGGCTGAGTCATATGGAACTTTTTCCATATGTTTTTGCTCCTCATCTGTCTTGGGTGACTGCTTCTTGATAAGTTTGAATTGATTTTCCAAAGAAGTACTTCTAGACTTTGCATCATGAAGATTGAACCTGTTCAGCACCTTCTCTATGTGTTTCTCTTGGGATGACTCTAGAGTTCCTTCTGCTCTATCTCTGATGATTTTTATCCTAAGTATTTGCTTTGATGGTCCTTAGTCTTTCATCTCAAATTCTTTTGACAATTGTAGCTTTAACTTGTTGATCTCATTCATGCTAGATCTTGCAATAAGCATGTCATCCACATACATAAGCAAAATAATATAAGTCATCAAAATTCTTGAAATAACAATAATGGTCCATCTCACTTATGAAGCTATTGTCACATATGAAGTTATCAAACTTTTTGTACCACTGCCTGAGAGCTTGTTTCAAATCATACAAACTCTTCTTTAAACCACACATAAGACTTTCTTTATAAGAAACTTGAAAACTTTTTGGTTGTACCATGTATATGTTCTCATCTAAATCATTATAGAGAAAGCCGTTTTCACATCTAGTTGCTCTAGATGCAAATCCTTACCAGCAATAATACTCCGCACCAATTTAATAGTAGTTAATTTCACTACCGTAGAAAAAATTTCAGTGCAGTCAATACCTTTTTTCTGCTGAAAACCCTTTACTACTAATCTTGCTTTGTATTTTGTGCTGCCGTCATTCTCTTCTTTGATCCAATAAATCCATTTGTTCTGCAAAGCTTTCTTTCTTTTTGGTAACCGAGTTAGTACTGTTCTGTTTTTTCTCTCTAGAGAATCCATCTCATCTCTTATAACTAACTCCCACTTGACAGAATCTTTCACCTGAATTGCTTCATCAAAATAATCTGGTTCACCAGCATAAATAATGTAAAGGAGAATACCGTTGTGTGGGTCTAAACATCCTTTCTGATCTCCTTCCAACCACTTGAGGAGTTGTTTGTTCATGTTCTACTTCTTCTTTTGCTATAGTGTTTTTAGGATTTCCTTGAGATCTCGTAGCTACATCATTATCTGTGATCTCTTCTAACATAGACTTTTCATGTTCTTCTGGCTGTGTTCCTACACTATCAGATCTTGCTACAAGTCTATTTTTATACAATACGTTTTCATTAAAAGTTACATCCTTGTGCCATATGATTTTTCTATTTTGATCATCCCAAAACCGATAACTAAAATAGTCAGAACCATAATCAATGAAATAACATTTTCTATCCTTAGGATCAAGCTTGTCTCTTTTGTTGTACATATGAAATACAGCCAAAAACTCTCAAATGAGAGATTTATCTCATTCCCAGTCCATACCTCTTCTGGTATTTGGAAACCCAACGGAACTGAAGGTCCTCGATTTATTAAGTACGCTGTTGTGTTAACTGCACCTGCCCAAAAATGTTTTGCTAACCCTGAATGTAGCATCATGTTTCTAGCACACTCGTTCAAGATTCTGTTCATTTTTTCAGCGACACCATTTTGTTCTGGAGCTCTAAGAATTGTTTTTATCATCATGATTCCGTTTTCTGCACAAAATGTCTTGAACTTCATACTATCATACTCACCATCATTGCAGATTTCAGACACTTGATTTTTAGACCAGTCTGATTTTCAACTTCATCTTTCCACCTTTTAAAAATAGCAAACACATCAGATTTACTTTTCAAAAAATAAACCCATACCTTTATAGTGGAATCGTTAATGAAGGTGATATAGTAGCAAGAGCCTCCTACGGACTGAATCGGGGATGGTCCCCATACATCTGTATGCATCAGCTCCAACTTCTCTTTTTTTGGTGGTCTTCCAACTTTTGAGAAGCTAACTCTTTTTTCTACTTGTCATAGACACAATCCTCACACAAGCCTATATCGACAATCTTCAGTTCAGGTAGTCGTCCCTTTGATACTAGCAATTTCATTCCTTTCTTGCTCATATGCCTGAGCCTTTAGTGCCATAGTTTAGAATCACCACCATCTTTGGCCACTGCCACTGTGTCTTTGCATTCTGCAGTCATATACAAGATTCCAAACTTAATACCTCTTACTACGAGCATAGCATCTTTGGAGATCTTCCAAGAACCACATCTAAACATTTTTGTTTATCCCATGTTGTCTAGATGACTTATGGAGATTAGATTTCTCTTCGGGTTAAGAACATATCTGACATCTTGCAATTTCCACTGAGTTCCATTTGCAGCCTTTACATGAACATCACATTTCCCAGTAATCTCTAAAAGTTCATCATCAGCCAGATAAACATTTCCAAACTTCTCTGCAGCAAAATTGTGCAATAAGTCTTTGTGCGGAGTTGAGTGAAACAAAACACCAGAGTTCAGAATCCAGGACTCAATAGGGCTGTCAATGCTACAGATAAGAGTATCATGGATCTCTTCAGTAACAATATTTGCAAAAGAAGACGTTTCTTCCTGATGATCATTCTTTTGGTACTTTTGAAATTTCTTGTTCTTTTTTGGTTTACTACAATCATTGGAGAAGTGGTCCTGAATACCGCAATTCCTGCGGGTGATATCTTTACGTACTTTGATTTACTCCTTCCTTTGGGCTTAGATTTGCCATTGCTCGGCCTGTGTCCTCGTTGAAAACTTCTTCCTGTGCTTTGGATACTCAAAGCAGCCCCCGAAGATTCCCCTGACTCTCTCCTGCGAACATCCTCACCGAGAATCAAATATCGGATTTTATCGAGTTTTAACTTCTACTCCTTGAAGAACTGCTCACCGCAGTCACAGTTGTGGCCCAACTTTCAGGTAATGAGGACAACGGGATCAAAGTTTTGATCTCGTCATCGAAGTCAATTTCCACATAACTCAATTGAGGTGTAATCACATCGAAATTATTAATGTGATCTGCAACTAACACACCTTTTTTCATCTTCAGATTAAATAAACGACGCATCAAATGTACTTTGTTAGAGACAGATGGTTTTTCGTACATATTTGATATTGCCTTCATTAAATGTAGTTTTCTTATTGATGATGTTGAAAGTAATATTTTTTACCAATGTTAGACGGATCACACCCAAGACCTGGCAATCTAATTGATACCAATCTTATCTCTTTGTATCTACTGGTTTCGTACCCAACAATGGTTCGTGAAGTTTTTTCTGATACAAGTAATTTTTTATCTGTATCTTTCAGAACCCAAAATTCTTCCTATCAAATTTATCGATCTTTGCTTTTTCTTCACCTGATGTCCTCGCTCGTCTACCGCCGCAGCAAACTCAACTTCTCATTCGGATCTGAACTAACACCTTCAAAACTACGTTCAGCGGACACAAGCGTCGTCATCCATCGTAAACTTAAATCATAGAATCGAAGATCTTTCGGTTCGCTAACCACGCTCTGATACCAGTTGTTAGGAATAGATCTACCGAATATGTAGGAAAAACGATGAACAAAGAAAATAATCACACAAATAAAAGGGAGACACATGATTTATAGTGGTTCAGCAATTTGCCCAATCCACTTGTCGCATCATGTTTTCTTATTTTCTTTCTATTTACAAGCTTACAAATTTTTCAACACACTCCCTCTATTTTTCCCTCGTACAATTTCTCTGGTGAATGGAGAATGAAGAGTGACACACTTCACTTCTTCATGATTGGGTTTCTTGATTGAATCCCACGAATCAAAACCCCTTTTGTTTAAATAGGCAAAGCCCTTTCTCAGATTCAATGCACACATGCCAAGCCTTTATTATGCAAAAAAAACAAAAACATCATCAATGCCGTGTCTCACTTTCCACTATTTCCATAGCTATATTCATGCCCCCCACATGGTGTTGCCCATGCATGCATTGACTGCATGCATGTGGCCGCCTAATGTCAGATTTCAGATTGATGGCGGAGCCCATTGGCAGGATCCAGTCGGCGATATCGACGGTGCTGGGATCCTTCTTCTTTCTCGCCAAGTGCAACGGGATTGATTCTGACACCCATACAGTGAGTTTTTTTTTATTTAGGGTTGAGATTTACTGCAAAGATTCTTGCTTTTGCTTTAATTTTCTTAGTTTTTGTATAAAGCTTTCTTTTTGAGATCGGATAGTGGCTATTGCGATGAAGATTCTTTTGTTTTTTTATAACTTTTGAAGAGAATGAATGATAGTTCCATTAGAAATACAACAACAACAACAACTGAGCCTTTTATCCCAAGCATATGGGGTAGGCTACATGAACCAACATGAGAATCACGCCGGGTCCAGCACATGAATCCTCTGTCTCCACTCACTTCTATCGAACAATATACTTTCATTGAGTTCTTTGGCAACCATATCGTTTCGTATCACCTCCATCCATGTTTTCTTCGGTCTCCCTTTTGCCTTTTTGCCATTACCCATATCGAGAGTATCTATTCGTCGAACCGGTGCTTCCATAGGTCTGCGTCGCACATGACCAAACCATCTAAGCCGGTTTTCCCGCATCTTCTCCACCACGTGTGCCACACCAACTTTTGCACGAATATCCTCATTTCGCACCTTGTCTTTTCTAGTGTTACCGCACATCCAACGAAGCATGCGCATCTCCGCTACGTGCATCTTCTGTGTATGATGCTTCTTAGGAGCCCAGCATTCTGTACCATATAATAAGGCAGGCCGAATAGCGCTCCGATAAAACTTCCCTTTCAATTTTACGGAAAGTTACGATCACACAAAATCCCTGTTGCACTCCTCCATATCAACCAACCAGCTTGGATCCTTTGATTAATATCACTATCGATCTCCCCATTCTTTTGGATGATGGAACCTAGATATCTAAACTGGTCGCTCGGTGATATCTCTTGCCCTTCCAATGTTATACCAATATGGTTTTGACTTCTCTGGTTACTAAATTTGCAATGCATATATGTTGTCTTGGACCTGCTCAATCTGAATCCCCGAGATTCCAATGTTTGCCTCCATAATTCCAATTTGGTATTAACCCCTGCTTTCGTCTCATTTACTAGAACAATATCATCAGCGAATAGCATACACCAAGGTAGCTCATCTTGGATAGTTCTAGTAAGCTCATCCATCATGATGGTAAACAGGAATGGACTTAATGCAGATCCTTGATGTAAACCAATTGTAATCGGAAAATTACTCGTTAAGCCGCCGTAAGTTCTGACATTTGCCACTACTCCATCGTACATATTCTTGATTATGTCAATATACTTGACGGGGACCCCCTTCTTCATCATTGTCCCCTATAATATCTCTCTAGGTATCTTGTCGTATGCTTTTTCTAAATCAATAAATATAATATGCAAATCTCTTCTCCTCTCTCGAAAACGCTCGACAAGTTGACGAAGCAAATGAATAGCCTTTGTCGTCGATCGTCCAGGCATGAACCCAAACCGGTTCTCTGTTATCTTAATATCCTTACTTAGCCTGTGTTCAATCACTCTCTCCCAAAGTTTCATGGTGTGACACATAAGTTTTATTTCACGGTAATTTGAGCAACTTTAAATGTTACTCTTGTTCTTGTAGATAGGTACAAGGATACTTTTCTCCATTCATTTGGCATCTTTTTTGTCTGCCAAATCTTATTAAACAGATCTGTCAGCCATTTAACGCCTATTTCTCCTAAGCATCTCCAAATCTCGATAGGAATCCCGTCAGGACCAACCGCTTTTCTTAAACTCATCCTGTTCAAAGCTTTTTTAATCTCAGATAGTCTTATTTTACGCATGAAATCACGGTTTATATCTTGAGATTGAATGACAAGTCCATCCAAATTCTTAGTAAAGCTCTCATTGAACAATTTGTCAAAATAATCTCTCCATCTTTTCTTGATATCCTCATCTCGAACTAAAACCTTCTGATTTTCATTTTTGACACACTTCACCGCACATAAGTATCTAGTCTTCCTTTTCCGCATCCGAGCAATCCGGTATATATCATTTTCAGTCTCTTTAGTGTCTAATTTCTCGTACACCTCTTTATAGACCTTAGATTTAGCTTCCCGAACAGCTTTCTTAACTTCCTTTTTAGTCATTTTATACTTTTCAAATCTCTCCACATCTCTACTTTTCTTCAAATTTTTACAAGAATCCCTTTTAATTTTAATAGCAGCCTTTACTTCTTCATTCCACCATGATATGTCCTTAGATGATGGAGCACCAGCTCTCGACTCACCAAGTAGATCTCTAGCTGCCTTCTTGATATAACTGGCCATTTTGTTCCATGTTCTGTCTGAATTATCTTTCGACCGCCAATCCGCTTTTTTGACTACACGATCTATAAAAGCCTTTTGGTTACCTTCTTTCAATCACCACCATTTAATTCTAGGCTTTACCTTACGTCTAATCTTCCTAAATGCTCTTCTAAATCGAAAATTTAGAACTAAAAGTTTATGTTTAGTGGTTACACTCTCACCTGGCACTACCTTACAGTCGATACAACAATCTCTATCTATTCTTCTTGTCAGAAAAAAGTCTATTTGACTAGCACGTGATCCGCTCCTAAAAGTGATAAGGTGGGACTGTCTTTTCCTAAATCAGGTGTTTGCTAAGATCAAGTCATAAGATAAGGCAAAATCTAAAATCGAGTCACCTACTTCATTTCTTTGTCCAAAACCAAAACCTCCATGGATAGTATCAAACCCACTACGACTAGTACCTATATGTCCATTAAGATCACCACCAATAAATAACTTCTCTCCACCGGGTATACTTTGCACCATCTCGTCTAAATCCTCCCAGAATAGACGCTTATTAGCGTCATCAAGACCTATCTGTGGTGCATAAGCACTAATAACATTAAGAATCTCTCTACCTAGATAACCAGTAAAATTCTATCACCTTTTCTCCTAATCTCAACTATATACTCAAGCAACCGTCTATCTATGATTATACCTACCCCATTACGATTTTTATCTCTACCCGTATACCAAAGCTTATAACCCCAAGGTTTTATGACTCTACTCTTTTCACCTATCCACCTAGTTTCTTGCAAACACATAATACCAACTCTCCTCCTAATCACCACCTCCATTAATTCTATTAGTCTACCTGTAAAGGAACCTATGTTCAAGGAAGCTAGACGGATCCTATGAAACCATTGCTTATTTGTCACTACACCCGGGGTCCGATGTAGCGCGCCGTTACTAGACGACGACCCTTGCTTATTTGTCACTATACCCGGGGTCCGATGTAGCGCGCCGTTTCTGGACGACGACCTAGAAAAGATGTAATGAAAAGCAACAGAGTATCAATTGTTGAACTAAAAGATACTTACCAAATTCTCTTCTTACTTGCTAAGATAATTAGATTAAATAGCTATTGATCTTGAGTCTCACATGACGTGTAGTTCTACTTTTATAATTGGGATCTAATGGTGATGCAATGGAGATTCCTTTTGTACTCAATTGAGGTGAAATTTTTTAGATGTGGTTAGGAAATGAATGATACTTAACGAATATGTAAAAAGGATAGTTTGGATCATTTTACTAAATTTTTTAAAACTATCTTCTACTAATTGTTGCTGGATTCTTTCAGTATCGCTATCGTTTTCATGAGTATGACCTATTCAAGTGGGATCTGATGGTATAATGTCATCAAGATTCAAGAATTTCTTTTCCCCCTTTAATTTCTTAAGTAGATGATGGTGTTGTAAATAGAAATATACCTAAAACAATCTAATGAAGGAGGAAATAAATCAAAACTATTATAATGGAGGAGAAATCTCTAAACTTTATTAATCTAAAAAACTCTTCTCTCTAATGGATAACATCTCTCAATTACAAACTCTCTTTATATATTACATGATAAACCAAACTTTTAAATCTACGATCCTTATCTCTAAACAATCCTATTACTAACATGCCTCATATCTAAAACTTAAATTTAAATCTTAGATCACTCGAATGTTTCTCAACTATCTATTTAAATTTAAAACCTTAAATTTAACTCTAACCTAAGAATTGAATTGTAATTGTAATTTCCAACAGAAGGGAGTTGTAGGAAATGAATTTTAATGCTCTTAGAAGTATGCAAAAAAGGTTAATAAAAATTAATGAATAATAATATTAGGACCTACCAAATGGGCTTAGCTCAGTTGGTACCAATTTCGTCTCCAATATGTGAGGTCGCAAGTTCGATCCCCGAAGGGAGTTGATTTCAAAAAATAAAATAAAATATTGGAACCTTTTGAAAACTGGTTTGGAGGACTGTTCCATCTTCTTGGCTATGGGAGGCTGATTTGTGGATCGAAGGTTAGCTGTTGGATAATACTCACGATCCAAAACTAATTTAAAGTAGCTGGACAATACACAAGGTCATCCACACTCCCAACAGCAACTAACCTCCTCCCTACAATACTACTAGGCTGCTGACCTGAGCGCAGAAATGACTTACAAGATAGACTGCAGATTGTGTTGGGGTAGCCGTTCCCCAGGATTGGTAATCAGTCTTTCTATTGACGTTCGAACTCGCAAGAGTGGGAATGCGGATGCTGTTTAGGGGGATACATGTCCCTTTATCATCTTTCTTGGAATCGCTCGATTCTTTCTGTTTCACGGTCACCGTTGAATAATATTATACATTCTCCTGACGCATTCATTGCTTTTGTAGAAGAGTTAGCCACCCGAATGCTATAAGGTTACAACGCTATCAAGAGTCCTCAATGGAAACTCAGGCTTCTGCGAAAAGATGAACATTTATATCCATCCAAAGTGCCCCTAGCAGCAAATGTGCCTCTGTTATCCCTCTTCCATCTCGCATTGCAGTAATATACTTAGTTTGTTTGTCCATAAGCTAAATATATCACTATGATGACCATAAATCTTCATATTATGTTTAACCTGCCTCCTAATGGAGAAAACAAATTGACACAGGAGAGGGACCATGATCAACACATTCGTCGGCCGCCCCACAGAGGATACACCACTTATCTTTATGAACTCCTTTTCTTATCATCTTGTAGAGCGTTAGTGTTCAATTTTTTCTTAACTATTACCGTATCAGATTCATAAGTCATAACCTTCGGAGGAACTTAATGATTTCCAAGGAGAGCAAAGCACAAACGATTATGGTGCTATGAATTCAAATTTATGATAGACTTGACCATAAGAAGGATCTTAGCTCTTGACCTTTAAACTCTTTGATCATCACCCTTAAGCCTAGTTTGGCAACATGGTTACGGTTTCCGAAACTATGGTTTCGTTGGGTTTCGATGCTAAACTCCAAAATTTGTAACCGTAGCTCGTTTGGCAACCAAAATGGAGTTTCCCAAACCGTGGTACCAAAAAGTTGAGGGCTCGAAACCCCATTTTTCTAAAGTCCAAAAATAGTAGAGTTTCGGAAAATCTTGGTTGCCTTCTTTTTTCCCGTCTTATTATGAAAATTGACTGCTAATTTTTTCCCTCTCTCTCTCGCTAAATTTCCCTCCAGATTGTATCTCTCTCTCTCTCTATATATATATATATATGAGAATAATGGAGAAAAGATGCGAAGGGATTTCCTCCTATGGCGTCGAAAAATTACAATCTCCACCATTTTTTCCGATGATCAACATCCATCATCATCATCATTATCATCTAAGATATGCATATACCAAATTTTATGTGATTCCACCACTTTTTCACCGTTGAATTAACAATGTTAAAAGTTCTATTGTCGGTAAACCATTAATTTTGCACCAACTAAATCAACGGTAAAAAATGGTATAATCACATGAAATTTGGTGTATCCACATCTTAGATTATAAAGATGGAGGTGATGTATGCCGATCGTCGAAAAAAATCATTGAGGGTACATTTTTTCGACGCCATAGGAGGAAATTCCCTCCTATGGCACCTTTTCTCCATTAACCCCCCCCTCTCTTTCTCTCTCTCTCTCTCTCTATATATATATATATATATATATATATATGAGATCCTTCTCTCTCCCTCTCCCTCCCCCCCAATAATTTTTTTCTTTTATATTTTTTCCTTAGTCCAAACATAAAGAATTATATCAATGATTTTTATAATATTTAGTTTGTGATTTCATGGTTAAATTTAAATGTTTGCTAAATTATTATTACGCATAACGGCTAATTTCTTTTTTAAGAAAAAGTAGTGATATGAAACCATGGTTTCAAAACTCTGTAGCCAAACGATCCTAAACTTTACGAAACTCCATTATTTTGAAACCGCGGTTTCATTTTAGCTTAAACGAAATCAAAGGTTCCGAAACCTTGTTGTCAAACTAGGCCTTAGGGATTGTAAATTAAACTACCTTTTCATCCTTTTCATTTTATCCATCTAGCTGATCTACTTGCACAGCAGGAATATAGTTCCGAAATTTGGATATACATTCCTTATCCCCATTCAGAAGAAAACGAAGAAGATAAAAACGCTCTCTCTGATGCAGCAATTATAACTTTGATCCATGTACAAATGAGATGGTTCTGGAAATTCGACGGCTCGCACGGATGGGCTGTGCTGACCAGTGTAGGGTGTTTTTCGTCATCCCATTGAGATGGGAATACGCGCGTGCTTGTCAGGCGTACTACAGATTCCCCTTGCCTAGGTTAGGCGGGGGTTTATTGATCGTGGGGATTCGAATCTCCGGCAGCCGCGGACTAAACTGCCGTTAATTACCTCTCGTCTTTGGAGCGAGAGAACCTCCGATTAACGGGTTAAACTGGTCATGCGAACTCAATGTGCAGTGTTGTGTTTTGAAGGGGTTTTGGATATATCGGGGGGCCCGCAGAGATTTTACGGGGGTCCCGTATCCGGATAGCGGGCTGGGGGTCAGCAGCCCTCTTGCGGGGCAGCGCTCCTTTAGAAATTTTTTTCTAACGGGAACAGTGTTGTGGAGTATGTGTGTATAAGGGAAAGGGCATCCAAAAGATGCACGGGAGAAGGCGCCAGCGCCCCCCGTGCCTGGCACGCGGGCGCTGTGCGCCAGCGCCCCACGTGCCTGGCATGCGTCGCTTTGCGCCAGAGCGCCAGCGCCCCACGTGCCTGGCACGTGGGTGCTGGGTTTCAGCAGCAGAAGGGACTTGGTCCCTGCACTGGGAGCTGTGCTCCAGAAAGGAAATATTTATTATTTTGTATATATATGTATATATATTTTTGAGGAGTTGAACTCCTAAGATATTTTGGAGCTAGTGGAAGGGGCTTCTCCCTTGAGCCCTGGATCTTCCCCAAAATAGGGTTCTTGAAAACGGGTCTCCTTCTTCCTCCTCTGTTGGCCGGATCTTGAAAAATAAGAAGTATGGGATTTTAAAAATCTCTCATTTTTGAGATCTAATGAAAGATCTGAGTTTCCCTTTGTGGGTTTTGTGGTGAAAAACTATTTAGTTTTGGAAAAAAAAGAGTAAAACTCTTAATTTAATTAAAAAAAAGAAAAAGGTTTAGAACCTTGAGGGAGGAGGAGGCACAAAAACCTTAAATTTTTTTAGAGGAATGAAAAGTGTATGCTTTATTTATCATCATTTTGCCCATCCCATGTCTCATGTGCTATTTCTTTTTGCACATAAGCCATGAGCTTTACAAAAATTTGGTTTTATGTCCATTTTGCTTACATTCATGCACAAAAAATTACATCAAAATTATTTGTTACATGATTTTTATTTTAGCATGGGGAGGTCGGCCGCCGGGCTCGACTTGAGTATGGGCCCACTTGCTTGGGCTTGGGCCCGCTTACTTGGGGTTGATCTTGACTTTGACCCGGTCAACTGAGGTGCAAATTTTGACCCCAACAACCAGAAATCACCTGGTGTATGTGTGACCAAATTGTTGGAAGTGCTACTTGATTTTGGTGCAGTTATTAGTCCTAAGAAGGCATCTTATGAAATAGCATGGATATTGGGCCTGACTTATGAACTTAATTGTGGTTTGTGCTGCTATTAGATCCATAACATAAAAGAACAAATTTTTTTGCTCGCCTTCGTATGTAGTTATGTCTCCTTTTTGCCATAAATTTACCATTTTACGTGTGTATTTCCTTGTCCACTGTGATGTTGAACTGTATGCAATGTTTCCCTGAGTAGTTGGATTTCTGTTCTTTTATTTCTTTTATTTATTTTCTCGTAAGCCTGAGCCTTTCTGATGCTCTGTGTAAGGTGCAATGCGAAACAGTTTCCGATGGAGGAAGCAAAAGCACCTTGGAGCCATGGAAATTTAACTTGGCGTATGACAAGCAGGTTATTGCATCTGGTGCAGAGGCTTCAACCTTTGGCATTAAGGGTGTAAGAGAACATGCAATCTTTCTTCGTGAAGTGCGGCATGCCCAAGAGATCCGCCGGAGGTTGCTCCTTAATCTAATGCTCTCTGACGTGCCTGGTATGTCATCCTGTGCGAAAGTGGTGTTAGAGGATTTATGTGTAATATCTGATCGGATTTTTTAATTTTTTAAAATAAGCAAATTATTGTTTATTATAGCATTAAGTTTGTTATTGTGCCTATTTAGTTAGTTATTTTAGTCAGCATTTTCAGACATAGATTTCATGTCTCTGAATATTGTTCTTCGACTCCATGAGGGGAGTTATATTACGCTATCTTTTTAAAGTCAATGTTGAGATTAATATCTACTAGAATCTCATGCAGCTAGTATTTTTCGAGAATTAAGTTTGTGCATATCTGATACAAGTTGGCTGGTGTGAGCTAAATTTTATCTAAGAGCAAAGTTGTTACACAAGAATTTATCTAATACCTTGGCAGATGCTGTCTAGGTATATTTTTCTTTGTTTCTCTATCGTGGCTGTCTTAGTCTGAACTTTACTAAGATGATACTTTGATCTGAATGTGCTCAAGTAGTTGCATTAATTTCTCTGTTTCTCTACTTTGAGGCATTTAGTTCAGTATGTTTATACCTTTACCTCTACTTCTGTAGATTATGCCGTCTATCCTTGGTTCACAGCATCTAGTACAGTTTATGCCATTCTAAAATCTGGAGTGTTCCTTCAGGATCATTCAATGGCATGCTATGATCTGTTCAAAACTGCTGGTAACTGAAAAAAACCAAGGCTCTGTTAGCATAAAAAATAATTAGGTAACGGGTCTTTCATGTTGGTTGGTCATGTGGACACCCATTACCACCATCAACTTCAACTTTCCTTTCTTGTCCTTTGTGTCTTGCATCATATATTCATATGGCGACAAATTTTGTTAGTGCTTAGCACAGAGAGAAATATCCTGCCTATTTATATCATTGTTATCGTTTAAACACTCTCCCCAAAATGGACTGCTGGATGGAGCTTGACTCAAACTTAAGAAAGCTCAACTGAATAATTGACCAAATTTTAAACGTCGTATGTGAATTTCGTATTAGTTGGTGGCGAACTTCTGACTTAAGCAATTACGTACATACTAGGTTGCTGCCTTGAAACCTTTTAGGCGAGTTGGCAGGCAATGCATTTACCATATTTGTTTCTGTGGCTTAAGCTCATGAAACCTATTGGCGAGCCTCCAAATTTCCCTAGTCTGGACAAGGAATCAAGATGAAGAAGATAATAAGATTCGTAGACACCTAAATGCCAGATAGCCAAATGGAATTATATACTCCTGAATCTTGACAGTTTGTCTGGCTATTATTATCACGCTATTAATCTGGAATCATGGATATTTCAACTCTAATAGAGCATAAACCTATTCAAACTTGAGCATTCTCTACAACATCCCAACAAGTGAAGCACCCTATATGCTTGTCTATTTTGTTTCGACTAATTGTCTGGAACAAATTTGAGCAGTGTTTTGCTGTATTGAACATTGATATAGGGAAGAATTCATGTGGTAACAGGCATATCGGAGGAAGAAAAGAGAAGATTACTGCATTGTGTTGTTATTGGAGGTGGTCCAACAGGTGTTGAATTCAGTAGTGAACTTGGTGATTTCATCACTAAAGATGTTCATGAAAGAAATGCTCATGTTAAAGACTACATACATGTGACTCTAATCGAGGTATGCTATTAAAGATCTTACGCATGCCTTATTTGAGCATGCTACCTTATTTTCTGCTTATGCTTTACACTATCCAGGTTAATTGAGGCTTTAGCAATCTTATGCTACATTTGCTTAACATTACTGCCTTTTCTTTACTCATCAAAGAATCTGATTGAATCAAAAAAATTCTCTTGTGCCAGGCAAATGAAATATTGTCATCCTTTGATGTTCGCATCAGACAATATGCTACTAATCAATTGACTAAGGTGTGTGATTCTACACAATGAAAAGATCCAATTTCTTTTAAGTTGCTTGTCCTTAAGTTACCATATTCTTGATGTTTAAATTGGGCTTTCCTTATTAATTCCCATGGTGAATAATATTTGCTATGAAGGTATTATGTAATGATTTCACAGTATAGGTTCAAATACGAAGTTCACATACTTTCACAGAATGCTAGATCTTGTACCTATTGCAATGAAGCTTATCAATCATATCTATCATGTTTTCTATGCGATCTTCTCCTAATTGTGCTAGCTTTATTTAATTTATTCACAATATGTAAATTTAGCCCGATTTAGATTTGTAGGCTAGTTTAGATTTTCAATTTGGGATCAGCTGAAGATCTAAGTTGAAAGTTGATTACAATTTCCTATTCATAGAAATTGAAAGGCCAGTGTAAAAAAGATTATTATCATAGTTGTTTGCTCAGCCGTCGACCTCTTTTGATGCTTTAAGAAGGGTCCTCATACTATTCTGCAAGAATAATGGTGAATTTGGTTCCATATTTACTCTAATTTAATTTGATATGGCTTTCCTCTTGTGGTTGTGTTTGTAACTTAGTATATCCGTATAACTTTACGGCTTGCTATTTTTTAATAAAGTTCCATAGTTTTGACTTTTCTAAAAAAGATCATAAATATTTCACATCAATTTCAAGTTACTCGTGTTGAAGTCAAAATTTGCACCCCGGTTGACCAAGTCAAAGTCAAGGTCAACCCCAAGCCAGGTGGGCCCAAGCCCAAACAAGTGGGCCAATGCCCAGGTCGAGCCCGAACACGAAGCGTCCGGCCTTCCTTCATGCCAACAAAAAAATCATGTAATAAATAATTTTTATGTAATTGTTTATGCATGAATGTAAACGAAATGGGCATAAAGCCAATATTTTGTAAGCCCATGGCTTATGTGCAAAAATGAAATGGCACATGAGCCATGGGATGGGCAAAATGCCATTTTTGTAAAGCCCAAGGGGCTATATGTAAATATGTGAGCCTATAAAGGCAAGGATAATGAAATATCCCAAGAACTTTTTTTCTCCCTCTAAAAAAAAGTTTCCAGATCTGAGATCTATTCTTCTTCTTCAAGGTTCCAAAACCTTCTTTATTCTCTTGAATTAAATCAAGAGTTTTACTCTTCCTTTTTCAAAACAAATTAGTTTTTCACCACAAAACCCACAAAGGGGAACTCAGATCTCCCATCAGATCTCAAAAAGGAGTGATTTTTAAAATCTCCTACCTCTTGATCTTCAAGATCCGGCCAAACAACAGGAGGAAGAAGAAGAACATCTTTCATTAAACCCCCAAAAAGAGGAAAAAACACTCAGGAGTCCAACTCCTCTTTGATTTCTCTTCAGAGAAATCTTTTTAGGCTAAAAGCCTCTTGTCCTTTCCGGCGCGCAGCGCAAGTGCGCAAAGCGCCAGCGTGCCGACACGTGGCGCGCGCTTGCGCACCTGCGCGCTTGCGCAAGTGCGCAAAGCGCCCGCGTGCCGACACGTGGCGCGCTTGCGCAAGTGCGCAAAGCGCCCGCGTGCCGACACGTGGCGCGCGCGCTTGCGCAAGTGCGCAAAGCGCCCGCGTGACGACACGTGGCGCGCTTGCGCAAGTGCGCAAAGCGCCCGCGTGCCGACACGTGGCGCGCGCGCTTGCGCACCTGCGCGCTTGCGCAAGTGCGCAAAGCGCCCGCGTGCCGACACGTGGCGCGCGCGCGCTTGCGCACCTGCGCGCAGCGCTCTTGCGCAAAACGCCCACGTGTCGACACGTGGCGCGCGCGCCTGGACGCACAGCACCTTAGCGTACAGCGCTCTAGGCGCTGGCCCCACGCATCCTTTGGATGTCTTTTTCCCCTTTACTTATATATACATGTATATATGTATATATGCATACATATTTACACACACACATACTCCACGGCACTGTCCCTGTTAGAAAAAATTTCTAACGGGGCGCTGCCCCGCACCCCGCAAGGGGGCTGCTAGCCCCCTTGACCCCCAGCCCGCTATCCGGGTAGCGGGACCCCCGTAAAAACTCTGCGTGGCTCCCGATATATCCAAAACCCCCCTTTCAAAACACAACACACGTACACTGCACTTTGAGTTCGCATGACCATTTTAACCCGTTAATCGGAGGTTCCCTCGCCCCAAAGGCGATGGGTAATTAACGGCAGCTTAGTCCGCGGCTGCCGGAGATTCGGATCCCCACAATCATTAAACCCCCGCCTACCCTAGGCAGGGGGAATCTGTAGTACGCCTGACAAGCGCGCGCGTATTCCCATCTCACTGGGGTGACGAAAAACACCCTACAACTCGTAATCAAAAGGTTTATTTCTTGTAAACACCTTGCGGTTTGGCCTAATTCTTGAAAACCTACTTGAGCTTTCTCCGTTATCCAATACCACTTTAATTTCTGTTACTTATTAACCCTCCTGCGGCTCTGGCATTAAATCCCAAACAAAAGACATATTTGCCCCCTCCCCCAAAATGAAAAAAAGTGGGTTTTTTTTAATTAAAGTTCTGAAGCAATTATAGGCTGCCCCAATTTGAGAACTAGGACACCCGTTTCCAATTTGAACAACGGCACCCACCCCCAATCCCTCAAAGTTGTCAACGGATGGTGGATATTTCAAGGCCTATAAACACTGACAAAGTTCACATCTCAATTCATACAAGCATTTTATCAAACAATTAGTTCCTTGACACAAAAAATAACTTAGATTCATAACATAGATCAAGGATACAAGATTCGTAACATAAGTCCAGGACAATAACAAAAAGCTTACGCTGTCAATTTCACTTCCAAATTAACACAATTGCATGAAGGAAAATAAAGATTGCAACGAAAATTATCAAAATTCAAAGCAAATTTGCTTGATCTTGACCTATGCGTAGCCCTTCGCCTGTCCTTCTCATATCAAGATCTACCGCTGAAAGAAGCGACAGACCCTCAGATAGTAATAGCATGCATTGAATATTCCTACACGATGAACGTTGTTGGAGCTCTTCCCAACCAACCGAGTGAGTAGACCTACACCGAGAATTTGCCATCACTTGAGCCACCCCACAACAGAAAACACTAAAGAAGAAGTACAAGGGTTAGCTGCAAAGTTTTAATTTGGGAAGAAGGGTATGCAACAACTTTACTGGGGTACAGAGGGCAGTATTGGAAGGAAAAAAGAAAAATAGGGTCTCGGGCGTTACTCGTGATTTATTTCCCATTGTTTTTTCATAAAACTTATGTGGATACTGGATAACGGAGAAAGCTCAAGTAGGTTTTCAAGAATTAGACCAAACCATAAGGGTGTTTACAAGAAATAAGCTCTTTGCCTTCCATATGGTCTTCTTGTATGGTCAACGGGAGTTGGTCCCTCGCCTTTCATAAGCTCTTTGCAGTTTCCAAAGGCACCTGGTGGAAGGTACTACTTTAAACAAATTAGTTTTGATTTTCTTGCACGTGCAGAACACGTGTAACAAAAGAAAAGGCTGGAGTTAAATTATTTGCTATAGCTATAATTTTAGTTGTTTAAGTTTTGTAATGCATTTCTATTAATTTTTAAGGAATTTCAATGAAGATTAATTATAAAAAGCATTTTCCATAATTTTAGTTGTTTAAGTTTTGTAATGCATTTCTATTAATTATTTGCTATAGCTATAATTTTAGTTGTTTAAGTTTTGATTTTCGTGGAACCTGCTGACCTCATTTTGACGAGGGTCTTTGCAACTGTTTTCTTTGTTTGGATAATCCTAGTCCTTCATCACAAATCAAAACATCCCCGAACAACCTGGGGCCCCTGTTTTACACCGACACACACTGTAGGATATTTGGCATACACCCATGCTATTATCTCATAATCATAGGTGAAGGCTTATATGATGATGAAAATGACGATGTACAAAAAAACACCTACTTGTACAAAGTTCTAACTAATAGTAATATTATTTTTTTAAAAAGAAAGTGACATGAAAACACTTGTTCTACCTGCATTTAACAACAATCACAAAATCAAGATTTGCCTTGATGAAGGTTAAGTTATTGGAGACTATTTAAACCTGAATATTTTTATTTTTCTATTTCTTAAGAAACGAAGTAACGAACGTATTTGAGAAAGATTTGCATGGCATGAAGGCTAGTTTGAAGTTTTCTGCTTTTAGATCTATTTCATGGAAACAAGTATTGCGGTGAAGTTGAACAAAGCTACATGGCAAGTAGAAGACTATTAAAGTTTGCCATATAGATTTCATATTTTTAGATTATTTTCTCAAAAAATTAATGAACAATTTGCATATCAATAGAGTATTTTAAAGTTCTTAGTAGTGTAGGTTTGTGGTGAGTTATGACAATTCGTTCCTTTCAAGATCCATAAATTGATCCCTAACATATAGTAATCTCTAATAAGGTTAAAAGTCTAGAAAAAGTCTAATATACTCTATTTATCGGTAGAATTAAACTTGGGTTGGTGGTTGTTTCACTTTGCCAAATGCAGTGGCAAGAAAACAAACACTATATATATATAGTGAAATTGTGCTCATAAACAGCGGTGAAGTGTGAACAATTTTTGCTGGAATCATTTTAAAGCTGGTGTGATTTGAAGTAAGATAGCCATGAATAGAAAGTTTTTATTAGAGTTATTTAGTACTCGAATCTAAGTTGTAGAAGGAGTTCCTTTTATTTTCTTATACGAGGGGATATCTAAATTGCAAAGAACATTTATGCAATTGAGAGACTTAAGAATTAACTTCTGAGACATTTCCTAAACTATTTGTTTTATGGCGTTAGTATAGTCGAATAGTTTGGGATTAAGACTTACCTACCGGCTTTAGAACTTTGGGTTAAAAGTGGTTCTCAACCTACCATGTGTATACCCACATCACTACTTGATAACATCAAACGAGCATAGTCTGAGCCTCTGAGGCTGTTCCAGCTCGACATCAGTAGGTATTTTTTGGTTTTGGACTCCACTCCTGTTTTTCTGTCCCCTTTGTAGTAGGGGAGATAATCGTGGAACCTAAGTTCAAATACCAGCGAGTAGACACTAAGTTTATTTCACCCTTTAATATAATATGCACCATCATTCCCCACCCAACTCGTAATGCTTTTATCATAATTTCCACATGTTGACAAGGCTCCATTTACATGATAAACTATTGAATGATGTTGTCACCTTGACTTCTCAAAGCTAATGTTCTTCCGAGTCCTCAAATTCTTCAGCATGCCACTTCATCCCCCTACCAGTTGATACCAACAACTTGCCCTTCAAAAGTTCTTCAACTTTCCCTTCTCAGATGTAGAAACTCGAATTGGATTTTTTCCGTAATAGCACATTCTCAGTAATGAAAAGAAAATGAAGCCTGCTATTCAGTCTCAGCCATGATTAATCTTTGTACTGCTTTTAAGTCAACTTGCTATGGTTACTTATAACACTCACAAACTAATCATCATATGTTAAATTCAGAAGTAAAACGACCAAGTCCTCAAAATTTTGTTTCAGTAAATTCAAAACTCTGTATATTTACCAATTGCAGGTGGGGTTGATAGAAGAAGCTACACCTGATCGAACAGTTTTAACTTCAGCCTGGAAATCATGGATGGGAGAACACATCTCAGCCACAGGCAAAATCCCACCCGGAAATGAAAAAAAGGAAACACCGCATGGACTCAGCCACCCCCAACAAAAAAACCCCAACATCCAACACCCTGCAGTGTTGTTTTGTGCTATTAACCCTTAATAATATGATGGGACATTGAAAATCACCCCTTCATAGCACATTTTATTATAACCTTGAAAATCTTGTTAGCACACAACATCCAACACCCTGGATTCTTCATGTTTTTTCTGCCATGAAGTATGAAGGGAGAGAAAACAATCAAACATCAGTTGTTTTGCTATGTTTTTTAAAGTTTGTTTCGGTCGTGATAACTCTGAAATTCTTGAGGGATCTTATGTGGAACACTACACAATAAGATTTCTTTCACACAAAAATATTTGAAATTAACATTTTAAAGAGCAAGAAACAGCCACAAATATATATATATACACACACACACAGAGTGAGAGAGAGGGGTTAATGGAGGAAAGAGGCCATAGGAGGGAATTTCCTCCTATGGCGTCGAAAAAATACAGTCTCCCTCATTTTTTTCAACGATCGGCACCAACCGTCTTCATCGTTATCATTGAAGATGTGGGTACACCAAATTTCATGTGATTCTACAACCCTTCCACCGTTGATTTAGTGGATTCAAAATTAATATATATATATATATATATATATATATATATATATATATATATGAGAATAATGGAGGAAAGATGGAAGGGAATTTCCTTCTATGGCGTCGAAAAAATGCACTCTCCTTTATTTTTTTCGCTGATCGGCATCTATCATCTTCATCATTATCATCTAAGATGTGGGTATACCAAATTTCATGTGATTCTACAACCATTTCACCGTTGATTTAGCAATGTAAAAAGTTCTATTGTCGGTAAACCGTTAATTTTGAACTCACTAAATCAACTGTGAAAAAGTTGTAGAATCACATGAAATTTGGTGTACCCACTTCTTAGATGATAACGATGAAGATGGTGGGTGCCGATCGTCGGAAAAAATGAGGGAGGGTGTATTTTTTCGACGCAACAGGAGGAAATTCTCTCTTATGACATATTTCTTCCATTAACCTATATATGGAGAGAGAATAATGGAGGAAAGATGCCATATGAGAGAATTTCCTCCTATGGCGTCGAAAAAATACACATTCCCTCATTTTTTTCAATGATCGGCATCCACTATCTTCATCGTTATCATCTAAGATGTGGGTACACCAAATTTCATGTGATTCTACAATCTTTTCACAGTTGATTTAACAGTGTAAAAAGTTCTATTGTCGGCAAACCGTTAATTTTGAATCCACTAAATCAACGGTGAAAAAGTTGTAGAATCACATGAAATTTGGTGTACCCACATCTTAGATGATAACGATGAAGATGGTGGGTGCCGATCGTCGGAAAAAAAATAAGGGAAGGTGTTTTTTCTCGACTCCATAGGAGGAAATTCCCTCATATTGCCTCTTTCCTCCATTAACCTTATATATATATATATATATATATGCAAATACTTTTGGTTAGAGGTTCACCCTTCTCCTTTTTTCTTGAAAAAAAAAAATCCCCACCTTTCAAACCCTCCACATCATCTCTCTTACCTTTTAAGCCCTCCACATCATCATCTCTCTCTCTTCTTCCATAAAACAATTAATTGTTTATCTAGAATCCTCCACATCATCAAACCTTTTTTAAAAAAAAATAAATAAATAAAACTCCAGAACCCTCCACATCTCTCTCTCCCTCTTCCCCCTTCTCAAAATTTTTTAAACACATATCCTTGGTTAGAGATCCACCCTTCTCCTTTTTCTATAAAAATAGAAAAAAATGAGAAAAATTCTCACCTCTCAAGCCCCACACATCATCTTTCTCACCTTTCAAGCTCTCCACCTCATCTCTCTCCTCTTTTTAAAATAAATAAGACTCTAGAACCCTCCATATTTCTTTCTTCCCTTCTCAAATTTTTTTAAACATTTGCATAAATTCTAGTGTGTGTGTCTGTGTGTGTATATATATATATATATATATGAGATTTATGGAGGAAAGAGGCAATAGGAGGGAATTTCTTCCCATGGCATCGAAAAAATACAATTTCCATCGTGTTTTCCAACGATCGGCACCCATTATCTTCATCGTTATCATCTAAGATATGGGTACACCAAATTTCATGTGATTCTACAACTTTTTCACCGTTTAATTAGTGGGTTCAAAATTAACGGTTTGCCGACAATAGACCTTTTACATTGCTAAATCAACGGTGAAAAAGTTGTAGAATCACATGAAATTTGGCGTACCCATAACTTAGATGATAGCGATGAAGATGATGGATTCCGATCGTCGGAAAACACGATGGAGGACGTATTTTTTCTCGATGCCACCTATGGTCTTTTTCCTCCATTATTCTCTCTCTCTCTATATATATATAACTTTTTACTATATCCTTTTCAAAAAAAGAAATCAAGCAAACAAAGAAAAACAAATTAATAGGTGAAGTATGCTTCTGTCATCACTTCTTACATTTCATACTTCAATCAAATTGGGCACACAACCGTAAAAAAGTTGCTTTTAAAGGAATATTCAACAACATAGGTACGGAAACATAAAAGAAAAATGTGGTTGTGAATGCCACTTTTACCCCTTTAACAAGTGAACATTCACAACCTCATTTACTTCGACTTAAAAAAAACCATTTTTTTTAGAGGATATTGTAATGTCATCTGTCATTTGTGTCTAAAGTTACCATGGTACATTTGACAATTAAAGATATATGCCTCTATATCTCCATATTTTGATTTGCTGTATCTCTTCATTTTTATGGTATTTAAGATGCAACTCTCTATCCCTCCACTTATTAATGGCCAAAATTTTTTAGTAGGAACCAAATAGGTGTCAGTGCTTGAGTTTATGTAGACTTTTATTCTTGCAATCATTTCTAATTTGAGGGAGGGAAGGGTTGCAACTTTTGAATTCAATAAATTTTTTTTTTTTTTGACGAAAGAGAGGGACTCAACAAGTCAGACTCATGCAAGAATTCTGTAAATGTGAAGCAAATTAATGGTGAATTTTGTAACATCACATATTATGTTTCCATTGGATCTAATACAAATTGTTATATTAAATGATACAGTATGATGCATTCACTTTTTGACAATTTTTGACAAACCAATAAAGAAATGCTAGTTTTTTTCTATATAAAAAAAATGAATTTGTATGAATTTTTATAAGCATCAAATGTAACTTGGAAATAGGAATCCTAAGAGTTTATTGCAATGTTGATACTAGAGAACATCTCAAAATGGAGCGGCCGCTTGAATTTCGATTTTTAAAATATTGTAAAAAGATAAATTTTTTCAAGATATATTTATTATTCCTTTCATATTTTGCAAAAAGCTTGAAAGTTTTGTGTGTAGTAAACTAACAAATGTACATGAACAACCAAAAGGTAAAAAAATTCGGGGCAATTCCTCCCTTCTCAAGTTGCTATGAACAGTTGGCTTTGGAGTTTCTTATATCTTAGGGACAAGTTTGGATGAGCTTATTTTTAAGTGATTATTGGTCATAATCATATATAAGTGATTGTTTCCGGAAAAAATGAAAAAATCACTTATCAGTGCTTATGGCAAATAAGTTGTTTAGTGTTTGGATGATATTGTATGAAAAGTGATTATAAGTAGATAGTGTATTTGGATGAAAAGATAGATAAGTGATTATTAAGTGTAAAATGACCAAAAGGACGTATCATTAATGCCATCTAAAAATCTGGATGAAAAGACAAGGGGTATTATGGTATATTACTTAGTCAACTCTATCATTCCATAATCACTTATGAAATAAACTAGGAATTCCTAACTTATTTTTCAGTGAGAAAAGATGTCATTTTTAAGCTAGTCGTGGTGGGACCCATGATAAAATAATCAATTATTGAATACTAAAAAAGAGATCCAAACACCATATCTATTTTGGGGCCACACTTGTTCGACCAGAAATAATCCAATCCAAACATACCCTTACACAATTTTTGTAAGTCACTATTTCCACAAATGGCATCTTGCCCGCCTTCAAAATAAGCTCTATAAATAGGAAGCATTGTTGTCTTCTTCATAATCACAACAAAAAACAAAAACGGGGGAAACGCGGGTGGGTGGGGGGTGGGATGAGTGCGTTAAGTTCTCGTTGCTTTTGGTGCGGGGTTGTCTTCTTGCTTGCGTTTGCTCTAATGCCAAACGATGTGATTCTTGTTTCAGGTGGAATTTCTTTCTAATTTACCTGTGAATGTATTAATCTCATTGCTACTAATCAAATGAAGTAGAGGTTGTTTATGAGTTTTGTTTGGATATAATTCTTGAAAGGTTAAGTTCAATTTATAGCGGATTTTCGCATGTGCGATGCACGTGTATATTATTGAGAGGAAGAGTCACAAAAAAATGTAATATACAAAATTTAGACCAATGAACAATAGCTCAGTTGGTATGTCGTCTCTCCTTCTGAGGAGAGCGCACGGTTCGATCCTCGGAAGCGAAAAGGTTGCTGCTATTTAACGCTTTCAAGACAAATTTATGGTTTCCCTGAATAGTGCATGTGTGTGTAGTGTGTTTGTGTATGTTGTGTGCCTGTGTGAAGCTTACGGGCAGCAGATCTAGAGAGAGAGGTAAACTTCTTGTGCTTTATATATATATATAGAGAGAGAGAGAGAGAGAGAGAATAATGGAGAAAAGAGGCCATATGAGAGGGTTCGACCCCCAATATTTTTTTTTACCATCGGGGTCCATCATCATCATCATCATCATCATCTAAGATGTGCATACACCAAATTTCATGTGATTCCACTACTTTTTCACCGTTGAATTAGCAATGTAAAAAGTTCCATTGTCGGTAAACCATTAATTTTGCACCAACTAAATCAACGGTGAAAAATGGTATAATCACATGATATTTGGTGGAGGAAATCCCCTCCTACAACACCTTTCCTCCATTAAGCTCATATATATATATTGGTTAGAAGACCCTTCCTCCTTTTTTGGAGAAAAGAGAAAAGAAGAAAAATCCTACAGTCTCAATCCTCCACATAATCTAGAAACATTCACATCCCTCTCTCTTCTTCCAAAAAACAATTTAATTTTTTAATTCTCAAACCTCCACATAATCTAGAAACCTATGCGTCTCTCTTCTCTGAAAAAATCGATTTTTTAATTAACACATGCAACGCACATGCGCAAATCTAGTATTGAATAATACAGTAAAAAGGTCCTAGACAGCTGTTTTGTTAGGTGGCGTCAAAAAGCTGCATCCTTCATCATTTTATTTGACAATCGGCACTCATCATCATCTAAGCTGTGGATACACCAAATTTCATGTGATTATAACACTTTTTCACCATTGATTTAGCAATGTAAAATGTTCTATTATCGGTAAACCGTTAAATTTGCACCACTAAATCAACGGTGAAAAAATGTTATAATCACATGAAATTTGGTGTATCCACATATAAGATTATAAAGATGATGATGACGAATGCCGATCATCGAAAAGATGGTGAAGCGTATATTTTTTTGCGCCACCTAACATAAAAAAGCCTCCTACTCCTACAACCTTTTCCCTCCATATATATATATATATATATATATATATAATTTATTTTCTATAAATTTCAGTTAAAGAATCGTTTTGGTATTATAAACTGCATGGACCCTAAGGTGAAAATCTTCTGCCCCGCATTATTTTTCTATTTTAAAATAAAACTATATATAATTCCAAATACTTTTTAACAATATTAATGACAAATCTTTATGTTTATTTTTAGCTTAAAATGAATGAAGCAGCCTATTTTCTAAACTGCTGAAATGGAAACTGTTAAAATGGAACAGGAGAAGAGTCAATTGTCATGGAGAGAAGATCCCTGAAGGTCCAAACGGACGATTATAGCGGCCCCCAATCGAACCAGAGACACCAGCCGAAGCCGAGGCCAGTCCAGGGAAGGAAGAAGCCTAGGTCTCTCCTCAATATTTGAGCTATTATAGCCATTTGTGCAATGAAAATGTTTTGAGTGATTTTTTTTTTATAAATTTATTTACTGAATAATAATATGTGAAGTCCTCTCTTTGTTGTCTCAACATTCAATTAAAAGAAAGTTGCTCATTTTCAAAACTGATGCAGTGTCAAGATGCATTGATAGATTTGAGTGTGAATGTGAATTATACAAGTGTGATTTGATTTAATATTAACCTTTAACCAGTTCAAGGAACCAAAACTTTTTGGCTGGAGAAAGGGAACAAAAAACAAATTATATGCAGCTAGAATGCACGTGGTGTGAAAATAAAATATATAGAAATTAAAATGTGTGAATAGATAGTTTAAAAATAATTAAGCATTAGAAGTTTTTTTTATTTTTATGACATAATCAGTTTTAGAGACAAAGCTAGTTTCTATCTCTATAGTAGAGAAGTTAGAAATAGAATAGTATTTTCCTTTCTGTTTTTTTTAGGCATTGGCAAGACCCACGAATTTATCCCAAAAGCGTTAATTTGTGGTCACTTCCACTCTTAGGTTTTTTAGGGATCGAACCCCGCACTCTCTCTAAAAGAGAAGTGCTCATACTAACCAAGCTACTGCTCATTGACTTTTTAAAAGATATTTAATTATGATTGTTTAATAATGCTTTGACACGTCAACAAATCCTATATGGCATAAAATTGAAGTTTCAATTTCATGGGAGGTTTCTAACTCCCTTCTTCTGGCATTGTAATAATAGAGAAAAGCTGGTTGTGAACTGCAAGTTGTAATTGTGAAACTTTTTTTCGCTGAAAATTTTAATTGTGAAAGCAAAGATTATATGATACTAAAGTGATTTGTTCAATGTAGTTAATGTCCATTATCCTGAATAAACTATGTCCTACGATTTATATTGTGATAAAAGATGAATTAAATTGTATCAAACTCTATGGTTTTTGAGAATAACGGAGGAAAGAGGCCTTAAAAGGCTTTCTCATCACGTGGTGTCAAATAATTCTAGCAAATATTCTAATTCATCCATCATATTCTGATTCAATCCATTCTCGAACATACTTTTAGTCTGTATTTTCTTTTTTGAAGGGAAAAGTTGGACAAGACATCCTACTCAAAATGCATTAAATAAAATATTTACAGAAATAAAAATACTCTTGGCTTAATACAAAAGAAATCAGTGTTTACAACTTATCATAGGTTAATTCATTAGAATAGGGAGTGGACCCGGTCATCATCTGTTACTAATAGATTTTAATCCATGATACGGTGCCTACACCGAGACACAATAAGCTCAAGAGAAAAAGAAAAATAGCCGAGTCAAAATGAAAGTTTCAGCAACAACAAAAAACCAGAAACAAACTCTAGAAAAGCTTATAAACGGTCATAAACATAAGCTGACAGGTCTTAAGCCGAGATAAACTGAATCTGTGGAAGCTGCAGTTGTTCGTGTGTGTCAAACTGGATTATTGTCAAGTCCCTAAACTTGTACAGCTGCTGCTGCTTCTTCTTCTCTGCTCTTGTTGCTCCTATTCAAGAGGAGGCGATAAGAGAACAGATATGAATTAAAACTTGTGTTGTATTTTGAAAAGAAATTGAGAAACACCAATTGTTCCTCTCAAGCCACAGAGCCCAACACGTAGCAGCAAAGCATATGTGCAGCGTCAATCTTCTTTCTCATCCAATCTGGAATTCGAAAGAAAGAGAGAAAATACAATGGAAGAGAAGAAAGTACCGAATTAACAACAACCGATCTACCGCCTGACGATAAAATACTTTTAGTCAATATATATGGTTAACCTTTTTATTTTCTTATCTCAGTAAATAAAAAAATCCACAGATCCTGCATGATGATCAGAAACGCTGGATCCGACAAGCAAGTTCAAAATTCGGTCATACGAAAGCCAAATCTGACATGAAGAAGATAGACAAAGTTAGAAAACAATTATTATATATTAAAAAGAAAACATGTGGACCAGCTAGATATTGAATATCAATACCCATTAAATTTTGTGTTACATACCTTTTTTCTTTTACGGAAAAAGCAGAGCCAAATATCCTACTCTATAACATAACTTGTGTATTGAGATAAATAATTCTCAAAACATCATTGAAAAATACAGACGGAACAAAAAATGTTTCTACAGTTTATTTTAAATGCGTTCGCTACCGCTAAATTAAATGCATTGCAAATGCCGATTCTTGAAGGAAAAATATGTATTTTCTCCGAGAGCTCCAAAAAGAATCAAGATCCCCCCTTCTGTTTTTTTTCTTACGAAAAATCTTCCCTTACTTCCGTCTTATCCAAAAGACAAATATTATTGATAATATTTCCATCTTTAGCATGATCAAAATCATCAAGTGATTTGATAGAAGTTTTATTGGAGCATTTCGAACTTGACTTCTGCTTAAAATCCTTGAACACTACTACAATATCCACTTATCCCTACGGATTAATCCGTAGGGATCTAAAATATCTCCGTAGATCCAAAGGCCGCAGGTGCAAGTTTTTGCTCTGGGCATGTCCTTACGGAGTAAAATTTTCTCCTACGGCTTAAATTACAGGGGCATTTATCCATACGGATGAATCCGTAAGGATATAATCTTTTTTTAATTTTTCTGTTAAAAAAAATAAAATAATTGTACCTACGGAGTTATACGTAGGGGATTATAAATGCCCCTGCAGATTACTCCGTAGGGGCAAGTTTTGCCCATATTACAGAGTCCATAGGGACAAAATTTCAGATATTCTGATATTTTGTCCCTATGGATAAATGTGTAGGGACATTAATTATCCATACGGATTAATCCGTAGGTGCAACAGTTGCCCTTATGGATTAACCCGTAAGGACAATATATTAGGTTTTTTTTAAAAAAAAGGAGCTTCCTGTTTTTCCCCCGTCCCGTGCACAATAATATATATATCATATAACCAAATACAAAAATATTCATAAATTATATCGCACGCATAATATATAAAGAAATAAACAAACATATTACGAAATCAATATAAAATCATCGTAAATATCCAAACAACCACCGATATCGTTCAAAACATACAATATGTATAAAATAAGTGCATCCATCCTCAAAAATATAAATAAACATATCCTAGCACGGTCTAACTCCTCCACCTCTAATAAACGCCGTAATCTGGCGCATCTGCTTCTCGGTATAGCCCTGGGTCGATAAAAACTCGATTAATGAAGGAGTGGTCTGTGCAGGAGTCTAAGTGAGCTGTGGAGCCATAGGAGTGGCCTGCGCAGCCGCAGTCAAGGTAGTATCTTGCGGAGCCGCAGCCGAAATAAAGGCATGTGGAGCCGCAGCCGAAATAGGCTGTCGAATCTGTAAAATTTTGTGTTAGTGTAATAAATGAGTAAGAACGGTGTACTAGATTTTAGTCGAATTCGTATCAATATCGGATTATTATAGAACCGGGAATTTATATATGCTTTGTTGAGATTTCACACGTTATGTTGAAATTCATATGTTATGTATGAGAATTTGTACATGTTGAAATTCCACACATTCAGGCCTACGCTTTTTTCTCCCAATCTAAGAATACTTAGGGATTTAGGCCTAGTTTGGGCATCTAGGTTTGAAAACCGTAGTTTATTTTAAGTGGAGATAGAAATGATGCTTATTCTAATTTGTAAGCTCGTATCTCTCATTAATTGTGAAAGTATGTCTTAGCACCTCTACTACGTTTATACAAGTATCAAGTATGCAATTTAAAAAAATCTAGAGTGCTAAGGATACTAACCTAGAATCGAACTAGAGAATTAGGGTTTTATAGTAAACAAGCAAGGTTTAAACTAAGTGAAGAAAGTTTACAACCTTTGTAGATCGGTCCTTTACTTCTAAACCTCCAAGTAGTAGTCCCTAGAACACTTCTTTGACTCCACTTGAAGAAAGGATCGAACTTGTTGTTTTCGATGCCGAAAATGATCCGCCTTGAAATCTCTCACCCCCAAGCCCACTCTTCACTAATCAAGATATTAGTGAAGCAAACAACCTAAATTAATGGGCTAGATTAGTGTAGCTTGATGAAACGGGGGATTTGCTCACTAGAAATAATTTTCTCTTTTCTTTTCTCAACTCAAGAAAAACCCTAGAGAAGAGAATGAAGAAGAAGATGATGAAGAACTTGGATGATGAGAATGAGAGGTTAAATGAACCATGAGGATAAGGAAAAGAATGATAAATATCCAATGAATAAAACAAGAAAAAGTATCATTTCTATCTCCACTTAAAATAAACTACGGTTTTTAAAACTAGATACCCCCCTTTGCAACCATCACCGTGAGCCTCATCTCCTTCACCCCCCTTTGTAGCCATCACCGCGACCCCAAGCCGTAACCGTGCCCCCGCACGTCACTCGAGCTCTCATGACCTACTCTTCGTGCCACCTCGTACCTACTACCATGTCACACTGTACCCCCACGCCGTGCCAGTCTCCATGCCACGCCGTGCCAGCTTCTGTGCCACGCCGTGTCCCGATCCAGTGCATGCACTGTGCCCGCTTCCACACCAGCATCGTGTCCATTACCGTGTCGCGCCGTGCCACCCCCACGCCACGCACCGAACCAAGACCATGCTCACTACCATGTCATGCCCGCGTTGTCACCGTGCCCAGTATTGGATCTCCACGCATCGCGCTCGCGCCACGCACCGTGTCCAGCATCGCATCGTCTCGTGTGTCGAGACGAAGCCCGCAAGTGGTGTCACTTCTATATCAGCGACCGAAGGTAAGTGAAACCTCACTTGCTCTTACATGCTACATACTTATAACTATAGACTCAGGTTAACCGTGTAATAGATAGATTGTTACAAATCCATATTAGTCAGTTTACTATCACATATTATTCATAAGATATCATCATATCTTCAAGAAAAACCACATTAATCTAGGATGACTGGTTTGAGCGTAATTAGATCTGCACATCATGTTAATACCATGTGGAATTGCAAGCATTTGACACCTTTTTCATGTATTAGGCAAAACCAACTTTAATTAGATAGTTCTCTATATTGTGTGCTGATAGTTCAATATCGTGAACTGAACTAAAACCCCGTCGAACGTGCTCAAAGCTTTTACCAATAATTTCTTTTGCTACTTATGAATATATTGTAGAAAACTGAACTCAAATAACAAAGTATCGCGCAAGGAAACGACGTCCTAAAGATGCGACGTCAAATCTGATTTTACTGTACATGTAGTAGTGTTAAATTGGTATTAAATTAGTTACATGTCAGAATGTAATGTTCTATGGCTTATGTCGAAACTGACTCGATAAGATAGAACCCTTCAATGCTGATAGACCATTGTAATGAGAATTGACTAGGAATGCGGCACTGGACTGCAGTCCGGGGCAGCATTCCACGAGGATACCTAAATTTAAGCGACTGCACGTCCCTACATAAAACTGAAAATGCGTGGACTCCTATATAGTCGCGTAGATAATTTAGTTAGCTAACATAGGGATCCAGTCTCGTTCAGTTTCATTGTCGTTTGGTATTTTGTTTATATTTTAGGCTGTCGACGCGTTCTGCAGTTTCTGCAGTGACATTTCTTTTACCTTCACACTAAACATGACATATCTTCTAGTACAAAAAGGCTATATTGGATCCTCTTGATGCGTCGGAAACCTAACAGATAGAACTAGGTTTTATTCAACTGGGGAAACACCTGAATCTAAACACAATCCTTAGTAAACTGCGTGCGAAGTTGGACTTCCAGTTCTGATACTGGAATTCCAGCAATTGATCGCTAATTTAAAATGATGATAAGTCCCGAACCTAAATTCCTATTGACATGAAACTAATTTTACCACTTATATAATTAAGTATACTTCATACGCCTTTTATATTGTTTTGGTCGATTTTATACGTGTGATTTATAATAAATTTTGCAAGTCATATGGCATTGGCTGTCATAATTTAGTGAATATCTGTTCAGTGCAATTCTACCTTATTTTGTGTTTGCTTTATACCTTCTGCATAGTGAACGTTTACATTGAGACCTAGCGACTGATATGCATTGTCGATATATAAGTGTAGCGATTGGGTTGTAGCAAGTACGATAGTGAACCCGTGATTGAAAGTGATGTTGACAAGTGGAAACATGATTGAAAGTGAAAGCGATATGTATTTGTTCACAACCTATCTAATACCTGAACACATACCATAACCTGGGGAATGGGGAAATCAAGGTGGAATTGAACTCGTATTTAGCGAGGTATAGTGACTTAGAGGATGATCATTCGATATTAGTGATACATACACACACACATACATTAGTTCGTGGGCCTAGCGGCACGGCTGCAGGGTTATTTCCCGGGCAACAGTGGACCGTAGTCTTGGGCATGTACGAGACCTTTGTTAAACACGAGTGTAGGGTGTTTTTCGTTACCCCATTGAGATGAGAATACGCGTCGCTCGTCAGGCGTATACAGATTCGCCCCAGCCTAGGGTAGGCTGGGGTTTATTGATTGTGGGGATCCGAATCTCCAGCAGTCGCGGACTAAGCTGCCGTTAATTACCCCTCGCATTTGGAGTGAAGGAACCTCCGATTGACGAGTCAAAATGGTCATGCGAACTCAATGTGCAGTGTGCGTGTGTTGTGCATTGAGGGGTTTTAGATATATCGGGGGCCTCGCAGAGTTTACGGGGGTCCCGCTACCAGGATAGCGGGCCGGGGGTCAAGAGGGATAGCAGCCCCCTTACGGGGTGCGGGGCAGTGCCCTGTCAGAAAAATTTTCCTAACGGGGATGTATTTTGAGTGTGGGATAGTATGGGAAAAAGTAGGGTGAGGAGCGTTTTAAAGACGCTAGGGAGCTGGACGCTTGAGCGCTAGCGCCTCACGCGCCCGGTACGTGGACGCTGGGCGCTACCGCCTCACGCGTCCGGCACGTGGGCTCTGGGCGCCTCACACGTCCGGCACGTAGGCGCTGGGCACTTGGACGCCGGCGTAAAGAAGGGGGGCTTTTAGCTTCGAAAATAGGAGTTAAACTCCGAAAGAGGGTCTTTTTTTATTTATGGAGTTAAACTCCGACAGATGTTGAATGGAGTTGAACTCTTATAAAAAGAGTTTGATTTATGGAGTTAAACTCCAACAGATCTTGAATGTAGTTAAACTCTTAGAAATCTTTGGGGATAATTAAAGGAGACCCCTTTCTTCTCCCCTTTAGCCCTGCATCTTCTTCCGAACCTTGGATCTTCCAAATGTGGGATTTTTGAAGATGGGTCACCTTCTTCCTCCCCTTTTGTTGGCCGGATCTTGGAGAAAAGGGGGTGAGATTTAAAAATCTTCCCCTTTTGAGATCTGATGGAAGATCTGAGTTCCCCTTCAAGGGTTTGATGGTGAAAATTTGTTTATTTTTGGAAAAAAGAAAAGTGATACTCTTGATTTAATTCAAAAAGGGGAAGAAGATTTAGAACCTTGAGGAAGGAGAAGGAGGCTGGCCGTTTCATGTTCGGACTCGACTTGGGCATGGGCCCACTTGATCTGGGGTTGGGCCCACTTGGCTTGGGGTTGACTTTGACTTTGACTTGGTCAACTGGGGTGTAATTTTTGACCCCAACAACGAGCATCCTTTCCATCAATTGATTTCATTGACTTAGTGACTGATAAGTAGTAACATACACATTTCCTGGTTTACTGACATGATACATATATCGCGCTGTGCATATTCAAATGATAATCATTATTCTTATGTTTCTGTATTCGGTCGCACCTTTCATATTTGATAACATTGTATGCACATTATATATTTATTGCTATATGTGTCGCCCAGACGATCTAAGTGTGCATGCTCAGAGGACGAAGTAGACCCAGTGTCACGTCCCGCTTCCCAGTGTACGGGTAAGGAGGCGCGACTGGGCCCGCTACGCATTTACTTAGAAGTAAACACGCTAAGCGTAAATAAGCAATATAATAAAATACACAAGAAAATGACAAGAGATGTAAATGAATAACAACTTTTATTGATTGAACATTTCTTTACAATACAACTGAAAATGTAAATACAATAATGGAAAGCGATGCCTAAACAATGGCATGTACTGAAAGTAAAAGTGAGTACAAGTGAAACCTAATGGTCGTGCTGCACAGTGGTCTGCTCCAAGTGCTCCTGACCGGTCTCGAACTCCTCAGAGTCGGGTCCTCCTGACAACATTCCAAAGAAAGAAGAGAAATAGGAATGTCGTCAGCGAACAATCGCTCGGTAAATCCCAAAGAAAGGTAGAAATAGAATAGACAGAAATAATATAACTGTATACTATTTGATTGTTATGTTAACGCGGTTGTTTGTAGCTTGGTAGAGAATATGCCAGTGTATACGAGAAGAGTCAAACTTACACCGTGGACTATGGTAACCCGTAGTACACGGCTCCATCGATAAAACCACGGAACAATGACAATGGATGTATAGTACATCTTTTAATGACCATATCGTGCCACTTTTAACACATTCCGTGCCAATCTACCCCTTTAAAACCCCGTAATGTATTATGTATTGATGAATATTGTTTTGTTTAATAGATGTACGACTTGCCAAAACCATGATATCAGTAGTTCATGTAAACGGAAGGGATATAGACGGATAGTCATGTAAATAGAGTATATCCATGGTTCGATTCAGTCAAGTCTTGTTCATGTTGATATAGATTGAATTATGGTATAAATGGATTCATGTTGAATTGGAGTTATACTTGAATTATATTGAAGGATAGATTGATTGATTGATTTTAGATTAGACTGAGACTCTGTCTGAGTCAGACACTTTAAAATGAATTGAAGTCCTAAATTAGTTTTGATGTTATCAGTAACTGCCGCACATGTACGACATGATTTGTGTCTTTTTCAAAGACAATTACCGTATTGATAACACCATTTTTAGTTTGTCTACCTTAGATAGGCAACTACCCATATTCTCTGGTTCCCTAAGGCTCAATAGAATTAGTCCTGCTTAAACCTATGTTTACTAGTGTCCTTATTATAAATTAATATAACTTGAGGGGATTTTATGAAAAATAGTTTTGATATATTTTCAAAATAAAGCTCAAGTATTTATTTATCGTCTTTAGGGTTTTCATAGTTGTAATTTTTATAAAATGAAATATTCTAGTGGATATAAACCTAACTTTGAATAGTATATGGTATTTTCATATAATTTGACTTGTATTGAATGTGATGGTATTTTTCATAATCTTTTGTGATTCTTTTCTTTTGATTAGAAAACATGGAATATATATTATATTTAAAATATATATTTTGATAATATTTATATATATAATTATAAAAAAATAGAATTTATTTATTAAATAGAAATCACGTTTTCTTAGAAATTGTAATAAGAATTCTATCAAGATCGAATGCTCCGTGAGGAGGTCTGCATCTCGCTCTACTAGTCCCGAGGACATGAGATAACCCGCACCATCCTGATCGGGTTCCCCAAAATGGGTTGTAGAGGCTTATTTGCAAGGAATTATTTAAAACAATTTAAAGAATACGAGTTTTAATAGTTTAAGGTATTTTAATGTAAATTGTGTTTTGTCCCTCAAAAGTTGTTACAAAAGCTATCGTGCTATGTCAAGATGAGTGTTGTGATGAGATAGGTCATTACCTCGTGAGTTTTCTAAAGGTAATATGAGCTAACTATAAAGTAATGTCGTATGTAAACTAGATGGTATTTTACCGTAAAAGTTAACTAAAAGTTGTTTAACATTATATTTTGAATTGAAACTTATGGTAGATGTTGATTTATGTTTATTAAACAAGATATAAAAAGATGGTTATTATGTGGTTAAGAAAAATTGAGGTTTTAAAGAAATTAGAATCGGAAGTCAGATTAACTCCGCTTCCGACGAGTTTTGAAAAGAAAAATCTTTTTAATAGAAGGAGAGGAGGGAAGAGGGGACTTACCGATTGAAAGAAGAGGGAAAAGGTAGAAGGAACTTTCGAAGGCGTCGTTTCATCTCCGGATTTGTCCCGAAACATCGCCGGAACTTTGCCTTGAGTTAATTCCACTTGTACAGCTTCTTGGACTTAGGAATTTAGAGAGTTTTGGCAATGGAATTCTGAATAAGGAGGGCTATGATGTAGTGTGGTATTTATAGGAGAAATTAGGGTTTTGAGGATTGAAGAATGAATTAAAAATATGCATTAAAATGGATTAAAGAGGGGATTTATCATTCTCTGGATAAATACAGAGAAATCAAATAGCATGGAGGTAGTGGGGTAGGACAAAGGGTGTTAGGGTTAAATTTTTGGGGCATTACCAACGGGGGGCCCGGCGGCCCTGGCCCCTTGTAAAGATCTCGCCGGTCCAATCCGAGTGTGGGGGTGTGAGATTGCTGCCACATGTCCTCTGTTGTCCATATGTTATTTTCCACATGTTTGTTTTAAGTGACTTTTTAGTTTTACGTGTACACGTGTAAAATTTTGAGCATCTAAAAGTTTAAAAGAAAAATAAATTAAAAATAATATGTGGTTGGAGAGATTTGAGCACAGAGGCTACGTCACAGCAGTGCAAGGCTTTACCAATGAGCTACAAGTGCTTTCTTGCTGTACTAAAGCAAATTAAATTTATAACTTGTGCTCAGGTTAAGGTATTTTTTTTCTGTATTTTGAAAAAAATTATGTACAGAAAGTTCAGGGTTGTTACACCCAGCTAAGGAGCAGGACCTGCCATTCAAGATCGCGGAGGTATAGACCGTAACATCAGCGCCATTCTTTTCTGCTATAAGCACAATGTTATTTCGTTGGTTAGTTATTTCTTTATGCAAATAAATGTACCTTGAACTCTTTTATTTTGATGTAATAAAATTGTGAACTGTGATTTTCTTTACTCTAGTACTGTTTACTGACTACCATATAATACTAGAAGCCGAAGTGTGACTACGGAGGGATTATTTTCTGACCGTAGGAGCATGGCTGGCCTAGTCACCCCTCACATTCCGTATTTTGGGAAGCGGGGTGTGACATGGTTTTGTTGGTATCAGAGCCAGGTTTGAAGAAATCACGGTTCCGTCGAGGGATCCTTAGATTGAGTTATACCCTTGATGTGTGCTTTATCACATTTCTTTTCACTTCCTAATCCTCGTTGAATCATCGTGAAATCCTTGATTGAATATGATTTCTTTCTTGATCTTTCAGAAATATGGACTTCTCGGGAAACTCCTAAGGTGCCGGTTCCCACGATCGTACCGAGAAGATCCTCAGCACACTGACGACCCTAGCCCAGGCTTAAGAGAGGAAGACCGATTTCCTGATCGAGGGATTGAAGGCAGTACAAGAGACCGCAATTACCGTTCTGGAGAGATCTACAGCTATTTCTGCCGCCCCCGAAGGCGCCCTCGTACTGACTACACATGATAGAATTGGTACCGTTTCGGACTTTATAAGGCTTCATCCAGCGGTCTTCACGGAATCAGCAAATCCACTCGAGGCCGAGCAATGGCTCATCAACGCGGAGAACCTTTTAATGACCGCTCGAGTTCCTGACGATGACCGAGTGAGCATGGTGAAGATCCAGCTAGAAGATGAGGTTCACACGTGGTGGTCCGTAGAGGAAATCCGGCTAGAGAAACCTATCAGATGGGACACGTTCTCCGCGTGCTTTATAGATCACTATTTTCTGGCCACTGCCAAGACCGAGATGGAGGAGAAATTCATCATGTCGAAGCAAAATGGACACTCAGTGGATTTCTACGCCGCAGAGTTTAACTGATTGATTCGCTTCGCACCGTACATGGTAGCCACTGAAGCCGCCAGGGCAAGACGGTTTCAGCAGGGGCTCGATATTGAACTACAACAACTTATCACATCTCTCGATCTACCGACCTTCGCTCAGGTGTTAAACGCTGCCCGAGTACAGGAAAGATTGGTGGAGAAGGGAAAATGCCAATGATCGGTGGACAGGAACCCCCATGTAGTTCTAGCACGGGATAACTTTTCCCCCCGTGGAGCGATCCCAATTCACAGCCGGGTGTTACGCAGATGAAGCATACTTTCTCACCTCAGCAGCCTAAGTGGAGGGCCCTGTTTTGCGATTATTGCCAGAGGCCAGGGCACATGCAGAGAGATTGCCACAGAGCCAAGGGGAAGTGTCTGCTTTGCGGATCCAGCGAGCACAGGGTCAGCGGGTATCTCCAGAGATCCGAGCTACAGGGAGGGTTCGAGCAACAACAACCGTCATACGGCACTTCAGCTCAGAGGGGTCCACCTCTGGTATCCCAGCGGCGGTTATTCGATCAGAGGCAAACTGGTACGGGTCGGAATCAGGGGCGGGCTTTCACCCTATCCCCTGAGCATGCAGAGACTTCTGGAGAAAAGGTTATAGGTACCCTCCTTGTTTATTCTGTACCAGCTAGAATTCTTTTTGATTCGGGTGCTTCACATTACTTTATTTCTACGCGGTTGGTTGATACACACTCTATACTTCATGAGTCGTTGACCAATGGTTGGGAGATACATACGGGTAATGGAATTAATGTGTCCAACCAAGAGTGTAGGTGTAACGACCATGAATTTTCTGTACAAATTTTTTTTCTTCTTAAAGTACAGAAACGAGTTTGTAAGCCTGAGCATAATTTAAAAGTTATTCTTGTTTAAGTACAGTAAGAAAGCACTTGTAGCTCATTGGTAAAGTCTTGCACTGCTGTGATATAGCCCCTGTGTTCGAATCCCATCAGCCACATATTATTTTTCCTGATTTTTCTTTTAAACTTTTTGGAAGCCCAAAAGTTTACACGTGCAATACATGTAGAAATGAATGGTCAGGAAAAACAAACATGTGCAAAATTATATTAACAGCGAGTAGGACACGTGGCAAGCATCCGACGGCTCCCCTCCATAAGATGGCCGGCGAGATGTGGGTTTGGGCCGGCGACGGCGGGCATCCGTAGGGAAAAAATCCCCATGCTTTGCACACTAAACCTTTGGCCTACCCCCTTTACCCCTGCACTTTTTGTTTTCTCTGCAATTTAATAGAGAATTCAATTTCTCCAATTAATCCATTTTAATGCATTTTAATTCATTCTTTCATTCCAAAACCCTAATTTAACAGAGAATTCAATTTCTCCAATTAATCCATTTTTAATGTATTTTAATTCATTCTTTCAATTCCAAAACCCTAATTCCACACTATAAATACAACCACATACCCTAGCCTCTCCTCATTCTGAAATCCCAAGCCAAAATTATCAAATTTTTCTAAGGGAAGCAGAAGTGGAGTTAGCCCAAGGTCAACTTCCGGCGAGGATCTATGCAATTTCCGGCGACCCCACGACGTCACGAAGGCTACCACCTTTTCATCTACCTCTCCTTTATCTTTCTAGCTAGTAAGTCCCACCTCCTTTCCTCTCTTTCTACATAAAAGTCTCTTTTTATAAAACATGTTGGAAGTGGAGTTAACACCGATATCTTCTTTTAAAACCTTATAAATTTCACTTTTCTTACATTTTCTTCATGTATATTCCTACACCGTACTTGTTAATCATGAAACTAATAATTAAAAAAAAAATTCGCCCTAAAACGACATGTTATATAACTTTAATCTAGATTTTACATGAAAATACCATGAACTTCATTTATTCATCTTTTAGTTTTTTTTTATAACTATTACCTCTAGAAAATTTCACGGGGTAATGACCTACCCCTCACATACACACATATTGACATGGCACGATACTCTTGAAAACCTATTTTTGTGACGATCATAACTTTTCATTAAAGTACCGATTGAAAGTGAAAGAGTGTTTGTAGTTAACCGCAATCAACACGGCGTTGCGTGTAGCTGGCTGTGGTGAATACGGGTTGTCCGCAGGGATGCGTGGAATTTCTAATCTTACTTTAGACGAGTTGAATAAAATAAAAGAAGAAGGAGAATAGTTTCTAGATCTATATTAAACACGGATGTAGAATTTATATGGAAAGGGTATGTAGGGTTCGTCGGATTTAGTAGTCATGGATGAATATAAAAGATTACTCATTTTATATTTTAATAGATTTAAAACTAGATCAATAGCGATGAATGAAGATTAGGATTTTTGGAGGGAATAGGGTTCTCACTCTTAATCCTTATCTTCATTAATCTCTATTCATGTCTAGCCTTTACCAAAACAATTGTTAATCTAATCTCAAATCGTGGTCGATACTATCAATAATTTGGTAGCACGCCCGATAAGAATGTTAACAATTCTTTTGGTAAAGTTTATAAACTTTATAAGACGTAAAAGGAGTTAAGAATTTTTATCATCCATTAATCTACCATAATCCTATGAACCCTAACAAGCGGAGCATTACTCGCGCATGTTTTGAGAAGAAGAAGAAAGGATAGAGAAGGAGATCATATTGTAAAATGCAGAAAGTAAAAATGCGATAAGAATAAAACAGCTACCTTTATTAATCAGCTAAATCAATTACACATTTTTATCCTTTAGAAAGTGGAATACAAAACTCTAGTTTGCTTCTCTATCTCTCTTGAAGGAGGTAGATGAACAGCTAATTGATCAACCTAAATGTGTGGATCGTCTTTGATCTCGTGATCTCTTCGGTTCGATGCCTTTCTAAGTGAAGCTATCGGTCTTATTTATAGTCATAGAAGATACAAACCCTAGATTTCATATGTGAGGGTTTGTTGAGAAGATCGTACCTACAAAATTCAAAACCCTAACTCCTCAGAACGGCCGTGGATCCGCCGCGTTTATAGGGTATTTTCCGCGGTTGGGTGGTGAATTAGTGGTATCAGCTGATGAAAATTCTTCTGTAGTCTCATATTGACACATGGAGATTTTTGTGATATCTTGAATCTTCATATCTTCTCTGAGTCTCTGCCAGTATTGATTCTACGATTTCATTTAACTTTATCGGCAGATTTTGATTCTGACATCTCGATATCCCGATCTCCTGACCTGAGCCACATCTGCACAATATCTCAATTTATAATATTAGTAATATTTGTTATATCTTGAGATATTATCCTAACCATTTGTATGATATTATATATTTTTTTAGAGAATCTTGATTAGAATATTTGATATTTATAATAAACTTATGCATATTTTAATCACAAAAATATCATATAAATATAATATGCATATATTTTCCTTCATAATGTTAATTATAATATATAAATATATGACAATAGATCTTTTATAGATAAACCCTCATATGTTTCATATTTATAATAAACACCTTTAAATATTTAAGAAAAGTAAGGAATATGTTATATCAAATGTGCGATATTTTTAACTGAACAAATACCTTAAACTTAACTTTGATCATCTCGAGCAAACTAGTTAATCAAGAGAGGGAGAAAAAGAAAAAAGAAAAAACCTAAGCAGCACACTTTCGTAGGCAACACGATTGCACCGAGCACGTGCAAAAAGCCGTTAAACCTCTAGGTGTCCCTAAAAAGAGGAGTGTTGTCTCCTGAGGGTTTTCAGTGGATTGCACCCACAAAATCCTATAATAAAAGAAAGAAAATGAAAGTTACGTATAAATATAAGAACTATAAAAGAAAGAACTTGAAAACAAGATTTTCTAACTACACCAGTTTTTCAATTGCCATGAGCCCTATCTTAATGGTCGTGAAAAGATATTAGAAATCACATCATCCCTCAATAAAACATCGCCTTTAGTATTTCTCCCTACCATTCATCCAAACATCGATCATATACCACTACGTGTGTGTAAAAGACATCCCTACACTTAGAGAATTCAATTCAAGCTATCATACTCTTGTCCATCTTTCAAAGTACTTTATAGTCGGTGAATATTTTAGATGGAATTGCTCACACATCCTTCATACGCCCATTAATACTTTTTGAGATACTAACCAACCGATTACAAAATGTGCTCGCACATTTAGGTGTAATATTCTCGTCTTGCAACACCTAAGGCTTAACAGTGGATCCCAAACCAGTTGGTTAAGGCACTAGGTGATAAAGCACCCTCGCTATATATTTTTTTCATGTACCTTAAATAATTACAAAACCAGTGTTCATTTTTTTCTTTACCACTTATACTTTTATTCTTAAGATGAGACAATGTTACCCCCGACAGCCGAAACACACACACACAACAAGAATACACAACAAACGCATCATTAGAGAGTGATTCAAGATGTTCAAGTTAAAACCAATATATGATACTCGATGATAATATGAAACTTTCATATTCTCATCGATACTCATATATGAAAATAAAACCGCCACTTAGTCCCCGTATATCGGTTAACATACGTTCGATGTTCGTCGTGACATAGAACTATACGAAAGTTGTTAAATATCGGACGATATAGCTCGATACTAATAACCGTCGTATAGTCTATGTGACGAGAAGATTCAATCGTATGATAACCGATAGATTTGTCCCATGTGGACAACTTAGGAATGTATAAAGCAAACACCTTCATTCACTTGTGTTTTCATCCGTTTCGGGATATTTCGTCGGTACCTTTCCGCTGGTTCTCCGTGTACAAAGATAGATTAGATGTTCATTTCAACGTTGTTTCACAGCTTTGAAATGATTATCTATTCTATTACAATGTACTCGGAGAACAGCGGGGAGGTGTTGCCGAAATTTACTCGAAACGGTTGAAAGCACAAGTGAATGGGTGTTCGCTCTATACATTCTTAATGGGATAGAAGCCTTACCCCCGACAGCCGAAACACACACATACAACAAGAATACACAACAAACACATCATTAGAGAGTGATTTAAGATGTTCAAGTTAAAACCAATATATGATACTCGATGATAATATGAAACTTTCATATTCTCATCGATACTCATATATGAAACTAAAAGCGCCACTTAGTCCCCGTCTATCGGTTAACATACGTTCGATATTCGTCGTGACATAGAACTATACGAAGGTTATTCAATATCGGACGGTATAGCTCGATACTAACAATCGTCGTATAGTCTATGTGACGAGAAGATTCAATCGTATGATAACCGATAGATTTGTCCCGTGTGGACAAGTTAGGAATGTATAAAGCAAACACCTTCATTCACTTGTGTTTTCATCCGTTTCGAGATATTTCGTCGGTACCTTTCCGCTGGTTCTCCGTATACAAAGATAAATTATATGTTCATTTCAACGTTGTTTCACAGCTTTGAAATGATTATCTATTCTATTACAGTGTATTCGGAGAACAACGGGGAGGTGCTGCCGAAATTTACTCGAAACAGTTGAAAGCACAAGCGAATGGGTATTCACTCTATACATTCTTAATGGGATAGAATCCTTAGCCCCGACAGCCGAAACACACACATACAACAAGAATACACAACAAACGCATCATTAGACAGTGATTCAAGATGTTCAAATTAAAACCAATATATGATACTCGATGATAATATGAAAATTTCATATTCTCATCGATACTCATATATGAAACTAAAAGCTCCACTTAGTCCCCGTCTATCGGTTCACACACGTTCGATAATTTATTCTTTTCAACGAAAAATGCATACACAAAGCATATACACGGATTTTCTCCTTTGTCAGTAACTATCCCGTTCTTAGATTTCTCAATATAGTCACCATAACCTACAATTTATATGTTATATAGTCTAACATGGCCCATGAGTACGTCAGAGTTAAGGACTGGATGTATGTGGATTGGCAACAACGTATGCAACCTAAGTTTGTCGCAGGAGTTGCTGCTTTTATTGAATTTGTACGCGCACATAATAAGATCGTGATAGAGAAGATTTTCTACCCGTGCGATAGATATGGCAATAAGTACTGGCAGAAGGTAGAATTGGCAGAGCTTCATATCGTAAAATATGGGTTTTCTAGACTTTATACAACTTGGAAATATCACGGGAAAGGAGAAGAACGCAGTAATGTGGTAGAAGAAGAAGGAGAACACGATAATGCGGCATGAGAAGAAAGAGAAGACGGTAATGCGGCAGAAGAAGAAGACGGTAATTTATTTCCATCAGAAGAAATGGAGGATATGGTAGAGGCTGCCTTAGGTGAATCTATTCGTACCAAAAATAACATTCCTTCCGGTCAAGGACCGCGTGCGGATAAATATGAAAATTTCATGAATGATGCTAGAAAACCAATTTATGAGAATGTAAAGTATTCCACCCTCTCATGGTTCGTCCAACTTTTCCAGATTAAGTGCCTAAATGGATGGAGCAACAAGTCATTCACAATGCTTCTTTCGTTCTTGAAAGATTCGATGCCCCCGGAAAATAACGTGCCCGACAGCTGGTACGGAGCCCAGAAGATGATGTCTGATTTGGGTCTAAAGTGCGAGAAGATTCAAGCATGTCCTAAAAATTGCGTGTTGTACCGGAAAGAGAATTCAGATTTGAAAGAGTGTCCAACATGCGGAGAAGCTAGGTATAAGCCGAAATATTCTGATAAAAAGCCTGATATACCTGTCAAGATAGCACGATACTTTCCCATAACACAGAGGCTACAGAGGCTATTCAAGTGCAAGAAAACAGCCGAGGCAATGATTTGACATCACCGTGCTCCTCCAAGTGAAGATGGAAAAATGAGCCATCCAAGAGATTCACTGGCATGGAAGGATTTCGATAGGAGGCACGCAATATTCAGTAGCGATCCTCGCAATGTCCGGCTCGGACTGGCTAGTGATGGCTTCTGCCCATTCAACTATATGGCTGGAAGTCACAGCACATGGCCCGTTGTAATGATAATTTATAATCTGTCGCCTTGGTTGGCTATAGACCAATTATACTTTATAATGGCTCTTCTTATCGACGGACCAAACTCACCGGGAAACAATATTGACGTCTACGACCTCTGATCGGGGAGTTAAAATCTTTGTTCATTGATGGTGTAGAGACATACGATGCAAACACAAATACAACTTTCATACTGCGTGCGGCTTTAATGTGGACAATTAATGACTTTCCTGCGTATGGAATGCTATCAGGTTGGTCCGTGCATGGTCATAAAGCATGTCATCATTTCCATCAACACACAACATCGAAATTCTTGAATTTTAGCAGGAAGATTTGTTATTGCGGCCATCGATATTTTCTGCCTCTAGACCACCCCTACAGGTTAGACACTGTTCACTTTGATGGTCATCAGGAGCTTCTTGGACCTCCAGCCCTATTGTCCGGAGAGGACGTGACTGCTCAGTGGGATGGTTACAATAATGTGACCTTCGGGATGGATCCGACAAAACAGGTCAAACCACCATTTTGGAACAAGTTAAGCATTTTCTTCGAGCTTCCGTACTATAGAGAAGGGAGTATCAGAGCACACACTCAACTTGCTTTTTTGTAAAGACGGGAAATCGAAAGACAACCTGAATGCTCGGATGGATCTACAGGAGTGGGGAATAAGAAGTGAATTGCATCCTAGACCGGTAGCGGGTAAACCAGGCAAGTTTGTACTTCCCAATGCCACTTATCATATGTCACAACCGGAGAAGAAAAGATTCCTGCAGGTGTTGCATGATTTGAAAGTTCCCACAGGTTTCTCAGGATCATTCAGCAAGAAAATAAAAATTGTGAAAGGCAAGATCGATGGGCTGAAAAGTCATGATCACCATGTTATCGTTGAGCACCTTCTTCCATTAGCCCTCAAGACTTCTCTCCCCGAATCGGTTGGTCTAGTAATCAACGACCTATGTTATTTTTTTAGAGAGTTGTGTGCTAAAACACTGGAGGTTGTGACGCTGGATAAACTAGAAAATTCTATTGCGTTGATACTTTGCAAGTTTGAGCGTATTTTCCCACCATCATTCTTCGATATCATAATACACTTGACGGTTCATCTTGCAACCGAGGCTAAGTTAGCCGGACCGGTACAATATCGATGGATGTATCCCGTTGAGAGGTACGTGGAATTTTTCGTTTCGTGCAATTTTTAAAATTATTGTTGTCCTGTATTCCCGTATTTATTTATTCAACATATTTTCTTTAGGCACCTCTACACTCTTAAAAGGTATATACGCAATAGAAATCGACCAGAGGGTTCAATCATGCAAGGTTATCTTCTTGATGAAGCAACCACATTTTGTTCCCGCTATCTGGAAGAGAACATTGAGACGAGACTTAACCGGCCTTGAAGAATTCAAGACGGGCCATATGGTAAAGCCGATTATAAGAGGGTAGACGCTATGTTTATCAACAAGATATACCGGTTTATCTTGCTTAATTGCGCATGTCTTGAACAAATTAGAGAGTACGTTTTTTTGGATTAATTGTTATATTTGTTTTTATGTGTGTATGAAATGATATAATATTAATGTCACCCTTATTTGTCGAAAACAGAATTCATTTTAACGAGGTACGTGAGGGGCATCCTGATTGGAACGAAGATCGATTGGAAAAATATCATCAGGATAATTTTTGTGATTGGGTCACAGATCATGTAAGTTATTCGAATAACATGTTATTGCTATCAGTTTTAATCTAAACTATTTGTCGTAAAATTTGTTTTGTTAGATCCACGATCCGAACTTGTCTGCATCATTTGAGAGTGATTAAAGATGTTTAGCTCAATTTCCTAGTATGGAGGTTGCATATTATAAAGGATTCGGTGTCCTTGGATACAAATTCGAAGTTAAGGACATAGAAACATCTAGAACCACTCAGAATAGTGGGATTGTGATGGTAGGATCGGACGGTGTGATTTATTATGGGTACTTAAATTGTATACTCGGCATCCACTATCCTGGACGATCAGAACCCTTTTATATATTCCAGTGTACTTGGTACGATACGCGAACCGATACGGATAAGTGGAGAAGCAATCTTGGGACTTGGAAAGATGAATATGGATTGACCAGTGTGAACACACTTCGATTTTACGGTCAGGAAGATCCGTTTATCTTTCCGAACCAAGCGTTCCAAGTATATTACTCACAGTGTTTGAAGCATCCGGGATGGAGTGTTGTATGCCGTTGGAAACCCAGGGATGTCTACGATGTCCCAGAATTCGAGGACAGCGATGAGGATGAAGAAGAGAGAAAGCTTAGAGTGCTCTGACCGTCTGTTTTGAAGGACGGGTTCTCTTCGGCCGATCATGAAGTTACGTGGGTTAGAAATGATATCGATGATGAAATCCAAGTAGATATGTTTAATACGCCCACGAAACGAAAAAAGGTTATCAGTACTGTTATATTATTACTTCACATTTTACGATCTATACATATATAGTCAATACTTGTAATGATTGTCAAATACGTCCACGAACTGTTTATCTAGATTTGATGACGATGACGGGAGCAGCGAAGGGCGGCAGGAGCTCCAGCCGCGGCACCGGTAGAGGCAGAGGCAGAACGGTTCTGCCGCTCGGAGAGCTGCGTAGGGAGCTTCAGAGGGCCGGTCTTGCACCCAGATCGGAGACCCCTTCGGATGCCTCCTTCCATGTGGACTTTGCCACACCTCCAGGTATATTGCACGCATATCCATTTTGAATGTAATATTATAGATATTCATGCCTGTTCATGTCAAAATTACTTATATTGTCAATGTTTGATTGTCTAGTTGTTGGTGATGCATCCACATCAGGGACAGAGGCCGCTCCCGCACCTCCAGGTATGTTTATATATCATATAGTGCATGTATATTGATTTAGAATGATATATCATAAATATACACACATTCCTTTTGCTCTTACTTAGATAGTAATTTTTTTTATTGTCTAGCTGTAGGTGGTGACACCACCGCACCTGCGGGTATGTTTATATATCCTATAGTGCATGCATATTGATTTAGAATGTTATATTATTGATCTACACATTCTTTTTGCAATTACTTATATAATCTATTTTTAATTGTCTAATTATAGGTGGTGCGTCCACATTTGACGCAGGGGCCACCCCTGCCACTTCAGTACCCTCCGCATCGTCTGTAGGTTAGTATGAATAAATATAAAATATTTATTCATTTTACATATCCTCTATAGAATAAATATGAACTTCATGGAAATTTAGCGTCAATGTTTATTTTCTAGTTGGAGGGGATGCGTCCGCATCCGGGACACCGGCTGTTCCTCACCGGAGGAACTATCGTCCCGCTCGTGCTGTTGCCCGGGCCCAGGCTCGTGCTTTAGTCACCGGAGGTATATATCACACTTCAATTTTCGTTTAACCTTGATTTCTTAATACAACTTTGTCTTAATATTGATTGTCTTGATATTTCTTGCAGACGCAGGGCCTCCCCATCCCCAGAGGGGGACTCAAGGCCCGAATCAGTCCCACAGGCTGAGGCCTGACAGAGCTAGGGGGAGGTAGCATTCCCCCTCTTTTTTACCCCTGATTATCTCTATATCGGCGATCATGCCGAGAGGTTCGGCCGGTATATGGGGGATGAGAGCCGGCTCTTGAAGAACTATCCACTTCACGTTGAGTGGGGCGACCAGCACCGGCGCTCATTCGCCCTCTTCTTTGATCAGGCTTGGGTATTAATATATATATTTTCATTTGATTTATCCAATATATCTATTGTTAACACTTGCAATCTAATAACAATTTTATTTTGTATTTTCAGTTGGATTGCGATTTTCAGCCTGTACCTGACCCTGATCATCCTGGGAGGGTGCTCGACCTTCATGCTCTGTACAATGGCCTGATGAAGAACATGCAGACCAAGGTCCGATACAACAGGAATGAGTTGAAGGCCGACTGCTACTCCCTGTGGATGGCGACCCCCGAGGCAGAGAGAGCGGCCCTCCTATCTACTCCGGCCTTTGCGAGAATTGACGTAGAGACATGGTCTCTATTGTGCGAATATTTCGACTCTCAACGCAAACATGTATGTATTTTAAATGTAATTCATTGTTTAGTATATAATTTATTTTTTTGTGTTCCTTAATTAGAAAACTAAATATGAATGTGTTGTGCAGAAACAGGCCGCTCAAAATATAGAGAATAGGAAGTCGGCGAAGAGGGGTCACCCCACTTATACAGGTGGCTCGAGAAATATTACTCGAGCCATAGAGTTATCGGTAAATTACAATAGACCGGCCTTTGTGATATAATGCAATATTAAGAGTTATTTTCTAATACATCTAATATTAAGAGTTATTTTCTAATATTGCAGAGAGCTCAGACCCTGGCGCAAGGTGGTACACCGAGCGTGCTGTCCGCATATCTTGCCATCCATGGTACCTCGACAGATCCCGCCACGGGCGAGCTTCAATACCCCGACGTCGCTACCCAGGAGTATTGCGTAAGTGTTAATATTTATTCAACCCCTATTTGAAATTTTAGTTTTGAAAGGTTCAAAATTTAAATGATATACTTATATTTTACTGGATAATGTGGGTGTAGGAGCGGGTGGTTGAGCAGGCCGAGGCATCGAGGATCGATTTTACTGGACAGAGCGATCCGATGCTGCTAACCCCAGTCCTGGACGCCGCACACGAAGGGCACCACGGAGGTTGGGAGAGAGGCCGGGGATTGGGCCCTAGCAGGGCCCATATGAGGTTGGACTCCACCCCGGCGGTTACTTCCTCCATCTCCAGTGAGCGACGTTTCCAGCAGGAACTGGAGAGCTTGAAGTCCACCGTTCAGGAGTTGAAGGAGATGCTGGTATGTATACTACTTAATAGTAAAATATTATGTCATATTATAGATAGCAACATATCCAATATTAGTACGTAGCCTGAGCTTATTTGGTTGTAGACTTAGCTTTGATTAATCATACATACATATCTAATTAAAATAAACTACGGTTTTCCAAACTAGATATCCAAACGAGGCCTAAGTCCCTAAGTATACATAGATTGGGGTTTCGAAATAACTTGATAATGATACGAATTCGAATAATACACAGTTCTTACTCGCTTATTACACACGTAGGTCCAGACGCGACAGGGTACATCGGCCGAGTCTCCACATGCATCTCCTTCGGCTGCGGCTCCGCAAGCCACTATATCGGCTGCGGTTCTGCAGACAGCTCCTATAGCTCCACCGCCTGCTCAGACTCCCGCAGCCGCGGCTCCACAAGCCACTACCTCGACGGCGGCTGCGCAGACCACATCGCCAGCTCCATAGCCCACTCAGACTCCTGCACGCTCCGCATTGCATGATTTATTGACCGAGGAGCAGGCGCGCCAGATTCTGGCGTTTATCAGAGGTGGAGCTGGACCGAGCTCGGGTAGCTTTTTGATTCTTATATTTTAAACATGTATTTATTTATATGATACATATTGTACTATATTTTGGACGATATTGATATTGGTGGTGTTTGCGTGTTTATATTGATATCATATTCTGCTTGTTGGTTTCTTTTGTATATTATGCGTGATGTGATTATGAATACTGCGATATATGTTCTGCGTGATGATTAATTTTATATATGATGTATATATTATTGTGCACAGGGCGAGAAAAAAATAGGCAGCCCTTTTTTTTAAAAAAAAACCTAATAATATGTACCTACGGATTTAACCGTAGGGCCTACCATTGCCCCTACGGATTAATCCGTAGGGCCCAACTATGTACCTACAGATTTATCCGTAGGGGCATAATATCAGGATACCTGATAGTTTGCCCCTATGATCTCAGTATTAGGGGTTAAGCTTGCCCCTACGGATATATCCGTAGGGGCAAACAAATGCCCCTACACAGGTATCCGTAGGGACTAAATATCAGGATACCTGATATTTTGTCCCTACGGATTTATACCTACGCATCTATCCGTAGGGGCAAATACTTGGACCTACGGATAAGTCCGTAGGGATACGTAATTTATTTTATAAAATCATAAATTAAATAAATTTTTTGTCCCTACGGCCTAATCCGTAGGGACAACTGGACCTACACATAACTCCGTAGGGGCAATTTTTAGTCCGTAGGGACATGTTCAAGGCTGCGACTTGCACCTACGGCGTTTGTACCTACAGAGTATTTTCTTGCCCTTACGGATATATCCGTAGGGGCTGTGGTTTGCTCCTACGGATAAATCCGTAGGGGCAACCCTTATTTTTAGTAGTGTGATTAACATGTCCTCTAGCTTACCCCTAGATTGGGTGATAGATCAATCGGCCATTTGGAGAGTGCAGTGTGCAGGTTTCAACTCTCCAATACTTAGCTGCTCATAAACAGAATACGGGAGCAAGTTAACACTAGCGCCTAAGTCAAGTAGAGCATGATTTATGGTTTTACCCCCAATATAAATAGATATTATAGGACTTCCAGGGTCCTTTCGTTTCTTGGGTAGTTGTTATGTAAAAGCAGTGCTTATATTACTCCCAAGGAAAACTTTTTTAGGCACTTGAGTTTTCCTCTTCCTAGTGCACAAGTCTTTAAGGATTTTCGCATAAGACGGAAATTGTTGAATAGCATTTATGAGAGAAATATTTATGTTAACTTGCTTAAACATTTTCACAATCTTCTCTATTTGTGCATTAGGTTTGTTGGTCCTCAACCTACGGGGAAAATGAGCTTTATCAATAAGGGTTGGGTCCAACATTGGAGGAGAAGTTTGTGGGGATGGAATCGATCCCAGGTTTGGAGTTGGAATCATTTTAGGTTGACTCAAGGGAGTGGGCGGAGAGTTTGAGCCTAGTGAAAAACGGGGAATAGGCTCAAAAGAAGATGGTAGGCTAGATGAATTAAGGTTAGAAGAAGAAGCCGGGGTTTCAATTGATTCCTCATCATCAACCTGTTCACCGACTTGATTTTTCAACACTCTTTCCGATCTCAACGTGGTTACGACACTCACATTATGACTTTGTGAGTGACCATGATTCGGTAGAGTTTGAGATGGAAGTTTCCCTTTCTCTCTCTTTCTCATCGCGGCATTTAACTGTGCAAGTTATGCTTCTATCAATTTTATGCTTTCATCGTAGGAAGCGGTGTGCTGCACTGACGTTTGGATAGATGATGTTAAATTAGCCGTCATTTGCGTGGAATGTTTAATAAACCTTTCCAAGCTACGTTCGAGTGCACAGGATTTTTCGGTACCGGCCGTTGGGAAAGAATTATTATAAGATGTAGAGTTATTGGCCGTATTTTGAAAAGTTTGCAGTTGAAAAGGTTGCTGACTCAGTTGTGGTGGTTGCTTTTGCTGTGGAGAAGGCCTTTGATAGTTCTTTTGGCTTGGGAACGGATTTTGATTTTGAGTTTGGTTTTGGTTCCAAGCAAAATTAGGTTGATTCCTCCATCCCTGATTGTATGTGGAAGAATAAGGATCGTTTCTAGGTCGTTACTGAAAAGTAGCAATAAATTGTTCTTGACCTTGAAACGGCGGACTCAAAGGACATTCTTCTGTTATGTGTGATGGGTCAGAACAGCAGCCACACATGGTTTTTGGGAGCGTAACCAGGTTTAGGGAGGCTGATGAAAATTTGTTTTCCATAGCTTCGAGTTTTCTGCATCGCTGCTATTTCAGCTCTCATTGAGATGGAAATATCGAGCTGATGGATACCTCCCCTAGACGATGTTGGTCTAACGTTTTCCCACTGCAAAGTTTGTTCAGCGAGATCTTCCAGGAATTGCCAAGCTTCACCATCGTCTTTAGACATGAAATGGCATTGACAAATAGTTTCAAGCATCTATCTTGTCGCTGGATTAACACCCTCATATATAATGCGGCAAAGGTCCCATCTATTAATTCCGTGATGAGGGCACTGGACTAGCAGATCTTTAAACCGTTCAAAGCATTTCCAAAATGGTTCATTGGGAAGCTGGGTAAACTGGTTGATCTCGCTCCGAACACGGGTGGTTTTATGATTGGGATAAAATTTCTTACGGAATGCTATAACGAATTCATCCCAATTGGCAATAGAGTGTGCGGCAGTGTTATAAAGCCATTTTTCTGCTAGATCACACAAAGTAAAAGGGAGAAGACGTAAGCGCATAGCATCCACTGAAAGTTGTGAAGCGCCCATCATTACGCATACGTTTTCGAATTTGGTGATAAAAACGTATGCGTTTTCAGACTCAAGCCCGTGAAATTTGGGCAAAAGGTTGATGAAATGGGTTTAATTTCAAAATTATCCCCATTGGCTGGTGGAAGGGATAGACAAGTAAGAAGGGATCGCGTATCAGGTAGCACCTCTCTTGGAGAGAGATGCGTGGTGGATTCTGCGCACCTGCGGGTGGTGGCAGAGGTGTGTTGGTAAAATCTGATGGAGAACCATCTATCTCGGTCGATGTGGTGGGTGGAGGGGAAAAAGAAGATGAAGAAGTACCGACTTTGGAGTCGATAGCCGAAACACGGACAATACGGGCACTAGAACCCCGTGTCCAGCTGAGCATGCACTAAGCGGGTTTAGCGTAAGTTGCAGCATGTGTGAGAACTATTTAAAATGGTTTGTTTTGAAAAATGTCGGACGTGAGGCAAATCATACAAAAAATGCACAATCAACCCTAGAATTACGGTCACCTAGGTCAAGTTACTAGACCGCTCCTAGACTTCCAAAGGACAAGCCACATGATCAATCATCTACCACCTCTTTATCGCTCTTATGGCCAGGTAAGTGCCAGATAAGTGAGAGGTATCCGTTATACGAATCACCGAAAATAGCGGGCCTAATTAAGTAACCACTTGCCTCAGTCACACTTTCCTAGACACCACAAAAGAAATACGGATAAGCGATAGATTACCACGACCCTCCTCTGTCCTAATTGAGCATGACGGTCCTCAGAGTGTTGGTCTAGATATTTTTTAAATTAATATAGGGTTATACGGATGCTCGTTTTGTGATTTGTGGGGCATAGGAAGGGTGATGAAATCCCAACCTAATTTGAATTTTGGTCTTTGCCCCTTAATGTCTGTATTAAAATATGCACAAAAAAACCACTTTCAAAACACGCAAAAGATTTTTTTTGAGCGGCTAAATTTGCAAAGAATCCTGCAGAAAAATATATTATTGGATTTTCAGAGGAGAAAGAAAGAGTTGTAGAAGTTACCAGAGGATTTTGACTAGGCAAGTCCACCAAGTGGCCGTAGTTCTGCGGCTAAATGAACAATATTGCGGCGGTTCCGCCGCACTATGGTTCTTTTTTCTGCTGATTTTTCTTCAGTAGCCTTCTAAGTTTCTCAGGGTCTTGATGAATGTCTCTGAATCTTTATCCCTCGCTACAGTGACTCCAGATTCCCTTGCAAAAATTCGCACACTAATTCTTAAATACACAATATGTGGTTTTGGTTCTCTTTTATAGTATTTTTATGGATCGGATAAGAAATCAATCCGAATAGCAAGAAATTTTTTTCACACGTATCCCTGGCAACGGCGCCATTTGATTGAAAGTGAAAGAGTGCTTGTAGTTAACCGCAATCAATACGGCGTTGCGTGTAGCTAGCTGTGGTGAATACGGGTCGTCCGCAGAGATGCGTGGAATTTCTAATCTTGCTTTAGACGAGTTGAATAAAATAAAAGAAGAAAGGAGAATAGTTTCTAGATCTATGTTAAACACGGATGTAGAATTTATATGGAAAAGGGCTCGTAAGGTTCATCGGATTTAGTAGTCATGGATGAATATAAAAGATTACTCCTTTTATCTTTTAATAGATTTAAAACTAGATCGATAGCGATGAATGAAGATTAGGGTTTTTGGAGGGAATAGGGTTCCCACTCTTAACCCTTATCTTTTCATTGACCTCTATTCATGTCCAGCCTTTACTAAAACAATTGCTAATCTAATCTCAATTCGCGGTCGATACTATCAATAATTTGGTAGTGCGCCCGATAAGGATGTTAACAATTTTTTTGGTAAAATTTATAAACTTTATAAGACGTAAAAGGAGTTAAGAATTTTCATCATTAATTTATCCTAATCCTATGAACCCTAACAAGCGAAGAATTACTCGTGCATATTTTGAGAAGAAGAAGAAAAGATAGAGAAAGAGATCATATTGTAAAATGCAAAAAGTAAAAATGTGATAAAAATAAAACAGCTACCTTTATTAATCGGCTAAATCAATTACATTTTTTTATCCTTTAGAAAGTGGAATACAAAACTCTAGTTTGCTTCTCGATATCTCTTGAAAGAGGTAGATGAACAGCTGATTGATCAACCTGGATGCGTGGATCGTCTGTGACCTCGTAATCTCTTCGGTTTGATGTCTTTCCAAGTGAAGCTCTCGGTCTTATTTATAATCACAGAAGATACAAACCCTATATGTCATATATGAGGGTTTGTTGAGAAGATCCTACCCACAAAATCCTAAACTCTAATTCCTCAGAACGGCCGCGGATCCGCCACGTTTATGGGGTATTTGCCGCGGTTGGGCGGTGGATTAGTGGGATAAGTTGATGAAAATTCTTCTGTAACCTCATATTGACATATGGAGATTTTTCTGATATCTGGAATCTTCATATCTTCTCTGAGTCTGCCAGAATTGATTCTACGATTTTATTTAACTTTATTGGCAGTTTTTTGATTCTGACATTTCGATATCCCGATCTCCTGATCTGAGCCACATCTGCACAATATCTCAATTTATAATATTAGTAATATATGTTATATCTTGAGATATTATCCTAATCATTTGTATGATTTTATATATTTTTTTAAGAATCTTGAATAGAATATTTGATATGATATGCATATTTTAATTACAAAAATATCATATAAATAGAATATGCATATATTCTCCTTCATAATTTTAATTATAATATATAAACATATGATAATAGATATGTTACAGATAAACCCTCATATGTTTCATATTTATAATAAACAACTTTAAATATTTAAGAAAAGTAAGGAAAATGTTATATTAAATGTGTGATATTTTCGACTGAATAAGTACCTTGAACTATAAAAACCCGATTTTTTTTGAATTGTATTATCAATTTTTTTTTGCGATTATGCCTCTACAACCCTTTTTAGGGGACCCATTATTGGATGGTGCGGATTATTGCACATTCTTGAGCTAGTAGAGCGAGATGCAGATCTCCTTACGGTGCATTCGGTCTCGAAAGAATTTTAATACAATTTTTAAGAAAACGACATTTTCTATTTAATAATTAAATTAATTTTTATAAATATATAAATATTATTAAAACCACATATTTTCAAGATATAATAAAATTCCATGTTTTCTAAAAAGATAAAAGAATGACAAATTTCACCAAAATACCATCAAGTATCAATAAAAGACAGGTCTTACACTAAAATATCTTGAACTATTCAAGTTATGTATATATTCACTAAAATATCTCAAATCTTAAAAGTTACATCCCTAAAACCCTAAATACGATAAATAAATACTCGAGGTTTATTTTGAAAGTATATAAAATGTTTTTCGTAAAACCCCCTCAAGTTATATAAAATTACATTTAAGGACTTTAGTAAATATAAGTTTAAGCGGGATCAATTCTCTTGAGCCTCAGAGAGCCGAAGAAAGTGAGTGCTCGCCTATTTAAGATAGAAAAAATTAATGGTGTTATCAATAATAATTGTCTTGGAAAAAGACACAAATCCTGCCGTCCATGTGCAACAGTTACCGATGACTCCCGAACTTAATTCTGGATCCAATCAGTTTAAAGTGTGTAATTCACGTCTGAGTCTAAATCAATCTGAGTCGAACTCAATCTGAATCCAACCAGAATCCAATCCAAACATGAATCCAATACAAACATGAATCCAATTCAACATGAATCCAAACTATAACATGTATGCTTAAACCTGAACCTGAATATCAGAACAATATAAACATGACTTGACCTAACCGAACCATGGCTATATCTTGACTTGATTACATGACTACTTGTTTACATTCCTGAACCTGTTTACATGGACAACTTATATCCATGGTCTTGGCAAGTCTGATAATTACAAATCAATACAATATACATTACAGGGTTTTAACGGGGTAGATTGGTATGGAATATATTAAAAGTGTCACGACCCAAAATTTGGCACGTGACGGCCCTTAAACTACGTAACGTCTCCAGGCGTAATGTAATTCAAGTAAGCCGAAAACCCAGCAATCTAAACCATCAGAAGTAGTAAGTGATAATAACATTGTTAAAACTTTTGAAATCTCAATCAAAATTCATTAAAGTCCAAATTTACTTCCTTTAAAATTTGGCAGCACCTCCTTTGTAAAACAAGCTCCTATAAAGGGTACAACAAAAGATATAAGTAAAGCATCCCCAAATGGGAGCAAATCCATGCCCAAAGGCGGAAAACAACCACCACAATAGATATATGACGCCGTAGCGAAAAAAAGACGATATAAATAAAACTGCATAAAAGACCTCCAGAGTCACAAAAATAATATACAATACGTTCTCACAACTCGTCTCTAAGTCAATAGATGAAGTAGTAGATGGAGAGTACTGGACACAACAAATATACAAATGAGCATCATCGGATAACCGCAAAACCCACCTAGCAAAACTGCACACAGTCAGCCGTAGCGGTATCGGCTGCAAAAGATGATACGATGTGATAAAGAAGAAGCCCTACCGCGACTGCCCTGAGAGACTACCTGCAAACACTGTGACACAATGGGGGTGAGTTGCTAACTCGTGAATAGTAAATAACATATGCAGGTAATTTCAAGTATGCACGTACTGCGGTAATCTATCACATGCAAGCTGATAACAATAAATGGCAATATGTATATTCAACAGTCGTGAAAGGTACTCTATCATGTACTACTAATACATGAAGTATTGCATATCAAATAAATATGGAGTATGGGATAAAACACGTCATCCTTACGGAATCCTCTTCGTGGCAGGACCAGTGTCCATCCAGACAATCTAAATCCCAAATTTCTCAAATCGGCCCTCATAACCTGTAAGTCTCATGGAACCTGAGTGTCAAACATCGACACCTGAAAACATCATGAAAACTAGTGTCCAGCATTGACACATAAATACTCATATCCAAACGTTTCTCGAATCCTAAGTGTCCAATATCGACACTCGTGATCCACGTATCGGTTTTCAATATACATACGTTCCTCGAATACTAAGTGTCCAAGATCGACACTCGTGATCCACGTATCGGTTTTCAATATCCATACGTTCCTCGAATCCTAAGTGTCCAAGATCGACTCTCGTGATCCACATATCGGTTTTCATATACACAAGTCTCAGAGTGGATGTATCCAAATATCAAGTAAAGAATAAGATACTTGCACAGATCATTATGATGATATACATACATACATACATACATACATACATATATAACAGCGTCCCATACCACTGATATATATATACATATATAATAGCGTTCCATACAACTGATATATATCATCATGAGTAAAACATCCAGAAAATATCATATGAAATCCATATCTCAATGCGAAAATCCATGAATATAATATATGCAACATAAAACAGTAATATGAGCATATAAAGGAAAAGCCGCTATTTAATTGCAATAAGTTATTAAATATATCATGCGGTTCCTAATTTCTCTCAAGTCCATACAACATCATATAAATGTGAACATGTAACTATAGCCAAGTATGCGTAACCATGTCGGTATAGCAAGATATGTGTATCTACCTATCAACAATGATGTAATACCCTATATCAATCTAGGTATGTGTATATACATGTCAATAATGATACAATACCCTCTAGGTATATGTGTAATCATGTAGGCATAGTAAGGCATATGTGTAAGCATGTAGGTATACATGTATGCTATATCTCATATGCATAATGAAAATAAGGATCATGTCTCAAGTTTCTAGCCAATACAATATCAAGTATGTATAGGTGTTGTGCGTGTCATGGCAATTATCGACGGTGTGGGTGGCATACAATCAGTGCTCGTGCAACATGAACCGTCAATAATAGTGCAGTGTCCAAAGGGTACAAGTCTAAGCACAATAAGTAATAATATGCAATAAAGTTTTATGCACAATCTCTATATGTGCAATATAAACATGCGGCTAATATCATATCATATCTAGCCCTGTCGCATAACGCCATGCGGGCGATTCCCCTGTAGATGTTAAATCTACTCACCAATGATATTGGGCTAAGTAAAGCCAACCACTCTCTTTCCCTTCTTCGCAGCGTCCGAAGTCCCCACCTGCGACCCTAAGATCATAAAACAACATAACAAGTTCACATTAGCAATCGACCAATAACACGTAACCACTACGTTTGACCGACGCATCAACTCCAAACAAACTCTCAAGTGTTCGTCTAGTGGCTAACGTGCGTAGCGACACTACGAAACCAACCCAAGAGCAACACAACACAAGAACACGAACCGTGTCGGATAACGTAACGCGCGTAGTCGAAACACTAGAAAACAAGAAAAGTGATCTCATATTTTGCTACCCAAACAATTTGTGAAAGTTGCAAGTACCACGAGACCACACACAACCCCAGAGACCCCTACACCAAAACTTAAACCCAAACTCCCCAGTCTGACCGCAAATTGCGGCCAGAAGTAATTTATTTGCGGCCCAGTTTTTGTGGAATGGTCTCAGATTTTTATGGTAGGTTCTAGGTCACTACACAAGGTTACTGTGATGTGAGCTTTTCCAACAAATACCTGGTTTGATAGCAGATTATCCGAGACACCAAAACTACACTAAAAATGCGATATTTGCATGAAACGAAACTTTACGCGTTCTAAACTGAAACTTATAAGCTACACAACATTAAAAGGACCTACTTAACAGAAAGAGATCATTACCTAACAACACAAGCTCAAAGATCTTAGCTTTCCAAGCTCCAAGGGATCCTAGAGGCAAAACAAGTCTTATGAAGTGATTTGGGTGAGATTTGATGAAGTTTAGTGAGGGATTAGTGAAGAAAATGATAAGGTTTCAGTTTAAGGGTTGAGGAATGAAGAAAATGATTGAGAAAGAGATAAAGTGAGAGATGATGAGATGATAAGGATGAGAAGGGTTGAGTGTAGGGTGAGTGCACCCTTACACTTACTCTCTCCCTCTCCTCAATTAATGCAACAATAAATGCTCATTAATTCCTCCATGACTCACATAGCCACCTCTCTCATCCAAAACAAATATCTCACAGAAATATTTAGGGTTAGGGTTAAGGTTTAAACAAGTAAGGATTAGATTGAAGTGTCATGGTTGCTAAACTAGATTAACACAAACAAACCCTCACATTAACATACACAAGTGTGTGCAAGCCATAACTTATAATAATAAAATATTAATTAAATGTTATAAAATGTGAGGAAACCGATTTGGTAAACTTTTTACAGAAAACCCGTATTATCGCTTAATTAATACTAATTGCATTCTAAGGTGTTACAATCTCCCCCCTTATAGAAAATTCGTCCCCGAATTTAAAATTCTTACTATGCATCCTTCAACGAGATGAGTGCAAATCATCTAAATCTCGCTCGTAGCCTCCCAAGTTATCCCCTCACTAGACGGGCTGCGCCAAAGAAAACCTCCACAGATGGCAAGACCCTTGACCGAAGTTTCTCCACCTGCCGATCCACTAACACCATCGGCTGCCGGTGAACGAAAAGATCGCGTCAAAGCTAAATGGTCTGATGCTGAATCATGTGAGAAAGATCATGAAGGTATTTACAAAGTATCGGCACAAGGAATACGGGGTGAATACTCAAAAATCTGGGTGGAAGTGCCAAATTATAGGCAACGGTACTAACTCGCTAAAGGATTTCAAAAGGACCTACAATCTGGGACTAAGTTTCCCAAAACTCAACACGCCATTTCATCGGAAAAATCCGTAGGAATACATGATCTCCTCCTGTGAACTCAAGTTTGCGACAACGACTGTCGGCATAAGACTTCTGTCTGCACTGGGCTGCTCTCACCCTGACCTGAATCAACTGGATTTTCTCCGAAGTCTCTGGACTAGCCGGGGTCCAAAAATTCTGCTCTCGCGAAGTCAGTAAAACAGACTGGCGATTGACACAACCTACCACACAAGGCCTGAAAGTTGCTAATTGAAATGTATCCTGATAACTGTTATCATAGGAGAACTCCATCAATGGCAAGTGACGATCCAAACTGCCAACAAATAATTAGTACGTACGCACAAGCATATCCTCCAGAGTCTGTATAGTACGCTCTATCTGACCATCGGCCTACGGACGGAAAGTGGAGCTAAAGCTCAACCAGTACCCTAAGGCTTCCTGAAGTTTCTGCTAAAGATGGCTAGCGAACTTGGTGGCTCTATTGGATACAACGCATGAAGGAACTCCGTGCAAACATACAAACTTATCGAAGAACAACGAGCAAACTGAGAATAACCGGACAATAATTCACCCAAATGGAGTTATACCCTCTACTAGACCTGGGTAGACACCACAACGAAATTCATGGAGATCTGCTCCCATTCCCACCCTGGAACGGTAAAAAGGTTGCAGCTCTCCAGCCGGCCTCAAATGCTCAACCTTACCTCGCTGACAAGCTAAGCACTTCAAAACGAAATCCGAAACTTCACTCTTCATCCCTGCCCACCAATAACCATTTCTCAAGTCACGTTACATCTCGGTGGCACTTGGGTGAACACTGAAAGATGACTGATGTGCCTGCTCTAGGACTTCGCGTCTCTACCCATCAGTATTGGGTACACGCCATCGAGTCCATAACATAGCACACCCTGATCATAAATCAAGAACTCCGAATCTCTACCCAGCCGAACATGCTCAAGAATCTCAGACAACGAGCATCGGCGGGCTGTGCCTCACGAAAACGATTAAGTAAAAGTGGACGGGCACGGACATGAGCAAGCTGTCCCCTAGTAGAGGCGAACTAAACTGTACTCTTTTGTCACACAAGAATTGTAAATCTGCAGAAGACTGTCTCTGAATTGCGCTCAACTGGAACAAGCTAACCCCGGGCCTACGACTCAAAGCATTAGCTACCACAATCGCCTTGCCATGGATAATAAAGGATCTCACAATCACAATCTTTCACAAGCTCCATCCAACGGCGCTGTCTCAATAATCAAAACCCGCTGCAGGAAGATGTACACTAAGCTCTGGTGGTCCGTGAAAATTTGACACGACTCTCCGCACAAGTAGTTGTCCCCAAATCTCCAGCGCAAGACCATCGTGGACATCTTCAGATCATGAATGGGATAATCCTGCTCGTACTTTCTCCAACTGTCGGGAAGCATAAGCGATAACTCTATCATGCTACATCAGTACACAATCGAGCCCCACTCGCGAAACATCACAATAAACGAACAAGTCGCCCGATCCAGAAAGCAAAAATAGAACTGGTGCAGTCGTCACCCGAGTCTTCAACTGCTGAAAACTCAGCACGCATTCCTAAGTCTCAAGAAAAGGAACTCCCTTCCTTGTCAGTACGGTCAATGGTGCAGCGATACACAAAAATCCTGCACGAAACGGCGATAAAAACCGGCTAAGCCCAAAAATATGCGGACCTCTGTCCCTGATACAAGCCTGGGCCAAAGCTGTACGGCCTCGATCTCTCTCGGGTCCATACGAAAACCGTCTCCCATAACCACACGACCTAGGAAGTCAACACTATCAAGCTTGAAGGAATACTTCGAGAATTTAGCAAACAGCTAGCGCTCTCCTAATGTCTGCAAAGCAATCCTCAAGTGCTGCTCATGTTCTTCTCGACTCTTATAATAGACCAGAATGTCATCAATAACACAACAATAAACTGGTCGAGGAACGGCCTGAAGAATCTGGTTCATCACATCCATGAATGTTGCTAGGGCATTGGTGAGTCCAACGACACCACCAAAAACTCATAAAGCCCGTAGCGCGCACAAAAAGCAGCTTTCGGAATGTCCTCACTCCGAACCAGCAATAAATGATGACCTGATCCCAAAACAAACTTAGAAAATGTCTCGCACCCTGGAACTGATCAAAGAAATCGTCAATACGAGGTAAAGGATGCCTAATCCGCACCGTAACTCGGTTCAATTAACGAAAATCGATACACAACCTCAAACTGCCGTCCTTCTCCTTGACGAATAGAATAGGAGCTCCCCAAAGAGAAACACTCAGACGCACAAGTCCCCCGTATCTAGCAACTCTGCAACATATCCTTAAGCTCCCTAAGCTCCGCCGGCTCATCTGGAACGTCAGAAAATCTTGCCCAAAAGAAACCCGGTCCAACGAACCCATTGTGGCTCCGGTATCACGAATGGAAGCCAAGAATTCTCGACATCCTCTCCTCAAATGCCGACTAGCGAAAAAGGTTGAAATCAAGCTGTGAGGGGCGGCACCATAGTCCCCCTGCACAACAAGAACCGAATCGCCGGAAAAACAAAACCTGACTGTTTCTCACGGCAGTCCACAGACGCATAACACGTAGCTAACCAATCCGTGCCCAGGAGAACGTCAAAGTCTAACATCTCTAGAAGGATCAAATCGACGGACGAATCTCTATCTCCTATCCGATTGGCACATGACCGAAACACGTATCGCGCAACAAAAGGATCGCTAACAAGAGTAAACATAACAAACGACTGATCTAGCATACACGACTCTCGGCCCAACCCCGGCAAGAAGTGTGTAGAACAAACGAATGCATAGATCCCGAACTAAACAAACATGTGTAACAAAAGAATATATGAATATGAATACCAGAAAACTCTGCATTGGACGCTCGCGCGTCCCGATGAGTAGATGCAAATCCTCGTGCCTGCCCTCTACCAACACCCGACTGTCCTCCTCCTCTACCATCCTGTTCTCTCTGAATGACCCTCCGCGACCACGACCTCTCTGAACATAAGTCTGACGCGGTACGACAACAGGCGCAAGGTGAAGGTGATAAGGTATCATATGGTACTGCTGCCCTCTTCTGGCGTACCAAGGTACAATCTCTGACGAGGTGATGGAAACTCCCGCACCGGAAACATCCTTACGATGGCTGCTGACCCCTAGGGTTAAGAGCTAAACAACTGTCCTTATCCTAATCCTCTGCTACTCCCGCGACGTAAACGAAATCTGTCGCGGAGACTAAGCCTCTGCCTCTGGGATGATACACCTGTACGAGCCCTCCTCGGTCCTGAAACTCCCAAAGTCTCGGGAAGGCATGCCTCATCAACTAGGGCTGCATCCACTGTTGCCGTATATGTGACACAATTCTGTGTGCTGATAGCAAGGAATAACTGGGTAACAGGGGTGGCAACCTCCTGTCGCTGCACTCGAATGGTCTCAACCAACGACCTCATCATCTGGCGCAAGTCCTGCATATCTGCCTCAAGCCTAGCGATACGAACTATCGAAGGCGTATCAATCTGCTCCTGTGCAACGAGCGTGCCGTCCTGGTCAGTCCTCGTCCCAAACGAGTCAACTCTGACCTCAGTTCTCGCTGCCTCTCTCTGAACCGTCATAGTCATCGGCGGCATAAAGGCTATAAATGGAAATAGGATTAGATAAGAACACGGAAATCGAATCACAAGGATATGTATTATCATGGAAGGAATTTCAAGCAATTAGTACTTAGGTCACTTAGGCGGAGTACCGTGTCGTAAGTATGCCGCGGACATACACACGCTACATCACTCTGCTTAAGCTACCTACTCCATCATACCAAGGTCATCCTACACTCCGAAAGGTAAAACCTAGCGCTCTGATACCAACTTTGTCACGACCCAAAATTTGGCACGTGACGGCCCTTAAACTACGTAACGTCTCCAGGCGTAACATAATTCAAGTAAGCCGAAAACTCAGCAATCTAAACCATCAAAAGTAGTAAGTGATAATAATATTGTTAAAACTTTTGAAACCTCAATCAAAATTCTTTAAAGTCCAAATTTACTTCCTTTAAAATTTGGCAGCACCTCATTTGTAAAATAAGCCCCATAAAGGGTACAACAAAAGATATAAGTAAAGCATCCCCAAACAGGAGCAAATCCATGCCCAAAAGCGAAAAACAACCACCAAAACAGATTTACGACGCCGTAGCGAAGAAAAAGACGATATAAATAAAACTGCATAAAAGACCTCCAAAGTCACAAAAATAATATATAATATCGTCCTCACAACTCGTCTCTAAGTCAATACATGAAGTAGTAGATGAAGAGTACTGGATACAATGAATATACAAATGAGCATCATCGGATAACCGCAAAACCTACCTAGCAAAACTGCACACAGTCAGCCGTAGCGGTATCTGTTGCAAAAGATGATACGATGTGATGAGGAAGAAGCCCTACCGTGACTGCCCTGAGGGACTACCTGCAAACACTGTGGCACAATGGGGGTGAGTTTCTAACTCGTGAATAGTAAATAATATATGCAGGTAATCGCAAGTATGCACGTACTACGGTAATCTATCACATGCAAGCTGATAGCAATAAATAACAATATGTATATGCAACAGTCATGAAATGTACTCTATCAGGTACTACTAATACATGAAGCAATGCATATCAAATAAATGTGGAGTATGGGATAAAACATGTCATCCTCACGGAATCCTCCTCGTGGCAGGACCAGTGTCCATCCAGACAATTTAAATCCCAAATTCCTCAAATCGGCCCTCATAACCTGTAAGTCTCATGGAAACTGAGTGTCAAATATCGACACCCGAAAACATCATGAAAACTAGTGTTCAGCATTGACACATAAATACTCATATCCATACGTTCCTCGAATCCTAAGTGTCCAATATCGACACTCGTGATCCACGTATCGGTTTTCAATATACATACGTTCCTCGAATCCTAAGTGTCCAAGATCGACACTCGTGATCCACATATCGGTTTTCAATATCCATACGTTCCTCGAATCCTAAGTGTCCAAGATCGACTCTCGTGATCCACGTATCGGTTTTCATATACACAAGTCTCAGAGTGGATGTATCCAAATATCAAATAAAGAATAAAAATACTTGCACAGATCATTATGATGATATACATACATACATACATAGATATATACATACATACATAGATATATACATACATACATATATACATACATACATATATATATATATATATATATATATATATATATATATATAACAACGTCCCATACCACTGATATATATCATCAGGAGTAAGACATCCAGAAAACATCATGTGAAATCCATATCTCAATGCGAAAATCCATGAATATAATATATGCAACATAAAACAGTAATATGAGCATATAAAGGAAAAACTGCTATTTAACTGCAAGTTATTAAATATATCATGTGGTTCCTAATTTCTCCCAAGTCCATAGAATATCATATAAAGGTGAACATGTAGCTATAGCCAGTTATGCGTAACCATGTCGGTATAGCAAGATATGTGTATCTACCTATCAATAATGATGTAATACTCTCCAGGTATATGTGTAGCTATATCAAGCTAGGTATGTGTATATACATGTCAATAATGATACAATACCCTCTAGGTATATGTGTAATCATGTAGGCATAGCAAGGCATATGTGTAAGCATGCGGGTATACATGTATGCTATATCTCATATGCATAAAGAAAATAAGGTTCATGTCTCAAGTCCCTAGCCAATACAATATCACGTATGTATAGGTGTTGTGCGTGTCATGGCAATTATCGATGGTATGGGTGACATACAATCAGTGCTCGTGCAACATGAACCGTCAATAATAATGCAGTGTCCAAAGTGTACAAGTCTAAGCACAACAAATAATAATATGCAATAAAGTTTTATGCACAATCTCTATATGTGCAATATAAACATGCGACTAATATCATATCATATCTAGCCCTGTCGCATAACTCCATGCGGGCGATTCCCCTGTAGATGTTAAATCTACTCACCAATGATATTGGGCTAAGTAAAGCCAACCACTCGCTTTCCTTTCTTCGCAGCGTCCGAAGTCCCCGCCTGCGACCCTAAGATCATAAAACAACATAACAAGTTCACATTAGCAATTGACCAATAATACGTAACCACTACGTTTGACCGACGCATCAACTCCAAACAAACTCTCAAGTGTTCGTCTAGTGGCTAACGTGCGTAGCGACACTACAAAACCAACCCAAGAGCAACACAACACAAGAACACGAACCGTGTCGGATAACGTAACGCGCGTAGTCGAAACACTAGAAAACAAGCAAAGTGATCCCAGATTTTGCTACCCAAACAATTTGTGAAAGTTGCAAATACCACGAGATCACACACAGCCCCAGAGACCCCTATACCAAAACTCAAACCCAAACTCCCCAGTCTGGCCGCAAATTGCGGCCAGAAGCAATTTATTTGCGGCCCAGTTTTTGTGCAATGGTCTCAAATTTTTATGGTGGGTTCTAGGTCACTACATAAGGTCACTGTGATGTGAACATTTCCAACAAATATCTGGTTTGATTGCAGATCATCCGAGACACCAAAACTACACTAAAAATACGATATTTGCACGAAACGAAACTTTACGCGTTCTAAACTGAAACTTACAAGCTACACAACATTAAAAGGACCTACTTAATAGAAAGAGATCATTACCTAACCACACAAGATCAAAGATCCTAGCTTTCCAAGCTCTAAGGGATCCTAGAGGCAAAACAAGTCTTATGAAGTGATTTGGGTGAGATTTGATGAAGTTTAGTGAGGGAGGAAATGATAAGGTTTCAGTTTGAGGGTTGAGGAATGAAGAAAATGATTGAGAAAGAGATAGAGTGAGAGAGGATGAGAGGGTGAGGTGATAAGGATGAGAGGGGGTGAGTGTAGGGTGAGTGCACCCTTACACTTACTCTCTCCCTCTCCTCAATTAATGCAACAATAAATGCTCATTAAGGCTTCCATGACTCACCTAGCTACCTCTTTCATCTAAAACAAATATCTCACACAAATATCTAGGGTTAGGGTTAAGGTTTAAACAAGTAAGGATTAGATTAAAGTGTCATGGTTGCTAAACTAGATTAATACAAACAAACCCTTAAATTAACATGCACAAGTATGTGCAAGCCATAACTTATAATAATAAAATATTAATTAAATGTTATAAAATGTGAGGAAATCGATTTGGTAAACTGTTTACAGAAAACCCGCATTATCGCTTAATTAACACTAATCGCATTCTAAGGTGTTACAAAAAGTGGCACGATGATGGACACTAAAAGACGTAGATTAAAATCCATTGTTGTTGTCCCGTGGGTTTTGACGGGGCCTTATACTTTCCGTTTCCCATAGTCCACGGGATAGTTGGACTCCTCTCGGATACACTGATACATTCTGTACCAAGCTACAAACAACTACGTTAGTGTAACAAACATATATTTGTAACAATTACCAGTTCTATTATCTTTACTTGTCTATTGTATTCTTTCTTTGGGACTTACCGAGCGCTAGTTCGCTGACGACATTCCTTCTATTTCTTTCTTTGGAATATTCGTCAGCAGGACCTGACTCTCAGGAATCCAAGTCCATCCAGGAGTAATTGGAGCAGATACCCGAGCAACACGACTACTAGTTTACTTGTACTTATTTACTTTTCAGTTCATATGCCACCGTTTAGGCATTGCTTATATCCTTGTACTTTCCTTTTCAAATCAGTTGTAATGTAAAGAATGAATGTTAATAAAAGTTGTTTATATTACATCTCTTGTTTTTCTTGTTCTTTTATTTATATGTTATTTATTTACGCTTAACGTGTTTACTTCTGAGTAAATACGTCGCGGCCCGTCATGTCTACTTCTCCGTACACAAGAAAGCGGGACGTGACAGGTTTTGTTGACGGCCCATGCATGTCAGTTCTACATGGAATCCTAAGCAATATATATCACAAGAATTATAAGAATCAGTAACTAAACATTCCTTACATTTTTAATCTCTTGAATCTATCCTAACCCTACTTTTTCTATCAAGATCATGGATCCTTCCAACAACACGAACACCAACATGAACGACAATACTCCACCACCTACACTACCACCCAAGACCATTGAGAATCTACTGATAAGATTAATGACATTCTTTGAAGAAACCAGGAGTCTAGTTGAGGGACAGCAGGAGCGGCTGCTCTACTTCACCAAAGACTAGTTTGCACTAAGGAAGCCTTGAGAGCAGCTCATAGTTATATCAAGAAGAAGGAATGGACGCTGCCAGCAAGGACTTGCTATTATTTTAAGAAACTCGGACATGAAGCAAAGGGTTGCAGGCGAGCTAATGGTCTTTGTATGATTTGTGGATCGCCTGAACACACTCTAAGGGCATGCTCAAAGTACAGAGCAGACACAAACCTCACGCCAAGACTGACTATACAAACTTCTACTACTGCACCACTTTCGCGAGGACCACCTTTATCTCGTCAGTCCGAAATGTACCAGCAGGCACAGAGAAAAGTGCCAGAGGTCTGCCAACCACGATACCGGTTGAAGAAGTCGAAACCATTGGCCAAATTATCACTGGTAATTTCCAAACTTTTCATCTTTTTGTATATCTCTAGATTTTTCCTCGTATCTAAAAACCAACCCCACACAACTTAAGCGCTATAATAGTAGCCTCTATTTTTGCACTTGCACTGTTCGATACTGGAGCGTCACCATGCTTCATGTCGCAACTTGAGAGAATTTCACGGACGAAATTCTTTTAAGGAGGGTAGACTGTAACGCCTGCAATATGATTGCATTCCTTTAAATCTTTGCTTGTTTTCCCTGATAATCTTGTCTCGACGTAACACGAAACTACAAACTCTTGATCTTCCTTTGATTTTTCTTACTTGTTTCTTAAACCTTATCACCTTGACTCTGATGGTAGGATTTGAGTGATTTAAATGGAGTTATGTGATTGTAACTATGAACTGCAGCATAATTACAATGCGGTACTCTACTTGAGTGACTTAGAATTCTGTTTTTGATTCTCTTTCCTCATAATTTAGTTATGTTTTACTGTATATTAATGAACCATATCTTCTTTGTTAACTTATATCCCTTCCCTAATTTTTATTCGATTATCATTTTTATCTTTGTACCATTCTTGACAATTCAATTCTAATTTACGTTTCTTCTATTTTGTATGCTCGCAGCTTTCTTGAAAACTACTCTTGCATCTTTTTGTTCTTTCAAATATTTTTTTCTAGCACTTTCAGTACCATATCAGTGGTTCTTTCATCACCGCTGTCATCAAATTTTTCTTGGATCTGTTACAACTTCCTTTTATAAATTTCAAGGATGAAATTTTTATAAAGAGAGTAGAATGTAACGACCATGAATTTTCTGTACAAATTTTTCTTCTTCTTAAAGTATAGAAAAGAGTTTGCAAGCCTGAGCACAATTTAAAAGTTATTCTTGTTTAAGTACAGCAAGAAAGCACTAGTAGCTCATTGGTAAAGCCATGCACTGCTGTAACATAGCCCCTGCGTTCGAATCCCATCAGCCACATATTATTTTTCCTGATTTTTCTTTTAAAATTTTTGGAAGCCCAAAAGTTTACACGTGCAATACACATAAAAATGAACAGTCAGAAAAAACAAACATGTACAAAATTATATTAACAGCCAGTAGGACACGTGGCAAGCATCCGACGGCTCCCCTCCATAAGATGGCCGACGAGATGTGGGTTTGGGCTGGCGACGGCAGGCATCCGTAGGGGAAAATTTCCCGTGCTTTGCACACCAAACCTTTGGCTTACCCCCTTTATCCCTGCACTGTTTGTTTTCTCTACAATTTAACAGAGAGTTCAATTTCCCCAATTAATCCATTTTAATGCATTTTAATTCATTATTTCAATTCCAAAACCCTAATTCCATACTATAAATACAACCCCATACTCCAGCCCCTCCACATTCTGAAATCCCTAGCCAAAATTATCAAAATTTTCTAAGTACAAGTGGAGCAGAAGTGAAGTTAGCCCAATGTCAACTTTCGGTGAGGATCTACGCAAGTTCCGGCGACCCCACAATGTCACGAAGGTAACCCCCTTTTCTTCTACCTCTCATTTTCCTCTTTCTACCAAGTAAGTCCCACCCTTTCCTTTCTTTGTACATAAAATTCTCTTTTTATAAAACATGTCGGAAGTAAAGTTAACACCGACATCTTCTTTTAAAACCTTATAAATTCCACTTTTCTTACATTTTCTTCATGTATATTCTTACACTGTACTTTTTAATCATGAAACTAATAATTAAAAACAATTTTCACCTTAAAACTTCATGTTATATAACTTTAATCTAGTTTTTACATGAAAATATCATGAACTTCATATATTCATCTTTTAGTTATTTTTTTGATAACTATTACCACTAGAAAATTTCACGGGGTAATGACCTACCTCTCACATACACATATATTGACATAGCACGATACTCTTAAAAATCTATTTTTGTGGCGATTACAACTTTTCATTAAAGTACCTTGAACTATAAAAACCCGGTTTTCTTCGAATTGTATTATAAAAATTCTTTGCGATTATGCCTCTACAACCCTTTTTAGGGGACCCATTATTGGATGGTGCGGATTATCGCACATTCTTGGGCTAGTAGAGCGAGATGCAGACCTCTTCACGGAGTATTCGGTCTCGAAAGAATTTTAATACGATTTTTAAGAAAAATTACATTTTCTATTTAATAATAAAATTAATTTTTATAAATATATAAATATTATTAAAACCACATATTTTCAAGATATAATAAAATTGCATGTTTTCTAAAAAGATAAAAGAATGACAAGTTGCACCAAAATACCATCAAGTATCAATACAAGACAAGTCTTACACTAAAATACCTTGAACTATTCAAATTATGTATATATTCACTAAAATACCTCAAATCTTAAAAGTTACAACCATGAAACCCTAAATACGATAAATAAATACTCAAGATTTATTTTGAAAGTATTTAAAATATTTTTCATAAACCCCCCTCGAGTTATATAAAATTATATTTAAGGACTTTAGTAAATACAGGTTTAAGCGGGATCAATTCTCTTGAGCCTCACGGAGCCGGAGAAAGTGAGTGCTTGCCTATTTAAGGTAGAAAAACTTAATGGTGTTATCAATGGTAATTGTCTTGGAAAAAGATACGAATCCTGCTGTCCATGTGCAGCAGTTACCGATGACTCACGAACTTAATTCAGAATCCAAATCCGTTTAAAGTGTCTAACTCAAGTCTGCGTCTAAATCAATCTGAGTCTAACTCAATCTGAATCCAATCAGAATCCAATCCAAACATGAATCCAATACAATAATGAATCCAATTCAATATGAATCCAAACTATAACATGTGTGCTTGAACCTGAACCTGAATACCAGAACAATATCCACATGACTTGACTTGACTGAACCATGGCTATATCTTGACTTGATTACATGACTACTTGTTTACATTCCTAACCTGTTTATATGAACAACTTATATTCATGGTCTCGGCAAGTCTGATAACTACAAATCAATACAATATACATTACGGGGTTTTTGTTGGGATACCTAGAACGGCAGTAAGGGTTCGGGTAGCATCATCCATACCAAGTTTAAATTTTTACCGTTCTAGATAACCCTAACCATGAATCTATAACTAGAGAATCAAACTAAACTACATGTTAACAACTTAACATCTAACTGATTAGGGATTAGAAGCTTTGTAGTCCTCTCCTTCACTTCTAAAACTCCGAGTTGAAGTCCCTTCGCTGCGATCATCATGCTGCCGGACTCTAGAGAGGCTCCATGAGTTGAATGAGGCATCCTCGCTTGTAGTCTTCACAATCCAAGATGATCTACGTCGAAGCAATACAAACCAAAGCTTTCACTTCACTAATGAGGTATTGGTGAAGCAAACACCTAATCTAAGTGGCTAGAATAGATGGGGATGATGACGTAGGAATTTTTCTCACTTTAGTATTTTATTTCTCACTATTTTTTTATCACATGAAGAAATCAAGAGAGCAAGAATCAAGAGCAAGAAGAAGAAGAAGGTCAAGCTCAAGTGAGAATGAATTTTCATGATGTTAGAAATGTAACCAAGGGTTAAAAGTATCATGGCTAACTCTTGTAGAGAATAAACCATGGGCTAGGGTTAGAATTAGGTTAACAAATATCTTAGCAAATATCTAAAGAGTGGACTAAGTCAACTTAAGAAAATATCTTAAGTAATTATCCACAATTTAGAATTAACAAAAATAAATAATAAATCTAACCCTAATGTCACGACCCGAAATGGCACGTGGCTGGCACTTGAATCATATGAAGTCTATAGGACCCCATCTAATTCAAGTAAGCCAAAAATCCCAAAAATCTAAACCATTTTAAATAGAAGTGAAGAAAACTATTTTAAAGTAAGTGGTTTTAATAACATAAGCTGGATATGCATTTTTAAATCTCAAGTCTTTTCTGAAAATTTCGGCAGAGTTTCCTTTGTAAATACTGACCCAAAAGGGTACAACATGCATAATATGAATAAAGGAATCCCCAAGCGGGAGCTAGCTCTTCGTCAATTGACGGTCACAACCACGCAAGCAATATAATATACAACGCCGAAGGGCGAGGATCAAAACTCAAAAGGAAACTCAAAATTATCAAGAAAACCATAATAATACAACCCACGACTCTAAGGTCGAAAGAATAAACAACTGGTTTTCTATGTCTGAAATAAATATACAAGTCTGGTTGATGGAGTTTTACTAGATACAACTGAATATAAATAAAAGGTACAATGGTGGTCACGATGCATGTGAACCCACCTACCAAAGCAATCACCCGGAATGAAAGCAGTGTACCAGCAAAGCCGCAACGAAACCTGTACGGTAAAACCTGCAAGAACTGTGGCACAACGGGAGTGAGTTGCCAACTCGTGAGTAGAAAACATCACAGAGCAGAAATCGTATGTATGACTCAATCCTAGGTCAATACGATCATAATATATATCCTCAATGATAATATGGCCTGAAGCATAATATAAAGGCAAGTGCAAACATCTATGCATAAGTGTAATCCCATGTGCTCGTGTCAGTGCTTCAGGTAGCAATATATCGTAAATATGATGTATGAATGCGGTATAATGAAAACAGAATACATCATGAATGAGAAAACTGTTTTCTTAATATAGTGAGATTTCTGTATAAACATTTAAGTATCATCAATGAAATCATCAGAAAATCAGTGTCAAGCATCGACACAAAATATATATCTCAATATCCCAATATCTCAATATCTCAAGCTCCGGCTATCCGGACTGGCCTGTATCATCAAATCTCAATATCTCAAGCTCTGTCTATCCGGATTGTCCTGTATCATAAATCTCAATAAAATCACCGGTCAACAATGCTCCCCTGTCACAGGCTCAAACGCCATTCTCTGCGATCTTCTCGTCCCGGGGTACCGCACCGGGTCCACCATGCACCCACAGATGGTTCATCTCCTCCTCGAATCGGGTGTATGATATCGCTCAAGAGCTGAGAAAACTCATGGTGGACATATCACAATCATAACATGAGAAAACCACACTTTTATCATTTAAAATGATAAATGAGTTTATTAAAACTTGCGGTTTCTCCAAATCCAAAAATCTCATGGAAAATCCGAAATCAACAAATCATGATATAAATAAATAAATAATAATGAATACTGGGCTCCGGCAATCCGGACTGGCCCTTATAATATTGCATGACTAATGAATATAAAAATATGCATGAAATATCAAGCAATGAATGCAATAATGAACTAACATATGAAAAAATAACATATAGGAATTATCAGCTAGCAAGTTAGGTCAATGAAATAATATTCTCTAAAGTGTACGTGATATGGCAATTACCGATGAAGATGTGTGTGGGCCGGCAAACAAGTGTACGTGGAGCATACGCATCATCGGTAATGGTACTGGTGTCCTAACAACAGGTTTTATCATTACTTACTAAACACAAATAAGCATGCAATGCGATGCCAATAATAAGAATAAATGGCAAATGAAAAGTAAATGCAACAAATATACGCGGAACATGAATAATAATGCAACATATGTGGATACATATTTATATGAGTCATACAGTTTTGCCATTTGAAATAACACGAATCGTGGTGTTTAGAAATAAGGGCTACGGTGTTTTCAAGAAAAGGTACGTCCTTTGAAATATCCGTAGAATCCCTTGGTCTGTCTTTAAAATATTCACGATTCGTTAGTTTTGAAATAGGTATGACTCGAGTCTAGTCTAACATCTACAAGTAAACTACAGGTCTAAACTAACAGGCTAATCGAAAAGGTAAGGAAACCACCTAAATCTGAGTCGATATATATAGATATAATAGTCGGTGATCCCACCTCAATAGTATCACATACGATATAATATATAACATGACATCCTCGAGTCAAGAGTGCGGATCTATCATCAATATATAGCTTGTACGGTAAATCCATCGTACGGCTTCCCAATCTGGGTACGGGTCAAATATCACATCATCATTATACATCTGGTATCGTTATCATCATATATCATGAGCTGGGGGTACTGATCTAAGTCTAGTACCTACTGATACCATCTACATAAATATATGCGTGTGTATGAAAACACATCGCCTAAAGACCCGCTATAATAATCATGTCGTATCTCATAATACGAACCATATCATATCACCGATCTCATGGCATCGTGCCCAATCACATCGATTCATCTCCAAATATCATATACTATCCTCATTATCCATGTGTGTGTGTGTGTGTGTGTGTGTGTGTATACATACATAGTCCCATACCTATGTGTGTGTATATATACACATATCCCCATATACGCATAAGAAAGTAAAATGCATGCAAGTGTGTGCGCGCGTGCGTGCATGCAAATCTTAACTCTAAGGTTTCGCGACTAAGAAACTACACTATAAGCGTTTTCCTACAACTACGCTAAACTAACCCAAAGTCACGTAATCATCTCTTGCTAAGTGTGCACATCATAAAACACATAAGTATATATATCATAACGCATTCGCGTTCTATGCTACGAAACTGCGAGGGTGTTATACGCCATCCACCCGACTTCCCCCATAGATATATATCTACTCACATTGATTTTCGCTTGCTGGAGTCGATGACGCCATGCCCATCCTCGTCGTCTTGAAGTCCACGTGGGGGTACCTACATATAACACATAGTATCGTAAACTGAAATCACGCACGAAAACCAAAACGGTACACGAATCGTACATAGGTTAAAACCTATGATCTAAGCATGCACGAATAACCAAACAACTCTCGACGATCAACGTATAAACGTGAATCGACCGAGATAAAACACAAATACCAAATTCCAATTCATTAAAAGCCGCAAAACAATTTCAGAAACTATGTAAAACACTTCCAGATTTTCCTCAGATGACAATTTGGACATTTTGCATACAGGAGAGGTCTAATTTACCACAAATGGAGCCATGGACCAAACCTGGGACCATACATCCCTACTCTGGCCGCAAATTGCATCCAGAATAGATATAATTACGGCCATGGGTTGGGGTATGGGGCTAGGGTTTCAGTGGTAGCTTCCTAGGTGCCTGCATAACTCCCTGTGTTTGCTAAATAAATCCTAGTGTCCCCGGGTGTCAGCGGATCTCTAAACAACCTCACAATTCTCACAATTTTCCGATGTCGGGGTTTCTAAGTTTGGGGTTTGGGGTTCTATCTCTGGTTTTAATCCAATATATCATCACTACAGGGGTTGTATGGTCTCCACTAACCACAATTACACTTTTGGATTCAAAACAAACCCTCATCCTCAACTTGAATTTTTCTAAGTTCACTAAATCGAACTAAAACACTTCTAAACATGCATGGTTACTCAAGTGAATGAAAAACTATTCTAATGGTGATGAAATTACCTCATTTGACAACTTAAGAAATTTCTTGAGTTGCCCCAAGTCTTCAAAATCCACACTTTCTTGGTCCAAAGTGTTTGTTGTGAGCTTGTGCATGTTTTTAATGAAGTGGGGATGTTATTTTGATGAGGGATTGAGGGTTTTTGTGAGGTTTTGAAGGAAAGGGAAGAAGGAGGTAGCCATGGTGAGATGAGGGGAAGAAATGATGAAGGAAAAAATGAAGGGAAAAAGAGCCATGGTCTAAGGTTGGCCCCTCACCTCTTTCTCTCTCTTGCCCATACTTCCCTTTCTTTATTCTTATTCATTTTCTTTTGTTTTGTTTTGTTTTGTTTTCTATTCTAAATAAACAAAGCCATGCATGAAGGAAAGAGAAAAGCCATGGTAGAAAATGAAATAAAATGTGAAATATGCAATGGTGCATCTCATGTGCACAAAACAAGCTTAATGTACGATTAGCGATATTTAATCGCGATTAGCATTAAAAGTAAAATAATTAATTATATAAAAATCTATAAATGCTCAAATCTTATAAAACACCCTCTTTTCAGTAATTCCCATAGTTTTCCAAATATTTTCCACTTTATCGGTATTTAATTATACCGCAATATTAAAATATTCATAATATTCATTATTTAATTATAAAAATTCCCAAAAATAATATTTTATTTTTCTGAAATGTTACGCCTAATTTTAGCCATGGTGTGAATCTCATTAAACCCTAGTTGCATTTATAACCTAGCATGTTATAATATTATATATCACATATATAATATATAATGTAACAAAAGAAAAGAATACAATAAACATATATCACATATATGTTAAATGTATCCAAAGTGAGAAAATGAAATACTTAAATGAGCATATATTAGTTAATGTAATTTAATATATCAAATATATAATTATACATTAAATTATCGAATCAACATTTGATCCGATAATCCGGCTATATTACATATAACCGACTAATATAAAATGTATCATTTCATCGAATCAACACTTGATCCGATGAACCGGCTATATAACATATAACCGGCCGATATCATATATCACGAGAATAGAATACGGTATCACATATCGTATTAATCTCGGTCCCGCACATATCACATATGTGCTCCTACTCCGTTTCGCCTGAGCCAGGAAACCTCTGTGTAGGACTCTAAAGACTCGTCAATACGCCGGCAGTAGGTGATGATCACATCAAACACCCACAAGCTACAAGCGGTCAGCTAAACGTAACAGCCACCCGGGTATTGAGCGATCAGAAGATCAACAAGCAAGCCTGCACACACTCCTGTGAATCCAATCAGTAACACTACCGTACAGTCCGATCTCTTCGTCTGATATGTCGTATATCCAGTCTAGGGGTGGTAAACTTCAGACCCCAGTAACCGATAAGTCGTGTTGACGTGAGGTTCATAACAGGTCGAGAAACTACTGACAACACTTACCAGTAGATCTCCATATCAGCCCTGGCCAGGGACTTCCAGTTATAGCCAATCGAACACAGCGCAACATCAACCCCAATACCGGGAGAGACGAAACCCCTCTTATCGCTCATTGCCTCCATGTGATTCGGGACTGTACCCAAAAGCCACCGTTTTGCACGTTCTCATGAACGTGGTATGGTGGAAATCAAAGCACAGTGGGAATCACACAAGACTCTATGACGATCTCGGGTCTACAGACTAACCTGTACCGGTGTCACCAGAGAACTGCTATCTGACGATAGGTATAATACCATCGAGGAGTTCTTGGTGAGTCTGTTCAGTGTACCCAGTCTCTACTGAGCACCCGTACACCATCTTTGATGTCAAACACCAATGGATGTGGGATCATCCATTGCCCATCATATGGGTCAAGACGCGTATACGCTAGTCTACTCTGGAGTATCGATGCCCTGTCTCGATACAACCTCGACTAGGAACAATTATAGGATGTACTCGTGGACTACCCTGGCCCTACTAGTATGATCTGCATCATAGTCCTAGTAGTCAAGTACATATCCTAAGGGCTTTATCAACAAGTGAGAGCAAGACAGTAACCCAATACAAGTCAACATGTACCAGATAGCATACTATCATATCGAGCAAGAAAGTCCTCTCTCTTTATATATCCAACAATCTACTATAATATACATCATATGTACAACAATGGTCTCTAGGGAATATATATAACTAACAATCTCCCACTTGCACCAAGGCCAACTGTTGTAGTATCTCATACCCAACATCCCGAAGGGTCTTTCAAATTGTATATGGGGTATGGCCTTCGTGAGTGGATCCGCAGTGTTGTCTTTCGTGTCAATTCTCTTGACCTCGATCTCTTGGCGATCAACTATCTCCTGGATCAGGTGATATCGCTTCAGAATATGCCTAGATCTCTGATGGGACCTGGGTTCCTTGGCCAAAGCTACAGCTCCATTGTTATCACAATACAAAAGTATTGGATGCTCAATGGACGGAACCACTCCAAGTTCAGTTATGAACTTCTTCATCCAGACAGCCTCTTTGGCAGCATCGTTGGCAGCGATGTATTCAGCCTCCATCGTCGAGTCTGCCACGGTTTCCTGTTTGGAACTCTTCCAACAAACCGCCCCTCCATTGAGGGTAAATACAAATCCTGAGTGCGACTTAAAGTCGTCCTTATCACTTTGGAAGCTCGAATCGGTAAAGGAATCCACTTGGAGTTCTCCGTTACCATACACCAAGAACATCTCTTTAGTCCTTCTCAAGTACTTGAGAATGTTCTTCACAGCTGTCCAGTGACTCTCTCCTGGATCTGCTTGATACCTACTCACTACACTTAGTGAGTATGCTACATCAGGTCTGGTACATAGCATCGCGTACATGATAGATCCTACTGCCGAAGCATAGGGTATCCCTTGCATGCGATCTCTCTCCAAATCAGTCTTGGGAGATATCTCTTTGGAGAGAGTGAGTCCAGAGATCGTGGGTAAATTCCCACGCTTGGATTCTTCCATACTAAACCTCTTTACTATGGTGTCAATGTACTTGGATTGGGACAATCCTAGTATCCACTTAGATCTATCTCTATATATCTTAATCCCCAAAATGCAGGAGGCATCACCTAGATCTTTCATTGAGAATCTTTGTGATAAGAAGAGCTTGACCGAGTGCAGCATAGGAACATCATTTCCTATCAATAGTATGTCATCCACGTACAATACAAGGAAGACAACCTTACTCTCTGCCACCTTCTTGTAAATATAAGGTTCATCTACATTCTTGATGAAGTCAAACTCTTTGACTACCACATCAAAACAGATGTTCCAACTCCGCGATGCCTGCTTTAACCCGTAGATGGATTTAAGCAGCTTGCACACCTTTCCGCTGCTCCAACTGTCTATGAAGCCCTCTGGCTGAGTTATGTACACGCACTCCTCTAAATCACCATTTATAAAGGCGGTCTTAACATCCATTTGCCAGATTTCGTAGTCATGGTATGCAGCAATGGCAAGTAAGATTCGAATGGACTTAAGCATAGCCACTGGAGAAAAGGTTTCGTCATAATCCATACCTGGTCGTTGACGAAAACCCTTTGCAATAAGTCTAGCTTTGAAAGTCTCAACTTTTCCATCTACACCAAGTTTCTTCTTAAAGATCCATTTGCTCCCAATGGGTTTTACCCTTTCAGGAGCAACTTCCAAAGTCCATACTTTGTTGGTGTACATGGATTCCATCTCAGATCGCATTGCATCCAGCTATTTCACAGAGTCCCCACTCGTGTTGGCCTGCTCGAATCTAGTCGGGTCATCATCTTCCATGATGCAATCCTTGCTCCTACCATCTATGAGAAAACCATAGTATCTATCAGGTGGATGAGGAACCCTACTAGATCGGCGGAGCGGCTGAGGTTCGTCGGTAACTACTGAATCCTCTGGTTCCATCAAATCTTCTATTGCAGTTTGTGTGGCTGGAACTTCTTCCAGTTCTACTTCCTTGCCACTAATCTCTTTTGCAAGAAATTCTTGTTCTAAAAAGGTGGCATGCTGAGCAACAAACACCTTTTGTTCCTCAGGGTGGTAGAAGATATGTTCTTGCGAATGCTTGGGATATCCTACAAACTTGCACAGAACAGACCTTGTCTCGAGCTTGTCCGGATTTTGCTTTTTAACATAGGCCGGGCAACTCCATATCTTAATAAAATTAAGATATGGTCTCTTCCCCTCCCATATCTCATATGGAGTGGTAGGCACTGATTTGGTTGGAACTCTATTCAATAGGTATATGACTGTCTCAAGCGCATACCCCCAAAAGAAAACAGACAACTCAGCAGTGCTCATCATAGAGCACACCATATCTAATAGGGTGCGATTCCTCCGTTCTGATACACCGTTGTGCTGTGGTGTATACGGAGGAGTAAGCTGAGAGAGAATCCCATTCTCTTTTAGATAGTCTAGGAACTCATTGCTTAAGTATTCTCCTCCTCGATCAGATTGAAGGATCTTAATACTTTTACCCGTTTGGTTCTCTACTTCGTGCTTATATTCTTTGAATTTCTCAAAAGCTTCAGACTTGTGTTTCATCAGGAACACATGTCCGTATCTTGAGAGATTGTCAGTGAATGTAATGAAGTACGAGGAACCATTCCTGGCATGTGTAGACATGGGACCGCATACATCACTATGTATCAGTCCCAAGAGTTTCGTAACTCTTTCTCCGTGTCCACTAAACAGAGATTTGGTCATTTTTCCTTTGAGACATGAATCGCAAGTTTCATAAGATGATAATTCGAACGGATTCAAATATCCATCCTTATGTAACTTAGCTAGTCGTGTCGCATTGATATGACCTAGTCTACAATGCCACAAGAAGGATTCGTTCATTTCTGAACTCTTCCTATTGTGTGTATTTTGTATATTAAGAACTGTAGTTTGATTTAGAACGTATATGCCATTATTTAACGAGCCTGATCCAATTGACTTTTGATTCAGGAAAATGTTCATAACATTATCCTGTACTACAAAATTATATCATTCTTTACTTAATAAAGAAACTGATATAAGATTGCATATCAGGGTAGGAATGTAATAGCATTCGTTCAGAATCAATGTATTACCATTTGGTAATACAAGGTGATATTCGCTAACTGCTTTGGCTGCAACATTTGCACCATTCCCTACTCTTATGGAATGATCACCCATTCCTAGTTCCCTACCTTTCCTTAGCCCATGTAACATATTACATATGTGGGATCCCGATCTGGTATCTAATACCCAGGACGTAGAGTGAACTGAGAAACAGTTCTCGATAACAAACACACCCGAAGAAGATGCATCATCATGCTTATTCTTCGTTTGGGCGGTGTGGGAATCCGGATTTTCCCTATTTCCTGCTCTGTCTTATAACAATTATAAGAAAGAACGGAACCAATGTTTTCCTGCTCAGTATAACAAGCGGGTTCAGTCAATACATCCATATTATTATCTTGATTAAGTCCTGACATGGTCGCTACCTGGAGAGAGAGAGAAGAAAACACTTTAGCGTATGCTCTTGCAAGATTAGATTGGTTATTATTTCATCTAATCAGGATGGCTCCCACTGGTTTTATCAAATCTTCCTTCAAACCCTAAAAGGTAAGACTAGCTGGGATTAATTACACCTTACAAGTTCGCCAATCTTTCAGCCAGGTAAGTGTTGGTACCTTGAGGGAGGTTCCCCGTGCTTTCGCACGGACCTAATTAAAATAAACCTTGTTTTCCCAGAGGCAAAACCCCGTTAACACCTTTCTAGACACCTACTTGATCGGCTAATTGTCATGTGTAAAACTCTCCCAGGGGTAACTCTTACTCGCAGTGGGTATCGAGATCCAACTATCTCATAGAAGGTATGCAATCTCATTGCAAATTTCAACACTTGAAATTCCCGATAATATTCTGCCCCTAGCGTCCTATGACCCTTGACGGAGGTCAACAAGGTCGTACGACTACCCTAAAACAAACACATCATATGCAGCAGATAAATACTAGTCAGCTACCGCACACTACGTCTTGACGGAGGTCAACAAACGTAGCACAAATACTAAGTAGGACTTATCTGAAATGACGGAGGGCTACGACATGTTTTTATGAAAAACTTTTGCGTAATGAACTTTATTTCGTTGTAGAAACAAGTGATTTTGAAAAAGGAGTGTTTTTGAGGTTTTTACTAGTTTCTCTAAAGAGGTCACTCCCGGTGAAGGGATCTCGGCTCTTTCTTATCGAAGAAGGTGCATGATATTTCATAAATACCTCTATGTAAAGCTAGAACTACAAAAGCAATCAAAAACAAAACCGAGTGAGTTGTAGTATCTGCTAGTTTAGCTAAATAGGTCAACCCCGGTGAAGGGATCTTTTCTCTTTTTTTATCGAATAAGGTGCAAGATATTCTACAAGGAATACCGCTATGCAAAGCAAAAAACTAGAGCTACCCTTTTTATAAATTTGATTCTACAACATCTTTTATGTTTCTTTATCTTTCATTAATCTTATTAACGAAGTCCCATCATTTATGCTTCCTAAGCATCACAGAAGAAACGAAAATACAACGTACGCTTATATCGTCCGCATTTGCCACAGTGTCCCGTTATGCACCGTTAGGTTACTTAACTGACGGCATACCGGGGCGGGACTAGCGCGGGTGCAAAACATAATCAACGTTTATTATATATCATATATACAATAATAAAGCATTCGTCTCACGCATATAAAATGATCACATCACAGAATATTAGCAGCAGAATATAACATATGAAATATTGGATATACTAGGAGGTCCGTGTTTTATTTTGAACCTGTATAAAACACGGATTCCACGGTCGCGATGAATAGCCAAACCCACATACCTAGACCCCTATGAGAGCGGCAAGTAACCATCCCAATTCTAGGGTTAGGAGACCCGGTCTCGACTCCTCGAGATGGCCTCCCACTGGACCCTAGAACCCGGTTGCTTGTGCTCTCCTCCTTGGGTCTATCCTAATGCGGAAAAGTAAATAATATACAATGGTGACATCATCCTCAACCCGGAAGTGCCCCAATAAAAGAATATTACATACATTGAATTTTACATGAATGAAAATGAAAAACTTTCATCTCACATAAAACCCCCGGCTATTCCAATCACGACGATCCAATATAACATATTACAGCAACACATAACATAACATGACATCAACTTAAGTAAATATGCGTATCCTAATTGTCATTGATGTATAGCAACGAAACCGGCGATACACCACATATTACACTTACGGTCGCAGAAAAGAAAGTGAAAAACTACAACATTTGGAATCCACAATCACCTTAGACATCATAAACCCGAAATATCACATATTACGGATTTCATGCCTAACTATATGAATTCCACATATTGTATCACATTCCAGATAACTAGACAATGTTAAAATTTCCGATCGAATAACCAAACACCCAAAATTTCCCAAATAGCTCAACACTTGAGCGGAGTTCAAAAGGTCTCAGAACATGCCACAGCTCCTATGAACCGGCCGTAGAAGGGTCAACAATTGCCTCACATGTGGCACCGCTGAACCACCACAAACCGTAGGGTTTAGTGGCGGTTCTGACGGTCACATAATCGAGTTAAGGTTTCGTTCTTCTAGAGGGTACACAGAATCACTTGCATGGTTTTCTGAAAGTTTTAAACTAAGGAAAAATCCAACACATGAAAAAATTTCCAGCAAGGGAAAAAGTGAGTTATTGATATCCGTTCGAATTTTTTAACACTGTTTAAATAACCCGAAAACAAACTAGAATTACGAATACGAAACACTTCGAATTGCCTATGTAAAAAGATAACATCACATGCAAATTCAGCAAAAACAAACAACACCTGAAATACCAAACCCAAGAGACTGGAACATGACCAAAATTTGAAGCCCAAGACCCAACAAAGGGCCGGCCTGCTCGGAATTTCCCTACTTGTGCTCGGCTAAAATCCGAGAATAGGGGTTTAAATTTTGGTGGTGTTCATTAAGTATCTCATACATCATTCTGTAATTGTTTGAAAAAAATTTCGACTCTCAGAAAATTTAGACAGAAACTAGGGTTCATATTCGGGTGTCACGACCCAAAGTTTGGATGTGACCAGCACCTAGATTGTATCATATCTAAAGATATGCACACAGTCCAAGTAAGCCGAAAACCAAGATCAAAATCCTTTTTGCGGAATTCTTTATATAGAAATTTAGTTTTAGGTAAAAATCACAGTTTATGAAGTTAAAATATTAAATAAGTATAAGGTGTTAAGTTTGGTTGCATCCCTAGTTGGGATCAACAATATCAACAGCGGAAAATAAAATCTCAGTATATAGAACATCAATACAAATCCCAGACATAAAGAAAAGAAATAACAATTTATAGAACTAAACCACCCCGTCCGTCAAATAATATACATATAACCATCTCTCACTCTAAATCATATACTGGTCTGATGGAGATTTTCTAGATACAAAATACAATACCAAAAGAGAAGGTTACTACATATGTAACCCACCTATCAAAAGATGTGATAAAGCTGCAAAAAGTAGATCTGCACCGCTGCTAACCGTCCACTCTACCCCTGCAAGGAACTGTGGCACAACGGGGGTGAGCTGCCAACTCAGTGAATATAACTAACATATAACGGTTAATAGTGTAAATATGACGATCATACTAACTGAAATGTGAACAAGTATAATGTATGATCATCTGTGGAAATCATGAATCTATAATACGAATCTCATAATCAAAACTGAAATCTCATCATTTATTTCCAATAAAATTTCATTTCCCCGTGTCCATTATTGACACAAAACTTCCATTTCTCACAGGCATCATTCCTCGAATGATCCTGAAATCGACAATACCGGTTGTTATCATCTAGATATACGCCGTATTTTTACCACTATCTCCGGTATCGAGTAACCTCGGTAGGCTCCCCCGCCTCAGATGCGGCTATCCTGCCCCTCGGTCTCGACCGGGTCCACCATGTATCCAACTGTATATCTCCCCCACTCAGTATGGATAACGTAAAATCCGCGACCGTATATCTCCCCCACTCGGTCCGGAATAAAACCAAATCATAAAACATCTCATGGTGGACATGACACATCAATCATGAAAATCACTGGATTTATGTAATAGTATTCAAAACTCAAAACCATAAATCCTCAATAATACATTTACCTCGTATATCAACATGAAATACTCAAATGCTAAACATGATATTAACGATGCAATCTATTACTGTTATCGGTGTTTAAGATATGATAGGAATCAGTTTTAGCAAGAAATTTACTAAGTGTAAAAGTGACATGGTAATATCGACGAGATGTGTGTAACATGTAAGATGTGCACGTGGCATAACTCATTGATGCTTGTGCAGTGTCTTAGCAACTAAGCAAGGTATATATGAATATGAATGCTAATTATCGATTTAGCATACCAAAGTAAAGCAATTATTTAAATAAAACGACGGGCGTAACACGCCATCTTTACAAAATTCGCCGGTAGATATTTAGTCTACTCATCAGAAAATGTCGAATCTATTCAGGAATTGCCAATCCTTTCGCTTTCCTCGCTGCCTCCAAAAATCCCGTATTCGAATCTAACATCACAATTTAACTTATATAAGGAAACTGCTACTCCGACATGACGGAAATGAAAAACATCCGTTCCCACGTACTAGTTATATTGCATACGATTATATCAAGCTATTTAACACTTAACCTTACTGGATTTCAACCCTAACCTGCATCGCTACAGAATTTAAATCGCGATGCGTTTTAACCGTGTCGTATTTTATGTTTTTAGATATCTTTTCCGATATAAACTTCCAGATTCTATCTGCAGTGAAACCAACTTGTTTAAATAACACCAAAATGGCCAAAATTATACACTGAAACCCACCCAACCATCCAAAACCATCTAGCATCCTACAAAACCGGCGACGCCGGAATTTTCCTATTGGCCGCCGGCCCAAATCCGAGCCCTCCGGTTCGTGATCCTATGGTTTGCTCTAGGTGTTATATATATCAATTAGGTCTTGTTTAGTTGGGTTAATTATCTTCCAAACAATAGCAGATTCAAACAGAGCCTAGTTTGGACTAAAATACGAAATTATAGAACTTGTTCATTTCAAATTAAACTAAGTACAAAACCTTAATTTTCTACCGTGATTAAGAATTTTACCCACAATAATTTGTTGGAATAACACCCTACAAGATGCACAAGCTCCTTGCCTAGCTTGATGATGAGAAAACCAAGAACCTAACTTCCTTCTTCTTCTTTCTCTTGTTTTTACTTGTTTTCTTTAGTTTTGTTTTTCTTTTAGAAATTTTTCAGATTTTAAACTTGGTAATTGATCTGAACTTATCATATATATGAGAAGAGGGAGGGGTGGGGTGGTAGAAGGAGGTGTCAAGGGTTAAAGAGTGCTCTTCTCATGCAAGGAGGAGGTGGTGTGTGTGTGTGTGCATGCAAGTAAGAGGTGTGCTTGCATTATCTCTTAATTTTGTTTTAATCTACACTAAAATTCTGAGCTAAAAATGTTTTCTATCCCTTTTTCATTTACACCCCTAACAATTTTCCTTTTGCACAAAAAACCTAAACTTTACCTAAAAGCCCCTCACAACTTAGTTTATTATAAAACACACATTTTATTAAAATGAAGCTAAAATTATCACTAAAACCCTTATAACTTATTTATGTTGCATACTAAAATTTTAATTTAAATTGTTTTACATACATTTTATGAAATTGACTTATTTGTCTTTAATAACTTTGTGATTTATCATTTTATTATTAAATTAATTAATTTTATTTATTTCTAAATTTTCAAAATGTTACAATATTCCCCCCTTAAGAAAATTTGGTCCCTGAATTTTTAAAAAATTACTAGACATACCTTCGAAAAGATGTGGAAATTTCTTCTGTATCGCATCTTCGGTCTCCCAAGTAATCTCCTTGTGGTTCTTTCCTTACCAAAGAACCTTTACAGATGGAAGTACCCTCGATCGTAGTCTCTTTGCCCGCCTGTCAAGAATAGCGACTGGCTGCACTGTGTAGGATAAATCCGGCTCAAGTTGTAAGGTCTGATGCTGGATCGCGTGAGAAGGATCGTGAAGATATTTGCGAAGCATCGAAACGTGGAACATCGGATGCACATCGGGAAAACTCGGTGGAAGTGCTAAACGATAAGCTACAACACCCACTCTCTCCAGAATCTCGTAAGGTCCGACATATCTGGGGCTGAGCTTCCCCTTTTTCCCAAAACGCATTACACCTTTCATCGGAGATACACGAAGGAACACATGATCCCCCACCTGAAATTTGAGTCTACGACGTCGTCGATCTGCATACGATTTCTGTCTGCACTGGGTCGCCTTCATTCTATCCCGTATCACTTGAATCTTCTCTGTAGTCTCCTGTACTATCTGCGGTCCCAAAATGCAACTCTCGCTCAGTTCCGTCCAGCAAACGGGTGATCGACATTTCCTCCCATACAAAGCTTCAAAGGGTGCCATCTGGATCGTCTCCTGAAAACTATTGTTGTATGAGAATTCTATTAAAGGTAGGTGACGATCTCAACTACCACCGAAATCAAGGCTACAAGCCCGAAGCATATCCTCTAGTGTCTGAATGGTCCGCTCCGACTGACCATCTATCCGTGGGTGAAAAGCTGTACTAAAACTCAACCGTGTACCCAGAGCTTCTTGAATTTTCTGCCATAGCCTGCTAGTAAACTGGGTACCCCTATCAGAAACTATGCACGTCGGAACTCCATGCAGACGTACAATCTCATCGATATAAATTTGAGTATACTGTGCAAAACTATACGTCGTCTTTACGGGAAGAAAATGAGCTGCCTTTGTCAATCTATCTACAATCACCCAAATGGAATCATACCCACTTCTAGTCCTGGGTAGACCAACCACGAAATCCATGGAAATCTGTTCCCATTTCCACTCTGGAATAGGTAAGGGCTGCAATTCTCCGGCTGGCCTCTGGTGTTCTGCCTTGACTTGCTGACAAGTCAAGCATCTCGAAACATATTCCGCAACATCCCTCTTCATTCCTTCCCACCAATACATATCTTTCAGATCATGATACATCTTGGTGGAACCAGGATGAATACTGTATGCTGATCTATGGGCCTCCTCTAAAATCTCACGCCTCAATCCGTCAGAATCTAGCACACAGAGACGAGACCAAAAACGTAATACTCCATGATCATCAATCACAAACTCTGTCTCCCTGCCTAACCTGATCCATAATCTCCATCATACGAGTATCTGCAGGCTGTGTCTCTCGAATACGATCCAATAACTGAGGTCGGGTGCGAACATGTGCCAGCTGCTCTCCTGTCGGGGTGAACTCAAACTGTATACGACTATCACATAAAATTTTCCAGTCTGTAGAAGACTGTCTCTGTAAGGTGCGCAAATGAGATAAGCTACTTCCAGGTCTCCAACTCAAAGCATCTGCTACAACATTCGCCTTGCCTGGATGATACAAGATCTCACAATCCTAATCTTTCACCAATTCCATCCATCTACGCTTCCTTAGGTTCAGATCCCTTTGCTAAAAAATATACTTTAAGCTCTTATGATCTGTGAAGATTTGACACGACTCTCCATACAAGTAATGTCTCAAAATCTTCAATGCGAATACCACAGCAGCCATCTCTAGATCATGAGTGGGGTAGTTTTATTCGTGCCTCTTCAACTGTCGAGAAGCATAAGCTACAACCCTGCCGTGCTGCATCAACACACAGCCTAACCCCACTCGAGATGCATCACAATACACAACGAAACCACCTGACCCGAAAGGTAAAGATAAGACTGGTGCAGTTGTCAAGCACGTCTTCAACTTCTGGAAACTTTGCTCACATGCATATGTCCACTGAAATGGAACCTCCTTCCTAGTCAATCCGGTGAAAGGTGCAGCGATCCGTGAAAAATCCTGCACGAAGCGTCGGTAATATCCTGCCAGACCTAAGAAACTCCGAACCTCTGTAACTGACACAGGTCTGGGCCAGTGCTGTACCGCTTCAATCTTCTTCGGGTCCACACATATCCCAGCTCTAGTAATTATGTGTCCTAAGAATTCCACACTATCCAGCCAAAACGCACACTTGGAGAATTTTGCAAACAACTGATGCTCCTTCAGGGTCTGCAACGTAATACGCAAATGCTGTTCGTGCTCCACTCTACTCCGGGAATAAACGAGAATGTCATCAATGAATACGATAATAAACTGATCAATGAAGGGTCTAAAGATACGGTTCATCATATCCATAAAAGCTGCTGGAGCGTTGGTGAGTCCGAACGACATCACCAGAAATTCATAGTGCCCATATCTTGTGCGAAACGCAGTCTTCGGAATATCGTCTTTCCGAACCCTCAACTGGTGATACCCTGACCGCAAATCAATCTTCGAGAAGTAACCAGCTCCCTGCAACTGATCGAATAAGTCATCTATACGTGGTAGTGGATACCTGTTTCGCACAGTAACGCGATTCAGCTGTCGGTAGTCGATGCACAGTCTCATACTACCGTCCTTCTTCTTTACAAATAAGACAGGAGCCCCCCACGGCGATACACTAGGACGCACAAGTCCTCTATCTAACAACTCTTGCAACTGACTTTTGAGTTCCTTCAACTCCGTCGGTGCCATACGATAGGGTGGTATAGAAATAGGCCCCCCACCCGGAATCAAGTTAATGCAGAATTCGATGTCACGATCAGGCGGTAATCCTGGTAACTCAGCAGGAAACACTTCAGGAAATTCTCGTGCGATCGGAACCTGGTCCAATGGAATCTCAGCGACCCCTAAGTCTTGAACAAAAGCCAAGAATCCATGACAACCCTTCTTCAAGAGTCGTCCCGCATAAAAAGCAGAAATCGTGTTGGCAGGAGTAATATTACAGTCCCCCTGCACAACAAAAACCGGTTCACCTGGAAAACAAAATCTAACCGCTTTCCCCCGGCAATCTACATAGGCATGACAAGCGGCCGACCAATCCATACCAAGAAGTATATCAAAATCTAACATATCTAGAAGAATCAGATCAACTAGCGAATCTCTATCACCAATACGTACAGAACATGATCTGAATACGTGCCGAGCTATAAAAGAATCTCCCACCGGGGTAATCACTACTAATGGTAACTCTAACAACGATGACTCTTTCCCCAAAGAAAGTGCAAATCGTGAAGATACATAAGAATGTGTAGAACCGGGATCAAATAAAACATGTGCCTCTAACGAACATACTGTAAAAGTACCTGTCACGACTGCATTTGATGCCTGGGCATCCTGTGGAGTCAGCGCAAATACCCGTACCTGGCCCTTGCCTGCATCCTGTCATCCTCTACCTCTATCTCCTCGACCTCTCTGAGAACGTCCCGCAAAGCCTCGACATCGTGGTGCAACTGCCTGGCGTGTAGCGCCAACTGGGGGCGGAAGTAAAGCTATCGGCGTAGAAGGTGGAAGGGGTAAAGCAGCCTGTGGAACAACGGTCCCTCCCTGGGATCTACAATCCCGCGCAAAGTGTCCGGGAAGTCCACAACTAAAACATGTATATGGAGGCCTCTGATCATCAGGATAAGAACTGAACATCTGGCCCTAGGTCCAACCTCGTCCGAAACTACGGCCTGGGGTATATCTGCCTCTACCTCTGCCAAACTGTCTAGTCAGGTGCCCGATCGGTCTACTCCTCTTTGGCTCTGGAACAACCACTGACTCGCTCAAACGCTCCTCCACTCGTATCGCTGCATCCATGGCCTGCGCATACGTATCAAATGCTGGGAGCTTATAGCCAGATACAACTGCGTGTCCAGACTCCTTAGGAACCTCTTCACCCGAAGCTCCTTCGTAGGTACTAAGTATGGGGCATAGCGCGACAGCTGGGTGAATCGTAAGTCATAATCTGCCACCGACATACTTGCTGATTTCCGCAACGCTTCAAAACTGCTAGCTTTAGCATCCCTCACACTCTGTGGAAGAAATCTGGCAAGAAAGACCTCGGAAAACTCGGTCCACGACATCGGAGGAAGACCCATAGCTCGCCCTCTCTCCATCGACTCACACCACTACTGTGCAAGTCCCTCTAAACGAAAGCTAGTCAGCTCAACCGACCTCACATCAGAACATCGCAATGATCTGCCAATCCTCGCCATCCTATCAAGAAAGGATTGAGGATCTTTCGCTACATCGGTCCCTGTAAATACCGGAGGTCTCAATCTCATAAACTCCGCAAGCGATACCTCTATCACCCTCATATCTACAAGTGCTACCGTCTGCGTAGGCTGTACATCGGACTCTGCCACAGTCGGTGCTGGATCCTGTCTCAGTACTCGAGTGGCCTCAGCTAACTGTCCTACCACTCGCTGCAATCCCAACATGCCCTCCTCAATCCTAGTCATGCGATCTGGAGGAGGAGGATCAACATGCTCATGCACCGCCGGAATGTCCGGTGTCTCCGTCGCCGTCACAGGCGGATTCGCCCTAGCTGCATCTCTGGCTGCGGCTCGTCTAGCCCGCATAGCCATAGCAACTGGAACAAGAAATGAGAGTTGATAAGGCTTATGAATAGGAACAATCAATAACGGAGAATCAACGGAAGAATAGATCAAGATATACATCCTAAGGTTAGTTAGGCTGAGTATGGTAACGTAAATATGCCGCGGAACATACGTACGGTACTGCACCCATCCTAATTTACATACTCCATCAAACCAAAGGCCATCCTAAATCACGGACTCACGTCAACCTATTTTAATTCCCTACTCGATTCCGTAAGCTTACTCCTAAGCTCTGATACCAACTTTGTCACGACCCAAAGTTTGGATGCGACCGGCACCTAGATTGTATCATATCTAAAGATATGCACACAGTCCAAGTAAGCCGAAAACCAAGATCAAAAACCTTTTTGTGGAATTCTTTATATAGAAATTTAGTTTTAGGTAAAAATCACAGTTTATGAAGTTAAAATATTAAATAAGTATAAGGAGTTAAGTTTGGTAGCATCCCTAGTTGGGATCAACAATATCAACAGCGGAAAATAAAATCTCAGTATATAGAACATCAATACGAATCCCAGACATAAAGAAAAGAAATAACAATTTATAGAACTAAACCATCCCGTCCGTCAAATAATATACATATAACCCTCTCTCACTCTAAGTCATATACAGGTCTGATGGAGATTTTCTAGATACAAAATACAATACCAAAATAGAAGGTTACTACATATTTAACCCACCTATCAAAAGATGTGATAAAGCTGCAAAAAGTAGATCTGCACCGCTGCTAACCGTCCACTCTACCCCTGCAAGGAACTGTGGCACAACGGGGGTGAGCTGCCAACTCAGTGAATATAGCTAACATATAACGGTTAATAATGTAAATATGACGATCATACTAACTGAAATGTGAAAAAGTATAATGTATGATTATCTGTGGAAATCATGAATCTATAATACGAATCTCATAATCAAAACTGAAATCTCATCATTTATTTCCAATAAAATTTCATTTCTCCGTGTCCATCATCGACACAAAACTTCCATTTCTCACATGCATCATTCCTCTAATGATCCTGAAATCGACAATACCGGTCGTTATTATCTAGATATACGCCGTATTTTTACCACTATCTCCGGTATCGAATAACCTCAGTAGGCCCCCCGCTTCAAATGCGGCTATCCTGCCCTTCGGTCTCGGCCGGGTCCACCATGTATCCAACTGTATATCTCCCCTACTCAGTATGGATAACGTAAAATCCGCGACCGTATATCTCCCCCACTCGGTCCGGTATAAAACCAAATCATAAAACATCTCATGGTAGATATGACACATCAATCATGAAAATCACTGGATTTATGTAATAGTATTCAAAACTCAAAACCATAAATCCTCAATAATCATTTACCTCGTATATCAACATGAAATACTCAAATTCTAAACATGATATTAACGATGCAATCTATTACTGTTATCGGTGTTTAAGATATGATAGGAATCATTTTTAGCAAGAAATTTACTAAGTGTAAAAATGACATGGTAATATCGACGAGGTGTGTGTAATATGTAAGATGTGCACGTGGCATAACTTGTTGATACTTGTGCAGTGTCCTAGCAACGAAGCAAGGTATATGTGAATATGAATGCAAATTATCGATTTAGCATACCAAAGTAAAGCAATTATTTAAATAAAACTACGGGCGTAACACGCCATCTTTACCAAATTCCCCGGTAGATGTTTAGTCTACTCACCTGAAAACGTCGAATCTATTCAGGAATTGCCAATCCTTTCCCTTTCCCCGCTGCCTCCGAAAATCCCGTATTCGAATCTAACATCACAATTTAACTTATATAAGGAAACTGCTACTCCGACATGACGGAAATGAAAAACACCCGTTCCCACGTACTAGTTATATTGCATACGACTATATCAAGCTATTTAACACTTAACCTTATTGTATTTTAACCCTAACCTGCATCGCTACAGAATTTAAATCGCGATGCGTTTTAACCGTGTCGTATTTTGTGTTTTTAGATATCTTTTCCGATATAAACTTCCAGATTCTATCTACAGTGAAACTAACTTGTTTAAATAACACCAAAATGGCCAAAATTATACACTTAAACCCACCCAACCATCCAAAACCACCTAGCATCCTACAAAACCGGCGACGCTGGAATTTTCCTATTGGCCGCCGGCCCAAATCCAAGCCCTCCGGTTCGTGATCCTATGGTTTGCTCTAGGTGTTATATATATCAATTAGGTCTTGCTTAGTTGGGTTAATTATCTTCCAAACAATAGCAGATTCAAACAGAGCCTAGTTTGGACTAAAATACGAAATTATAGAACTTGTTAATTTCAAATTAAACTAAGTACAGAACCTTAATTTCCTACTGTGATTAAGAATTTTACCCACAATAATTTGTTGGAATAACACCCTCCAAGATGCACAAGCTCCTTGCCTAGCTTGATGATAAGAAAACCTAGAACCTAGCTTCCTTCTTCTTCTTTCTCTTGTTTTTTCTTGTTTTCTTTAGTTTTGTTTTTCTTTCAGAAATTTTTCAGATTTTAAACTTGGTAATTGATCTGAACTTATCATATATATGAGAAGAGGGAAAGGTGAGGTGGTAGAAGGAGGTGTCAAGGGTTAAAGAGTGCTCTTCTCATGCAAGGAGGAGGTGGTGGGTGAGTGTGTGCATGTAAGTTAGAGGTGTGCTTGCATTATCTCTTAATTTTGTTTTAATCTACACTAAAATTCTGAGCTAAAAATGTTTTCTATCCCTTTTTCATTTACACCCCTAACAATTTTCCTTTTGCACAAAATATCTAAACTTTACCTTAAAGCCCCTCACAACTTAGTTTATTATAAAACACACATTTCATTAAAATGAAGCTAAAATTATCACTAAAACCCTTATAACTTATTTATGTTGCATACTAAAATTTTAATTTAAATTGTTTTACATACATCTTATGAAATTGACTTATTTGTCTTTAATAACTTTGTGATTTATCATTTTATTATTAAATTAATTAATTTTATTTATTTCTAAATTTTCAAAATGCTACATCGGGTGTTTTGGAGTTGTTTCAGTTTCGTAATCTTACACTTATCCGTCTAATTCTTTATCTAGGCTCTGATACCACTGTTGAGATACCTAGGATGGTAGTAAGATTTTGGGTAGCATCATCCATGCCAAGTTTAAATTTTTGTCGTTCTAGATAACCCTAACCATGAATCTATAACTAGAGAATCAAACTAAACTACATGTTAACAACTTAACATCTAAGTGATTAGGGATTAGAACCTTTGTAGTCCTCTCCTTCACTTCTAAAGCTTCGAGTTGAAGTCCCTTCGCTGCGATCATCATGCTCCCGGACTCTAGAGAGGCTCCATGAGGTGAATGAGGCATCATTGCTTGTAGTCTTCACAATCCAAGATGATCTACGTCGAAGCAACACAAACCCAAGTTTTCACTTCACTAATGAGGTATTGGTGAAGCAAACACCCTAATCTAAGTGGCTAGAATAGATGAGTATGATGAAGTAGGAATTTTGCTCATTTTAGTATTTTATTTCTCACTATTTTTTTATCACATGAAGAAATCAAGAGAGCAAGAATCAAGAGAAAGAAGAAGAAGAAGCTCAAGCTCAAGTGAGAATGAATTGTCATGATGTTAGAAATGTAACCAAGGTTTAAAAGTATCATGGCTAACTCTTGTAGAGAATAAACCATGGATTAGGGTTATGGTTAGGTTAACAAATATCTTAGCAAATATCTAAAGAGTGAACTAAGTCAACTTAAGAAAATATCTTAAGTAATTATCCATAATTTAGAATTAACTAAAATAAATAATAAATCTAACCCTAATTTTAGCCATGGTGTGAATCTCATTAAGCCCTAGTTGCATTTATAACCCAGCATGCTACAATATTATATATCACATATATAATATATAATGTAACAAAAGAAAAGAATATAATAAGCATATATCATATATATGTTAAATGTATCCAAAGTGAGAAATGAAATACTTAAGTGAGCATATATTAGTTAATGTAATTTAATATATCAAATATATAATTTTACATTAAATTATCGAATCAATACTTGATCTGATAATCCGGATATATTACATATAACCGACTAATATAAAATGTATCATTTCATCGAATCAACACTTGATCCGATGACCCGGCTATATCACATATAACCGGCCGATATCATATATCGCGAGAATAGAATACGGTATCACATATCGTATTAATCTCGGTCTCGCACATATCACATATGTGCTCTTACTCCGTTTCGTATGAGCCAGGAAACTTCTGTGTAGGACTCTAAAGACTCGTCAATACGCCGCAGTAGGTGATGATCACATCAAACACCCACAAGCAGCATGCGGTTAGCTAAACGTAACAGCCACCCGGGTATTAAGCGATCAGAAGATTAACAAACAAGCCTGCATGCACTCCTGTGAATCCAATCAGTAACACTACCGTACAGTTCGGTCTCTTCGTCTGATATGTCACATATCCAGTCTAGGGGTGGTAAACGTCAGACCCAAGTAACCGATAAGTCGTGTCGATGTGAGGCTCATAATAGGTCGAGAAACTACTGATAACACATACCAGTAGATCTTCATATCATCCCTGACCAGGGACTTTCAATTATAGTCAATCGAACACAGCGCAACATCAACCCCCAATACCGGGAGAGACGAAACCCCTCCTATCGCTCATTGCCTCCATGTGATTCGGGACTGTACCTAAAAGCCACCATTTTGCACGTTCTCATGAACGTGGTAAGGTGGAAATCAAAGCACAGTGGGAATTACACAAGACTCTATGACGATCTCGGGTCTACAGACTAACCTGTACCAGTGTCACCAGAGAACTGCTATCTGACGATAGGTATAATACCATCTAGGAGTTCTCGGCGAGTCCGTTCAGTGTACCCAGTCTCCACTGAGCACCCGTACACCATCTTTGATGTCAAACACCAATGGATGTGGGATCATCCATTGCCCATCATATGAGTCAAGATGCGTATACGCTAGTTTACTCTGGAGTATCGATGCCCTGTCTCGATACACCCTCGACTAGGAACAATTATAGGATGTACTCGTCGAATACCCTGGCCCCACTAGTCTAATCTGCATCATAGTCTTAGTAGTCAAGTACATATTCTAAGGGCTTTATCAACATGTGAAAGCAAGACAGTAACCCAATACAAGTCAACATGTTAAGACAAAGTAAAACCAGAGAGCATACTATCATATCGAGCAAGAAAGTCCTCTCTCTATATATATCCAAGCATCCACTATAATATACATCATATGTACAACAATGGCCTCTAGGGCATATATATAACTAACAGTTTTAACGTGGTAGATTGGTACGGAATGTATTAAAAGTGGCACGATGATGGACATTAAAAGACGTAGATTAAAATCCATTGCTGTTGTCCTGTGGGTTTTGACGTGGCCTTGTACTTTCTGTTTCCCATAGTCCATAGGATAGTTGGACTCCTCTCGGATACACTGATACATTCTGTACCAAGCTACAAACAACTACGTTAGTGTAGCAAACATATATTTGTACCAATTACCTGTTCTATTATCTTTACTTGTCGATTCTATTCTTTCTTTTAGGACTTACCGAGCGTTAGTTTGCTGATGACATTCCTTATATTTCTTTCTTTGGAATATTCGTCAGGAGGACCCGACTCTCAGGAGACCAAGCCCAGCCAGGAGTAATTGGAGAAAATACCCGAGCAACACGACTACTAGCATACTTGTACTTATTTACTTTTTAGTTCATATGCCATGTTTAAGCATTGCTTACATCCTTATACTTTCCTTTTCAAATCAGTTGTAATATAAAGAATGAATGTTAATAAAAGTTGTTGTTTATATTACATCTCTTGTTATTCTTATGCTTTTATTTATATATTGCTTATTTACGCTTAACGTGTTTACTTTTGAGTAAATACGTTGCGGCCCGTCACATCTACTTCTCCGTACACTGAGAAGCGGGAAGTGACAGGTTTTGTTGACGGCCCATGCAGATCAGTTCTGCGTGGAATCCTAAGAAATATATATCACAAGAATTATAAGAATCAGCAACTAAACATTCCTTACATTTTTAATCTCTTGAATCTATCCTAACCCTACTTTTTTTTTATCAAGATTATGGATCCTTCCAACAACACGAGCACCAACGTAAACAGAAACTCTCCACCACCTACACTACCACCCATTACCATTGAGGATCTACTGATAAGATCAATGGAATTCCTTGAAGCAACCAGGAGTCTAGTTGAGGGACAGCAGGAGCAGGCTGCTCTCCTTCACCAAAAACTAGTTCGCACTAAGGCAGCCTTGATAGCAGCTCATAGTTATATTAAGAAGAAAGAAAGGACACCGCCAGCAAGGACTTGCTATTATTGTAAGAAACTCGGACATGAAGAAAATGATTGCAGGTGAGCTAATGGTCTTTGTATGATTTGTGGATCGCCTGAACACACTCTAAGGGCATGCTTAAAGTACAGAGCAGACACAAACCCTACGCCAAGACTGACTATACAAACTTCTACTATTGCACCACTTTCGCGAGAACCACCTTTATTTCGTCAGTCCGAAATGTACCAGCAGTCATAGAGAAAAGTGCCAGGAGGCCATCCATCCACGATACCGGTTGAAGAAGTTGAAACCACTGGCCAAATTATCGTTGGTAATTTCCAAACCTTTCATCTTTTTGTATACCTATAGATTTTTCCTTGTATCTAAAAACCAACCCCACACAACTTAAGCGCTATACTAGTAGCCACTATTCCTGCAATTGCACTGTTCGACACTGGAGCGTCACCATGCTTCTTGTCGTAACTTGAGAGAATTTCGCGGACGAAATTATTTTAAGGAGGGTAGATTGTAACGCCTGCAATATGATTGCATTACTTTGAATCTTTTCTTGTTTTTCCTGATAATCTTGTCTCGACATAACACGAAACTATAAACTCTTGATCTTCCTTTGATTTTTCTTGGTTGTTTCTTAAATCTTATCACCTTGACTCTGATGGTAGGATTTGGGTGATTTACATGCAGTTATGTGATTGTAACTATGAACTGCAGCATAATTACAATGCGGCACTCTACTTGAGTGACTTAGAATTCTGCTTTAGATTCTCTTTCCTTTTAATTTAGTTATGTTTTACCGTATATTATTGAACCATATCTTCTTTTTTAACTTATATCGCTTCCCTAATTTTTATTCGATTATCATTTTTATTTTTGTACCATTCTTGACAATCCAATTCTAATTTACGTTCTTCTATTTTGCATGTTCGCGGCTTTCTTGAAATCTACTCTTGCATCCTTTCGTTCTTTCAAATATTTTGTTCTGGCACTTTCAGTATCATATCAGTAGTTCTTTCACCACCACTGTCATCAAATTTTTCTTGGATCTGTTACAACTTCCTTTTATAAATTTTGAAGACGAAATTTTTATAAGGAGGGTAGAATGTAACGACCCTGAATTTTCTGTACAATTTTTTTTAAAGTACAGAAAAGAGTTTGCAAGCCTGAGCACAATTTAAAAGTTATTCTTGTTTAAGTACAACAAGAAAGCACTTGTAGTTCATTGGTAAAGCTATGCACTCCTGTGATATAGCCCTTGTGTTTGAATCCTATCAGCCACATATTATTTTTCCTGATTTTTCTTTTAAACTTTTAGAAGCCCAAAAGTTTACACGTGCAATACACGTAAATAAACGGTCAGGAAAAACGAACATGTGCAAAATTATATTAACAGCGAGTAGTACATGTGGTAAGCATCCGACGGCTCCCCTCAATAAGATGGCTGACGAGTTGTGAGTTTGGGGCGGCGACGGCAGGCATCCGTAGGGGAAAAGTCCACATGCTTTGCACACTAAACCTTTGGCCTACCCCCTTTACCTCCGCACTGGTTGTTTTCTCTGTAATTTAACAGAGAATTCAATTTCCCCAATTAATCCATTTTTAATGCATTTTAATTCATTCTTTCAATTCCAAAACCCTAATTCCACACTATAAATACAAACCCATACCTTAGCCCCTCATCATTCTGAAATTCTTAGTCAAAATTATCAAATTTTTCTAAGTACAAGTGAAGCAGAAGTGGAGTTAGCCCAAGGTCAACTTCCGGCGAGGATCTACGCAAGTTCCGGTGATCCCACGACGTCATGAAGGCCACCTCCTTTTCTTCTACCCTCCTCTCTCTTTCTAGCTGGTAAGTCCTACCCTTTCCTCTCTTTCTACATAAATGTCTCTTTTTATAAAACATGTCGGAAGTGAAGTTAACACCGACATCTTCTTTTAAAACCTTATAAATTCCACTTTTCTTATATTTTCTTCATGTATATTCCTACACCGTACTTGTTAATCATGAAACTAATAATTAAAAATAATTTTCACCTTAAAACGTCATGTTATATAACTTTAATCTAGCTTTTACATGAAAATACCATGAACTTCATATATTCATCTTTTAGTTTTTTTGATAACTATTATCTCTAGAAAATTTCACGGGGTAATGACCTACCCCTCACATACACACATATTGACATAGCACGATATTCTTGAAAACCTATTTTTGTGGCGATTACAACTTTTCATTAAAGTACCTTGAACTATAAAAACCTGGTTTTCTTCGAATTGTATTATCAAAATTCTTTGCGATTATGTCACGCCCCACTTCCCAGCGTATGGGTATGGAGACGAGACGATGCCCGCTACGTATTTACTCAGAAGTAAACACGCTAAGCGTAACTAAGCAATATACTGTAAATATACAAAAGAAAACATGAAATGTAAATGAACAATAACTTTTATTTATTAGACATTTTTTTACAATACAACTGAAAAGTAAATACAATGATGAAAACAATGCCTAAACAATGGCATGAACATGAAAGTAAAGTATATACAAGAGTCTAAAGCTCGGGGTCTGTTCCCCGCCGGAAGACGCGACCGGGACGTTGGGACGTCCGGGCCTGAATTCCTAGGGCAGATTCTAATGGATGCTATCCGTCCACCTCTCCGAAGATGCCAAGTTGATTTGTGGCACCGTGTATCGAAGGTTTAAATGGATACGACCGATGTAGCAGACTTCGTCAGATTCCCCCTCATTTGAGGGGTTTTGATTGTGGGGACGCTCTTCCCTACAGGCGCAAGCCCCTGCAGTTAATTACGCTACCGCATCGCGGTAACCACTTTCTCCTTCTCTAGATGGTCACTTCGTATCGTGGGTGTTTGTTTTGTTTTTGGTTGCTCGTGGATTGTATACGGAGACTAATTTATGTTGTCGTCCGTAGGGCGTGTATTAGTCAAAATCCGTATTTTCTTAGATTTGGGTTTGGGAGTTGGGTTTAAGGATACGTTAGTCTCATTTGAGACTAAGATCAACTTAAACGTATGTTAAGGATACGTTAGTCTAATTTCAGACTAAGATCGATTTAACGGGATCGTTTAGATCCAACAAAAGAGCATTTGGGCTCTATTGTTTAGTTTAAGGACATTGCGGTCGATTACCAGTTTAAGGACATGGTGGTCCAATGTTAGTTTAAGGACATCTCGGTCCAAGGTTAAGGACATCGTAGTCCATGTGTTTAAAGGGACCCCACAGTCCGTAGTTTAAAGACATCGTAGTCTATGAGTTTAAGGACCCCACAGTCCGTAGTTTAAAGACATCGTAGTCTATGAAGTTTAAGGACATCGTAGTCTATGAGTTTAAGGACCCCACAGTCCGTAGTTTAAAGACATCGTAGTCTATGAAGTTTAAGGACATCGTAGTCCATGAGTTTAAGGACCCCACAGTCCGTGAAATGTGTGGTTGTCGGGACCCATCACCTCTCTGAAGACGTTGAAGGATTACAACAACAGATATCAGAGTAGTAAAGAGATGTACCCTTGAACCGGTGTGATTTGGTTGAAAGATCTGTAGTCCAGTTTGGGACTGAGATCTGTTAAATATTCGTGAGCAGATGGGCTCAGTTCAATATAAGTTGAGGACTTACGGCCAATATTGGGCTAAGTCCAATAAGATTAAAATGTTTAACATTTTATTGTTCTAGGCTGTTGAGCCTTTATTTGGGCTTGGCCCTTTTAATAATGCTGAGCATTAGATCCTGACATTTTTTTTGTCTTGTATTGAATGCATAGCATGTAAGTCCATGTCACGCACCCCACGAACTTACGGGGAGGCGGAATATATGAAAAACGATTATCAACGCTTCGTAACACGGACTTGAGCACATGAATCGTAATCTAAACCATTGCTAACAACAACTTGAGGTTTAACTACTCGGTTCCGATGTTATACCTCACGTTACATGTCCTTCGGGTCTTCATCGCTGTCCTCCACTCCTCATAGGCTCCTTGGAACATCGGCACCTCAACGACCTCCTCGAATCAAAGACGATCCACCCGAAAGTTCCTACGCCAAGCTTAATCTAAAACTTAAGATAACTAGGTTGCTTAAAGTGCTAGTCTGAGCTACCTAGGAGATATAGAGTGAGATTATGGATGTATTAGTCTAGCTAACCCTTAATCTCAACTCATGAGAGGTTAGGGTTAGGGTTTGAAGAGAGAGTGGGATTGAGGAGAGAGAAGGTGAGCATTGGAATGAGAATGAAAAATGAGCTCATGTGAATTTAACAACCATAACAATTTATCAAATAAATAAATATATATGATTAATCATCATGGTTGATTCATTCACCTAGTGTGATTCATCAAAATGACTCACTAACTAATTAATGCATCATTTAATACAAAGGATGAATCACACAAATGAGTCATTAAGCATTTAATGCTCATGCCACCTTAACCCCTTAGTCACCACTCTTTTAGAAGCTTCCCGACAAATTACGAGAACGCCCCTCCAATCCGTGTAAACACGGAAAAACTTTAGACTGTATAAATCCAATAACCAGATACTAGAATTTGGCTTAAACCAAAGCCGGCTAGTAAAAACTGTCCGAAAAGTCGTACGTGCGTAAACACACGTACGCGTCCGAACCCTTGTAGTAAAACCGTACGACCTCTATATCGTTTCGCCTGGAGCAGGGAAACTCTCTATGTGGGACTCTAAAGACTCGACACTACGCTGGCAGTGGGTTTAACCACAGACCGCAAGCGGCACTAGCTGTACGTAACGGTCCCCAGGTAGATGTCGATAAGAAGGCCGATGATGAAACTTATCTGAACTCCCACTGAGCCTGATGTGACAATCTCCGTACAGTCCGGTCTGTTCGTCTAAGACTATCGCATATCAAGCCTAGGGGGCGGCAAGCGTCAGTCCCCTAATAGCTGTATAAGTCGTGTCGGAGCGAAGCCCATTACACCGTAAGAAGCTACTGGAACCTACCAGTATATCTCGCTTGCCCTAGCCAGGGTCTTTGTGTAATGGCTCTCTGACACAGCGCGATATCGACTCCCAATACCGGGAGAGACGAATCCTGTCCAACTACTACTGCCTCCAAGTGCTCGGGACTGCACCCAACTGCTACCTGTTTGCACGACTCCTTTGAGCCGTGGTAGGGTAGCAATCTAAGAACAGTGGGACACACTCGAGGCGAAGTAGCAATGTCAAGTCTGCGGACTATGCTGTACTCATGTCACCTGGGAACTGTTAACTGACGGTGGGTATAGTACCAACCAACAGTTCCCTTGCAAGTCCTGTCCGGTGTACCCGTAACCTAACGAGCACCTGTGTACTATCTCCAGTTCGACGTACTGATGGCAATGGAACATACCATCCCCCTAACTGGGATGAGAAGCGTACACACTAGTCTACTCTGGAGTATCGATGCCCTGCCTCGATAATCCTATAACTAGGGACAAGTATAGGATGTTGCTTTTAGACTACCCAGCCCCCACTAGTGTGACTGTCATCACAACGCTGGTAATCAAGCAAAGAACCTATAGGCTCTACTAATATGTATAAGTGATACGTCACAAGAAACATATGCACATATTAAAGTAGACTCAAACCAAGTAGCATACTACCATTTTTAGCAAGACTGTATATACAACTGTGAATATCCCAAGCTTCCATTAAGTAATATACATACAAGTATGATACAATAATGGCCTCTAGGGCATATACACTAACAATCTCCCACTTGCACTAGGGCCATGAGCTGGCATATCGTAGACCTATCATCTCGAATAGCCTCTCGAACTGTGTCTGAGGAAGGGCCTTTGTGAATGGATCAGCTATGTTATTCTCCGTCTCTACTCTCTTTACCTCGATCTCCCGGCGATCTATGATCTCCCTGATCAGGTGATACCGCCTTAAGATGTGTCTGGACTTCTGATGGGACCTGGGTTCTTTCGTTAAAGCTATAGCGCTGTTGTTGTCACAATACAGAGGTATTGGATCAATACTGGTAGGAACCACCTGAAGTTCTGTGAGGAACTTCTTCATCCAGACAGCTTCTTTTGCGGCATCGCAAGCAGCTATGTACTCCGCTTCCATCGTTGAGTCGGCAACGGTCTCCTGTTTGGAACTCTTCCAATAGACCGCCCCTCCATTAAGGGTAAAGACATAACCCGACATGGATTTGGAGTCATCCTTGTCACTCTGGAAGCCGGAGTCGGCAAAGGCCTCAATCTGTAGGTTTTTTCCGCCATACATCAAGAACATCTCCTTAGTCCTCCTTAGGTACTTGAGAATATTCTTTACAGCTATCCAGTGCTTCTCCCCTGGGTTTGCTTGATACCGGCTTACTACGCTTAATGCGTATGCTACATCTGGTCTGGTACATAACATCGCATACATTATAGAGCCTACCGTAGAAGCGTAGGGTATAATCGACATGCGATCCCTTTCCAAATCAGTCTTGGGAGACATCTCTTTGGAGAGGGTGATTCCGTGACAAGCCGGTAGGTTACCGCGCTTAGAATCATCCATACCGAATCTCTTCACTATGGTGTCTATATACCTGGACTGCGAAAGTCCAACATCCTTTTTAATCTATCACGATAGATCCGGATCCCCAGAATGTAGGTGGCATCACCCAGGTCTTTCATGGAGAATTTATGTGACAAGAATCTTTTGACTGACTGTAACATAGGAATATCATTTCCTATTAGGAGAATGTCATCCACGTACAAGACGAGGAATATTACAACTCTCCCTACAATCTTACTGTATATGCATGGTTCATCTGGATTTTTGATAAAGTCAAATTCTTTGACAGCATCATCAAAACAGATGTTCCAACTCCGTGATGCCTTCTTTAGTCCATAAATGGACTTAAGCAGCTTGCATACTTTACCGCTGCTCCCACTCTGAATGAATCCCTCTGGCTGATCCATATAGACGCTCTCTTCCAAATTTCCATTTAGAAAAGCCGTCTTTACGTCCATCTGCCAGATCTCATAATCGTGGAAGGCAGCAATAGCAAGAAGGACCCTAATGGATTTTAGCATAGCTACTGGAGAAAAGGTTTCGTCATAGTCCAAACCAGGTCTTTGACGGAAACCGTTTGCAACAAGTCTAGCTTTATAGGTTTCAACTTGTCCATCTATACCGATCTTCTTTCTGAAGATCTATCTGCATCCTACGGGTTTTACCCCATCTGGAGCAAAGTCCAAAGTCCATACTTTGTTAGTGTACATGGACTCCATTTCGGTCCACATTGCATCCAGCCATTTTACCGAGTCACCGCTCTGAATGGCTTGCTGGAAGCTAGTAGGCTCATCATAGTCAATAGTGCAATCCTCTCTATCCCCGTCTATGAGAAAACCGTAGTATCTCTCGGGCGGATGAGATTGCCTACTACTTCTGTGGAGTGGCGTTGGGATGTCCTGTTCTCCTGGACCTTTTTGTTCTACCAAGCTTTCAGTAATAGCTTGTGGTTCTGGAATTTCTTCCAGTTCTACTACACTCCCACTTGTTCCTTTTTCTAAAAACTGATGTTCTAGAAAGTGGGCATGACGAGAAACAAAAACCTTTTGTTCCTCTGCATAATAGAAATAATATCCTTTGCAATTCTTCGGATATCCCACAAACTTACACTGTAATGATCGTGCCTCGAGCTTGTCCACATGCTGCTTTTTTACAAAAGCTGGACATCCCCATGTCTTAAAATGTTTTAGACTGGGTTTGGTCCCACTCCACATCTGATATGGTGTGGTAGGCACAGTCTTGGTAGGAACTTGGTTCAAAAGATATGCAGCTGATTCTAGTGAATACCCAGAATGATCATGGTAACTCAGCGTTACTCATCATGGAACGAACCATATCCAATAGGGTTCGATTCCTCCTTTCTGATACACCGTTGTGTTGTGGTGTATATGGAGGAGTAAGCTGAGAGAGAATTCCATTCTCTTTTAAGTAACCTAGGAACTCGGCACTTAAGTATTCACCACCTCGATCAGATCTCAGTGTCTTTATACTCTTGCTTGTTTGTTTTTCCACTTTATTCTTGTATTCTTGGAATTTCTCAAAGGCCTCAGATTTGTGCTTCATTAAGAAGACATATCCATACCTAGAGAAATCATCCATAAAAGTAATGAAGTAGGAAAAACCACCTCGCGCATGTGTAGACATTGGACCACACACGTCACTGTGTACGAGTCCTAAGAGCTCGCTTGCTCTTACTCCGTGTCCAGTAAACGGAATTTTTGTCATATTTCCTTTGAGACAAGATTCACAAGTAGCATAAGATTAATATTCGAACGGATTCAAATATCCTTCTCTATGTAACTTAGTCAACCTTCTCTCATTGATGTGACCAAGTCTACAATGCCATAAGAAAGCCTGGTTTATTTCCGGAGACTTTCTTTTAAGTGTGTTCTGGACACTGAAAATCTGAGCTTGATTCAATACGTATATCTCGTTTTTTAATGTACCTGACCCAATCATAACTTGATTTAGGTGGATATGAACCACATCGCTTATGAAAGTAAAATCATATCCTTCTTTAGAAAGTAAGGATACAGATATGATATTACAAGTTGTACCTGGTATATAAAAACAGTTACGCAGAATCAATATCTGCCCAGTTGTCAGTCCAAGATGATATTCCCCTACGGATTCAGCATTCATGCTCATTCCGTTAGCAACCGTGAGGGTCATGTCACCTATCCTGATAACCCTACGGTTCCTCAGAGCCTGTAAAGAATTACAGATGTGAGTTCCTGACCCGGTATCCAATACCCAGGAAGTAGGGTTAACTGACATACAGTTCTCTATTACAAACACACCCGAAATCGAAGCCACAACATGCTTCGTATCCTGGCTACTGGCTTCAAAAGCCCTGCAATCTTTCTGCCTATGCTCAATCCCATAACAATAGGAACGTACTGCTTTTACTATATCCAGTCCCGAAACTTTTGCCCTTTTCTTTCCTTCTACTTCCCTGGTTTCCTTCAGGGTAGAAGGTAGAGACTGTAGAATCAAGTCAGTATCTGACCTGTTTCCCAACGTGGTCTTCAGGTCCTGGAGCTCATCAAATATAGCTAGTCATTGTAAGGACGGTATCCCCTTCAGATGACCCGACAGCCAACCTCGCTTGAATTAATTCGGTCGAGGTCTCATATCTTGCGATATGAGACTGCTCTCCATATAAATCTTTATTATGGAGAAAGATGGAAACTGAGTCCATCTTCTTGTGCTGCTTCAGATATACAATATCAACTGAAGCTAACACGAGGCATTTGGCTTTCGCTTTATTCTTTTCCCTTGTCTGGCGGATATCCATATCCGTGACGGTGGAAACTGGACCTGGGACGGCAGGATCTTGAGTAGTAATAGGGTGGTCCAGTTTGTCATAGGAAATGGACATCTGGACAGAACTTTTCCAGTCATATAAATCAGATTCAGTCAATTTGTTATCTAGATAAAACCTATGTGTGGTCACAAGGTCGCTGCAATTTAAGAGAGAGAAGAAAATACTATCAGCATGATGCTCTTGCAAGTTTATAGTGGTTTCATTTATCTAAACAGGATGGCTCCCACTGTTTCTCGAATCCCTCCTCAAACCATAAAGGAAGAACTAGCCAGGACTATTCTCACCGTACAATACTTGTTTAACCGTTCAGCCAGGCTAGTGTCGATACTTCGAGGGAGGTTTTCCAACTCTTTCGCGAAGTTCCTTAATTAAATAACCTCTTTTCTCTGGGGGCATAGCCCCGCTGACACCTTTCTAGGAACCTACTTGGTTTATAGCATTGATCGTTAAGTGACGAATCTCCTGATAAGTATTATGTACTCACAGTAGGATCGGGATCCAAAATATCATCGTATGATAATGTTGAAGGAATCCTACCAACATTCATCAAACTCCAAAATGGTATGCGTCTCTCTGCAAATTTCAGTTTCTTTAGAAATTCCCGATGTAAATTTTTGCCCCATGCTCTTATGACCTTGACTAAGGGCCAAAATGTCATAAGTCACATGTCAAGTTCTACCTGTCATTATCCAGGTTAATTTGAACCCACCCGTATATACTCTTGACTAAGGGCCAAGAAAAGTAATACGACTGTCCCAAACCAACGCATTTATCTATGCAACAAATGAATACCCCAGCAGCTACCAAACACTATGCCTTGACTAAGGGCCAAAATACATAGCTTGAATACTACTGAATACCCAAATGAAATGAAGGAGGGCTACGAATGGTTTTGGCAAAACCGTGAACGTAGTGAACTTGATATAATCGAAGGAACCTGATACTTTTTAAAAGGAGTGGTTAAAGCTCCGCAATTAAAAATTCTGATCCTTTTTTAAAATAACCGAGTGGTTTCTTTTAAATTTGTTCCAACGATTGAACTTTGGTTTATTTTGTTTGCATTATAATAATGCGTCCCATCATTTATCCTATCATTGCAGAAAACAACGAAAATACCACGTCCTCTTATGCCATCCGCATTCGCCTCGGGGTTCCTTCATCACCCGTTAGGTTACTTAACTAACGACAGAGCGGGGGCTGGGCTAGCGCGGGTGTAAAACATAAGTGACGTCTAATAGCTATTTATATATAGATATTGTACATTCGTCAGACGCAATAATAAGCATTCCAGATCAGAGATGAACTTTATTGGATATTCTAGCAATCCGCATTTTTCTTTGAGCCTGCAATAAAAGACGGATTACACAGTTGTGATGAATAGCCATTACCCCACCCCAGACCCCTACAGGTACGGCAAACTACCCGCCAAGTACCAGAAGTGAAGCGGTTTGCCTCAACACTTCAAAGTACCCGGTAGTTTGTGCACCCCACCTTGGGTCTATCCTAGGAGCAAAAACAGTAAAAAGAAATAATACAACGGTGGCTACAACCGCAACCTGGATGTGCCCCGCAAAATAATATTACAACTTATTACATTTACATCGAATGAATGAATTTAAAACGCATCTCAAACCCCGGCTAATCATCACAACATCCCAATCAAGTTCATATACACAAACAGTAAACATTTCAGAAATGTGCAACCCCCTGCCAACCGACATACTAGCAGTCGAACACATTAAACATTATAGATAAAGATCCAATAAGCAAATAGTTTAGAACATCGATCGATTACCTATATCCGTGTCTACCCCAAAAGCAAATCAGCAGAGAGGCAACCTGGGCAGAAATAGAACATACAAGAAAACAGAAAACAACAAAATAGGAATTACTGAGCAAATTCGAGTCAACTCGGCGTTGACTCGGCTGCGGATCCGCGGCACAAGCTCTCTATTGCTGCGGATCCGCGGCCGTTTTGCCGACTCACTGGCTCGTTTTTTCTCAGTATTCTTAAAATACCCTGCTGTAAATTTTAAAGTATGTCAAATAATTTTTCAGACAGGTTTAAAATTAACAGAAACTTTGAATTTTCAGGGTTTTGTTTTCGTGTTTTCCGTCGATCGAACTTCTAATCAGTTGCTAACAAGCTAGTAATGGTTTAGTTGGCTCTGATACCACTGTAAGTCCATGTCACGCACCCCACGAACTTACGGGGAGGCGGAATATATGAAAAACGATTATCAAAGCTTCGTAACACGGACTTGAGCACATGAATTGTAATCTAAACCATTGCTAACAACAACTTGAGGTTTAACTACTCGGTTCCGATGTTATACCTCACGTTACATGTCCTTCGGGTCTTCATCGCTGTCCTCCACTCCTAGTAGGCTCCTTGGAATATCGGAACCTCAACGACCTCCTCGAATCAAAGACGATCCACCCGAAAGTTCCTACGCCAAGCCTAATCTCAAACTTGAGATGACTAGGTTGCTTAAAGTGCTAGTCTAAGCTACCTAGGAGATATAGAGTGAGGTTATGGATGTATTAGTCTAGCTAACCCTTGATCTCAACTCATGAGAGGTTAGGGTTAGGGTTTGAAGAGAGAGTGAGCTTGAGGAGAGAGAAGGTGAGCATTAGAATGAGAATGAATAATGAGCTCATGTGAATTTAACAACCATAACAATTTATCAAATAAATAAATATATATGATTAATCATCATGGTTGATTCATTCACCTAGTATGATTCATCAAAATAACTCACTAACTAATTAATGCATTATTTAATACAAAGGATGAATCACACAAATGAGTCATTAAGCATTTAATGCTCATGCCACCTTAACCCCTTAGTCACCACTCTTCTAGAAGCTTCCCGACAAATTACGAGAACGCCCCTCCAATCCATGAAAACACGGAAAAACTTTAGACTATATAAATCCAATAACCCGATACTAGAATCCGGCTTAAACCAAAGCCGTCTAGTAAAAACTGTCTGAAAAGTCGTACGTGCGTAAACACATGTATGCGTCCGAACCCTTGTCGTAAAACCGTACGACCTCTAAATCGTTTCTCCTGGAGCAGGGAAACTCTCTATGTGGGACTCTAAAGACTCGACACTACGCTGGCAGTGGGTTTAACCACAGACCGCAAGCGGCACTAGCTGTACGTAACGGTCCCCAGGTAGATGTCGATAAGAAGGCCGATGAGGAAACTCATCCGAACTCCCACTGATCCTGATGTGACAATCTCCGTACAATCCGGTCTGTTCGTCTAAGACTATTCGCATATCAAGCCTAAGGGGCGGCAAGCGTCAGTCCCCTAATAGCTGTATAAGTCATGTCGGAGCGAAGCCCATTACACCGTGAGAAGCTACTGGAACCTACCAGTATATCTCGCTTGCCCTGGCCAGGGACTTTGTGTAATGGCTCTCTGACACAGCGCGATATCGACTCCCAATACCGGGAGAGACGAATCATGTCCAACCACTACTGCCTCCAAGTGCTCGGGACTGCACCCAACTGCTACCTGTTTGCACGACTCCTTTGAGCCGTGGTAGGGTAGCAATCTAAGAACAGTGGGACACACTCGAGGAGAAGTAGCAGTGTCAAGTCTACGGACTATGCTGTACTCATGTCACCTGGGAACTTTTAACTGACGGTGGGTATAGTACCAACCGACAGTTCCCTTGCGAGTCCTGTCAGGTGTACCCGTAACCTAACGAGCACCTGTGTACTATCTCCAGTACGACATACTGATGGCAATGGGACAGACCATCTTCCCAACTGGGATGAGAAGCGTACACACTAGTCTACTCTGGAGTATCGATGCCCTGCCTCGATAATCCTACGACTAGTGACAAGTATAGGATGTTGCTTATAGACTATCCAGCCCCCACTAGTGTGATTGCCATCACAACGCTGGTAATCAAGCAAAGAACCTATGGGCTCTACTAATATGTATAAGTGATACGTCACAAGAAACATATGCACGTATTAAAGTAGACTCAAACCAAGTAGCATACTACCATTTTTAGCAAGACTGTATATACAACTGTGAATATCCCAAGCTTCCATTAAGTAATATACATACAAGTATGATATAATAATGGCCTCTAGGGCATATACACCAACATATCATTCATCAGAACAATGTGTGTTCTGACAGTGCGCCACGTGGCGCGCCAGGCGCTTTGCACCAATTAAAGAGCGCATTGCGCTTCTGCCAAGTAGCGCACACAAAAAGGACACGTGTCGCACTTGGCGCTAAGAGCCAGATGATGGGCGCATTGCGCCAGTTTATGAGCGCATTGCGCTAGTTTATTGGCGCACACGTGAATGACACGTGGCGCGCTTGGCACTGAGCGCCAGCCCATGAGCGCAGTGCGCTGTTTCAGAAGCGCAAAGCGCAAGCTGCATATGCGGTTGACACGTGGCGCATTTTGGTGCTTAGCGCCGGTCCAGAGAGCGCAAAAGCGCAGTTCAAGAGTGCAGGGCACTTTTCAATAGCGCAAAGCGCATTTGATCAAATTTATGATCTGTGAACAAATTTATGTTCTTTTTAAAGGAGGCTTTGCCTCAAGATTCAAGAACAACAGTTCTTATTTTTTTTTTAAGGGCTTTGCCTTTGTAGATCAATGATCTGTGAATGAAGTAAATACTTCCTTTTTATTATGTGATGAGATCTTTTGATCTCTTTTTTTTTGAAAGACCTTGGTCTTTATAGATCTATGATCTTTTAAGAAGATAATTCTTCTGTTTTTATGAGATGATTTCATCTCTTTGTTCAAGAATCATTCTTTTTACCTTGAAGAAATGATCTTCTTTCAAAAGCTTGCTTTCCTTCTTTTTTCAGTTTTCTCAAAGTTTGTAGGGGGTTTCTCTATATCAGACTTGAAGTCTTGGGGCCTTTATATAGGGCAAATTGATTTGTTAAATCAGTTAAATTGATCTTTCTTTAATTGATTTGGGGATGTTTCCCACCGTTGGATCTTTGATCCTAGGGCTTCTGTTTTACAGAAGGCAATCTTCTTGTTTTTAACAAGATTGGAAAGATCTTTCCATAACAGAATTTTAATTCTGATTAATTAATGATTTATCATTATTATTAGATCTTTTGATCTAACGGTGGGGAATTTTTAATTCCAGCGCTGGCGCACCCGTGCTTTGCACGTGGTGCGCTACTCAGAGCGCAGGTTTATTTTGAAAGTATATAAAATATTTTTCATAAAACCGCTTCGACTTAGATAAAATTGCATTTAAGGACTTTACTAAATATAGGTTTAAGCGGGATCAATTCTCTTGAGCCTCAGGGAGCCGGAGACAGTGAGTGCTTGCCTATTTAAGATTGAAAAACTTAAAGGTGTTATCAATGGTAATTGTCTTGAAAAAAGACACAAATCCTGCCGTCCATATGCAGCAGTTACCGATGACTCCCGAACTTAATTGAGGATCCAAATATGTTTAAAGTGTCTGACTCGAGTCTGAGTCTAAATCAATCTGAATCTAACTTAATTTGAATCCAACCAGAATCTAATCTAAATATGAATCCAATACAAACATGAATCCAATTCAACATGAATCTGTCACGACCCAAATGTGGCATGTGACCGGCACTTAAATCACGTGACCTCTACAGACGTCGACGCGGTTCAAGTAAGTCGAAACCCAGAATCTAAACCCTTTAAAATATTGTAGGTGAGTTTAAAATAGTCATAAGATGGAATCAGTTTAAATAACATTTAAATTTAACTAAGTATGTTTGAAAAGCATCTATGATGTTTTGAAATCCGACAGCACCTGCTTTGCATTTTTGTATAACCCGATACAACATAATAATAAAATAGCATCCCAACGTGAGCTAGCCTCCATGTCCAAACGACGGAGCAGCCAAAAAATCTATATCAGAAGTCGATTCCAATGAGTGCGACCTTACAATTTCTAGCCTCGCTTCTAAGTCATAATATACCATTTTTAAGTTGATGGAGTTTTCACAAGATATTAGAATATACGAATAATTGAGGGTGGGTACGATACAATAGTAACTCACTTACCCAAGCAATTATCGAAAGGAATGTATGCCCAAAGCTGCTGATAATCCAAACGGTAAAACCTGCAAGAAACTGTGGCACAACGGGCATGAGTTGCCAACTCAGTGAATAAAAGTACATCTAAAGGTGGAAATCGAAATGGACGATGATACCTAGGTCATAAGTATAGTACTATCATAATCTGTATAATATACTATATGATATGCATATGTATCATAATGCAACACTAACTATCATGCAATCCCAAGTAGAATATATCAAATGCAAATGATCTGTATCTAGGTATAAGCCCAATGTAACCGAAAATATATATATAAACCTCTTCTTTAATATATCCGCGGAATAGATATGTTACGGCATAAAGCAGACGTGATAGTATGAAATATAATAGATATCTTATTTAAGATATACGTCCTGCTATTTTAATGAATAGTGTTAAGAGATTTACAATTTAAAAGAATTCAGTGTCATCTTAGACACGTCAAAATAATGAGGCTATAGCTCTATTTTGAAATCCCTTTTATGTATATCAATGCCCGTACAAATATATATAGGTACTGTCCCCCGGATCAGTCCTGGTCGGCTACAATAACCATAATCTACTGTATGTCTCATGATAACAACATATAAATAAATATGTATGGATGTCCAGCATCGACACTCGAAATCAGAAATCTCTTATGTCCAGCACCGACACGTAAATGCAGATACCTTCGACACCATCTCAATAGATGATCGCCACCCGATATCCCTGGCCCGATCGGTATCCCCTGGATATCCGCCGTACTCAATCGAACCCCGGTCAGTATCCTCTGGATATCTGCCGTGTTCATTTCTATCTCCGGTATCGAGTATTCTCGTTAGGCTCCCCGCCTATAATGCGGCTATCCTGCCTCTCGGTCTCGAACCGGGTCCACCATGTATCCGGCTATATAACCACCCCACTCAGTCCGGATAAATAAAAAATCCGAAACCGTATAGCTACCCCACTCGGTCGGAATAAAACAATCAGAAAACATCAAACTCATGGTGGACTCTAAATCATTATATCCAAAAATATCAAGTAAAGAAAGAGAATATTTGCATAGATTATCCTGATGATATATATATATATATATATATAAAACAGCGTCCCATACCACTGATATATATCATCAAAAGTAAAACGTCCAAAAAACTCATAAAATCAAATATAACATTTATAGTACTGGTATTCACAATGCTTAACAGATAATAAGGTAAAGTGCGTAAATAAAACATACAAGCAAATAAACGTATCAATTCTACTGTGTCATGGCAATGCCAATAAGGTGCAGTGTAATATATATGTACGTGCTTGTGCAGCATAGTACTCATTGATAATCGTGCAATGTTCTATCAGAGTGTTCGTATTGAGGAAACGTATTACATTGATAATATAACGCTAACATGTAAAGTAATCTAAGCGTAACTATTGTAATTACTTGCTTTGTGCTATATCATTATCTTTAGAAATGAAACGAAACGTTAGTTTTGAAATAAGGAAGCTTCCTTAGGTTAAATAGATATTCGATTTGGAAATTGGCACCGCATCCTTGTATTTTATCATTAACAGAGAAACGAATCATAGTTTTTAAAAGAATATAGCTCACACAAGTATTACATTCTAAAACGGAATATAATCTAACTCTACGAGTTCAAAGGAAAACTTGGCCGTTGTTCGGCATACGAACCTCATCATTTCCAATACGTATAATTTCTTGTATAATACCTCATCGTATCACTATATCTGTATCATCTCAAGTACGACATGATCCCTCGTACAAATCTATCAAACCATATTCATGTCATACGGATTTAACGTCACGTACGTATGTCATTAAAACTATGTATGAAACTATATGCAAATGAATGACATACTATATATGATACTACATCAATAACATTAACATCTAACTAGATATCATACTATTTTATTTATAAGGTTGTGGGGGTGCTATACGCCATTCACCCGACTTCCCCCGTAGATGTAAATCTACTCACCAACTTCATAAGCTTGCTGAAATCCACGCTGCTATATCCGCCAACTCCGTCTCGGAAATCCTCGCGACGACACCTATAATCGTATTTAAAACCACATTGATGTAAATATCATATTGAAATCCAAAACAACGAGATAAGCACCCATAGGTTAGAACCTATAGTATACTTAACCCAAAAACGACAATATATATATCTGTTGTTAACGTATAAACGTTAACGGTTCAGCTGCGGTAAAAAAATACAAAAAAATCCGTATCGGAATATCGGAAAACTTAATAAAACCTTTACTAATCATTCCCAGATTACTCTGTAAGAATACTGGAACAAATCAAACAACACCATAGCTTGTAAAACACCAAAATAAAGCTACATGAGTAAAACCAACACCAAAAGCCTAGGGAGGGCCGGCGAGCTCGGAAAATGGTGGAATGTCGCCGGTTCAAGTGTGGAGTTTGGGTCTCGAGTTTTGTGTAAAGTCTTCTAATGATTATACTATAGTTTTGGTCTTGCTAGTTTTTCTAGTAATTGCACATAATGGTTCTAGATTCAATTGCAGTGAGCTCGATATCACAATTATCTTAGTTTATGATACTGCTCATACTAGACATGCTATGTGAAGATATCGTGAGTTAACTGAACTTAGGTTAATCTGAGCTAACCCTTTTCTGGTCGTAACAGGTAAAAACAGAACTCATGATACGATATATCCGTGTCGTATTTTAGAATCTTAACCCCAAAACTAATATTAGCTTCCAATTTTCATATACTAATAAACTAGCTTAAACTAGTAATACCAAACATCCTAATACATGTACATAGAGCTATCCTAGAAATCTCAACACCTAACTCTTATAAAAATCAGGCGAGCTCGGATAATGTGCAAGTGTCGCCGGTAAAAGTCCGATGGAATGGGTTCGTCTTCCTAGAGATTATTCTAGTTCCACTATATAAGATTCAGGCACTGTTTGATTATGTTAAAAGTTTCCTAGACTATAGAAGATTCATAAACAGAGCCTAATTTATCAAAATACTGTATTTCCAATATAAAACTTATCTCATAAGACAGTATCAAACTAAGATCTGCAGAGTTTGAAATTTATACCTATTGAATGATCAACTGAAAGGCTTCCTCCAAGATGCACAAGCTAAAAGATCCTAACTAGAGGGTTGTGGTAAAGATCCCTAGTACCTTACTCTCTTCTTCTCTTTTGATATTAGGAACACATAGGAATTGGGTGTTAGTGATTGAAGAATTTGATAAGAGTTCAGTTTGAAGATGCTATGGAGTTCCTATGTGTGTGTGTGTTGTGTAGAGAAAGCATGTGGTGGAGATTGAGAGGTGGAGGTGGCATGAGAGGAGTAGGAGGTGTAAGCATGAAAGATGGTGGTATTTTCATGCAAGTAGGATGTGTCACCTTGAAGAGTACATGCACATAATAGGTGTCATCTAGGTTATGATATCCCATGAGTATAAATTAACCTTAACCATGACCTTACCCTTTTTACACATAACCCCTCACAAAATTCCAATTTCCACAAATAACTAAACTTTTCACAAAACCCCTCATAATACTTATTATTATATAAACACACTATTTTATTACTAATTTATTCTACCACATATTAAAAGGCCTCTTTATTACCAACAAAATTAAAATAAATTTTTTAATTAAATAAATAAAATAATTAATTATCTAAAATATTTCAAAATGTTACAATATTCACCCATTAAGAAAATTCGGTCCCCGAATTTAAATTTAATTCCCCTTTTAACACATTTTTTTTTTATCTTAATCCAATTTGCTCAAATTCAAAACAATTTTTCCGGGGTCCAAATTTAAAACATATAATTCGCTCGATATAATGGAACTCCAAAGTCCCACATAAGTTAAAACACATCATATTGCAACCGTGTGCGTAAAACATCAAAAATATATAAAACTCATATAACTGTAACTTTAGCTGGTGCTATGAGAATTACTCCAGTTATTATGCAAATTTCCAAATACGAAAACTATTGTGTATCCTAAATACACGATAATTGCCACAACCGTAGTGCAATATCGATGCACACGACCAAGCGAAAATTTTTATATAAATCAAATCTAAAATATATCATATCAAGTGCAAAGCACGAAAACAAATCAACCCTAATGGGTTTGCGTGCAATCTCATACCACACATTACGGTGTGCATGAAAACAAAATAGTGCTAAGTGCAACAGGCGTGCATGAAACGATATCCACTGCATCTACTGTGCATGGAACAAAAGTGTGCAAAATAGTATCAAGGGCATCGGGGTGTACAAAATAAATCGCAAGTGCATCGGAGTGCACAAAATCAACATCAAGTGCATTAGAGTGCACAAAATCAAAATCAAGTATACCTAGGGTATATATATATATATATATATATATATATATATATATATATATATATATATATATATATATATATATATATAAAATCTATTAACCATGTGCATCTGATGTGCACGGAATATCAGTGTAGTGCATCCGGTGTACATAACACTCAGATCGAGTGCAGTCACCTCGCATGAAAATCTCAACAAGTACACCTGGTGTGCACAAAACATAAATCAAAATGAAATTATTGTACATGGAAATCTCATCAAGTGCACCTGGTGTGCACGAAACATAATGCAACCCTTAAATCCTCAAAAATGCATATATCAAAATAACGGACGTTGAGTTGTCCCTTTTTCAATGTTGGAAACAAAATATTTGGATCATAAAAACGCAATCGAACTCAAATGACATCGAAGTATATCCTCTTTAATGTCAGAAGGTTTTTATACACTCGAATTTTGGCATAGCAAGGGTTACTACATGCCGTCTGCCACGATCTAACGCTCTCTGTCTCTGAATTCTGATTCTTCTTGCGGATCTCTAATGTCAAGATCTCTTTATACAATCGTCCGGTGAGGAGCAACGACACAATTTGTCCTACTGCTGATACCTCTCAACACATCTTCTTGGCCAGTAGTCCAGTCTTTCATAACGCCACTTGTAAATGACGGAAATCTCTATTCTCTGCTTGTGTGCTAACAACTGATCCTAGGTCCAATCTTACTTATTATCACTTCCAAAAAGAACCCCTTCAAGTCTCCTGCTGATCTCAGCTATCCAGCCTTCCCGGAACTAGCACTCATTTCTGAATCCACTTTCTCTTTAGTTACGACTGTCATTTCCTTAAGATATTCCTCTGAAGTGTAGTTGTACGCGTCTCTGTATAAGCATCAAATCTTCAATATCGCCGGTGAAGAAAAACGGTCTTCTGAAACTTTGCACCAATCTCTTATTTCATAAATCTCCAATATCAACCACTTAAGGAGTGTATCACGGTAATCATGCGAGTTGCAAGTCATACATGGTTATGACCATGCCTGGAACCTTACAAGACTTCCAAAAACACGAATCCGGCATCTCTGATAATCTGTAGAAGAATCTGGCTAAGTTTACCTTCGAAAACTAGTCCCAATTCGTCGGAGGAAAACTTACTGCACGATCTCTTTCTCAAGCAACTTGCATCAAGTCTGAGCAAGATCCATCGGAAGAAGCTAATCAATTTCACCGATCTCGTATCGGGGCGCCACAACGGATTAAAAGTCCTAACCATCCCACATCTGAATGGCTACGAATCCTACCGATCCATCTACACTAGTAAACATCGTCAATCTTTAACTTCGTGAACTCTGGAAGCAACATCTTGATAACCTCAGCAATGTTTGTTATCGTTATACGAACAGAACACGACACCACGATCTTCAGAGAGGAGAAAACATCATGCCTCAAGTACGGCTGATCTCCAGCAATGACTCGACCATCTGGTACGGGTCCCGAAGAAACTCGCGTTAGTATTAAAACTCGATCAAATATATATAAACGACGTGTCTCTATATCATCGGAATGTCATCCTGGTTATTCCTTGTCCCAGACAAGTCTGCTCTGACCGTATCTCTAACTGCAGCCCTCTCGGCTCCCAGAAACATGGTGACCGAAACAATCATCATGCACTGACGAGGATAGATCAACGGAATGAATAGAAGGAAGATCTCAAGATATAAATCCTAAGGTAACTTAGGTGGAGTATCATATCGTAAATATACCGCGGAACATATGTACGGTATGTCACTCTACTTAGTACCTACTCCATCAACAAAGGTCATCCTATATAACGAAAGTTCGGGTATAAGACCTCCAAAGTCAAGTCTAAGTCCTATAAGGTCAAGCCTGGGTAAAAAAATGTATGCCCAGACTCCATATAGTCAAACCTAGACTCGAACAAAGATTAAACTAAACGCTCTGATACCAACTTTATCACGACCCAAATGTGACACGTGACTGGCACTTAAATCACGTGACCTCTAAAGACGTCGACGCGATTCAAGTAAGCCAAAACCCGAAATCTAAACCCTTTAAAATATTGGAGGTGAGTTTAAAATAGTCATAAGATGGAATCAGTTTAAATAATATTTACATTTAACTAAGTATGTTTGAAAAGCATCTATGACGTTTTGAAATCCGACAGCACCTCCTATGCATTTTATACAACATAATAATAAAATAGCATCCCAACGGGAGCTAGCCTCCATGTCCAAACGTCACAAATCTATACCAAACTAGCCATTTAGTATAGGTTGTTTCTTCACTAATTCCTCAATTAGTGAAGAGGTGGCTTGAGTTAGAGATTCTTCGACCTAGATCATCTTCGGCCTCGAAGATCGTTAAGCAAGCTTGTTCCTTTCACCTAGTGGAGCCAAAGGAGAGTCCGTGACACCACTACTTGGAGTGAAGGGACTACTACACGGAACTTTAGAGAGTGAAGGACCAGTCTAAAAAGGTTGTATTCCCATTTCACTTAGTGTAAAGTTGTTTACATGTTAAGCTTAACCTTAATCCTCTAGTTAGATCTTTGGTTATGGGTTGCTTAGCACTCTAGGTTTTTAAAAATTGCATGCTTGATAGCTTAGAAAACATGGTGAAGGTGCTAAGGAACCCTTTAGTGGTATCAGAGCCAAGCTAGAGAATTAGACGATATTAGTAGAATTACTAAACCGAAACAACTCCGAAATCTCGAAACAAAATTCATAGTTTCTGTCGAATTTTTTAAGTTCTCTGAAAATTATTTAAATAAGTGCAGAATGTTACATGTGATGTAATATGAACACCAGAGGAAAACGAGCCAATTCCACTGGATTTGACCCGGCGAAACCCATTAAAAAACCGGCCTGGACGGTTTTGTGATGGCATTTTGGCTTCGTTTTTCTCTGGTGTTCTAGTCTCTGGGGTTTGGTGTTTCAGGTATTGTTTTTTCTCCTCTAAAGATTGCATGTGATGTTATCTTGCTGTAGTGACAATTCAGAGTGTTTTGTATTCGTAATTTTAACATCGTTTCGGATTTGATATTGATATGTGATGCAATATTTGGAATCCACAATAATTAGTTTTGTGAAAACTAGTTTGAATTTTATAAACCTAAAAATTTAGTCTCATTTGATCGGTTGCCACGGGTGTTTGATATGGATCAAAACTCTTTCGCAATCACGTAGTTTATGCGGATACTCGCCGGGTAACATTACTAGATAGCCACGCCCCATAACCCCGACCAAGAGACTGTAGGAGAACCCCGTTGCCAAAAGCATCCCCCCGGGTGCTCGCGGCCGCGGTGTTCCGCCTAAGTGCACTTTGTCGACGGCATCGGGGGTGTGGCCATCTACTAAAGTTTCCGATGAGTATTTGATCAGCTTATCGGGAATCTTGTTGAATTACCCGACTGATTATTGAAAAGCGTTTTCAATATTGAGACTAAAATGCGGGGTTTATAATGTTAGGCATGAAATTCGGAATATGAGATATTCTTGGTTTATGATGTCTAAGGAATTCATATGGTTAGGCATGAAATCCGAAGTATGTGATATATCGGGTTTATGATATCTAAGATAGTTGCAGATTCCAATTGTTGTTGTTTTCACTTTCTTTTCTGCGACTGTAAGTGTAATATGTGGTGTATCGCCGGTTTCGTTGCTATATGTCAACGAAAATTAGGATACACATATTTACTTACGTTGATGACATGTGATGTTATGTGTTGCTGTGATATGTTATATTGGATCGTCGTGTTTGAATAGCCGGGGGTTTTTGCGTGAGATGAGAGTTTTTTCATTTTCATTCATGTAAAAACTTATATATAATATTCTTTTATTGGGACACTTCCGGGTTGAGGATGATGTCACCATTATTGTATATTATTTACTTTTTCGCATTATGATAGACCTAAGGCGGGGAACACAAGTAACCGGGTTCTAGAGTCCAGTGGAAGACCATCTCGAGGAGTCGAGACCAGGTCTCCTAACTCTAGAATTGGTAGGGTTGCTTGCTGCTCTCGTAGGGATGTGGGTTTGGCTATTCATCACGACCGTAGAATCCGTGTTTTTTACTGGCTTAATTTAAAACACGGACCTCCTAGTATATCCAATATTTCATATGTTGACTTCTGCTGTAATATTCTGTGACGGGATCATATAACTTCCTGAGATGAATGCTTAATATTATGTATATGATATATAATAAACGTTGCTTATGTTTTGCATCCGCACTAGTCCTGCCCCCGCTCTGCCGTTAGTTATCTAACTTAACGGTGCATTACGGGACACCGTGGCGAATGCAGATGGAATAAGCGTACGTTGTATAAGTATTTTCGTTTCTTCTGTGATGCTTAGGAAGCATAAATGATGGGACTTCATTAATTAGATTAATGAAAGGAAAGAAACCTAAAGATGTTGTAGAATCAAATTTTCAAAAAGGATAGCTCTGGTTTTTGTTTTGCATAGCGGTATTCCTTGATGAATATCCAGCACCTCATTCGATGAGGAAAGAGCCGAGATCCCTTCACCGGGAGTGACCTTTTTAGCGAAACTAGCAGATGTTATAACCCACTCGGTTTTGTTTTTTGATTGCTTCTCTAGGTCTTGCTTTGCATAGTGGTATTCCTGAATATCCAGCACCTCATTCGATGAGGAAAGAGCCGAGATCCCTTCACCGGGAGTGGCTTCTTTAGCGAAACTAATGAAAACCTAAAAAACACACATTTTCAAAATCACTCGATTCTACAACGATATCAAGTTCATTACGCAAAAGGTTTTCTTAAAAACCTGTCGTAGCCCTCCGTCATTTCAGATAATGACTATTTAGTATCCGTGCGGCGTTTGTTGACCTTATCAAGACACAGTGTGTGGTAGCTAATTAGTGCTTATCTGCAATGCATATGATGCGATTGGATTAGGGTAGTCGTACGGCCTTGTTAACCTTGTCAAGGGTCGTGCGGGTGGGTTTAATTCAATCATGAAATGAATGGGTTGAACTTGACTTGCAGTTTATGGTTTGTTGACTTTGTCAAGGTCATAAATCGCCCGGGGTAAAATATTATCGGGAATTTCAAGTGTTAAAATTTGCAATGAGATTGCATACCGTCTATAAGATAGTTGGATCTCGATACCCACTGCGAGTAAGAGTTACTCCTGAGAGAGTTTTGCACATTACAGTTAGCCGATCACGTAGGTGTCTAGAAAGGTGTCAATGGGATTATGCCTCTGGGAAAACGAGGTTTATTTTAATTAGGTCCGTGTGAAAGCACGGGGAACCTCCCTCAAAGTACCGACACTGGCTTGGCTGAATGATTGGAGAACTTGTAGGGTGTAATTAATCCCATCTAGTCTTATCTTTTAGGGTTTGATGGAAGATTTGATAAAAACAGTAGGAGCCATCCTGATTAGATAATATAATAACCAATCTAATCTTGTAAGAGCATGCGCTAAGTGTTTTTTCTCTCTCTCTCTCCAGGTAGCGACAATGTCAGGCCTTAATCAAGATAATAATATGGATGTATTGACCGAACCCGCTTGTTATACTGGGCTGGAGAACGTTGGTTCCTCTTTATCTTATAATTGTTATAAGTCTGAGCAGAAAATAGGGGAATATCCGGATTCCCACGCCACCCAAACGAGGAATGAGCATGCTAATGCATCTTCTTCAGGTGTGTTAGTTACCGAGAACTGTTTCTCGGTACACTCTACGTCCTGGGTAATAGATACCGGATCGGGATCCCACATATGTAATATGTTATATGGGCTAAAGAAAGGTAGAGAACCGGGAATAGGTGATCATTCTGTAAGAGTAGGGAATGATGCAAATGTTGCAGCCAAAGCAGTTGGCGAATATCACTTTGTATTACCAAATGGTAATACATTGATTCTTAACGAATGTTATTACATACCAAACCTGATATGCAATATTATATCAGTTTCTTTATTAAGTAAAGAAGGATATAATTTTGTATTGCAGGATAATGCTATGAACATTTTTCTGAATCAAAAGTTGATTGGATCAGGCTCGTTAAGTAATGGCATGTACGTTCTAAATCAAACCACGGTTCTTAACATACAGAACACACACAAGAGGAAAAGTTCAGAAATGAACGAGTCCTTCTTGTATCATTGTAGACTAGGTCATATCAATACGACACAACTAGCTAAGTTATATAAAGATGGATATTTGAATCAGTTTGAATTTACATCTTATGAAATTTTCCAGTCATGTCTCAAAGGCAAAATGACCAAAACTCCGTTTACTGGACATGGAGAAAGAGCTACTGAACTCTTGGGACTGATACATAGTGATGTATGCGGTCCTATGTCTACACATGCTAGGAATGGTTCCTCGTACTTCATTATATTCACCGATGATCTCTCAAGATTCGGACATGTGTTCCTGTTGAAACACAAGTCTGAAGCTTTTGAGAAATTCAAGAAATATAAATACGAAGTAGAGAACCAAACGGGTAAAAGTATTAAAATCCTACGATCTGATTGGAGAGGAGAATACTTGAGAACGGAATTCCATGACTATCTAAAAGAGAATGGGATTCTCTCTCAGCTTACTCCTCCGTATACATCACAGCACAACGGTGTATCGGAGCGGAGGAATCGCACCCTATTAGATATGGTGCGCTCTATGAAGAGTACCGCTGAGTTGCCTATTTCCTTTTGGGGTTATGCACTGGAGATAGCTGCAGAACTATTGAATATAGTTCCCACCAAATCTGTGCCAACCAATCCATATGAGATATGGAAAGGAAAGAGTCCATGTATTAATTATGTTAAGATATAGGTTGTCCGGCCTATGTTGAAAAGAAAAATCCGGACAAGCTCGAGGCAAGGTCAGTACTGTATAAATTTGTTGGATATCCCGAACATTCGCGAGGGTATATCTTCTACCACACTGAGGAGCAAAAGGTGTTTTGTTTCTCAGAATGCCACCTTTTTAGAAAAAGGAATTCTTGAAAAAGAAATTAGTGACAAAGAGGTAGAACTGGAAGAAATTCCAGCTATACAAACTACAACAGAAGATTTGGTGGAACCAGAGGATTCGATAGTTCCTGACGAACCTCAGCCTCTCCGCCGATCTAGTAGGGTTCCTCATCCACCTGAGAGATACTACAGTTTTCTCATTGATGGTGGGAGCGAGGATTCCATCATGGAAGATGTTGCCCTAACTAGTTTCGAGCAGGCCATTACGAGTGGGGACTCTGTGAAATGGCTGGATGCAATGCGATCTGAGATGGAATCGATGTACACCAACAAAGTATGGACTTTTGAAGATGCTCCTGAAGGGGTAAACCCATCGGGAGCAAGTGGATCTCCAAGAAAAAAACATTGTGTAGATGGAAAATCTGAGACTTTCAAAGATAGACTTGTAGCAAAAGGTTTTCGTCAACGACCAGGTGTTGATTTTGATGAAACCTTTTCTCCAGTGGCTATACTTAAGTCCATCCGGATCCTACTTGCCATTGCTACATACCATGATTACGAATTCTGGCAGATCAACGTCAAGACCGGTTTTCTAAATGGCGATTTAGAATAAAGCGTGTACATGACACTGCTAAAGGGGTTCGTAGACAGTGTGAGCAACGGAAAGGTGTGCAAGTTGCTTAAATCAATTTACGGATTGAAGTAGGTATCGCGGAGTTGGAACATTTGTTTTGATGTGGCAATCAAAGAGTAAGGTTGTCTTCCTCGTATCGTACGTGGATGACATACTCTTGATAGGAAATGGTGTTCCTATGCTACACTCGGTCAAGCTCCTCTTATCACAAAGATTCTCCATGAAGGATCTGGGTGATGCCTCCTACATTATGAGGATTAAGATCTATAGAGATAGATCTAAGCGGATATTAGGATTGTCCCAATCCAGGTACATTGACACCATACTAAAGTGCTTTAGTATGGAAGATTCCAAGCGTAGGAATTTATCCACGATCTCAGGAATCACTCTCTCCAAAGAGATATTCCCCAAGACTGATTTGGAGAGGGCTCGCATGCAAGGTATACCCTATGCTTCGGCAGTCAGGTCTATCATGTATGCGATGTTATGTACCCGACCGAATGTAGCGTACGTGTAAGGTTCCTATAAATGACAGCAAGGTTTCGGGAGGCATTGTCCATGCCATTTTCAAATTTTTGCCGTTTTAAAGAACCCTAAACTAGAATCTTTAACTACAGAATCATACGAAACAAATTGTAAACTACTTTACAACTAAGTGAACTAGGAATACAACCTTTCTAGACCGGTTCTTCACTTCAATAGCTCCATGTAGTAGTCCCTTCGCTCTAAGTAGTGATCTTCCGGACTCTAGCATGGCTTCACAAAGTGAAAGGAACGAGCTTGCGCGAAGTCTTCGAGGCCGAAAATGATCTACGTCGAGGAGACACTAACCTAAGCTACTACTTCACTAATGAAAGATTAGTGAAGCTAACACCCTATACTAAAGTGCTAATCTAGTAGAGGATGATGAAGTAGGATTTTTGCTCACTTTAGAATTGATTTTCTCACTAATTTTAAGCTCACTCACAAAACCTAGTGAGCTCTCTCTTGAGCTTGAGGAAGAAGAAAATGATAATAGATGAGAGAGTGAATGGCAACCATGGGTGAGTTTGTATCATATACTAACTCATGTAGAGATATAACCATGGTTAAGTTATAATGATTAGGTTAATAAATATCTTAAGTAAAACAAAATTAGTGGACTAAGTCAATGCATCCACAAGCGTCTACAAGCTTCATGCATGTGGCTAATTATCCACTAATTTGGATTTACTTTAAATATTTAAACCCTATATTATAATTAGTATGGTGTAAGTCTCATACACCCATGCAGTGTGTATCATCAAGCATGACACAAAAAATGTACATTAATATATATAACATATATATTACATGCACACAAGTGAGAAAAAGAAAAGTTTAAGTGAGCTAATATTAGTTAATGTAATCTAGTATATCACATATACAATTATACATTAAATTATCAAATCAACACTTGGTTTAATAATCCGGCTATATCACATACAACCGACTAATAATTTGTATCATCTTATCGATTCAACACTTGATTCGATAACCTGGCTATATCACATATAACCGACCGATACGAATAAATCGCGAGAATAGAATACGGTATCACATACTCGTATTATTCTCGGTCCCGCACATAACACTTATGCGCCCTTACTACATTTTGCCCGAGCCAGTGAAACCTCTGTGTAGGACTCTAAAGACTCGTCAATACGCCGGCAGCAGGTGATGATCACATCAAGCACCCACAAGACGTCAGCGGTACTAGCTAGATGTAACGGCTACCCAAGTATTGAATGATCAGAAGATCAACAAGCAAGCCCGCTCTAGCTCCTGCAAATCCTATCAATAACACTACCGTACAGTCCGGTCTATTCATCTAAGATGTCACATATCCAGTCTAGGGATGGTAAACGTCAGACCCCAATAACTCGATAAGTCATGCCTATACGAGGCTCATAATGGGTCGAGAAACTACTGATAACTCTTACCAGTAAATCTCTAAATCAGCCTTGGCCAGGGACTTCCAGTTATAGCCAATCGAGCACAACACGACATCTACCCCAATATTGGGAGAGACGAAATCCCCTCCTATCGCTCATTTCCTCAATGTAACTCGGGACTATACCCAAAAACCACTGTTTTGCATGTCCTGAATGTGGTAAAGTGGAAATCAAAGCACAGTGGGAATCACACAAGACTCTATGACGATCTCAGGTCTACAGACTAACCTGTACCAGTGTCACCAGAGAACTGCTATCTGACGTCAGGTATATTACCATCTAAGAGTTCTCGGCGAGTCCGTCCAGTGTACCCAGTCTCCATTGAGCACCCGTATACCATCTCTGATGTCAAACACCAATGGATATGGGATCATCCATCGCCCATCACATGGGTCGAGAAGCGTATACGCTAGTCTACACTGGTATATCGATGCCCTGTCTAGATACACCCACGACTAGGAACATTAAAGGATGAACTTATGGACTACCATGGCCCCACTAGTATGATCTGCATCATAATCCTGGTAGTCAAGTACACATCCTAAGGGCTTTACCAACATGTAACCATAAGACAGTATCAAGAGACAAGTATACATGTTAAGATGAAGAGCAACCAGATAACATATTATCATGTCGAGCAAGAAAGTCCTCTCTATATATGTCCAAGCATACACTATAATATATATCATATGTACAATAATGGCCTCTAGGGCATACATACAACTAACAGTACGCACTGGGTGTTGTAAGCAGGTATCAATCAGATCCTGGGGAGAATCATTGGACAACTGTGAAGAACATTCTTAAGTACTTGAGAAGGACTAAAGAAACGTTCTTGGTGTATGGTAACAGTGAACTCTAAGTTGAGTCCTTTACCGATTAGAGCTTCCATAGTGATAAGGTCGACTGTAAGACAGTCTCAGTTTTTGTCTTTACCCTCAGTAGAGGGATGGTATGTTGGAAGAGTTCCAAGCTAGATACCGTGGCAGACTCAACGATAAAGGGTGAATACATCGCTGCCAACGATACTACCAAAGAGGTTATTTGGGTATAGATGTTCATGAGATGAACATGGTTCCTACCATTGTGCTGACAATGGAGCTGTGGCTTTGGCCTAGGAATCCCGGTCCCATCAATGATCCAGACATATTCTTATGCAATATCACATGATCAGGGAGATGGTTGACCTCCGGGCGATCGAGGTCGGGAGATTAGATAGGAAGAAAGACACGGCGGATCCACAAACCTAGGCCAAAACCCCAGATACAGTTTGAGAGTTTTTGGGATGTTGGGTATGAGATACTACAACAATTGGCCTTAGTTCAAGTGGGTGATTGTCAGTTATATGTATTCCCTAGTGGCCATTGTTGTACATGATTGTATATTACAATGGATGCTTGGACATATATAGGAAGGACTTTCTTGCTCGACATGATAGTATGCTATCTGGTTTCTCTTTTTCTTAACATGTAGAATAGTATTGTGATGCTGTCTTGCTCTCACATGTTGGTAAAGCCCCTAGGATATGAACTTGACTATCAGGACTATGATGGAGATCATACTGGTGGGGCCAGGGTAGTTCATGTAGGGTTACCTAGAACGACAACAAGGTTTCGGGAGGCATCGTCCATGCTATTTTCAAAAACTGCCATGCTACTTAACCTTAACCCTAGAATCTTTACTTGAGAATTAGACAATACGATATGTAAACAAATTTACATCTAAGTGAATATGGAATACAACCTTTGTAACTGGTCCTTCACTTCAAATGCTCCGTGTAGAAGTCCTTTCGCTCCAAGTAGTGGTGATCCGGACTCTCTGTAGGCTCCACTAGTCGAAATAAACAAGCTTGCACAATGATCTTCGAGGCCGAAGATGATCTACTTTGAGGAGACACCAACTCAAGCTACCTCTTCACTAATTAGGGATTAGTGAAGCTAACACCCTAAACTAAATGACTAATCTAGTAGAGAATGATGAAGTAGGAATTTTGCTAACTTTAGAATTCTTTTTCTCACTCTATTTCTTTTCCTCACCAAAACCTAGAGAGTTTTCTCTTGTTGAAGATGAAGATGAAGAGAATAATGGATGAGAGAGTGAATGGCAACCATGGGTGAGAAATATCTCATATAACCCTTGTAAAGACATGTTCATACCAGAATATTGCATTTAATACTACCCATTCTTATGCTCGTTTGTTTATAGGCAGGTGTTTTTAATCCGTGTTTGATACATATTTACTGGCTACAGGTTCCTAGTCCAAAATAACGTAAATGATACAAAATCTCCACTTTTACGCCAAAATCAAGAACATCTGTTACCAAAAGAAAAAAGCCGGGTTCCGTTCATCCGTATCCGTCCAGTACCGCGTACCAGTTTCAGAGACAAGACAAATGACAGTGGTTATTCGTGCCTCGGACAAGCACAGAGCACGAGAGGGGTAGCACAAAACTCAATGGGTGTGCGGAGCTCGAGAGAGATGAGGTCAAAAGAATAGTTTTTGAAGCCATTTTGGACTGTTGCAGATCTGAAGATATTATGGAAGCAATTTGCAATTTGGAACATGTAGAACAACTGAACATAGCAACACAAGAAACCCCAGAAAAAACGACAACTTAACTCCTCCAAATGGCCGCGGATCCACGGCTAATATGGCCTTTATGCGGCGGATCCGCGGCCGAGTTGACTCAGTGTCAACTCGGATTTTTTGGGTAGTTTGGTAACTTCATTTGGGCAGAGAATCTTACCCTAGGGTTTCAACACTCGGTCTATAAATAGCCCAGTTTTGTACCAAGCCAAGGGTCTTCTTTTTTATGCTTCTTTTTTGTTAGGATTTAGTTTAGGTTAGCTTTCTTCTTCTTCTTCTTCTTCTTCTTCTTCATGTATTCTCCATTAAAGTGTAAGTGAGAGCTTGAGTGGATGATGAAACGAAGATGAGGGTTTTTATTTAACTTGTATCTTTTAATTCTTGAAATGTATTTTAATTCCTAAATGTAATTTTTTTATTGTTGTTAAACTAGTTGTTGTTATTTCTTTGCTTGTTCTCTTTTCCTTTCTTCTTATCTGTATTATTTTCAAGCGATGATATTTCGACGGAGTTCCTTTCTTAGGTGAGGACCCAAGAGTTAGCTTGCAAAACCGTATTTTTTCCTTTTCCTTCTTTTCTTCCTTCTTGTTTTTTTATTTTCTTTTATAATGTGTGAATAACTTCACTTGTTAAGGCTAAGGAAGGTGGTATGAGGGACGGAAAAATCCCTTGTGCTTCTCTTCGCCAAACGTCTTGAAATGAACCCCGACCAAACAAACACAGACCCCTCACTTAGGCGCGCTATACGTGACATGTAGCCGTGACCTAAGTTGAGAAGTCCTTTAAGCGCACTACAACGTGACATGTGGTTGTGACTTAATTGGATACATGGTTGCGGGTGTTTGGCCGAGGGTTAGAAATAAGCGTATTTAGCGGACGGACAAGGGGCACTTGGAATGGATTTAGCGTTGGAAAGCTCGCTTAAACTCACAAATCCCATTCCAATGTCCTCCCAATCCCCGCTACTTTCGATTATCCCAATATCGTCTTAAGAATGGCAAAAGAAAAGCACAAGACTAATTCTAACACTACTAACCAATTTAAACCTTAACAAGCTTACTTGAACATAAATACGAACACTTAGGATAGAACTGAACAAACACACATATACATTCTTCATTGACTCGTCTAAGATTCGAACGGACATACTACCATCTCCCTGCGGATCGACCCGTGCTGAACCGGCTAGCTGCGAAGCGACACCGTCCTGATCGCGGTTAAACTTTAGAATTTTGAATCCCGACACGCCAAAAGCGTGCGATCAAATGGCGCCTTTGTCGGGGAGACGGTAACGTATTTTCTTTCTTGTTATTCGGGTTAATATTCTTTTTGTATATACATAAAATTATAAATATAAATATAAAATAAAATCTTTTTGTTATTTTTTGTGTACAAGTTTGCATGCTATCTGGAGCATGTACAGTAATCAAAAAGAAAATAGAGCATTTTATTTGGAGTAGAGAGCAAGGGGAGTGCAGGGAAAAAATTTCAGGCCCCAAGTCCAATGTTTGACCGCGGAATGCGGCCGAACCTTGAGTTGTGTGGCGGTTCCGCGGCTCAATTGAGTCTTCTTAGCTTCAATTTTTTTTCACCTACTCTCTTTCCTTTTATCTCTCTGTAAATTCCATTTTACTGTATTTTCTGCAGGTATCTTTGCACAGAATTGCGCCGCCGCCAAATAATTTTTTTTGTTGGTTTAGATTTTTGTTTGTTTACGCGCTTTGCATATAATAATACGAACTTTAAGGGGCTATAACACCAATTCAGATTGGATGGGGATTTCATCACCCTTCCTAAGACCCCACAAATCACTAAATGCATACGCATTACCTTGAGATAATAAAAAATATCTAGACCAAACCTATAAGGACTTGTCGCGCTCATTTAGGACAAGTGAAGGTTGTGGGGAATCGGTCGTTTATCTAAACTTGACTTTGTGGTGCTTAGGCTAGACAAGTGAGGAGGTAATTTTAAAAGGCCCGTCTCACGGTGATTCGTGAGCGGAACCGTCCTTACCTCATTTGTGCTTACCTGGCCACAATTGGCAGTGAAGAGGCGATTCGAGGGTTATCCTGCAACTTGTCTCTTGGAAGTCTGAGAGCGGTCTAGTTGGACTTTGAAGACCCTAGCTCTAGGTATTGTTTGTGCATATTGTGATTGTGATTGTGATTGTGATTGTACTTGTAAAAAGTTAGTCCCATAATTCCGTATTCTTTCAAAAACAAACAATTTTTAAAACTCCAAAAACAAACATTTTTTTTAAAAATTTAAAAAAATCACTTTCTTTTTCCCTCATCTCCTTTTTCTTTCACTCTTCTAACATGGGTACCCCACCTCAAAAAACTCTTGTCGAACTTTGGTACCCACAACCAGACATTTTTTCTTACGGTTCTTGTTTTGGCCGAACCTCGAACGATCCATCCATGCCCAAAATTTCATTGAGAGATCGGATAGACGCGTCTAGGACAAACAATTGGACTTCACAATCCACTTCGTATCAACCATTTCAAACATTCACCCCTTCCTACGTTGATACCCCTTTTGAGAATCCTGTTGTAACTCCAAGACCTATGTCTATTGCTGACAGAATTGAACAATCCCGTAGCCGATCATTCACTCCTCTCACTACTTCCAATTCTTGGGATCAAAAATTCCATTCACCTTCTTATCCAGATGTTGATCCTACCCCTGTCCAACCATTCAATTCCTATCCATCCTACCCAACTTTTGCACCTTCCCTAGACATTGCTTCTGAACCGCCATTTGGGAGTTTTCAGTATCCAAACAACTTTGAATCTTTTACTGAAATTCCTTCACAACCCATGTCTAGTCTAGAACAGTCATTGGAAGACTTTCGGGTAGCGTCATACCAACAGATGATGGATTTGAATGCGTCCATGGGCACCCTCATATAACATAGTGACCCGGTAGCCAGTTTCCAACTAGCTCCAAATTCTCCAATGTATGATGAGGCGGTAGGATAGGCTGAGAATTTGAGTGGTGAGAGTGATCTATACACCCTTCCAAATCAAACCTACCCATCCCCAATTGAATCCCACGACTTCGGTTTTGAATGTCTATTTAGTGTCCCAAAGGATTTATCAATTGAAGATAGAATGATTAATGAGTTGTGCGACTTTATAGTGTTTGATTTACCAGATTGTGAAGGGTCTCTTTCGAGTGAAACCATCACCAATCCTTTTGACCTCTGTTTCCTGATTTAAAATCAGGAAAGCTTCTGGGAAAAGCTTCAAAAAGGGGCCACGTGCTTACACGTGACCAGCAGTCACGTGTTGACACGTGACATATAAAACAGCGGAAAAGGGCACATTGGTTCACTGATCAAGTCAAGGAAAAGGGCTTCAGAAGAGGTCACGTGCTCCCACGTGACTAGGGTCACGTGTTGGCACGTGACGTTCAAAGCAGCAGACTCGCTCTCCAGTTGAACCAAGGAAAGAGGCGCCAGACAGGGGTCACGTGCTCACACGTGACCAGGGGTCACGTGGTAGCACGTGACGGCTAAGCACCAGAAGAAGGCAGAGTGCAAAAGAAGAAGGCTCGTTCCAAGGGGGGTCACGTGCCCACACGTGACCATGGGTCACGTGGTCACACGTGACCGGCTTTCAAAGCCCGTTTTGTTAACAGAATTAAATTCTGATGGAGAATCAAGTCTTTCCAAAGGAAAGCAATTATCTGGAACCGATCAAATTAAAGATTCAGAGATGATTAAATATCACCTATCTATAGGAAAATCTGGAGTTTGGAAAGATTTCCCCTTTAAATCTAACCAAAATAACAAAGGAGAATCTCTGGATTTAAAATCCAATGGTGAATAAAATTCACCTAATAATCCAAAGGTCCAGAACGAATGATGGATGCAAACCAAATCTCTTAATGAAGATTCATCAAAAACTAATTGATTCGGCTGCCTCTCCTATAAATAGGAGTCAAGAGACACAAAAAAGGGATATACATACGCAGAGGAAAAAAAAAAGAGAGAGCCTTGATACTTTGAGGAATTTGGAGCTTCTGCAAAAGAAAACCCTAGGTAAGAAAGGGAAGGCTTTTTGAAAGAAGGAGGATTTAATTCTCAACAGAGTTTAACTCTGATAATATAAAAACAGAAGAACATATTTCTTCTCTCTTTGATAGAGGATCTGCAAAGTGCACATCTCCCCTTTAAGTTGAGAATTTAATTCTCAATGGGTTGAGATCCTGCCATGCAGATCCAAAACATAGAGAGGGAATGGAAACATGAGAATTTAATTCTCACAGAACTATAGGAATTTAATTCCTCTAAGACAAAAGTAGGGCTTGACCCTGTGTTATGGGAATTTAATTCCTTCAGAACAGAGAGAAACAGGGTTTAACCCTAATTAAGAACTTAGTTCTGTGGAAACAATGGGAATTTAATTCCCTTAATCATAATTTAACAGGAAATGGAAGTTTAATTCCTTAAAAAGTTTTTATTAGGGTTTAACCCTATTCAGTTCTTCACATATACAAGGAATTTAATTCCTCCAGAAGATTCAGAGTTCAACTCTACTCCAGAATATAAGTCTTCAAAACGAAGTAGGAATTTAATTTCTCTGAAATTTAAAGCTCGAGGAATTTAATTCCGGGAAAAAGATTAACAACATACATGAAGGCAGGGTTACATGCCACCACGTGACCCCCCTAAAAAGACCTACAGAAAGCCCTTTGAGGCAGTCCACCACGTGACCCACGTGACCCTTGACAGAAACTCTAATACATAGGCATATGATTGCCCGTCACGTGATGGCACGTGATGCTCTGAAAGATGCAGCGATTTCAGCAGAATAAATGAAGAGAGAGCGCTCTCACGTGTCGCCACGTGACCCCTCTTGCTTTAGTGTTTAACACTAAGTTGGAACTCCTGAATCCAGTGTTAAAACACTGTTGGGCCGTAGTGTTCAACACTAATCAAAGAAATTTATTTGCAGTGTTCAACACTGACTACCTTAGTGTTTAACACTAATTTGAGAGCTTTGTTGCCAATGCTTGATACCGATCCGTTTTAGTGTTTAACACTAATCTGAAAGCCTTGTTGCTGGTGTTTAATACCAATTATCTTTTAGTGTTAAACACTAACTTGTCAACATCATTACTAGTGTTCAACACTGATTGCTCTGAAGTGTTTAACACTAGGCTCTGGCCCAATTGGCCAAAGGGATAGAGGCAAAGCCTCTCCCTCAATGGACCCACAATAAGTCAATATTCCAAACATGATAGGACTTAGCCCAAGCTGGCCATAAGTCCTCAATTCGTAATTAACTAGGCCAATGGGCTCATAATATAATTAATGGGTCTTGATCCCAAATTGGGCCAAGGACTATTTAATCCACTTCGGTTCTAGGGTACATCTCTTCACTCCTTTGATACTTGGCATTGTAATCCCTCAACGTCTTCAAAGAGGTGACGGGTCCCGACGACCACCCATGATATGGAATGTGGGGTCCTTAAACCCATGTCTAATGCAAAATTCCTGGTCACGTGGAACGCGGATAACGTCACTCTTTGACCCCGCGGAAAACGCCCAGAGCGGAGCCTAGTCCTCGCCGAGCACGGCAGTGAACCCGTGTGAAGCATCTAGTGCAAAATTCCTGGTTACGTGGAACGTGGATAACGTCACTCTTTGACCCCGCGGAAAACGTCCAGAGCGGAGCCTGGTCCTCGCAGAGCACGGCAGTGAACCCGTGTGAAGCATCCAGAGCGCATACCGGACTGTGGAGTCCTTAAACCCATGGACTATGACGTCCTTAACCTCGACCGAGATGTCTTAAAACTAACAATGGACCGCAATGTCCTTAAACTACCCATGGACCGCAATGTCCTTAAACTACCCATGGACCGCAATGTCCTTAAACTACCCACGGACCGCAATGTCCTTAAACTACCCATGGACCGCAATGTCCTTAAACTACCCATGGACCGCAATGTCCCTAAACTAGAACAATAGAGCCCCCCTATATGCTCTTTTGTCGGATCTAAATGGTCCCGTTTAAGTCGATCTTAGCCTCAAAGATGGCTAACGAATCCTTAAACCTTCAAGCAGACTGGACTACGAATTCCCCCAATTAACTTTGGCTCGAGGGTACATCTCTGAACTCCTCTGACATCCGTCGTTGTAATCCTTCAACGTCGTCAGAGAGGTGACGGGTCCCGACGGCCACATATACGATGGACCACTATGTCCCTAAACTGGAACAATGGAGCCCAAACGCTCTTTCGTCGGATCTAAACGATCCTGTTAAGTTGATCTTGGTCTCAAATCGGATTAACGTATCCTTAACAAACGTTTGAGTTGATCTTAGCCTCAAGTATGGCTGACGTATCCTCAAACCAAACCCCCAAACCCAAATCTAAGATAAACACGGATTTGGACTAGTCCACGCCCTACGGGCGACGGCATAACTCAGTCTCCGTAAACAATCCACGGGCAACAAAACATAAAATAAACACACACGACATGAAGTGACCATCTGGAGAAGGAGAAAGTTGTTACCGCGATGCGGTAGCGTAATTAACTGCAGGGGCTTGCGCCTGCAGGGAAGAGCGTCCACACAATCAAAAACCCCTCAAACGAGGGGGAATCTGACGAAGTCTGCTACATCGGCCGCATCCATCTAAACCCCTGATTCACGGTGCCATAAATCAACTTGGCATCTTCGGAGAGATGGACGGATAGTACCAATTAGCATCTGCCCCGAACCTCAGGCACGGACGCCCGAGTCCAGGCCGCCGTTTGGAGGGGAACAACCTCTACACCTCCATCTTAGAACCACAATTGATTGAACTCCATGCTTTTGATGAGGTGTCTGAGAATATTGGAGGATATCGACGCTTGGAATATTTCGGATGATGAACCCACAGCTTTGGATGAGTTTGTCTCTCAAATTCATCATTTACTTTTAGTTCCGTGTAGACACCATCCTGAGTCATTAAATGTTTTTCCCGAACTCCATATGCGTCTTGATGTTGATGATGAATGCATGGATGAGCTGATTTTTTAGGAGAATTTTGAGGATATTTTTTAGGATGAACCGGTTTTGCTTGATATGGCGGATTTTCCAATTCATCCTATCCCGTTCATTGACTGTGTACACCCTTTTGAATCTTTAACTAATACCCTTCCTCGATCACACCCCTCCATCCTTTCCATCGTTCCGACCTTACAAGACACCGTATCACTTTCACATCTTTTGTCTGGTTTACCAAGTTCGGTCTACCCATGTTTTCTCACGATTCTTGAGAGATTTGATCCAATTTCTCGACATATTGATAGATTAGTACAATCCATCTTTTCACATTAATCATTACAGATTGTACTAATTTATTCAATCCATCTCCACCCTCAAGTTCGTATTCCACTTCTTTCTCCCTTCCGTCATTCTTCTCCTCCACCGAGACCGTATCCCGCTTCTCTCTGCATACGGTCTCGCATATTCTCCATTCCTTTCCTCACTGTATTCTTTCACCAACCTGCACATTATAGCGATAAAATTTTTGAATGGTTGGTGCTCACTTTTGGCCTGTGTAAGGCCTTGTATAGTTTGAAACTGTTCTCTTCCCCCTAATACTGAACTTCACCGCTTAAACAGTGGAAACACTGTTTCAATTAAGTTTGGGGGGTTTTGTGTATATATTTTTGTTTTGTTTTTTGTTTTGTATAAAAAAAATTTTAGGGAGCGCCGACAATTTTGACCCTCTTGGTGTAGCCTGACAGTGAGAGCACTGTCAAGTTTAAGTTTGGGGGTGTGCTCGGTAAGCTTTCTACCTTTGCATTCATATGTATATTTTGCATTTGCATACCTATTATAAAATACCCATAAAAATCAAAAAATTTACAAAAATATAAAAACATTGTCGTCAAGTTAGCTAATAGGGTAACATAGATTTTTTATTCTGAAAGTTTAGTTGATACGTTAGAAATAACTAAATCTTAGGTTTAGTAATTGAAAACCCTAAAAATAACCCTCGTTTTGTTTAACCTTGGTAAATATACGTCCTTGCAGTTTTTTTGAGAAATAGGTAATCTTGAGTTCAGTTCTTGAGTTAAGTCGAAATGAAGGGAAAATATTAAAGCTTTACTGAAAGATAAGTCTAAAAAATAGTTTCTATTATTGAGTCCAAATTTAGAAAGTATATACCCTACAAAATGCTCATACACGCATCTTGAAACTTGGGATAGTAGAGGATACCTAGAAATACTCTTGCCTGAAAGCCTAGTATGAAAGAAAAAACGGTATTTAAAGCTAACCACCAAAAAAGCATCATTGAAAAAATATATCCGGTCTTGAAAAGAAAAAAAAGGAAAAAGAAAAAAATAGAATAATGTCAAGACCTGGAAATTGCTATTTACACTTTAAGCTCACACATTCAGTAATTTACCGTTAGTACCTCAAGAAGCATTAATAGTCGCATGAAAGGTATGTGAGCAACACCGTCCATTATTAATGAAAAGAAGTAGTATTAGGTATGAAGGCAAGGGCACTATAGCTTGAATTGAATTCTTAAGTGTAGGGGTGAAATTTTACACACACGTAGGGGTATAGAATCGATATTTGGAGGAAAGATAGGAATAAAGAATAAGACTTTTGTTTTCTTTAAAGATGAAAAAAATCCATGATTTGAGACCACACTTTAGAAAGAAAACTCAGGAGAGACCGAGATCTTTTTAAACTGTAAAACGTATAGGATCTGGGGTTGAATAAATAGGAGGTGTGAAACATAAAGGTTGAATATTTCTAACTTAGGATGATAGAATTTATAACCTAAATACTAAACTGTAGGAGTAGAATCGTCGTTAACTTATGAAACTAGCTTGACGGGATTTTATGGGTAGTATCCGCTGAAAACCTTCAAGAGAAAACACCCCTCCTACTAGGGACACTTAGAGGTTTAACGGCTTGTTGCACGAGCTCAGTGCAATCGCATTCCCTGCGAAAGCAAGGTTATAACTTTTTGCGAATAATTGGTTTTCATCGGGACGAGCAAAAGTTAAGTTTGGGGGTATTTGTTCATACCAGAATATTGCATTTAATACCGCCTATTCTTATACTCGTTTGTTTATAGGCATGTGCTTTTAATCCGTGTTTGCTACATATTTACAGGCTACAGGTTTCTAGTCCAAAATAACGCAAATGATACAAAATCTTCATTGTTACGCCAAAATCCAGAACATCTGTTGCCAACAGATAAAAGCCGGATTCCGTTCATTCGTATCCGTCCAGTGCCGTGTACCAGTTCTATAGATAAGACAAATGACAGTGGTCATTCGTGTCTCGGACAAGCACAGAGCATGAGAGGGGCAGCACAAAACTCAATGGGTGCGCGGAGCTCGAGGGAGATGAGGTCAAAAGAATTGTTTTTGAAGCCATTTTGGACTGTTGCAGATATGAAGATATTGTGGAAGCAATTTGCAATTTTGAACATGTAGAACAACTGAACATAGAAACACAAAAAACCCCAGAAAAAACGACAACTTAACTCCTCCAAATAGCCATGGATCCGCGGCCAATATGGCCATCATGCGGCGGATCCGCGACCGAGTTGACTCAGTGTCAACTCAGATTTTTATGGTAGTTTGGTAACTTCATTTGGGCAGAGAATCTTGCCATAGGGTTTCAGCACTCAGCCTATAAATAGCCCAGTTTTGTGCCAAGCCAAGGGTCTTCTTTTTTATGCTTCTTTTTTGTTAGGATTTAGTTTAGGTTAGCTTTCTTCTTCTTCTTCTTCTTCTTCATGTATTCTCCATTAAAGTGTGAGTGAGAGCTTGAGTGGATGATGAAATGAAGATGAGGGTTTTTATTTAACTTGTATCTTTTAATTCTTGCAATGTATTTTAATTCCTAAATGTAATTTTGTTATTGTTGTTAAAGTAGTTGTTGTTATTTCTTTCCTAGTTCTCTTTTCCTTTCTTCTTATCCGTATTATTTTCAAGCGATAATATTTCGACGGAGTTCCTTGCTTAGGTGAGGACCTAAGAGATAGCTTGTAAAATCGTATTTTTTCCTTTTCCTTCTTTTCTTCCTTCTTATTTTGTTTTATTTTCTTTTATAATGTGTGAATAACTTCACTTTTTAAGACTAAGGAAGGTGGTATGAGAGACGGAAAAATCCCTTGTGCTTCTCTTCGCCAAACATCTTGAAACGAACCCCGACCAAAAAAACACAACCCCCTCACTTTCGCGCATTATACGTGACATGTATCCTCGACCTAAGTCGAGAAATCCTTTAAGCGCACTACAACATAACATGTAGTTGTGACTTAATTGGATACACGGTTGCGGGGGTTTGGCCGAGGGTTGGAAATAAGCGTATTTAGCGGACGGACAAGGGGCACTAGGAATGGGTTTAGCGTTGGAAAGCTCGCTTAAACTCGCAAATCCTATTCCAATGTCCTCATAATCCCCGCTACTTTCGATTATCCCAACATCGTCTTAAGAATGGCAAAAGAAAAGCATAAGACTAAATCTAACTCTACTAACCAGTCTTAACCTTAACAAGCTTACTTGAACATAAATACGAACACTTAGGATAGAACTGAACAAACACACATATACATTCTTCATTGACTCGTCTAAGACTCGAACGGACATACTACCATCTCCCTGCGGATCGACCCGTGCTCAACCGGCTAGCTGTGAAGCGACACCGTCCTGATCGCGGTTAAACTTTAGAACTTTGAATCCCGACACGCCAAAGGCGTGCGATCAAGACATAACCATGGTTAAAGATTAAGGTTAGGTTAATAAATATCTAATGCAAGACAAATTTTGTGGACTAAGTCAAGGGTTTCTACAAGCTTCCAAAGCTTGCAACCATACTTAATTCCCACTAATTTAAATTTGCATTAAATAAATAAAACACTAATAATCTAATGGCATGGTATAAGTCTCATACACCCATGTAGTGTGTATCATCAAGCATGACACAAAAAAGAAAACACAAATAATATATATCACATATATATTAAGTGTGCACATGTGAGAAAAGAAAAGTATAAGCGAGCAAATATTAGTTAATGTAAATTAGCATTTCAAATATACAATTATACATTAAATTATCAAATCAACATTTGATTTAATAATCCGCCTATATCACATATAACCGACTAATATAATATGTATCAACTTATCGAATCAACACTTGATTCGATAACCCAGCTATATCACATATAACTGACCGATATCATATATCGCGAGAATAGAATACAGTATCACATACTCGTATTATTCTCGGTCCCGCACATATCATATATGTGCTCCTACTTTATTTTTCCTGAGCCAGTAAACCTCTGTGTAGGACTCTAAAGACTCGTCAATACGCCGGCAGTAGGTGATGATCATATCAAGCATGCACAAGCCGTCAGCGGTACTAGCTGGATGTAACGGCCACCCGGGTATTGAACGATCTGAAGATCAACAAGAAAGCCTGCTCATACTCCTGCAAAGCCTGTAAGTAACACTACCGTACAGTCCGGTCTCTTCGTCTGATATGTCGCATATCCAGTCTTGGGGTGGTAAACGTCAGATCCCAGTAACCGATAAGTCGTGCCAATGTGAGGCTCATAATAGGTTGAGAAACTACTTATAACACTTACCGGTAGATCTCCATATCAGCCCTGGCCAGGGACTTCCTGTTATAGCCAATCGAGCACAGCGCAACATCAACCCCCAATACCGGAAGAGACGAAACCCCTCTTATCGCTCATTGCCTCCATGTGATTCGGGACTGTACCTAAAAGACACCGTTTTGCACGTTCTCTTGAACGTGGTAAGGTAGAAATCAAAGCACAGTGGGAATCACACAAGACTCTATGAAGATCTCAGGTCTACAGACTAACCTGTACCAGTGTCACTAGAGAACTGCTATCTGACGATAGATATAATACCAATTAGGATTTCTCGGCGAGTCCGTTTAAGTACCCAGTCTCCACTGAGCACCCGTATACCATCTTTGATGTCAAACACCAATGGATATGGGATCATCCATCGCCCATCATATGGGTCAAGAACCGTATACGCTAGTCTAATATGGAATATCGATACCCTTTCTCGATACACCCTAGACTAGGAACAATTAAAGAATGTACTTGTGGACTACCCTGGCCCCACTAGTATGATCTCCATCATAGTCCTAGTAGTCAAGTACACATGCTAAGGGCTTTATCAACATGTGAGAGCAAGACAGTATCATAATACAAGTCTACATGTTAAGACAAAGAGCAACCAGATAGCATACTATCATGTTGAGCAAGAAATTCCCCTCTATATATATCCAAGCATCCATTATTATATACATCACAAGTACAATAATGGCCTCTAGGGAATATACGTAACTAACAGTTCATAAGTCCATCCTTTAATTGTTCCTAGTCAATGGTGTATAGAGACAGGGCATCGATATCCAGAGTAGACTAGCGTATACGCTTCTTGACCCATTTGATGGGCGATGGATAATCCCATATCCATTGGTGTTTGACATCGAAGATGGTATACGGGTGCTCAGTGGAGACTGGGTACACTAAACAGGACTCGCCGAGAACTCCTAGATGGTATTATACCTGACGTCAGGTAGCAGTTCTTTAGTGACACTGGTACAGGTTAGTCTGTAGACCCGAGATCGTCATAGAGTCTTGTGTGATTCCCACTGTGCTTTGATTTCCACCTTACCATGTTTAAGAGAGCGTGCAAAACGGTGGTTTTTGGGTACAATCCAGAGTCACATGGAGGCAATGAGCGATAGGAGGGGATTCGTCTCTCCCGGTATTGGGGGTTGATGTTGCGCTGTGCTCGATTGGCTATAACAGGAAGTCCTTAGCATGGCTGATACGGATATTTACCGGTAAGTGTTATCAGTAGTTTCTCGACCCGTTATAAGCCTCACATCAGCATAACTTATCAAGTTACTGGGGTCTGACGTTTACCACCCATAGACTAGATATGCGGCATATCAGACGAAGAGACAGACTGTACGGTAGTGTTACTGTTGGATTCACAGGAGTATGGACAAGCTTGCTTGTTGATCTTCTGATCGCTCAATACCCGGGTAGCCGTTACGTCCAGCTAGTACTGCTGACTGCTTGTGGGTGATTGATATGATCATCACCTACTGCCGGCATATTGACGAGTCATTAGAGTCTAACACAGAGGTTTCCTAGCTCATGCGAAACAAAGTAGGGCACATATGTGATATGTACGGGACCGAGATTAAAATGTGTATGTAATACCGTATTCCAATCTCACGATATGGGTTATATGTGATATAACCGGATTGTTGAATCAAGTGTTGATTCAATGATATGTTATATGTATATATGATATGCATATAAATGATATTGGTCGGTTGTATGCGATACAACCGGGTTATTAAATCAAGTGTTGATTTAATAATTTAATGTGTAATTATATATTTGATATATTAATATACATTAACTAATATTATCTCACTTAAGAATTACTTTTCTCATTATACATTTAATATATATGTGATATATGTTAATGCATTTATTTTGTGTCATGCTAGATGATACATTGGACTTGGGTATATGAGACTCATACCATACTTAAGATAATGTGGGGTGTTTCCCCTAATCAGAGCAAAGCTCTGTTTAAAATTTAAATTTTGAAATGAAGTAACACTTCAGATGCAGCGCCAAGTGCGCTGCGCCCCAGCAGCACACCACGTGCAAAGCACGTGTGCGCTAGCGCTAGGTGCGCTGCGCTCCAAGCAGCGCACCACGTGCAAATCACGGGTGCGCTAGCGCTAGGTGCACTGCGCTCCAAGCAACGCACCATGTGCAAAGCATGAGTGCGCTAGTGCTGGAACTAAAAGCTCCCCACCGTCAGATCAAAGATCTAATAATAATGATAAATCATTAATCAATCAGAATTAAATTATGTTAAGGAAAGATTTCTCAAATCTTTCCAAACAATAAGATTGTGCTCTGTAAATCAGAACATCGTTGGATCAATGATCCAATGGTGATTAAAAATCATAAAAAAACACAGAATAAATTTTGTTTAAAAGATTTCCCAATCTTGTTAAAACAAGAAGATTGCTTTCTGCAAATCAGAAGCCCTTGGATCAAAGATCCAATGATGGGAAATTCCCTAAATCAATTGGAGAAAAGATTTCCTTAACTGATTGAACAAATCAGCTTGCCCTATAAAAAGGCCACTAAACTTCAAGAAGTATGATACAGAGAAATAGAGAGAGAAACCCTCCCCCCCCCCCTCAAAAACTTTGAGAAATTCAAAGAAAAAAAGCAAGCTCTTGGAAGAAGATTTTTCTTCAAGGTAAAAAAAATAATGATGATGAACATAGAGATGAAATCATCTCATAATTAAAAGAAGAATTTACTTCTTTTTCTAAGATCATAGATCTACAAGACCAAGGTCTTTTACAAAGAGATCAAAAGATCTCGTCATAAAATAAAAGAAGAATTTACTTCTTTCTCACAGATCATAGATCTACAAGACGAAGATCTTTTACAAAGAAAGATCATAAACATCTTAAAAGGGGAGAGAATAATTTAATTCTCTTGAGGATCACAGAAGGCAAAGCCTTTCATCAACATAAGAAATTGAAGAACTTTTGTTCTTAGAATCTTAAGACAAAGTCTTTTTTTGGATCATAAAATTGATCAGATGCGCTTTGCGCTCTGGAACTGCGCTTTGAGCCCTTGAACTGCGCTTCTGCGCTCATGGGCTGGCGCTCAGCTCCAAGTGCGCCACATGTCAATCACGGATGCGCCACTTAAATAACTAGCGCTTTGCGCTCTTGAAATAGTGCACTGTGCTCATGGGCTGGCGCTCAGCGCCAAATGCGCCACGTGTCAATCACGGATGTGCCACTTAAATAACTAGTGCTTTACGCTCTTAAAATAGCGCACTGCGCTCATGGGCTGGCGCTCAGCGCCAAATGCGCCATGTGTCATTCACGTATGCGCCACTAAATTAATAGCGCAATACGTTCATAAACTGGTGCAATGCACCCATCATCTGACGCTTAGCGGTAAGCGCAACATGTGTCCTTCACGTGTGTGCTATTCGGCAGAAGTGCACTACGCCCATCATCTGGCGCAAAGCACCCAGCACGCCGCGTGTTACGCTGAGAGAACATAAATTGTTCTTTAATAAGCCCAGGGCCGTGATGAATGCTCAGCATTCAGTAAAAGACAAAAACATTGTCAGAATCCAAATCAATGCTCAGTATTGTTAAAAGGGCCAAGCCCAAATAAAGGCTTAACAGCCCAAGATAAATGTTAAACATTTTAACTTGATTGGACTTAGCCAAAAATTGGCCATAAGTCCTCAAATCAGATTAATTGAGCCCATATGCTCCTAAATCTCAAATCTTAGTCCTAATTGGACTACAGGTCTCCCAACTCACATCGGTTCAAGGGTACATCTCTGAACCCCTCTGATATATGTCGTTGTAATCCTTCAACGTCTTCAGAGAGGTGACGGGTCCCGAAAACCACAAATTTCATAGACTATGACGTCTTTAAACTGGACTGTGGGGTCCTTAAACCCATGGACTATGATGTCCTTAACCTTGGACTGTGGGGTCCTTAAACCCATGGACTATGATGTCCTTAACCTTAGACCGTAATGTCCTTAAACTAACATTGGACCACCATGTCCTTAAACTGTTAATCGACCGTAATGTCCCTAAACTAAACAATAGAGTCCAAATGCTCTTTTGTTGGATCTAAACGATCCCGTTAAGTTGATCTTAGTCTAAATTAGACTTACGTATCCTTAACATCCGTTTAAGTTGATCTTAGTCTCAAATGAGACTAACATATCCTTAAACCCAATCCCCAAACCCAAATCTAAGAAAATACGGATTTGGACTAATCCACGCCCTATGGGCGACAACATAAATTAGTCTCCGTATACAATCCACGGGCAACCAAAAGCAAAACAAGCACCCACGACACGAAGTGACCACCTGGAGAAGGAGAAAGTGGTTACCGCGATGTGGTAGCGTAATTAACTGCAGGGGCTTGCGCCTGCAGGGAAGAGCGTCCCCACAATCAAAAACCCCTCAATGAGGGGGAATCTGACGAAGTCTGCTACATCGGCCGCATCCGTTTGAACCTTCGATACATGGTGCCATAAATCAACTTGGCATCTTCGGAGAGGTGGACAGATAGCACCAATTATCATCTGCCCCAAAATTCAGGCGAGACGGACCTGCGCAGTCACGTCTCTGTGTTTCGGCGGGGAACATGGGGTTTTAATTATTAAGGGAAAATCAAAATTAGGCGGTAATTAGTTATGGCTTGAAGCTTGGAGAAGCTTGTGGAAACCATTTACTTAGTCCACTAATTTTGTTTTACTCTAGATATTTATTAACCTAACAATTATCTTTAGCCATGGTTTAGTCTCTACATGAGTTATATATGATATTTTCTCACCCATGGTTGATACTAGATCATTCTTGAGTTCATTATCTTCATCTCCTCCATTGCTCTCTAGATTTGAGTGAGAAGAAAAAGAAAGAGAGAAAAATAATTTTAAAGTGAGCAAAATTCCTACTTCACTAATCTATATCAAACTAGCCATTTAGTATAGCTTGTTTCTTTACTAATTTCTCAATTAGTGAAGAGGTAGCTTGAGTTAGAGATTCTTCGACTTAGATCATTATAACAACTCCAATTCTTGTGTTCATAAATTTGATTAAAAGTTAATATATACTTTAGGTATTTACATTTCCTGTGAGTACTATAAATATTTGATTTACTTTTGAACAGCAAGAAGGAGCTTGTAGCTCACTGGTAAGACCTTGCACTGCTGAACCAACGCACCAGAGTTCAAATCCTATCATCCACATTATCTTTTTATTTTTATTTCTTTTAATCTTTTTAGAAGCCCAAGAGTCTACACGTGCAAAACACGTAAACTGAAGAGTTACACATAAAACAAACGAGTCTAATGCAGAAGAACAAGTACAGAGGACACGTGGTATGGAGACTCAACCTGACTCGGTTGACTCGGGCCGGAGAATCGGTCGACTCAGCCGGCGGCGCCGGTCCGACTCAGTCGAAACCATAATTTTCTGCACCTGTTCTGACCTTTGAACTCCCCCCATAACCCCTGTACTATTTAATTTCCCTGCACATTTACAGAGCAAATTAAAAACCCCATTTAATCCATTTTTAATACAAAATTTTAATACACCCTTTTATTACCCTAAACCCTAATTTTTTCTATAAATACCACACCTCAAATCACCACCCTCACTCCCAAATCGCTGCGCAAACTCTCAAGAAAATTCCCAAGACATTTTGTGTGCAAGTGGAGTTAGCAAAGGGCGAAGCTCCGACGAACTTCCAACGACGATCCGAGGAGTTTCCGGTGACAAAACGACGTACCGATGTTTCCCTAATCTTCCTCTTCCTCTTCTCTTGACCCTAATCCTGTAAGTCCCCCTTCTCTATCTCTTTTGCTATTCTCAAATTCTTAATTCTTAAAACGTGTCGGAAGCGGAGTTATCCGGCTTCCGGTTCTCTTTTCTTTCAAAAAATACAACATTTTCTTAATAAAAAACCTACAGCTTTTGATATATTGTTTAATACTCATTAACTAAAATAATAGAATAAGTTTGACATTAAAATGATAACCATAGCAAGTTTTATTCCACTTTTACATTAAAATACTTTTATGTTTCATATCGACATGTTTATACCTTTTAACCATGCTAGGTTTAGAAAACTCACGAGATAATGACATACCTCCTCACAACACTCATATGTGATATAGCACGATGAAATTTGGGAACATAGATTTGGGAATAATACAATTTTACACATAACTACCTCCGATTTATAAAAAACATTTTCTATAAGATGTGTATTTTAACAAATCATTGCAATGCGCCGCTACAACCCATTTCGGAAAACCCGTTCGGGATGGTGCGGATTATCGCACATCCTCAGGCTTAGTAGTGCGAGATGTAGACCTCCGCAAGGAGCATACACGGTCTCGAAAGAATTAAAATACAATTTCCTTTAGAAAATATGATTTTTATTATAAATAAAACTTATATTTTTAATAAATATATATATATGTAATTAATATTAAAATATCTATTTTTAATATTTATAATATTCCACATTTCCAAAATTCAAGAAAAACATCTCATTTATAAGAAATACCATACAATTCCAATATTACAAATAAATACCATATATTATGAAATTAAGTTTTATTCACTAGAAATGTCACATTGATAAAATATACATCAATGGAAATTCTAAAGACGATAATAAAATACTTGAGATGTATTTTGAAAATTATACAAAAATTATTTTTACATAAAACCCCCTCAAGTTATACTAAATCACAATAAGGACCCTAGTAAACATAGATTTAAGCGGGACCAGTCTCTTGAGCCTCAGGGAGCCGGAGATATGGGTGCTTGCCTATTTAAGGTAGACAAAACAAACGGTGTTATCATAATCGTCTTTGAAAAAGACACAAATCCTGCTGTCCATGTACAGTTGTTATAGCACCAAAACATAATTCAGGATTCAATTTCTTTTCAAATTGTCTGATCCGGACTGAGTCTCAATATAATCAATCTGACTTGAATATGATTCAAGTATCAAACTTCAATACAACATGGATCTATGAATCCGTCCATTCAATCTAATCAATATACATTGACTGAACCGAACCATGGATATAAATCCATCTACATGATTCTCCAGTTACATCAATTTACTGATATCATGGTTTCGGCAAGTCATCCATATATATACAATGTACAATTCAAACAATATATCAACACAATCGAGACATCGCGGGGTTTATAAGGGATAGATTGGTACGGAAGGTGTTAGAAGTGGCACGAGACAGCAACCATAAAGACACCCAACCTAAATTCAATTGCCGTTGTACCGTGGATGAACGGTTCCCTCCGTATACCGTAGTCTCTGGTCTAGTGAGACTCCACTCGTATACACTGGCCTTTTCTGTATCAAGCTACAAACAACATCGTTAAAATTAAATACAACATTATAACAATATACTCTCCATTATATCTATTCCATTCTCGTCTATTTACGGGACTTACCGAGTGATTTGTTCGCTGACGACATTATCTTTCTTCTTCTTTGGAATGTCGTCAGGTGATTCGGACTCACTGGAGATCGAGCCCACCAGCGAGGATTTGGACCAACCAGCTTTCGACTCGGAGCTCTAGTTACTTGTACATTTCATTTCAGTATTTTCCATTTCTGTTATGCCACTGTTTAGGCAATGCTTTCCATACCATGTATTTACTTTTCAGATGTATTGTAAAAAGAATGTTAATAAATAAAGTTGTTGTTCAATTATAACTATTTTCTTTGTTTCTTATGCATTTTACTTATATTGCTTAGATACGTTTAGCGTGTTTACTTCAGAGTAAATACGCAGCGGCTAGTCGCGTCCTCTGCCCGTACACTGGGAAGCGGGGCGTGACAGGTTTTGTTGGTGGCCCATACAGGTCAGAGTTGTATGGAACCCTACCATGCAGTTCAGTTCTGCATGGACAACTTAAGAAATATAACACAAGAACCTGCAACTAAAAACATTCTTTACAATTCATATTTCTTGAATCTTACAATTTCATATACTTTGAATCTGTCCTAACTCAAAATTTTCTTTCCAGGTTATGGATTCCCCAAACAACACCAGCACGAATGTCAACAACACTCCCCCACCACTACCACTCACACCTGCCGTCGCTGCTCCGATCAACGAGCAGACGGTTCTGCTTGAGGCAATCTGTAGCCTCCTGGAAGGACAGTAGCAGCAGACTGCTATCCTGATGAACCGATCAGAGGCAGAAGCACCTGGGGTGAAGCAATTCAGAGCTTTGCACCCCAAAAAATTCTTAGGAAAAGAGAGCCCTCTAGAAGATGAGGAATGGCCTCAGAGCATTGAAGATGATCTGGCAGCGGCACAAGTGCCAGAGATAGCTTGGGTCCGAGTTGCAAAGCTGCAGCTCACGGACAATGCATGGGTCTTGTGGAAGGCGGAAGAAAGCCGTCTTGATCAACCCATCGAATGGAAGACTTTCCGCGACATTTTTGACACAAAGTATTTCTCTGAGACTGCCAGGTTCGACATGGAATAGCAGTTCATCCATCTGCAACAAGGTTCAATGTGGACCAAGTCAGTAGATGAATATGAAGCTGAGTTCACCATGCTCAGTCAGTAAGATATGTCTCAATAATTTGATTTTTCAATATATCACATACTACACAGCTAACACAATACTTTAACAGATCTGCGGCACACCTGATACCGACGAACGAGATCAGAGCCCGTCGATTTTAACAAGGGTTAGATCCGGAGATCCAGGCTGCACTAGCCACAGGAGATTTTCCGACCTATGAATCGGCTCTAAAAGCTGCCCGTCATTATGAGGCAGTGGTAAATATGAGGGACAGACCTCAATCTGCTAGAGTTAAGCGCCTTGCCACCCAGATGGCAGGAGGAGCCTCATCAAGGCCACCATTTGTGCCCAGGAGATCGGGAGTACCAATCAACCGGCCCAGCCCAGCCTTTTGCACATACTGCAGGAGAGATGGACATCTGATGAAAGACTACTGGCGAGCCAACCATCTTTGCTTAGTCTGTGACTCAGCTACTCATGAAATTGGGTCTTGTCCCCGAAGACACAACCCAATTGCTGCACCCAGGTCAGCAATCACATACCAGCAACGACCAGCCCTTCAGGCACCTGCTCCAAGACTCGCTCTCCCTGCTCCACCACCTAAAGGACCACCGACTACACCTCCTCATCGTCAGTTCCATCAAGCTCAACGGAACATCAGAGGAATGCTCCTCCGGCCAGGAGGAATGTACCACGGTGACAGGCTTTCATGATGACTGTAGAAGAAGCTGAGGCCACTGGCCAAGTCATCACTGGTAACCCTTTCTTCTCAAGCTTTTCTTTCAGTCTTAACATCTACCTACATATTTTTCATATACCTAAAACATATCCCACATATCTTAGGTACAATCTTAGTAGCCTCACTTCCTGCACTAGCACTTTTCGATACTGGAGCATTTCATTGCTTTATTTCGCAACAGTTCGTCCGAACTCATGTGATTTCAGTCACACCGCTTGTATTCAGCTGGAATGTCAGTTTAGGGAATGACGTTTTAAAGGCAACAATAGGATACAACTTGTGTCCAGTAATCGTCTGCAGCAGAGAATTCTATACTGACTTCAAGGTGCTGGACATACCGAACTTCGATGTGGTTCTAGGTATGGATTGGCTCGGAACATTTTATGCTACCATTGACTGTCGTCAAAGGAGGGTGGTATTCGAGATCACAGACCATCCAGACTTTTATTTCAAAAGTGGAGACCGTACACTGGAACCAAGTACTTACAAGGCGAAACCAAAGAAGGCAGTGATTGCATCTATTCAAGCGGAGGAAAGATCAAAGCCAGAAGTGGTTCGAGAGTTCGACGATGTGTTTCCTGACGATATATCAGGTTTTCCTCCCGATCAAGCTCTTGAGTTCAGCATTAATTTAGTACCAGGAGCACAACCGGTGATCAAAGAACCTTATCAATTAAGTCCGGAAGGTTTGAAGGAAGTCCGAACTCAGTTGGAAGAATTATTGACGAAAGGATGGATTCATCCCAGCACTTCAAGTTGGGGATCTCTAGTTCTACTTGTGAAGAAGAAGGAAGGTTCATACAGAATGTGCATCGATTATAGAGCCTTGAACGAAGTAACGATAAAGAACAAGTATCCACTACCATGTATCGACGATTTATTCGATCGGCTAGTGGATCTTGTGTTTTCCCCAAATTAGATCTTCGTTCAGGTTATCATCAGGTGAAGGTCAAGGAAGCTGATATTCATAAAATGGCTTCCATAACTCGTTATGGACATTACGAATTTCTTGTGATGCCATTTGGAGTGACCAACGCACCAGCAATATTCATGAACTTGATGAATCAAGTTTTCCGGGAGTACATAGACAGGTTCGTTGTCATCTTCATCGACGACATCCTGGTGTATTCAAAGAGTCGGAAAGAACATGCCGAGCACCTATGAATTGTCCTGGAAACTCTACGACAACATCTACTATATGCCAAATACAGCAAGTACGAGTTGGGTAAATCAAGTTGGTTTCCTCGGACATATTGTATCAGGCGAAGGAATCTTTGTGGATCCAGCGGAAGTTTCAGCAGTAAGCGAATGGCCGACACCAAAGTCGGTGAAGGACATTCGAAATTTCTTGGGTCTAGCTGGATATTACAGAAGGTTCATTGAAGGCTTTTCAAAGATAGCAACACCCCTGACCAAGCTCACGCGTAAAGATGAAGAATTCGTGTGGTCAGAAGCATGCGAACAAGCTTTCGTAGAACTCAAGTCAAGGTTGACATCAACACCTATTCTCGTTATACCGGACCAATCTGGAGGTTTCGAAGTGCATTGCGATGCATCCGGTAAGGGATTAGGATGTGTTCTACATCAGCACGGAAATGTTGTGGCTTATGCTTCAAGACAGATGAAGATTCATGAGCGCAATTATCCGATGCATGATTTGGAATTGGCAGCCGTTATCTATACTCTTAAGATTTGGAGCCATAATCTACTTGTTGAACGAGTGAACATATACACAGATCACAAGAGTCTAAAATATGTGTTTACTCAGAAGAAGCTTAATATGCGGTAGAGAAGATGGTTAGAATTGATGGCGGACTTTGACATCAACCTGCAATATCACCCAGGAAAGGTGAACATGGTACCTGATGCCCTTAGTTTCCAACCATTAGTAATGAATCTCACTTCTTAGTAGAAAATTCAACAGGAATTACATCAGATGGAGATTGAAGTAGTCATGCCAGGTAACGCTTCAAGCTTGATGAATTTACAAGTTCAATCAACAATTGTCAATCAGATCAAAGCAACTCAAGCAAGTGATGCTAAGTTGCAAAAGATCAGAGAACAAGTGGAGAATGGACTCAGAACAGATTTCATCATTCATGAAGACGGATCTTTGAGATACGGCAGCAGATTATGTGTACCACAAGGTTCTGTTCGGGAAGAGTTAATGAAAGAAGCTCACAGCTCTCCCTACTCAGTTCACCCTGGAGGTACAAAGATGTACAAAGATCTACGTCAGAATTAGTGGTGGCATGGAATGAAACGTGAAGTAGTCAGAAGCGTCGCTAAATGCTTGGTGTGTCAGCAAGTAAAGGCTGAACATCACAGGAAAGCTGGATTACTTCAACCGTTATCTATCCAAGAATGGAAGTGGCAACACATCACAATGGATTTTGTGACTGCACTTCCTCACAGCACAAAGAGTAACGATGCGGTATGGGTTATTGTGGATCGACTCACAAAGTCAGCTCACTTCATCCCATTTTGAGTTGGCCAATCTACTGAGACAATAGCAAAGAAGTACATGGAGGTAAGAATCTAAGTAAGATTTAAACTCTTCAAATATGTACTATCTCTGATACTCATGAACTCATACAGGAAATTGTGCGACTTCATGGAGTATTGGTTTGCAATGTCTCCGATCGTGACACCAGGTTCCGATCACAATTTTGGCAGAGTCTGCAAGCGAGCTTGGGAACAAGTCTGAACTTCAGCACAGCTTATCATCCATAAACAAATGGTCAGTCTAAGCGAACTATTCAGATCTTGGAAGATATGCTCAGAGCATGTATGTTAGACTTCGGAGGATCATGGGAAGATCACATACATCTTGTGGAGTTTTCATACAACAACAGCTACCAAGCAAGCATAGGAATGGCACCTTTTGCAGCGCCATATGGAAGGAAGTGTCGATCGCCATTAAGTTGGGATGACATCAGAGATAGAGAATTTCTTAGACCGGAGATGATAGTAGCAACTGTTGATTTGGTTCGTACTATCAGGGAAAGAATGCGCATGGCCCAAGATCGACGAAAACACTGGGCTGATGCAAAGCGCCGTCATTTAGAGTTTCAGCCGGGAGATCATGTATTTCTGACGATATCTCCAAACCGCGGAGTGATTCGATTTAGAAGACTGGGGAAGATAAGTCCAAGATACATTGGACCGTTCGACATACTCGAACGAGTCGGTGAGGTGGCATACCGTTTGGCACTTCCACCTTCATTGGAAGGAGTGCATAATGTGTTTCACATATCCCAACTCAGAAGGTATGTGAGTGACCCCAGCCATATTCTTGATCATTTCGAGCCAACTGTACAGCCCCACTTATCTTGTGAGCAACAACCAGTTGAGATCCTGGACAGGAAAGTGAAGTCACTTCGGAACAAGGAAGTCAACTGGGTTCGAGTGATGTGGAGAAAAAACACTCTAGGAGAATCGACATAGGAAATGGAAGATAAGATGCGTGCAAAATATCCTCACTTATTTGTAAACTAGTCCTTAAAATAAATTGTATATTTCAAGAACGAAATTTTTGTAAGGAGGGTAGACTGTAACAACTCCAATTCTTGTGTACATAAATTTGATTAAAAGTTAATGTATACTTAGGGTATTGAGTACTATAAGTATTAGATTTACTTTGAACAGCAAGAAGGAGCTTGTAGCTCACTGGTAAGACCTTGCACTGCTGAACCAGAGCACCAGAGTTCAAATCCCATCAGCCACATTATCTTTTTTATTTTGATTTCTTTCAATTTTTATAGAAGCCCAAGAGTCTACACGTGCACAATACGTAAACTAAAAAGTCACACATAAAACAAACGAGTCCAATGCAGTGGACCAAGTACATAGGACACATGGCATGGAGACTCGGCCTGACTCGGTTGACTCAGGCTGGCGACTCGGCCGACTCGACAGGCGGCGCCGGTCCGACTCAGTCGAAACCCCAATTTTCTTCACCTGTTCTGACCTTTGAACTCCCCCATAACCCCTGTACTATTTAATTTTCCTGCACATTTACAGAGCAAATTAAAACCCCCATTTAATTCATTTTTAATACACCCTTTCATTACCCTAAGCCCTAAGTTTTCCTATAAATACCACACCTCAAATCACCCCCTCACTCCCAAATCCCTGCCCAAACCCTCAAGAAAATTCCAAAGACTTTTTGTGTGCAGGTGGAGTTAGCAAAGAGCGAAGCTCCGATGAACTTCCGACGACGATCCGAGAAGTTTCCGGTGACGAAACGACGCACCGGTGTTTCCCCAATCTTCCTCATCCTCTTCTCTTGAACCTAATCCTGCAAGTCCCCATTCTCTCTCTTTTGCTATTATCAAATTCTTAATTCTTAAAACGTGTCGGAAGCGGAGTTATCCGGCTTCCGGTTCTCTTTTCTTTCAAAAAATACAACATTTTCTTAATAACAAAGCTACAAATTTTGATATATTATTTAATGCTCATTAACCAAGTCAATAGAATAAGTTTGACATTAAAATGATAACCATAGCAAGTTTTATTCCACTTTTACATTAAAATACATTTATGTTTCATATCGACATGTTTATACTTTTTAACCATGCTAGCTTTAGAAAACTCATGAGGTAATGACCTACCTCCTCACAACACTCATATATAATATAGCACGATGAAATTTAGGAACATAGATTTGGGAATAATACGATTTTACGCATAACTACCTCCGACTTATAAAAACATTTTTCTACAATATGTGTATTTTAACAAATCTTTGCAATGCGCCGTTACAACTCATTTCGGGGAACCCGTTTGGGATGGTGTGGATTATCGCACAACCTCGGGCTTATCAGTGCAAGATGCAGACCTCCGCAAGGAGCATACGGTCTCGAAAGATTTAAAATACAATTTTCTTTAGAAAATGTGATTTCTATTATAAATAAAACTTATATTTTTAGTAAATAAATATATATGTAATTAATATCAAAATATCTATTTTTAATATTTATAATATTCCACGTTTCCAAAATTCAAGAAAACCATCTCATTTACAAGAAAATACCATACAATTTCAATATTACAAATAAATACCATATATTATGAAATTAGGTTTTATTCACTAGAAATGTCACATTGATAAAATACACATCAATGGAAACTCTAAAGACGATAATAAAATACTTGAGGTGTATTTTGAAAATTATACAAAAATTATTTTTACATAAAACCCCATCAAGTTATACTAAATCACAGTAAGGACCCTAGTAAACATAGGTTTAAGCGGGACCAGTCTCTTGAGACTCAGGGAGCCGGAGATATGGGTGCTTGCCTATTTAAGGTAGACAACCTAACAAACAGTGTTATCATAATCGTCTTTGAAAAAGACACAAATCCTGCCGTCCATGTACAGCGGTTACCGATAGCACCAAAACATAATTCAGGATTCAATTTCTTTTCAAATTGTCTGACTCGGACTGATTCTCAATATAATCAATCTGACTTGAATATGATTCAAGTATCAAACTTCAATACAACATGGATCTATGAATCTGTCCATTCAATCTAATCAATGTACATTGACTGAACCGAACCATGGATATACATCCATCTACATGATTCTTCAGTTACATCCATTTACTGATATCATGATTTCGGCAAGTCATCCATCTATATACAATATACAATTCAAACAATACATCAACACAATCAAGACATCGCGGGGTTTATAAGGGGTAGATTGGTACGGAAGGTGCTAGAAGTGGCACGAGACAGCAACCATAAAGACACACCTAACCTGAATTCAATTGCCATTGTACCGTGGCTGAACGGTTCCTTGTACTCCGTATACCGCAGTCTCTGGTCTAGTGAGACTCCTTTCGTATACACTGGCCTCTTCTGTACCAAGCTATAAACAACAGCGTTAACATTAAATACAACATTATAACAATATACTCTCTATTCTGTCTATTCCATTCTCGTTTATTTACTGAACATACCGAGCGATTTGTTCGCTGATGACATTCTTTTTCTTCTTCTTTAGAATGTCATCAGGTGATTCGGACTCACTGGAGATCGAGCCCACCAGCGAGGATTTGGACCAGCTATTTTTCGATCCGGAGCTCTAGTTAATTGTACATTTCATTTCAGTATTTTCCATTTCTGTTATGCCACTGTTTAGGCAATGCTTTCCATTTCATGTATTTACTTTTCAGATGTATTGTAAAAAGAATGTTAATAAATAAAGTTGATGTTCAATTATAACTATTGTCTTTGTCTCTTGTGCATTTTACTTATATTGCTTAGATACGCTTACCTTATTTACTTCAGAGTAAATACGTAGCGGCCAGTTGCGTTCTCTGCCCGTACACTGGGAAGCGAGGCGTGACAATCATCTTCGGCCTCAAAGATCCTTAAGCAAGCTCGTTCCTTTCACCTAGTGGAACCAAAGGAAAGTCCGGGACACCACTACTTGGAGCAAAGGGTCTACTACATTGAGTTTTAGAAGTGAATGACCGGTCTACAAAGGTTGTATTCCCATTTCACTTAGTGTAAAGTTATTTAAATGTTAAGCTTAACCCTAATCCTACAGTTAGATCCTTGGTTATGGGTTGCTCAGCACTCTAGGTTTTTTAAAATTGCATGCTTGATGCGTTAGAAAATATGGTGAGGGTGCTAAGGAACCCTTCATCCAGTGCCAGAGTGGAAATGGGAGCACATCACCATGGATTTTATGACGGCACTACCTCAAAGTCTAAGGGGCAACAATGTTGTCTTGGTTATTGTTGATCGTCTGACGAAGGCAGCACATTTCATACCTTTCCGAGTCAGACAATCGACGGAGTCGCTTGCAGAGAAATATATGCAGGAGATTGTGAGACCGCACGAGGTGCCCGTTAGTATCGTGTCTGATCGAGACACCGGGTTCATTTCCCATTTCTGGAAGAGCCTACATAAGAGTTTGGGCATGCGTCTCAAGTTCAGCACGACCTATCATCCACAAACGGACGGGCAATCCGAGCATACTATCCAGACGCTTGAGGATATGCTGAGGGCATGCATGCTTGATTTTCAGGGCTCTTGGGAAGATCACCTCCATCTGGAAGAGTTTTCGTATAACAACAGCTACCAAGATAGCATCCAGATGGAACCGTTCGAAACTCTGTATAGACGGAAGTGTCGGTCCCCTCTTTGTTAGGATGACGTGGGTGAATGAAGGATGTTGGGCCCTAAGCTTATAGTACAGATAGTGAGTAAGGTTCAGACGATCAGGCAACGAATCAAGGCGGCTCGGGACCGACAGAAGAGTTGGGCAGATGCTAGCAGAAGGTCGTTGGAGTTTGGTGTTGGTGACCATGTATTTCTAAAGATATCACCCACTCGGGGAGTGATCAGGTTTGGTAGTCGAGGAAAACTTAGTCCCCGATTCATCGGACCTTTTGAGGTGCTAGAGCGAGTAGGAGAGATGGCTTATCGACTTGTCTTGCCTCCATCGCTAGCTGGTGTGCACAATATCTTCCATGTATCTCAATTGAGATGCTACATTTGGGATGAAAGCCATATCCTGGACTATTCAGAGTTAACGTTGGGCACCGATCTGTTTTACGAGGAGCAGCCTACCACCATTCTTGATCGTCGGGAAAAATTGCTAAAGAACAAAGTCATTCCCTTGGTTCGAGTTTCTTGCGGTGGTCGTTCTCTAGGTGAGTCTACCCGGGAACGCGAGGAGGACATCCGTCCACGTTTTCCGCACCTGTTTGAGTATTGTTGTTGTTCTATTGTTTTCGTTCTTTAATTTCGAGGACGAAATTTTTGTAAAGGGGGTACGATGTAAATCTCCAGTTCCATATATATATTTTCTATATTTTTTCCAGAATTTTCCTAGTATTTTTGCACCTTTTTTTTTTATATATTTTAATTATTTTATTTATTATTTTCCTACCCAAACCCTAAACAACCCAAGCCCATTTTCCTAACCCGATCCAACCCCCACCCGACCCGACCCGACCCCTTCACACTTCTTCTTCTTATTCTCCTTCTCTTCTTTTCCCGCCTCCTTCCCTCACGTCTCCTCCTTCCGCACAACTGCCGCCTCGCAACCCGCACTCACCCACGCTCTCGCTTCGTCGTCAACAAACTCCGAGATCACCTCCTTTGAATCCACATCCCTCTTTCTCTTTCCCCAATGGCTTCCCTCCTTCTCGCCCTCGCCGCGAGACCCGTTCACCCATGACCCAACCCTCGATCCTAACCCCTCTGTAATCACCTCCCATGAATCCTCCCTCGCAATCCCTCGCCTCCAAGCTCACCTCCCCTATTCAAAACTACCTCTCTCTCGTTCTCCCTCTCATACTCTCTCTACTCCTCACTCACTCCCGCACCCATTGCCAGCCAAGCTCCCCTCCTCTCGCCGGCGAACTTTTCCCACCACCGGGCCCTATCCTTATCGCCGACAAGCTCGCCTTCACCACCTCCACAACATCGAGTCACATCGGCTGAGCCTTCATCCCCTACATGCCAAGCTCCATCACACCCCTAGGAACCAACGTCGTCGCCGCCACAAACCGCTTCGCTCCTCTATCCCTCGTCGATGAGTCATCGGTGACCCACCAAACTCCCCAGCTCCTCCTCCTTCAACTCGAGCTCACCACCACCACGAACCCATCACCATCATTCAATCCCTCATAACCCCCACCGAACTCCTCGACCCAACCCTACATTATCGCCGACACCCTACAGTCCCATCTCCAGCAGACCTCGTCAACATCGCTGAGCCTCACCCCTGAACACCACCGAGACCCATCACTGCCACAGCCTTCCGCCGCTACTGCGGTTCCCTAGCATGTTTCCAAAACCTACGCCATCATCGCCGGTGAGCCTCATCTCCTTCACCTCTTTTGCAATCATCACTGCGACCCCAAGCCGCAGCCGAGCCCCCGCACATCACTCGAGCTCTCATGACCCACTCCTCGTGCCACCTCATACCCACTACCATGTCATACCGTACCCCCATGCCATGCCAGTCCCCGTGCCATGCCGTGCCAGCCTCCGTGCCACATCGTACCCCGATCCAGTACACGCATTGTGCCCGCTCCCGCACCAGCATCGCGTCCAGTATCGTGTCGCGCCGTGCTACTCCCGCACCACGCACCAAGCCAAGACCATGTAACCTACCGTGTCACGCTCGCATTGTCACCGTGCCCAGTACTGGAACTCCATGCATTACGCTCGCGCCACGCACCGTGTCCAGCATCGCATAGTCTCGTGTGTTGATACGAAGTCCGCAAGTGGTGTCGCTTCTATATCAATGACCGAAGGCAAGTGAAACCACACTTTCTCTTACATGCTACATACTTATAACTATAGACTCGGGTTAACTGTGTAATAGATAGATTGTTACAAGTCCATATTAGTCAGTTTACTATCACATATTATTCGTAAGATATCATCGTATCTTCAAGAAAAAACACAGTAAACTAGGATGACTGGTTTTAGCGTAATTAGATCTGCATATCATGTTAATACCATGTGGAATTGCAAGCATTTGACACCATTTTCACGTATTAGGCAAAACCAACTTTAATTAGATAGTTCTCGATATTGTGTGCTGATAGTTCAATGTCGTGAACTGAACCAAAACCCTGTCGAACATGCTCAAAGCTTTTACCAATAATTTCTTTTACTACTTATGAATATATTGTAGAAAACTGAACTCAAATAACAAAGCATCACGCAAGGAAACGACATCTCAAAGACACGACGCCAAATCTGATTTTACTGTACACGTAGTGGTGTTAAATTGGTATTAAATTAGTTACATGTCGGAATGTAATGTTCTATAGCTCATGTCAAAGATGACTCAATAAGATATAACCTTCAATAGTTTAACCTTCAATCCTAATAAACCACTGTAACGGGAATTGACTGGGAATGCGGCACTGGACTGCAGTCCGGGGCAGCATTCCATGAGGATACCTAAACTTAAGCGGTTGCACATCCCTACATAAAACTGAAAATGGGAAGAGTCCTATATAATCACATAGATAATTTAGTTAGCTAACATATGGGTTTGGTCTCGTTCAGTTTCTTTTTCGTTTGTTATTTTGTTTATATTTTAGACTGTCGACGCATTCTGCAATTTCTGCAGTGGCATTTCTTTCACCTTCACACTAAACAGGATATATCTTCTAGTACAGAAAGGCTATGTTGGATCCGCTTGATGCAACGGAAACCTAACAGATAGAACTAGGTTTTATTCTACTAGGGAAGCACCTGAATATAAACAAAATCCCTAATAAACCGCACACGTAGTTGGACTTCCAGTTCTGAAACTGGAATTCCTGCAATTGATCGCTAACTTAAAATGATGATAAGTCCCGAAACTAAAATTCTATTGATATGAAACTAATTTTACCGCTTATATAATCAAGTATACTTCGTATGCCTTTTATATTGTTTTGGTTGATTCTATACATGTGGTTTATGGTAAATTTTGCAAGTCATATGGCGTTGGCTATCATAACTTAGTGAATAACTGTTCAGTGCATTTCTACCTTATTTTGTATTTGCTTTATCCCTTCTTCATAGTGAACGTTTACATTGAGACCTAGCGACTGATATGCATTGTCGATATATAAGTGTAGTTATTGGGTTGTGGCAAGTACGATAGTGAACGAGTGATTGAAAGTCATGTTGATAAGTGGAAGCGTGATTGAAAGTGAAAGCGATACGTATTTGTTCACAACCTATCTAATACCTGAACACATACCATAACCTGGGGAATGGGAAAATCAAGGTGGAATTGAACTCTTATTTAGCGAGGTACAGTGACTTAGAGGTTGATCATTCGATATTACACACACACACACACACATACATACATTAGGTCGTGGGCCTAACAGTACGGCTGCAGGGTAATGTCCCAAGCAACAGTGGACCGTAGTCTCAGGCATGCACGAGACCCTTGTTAAACACGAACATCTTTCCACCAATTGATTTCATTGACTTAGTGACTGATAAGTAGTGACATACACATTGCCTGGTTTACTGACAAGATACATATATCACGCTGTGCATATTCAAATGATATTCATTATTCTCATGTTTCTGTATTTGGTCGCACCATTCATATTTGATAACATTGTACACACATTATATATTTATTGATATATGTGTCGTCCTGACGACCTGAGTGTGCATGCTCAGAGGACGAAGTAGACCCGGCTAAGGAGCAGGACCTGCCATTCGAGATCGCGGAGGTCTAGACCGCAATATCGGCGCCATTCCTTTCTTCTATAAGCACGGTGTTATTTCGTTGGTTAGTTATTTCTTTATGCAAATAAATGTACCTTGAAATCTTTTATTTTGATGTAATAAAGTTGTGAACTGTGATTTCCTTTACTCTAGTATTGTTTACTGACTACCATGTAATGCTAAAAGCCGAAGTCTGGCTGCGATGGGATTATTCTCTAACCGTAGGAGCATGGCTGTCCTAGTCACCCCTCGCATTCCGTATTTTGGAAAGCGGGGCATGACATACCATCTAGGAGTTTTCGGCGAGTCCTGTTCGGTGTACCTATTCTCCAATGAGCACCTGTGTACAATCTTTGATGCCAAACTCCAATGGTTGTGGGATCAACCATCGTCCTATACAAGGTAAAGAAACATACACACTAGTTTACTCTAGAATATCGATGCCCTGTTTCGATATTCCCTCGACTGGGAACTGTTAAAGGATGTGCTTGCGAACTACACAAGCCCTATTAGTATGATCTGCATCATAGTCCTGGTAGTCAAGCCTACATTCTAAGGGCTTTATCAACATGTATCAGAGAGACGGTATACTAAAACAAGTGTACATGTTAACATAAAGAGCAACTAGATAGCACACTATCATGTCGAGCAAGAAAGTCCTCTATATATATGTCCAAGCATTCACTATATCATACAATAATGGTCTCTAGGGCATACATATTACTAACAATATCCCACTTGCACTAAGGCCAGTTATTGTAATATCGCATACCCAACTTCCCAAAAAGTCTCTCAAACGGTGTTTGGGGGAGGGCCTTCGTGAGTGGATCCACCGTGTTGTCCTTCGTATCTAATCTCCTGACCTCGATCTCCCGGCGATCAACTATCTTCTGGATCAGGTGATACCGCCTTAGAATATGTCTGGATCGCTGATGGGACCGAGGTTCCTTGGCCAAAGCCATAGCTTTATTGTTATCATAATATAAAAGTATTGGATCAACAATGGATGGAACCATACCAAGTTCAATAATGAACTTCTTCATCCAGACAGCCTCTTTAGCAGCATCGTTAGCAGCGATGTATTTAGCCTCTATCGTCGAGTCTGCAACGATATCTTGCTTGGAATTCCTCCAACATACCGCCCCTCCATTGAGGGTGAAGACAAAACCCAAGACAGACTTGCTGTCATCCTTATCACTCTGGAAGCTCGAATCGGTAAAGGACTCTACTTGGAGTTCTCCGTTACCATACACCAAGAATATCTCTTTAGTCCTCCTCAAGTACTTAAGAATGTTCTTCACAGATATCCAATGCTTCTTTCCTGGGTTTGATTGATACCTACTTATAACACTAAGTGCGTAAGCTACATCCGGTCTGGTGCATAACATCGCGTACATGATAGACCCAATTGCAGAAGCATAGGGTATCACGTTCATGCGAGCCCATTCTAAATCAGTCTTGGGAGACACCTTTTTGGAGAGAGTGATTCCTGAACAAGTGGGTAAATTACCACGCTTAGAATCTTCCATACTAAACCTTTTTAGTATGTTGTCTATGTATCTAGATTGAGACAATCCCAACATCCTTTTAGATCTATCTGTATAGATCTTTATCCCCAGGATATAGGAGGCATCACTCAGATCTTTCATGGAGAACTTTTGTGACAGGAAGAGTTTGACCGAGTGCAGCATAGGAACATCATTTTTTATCAAGAGTATGTCATCCACGTACAATAGGAGGAAGACAACCTTACTCTCTTAAACCTTTTTATATATACATGGTTCATCTACGTTTTTGATGAAGTCAAACTCTTTGACTGCTACATCAAAATAGATGTTCCAGCTCCACGACGCCTGCTTTAATCCATAGATTGATTTTGCAGCTTACACACATTTCCGCTGCTTCCACTGTCTACGAAGCCCTCCGGCTATATCATATATACGCTCTCTTCTAAATCACCATTTAGAAAAGCGGCCTTGACGTTTATCTGCCAGATTTCATAATCATAGTATGCAACAATGGCAAGTAGGATCCTGATGGACTTAAATATAGCCACTAGAGAAAAGGTATCATCATAGTCGACACTTGGTCATTGATGAAAACTTTTTACTACAAGTCTAGTTTTGAAGGTCTCAACCTTTCCATATACACCAATTTTCTTCTTAAAGATCCACTTGCTTTCAATAGGTTTTACCTCTTCAGGAGCAACTTCCAAAGTCCATACTTTGTTGATGTATATGGATTCCATCTCAGATCACATAGCATCCAACCATTTCACAGTGTCCCCACTTGTGATGGCCTATTCAAAACTAGTTGGGTCATCAACTTCCATGATGCAATCTTCACTCCCACCGTCTATGAGAAAACCGTAGTATCTCTCAGGTTGATGAGGATCCCTACTAGATCTACGAAAAGGCTGGAGTGGCTGAGGTTCGCCTGGGACTATCGAATCCTCTGGTTCTACCAAATCTTCAGTTGTAGTTTGTGTATCTAGAACTTCTTCCTGCTATACATCATTACCACTAATTTCTTTTACATGAAATTCATTTTCTAAAAAGGTGGTATGTTGAGCAACAAACACTTTTTGTTCCTCACTATGGTAGAATAGATATTCATGTGAATTTTTTGGATATCCCACAAACTTACAAAGAACTGATCGTGCTTCGAGTTTGTCCAGATTCTGTTTTTAAACATAGGTTGGAAAACCCTATATCTAAACTCTTTAAAGATATGGTCTATTTCCACTCCATATCTCATATGGTGTTTTAGGCATGGATTTTGATGGAACTTGATTCAATAGGTATGCAGCTGTCTCAAGTGCATAACTATAAAAGAAAATAGGTAACTCAGCAGTACTCATCATAGAGCGTACCATATCTAATAGGGTGTGATTCCTCCTCTCGGACACTCCATTGTGTTGTGGTGTATACGGAGGAATAAGCTGAGAGAGAATCACATTCTCTTTTAGATAAGCTTGGAATTCCGATCTTATGTATTCACCTCCTCGATCAAATCGAAGGATTTTAATACTTTTACCCGTCTTGTTCCCTACTTCGCTCTTATATTCCTTGAATTTCTCAAAAGTTTCAAATTTGTGTTTCAATAGGAACACATGTCCGAATCTTGAGAGATCATCGGTGAATATAATGAAGTATGAGGAACCATTTCTGCATGTGCAGACATAGGACCGCATACATCACGATGTATCGGTCCCAAGAGTTCAATAGCTCTTTCTCCGTGTCCCGTAAACGGAGTTTTGGTCATCTTGTTTTTAAGACATGACTGACAAGTTTCATAAGATGTAAATTCGAATGGATTCAAATATCCATCTTTATGCAACTTTGTAACGTTTTAGAAGTCGTTATGCGATTTTGGCCGTTTTAGGGTAAGTTTGTCGGTATTTTCCGTTTTTACCCGACTGTGAACAAACGACCATATAGACTTGCCAGAACCTAGATTAGCAAAAATAAAGCTAGTGCGCGAGCTTTGGGAGTATATGGGACGTTTTGGTTCAATTTTTTTTTTTCCCAATTTTTAATATTATTTTAATGCGGTATTCAAATTTTGGGAAAATTTCTTCAAGCGAACTTTTCTTTAAACTAATTGAGTTAAGTAAATCCTTCTCACTTCACCTTAGGATTAATGTGTGGACTAGAATAATCTAGGGTTTTAAAAGAAAAGATAATGAAAAGAGATAAAGTAGATGCATGCATGTGTGTGTATGTGTGCAAGGCTTTAATGTTGCATTTATGAGGGAAATTGCTAGGAAAGCCTCACTAATCCACCTCCTCACTCACTTGGCCGAAATCCCTCTCCCTCTACTGCACTTAATCAATTATTTCTCATATTTTATCAATCCAAACTCACAAAACCCTCAAAAATCCATAAACATATCACAAAATACCTTAAGCTTGGGATTTCTTGATCTTGATCACTTGGAGATAGGGAAAGCTTGGAACTTGAGAGCAAAGTTGTTAGGTATATTCCCTTTACTGTTAAATTAGAGTTTTTGTGTGGTTTTGATCGTTAATTGTTGCGTAGAACGTAGTTTATATCGATTGAGGCGATATCGGGTTTTTAGTGTCTTTTTAGAGTTATTAGTATCTGCTGTGACCTGGGAGATTTGGTGACTGAATCAACAACTTCAGAGAGATGTGCAGGATGACCTGAGACACCACCCAGGAGACGGGGGCCACCCCGCCGGTTTGGGCCGGCGAGCCCTAAGGAGAGGGCCGGCGACGCCGGCAGACTTAGTGAGGGTTGGGGTGGGGCTTCTGTGGGTAGTGTCTGCTGTTGTTTTGGTTTGTTTGGTACTGTTGATTTTGTTAGTAAATGCAGTATGCAAAATCTGGGATCGAATACCTGTAATCTAGTGTTTTTGAGTCCGCGTGATACGTGTTGCGACACGAGTCGTGTGTCGTGCTGCGACGTACTCAGTTTGGACTTGAGGTATCGTTGCGCGTGGTTGCACTAGACGTGTACTCGTGTGTTGGTTTAGTGCGTTGCAGCGTTTTAAATTACGTAGTTTTACGTTATTGTGATTGCTTCTAAGATATTCGCATTATTTCTTGTGTTTGTGATATTATAGCATCGCAAGCGGGGACTTCAGACGCTGCGAACAAAGGGAAGCAGGTGGTCGGATTTTCATAGCTGGAGACCACAGGGTGAGTAGATTTAACATCTACGGGGAATCGCCCGTATGGCGCTACGCGTCGGGGCTAGACATGATATAATATTAGCCGTATGCTTATTTGCTTATATAGAGATATTGCATGATTCACATTGCATATAGTTACTTATAGTGCATGATACTATACCTGTTGTACACTGCACTATTATCGACAGTCCATGTTGCACGAGCACCAATGATATGCTACACACACACTGTTGATAATTGACATGATAAGCACAACACAAATGCTCATTTATATACCTTGCTATTGGTTAGCGACATTAAACAGTTATACTTGTGCGATAGTGCATATTACATAGAACATACCTGTATACCTACATGCTCATATATATGCCATGCTAGATTACTCGTTCGCACATATACCTTGCTATTGTTATATGATTAGTTGTTATAGCATATATATCGGTGGTATGGGACGCCGTATATATATGTATTCTGGATTTGGATTTATATGATTAGTTGTTATAGCATATATATCGGTGGTATGGGACGCCGTATATATATGTATTCTGGATTTGGATTTATATGATTAGTTGTTATAGCATATATATCGGTGGTATGGGACGCCATATATATATGTATTCTGGATTTGGATTTATATGATTAGTTGTTATAGCATATATATCGGTGGTATGGGACGCCGTATATATATGTATTCTGGAATGGGATTTTTGGAAACCGGGAGATGCATTTAATGAATTGATGCATGGTTTGGCAAATATTTCCGTGATATGCTCATATTGATGCTTTATGTTGCATATGCTACTTTATATGGATTTACGCATTTGAGATATGCTTTCATGCGATATGGGAAACTAGAGTGTCGATGTTGGGCATTTACTTTCCGAGAGATATATGGAGTTTTGACAGACCGATACGTGGAATACAAGTGTCGAGGTGGGATACTTGGGTTCGAGGAACGTATGGATATCAGGAAGACCGATGCGTGGAAATACAAGTGTCGAGATGGGATACTTGGGTTTCGAGGAACGTATGGATACGGGTATTTACGTACCAATGATAGGCACTGGTTTTCATGATGTTTTCGAGTGTCGATTTTTGACACTCAGGTTTTCATGAGACGTACAGGATTTGAGGGCCGATCTGAGGGCCGATCAGAGTATTTTGGGAATTGGTGTGTTATTGAGTTACACCGTGTTTTCCATACTTATGATTTGAGCATGAGTTTATTTACTATTCCGCACTCGGTATACAGTTGATATGCATAGGATACATGTAGATATAGTACCCTAGCGGTATACCTTGAACATGATAGTTGTATATTCATATTGTCATACTCATGCTACCAGTTCACATGTTATTGATCATTGCTGTTAGTGCATACTTGCGATTTTCAGTATGATGTTAATTACTATTCACGAGTTGGCAACTCACCCCCGTTGTGCCACAGTTTTTGCAGGACTTACCCTCTGAGTAGTCACGGCAGGGCAGCTTATCATCACTACTTTTGTGGATACCGCTACCTTGGCAGTGAGGCCGTTGCATTATAGGTGGGTTTGCGGTTATCCGTTGTACATTGTATATCTTTTTGTTGGATCTAGTATTCTCCATCTACCCCTGTTGTATATGACTTAGAGACGACTTGTGAGATATCAGTGTTGTATATTATTGGTTTTGGAAACCGTGCTCGTAGAAGCAGGTTATTTTGGAAATGTTTACTTCCTTTATAGTCGTTCTCTTGATATTTCTTCGCTTTGGCGTCGTATACTTATTGTAGTGATTGTCTCCGCCGGTGGGCGTGATTTTTCTCCCACTTGGGATGTTTTATATATTATCTGTGTTGTAACCGTTTTCGGGGCTAGTTTTACAAAGGAGGTGCTGCCGAATTTTTCATGAAAGAAAACTAGAGTTAGAGATTTTAAATGGCGACTTCTAATATTTTTAAAACTATGTTTCTCCGTTGATCCAGTTTTGGGTGGTTTAGATTTCTAGGTTTTCGGCTTACTTAAGTTACGTACGCCTGTAGACGTTACGTAGTTTAAGTGCCGGTTACGGGCCGAATTGCGGGTCGTGACAAAGTTGGTATCAGAGCATTAGGTTTTACCTTTCGGAGTCTAGGATGACCTTGGTATGATGGAGTAGGTAGCTTAAGCAGAGTGACGTAGCGTGTGTATGTTCCGCGGCATACTTACGACACGGTACTCCGCCTAAGTGACCTTTGGACTTGTTGATTAATATTCCTTCCGTGATTGATATACATCTTGTGATTCGATTTCCGTTTCCCTATCGAATCTTGTTTCAATTATAGCCCATATGCCGCCAAAGACTACGAGGGCTCAGAGAGCGGCCGCGAGGGCCGAGGTCAGGGTTGACTCGCCTGAGGCGAGAACTGACCAGGGTGGTACGCCTGTTGTACCGGAGTATATTGCTATGATTGGAGCTGGTATGCAGGATCTGCGCCAGATTGTGGGGACTTTGGTAGAGACCATCCGAGCGCAGGGGCAGGCAGTTGTTCCACCCGCTGCGGAGGCCACGATGGTACCTACAGTTCCGATAGTCGCAATTGCAGCTCCGGAGGTTATTGCTGTGTCGTTGACGGATTTCATGAGGTTGAGACCTCCGGTGTTTACGGGCACAGATGCTACTGAGGATCCGCAGTCGTTTATCGACCGGATGGCCAGGATTTGTCGCTCACTCAGATGTTCCGACGAGAGACGGGTAGAGTTTGCCAGTTTTTGTCTGGAGGGTATGGCCCAGAAGTGGTGTGAGTCGTTGGAGAGGGGCAGAGCCGCTGGTCTTGCTCCTATGACCTGGGCTGAGTTTGTGACGTCGTTTCTTGTTCGTTTTCTTCCACCGAGCGTCAGGGATGCGCGAGCGCGCAGATTTGAGTCTTTACGTCAGACGCCGGGGATGACGGTGTCGGAGTATGATGTATTGTTTACTGAGCTGTCGATATATGCTCCATACCTGGTGGCGACTGAGGAGATGAGGGTGAAGAGGTTTGTTCGAGGCCTGCTTACCCAGATATTCTTAGCCATCCGCATTCAGCATTGTGACACGTATGCGGCAGCGGTGGATGCAGCTCTTTTGGTAGAGGAGCGTTTAGCTGAGTCATCAGTTGCTCCGGGACCGAAGAGAGTTCGTATAGGTGATCCGACAGCGAGACAGGCGTTTAGACGTCGTGGCAGTTTCCGTTCTGATAGTGGCGGTTCGGGACGAGGTAGGCTTTATGGTTCTTACCCTCAGGATGATCGTCAGTTTGCTTCGGGATGTTACCGGTGCGGTAGTTTGGGTCATCGGGTTCGAGATTGTACGGAGCCGCGTGTGAACGAGCCAGCTGTACCGCAGGTTACTTTACCACATTCTCCACCTCAGAGAGCGTTGCCTCTTATTCCTGTAGTTGCGCCGCGTCAGACTCCTGTTCAGCGAGGTCGTGGTCGCGGAGGTTTTGTACCGAGAGGTTGAGGTGGCAGAGGCAGAGGACAGCCAGTAGCCGGTAGAGGTCAGGCTAGGGTTTTTGCCTTGACTCACCAAGACGCTCAGGCGTCCAATGCCGTGGTTTCAGGTACTCTTTCTGTATGTTCTTTTGATGCGCATGTTCTTTTTGATCCGGGATCCACGCATTCGTATGTTTCTACGCACTTCGTGCCGAGGTTAGGCCGAGAGTCGTGTTTGCTGGATCAGCCGCTGGTTGTGACTACTCCTGTGGGAGAGTCGTTTGTTGCGCGTTATGTGTTTCGATCTTGTGTCGTCCATCTTGGTGACAGAGATCTGTCCGTCGACTTGATCCTTCTGGAGATGTTGGACTTCGACGTGTTGTTGGGCATGGATTGGCTAGCTACTTGCTATGCGTCCGTGGACTGCCGCGAGAAGACAGTTAGATTTTGTTTTCCCGGCGAGTCAGTGTTTGTTGTGCAGGGGGGCCGTAGTGCCGCCCCTCACAGCTTGATTTCTGTTTTGTGCGCTAGTCGGCTTTTGAGGAGGGGATGTCGGGGATTCTTGGCGTTCATTCATGATACTGGAGCCACAGTGGAGTTGTTGGACCAGGTTTCTACCGTGTGAGAGTTTCCCGATGTTTTTCCCGATGAGTTACCTGGGTTGCCGCCAGAGCGCGATATTGAGTTTTGCATTGATCTGATTCCTGGCACGGAGCCTATTTCTATACCGCCTTATCGGATGGCTCCGGCAGAGCTTAGAGAGCTTAAAGATCAATTGCAAAAGTTGCTTGAATTGGGACTTGTGCGTCCGAGTGTTTCGCCGTGGGGAGCTCCTGTTCTGTTCGTCAAGAAGAAGGACGGCAGTTTGAGGCTATGTGTGGATTATCGTCAATTAAACCGTGTTACGGTGCGGAACATGTATCCTTTACCCCGCATTGACGATTTATTCGATCAGCTCCAGGGTGCGAAGCTTTTTTCGAAGATTGATTTGCGTTCGGGTTATCATCAGTTGCGGGTTCGGGATGATGACATTCCGAAGACTGCTTTTCGTACACGCTATGGGCATTATAAGTTTTTGGTTATGTCGTTCGGACTCACCAATGCGCCAGCAGCGTTCATGGATCTGATGAACCGGATTTTCAGGCCGTTCCTCGACCAGTTCATTATCGTGTTTATTGATGACATACTGGTTTACTCTAGGAGTCGAGAGGAGCATGAGCAGCACTTGGGGATTACTTTGCAGATATTGAGAGAGCACCAGCTGTATGCTAAATTCTCAAAGTGCGCATTTTGGCTTGATAGAGTGGACTTCCTGGGTCATGTGGTGACTAGTGATGGTATTCTTGTGGACCCGAGGAAGATCGAGGCTGTACAGCTTTGGCCCAGACCTGTATCGGTGACTGAGGTCCGCAGCTTTTTGGGCTTAGCTGGTTATTATCGCCGTTTTGTGCAGGATTTTTCGAGTATCGCTGCACCGCTGACTGGACTGACCCGGAAGGGGGTTCCTTTTCTCTGGACTGATGCGTGCGAGCAGAGTTTTCAGCAGTTGAAGACTCGGTTGACGACAGCACCAGTTCTTTCTTTACCTTCTGGATCGGGAGGCTACGTCGTGTTTTGTGATGCTTCTCGAGTGGGGCTCGGCTGTGTTTTGATGCAGCATGATAGGGTGATTGCATATGCTTCCAGGCAGTTGAAGAAGCACGAGCAGAATTACCCCACTCACGATCTTGAGATGGCAGCGATAGTCTTCGCGTTGAAGATCTGGAGACACTACTTGTATGGGGAGTCGTGTCAGATCTTCACGGATCACAAGAGTCTGAAGTACATTTTCCAGCAGCGAGATCTGAACCTGAGACAGTGCCGATGGATGGAGCTAGTAAAGGATTATGATTGTGAGATCCTTTATCACCCGGGCAGGGCGAATGTGGTAGCCGATGCTTTGAGTCGTAGGCCCGTGGGTAGCTTGTCCCAGCTGAGCGCCGTTCGGTGTCAGTCTTCTGCAGATTGACAGCTCTTGTGTGATAGTAGAGTGCAGTTCGAGTTCACCTCCACTGGGGGACAGTTTGCTCATGTCCGCGCCCGTCCACTACTTGTTGATCGTATCCGTGAGGCACAACCCAGTGATGCTCGTTTGTCTGAGATTCTTGAGCTTGTTCGACAGGGTACAGTTTCGGAGTTCATGATTGATGACCAGGGTGTGCTACGATGCGGGACTCGCTTGTGTGTACCAGATGTTGATGGGTTGAGACGCGAGATCCTAGAGCAGGCACATCAGTCGGCCTTTAGCGTTCATCCAGGTTCCACCAAGATGTACCGAGACTTGAGAGACTTCCACTGGTGGGAAGGGATGAAACGCGATATTTCGGACTTCGTTTTGAGGTGCCTGACTTGTCAAGGCTGAGCATCAGAGACCGGCTGGAGAGTTGCAGCCTTTACCCATTCCGGAGTGGAAATGGGAGCAGATTTCCATGGATTTCATTGTGGGTCTACCCAGGACCAGTAGAGGGTATGACTCCATTTGGGTTATTGTAGACCGGTTGACGAAAGCGGCTCACTTCCTTCCAGTGAAGACCACTTTCGGCTATGCTCAGTACGCTCAGCTTTATATAGATGGGATTGTGCGTTTGCACGGTGTTCCCACATGCATAGTATCCGACAGAGGTACCCAGTTTACTAGCCGTCTATGGCAGAAGCTTCAGGAAGCTTTGGGTACCAGATTGAGTTTTAGCACCGCTTTTCATCCGCAGACCGATGGTCAGACGGAGCGGACTATTCAGACTCTGGAGGATATGCTCCGTGCTTGTGTGCTTGATTTTGGGGGCAGTTGGGATCGTCACTTGCCGTTGATTGAGTTCTCCTACAATAACAGCTTTCAAGAGACTATTCAGATGGCACCTTTTGAGGCTTTATATGGTAGGAAGTGTCGATCGCCAGTCTGTTGGACCGAGCTTAGTGAGAGTTTGGTTTTGGGACCCCAGCTGGTTCAGGAGACTACGGAGAAGATCCAGCTGATTCAGGACAGGATGAGAGCAGCCCAGTGCAGGCAGAAGTCTTATGCCGACCGTCGTCGTCGCAGACTTGAGTTCACAGTGGGAGATCATGTATTCCTGAAGATTTCTCCGATGAAGGGCGTTATGCGATTTGGGAAGAGAGGGAAGCTCAGTCCCAGATTTGTAGGTCCTTTCGAGATCCTTGAGCGAGTAGGTTCCGTTGCTTATCGTTTAGCGCTCCCGCCTAGTTTTCCAGATGTTCACCCCGTTTTTCATGTGTCGATGCTTCGTAGATACCTTCATGATCCTTCTCATATGATTTAGCACGAGACCGTTCTGCTTGAGCGTGATCTTTCGTTCACCGAGCAACCGATAGTTATTTTGGATCGGCAGGTGAAGAAACTTCGGTCTAGGGACTTGCCTTCTGTAAAGGTTTTATGGCGTAGTCCGACTGGTGAGGAAATCACTTGGGAGATCGAGAGCGAGATGCGGAAGAAATTCCCTTATCTTTTTGAAGGTACGTTTAGTATGAAATTTTAATTCGGGGACCGAATTTCTATAAGGGGGGAGATTGTAACGTTTTAGAAGTCGTTATGCGATTTTGGCCGTTTTAGGGTAAGTTTATCGGTATTTTCCGTTTTTACCCGACTGTGAACAAACGACCATATAGACTTGCCAGCACCTAGATTAGCAAAAATAAAGCTAGTGCGCGAGCTTTGGAAGTATATGGGACGTTTTGGTTCAATTTGTTTTTTTCCCAATTTTTAATATTATTTTAATGCGGTATTCAAATTTTGGGAAAATTTCTTCAAGCGATCTTTTCTTTAAACTAATTGAGTTAAGTAAATCCTTCTCACTTCACCTTAGGATTAATGTGTGGACTAGAATAATCTAGGGTTTTAAAAGAAAAGATAATGAAAAGAGATAAAGTAGATGCATGCATGTGTGTGTATGTGTGCAAGGCTTTAATGTTGCATTTATGAGGGAAATTGCTAGGAAAGCCTCACTAATCCACCTCCTCACTCACTTGGCCGAAATCCCTCTCCCTCTACTGCACTTAATCAATTATTTCTCATATTTTATCAATCCAAACTCACAAAACCCTCAAAAATCCATAAACATATCACAAAATACCTTAAGCTTGGGATTTCTTGATCTTGATCACTTGGAGATAGGGAAAGCTTGGAACTTGAGAGCAAAGTTGTTAGGTATATTCCCTTTACTGTTAAATTAGAGTTTTTGTGTGGTTTTGATCGTTAATTGTTGCGTAGAACGTAGTTTATATCGATTGAGGCGATATCGGGTTTTTAGTGTCTTTTTAGAGTTATTAGTATCTGCTGTGACCTGGGAGATTTGGTGACTGAATCAACAACTTCAGAGAGATGTGCAGGATGACCTGAGACACCACCCAGGAGACGGGGGCCACCCCGCCGGTTTGGACCGGCGAGCCCTAAGGAGAGGGCCGGCGACGCCGGCCGACTTGGTGAGGGTTGGGGTGGGGCTTCTGTGGGTAGTGTCTGCTGTTGTTTTGGTTAGTTTGGTATTGTTGATTTTGTTAGTAAATGCAGTATGCAAAATCTGGGATCGAATACCTGTAATCTAGTGTTTTTGAGTCCGCGTGATACGTGTTGCGACACGAGTCGTGTGTCGTGCTGCGACGTACTCAGTTTGGACTTGAGGTATCGTTGCGCGTGGTTGCACTAGACGTGTACTCGTGTGTTGGTTTAGTGCGTTGCAGCGTTTTAAATTACGTAGTTTTACGTTATTGTGATTGCTTCTAAGATATTCGCATTATTTCTTGTGTTTGTGATATTATAGCGTCGCAAGCGGGGACTTCAGACGCTGCGAACAAAGGGAAGCAGGTGGTCGGATTTTCATAGCTGGAGACCACAGGGTGAGTAGATTTAACATCTATGGGGAATCGCCCGTATGGTGCTACGCGTCGGGGCTAGATATGATATAATATTAGCCGTATGCTTATTTGCTTATATAGAGATATTGCATGATTCACATTGCATATAGTTACTTGTAGTGCATGATACTATACCTGTTGTACACTGCACTATTATCGACAGTCCATGTTGCACGAGCACCAATGATATGCTACACACACACTGTTGATAATTGACATGATAAGCACAACACAAATGCTCATTTATATACCTTTCTATTGGTTAGCGACATTAAACAGTTATACTTGTGCGATAGTGCATATTACATAGAACATACCTGTATACCTACATGCTCATATATATGCCATGCTAGATTACTCGTTCGCACATATACCTTGCTATTGTTATATGATTAGTTGTTATAGCATATATATCGGTGGTATGGGACGCCGTATATATATGTATTCTGGATTTGGATTTATATGATTAGTTGTTATAGAATATATATCGGTGGTATGGGACGCCGTATATATATGTATTCTGGATTTGGATTTATATGATTAGTTGTTATAGCATATATATCGGTGGTATGGGACGCCGTATATATATGTATTCTGGATTTGGATTTATATGATTAGTTGTTATAGCATATATATCGGTGGTATGGGACGCCGTATATATATGTATTCTGGAATGGGATTTTTGGAAACCGGGAGATGCATTTAATGAATTGATGCATGGTTTGGCAAATATTTCCGTGATATGCTCATATTGATGCTTTATGTTGCATATGCTACTTTATATGGATTTACGCATTTGAGATATGCTTTCATGCGATATGGGAAACTAGAGTGTCGATGTTGGGCACTTACTTTCCGAGAGATATATGGAGTTTTGACAGACCGATACGTGGAATACAAGTGTCGAGGTGGGATACTTGGGTTCGAGGAACGTATGGATATCAGGAAGACCGATGCGTGGAAATACAAGTGTCGAGATGGGATACTTGGGTTTCGAGGAACGTATGGATACGGGTATTTACGTACCAATGATAGGCACTGGTTTTCATGATGTTTTCGAGTGTCGATGTTTGACACTCAGGTTTTCATGAGACGTACAGGATTTGAGGGCCGATCTGAGGGCCGATCAGAGTATTTTGGGAATTGGTGTGTTATTGAGTTACACCGTGTTTTCCATACTTATGATTTGAGCATGAGTTTATTTACTATTCCGCACTCGGTATACAGTTGATATGCATAGGATACATGTAGATATAGTACCCTAGCGGTATACCTTGAACATGATAGTTGTATATTCATATTGTCATACTCATGCTACCAGTTCACATGTTATTGATCATTGCTGTTAGTGCATACTTGCGATTTTCAGTATGATGTTAATTACTATTCACGAGTTGGCAACTCACCCCCGTTGTGCCACAGTTTTTGCAGGACTTACCCTCTGAGTAGTCGCGGCAGGGCAGCTTATCATCACTACTTTTGTGGATACCGCTACCTTGGCAGTGAGGCCGTTGCATTATAGGTGGGTTTGCGGTTATCCGTTGTACATTGTATATCTTTTTGTTGGATCTAGTATTCTCCATCTACCCCTGTTGTATATGACTTAGAGACGACTTGTGAGATATCAGTGTTGTATATTATTGGTTTTGGAAACCGTGCTCGTAGAAGCAGGTTATTTTGGAAATGTTTACTTCCTTTATAGTCGTTCTCTTGATATTTCTTCGCTTTGGCGTCGTATACTTGTTGTGGTGATTGTCTCCGCCGGTGGGCTTGATTTTTCTCCCACTTGGGATGTTTTATATATTATCTGTGTTGTAACCGTTTTCGGGGCTAGTTTTACAAAGGAGGTGCTGCCGAATTTTTCATGAAAGAAAACTAGAGTTAGAGATTTTAAATGGCGACTTCTAATATTTTTAAAACTATGTTTCTCCGTTGATCCAGTTTTGGGTGGTTTAGATTTCTGGGTTTTCGGCTTACTTAAGTTACGTACGCCTGTAGACGTTACGTAGTTTAAGTGCCGGTTACGGGCCGAATTGCGGGTCGTGACAAACTTAGCTAGTCTGGTCGCATTGATATGACTAAGTCTACAATACCACAGAAGGCTTCGTTCATTTCTGAACTTTTCCTCTTGTGTGTGTTCTGTATATTTAGAACCGTATTTTGATTTAGAACGTATATACCGTTACACAATATACCAAACCCAATCAACACTTGATTTAGGAAAATGTTCATAACATTTTTCTCTAATGCAAAATTATTTTCTTCTTTACCTAATAAAGAAATGGATATTATATTGCACATCATCGACGGTACATAATAACAGTCATTCAAAATCAATGTATTACCATTTGGCAATACTGGGTGATATTCGCCGACAGCTTCGGCAGCAACAATTGCTCCGTTCCCTACTCCGAGAGACATATCACCCTATCTCAGTTCTTTACTTTTCTTTAACCCTGATAACAAATTACAAATATGGTATCATGATCCGGTATCCAATACCCAGGACGTAGAGCAAATTGAAACAGTTCTCAATAACTAACACACCCGAAGAAGATGCATCAGAATTCTCTTTTTTCATTCGGGTTGCGTTGGAATCCTTACATTCCACTATCCCTTGCCCAGACTTATGACAGTTTTCATAAGATAGAGTGGAACCAATGTTCCCCGGCCTAATATAATAAGCGGGTTCGGTCAATACATTCATGTTATTATCTTGATTAAGGCGTGACATGGTCGCTACCAGGAGAGAGATAGAAGAAAACAGTTTGGCGTGCGCTCTTGCAAGATTAGACTGGTTATTATCTTATCTAATCAGGATGGCTCCCACTGTTTTTATCAAATCTTCCTTCAAACCCTAAAACATAAGATTAGCTGGGATTAATTACACCCTGCAAGTTCACTAATCGGTCAGCCAGGCAGGTGTTGGTACTCCGAGGAAGTCTCATCGTGCTTTCGCATGGAACAAATTAAATAATCTCGTTTCCGCAGGGGCATAACCCCATTAACACTTTTCTTAGACACCTACTGGATTAGCTAAATGTAAAGTGGAAAACTCTCTCAGGAGTAACACTTACTCGCAGTGGGTATCGGGATCCAACTATCATAAAAAAAGGTATGCAATCTCATTGCAAATTTCAACACTTGAAATTCCTGATATCGTTTTTACCCCATACGGTTTATGACCTTGATAAGGTCAATAAACCATAACAGCAAATCAAGTTCAACTTGTCATTTCGTGATTGAATTAAACCAACCCGCATGACTCTTGACAAGGTCAACAAGGCCGTACGACTACCCTAATCCAATCGCATCAACATGCGGCAGATAATCACTAATCAGCTACCGAACACTATGTCTTGACAAGGTCAACAAACACAGCACGAATACTAAATAGTACTTATCTGAAATGACGGAAGGCTATGACTGGTTTTGAAGAAAACCTTTAGCGTAATGAACTTGATATCGTTGTATAATCTAGTGATTTGAAAATGAGTGGTTTAAGCTCCGCTTTAAAATCGAGTAGTTTTCAAAACAAACCGAGTGGGTTGTAGCATATGCTAGTTTTGCTAAAGAGGTCATTCTCGGTGAAAAGATCTAGGCTATTTCCTTATCGAATGAGGTGCTGGATATTCATAATGGAATACCGCTATGCAAAGCAAGAACTAGAGCTATCTTTTTAAAAAATTTGATTCTACAATATCTTTTAGATTTCTTTTCTTTTCATTAATCTTATTAATGATGTCCCATCATTTATATTTCCTAAACATCACAGAAGAAACGAAAATAAAACACACATATATGCCATCCGTATTCGCCACAGGGACCCAGGTCTTCACTGTAAGGTTACTTAACTTACGGCAGGGCGGGATCAGGACTAGCGAGGATGCAAAACATATAAAGTGTTTACTAGTATATCATATATATAAGTAGCATTCATCTTACGCAGTTATATGATCATATCACATCACAGAAAAAGAGAAAGAAGATATATGAAATATAGGATATACTAGGAGGTCTGTGTTTTAGATTAAGCCAGTAATGAAAAACACGAATTCCATGGTCGTGATGAATAGCCAAGCCCACACCTCTAGATCCCTACGAGAGCAGCAAGAAACCCTAACAATTCTAGAGTTAAGCGACCGGTCTCAACTCCTCAAGATGGCCTCCCACTGGACCCTAGAACCCGGTTACTTGTGCTCCCTGCCTTGGGTCTATTCTAATGCGGAAAATTAAATAATATACATGAAATGGAGATAACAATCTCAACTCGGAAGTGTCCTAATAAAAGAATATTACATACAAATATTTACATGAATGAAAATTGAAAAACTCTTATCTCACGTAAAACCCCCGGCTATTCAATTACGACGATCTAATATAACATTTTAATAGCAACACAATAACATCATATGTTATCAACATAAGTAAATATGCGTATCTCTAATATCGTTGATGTATAGCAATGAGATCAGGGATACTGCCATATATTACACTTACGGTCGCAGAAAAGAAATGAAAACTATAATAATTAGAATCCGCGTCATTCTTTAGACATCATAAATCCGGATTATCACATATTCTGAATTTCATGCCTAACCCTATAAACTTTGCATTTAAGTCTCGAATTGAAAACACTTTTCAAAAATAATTCGGGCAATTCAACAAGATTCCTGATTAATGATCGAATACTCGTTGGGAAGTTTAGTAGATGGTCTCACCCCCAAAGCCATCAACGAATTGCACTTGGGAGGAACACCGTGGCCACAAGCACACGAGTGGATGCTTTTGGCCATGGGGTTCTCCTATAGTCCCCTGGTCAGGGTTATAGGGCATGGCTGTCTACTAGTATCTCCCGGCGACTATTTGCGTACGATATGAGATTGCGACGAAGTTTCGATCCAAATCCAAACTCTGTGGCAATCCATCATTTGAGACTAAAATGCGAGATTTACATATCGTTAACTAGTTTTCACAAAACTAATCAATGTGGATTCCAAAAATTGTATCACATATTCAAAACTATCTAGACGATGTTAAACAGTTCGATCGATATTTCAAATACCACCAATTCACTGAGGCCTCAACAACTTGAGTCTCATTAAAAATTTCCAGAAAACCAAAAATGTCAACATAAAGCAGGAAGAACGAGCCCCTAACACATCAAGTTGGCGGCGGAACCGCGACCAAGACTGGGTCTTAGGGGCTGTTCCGCGGCCACATAGATGAATTATATGCTCATTTTTCTTCTGCCTCTATAGTATTACCTGCATGATTTTCTGAATATTTTTAATTTTGAAAATATCAACGTTCGAAAAATGGACAGAAACTAGCCGAAATCGGGTTTTGAAACGTCAATCGAAAACTTTAACGTCGTCTAGACTTCGCCTGAGTCTCTAGCTTGGCTCTGATACCCTGAAAGTATGTCTTAGCACCTCAACTAGGTTTATTCAAGTATGCAATTTTAAAAAATCTAGAGTGCCAAGTATACTAACCTAGAATTGAACTAGAGAATTAGGGTTTTATAGTAAGCAAGCAAGGTCTAAACTAAGTAAAGAGGGTTTACAATCTTTGTAGACCGGTCCTTCACTTCTGAAACTCCAAGTAGCAGTCTCTAGAACTCTTCTTTGACTCCACTTGAAGAAAAGATCGAGCTTGCTTGTTTTCTTCGATGCCGAAGATGATCCACCTTGAAGTCTCTCTTACTCAAGCTCACTCTTCATTAATTAAGGTATTAGTGAAGCAAACAACCTAACTAATGGGCTAGAGTAGTGTAGGTTGATGAAGTAGGAGATTTGCTCACTTAAAGTAATTTTCTCTTTTCTTTTCTCAACTCAAAAAAAACCCTAGAGAAGAGAATGAAGAAGAAGATGATGAAGAACTTGGATGATGAGAATGAGAGGTTAAATGAACCATGAGGATAAGGATGAAAAGAATGATAAATATCTAATGAATAAAATAAGAAAAATGAGATAAGTCATGGCTTCTACATGCTTCTCCAAGCATCTAAGCAATAACTCATTCTTATTTTCTTTAATTCACTTATATTTATCATTATCTTCACTCCTATGTAATTCTCACATCCCCTAGTTCTATGTATCATCAAAAGTATGATACAATATTGCATATATATATATATATATATATATATATATATATATATAAAGAAAATAAAATCTTTAGTGAACTAAATATTAGTTTATATATATATATTAAATTATTAAATCAACACTTGATTCAATAATCTGGTTATATCATATATAACCGACTAATATCATATATTTATATGTATATCAAAATATTAAATCAACACTTGATTCATTTATCCGGTTATATCACATATAACCGGCTAATATTTAATATTAGATATTAAATCAACACTTGATTCAATAATCCGGTCATATCATATATAACCGGCCAATATCAAATATATATTAACATATACATATATAAATCAAATCATTGAATCAACACTTGATTCAATAATCCGGTTATATCACATATAACCTAACTGATATCAAATATCGCTAGATTAAAATATGGTATCATATACTCATATTTAATCTAGCTCCCGCACATATCTCCATATGTGCCCTACTTCATTTTGCTTGGGCTAGGAAATCTCTGTGTGGGACTCTAAAGATTCATCAATACACTAGCAGTAGGTAATGATCACATCACACACACACAAGCCATCAGCGTTACTAGCTGGACGTAACGGCTACCCAGGTATTGAACGAATAGAAGATCAACAAGCAAACTTGTCCAAACTCTCGTAGAGCCTATAAGAACCACTTACCGTACAGTCCGATGTCTTCGTCTGATATGTCATATATCGAGTCTAGGGGTGGAATCGTCAGACCCTATTAACTTGATAAGTCATGACGATGTGTGGCGTATAACCTTTTAAGAAACTACTGATAACACTTACCAGTAAATCTCAACAGCCCTAGCCAGGGACTTGTTGTTATAGCCAATTGAGCATAGCGCAACATCAACTCCCAATACCGGGAGAGATGAAACCCCTCCTATCGCTCATTGCCTCCATGTGACTTGGGACTGTACCCAAAATCTACCTGTTTGCACAACTCCTTTGAGCCGTGGTTGGGAGGAAATCAAAGCACGGTAAGAACCACACAAGACACTATGACGATCTCGGGTCTACAGACTAACATGTACAAGTGTCACCAGAGAACTGCTATTTGACGATAGGTATGGTACCATCTAGGAGTTCTCGACGAGTCATGTTCGGTGTACCCATTCTCCAATGAGCACCTGTGTACACTCTTTGATGTCAAACACCAATAGCTGTGGGATCAACCATCGCCCCATACAGGGTCAAGTAACATACACACTAGTCTACTCTGGAATATCGATGATATTTCCTCGACTAGGAACTGTTAAAGGATGTGCTTGTGGACTACACAAGCCCTACTAGTATGGTCTGTATCATAGTCCTGGTGGTCAAGCCTACATCCTAAGGTCTTTATCAACAAGTATCAGAACGACGGTATACTAAAATAAGTGTACATGTTAAGATAAAGAGCAACCGGATAGCACACTATCATGTCGAGGAAGAAAGTCCTTGTTCACCGCCGAAAGACAGAGACGAACCGGGATGGATCGTCTTGCCTGAATTTAGGAGCAGATGCTATTTAGATTTATTCGTCCACCTCTCCGAAAATGCCAAGTTGATTTATGGCACGGTATATCGGAGGTTTGGACGGATGTGGCCGTTGTAGCGTGACTTCGTCAGATTTGTCCTCGTTTTGCCAGGGGGTTTTGATTGTGGGGACGCTCTTCCCTACAGGCGCAAGCCCCTGCAGTTAATTATGTTACCGCATCGCGATAACCACTTTCTCCTGCTCCGGAAGTTCACTTCGTGTCATATGTGTTTTTTGTTTGTTTTGGTTGCACGTGGATTGTATACGGAGACTAATTTATGTTGTCGTATGTAGGGCGTGGAGTAGTCCAAATCCGTATATCTTAGATTTAGGGTTTTTATTTAAGGACCGTTAGTCTATGTTGGGATTAAGATCGACTTAAACGTATGTGAGCATTTGGGGGCTCGGTTGTTTTTTCGTTAAGGATACGTTAGTCCAATTTGAGACTAATGTCTACTTAACAAGGTTTTAGGATCATTTTTGTTTCAGATCCAACAAAAGAGCATTTGGGCTCTGTTGTTTTAGTTTGAGGACGTTTCGGTCCGTTATTGCAATTTTGGAGGCGAAATTTTAGTTTGAGAACATCTTGGTCTGTTGATCACCATTTTGGAGGTGAGATTTTAGTTTAAGGACGTCTCGGTCCGTTGATCACCGTTTGGGGGTGAGATTTTAGTTTAAGGACGTCTTGATCCGTTGATCACCATTTGGGGGTGAGATTTTACTTGAAGGACGTTACGGTCTGTTGATCACTGTTTGGGGGTGAGATTTTAGTTTAAGGACGTCTCGGCCCGTTGTTGCCATATTAGAGGCAATGGTTAGTTTAAGGACATTTCGGTCCATTGTTAGTTTAGGGACATCTCGGTCCATTGTTCATCTTGCGTGCATGTGTATTTGTTACGTGATGGGATGAGAAACGATGATATGGGATGCATCCAGTTTGGAATGTGGTTTGATTTGGGATGTGCACGTCAGTTTAGAAAGTGCACCAAAAAGCAGTTGGTTGTCGGGACTCACCACCTCTCTGAAGACGTTGAGGAATTACAACGACATGTATCAGAGGTGTAGAAAGATGTACCCTTGAACCAATTCCCGTAATTAGGGTAAAATGGATTAATGGTAAACCCAGGAATTATTAGTCGTATTTTGAGACTAAGATTTCCTCAGGGGAATATGAGACGAATATTGTTTTGGGATATCATCAGTCGGAAGATCAATAGTCGTATTTGGGACTAAGATCAGTTTGAGTACATGGGCTCGGTTAATCTGAATTATGGAGTTTCTACTCTCAATGGTCCTAACGAGCCTGGGCTTGGTCCACTCAGTTTTCTTTTTATTTATTTTTTAAGAAAAAGAGTGTTAAACACTTGTTTGGGCTCAGTCCCTTCTTTTGTACAAAAAGTGCTGAGCACTTATGTAAGTTCTGACGCTCACACATAACCATGTGGGGTTTTCAGCCATGGGGATTTGCTTAATAAGTTTTAAACACTTTACCCTTTTTTGTCTTTATATGGAGTGCTAAGCACTCTTTATAGCGCCCACGTGCGAAGTACGTGAGGAGCTAGGCGCTAGGCGCTGCGTGATGAGTGTCAAGCACTTTTTACTTTGTGGCTCCCACATGAGAGACATATGGGGCGCTGGGCGCTGAGCGCCACTCACTAAGCACTCCTTTATTTTATAGCGCCCACGTGAGAGGCACGTGGGGTACGGGCGCTGAGCGCCAGTCACTGAGTGCTAAGTACTCCTTTATTTTGTAGCGCCCACGTGAGAGGCACGTGGGGCGCTGGGCGTTGAGCGCCAGTCACTGAGTGCTAAGCACTCCTGAGTTCTCTCTCTCTCTTTTTTGAATGATCCACAGGATCTTTATCTACTTTTGTTTACCTAAAATTTCTAAGAAAAGAGTTCTTCTTCCTCTAGAATTTAATTCTCTGTTCTTTTTGAAGCTTTCTCTTTTTTTTAAGCTTATAGGGTGTTTCTCCTTTTTAGACTTGAAGTCTTGAGTTCTTTATATAGTAGGGGCAGTTTATTGGTTAGCTCCGAAGAAATCTCTTATTACGAGATCCCAATGATTTGGGGATTTTACTCACCGTTGGATCTTTGATCCAAGGACTTCTGTTCTACAGAAAATATTTTCTTATTTTTTACAAGATTAGGGAAATATTTACCCATACAGAATTTATTCTGTAGATCGTTGATTCTTTAATCACCATTGGATTTTTAATCCAACGGTACCCTGTTTTACAGAGGGCAATCTTTCTTGTTTAGAAAGATTTGAGGAATATTTCCTCTAAACAGAATTTAATTCTGCATCCTGATGATTTATCGTCTCCGTTGGATCTTTGATTCAATGGCTCTATTTAACAGAGAGTAGAATTTAATTCTACCGGGCGTCGCTGCTCACGTGTTGTGCACGTGGAAGCTACTTATGATTTTTGTGTGCTTTGCACATTGGCGCTCACGTGAGAAGCACGTGTGGCGCCAATATAAGAGTTTTTAACTCTGGCGCTGGCGCCCTCATGGAAGGCACGTAAGGTGCTGCCTCTTGAATTTTGAACAGAGCTTTACTCTTTTATTGGAGGAAACGAATGCCCCCCTCCATTGCGCTCACGTGGCTCACACGTGAGTGCAGTGGTGGCAACTTTTCCACCGTTTGATTTTCTTGGAATTTGAACCGTCTTCCTGTGCCTATAAGTAGGGCTTTTGACCCTTGAGATGACTGCTGTTCATCTTCCCTAATCTTCTTTTTTCTCTGAGAACTTAATTCTCTTTCCAGAGCTCAGATCTCTATCCAAGAAAACTCTTTTAGTGTCAAAATTCCTTCAAAATTTGTTAAGAATTATGACCAAGTCCTAATATCTAAGGAATCTCTTCATGTTTTAGGGCTTAAACCCGTTAACAGAGCTTTGCTCTTCTTTTATAGTGATTAGATCGTAGATCTTAAAAAAATGTTTTAGGGTTTCTTAACCCGTTAATCAGAGCTTTGCTATTCTTTTATAAAGATCTCTTAGAGTTATAAGATTTTTCTTGCAGATCTTGAAGATCTTAGAATTTATCTTTGCTTTTGAAGGTTCTGGGATGCTATCATATTGTTCTACAGAGCTTGGCTCTGAAATTTTTTTGGGGAATTTTATTCCCTTCTTGATTTTCTTAACAGATTTGAAATCTGTTTGCAGAACACAGTTCTCGAGGGAGTTTAACTCCCGAGTCCAATGATGTTTTCTCATTAAATGAGAATCCTTTTGGATTTTATTCTTAATGAGTGACTGCCCCATCATTGATGGGGCGTTACCTTAATTTTGTTGTGCCCCTTGTCCCTTTCTTTTGAACTGCGTTGCAGTACAATTTTTAAGTACCAAATAGTGTTAGAGTCCTGAACATAGTGTCGATAACTAACCCTTCTCCTTTTGTACAGGTACTATGGCTTTCAATTCCTCCTATCCTTTCATACGTTCAGATAGCGCTTTTGCCGATGCGCCCGTGGATCGGGAAGTCTTTGCGCTTATTAAGGATCATGACCCAGAGCAAAAATCTCTTCACCTATGAGGGTTATGGTATAGTCAGATTATCCGGGGTCGGCGCAGTTTTTCTTGTGCAGCGCATTCGGATCCGATCCCAGCTATTCATTATGCTAACCCACCTCAAGTGACTTACGTCGTAGAAGAGGTCAACTGGACCTCGGAAGGTCATCTTCAGCCTTCCATGGCATCGATACCCGTACAGCCACCAATGTCCTTGGACATTTTGAGGCGACGCATATGCCAAGGCGAGTCGCGCCATTGGGGGCAAGTTTATATGATAAGATTGACTCCTCATCATTCAGCCGGCTACCTACAGTGGGCTCGGTATATCCTGTCAGCCAAGAAGTCGCTGCTGAAGCTTGGGTTGTATCCCGCAATCTACGCATCCCATTTTCACTATCCCGTGCTTCATGTATGGCGGGTCAAGGCTTTTCTAGAACAATGGAACATCCTCACCCACACATTTATTTTATCGGACCGGAAGGTCTCGATTTCCTTGGAGGAGTTTGCAGAGATTTTCGGCTTACCTGTCAGAGGGGAACATTACGAGGAGATACTTCTCCCCGATGAGTATATCTTTGCCACCAAATCAGTGGTGATGGGCCTCACTTCAGAGAATGCCATTCAACACCGATTCCCGAGCCTAATCAAGGTGTTGAACATGTAAGAAAGTTTGTTCTTGGAGTCTTGAGGGCACGAAGTCAGCTTCGTAGATTTCATCGTCCGCTTTCTTCGCCCAGATGTCTTGTCGAAACAAGCTGCGAAATTCGCCAAACATGAAGACCTATTCGGGTTTGGTTTGGATAACTTTCTAACGGCGGAGGCGGATTTAAAGAATTTCTTCATTGTAGACACTTCGGTCGTCCCTTTTGCAGAGATCGCTTCCTTAGACGTTGACGAAGAAACGTTCTTTCTGGGATTCATTGGCCTTTGGTTGAGTTAGTTTGCTCTTCCGACGCACCGCCGCTATATGAGGTCGTCTGTCTTTTATCCGGCCCATCGCATTGTCGCGGGGACGCGTGTGACCGTTGGGATCGCAGGGCTGGCTCATCTATATCATGGCCTGAGATTAGCGGCTGACACTACTCAGCCAGGGGTAAAGCCCGTGTATCTCCCATTGTACTACTTCACGTCATGGATCGAGATGCACGTGTTGGGTGCCTTCAGTGTTTAAAAACGACCCCGCTTCTATGACAGCTACAACTACCCCCGGGTCATGTATCTGGTTGACGCTTCTGCGTCAGATCCGTCGTAGCGAGAGGCTTGGCGACTGCTCCTTCACCCGTGCATGGTCGGGGACAGTATGACCTTTGTCAATAGAGTCTTGACTATCGGCAAAGAATCTACTAAGGTGGTGCAACCGTTGCATGACACTTTCAAAGATGAGGCTTCCATGTTGAGGGCTCGGGAGGCTATGCACCTATATTCTATCAGGCGTATTTAGACAAAACGCCTCGGTGCTGTATATGAGGTACAACGCGCACCGCTTCGCTCAACAGTCGGGCTATAATCAGGGCATCCCTCTTGAGGCGTTCTTGGTCGAACCAGTTGCTACAGAGGAGGGTATTCGCAGTGAAACGCGTCATTTATGCGATTAAATACGGGGTCTCATTTCCTTGTCAGCGAACCGAGCTATGTGCCGAAATCTTCGAACGCTTACATGGTATGGTACCAGCATGCGACCGTTGCTGTTGTCAGGGAGGAGGGGCAGCTACTACTCGACCATAAGGATGCCCTCCCAGCCGATAATCCAGCGGTCCCTTTGAAGCGACGAGCAGCTGTTCGCCCTTCTTTAAAAGAAATCACTACGACTATAGTCCCACGAGCTTTTCCTGATAAGCTTCGCCCGGATGTTCCTGCGACTGCGGTAGCTATGGCATCCCCAGAATCAGGCATTGGTTCGGAGATCGGGACCCGCCATCCGAAGATGCCTGTCAAGAAAAAGCTTTTATAGTCGGTTGTCGGTGTCCGTTCCCAGAAGAAGAAGAAATCTCTATTCTCTGCTGATGTGGTATTCAGCCAGGAGCCCCATACTCCCTATAGTGAGGGCTTGTGTGAATATGGTACCAATGAGGGTTTGTTTGACACGCCTACAACCGATACTGGTCTTTAGGCTGCCATCGTAGCTTCCAAGCGACTGGCTCGCGAGGAAGCAGTGTTAGTCTCTATTGCGGAGTCAGGTATACTTCATTTACATTCTTTTGCATCCATCCCTTCTTCCCTTATTATGATTTATTAACGCTCTCTTCTTCAACAAGTATTTCTGCCGAAGAGACTCTTGCGGCTTCCCTCAGGATGTTCGAGGAGGAAGAGAGACTTTGCGCTTCTTTGGGCCTTTGGTATAATTCATTTCATTACACCCTTACTCTTTTTATTCACGATCTGACCCTTTTCTTCGCCTTATTGCAGGAACTACGAAAACATAAGTTGTTTCAAGTGTAGTGCTAATCCCAAGCGGTGATGCAGAAAAGCTTCCAGAGCCACCGATCACAGCCGTGGCCCTCCCAAGGCCACCACAGGAGGCGTTGCTGAAGCAGCCGATGATTGATGCCATAGCGGATCCGGAGGCTGAACTCGATTTGGACAACGACGTCCCCCTGTTAGAAGTATTAAGGAGGTCGGTTCACATGGTCCAGGCCGATAGGAAGTGTAGAAAGCACGCCGCGAGGGAACACGAAACAGTCTTAGCCGCGGGTGTAGGTTCGAGCAATGTCTTATCTTCTAACATCCCATGGTGGAGGCTCCTTCCGCTCTGTCTACCGCCCATAGACAGCTTGCGCGTGCAGCTCGGGAGGAAACTAAACAGTTACTTCAAGGAAACGTAATGCCCAGTCCCTTATTAGAACTTAGTCCTCGAATCATGACATACGCATTTTCTTTTAAGCAGGTACGAGTCCTGATGGTGGCATGGCAAGTGAGACATCGATGATTACAAAGCCCGAAGTGGCCACTCTTTCTTAGGAATCTAGGACCGTAGAGACTGCTTCTTTTTCTCCTTATGACTCCTTGGTATCGGTGGGTGTCGCAAGCATTACGACGGCCCTCGTCGAGTAAGGGGATGAAGCTATGGGTGCGGAATCTACTCCCCCGAGGGAAAATGAGGAAGTCATTACACTTGGTAATGCTTTCGGCACTGTTTCGGTCTCTGACCTATCAGGTACCCCTTGGGTTATTATCTTTGAGTTTTTAATCCTGTTAATCCCCTCTAATGATATTTCATTTTTCTTGAGCATAGGCGCGGTAAACCCTGAAGCTGTGCCGGCTGAAGAATTATCGCCGGCCGCTACATTGACGGTCACGGTTCCTTCGTTTTCTTCTGTGCCTCCTTAAATTTTGGAAGGTAAGGGTTTCTCACTTAGTTGCTTTACTATGGATACAATTCTCTTTACATTAATTATATATTTTCGCGACTCTGCAGGAGTACTTTTCGACCACTTATACCAGGTGTTACACCGGCACTTTTCCTTTCAATCGGAAGTCGTTCCTGAAGGGTTACGCTAGCGCCCCGGCCAACATCCATGGCCAAATGCGGAACAAAAATTTTAATACGATCAAAAACTTGGCGCTAGAATAAACCAAAACTGGATCTTTACCATAAATCTAGCTAGCTAGTTAGGGTTCTATCTACTATGATAGAATGTATACCTAAAGAAAACGAGTCCTTCGGGTCTTTGATCCTCTTCTTAAGCTCCTCGATGGAAGTATGGATCGTGCTTGAACTTCGGCCTCCTTGTGTCAACGATGATCCACCCAAGAGCTCCAACCTTGAGCTAAACCTTTAACTTGAGGTAACTAGAATACTTAGCTTGCTAATCTAAGTAGACTAGAATGAGTAGATTGTGATTTTAGTGGCTTAGTCTCACAAGCCCTTGATTCTCAACACATGAGACATTAGGGTTTGAGAGAGGAATAAGGAGGGAACCATGAGAGAGAATGAGAGTAAAAAAAATGAAGAGAGCTCTCATATGAGGAAAAAGAATAATAAGTTTTATTAAGATAATTGTGATGGTTCATTTGATTTGACCATTATCATGTCACAATTAATGCTAAGCAAAATATCTTGTGCTCAACAAAAATATCTAAGTCAACAATGGTCAACAAGTCAAATGGTCAAACCAATTAACCATGACACAATTATCTCTAATAAATATTAGTAAACAATTTCCTCCATCTCATTATGATTTTAATCAAGTCAATGGTCAAACCCTAATGAGGTGTCTCCTTCTCCGTCCCTCTCAACCGTATATACATACCCGCATCCGTGTTCCGAGAAACACAAATACAATGAGACTAAACCAACCCAAAATCTAATACTAGGATCCGGCTTAAACCAAAGCCCACTAGTATCAACCGCTCGAACACCATACGCGCACAAGTACGCGTATGTGAACGAACCCTGTCGCAAAACCATACGACCTCTACATCGTTTCGCCCGAAGCTGGGAAACCTTCTGTGTGGGACTCTAAAGACTCGACAGTATTCTGGCAGTGGGTTTAACCATAAGCACGTCAGCGGCACTAGCTGTATGTAACGGCTACCCAGGTACCTGTCGAAAAGGAAAGCCGACGAGCAAACTCGTCCGAACTCCTACTGAGCCTATCCGTGACAATATCCATACAGTCCGGTCTCTTCGTCAAAGACTATCGCATACCGGGCCTAAGGGTGGTGAACGCCAGACCCTAATAACCTGATAAGTCGTGCCGATGTGGCTCAGGACCAATCCGGGAAACTAATGATCAACCTATCAGTAAATCCTAACTGCCTTGGCCAAGGTCTTATGGTCCTGACAATCGATCACTACGCGATATCAACTCCTAATACCGGGAAAGACGAATTCCCAACAATCGCTCACTGCCTCCATGTGGCTCGGGACTATACCCAACCAAACATGTTTATACGACTTAGTAGAGCCGTGGTAGGGTAGTGATCAAATCTCAGTGGGAACTCACACGAGACAAATGCCGATCCCGGGTCCAAAGACTAACCTGTACATATGTCACTTGAGAACTTCCATCTGACGATAGGTATAGTACCATCTGGAAGTTCTCGGCGAGTACGTCCAGTGTACTCACCCCCAGTGAGCACATGTATACGAACTTAGGTGTATCAGACCAATGGCTGCGGGACCAACCATCCCCCGACGGGGTTAGAAACGTATACACTAGTCTACTCTGGAGTATCAATGCCCAGTCTCGATACTCCCGCGACTAGGGACCATTTATGGATGTGCTTATGGACCACCCTGCTCCTACAAATATGATCGCCATCACAACGTAGGTAGTCAAGCAAGATCCTACGGGCTTTATCAACATGTAACCACAATATGTAATAACGAGTATGACATATGCCATGTTAAGATAAAGACAAACCATAATAGTATACTACCGTATTAAGTCTTTATCGATATGTGCAAGCTAGATATAACAACAATAGAAATAAATACACATATCCTGATAAAGACAAGTCAAATAATATACGATAAAACTGAACAAGATTATCCTGTACATACATATCCCTAGCATCCATATGTATACATATACAATACTGGCATCTAGGGCATATATATCCAACAATCTCCCACTTGCACTAAAGGCCAGTAATTGGCGTACTGAATACCCAACATCTGTACTAAGGCCAGCTGCTGGCGTACCGCATACCTAACATCTCAAAAAGTTGCTCGAACTGTGCTTGAGGGAGGGCCTTTGTAAATGGATCCGCCGAGTTCTCTTTCGTATCCACTCTCCGAACCTCGATCTCCTGGCGATCTACGTTCTCCCTGATCAGGTGATACCGCCTTAAGATGTGCCTGGATTTCTGATGGGACCGTGGTTCCTTCGCTAAAGCTATTGCCCCATTGTGATCTCAATACAAAGGTATTGGGTTAACAATGGACGGAACTACCTGAAGTTCACTAATGAACTTCTTCATCTAGACCGCCTCTTTTGCGGCATCACTTGCAGCAATGTATTCATCCTCCATCATCGAGTCTGCGACGGTATCCTGTTTAGAACTCCTCCAACACATCGCCCCTCCGTTGAGGGTGAACACAAAACCCGAAATAGACTTGCTGTCTTCCTTGTCACTCTGGAAGCTTGAATCGGTAAAGGACTCGACCCTAAGGTCTTCATTACCGTAAACCAGGAACATCTCCTTAGTCCTTCTCAGGTACTTGAGAATATTCTTTACTGCTGTCCAGTGGTTCTCACCTGGGTCTGACTGATACGGCTCACCACGCTTAGCACGTAAGCTACATCTGGTCTTGTATATAGCATCGCATACATTATAGATCCTACCGCCAAAGCGTAGGGTATAGTGCTCATGCGAACCCTCTCCTCGTCATTCTTGGGAGACATCTCCTTGGAAAGGGTGATTCCATCCAATGCGGGTATATTACTGCGTTTGGAATCTTCCATACTAAATCTCTTTAGTATGATCTCTATGTATCTGGACTTCGAAAGTCCCAATAATCTCTTAGATCTATCCCTGTAGAACTTGATCCCCAGAATGTACGAGGCATCACCTAGGTCTTTCATGGAGAACCTTTGTGATAAGAATAGCTTGACCGATTGTAACATAGGAATGTCATTTCCTATCAAAAGAATGTCTTCCATGTACAAGACTAGGAATATGACAGTTCGTCCTACAATCTTCTTATAAATACAAGGCTCATCCTCGTTCTTGATGAAGTCAAATTCCTTGACTGTTTCATCAAAACAGATGTTCCAGCTCCGTGATGCCTGCATTAATCCATAAATGGATTTGAGAAACTTGCACACTTTCCCGCTGGTCCAACTGTCTACGAAACCTTCCGGCTGATCCATATAAACGCACTCTTCTAAACTTCTGTTTAGAAAAGCCGTTTTTTACGTCCATCTGCCAGATCTCATAGTCATGGAAGGCAGCAATGGCAAGCAGGATCCAAATGGATTTGAGCATAGCCACGAGAGAAAAGGTTTCATTATAGTCCACTCCTGGTCTTTGACGAAAACCTTTTGCAACAAGTCTAGCCTTATAGGTTTCCACCTGCCCATCTACACCAAACTTCTTCTTGTAGATCCATTTGGATCCAACGGGTTTTACCCCAGGTGGAGCAACGTCCAGGGTCCACACTTTATTGGCATACATGGACTCCATTTCAGATTGCATAGCATCTAGCCACTTATCATAGTCCCTACTGATAATGGCCTGCCTGAAACTAGTAGGATCATCTTCTTCCAAGATGCAATCCTCTCGATCCCCATCTATGAGAAAACCGTAGTATCTCTCGGGTGGATGAGAAATCCTACTAGATCTGCGGAGTTGCTGAGGTTTGTCGGGTATAACTGAATCTAGCGGTTCCACCAAATCCTCAGTTATAGTTTATGTCTCTGGAATTTCATCCAGTTCTACCGTGCTGCCACCAATACTTTTAACAATAAATTCTTTTTCCAAAAATGTGGCGTTCCTAGAAACAATAATCTTCTGTTCCTCTGCATGGTAGAATAGATACCCATTAGAATCTTTTGGGTATCCCATAAACTTACACAAAACTGACCGTGCTTCAAGTTTGTTTGGGTTCTGCTTTTTGACATAAGCTGGGTAACCCCAAATCTTAACACGTTTCAGATACAAAATTCGTATGGAGTCTTAGGCACAGATTTGGATGGAACTTGATTCAAAAAATGTGCTGCTGTTTAAAGTGCATATCCCTAGAATGAAAGAGGTAACTCAGCATTACTCATCATGGAGCGAACCATATCCAATAGGGTACGATTCCTCCGCTCCGATACACCGTTGTTCTGTGGTGTATACGGAGGAGTAAGTTGAGAGAGAATTCCATTCTCTTTTAAGTATTTTAGGAATTCCGTGCTTAAGTACTCCCCTCCTCTATCAGATCGGAGGATATTAATACTTTTTCTAGTCGGGTTCTCTACTTCATTTCTGAATTCTTTGAATTTCTCAAAAGTTTCAGATTTGTGTTTCATAAGATACACATATCCAAATCTAGAGAGATCGCCAGTGAATGTGATGAAATACGAGAACCCACCCCTTCCATGTATAGATATCGGACCACACACATCACTGTGTATGAACCCCAAGAGCTCCACTGCTCTTTCTCCATGTCCGGTGAATGGAGATTTGGTCATCTTTCTTTTGAGACAGGATTGACAAGTTTCATAACATGAAAATTCGAACGTCATAGATAACCCCTGATCTTTGCGACAGAGGTCCGTTAGGTTTTGTAGTACTAGGGTTTTTGTCCGTTGTACCATCGCGTTGGCTGATGCATTCCCCGATATGCAGTCTTTACGCTGCTGTTCGAGTAGCCCTGCGACTGTCGTGTCTCTGATCCCTTTGGGGGCTGGACAAGACATCTTCAAGTAATCTTTTTAGGCAGTTTGACCGTCGGAAGAGCAAGCGGTAGGAATTTTGCCATGTCCCTTTTTGCTTGTGGTTAAGCTCAGGTTTGGGAGCCCCGATGAGTCATAACCACTCCGCACTGGTGTGGGATGATCTCCGATAGTCTTTCAGGTTTTATTTGAGTTGCCATCAAGAACCTGAAGCTAGAAATTTGGCCTTCACTTTCTTTTGATTTGGCTATTTTAGATCCTTTATTGACATTGCGTCTGCTATAACGAGAAGAATGTTGGAGTAGTCTTTAGGTTGTTTTGTGAACCGTCAAGCCTTGGAGCTAGAAATTTTTCCATGGCTCCGCTTTGTTTTGACGCCGGAATCTTTGTTAACGATGCATCTGCATCCTGCTGGAGTTAGAAGGAACGTCATTGTTGATATTGCATCTGCTGTAACGAGAAGCATGTCGAGCTAGTCTTTAGGTTGTTTTGTGAACCGTCAAAACTTGGCTCTCCCTTTGACGGAGCCTGGTGGGAAAATATGGTTCCCTTTTCATTTGTGCCTATGGATTGTATACAGGGGTCGGTGTAGACTCACCTGCAGGGCAGAGGAAATTTTATTTTATTTTATTTCAGCGATGCTCTATCTTTTGAGCTTTTCATATCGCGAAAGTCGCGATTGCCCAATCATTTCGGCTATTTATCGCGGTGCTCAATTATTTCGACCATTTTTATATTTTTACTCGCTGCCTTTTATTGCGAGTTGCCCAAACATTTCGGTTATTTCATATGCATATATTTTTTGCTCACAGATGTTTATTACGAGTTGCCCCATTATTTCGGCTATTTCATATGCATATTTTTTGCTCGCTGATTTTTATTGCGAGTATGGAACTTAAGATCTGATACCAATCTTGTCATCAGCATCACTGCGACTGGAATATTGCTAGGAGCGAATCATCATTTGTTGTGAAAGGACTTGGAGTTTGACACCGATTTAGGCATCAGCATCGCTGCAACTGGGATATTGCTAGGAGCGAATCATTATTTGCCTTGAAAGGACTTGGAGTTTGACACCGATTTTAGGCATCAACATCGCTGCAACTGGGATATTGCTAGGAGCGGATCATCATTTGCCTTTGTCAATTTGAATAAATGTGGCTTAGCAAACAGTGTTAGGATCCTGCCGACTAAGACTTTTTGACTTTATGAGCCGTAAGGTTCTCATAAAGTTATTTCTCCCTGCGAGTTATGAGGATCTCGTAGGCATATTTTCTCCTTAAGAATCATGGGGATTTCTAAGTGTGTGTTCTCTTATAAGTCGCAAGAATCTTACAAGAGTATTTTCTCCTTATAAGTCAAGAGAACTTACAAGTTTCGTTCACCATATGAGGACATTCCTCATGATTGATGGAACTTGGTGAGGAAAACGTTTATTTAAGCCCGTGGATTGTATACAAGGGCCAGTATTGTATCGCCTGTAGGGCAACTTGGGAAATACGAGGGCTTAAGGATAGGTTCGGGTCCCTGTAACTTAAGACCTTGAATCCTATGATCCGTGAGGGTCTCATAAGGGGTGTTATCCTTACAAGTCGAGAGGATCTTGTAGGTGAAAATTTTACGAGATTGCGCCCATTCGGGTTTTCACAATGTCACGCCCCGCTTCCCAGAGTACGCAAGATTGGGCACGTGACATAGCCAACCATGCTACCTGTGGGTAGGAAGTATCCATCCACAGTCACATTACGGTTGTAAGGATATCAAGAACAAGATAATAAGCTAATCTAACACATGTCCAAATCCATAATAACAAGAATCAATAAACAATAAGTGTAGAAGCTAACGATCCAATACAATGAATAAACAGTACGTCCCATAATGCGGGCTCACATCTGGAAATGAAATGAAATAAATAAACTAAACCCTAAGGAACTCACAGTTCAGCCTGCTGGCTGAAGTACTCCTGCTCGGTCGTCGACAGTGGTACGGAATCTGGGCTATGCAAAACCCAGACGTCAGCGCGTCATGACATCAAGTATATAATGTAAACATGGTGATAAGCAATGCAAATATGAACATGAATAAAGCAGTACTAAGAAATAACAGAGCAGGGTAATATGCAATGGTGACTAAACTATCCTGTCAGGTTTCTACTCTATAGTCTTTGAAACCAATTGATGAATCGTCGATGTAACTCAATAGTATCCCGTGCGTGCCCGGGACCACGGTCAAAGCCCTCGGGGCTGAATCCGAGACGTGCCGCTAAGCAGTAAAAGGTAGTAGGATGGGCGAGTGATGTCAGCATCAACACTCCGGGGCTGGCCAAGCTCGTAAGACTGATCAGAACATGTATCGAACTGTTGAGTTACAAGTCGTTTTCACCTTTGATTTCCCCATACCCCCAAGCTATGTATGTCAGGTCAGGTATTCAGTAGTCAAGGACTAATGCCAACACAAAATCCGGTAAGAGTAGATCTGTCTGGATAGACAGCAGGGATGGTCGGGTATGTCGGCATTAGGCATGAGATCATGAAACAAGTCATGTCATGGTACAACGGGATGAGTCGGTATGTATGTATATGTCATGTGTAGCAGGGTCAGGCCAATATGTAGTGCAATCGAGTATGTGCTCACAACAGGTATACAATCAAATAATGAACAACAGCAGGAAACAATAAATAACCATATTATTCCATGTAAACACAGTGATGTTTTGTATTCTCTTATTAACAGGTTCACGCACCTTTGGGGTGCAATAGCCACAAGGTGAAGCAATATCCACAATCATAAAGTAATGAAGCTACATGAATTTACACTAAGTATAATAATTGTCTCGTGAATGATTTAACAACTAAAGCAGATATGATCCAATTGTTTTATTTAGTTGAAATATGGATTGATAGTGGGTCGATTAATTACGAGAACTATTATAACGATCCCATGTTAAAGATAACTGCAACTGTCAATTCTAACTTATAATATAATATTAATTACCATCATTAAGTTGTAGTATTATATAGTATGATATTCAACTGCATGGCAAGATTAGATCTCGTATGCTAGCATGTTAAAGCAAGTATTCAGATACTTGCCTCGACGGTTTCGCAAACCGGAAAGCACGGATGCAAAGTCGGCAGAAAACACGATATGGTTGCACGGGCCACGGATCGAGTCCCAACAGAGAACAACGGGATCACACGGACCAGGGTACTTCGCTGGAGTGTCGGGTTCAAAAGACGTCACGGTCGGATTCCGGCAAAAACATCGGCAACGAAGTTAGCAACAATGATAAACGTAATACGATCAGCGGGGGGGTTATTGCGCAAAAGGAAAGATGAGGAAGGCTTACCGGGAGACACCAGGGGTAACCCCGGCGGGCTCGACGGCGCTGGAACGCCGGCGAGGCAACGACGGCGGCTGCGAAGGCTTGAACGGCCTCGGGTCTGTTGGTGAGGGTGTTGCGACGAGTAGAGGAGGGTGGTGGTCGGCTCTGGTGGTCGAGGGGGAAAGGAGGTGGTCGGAGGTGGCGCGGTGACGTCGACGAGGGTCGACGGCGCGGTTCCCGGCGAACCCGGGGATGGTGCAGGGTCGGGCTCGGGTTTGCTGGTGGTCCGGCGAGGGGAGAGGGAAAGCGACGACGAGGTTGCGACGAGGAGGAGGAGAGGGAGTCGCGGGAGTCGTCGGCGACGGGAGGCGGCGTCGACGGCGGGAGTTGCGGTGGTTGGTGGCGTCGTCGGGGTTGGGTGCAGGCACGGGAAGCGGCGGAGGAAGGAGGTAGGTGGGTGCGGCTGGGCTCGCGGTGGCGAGGGCGGCGACGGCGAGGTCGCGGGGAGGTCGGCGGCACGGTTACGAGGTGGCTAGGGTTAGGGTTCGCTTGGGTGTTCTCATGGTGGGGAAGGAATAGAGGCGGCTGCATGGAGATATAAATAGAGGAGGGAGAGAGTTGTTAGAGGGAGAGAGAGAATGAGGGAAGAGAGAGAGAGAGATAGGGAAAGGAAAGCGGGGCCCACGAGGCTGATCACGAGCTCGTGATTGGCTGCCCAGCAAGAGGGAATTTTAAAGTAGAGATTTGGAAAGGATTTTAACTGTTAGGGATTTATATAAATGGTTTAAGATATTAAATTAAAATGGGCCTTTTTGGCGCGAAATGAAACATTTCCAAATCGCGCCCGGGTTGCGCCCAAATGTTCCAAATTCAAATTATAGGATTTTAAGCGGGTTCCAAATTTTGAAAAGAGGTGTTTAATGATTAAAATGCATGCCCCCAAGTCGGACACTTGCACGCGCGCGTAGTCGTCCAAACTTGCCCGTTTAGCCAAACGGGACAGAATCTCGACACGCGGACGCTACCACGCGACTAGTGGCGATGAGTAGGCCAACATGGATATTTTAAATTTCATTTTAGGGGTTAAAATTTGTTATGTGCCAAAATGACTTAACCGGTTAAAATTTAGCAAAAAGCACCAAACAATCAGGAAAAATTAGAATGAGCAATAAATAACCCTCAACTAGTAATATAAATAGTATTACTGGGCTCGGGTGTTACATCATACCCAACTACAAAAGAATTTCGTCCTCGAAATTCCAAGAATACAAGATAGCTAACTACTGGAAAAGGTGAGGGAATTTCTGCCGAATCTCGTCTTCTCGCTCCCAAGTGGATTCTCCATGCGATCGATTACCCCAAGAAACTAGCACAAGAGGGATAACCTTGTTCTTAAGAACCTTTTCTCTTCGATCCTTGATTTCAACTGGTCGCTCCTCAAAGGTTAGGTCCTCCCGTACGGTCAACTCTGAATGATCCAAGACATGAGTCTCATCACGAACATACCTCCGTAGTTGAGACACATGAAACACATCGTGAACTCCTGCTAATGACTGTGGTAACGCCAACCGGTACGATACCTCTCCAACACGCTCCAATATCTTGAAGGGTCCAACGAATCGAGGACTAAGCTTTCCCCGACTTCCAAAGCGAATCACCTCTCTAGTCGGTGATATCTTCAGGAATACCAAATCACCCACGGCGAACTCTAGAGGTCTTCTTGACGTGTCGGCCCAACTTTTCTGTCTGTCTTGAGCTGCCTTCATATGCTTCCTGATTGTATTCACCTTCCCGATTGTCTGTACCACCAAATCTGGTCCTAGTAACCTTCGTTCACCAACATCATCCCAACAAACCGGTGAACGGCACTTACGACCATACAACGCTTCAAACGGAGACATCTGAATAGTCGCTTGGAAGCTATTGTTGTACGAAAACTCCACCAGGTGTAGATGATCTTCCCATGAACCTTTGAAGTCTAACATGCAAGCCCTCAACATATCTTCAAGGGTCTGGATCGTTCTCTCCGATTGTCCATCAGTCTGAGGATGATAGGCTGTGCTAAACTTCAATCGAGTCCCCAAACTTTCTTGTAAACTCCTCCAAAAGTGCGACAAGAACCGAGTGTCCCGATCGGACACGATGCTTACCGGCACTCCATGCAATCTGACAATCTCCTGCATGTATCGCTCTGCCAAAGTCTCCGTCGATTGACCAACCCGAAAAGGAATAAAGTGAGCTGCCTTGGTCAACCGATCGACAATCACCCATACTGCATTGTTGCCCTTTGGACTCCACGGTAAAGCCGTCACGAAATCCATGGTTATATGTTCCCACTTCCACTGAGGAATCGGAAGTGGTTGCAACAAACCAGCAACCCTTTGGTGTTCAGCCTTGACTTGCTGACACACCAAGCACTTAGCCACGAAGCGAGCAATTTCCCGTTTCATACCTTCCCACCAGAAGTGCTGTCGAATGTCTCGGTACATCTTTGTCCCTCCTGGATGTACAGAGTAAGCTGAACTGTGTGCTTCCTTCATAAGCTCTTCACGCACATCTCCTTTTGGCACACACACACGGCTACCATATCTCAACGAACCGTCTTCATGGATCAGTAAGTCGGTTCGTAGTCCGGCTCCAACCTGCTCTCAAAACTTTTGCAGTCTAGGATCCTGCGATTGTGTCGCTTTAATCTTCTCAACTAAGGACGACTGTACTTGCAACTGCATCAACTGTCCTGTAGCATGTGGTAGCACAACCTCCAAGTTAAATCTCTGAAAATCCGCAATGATCTCCCTTTGTGCGGTCAATATCTGAATTGATGGTAACCGACTCAGCGCATCCGGCACGACGTTGACTTTTCCCGGATGGTACTTAAGATCAAGGTCATAGTCGGCCATCAGCTCCAACCATCTGCGTTGCCTCATGTTCAACTCCTTCTGAGTGAACACATATTTCAAACTCTTGTGATCCGTAAAGACTTCGATTCTCTCGCCCAAAAGGTAGTGTCTCCAAATCTTCAGGGCGAAGATCACGGATGCAAGCTCTAAGTCATGAGTCGGATAGTTCTTCTCATGAGTCTTCAGCTGTCTCGATGCGTAAGCGACGACTTTCCCATTCTACATCAAAACACATCCCAATCCCTTTCCGGATGCGTCGCTATGAATCACCAGTCCTCCCGAATCATCCGGTACGGTTAGGATAGGGGCGGTTATCAACTTCTGCTTCAACGTCTCGAAAGCCAATGCACATCCATCCGTCCAAACAAACGGTACCTCCTTACGCGAAGCTTGGTTAATGGCTCAGCTAAGCGAGCGAAGTTCTCCACAAATCTTCTGTAGTAACCGGCGAGTCCAAGAAAACTTCTTATCTCCGCAACATTCTTTGGAATAGGCCAATCTCGAACTGCTGTAATCTTCTCGGGATCAACGGCGACTCCATTACCCGACACAACATGCCCCAGAAACTTCACTTCTTCCAGCCAGAATTCGCACTTACTCATCTTCGCGAATAATTTCTCTTGTCTTAGCGTCTGCAATGCGATCCTTAAATGCTCAGCATGTTCCTCCGGACTCTTCGAGTACACCAGAATATTGTCAATGAATACCACGATAAACTGGTCCAAGAACGGTGAAAAGATCCTGTTCATTAAATCCATGAATATTGTCGGCGCATTAGTCACTCCGAAGGGCATCAATAGATACTCGAAATGTCCATATCGAGTTCGAAACGCCGTCTTGCAAATGTCTTCTGCTTTCACTCGGACCTGATGATATCCCGATCGCAAGTCCAGTTTCGAGAATACCCTCGCGCCACTAAGCTGCTCAAAAAGTTCTCCAATGCGAGGGATCGGGTACTTGTTCTTAATAGTCACCCGGTTCAATTCTCGATAATCAATGCACATCCTTCTCGTGCCATCCTTCTTCTTTACTAAAAGAACTGGAGCTCCCCAAGGTGAGTTGCTGCTTCGAATCCATCCCTTCTCGAGTAATTCACCCACATGTTTCTTAACTTCTTCCAATTCCACCGGTGCCATCGGATAATAAGATTTTGATACTGGCGCTGCACCAGGAATAAGGTCAATCGCAAACTCCACATCTCGCTTCGGCGGTAAGCCCGAAATATCTTCAAACACATCTATAAAGTCGCGGACAACTGCCGGCTCTTCATTACTATCCATAACCATAGCCGCAAGAACATTGTTCGTCGGCCTAGCCCTAAACTCGACTGGCCCGACAGAACTGCTTCCTCCAATGAAAGTAAATTTAGGATGTCCGGGAATCTGGAAAATTACCTTCCTTGCCCTACAGTCAATGTGGGCGTGGAAAGTGCCAAGAAAATCCATCCCCAAGACAACCTCATAACTGCCCGTATCTATCACCAAGAAATCTGCAAAAAGCTCCCGTCCGCAAACAACAACTGTACAATCTTTACATTCCTTACTAGCTATGATTTTCCCATTCCCAGTGTGTATGTCCCAGAAACTAGACAGGGTCGTGCAGGTGATCGAGTGTGTAGTTATAAATTTGGATGACATAAAACAGTGGGATGCTCCGAAATTAAATAATGCCAATGCGGGAAAACCACGAACGAGTAAATTACCTGAAACCACTTCTCCTGATGCCTTAGCTTCCTCAGCTGTCAGCGTGAAAGCTCGAGCCTGGTTTGGTCCTTGAGTCAACTGTCTCTGCCCTTGGAACGGTCCCTGCGGAGGCTTCTGAATATCATCCCTTGTACAAAGCTTCGACGGACAAGCACTAACGGTGTGATCTGTCGCTCCACATCAAAAACAGAGTCCCAAACTCCTACGACACTCCTTTCGCACGTGCCCGGGTATATGGCAGTAGTTACAAATCACGCTCCCTTTCCGATCACCCACAATTGTTTTCTTCATTGGTGCTATGCTGCGCCTGTTCACCGGAATACTTCTACGTACAGACGTTTGGTTCAGTGCAAATGCTGGTTCCAGCTCAATTTGTTCCTTTAGTTTCTCCAGCAATCCCCTTATCACTCTACGCCTGGCGGCTAAGACCGCACGTCTTTGGTCCATCTTCAAATTCGTACCGGCCATATTCCTGGAAATCAAAGTACCCAACATTAGCATGATGATAGATTCTGGGTATAGATCAAGGCTAGAACTCCAAGATACTTAAATAGAGTGTTGCATTGTAGCTATGCCGCGGTATCATAGCCGCAATTACTTAACTCCACCCAAGTCGCCCAAGTCCTAGGGATAACAAGAAGTTAGGTTTTCGAGTTGACAATGCAAAGTAAGTTTGCATGTCGTAAAAGATATAATCCGGAAGAATGTGATTCAAGAATGGTAAAACGGTCAAGGTGGCAGGACATGTTTCCTAATCACGGGTATTCTGATTCGTGCATCGGGTGCAATACCCAACTACAAAGAATCAACCCAATTAACCTATGGCTCTGATACCAAAAGAACCATGTCACGCCCCGCTTCCCAGAGTACGCAAGATTGGGCACGTGACATAGCCAACCATGCTACCTGTGGGTAGGAAGTATCCATCCACAGTCACATTACGGTTGTAAGGATATCAAGAACAAGATAATAAGCTAATCTAACACATGTCCAAATCCATAATAACAAGAATCAATAAACAATAAGTGCGGAAGCTAATGATCCAATACAATGAATAAACAGTACGTCCCATAATGCGGGCTCACATCTGGAAATGAAATGAAATAAATAAACTAAACCCTAAAGAACTCACAGTTCAGCCTGCTGGCTGAAGTACTCCTGCTCGGTCGTCGACAGTGGTACGGAATCTGGGCTATGCAAAACCCAGACGTCAGCGCGTCATGACATCAAGTATATAATGTAAACATGGTGATAAGCAATGCAAATATGAACATGAATAAAGCAGTACTAAGAAATAACAGAGCAGGGTAATGTGCAATGGTGACTAAACTATCCTGTCAGGTTTCTACTCTATAGTCTTTGAAACCAATTGATGAATCGTCGATGTAACTCAATAGTATCCCGTGCGTGCCCGGGACCACGGTCAAAGCCCTCGGGGCTGAATCCGAGACGTGCCGCTAAGCAGTAAAATGTAGTAAGATGGGCGAGTGATGTCAGCATCAACACTCCGGGGCTGGCCAAGCCCGTAAGACTGATCAGAACATGTATCGAACTGTTGAGTTACAAGTCGGTTTCACCTTTGATTTCCCCATACCCCCAAGCTATGTATGTCAGGTCAGGTATTCAGTAGTCAAGGACTAATGCCAACACAAAATCCGGTAAGAGTAGGTCTGTCTGGATAGACAGCAGGGATGGTCGGGTATGTCGGCATTAGGCATGAGATCATGAAACAAGTCATGTCATGGTACAACGGGATGAGTCGGTATGTATGTATATGTCATGTGTAGCAGGGTCAGGCCAATATGTAGTGCAATCGAGTATGTGCTCACAACAGGTATACAATCAAATAATGAACAACAGCAGGAAACAATAAATAACCATATTATTCCATGTAAACACAGTGATGTTTTGTATTCTCTTATTAACAGGTTCACGCACCTTTGGGGTGCAATAGCCACAAGGTGAAGCAATATCCACAATCATAAAGTAATGAAGCTACATGAATTTACACTAAGTATAATAATTGTCTCGTGAATGATTTAACAACTAAAGCAGATATGATCCAATTGTTTTATTTAGTTGAAATATGGATTGATAGTGGGTCGATTAATTACGAGAACTATTATAACGATCCCATGTTAAAGATAACTGCAACTGTCAATTCTAACTTATAATATAATATCAATTACCATCATTAAGTTGTAGTATTATATAGTATGATATTCAACTGCATGGCAAGATTAGATCTCGTATGCTAGCATGTTAAAGCAAGTATTCAGATACTTGCCTCGACGGTTTCGCAAACCGGAAAGCACGGATGCAAAGTCGGCAGAAAACACGATATGGTTGCACGGGCCACGGATCGAGTCCCAACAGAGAACAACGGGATCACACGGACCAGGGTACTTCGCTGGAGTGTCGGGTTCAAAAGACGGCACGGTCGGATTCCGGCAAAAACATCGGCAACGAAGTTAGCAACAATGATAAACGTAATACGATCAGCGGGGGGGTTATTGCACAAAAGGAAAGATGAGGAAGGCTTACCGGGAGACACCAGGGGTAACCCCGGCGGGCTCGACGGCGCTGGAACGCCGGCGAGGCAACGACGGCGGCTGCGAAGGCTTGAACGGCCTCGGGTCTGTTGGTGAGGGTGTTGCGACGAGTAGAGGAGGGTGGTGGTCGGCTCTGGTGGTCGAGGGGGAAAGGAGGTGGTCGGAGGTGGCGCGGTGACGTCGACGAGGGTCGACGGCGCGGTTCCCGGCTAACCCGGGGATGGTGCAGGGTCGGGCTCGGGTTTGCTGGTGGTCCGACGAGGGGAGAGGGAAAGCGACGACGAGGTTGCGACGAGGAGGAGGAGAGGGAGTCGCGGGAGTCGTCGGCGACGGGAGGCGGCGTCGACGGCGGTAGTTGCGGTGGTTGGTGGCGTCGTCGGGGTTGGGTGCAGGCACGGGAAGCGGCGGAGGAAGGAGGTAGGTGGGTGCGGCTGGGCTCGCGGTGGCGAGGGCGGCGACGGCGAGGTCGCGGGGAGGTCGGCGGCGCGGTTACGAGGTGGCTAGGGTTAGGGTTCGCTTGGGTGTTCTCGTGGTGGGGAAGGAATAGAGGAGGCTGCATGGAGATATAAATAGAGGAGGGAGAGAGTTGTTAGAGGGAGAGAGAGAATGAGGGAAGAGAGAGAGAGAGAGATAGGGAAAGGAAAGCGGGGCCCACAAGGCTGATCACGAGCTCGTGATTGGCTGCCCAGCAAGAGGGAATTTTAAAGTAGAGATTTGGAAAGGATTTTAACTGTTAGGGATTTATATAAATGGTTTAAGATATTAAATTAAAATGGGCCTTTTTGGCGCGAAATGAAACATTTCCAAATCGCGCCCGGGTTGCGCCCAAATGTTCCAAATTCAAATTATAGGATTTTAAGCGGGTTCCAAATTTTGAAAAGAGGTGTTTAATGATTAAAATGCATGCCCCCAAGTCGGACACTTGCACGCGCGCGTAGTCGTCCAAACTTGCCCGTTTAGCCAAACGGGACAGAATCTCGACACGCGGACGCTACCACGCGACTAGTGGCGACGAGTAGGCCAACATGGATATTTTAAATTTCATTTTAGGGGTTAAAATTTGTTATGTGCCAAAATGACTTAACCGGTTAAAATTTAGCAAAAAGCACCAAACAATCAGGAAAAATTAGAATGAGCAATAAATAACCCTCAACTAGTAATATAAATAGTATTACTGGGCTCGGGTGTTACACACAAGCTCACCGGTAGCCCTTCTGTTTTTACTCACGGCGTCCTTTCGGGTTTTTATCCGTGTCCATTTTGCTTGTGGACGTACCGTTTTTTTTTACATCGAGATTACGCCCTTTCAGGTTTTCACAAGCTCGCCGGTTGCCCTGCTATTTTTACTCACGGCACCCTTTCGGGTTTTTATCTGTGCCCATCTTTCTTGTGGACATACCATTTTTTTAACAACAAGATTGCGCCCTTTCAGGTTTTCACAAGCTCGCCGGTAGCCCTGTTGTTTTTTACTCACGGCGCCCTTTCGGGTTTTCATCCGTGCCCATCTTGCTTGTGGACATATCATTTTTTTTATATGGTTGCATTCTTCGCCGTTGGAGCTTAGATCCTAAGAGAGGATATCGTCGTATTTGGGGCAATGTGCCATGTTTGAGGCGAAGCACTAGTTTAGGGATATTTCGATCCATTGTTAGTTTAAGGACATCTTGGTCCATGATCACCATTTTTTAAGGTGAAGCTTTAGTTTAAGGTCATTACGGTCTGTTGCCAATTTAAGGACGTGGATGTCCATTGCTAGTTTAAGGACGTAGTGGTCCGCTATCACCCTTTTTGAAGTGAGGCTTTAGTTTAAGGACATTACGGTCCGTTGTTAGTTTAGGGACATCTCGGTCCATTGCTAATTTAAGGACGTAGTGGTCCACTATCTCCCTTTTTGAGGTGAGGCTTTAGTTTAAGGACATTATGGTCCGTTGTTAGTTTAGGGACGCCTTAGTCCATTGCTAGTTTAAGTACATAGTGGTACATTGTCACCATTTTTTTAGGTGAAGTTTTTCCAAATACCACTTAGAGTTTTGACTCAGGAAGATAGCGAACGAACACGAGTGTCGTCATCTATCATTGACCTAAGTCGTTACTCGTCAAGCGTGGTATTTCTTGAGGAATCGGCCGTTTATTAACCGGAAGGGTCTTTTGCTATGCACATCCATGAGCAAGTAGGACCCACCTTGGTAGACTTTGTCTATGATATATGTGCCCTCATAGTTTGCTCAAATTTCTCCCGTTTTGCACGGTTGGTGATCATAGGTCTTTTGACAACTAACATGAGTTCGCCTTGGCAGAATGTTCTTGGCCTGGTTAGTTTTTTGTATGAGCGCGTCATCCTTGCTTTGTAAGCTTCCAGGTTTGGCTGCACCATGAGACGAGTTTCATCGAGGGAATCGAGCTCCTCAAGCCGAAGATGGGCATTTTCTTCATTTGTTAGCTCGTATTGAACTGCTACCCGGAGCGAAGGGAGTTCTATTTCCAAATGGAGTACCGCTTCAGCGCCGAATACCAACGCATATGGTGTTGTATTCGTAGCCATTTTAAACGTCGTTCGGTATGCCCAAAGAGTTTCATGCGGTCTCTAATGCCAGTCTTTTTTGTTTCTGGACACTGTTTTCTTTATAATCTTGGTCAAGGTCTTGTTGAAAGCTTCAGCTAGACCGTTGGCTCGGGGATTCTAGACAGAAGAGTATCTCCAGTCTATTTTATGTTGTTCTGCGAAAAAGATGATTTTATGGCTCCTCTAGGCTGGTCCATTATCCGAGATTATCCATCGCGGAGTGCCGAACCGGCAGATGACATGTGTCTTGAAGAAATGGAGAATATTCTCCGTCTTCACCTCCCTTAGTGGTACTGCTTCTGCCCACTTAGAAAAGTAGTCGGTCGTTGCCAATATGAACCAGCGTCCTTTGGATGATGCCGGCTCAATGGGGCCGATTATATCGGTTCCCCACATTTCGAACGGCCAGCTGGCTACCGTTCGGTGTGGCGGATTTAGATGATGGTGGATGAAGTTCCTATGTATCTGGCACGAGTGACACTGCTTCGCCTATTCGAGACAGTCCTGAATCATTGTGGGCAGATAGTAACACATTCTTTTGATCTTTAGCTTCATCTTTAGCCCGACTTGATGAGAACCGCAGAGTCCATTGTGAGTTCTTGGACGACCCTCTTTGCTTCTTCTGGCCCCAAGCACCTTAGACTCAGACAGTCGAGCGACCTCTTGTATAGAGTATTATTGACGAAGGCGAAAGATAGAGCCCGTTTCATGAGCTGATGTCTTGACGACGCGTTTTCGGGCGTTCGATGGGATTTGAAGTAGTCTATGAAGACTTCCCTCCAATCCTTGACCTTTTCTTCTTCTTCTATTCGGAGGACCGCTTGTTTGGTCGTTTCTTTTTCTTCAGATGGCTCCATTGAATTCTTTGAAGATATTTTTGCTGGCGCGAAAACCCGGCGGATTTGCACAACGATCCTTACATCATCGAGGTTTTCGTCAGCAAGCTCCTTAGAAAGCTTGGCTAATGCATCCGCCTTGCTATTTTCCGCACGCGGTATGCTTTCTAGGATGTAGGAGGGGATTTGTGTCAGCAGTTGCTGCACTCTCCTGCCATATTTTATCAACTCTGGTTTGCATGTCTGATAGTCGCCATTTACTTGGCTAACGACCAACCGGGAGTCTCCATATATGAGGAGGTTTTTTATTCCCATATCGACAGCGATCTCCAGACCCGCTATCAAAGCTTCATATTCAGCCTCGTTGTTTGTCCTTGGTTCCTTTAAGGAAAGGGCGAAACGTATTATCCCTCCTTGCGGAGTCACGAAGATGAGGCCCACCCCGGCTTTGATTATAGAAGTATTATTCTTCCTCTTCTTCATGGAAGATGCTCCATCGAAGTAGAGTTTCCATTGGACATTATTTCCTTCCTCCCCCCCTTCGATTGTGTCGAACGCGTGTTCGTCTGGCAATTCGCAATTTAAGGGATAATCGGCTGGTATCGGATGCTCAGCGAGAAAGTCGGCGATTGCTTGACCTTTTACTGCCTTGAGGGGTCGATACATTATCGAGAACTTCATCAAGAAGAGGGCCCATTTGGTGAGCCTTTCTGTTAGAATGGTCTTTGACATCAGATATTTAAGGGGGTCCACCTTTGATATGAGATGGACCCATGTGCTAAAGCGTTGTGCCTGAGCTTCGTTGCCGCGAAGATTAGTGCCAGGCAGTGCTTTTCGATAGGGGGTAATTGTTTTCTGCCCCCAAGAGAACTCGATTCAAATAGTAGAGAGCTCTCTTCTTTCCCTGATCATTCTCCTGTGCCCATAGCGTGCCTAGAGAATCTTCAAAGATCGTTGTGTACAGGATGATGGGCTTTCCTTTGACCGGAGCATTCAGTAACGGTGGGTTCTGCAGGTATTTCTTGATTTCGTCCAGTGCACTTTGGCATTTATGATCCAAACGAACGGGGTCCCCTTCTTCATTAAATGGTTGTAGGGGCGGCATTTTCCGGAGAGGTTGGTTATGAACCGCCGGATATACACGAGCTTTTCTTGGAGAGACCGCAGTTGTTTAAGAGTTCTTGGCGTGGCCATTTCCATAATCTCCTTGATCTTTGATGGGTCTATTTCGATGCCTCGGTGTCGTATGATAAACCCTAGGAATTTGCCTGAGGAGACTCCAAACGCGTATTTCAGAGGATTCATCTTTAGATTGCATTTCCAAAGACGCTGAAACACTATGTTCAGATGTTCCCAGTGCTCCTCATACAATTTGATTTTCACCATAAGGTCGTCAATATAGCATTCGACAATTTCATGTATGAGGTCATCGAAGATCTACGTCATGGCTCTGTGGTAGGCAGCGCCTATGATCTTCAAACCAAAGGGCATCACCTTATAGCAGAATATTCTTTGCAGAGTTCGGAAGGCGGTGTGCTTTTGGTCTTCAGGATGCATTTTTATTTGATTGTAGCCTGAAGATCCATCTATGAAGGAGAAGACCTCATAGGTAAGCGTGTTATCTATCATAAGCTCGGTAACAGGTACTGGGAAGTCATCCTTCGGACAAGCTTTGTTAAGGTCCCGAAAGTCTACGCAGATATGCATTGTCCCATTTTTCTTCATCACTGGAACAATGTTGGCATTCCAGTCGGGATATTGAACTTTTTGGATGAAGCTAGAGTCAGTTAGTTTCTTGACTTCGGCATTGATACTCATCTCGAGCTCGAGCCGCATTCTTCTTGACGCCTGTTTGACCGGTTTGACGTCCGGTGATATAGCCAGTTTATGCACCGCTATTTTTGGATCCAGTCTCGGCATCTCGGAATAGTTCCATGCCAATCAGTCTTTATATTGCATAAGCACGTCCTTCAGTGTGGCCACATGCTTTTTAGATAGAAGCTCACTGACGAACGTCGACCTCGGATCTTTTTCCATCCCTAAGTCAATTTTCCTTAGGTTATCCACCGTAGTGTGTATCCCATCTTCTAACTCTTTTGGTGCTGGTGAAAATTCTGAGATCACTTCATCCTCGTCTTCATTTGCGAAGCACTTGAAAAGTTCATCCATAGCCTCATGCCCTTCCTCCCTCGAGAGTGTTATCACAAGGCAGGTACAAGTTTGCTTCCATTCTTGATGTTGAACTAGTCCTATCCTCGCAGTATAGGTCCTCTTTGGCTCATGCTTTTATGGTGGGGTCACCCTCTAGCTGTCGGATAAAGCGAACCTGCCATGTTGATATTGGTCTTCGACCTGGTCTTTAAAGGTGAAGCAGTCTTCAAGAGGATGTCCTATTGCTCGATGATATGAGCAATAATCCGGGTCATGGACCTCATTTATCTATTCGGGGTACCGAGGCTCCGGGAGCATCATCATTTGATATTTCATGACAAGGTTGAATATTTTCCTTGTCTTGCCTTGAGTGAAAGATTATTCCCGACCCATCTTCTTGATGAAAGACGGATTCTAGCTGACTTTTTCTTGTTTGTGTGGCTTCTTAGATCCGCTAAGCTGTTTCCGATTGTCATTTTCATTCTTCACCTTATTTTTGCCTCTGCGTCGGGCTTTTTTCTTGTCGCGAGAACGTACAGCGGGCTAAGGATGAAGGGCATTGCAATTTTCCTTTTCCGCAGACTGCTGAATAAGACGCTAAGTCCTGGCCTTTTCGTAAATGGCCATTTTGCAGTTGTGGTGATCCTGAACCTTTTGACCGGCTTCACTTATTAGCTTGGCAACTTGCTCCTCGAACGACGGACTTGACGCTCATACAGTGGGATCTCGCTCTAGTTCAATATCAGCGCTATCTATAAAAGCATTCCCTTCTCCACTGGAGTTATTTATGACACGACAGCCATGGAATCGCTCTCGTTTATTTGACCGAACGTATCCAAGCCCAATCATCTCCATTCTCCCGTTGGGCATCTTTCACTGAGTCCCGGGGACATCCCAAATCTTTTTGTAGAACTGGGCTTATCGAGCGGTTTATTTGAAGGGTACATCTTGGCATCTTAATAGCCTTTTCAATCCCTCTGTATAATATCTGGGTAGATGGATTGGTCGAAGCCTGTCAAATGCGAAATCGGCACCATGCCAGACTTCTTTTTCCACTTTAGTCTCCGTAGATTGGTAGAAGAGGACGCCTTTTCACCTCTTCGTCTAGGAGGGACATAAAAGGTCTGCAGCTCTTTCATGCCGTATGTATCGAGCGCATCAAGTTCTCCGTAATGCCGCTGCGGAACCATAGTAATTTGTAAACTCTGATCAGCTCCAGTGAAAGTATGCATTGACGGGCGGACGGAGAACACTGCGTTGGCCTCGTCCTCAGAGTCACTGCCGAAGACCAAAATAGGGGTAGATGGTCCGGGCCTGTTGCCTTGGGGTTGCCCCGAGTAGACTATCTCTTCATCCTCCTCGGTATAGCTCCCAAAGATCGAGATAGTGGTGACGTCTTTTTGTTTATTCTCCGGCTTATGACATCTTTCCATGTCTTTGAAGTCTGGTAGGAAGTACTTTGCGTCTTCATATTTCCGGACTTCGTTTACGGATAATGGATTTAGCTCCCCTGTAACTGTGTACTCGAGGCCTTCTTTGAAATACTTCATACACTGGTGTTGTGTAGAAGGGATGACGTTGTACTCGTGTAACCAAGGCCAGCTGAGCAAAGCGTTATAGCAAGTCTTGGCGTTGATGACATGAAATGTCAATATTACGGACCCGAGCGTTCGTGATTACTGTGAGTCGAACCCGGAGACGGTAATTTTATCCCGAACTAGGTGCTGAACGTTCATGCAAATCTCCTTCAGCACCTTCACATTGAGAAGGTTGACGGAGGACCCGTTGTTGATCAGGATCTTCCCTATCTTGAAGTCGTGGCAGTACCCGGTGACATATAGAGGGCGGTTGTGCTCGCAAGTTCCAAGGAGAAGATCTTCATCGCCGAATGTATTGCCAGCTTTATGAACCTCTTCCAGCTCGTCCTTTATCTTTTCTTCAGCAAGGAAAGCTTGTAACTAATCGAGCTCCTGTAATGCCCTGATCAGAGAATCTCTTTCATCTTTGGATAGGAGGAGAGCATCCAGTATGCTCAGTTGTGAGGGTATCTTCTTCAGTTGTGTCAGGACATTGTAATCCATCTTGTTTTTCTTAGGCGGGTCCTTGGCTGCGAGCTCTTCGACAACTCTATCATCGAGGGAAATTTCCTAAGGGACATTTTCCTTCCCCTTATCTTTTTTTCTCGAACCTTTGTTCGTAAGCCCAAGGTTTTTTTCAGGCAACGTACAGTTACGCAGCTGAATATTCTAGCAGTTCTTCTCCTCCTCTTCTTTCCCGGAGGTGGATTCTTTAAAGATTCTTCTTCAGAATCGCTCCCGAATGTAAGAACTTGGGATTTTCCTTTTGCTGAATTGGTATCAACCATATGACAGTTGCCAGCCGTTCCTTCATGCTCGTCTGTCGCGCTTCTTTGCTGTCGACGAGCTTTGTTCTTCATTCGCTTGAAGTATTGTCGATGAGCAACGTATCCTTGCCACCACTTTTTGAAGGCATTGCACTCTTCGGTGGGGTGCGTGACCCTTCAATGATATAAGCAGTAGTTCGGATATATATCCATTTCGGCAAGGCACATGATCCCGGGGGTGCTTTCCACGAGATGGGGCAGCTTCATTCCCATTGACATGGCTTTGGCGAACCGCTTCTCTGCTTTGATCCTGCTCTTGTTTGTAGCAAGTGTGCTTTGGCTTGGTTGGAGTAATTTACGACTCATCCTTACCGAAGCTTCTTCAGCCCGACGTCGACGTTTGGCCTTTTCGTATATGGTCGTTTCACGTACTCGGTCAGCTTTGCTCTTTTGAAGGGCTTCATTTAGCAGCCTTTCAATTGGGTCTTCTAACAGTTCCGGGAATTTTGGCACCGACCCTGCCCCCAGTTCCTCTGCGTTGTTTTCTAACACGGAGGTAGTTTCTTCGTTACTTAACAACGAATGAGAAACCATGTGGCAACTTGCTACATAATCTTCGGTTTCTCCCGACGAGCCATTTTCCTCAACATCGTCACTATCTCCGTTCTTAAGTATATGGTTGAGAAACTCTTCGAGGGTGACTAGGGTCTGAGCCTTCTGGTTGTACTCCTCCAACGCATCGATATACTTTTGCAGGTCCGTGCACTTGTCGTCAGGCTGCACGGGCTTCTTGGTCTTCTTCTTTCCCTTCGAAGAATTTGAAGGCTTCACCTGGGTGTTTTGCCTATCGTTAGTAGTTTTTGGTGTAGAACGGGGTTTCAGTATCCCCTCAATGATCTCGAGCTCCAGCGGGCTTTTCCACCTGATCGTCGGACATACTTGAAGATCCTTCAACATTCTTTTGGTTTTAGCTGAAAGGACTATTTCCCACGGAGCTTCTTCCACAAACGAACATGATGCCTCCGGCGTATCCACCTTTTTAGGAGTGTGCCTCTATGGAGGGTTCACCCTCCAGTTCCCGGAAAGCAAAAATTTCTCCCGTTGATACTGGTCCTCGATCCAATTTTTGAAGACATAGCAATCTTCAATTGGGTGGCTCACCATTCTATGATAGGAGCAGTAGTTGGGGTTGCTGACGTCACCGGGATGTGATGGATGTTTTGGGTTCGGCAGAGTGATGAGTTTTTTGCGTATTGCCAATTCGAAAAATCTCCTTGTTTTATCACGGGGAATGAGTAAGTAAGTCCTAACTACTCTTCCAAGGATTTGTGCAGGCGAGCGTTGTTTTAGCGAGCAACCGATTTCAGGTCACTCGGTTGTTGTTGAGTATTGGCAACGAATGTCGCTTTCCCTTTACCCTTTGCATTCCGAGGGTCCATTTTTGAAAAAGAAGGCATGTGGCCCATCTGGTCCATTTGGGCTAACTTGTCGATCAGAGCCTGGAAGTTAGTCGGCTTAAAGAACGTCATAAATTGGGACACCATCGCCTAAGGATCTAAAGTCCTTATGAACATGCCCACGGCCAGAGCTTCTTCGATGCGTTGTTCGCATTTTGACCATATGTTTCTCCACCGGATTGCGTATTGAACCCAGGTCTCTCCTGGCTTCATCCTGGCGTTGATTAATGCCGTGATCGGGGTGCGCTTGCTTGCGGTGGCGAACCGCTATGTGAACAGCAATTGCATTTCCATGAATGTTTTGATGGAGTCATTTGGTAGCTCCGAGTACCATTCAAACGCTGTCTCTGACAAGCTGCCAACGAACTGGCGAAGCAGCAATTTGTCGTCGCCTCCAGTATTGCCGCATAAAGCTCTAAACTGAGCGATGTGCTGATGTGGTTTGCCTGTTCCCTTATACAAGTGGAACTTAAGGATCGTATATCCCGGTGGGTATTTGATTTTGTCATACCGGCCCGGATACGGTCGCCCAGTTCTGACGACTTGGCTAGCCGCTTCACTTGCCTGATGAGCTTGTATTTGTTGAGCCATGTAATCATCAAGGGCAGCTTTGGAGATCGTTTCCTCCCTGGCTGTCGATGAAGCTGGAAAAGGGTTTGATGTTTCCCCTCTGTCATCCTCGATAATTATCGCCGGGTCTTCAGCTGGAGGTTCTGGCTGGATCATCATTCCAACCATATCTTGGAACAGGAGCGCCATCTGTTTTATATTAGCAGCTTGTTCCGCGGCCTCCTTATCTTTTCTTTCTTGTACCCTATGCATGAACTCTGTATCAGTCTCTTGCTCCTAGCGCTGTTCAGACGCTGCTTACGGGCTTTCTTTCTGTCCAGTGAGTGCTGCCATTTTCGTCAGCATCTCCTGGAGCTTTTATTGTTGCTCCTGAACTTTTGTTAACGACCGAGTTTGCGGCCGATGACCCACGGTAGCACGTCTTTCCTCTTTCCCGAAAGCCATGTAGACCGTGTGCACTACCATGCCCCCAGACTTGGCGAATTTGGGTCCATAACCTTTGGGATTTGCTGCCGGTGGTGGGAGATTCTACAGCCTTCACTTTTTGTGGGAGGTCAAAGTTGAAGGAGCCATTGTAGCAGGCGCCTGTATGAAATAAGTCCCTCGTTATATGCTGTAAGGATGATTTTCTTCTTGTCGAACATTCCTTTTCTCCGGTTGATGAGAGTAGTTCTTGTTGATCACAGAATCTTGGACTTTCCGCTAGGCTCTGTGGATTTGGGAGGACAGACGCTGAGGAGGCTACTCGGCTTTGCCTGCGTCATGTTTTCAGCAGGAAGTGGAGATTTCTTCAACACGGCGGTTGGGGAGTTCTTTCGCACCCTCTTAAGCGGTTCAAAGTTGTTCCCGATTGGAACAGCAGCGTCAACTTCCACCATCGGAGCTGGTGGAGTAAGTCCAGAGGGGGAGCTGCCCCCAACTCTTCTCACCCGGCGCCAGTGGCGACGTCGAGTGTGCCTTGCAGACGGGACCACCTCAGTTGTGGAAGCGGCTCTGTCATGCCCTCGGCTTTGATGAGGGGCTATAATTAGTATCAGCCCGTCGAAGACTAACGTCCGTTGAAAAGGGAACGACCAATCTTTCGAAGGCCGATTTTCTGGTAAGGGAAGCACCTTTGACGAATTCACCCGCAACAGGAGTTGGGAGGACTATCCATTTTGGGATATCCCCTACAGGTATCATGAGCCTCTTTGCGGGCCCATTTGAGCTTCGGCTCAGCCTGTTGAAGACTGAGGTGGCAAACTTGGACGACCCGTTGAGAGGGGCCGTGGTGGTTGCAAGTCGATCGAAGACCGACTTCTTGGAAGCTTCTTGTGGTGGCACTAGGGCGATGAAACTCGCTGGCGGGAGCATGTTCCCGAAGAATAATCCAGTGGTGGCTTGAGTTACCTGCCCCACCGGCATTGAAAAGATAGAGGTCGTATTGGGCCTATATGTCACTCTTCCAGTTAGAGTGGAGTGGGAGTTGTTGTTGCAGTTTGTGCAGCTTGAAGCCATTGATCTTTTTTTCTTCTTCTTCTTCCTGCATAGAAGCAAGACACTAAATCTTAATACCTCAAACCCAAAGGCAACCGTAGCAAACTACGATTTTGTTCGCGGAACACGACACACGAAGTGTGGTGTGGAAAGAGGAAAAGGCTCACCGGGCGTGCCAAAATCTGTTCACCGCCGAAAGATAGAAACGAATTGGGATGGATCGTCTTGCCTGAATATAGGGGAAGATGCTATTTGGATTTATCCGTCCACCTCTCCGAAAATGCCAAGTTGATTTATGGCACCGTATATTGGAGGTTTGGACGGATGCGGCCGTTGTAGCGTGGCTTCATCAGATTCCCCCTCGTTTTGCAAAGGGTTTTTGATTATGGGGACGCTCTTCCCTGCAGGCGCAAGCCCCTGCAGTTAATTACGTTACCGCATCATGATAACCACTTTCTCCTGCTCCGGAAGTTCACTTCGTGTCATGTGTGTTTTTTTGTTTTGGTTGCCCGTGGATTGTATACGGAGACTAATTTATGTTGTCGCCCGTAGGGCGTGGATTAGCCCAAATCCGTATATCTTAGATTTGGGGTTTTTATTTAAGGATCGTTAATCTATGTTGGGATTAAGATCGACTTAAACGTATGTGAGCATTTTGGGGGATCGGTTGGTTTTTCGATAAGGATACGTTAGTCCAATTTGAGACTAAGATTTACTTAACAAGGTTTTAGGATCATTTTTGTTTCATATCCAACAAGAGATAATTTGGGCTCTATTGTTTTAGTTTGAGGATGTTTCGGTCCGTTATCGCCATTTCGGAGGCGAAGTTTTAGTTTGATGACATCTCGGTCTGTTGATCACCATTTTGGAGGTGAGATTTTAGTTTAAGGACGTCTCGGTCCGTTGATCACCATTTAGGGGTGAGATTTTAGTTTAAGGACGTCTCGGTCCGTTGATCACCGTTTGGGGATGAGATTTTAGTTTAAGGACGTCTCGGTCCGTTGATCACCGTTGGGGGATGGGATTTTAGTTTAAGGACATTACGGTCCGTTGATCACCGTTTGTGGGTGAGATTTTAGTTTAAGGACGTCTCGGTCCGTTGTTACCATTTTGGAGGCAACGGTTAGTTTAAGGATGTTTCGGTCCGTTGTTAGTTTAGGGACATCTCGGTCCATTGTTCATCTTGTGTGCACGTGTATTTGTTACGTGACGGGATGAGTAACGATGATATGAGATGCATCCAGTTTGGGATGTGGATTGATTTGGGATATGCACGTCAGTTTGGGAAGTGCACCAAAAAGCAGTTGGTTGTCAGGACCCATCACCTCTCTGAAGACGTTGAGGAATTACAACAACAAGTATCAAAGGTGTAGAGAGATATACCCTTGAACTAATTATCGTAATTAAGGGAAAAGGGATTAATGGTAAACCCAGGAATTATTAGTCATGTTTTGAGATTAAGATTTCCTCATAGGAATGCGGGATGAATATCGTTTTGGGATATCATCAGTCGGAAGATCAATAGTCGTATTTGGGACTAAGATCAGCTTGAGTACATAGGCTCGGTTAATCCGAATTAGGGAGTTTCTACTCTCAATGGGCATAACTAGCCTGGGCTTGGTCCACTCAGTTTTCTTTTTCTTTATATTTTTTAAGAAAAAGTGTTAAACACTTGTTTGGGCTCGGTCCTTTTTTTTGTGCAAAAAGTGTCGAGCACTTATGTAAGTTCTGACGCTCACACATAACCATGTGGGGTTTTCAGTCATGGGGAGTTGCCCAATAAGAGTTAAACACTTTACCCATTTTTTGTCTTTATATGGAGTGTTATGCACTCTTTATGGCGTCCACGTGCGAAACACGTGAGGAGTTAGGCGCTAGGCACTGCCTGGTGAGTGTCAAGCACTTTTACTCTGTGGCACCCACGTGAGGGGCACGTAGGGCGTCGGGTGCCACTCACTAAGCACTCCTTTATTTTGTACCTCCCACGTGAGAGGCATGTGGGGCACTGGGCGCTGAGCGACCAGAACGTTAGAATATGTTCACCGCCGAAAGACGCGACTGGGACGTTAGGATGTCTGGCCTGAATTTTAGGGGCAGATGCTATTTGGATTTATCCGTCCACCTCTCCGAAGATGCCAAATTGATTTATGACACCGTATTTCGGAGGTTTGGACGGATGCGGCCGTTGTAGCAGACTTCGTCAGATTCCCCCTCGTTTGTGAGGGGTTTTTTTATTGTGGGGACGCTCTTCTCTGCAGGCGAAATCCTCTACAGTTAATTAAGTTAACGCATCACGTTAACCACTTTCTCCTGCTTCGGAAGTTCACTTCGTATCGTGTGTGTTTGTTTTATTTATGGTTGCCCGTGGATTGTATACGGAGACTAATTTATGTCGTCGCCCGTAAGGCGTGGATTATTCCAAATCCGTATTTCTTAGATTTGGGGTTTGGGTTGATTTAAGGATCTTTGATCTGTTTTGAGATCAAGATCGACTTAAATGTATACGAGCAATTGGGGGCTTGATTGGTTTTTTGTTAAGGATACGTTAGTCCAATTTGAGACTAAGATCTACTTAACAAGGTTTTAGGATCATTTTTGCTTCGAATCCAACAAAAGAGCATTTGGGCTCTATTGTTTTATTTTGAGGATGTTTCGGTCCATTATCGCCATTTTGGAGGCAAAGTTTTAGTTTGAGAACATCTCGGTCTGTTGATCACCATTTTGGAGGTGAGAATTTAGTTTAAGGACGTCTCGGTCCGTTGATCACCGTCTGGGGTGAGATTTTAGTTTAACGACGTCTCGGTCCGTTGATCACCATTTGGGGCTGATATTTTAGTTTAAGGACGTTACGGACCATTGATCACCATTTGGCGGTGAGATTTTAGTTTAATGACATCTCGGTCCGTTGATCACCATTTGGGGGTGAGATTTTTGTTTAAGGACGTCTCGGTCCGTTGTTGCCATTTTGGAGGAAACGGTTAGTTTAAGGACGTTTCGGTCTGTTGTTAGTTTAGGGACATATCGGCCCATTATTCATCTTGCGTGCACGTATATTTGTTACGTAACGGGATGAGCAACGATGATATGGGATGCATCCAGTTTGGGATGTGGTTTGATTTGGGATGTGCACGTCAGTTTGGGAAGTGCACCAAAAAGCAGTTAGTTGTCGAGACCCACCACCTCTCTGAAGACGTTGAGGAATTACAACGATATGTATCAGAGATGTAGAGAGATGTAACCTTGAACCAATTCCCGTAATTGAGGGAAAAGAGATTAATGGTAAACCCAGGAATTATTAGTCGTATTTTGAGACTAAAATTTCCTTAAGGGAATATGGGACGAATATCGTTTTGGGATATCATCGTTCGGAAGATCAATGGTCGTATTTAGGACTAAGATCAGTTTGAGTACATGGGCTCAGTTAATCTTAATTGGGGAGTTTCTACTCTCAATGGGCCTAACTAGCCTGGGCTTGGTTCACTCAGTTTTTTTTTTAGAAAACGAGTGTTAAACACTTGTTTGGGCTCAGTCCCTTTTTGTGTGCAAAAAGTGCTGAGCACTTATGTAAGTTCTAACGCTCACGCATAACCATGTGGGGTTTTCAGTCATGGGGATTTGCCCAATAAATGTTAAACGCTTTACCCTTTTTTGTCTTTATACAGAATGCCAAGCACTCTTTATGGCGCCCACGTGCGAAGCACGTGAGGAGCTAGGTGATAAGCGCTGTCTGGTGAGTGTCAAGCACTTTTTACTCTGTGGCGCCCACACGAGGGACACGTGGGGTGCTGGGCGCTGAGCTCCACTCACTAAGCACTCCTTTATTTTGTAGCGCCAACGTGAGAGGCACGTGGGGCGCTGAGCGCTGAGTGCCGAGCACACATTTATTTTGTAGCACCCGCGTGAGAGGCACGTGGGGCGCTAGGCGCGGAACGCCAGTCACTGAGTGCTAAGCACTCCATTATTTTTATTTACCTAATTTTCCAAGAAGAGAGTTCTTCTTCCTCGAGAATTTAATTCTCTGTTCTTTATTTTTTTTAAGCTTATGGGATGGTTTCTCCTTTTTGGACTTGAAGTCTTTGGTCCTTTATATAGTAGGGGCAGTTTGTTGGTTAGCTCCGAAGAAATCTCTCATTAAGAGATCCCAAATGATTTGGGGATTTTACCCACCGTTGGATCTTTGATCCAAGGACTTCTATTTTACAGAAAATATTTTCTTGTTTTTAACAAGATTAGAGAAATATTTACCCATACAGAATTTATTCTGTAGATCGGTGATTCCTTAATCACCATTGGATTTTTAATCCAATGGTACCCTGTTTTACAGAGGGCGATCTTTCTTATTTAGAAAGATTTGAGAAATATTTCCTCTAAACAGAATTTAATTCTGCAACCTGATGATTTATCGTAAAGATCCAACAGCTCTGTTTAACAGAGAGTAGAATTTAATTCTACCGGGCGCCGGTGCTCACGTGTTGTGCACGTGGGCGCTACTTGAGATTTTTTGTGTGCTTTGCACATTGGCGCCCACGTAAGGAGCACGTACGGTGCCAATATAAGAGTTTTTAACTCTGGCGCGGGCGCTGCTTAAGATTTTTGTGTGCTTTGCACACGGACGCTGCTCATATAAGAGTTTTCAACTCTGGCACTGGCGCCCTCGTAGAAGTTACGTGAGGCGCTGCCTCTTGAATTTTGAACAGAACTTTTCTCTTTTATTAGGGGAAACAGTCATCTATATATATGTCTAAGCATCCACTATATCATACAATAATGGCCTCTAGGGCAAACATATTCCTAACAAATTGTTTAGCATTGATGGGATGCTTGGTTTTGGAGTTATCTAATTTACAAAACAATGTTTTCTTCTCAAGTTTTGAGTTTGGATAATCATAACTTTTTAAACTCCAAAATGAAGAAAGATGTAATATGGTTATGATTATAGAGTTTAGTTTAAATAGTTTTATGTAAGTCTGATTAATCAAACTTAAGTCAAAGATCAAATAAGCTCAGGATACTAATATTGCATATCAATCTATAATGTGATATAATATTTTTCTAATAAATAATAAACGTACCAACATCTCCTTCAACTCTTCGACGGCGGTCTTCAATGCAACAACATCATACTCCAGACGTCGCTCACGGGGGGGGAGGGAAGTAACCGCCGGAATGGATACCAACTTTATATAGGCCATGCTAGGACCAAGTCCCCGGTCTCTCTCCTAACTTCCGTGGTGCCCTCCATGTGCGGCGTCTGGGACTGGGATCGGGATCGATATGATTGGATCGGTCTGTCCACTGAAATCAATCCTCAATGCATCTGCCTTCTCCACCACCCGCTCCTACACCCACGTTAAGCATTAAAACATAAGTATAACATTTATATTTGAACTTATCAAAACAAAAATTTCATTCGAATTAGAATAAATATTAACACTTACGCAATACTTCTGGGTAGCAGTGTCAGGGAATCAAAGCTCGCCCGTGGCGGTATCTGTCGAGGTGCCGTGGACGGGCAGATATGCGGTCAACACGCTCCGTGTACCACCTTGCGTCAGGGTCTGAGCTCTTTGCAATTCGCCAAAAAATTACATATATTATAAAATAACTTTTAATATTGCATTATATCAAAATAGATATATTGTAATTTAACGATATCTGCAAGGCACGAGTAATGTTCCTCGAGCCACCTGTGTAAGTGGGACGACCCCTCTTCGCGGACTTTCTATTCTTCTTGTTTTGATCGGCATATTTCTACACAACACAATCAGATTTAGTTTTTTAATTAATCCACACAAAATGTAAATTATATACTAAACAATGAATTACATTTAAATTACAAACCTGTTTGTGCTCAGACTCATAATAACGGCATAAGAGAGGCCAAATATCAACATTAACTCTGGCAAAGGCCTGAGACTATAGGAGAGCCGCTCTCTCCGTCACGGGGTCGCCAGCTATAACATATATCAATCGACCTTCAGCTCGTTCATATTATATCGGACCTTAGATTGCATGTTCTTCATAAGGCCCAGGTAAAGAGCGTGAAGATCGAGCACTCTGTCAGGGTGATCAGGGTCGGATACAAGCTGAAAGTCTTAATCCGATTACAAATACAAGAAAATAATGTCTTTAAATTATAAGTGTTAAATAATAGTAAATTTATTTAATAAGTCAAATAAAAATATATATTTACCCGAGCCTGATCCCAGAAGAGGGCAAAAGAGCGCCGGTGCTGATCGCCCCACTCAACGTGAAGAGGAAACTTCTTTTGGATGTGGCTCTCATCCTCCATATACTGGCCGAATCACTCGGCATAATTTCCGGTGTAGCGATAATCGGGGTAAAGAAGAAGGGGAATGCCGCCTCCTCTCTAGCTCTATCGGGCCTCAGTGTGTGGGACTAATTAGGCCCTCGAGTCCCTCTCTCGGGGTGTGGTTGCTCTGCATCTACAAGATAAATAGATATACAAGTAATATCAAGACAAAACAGTATTTAGAATTCAAGAATTAATGAAAATTGAAGTGCGATATATACCTCCAGCGACAGCAGCACGAGCCTGAGCCCGGGCAGCAGCACGAGTGGAACGATAGTTCTTTCGGTGAGGAAAAGCCGGTGACTCGGACATGGATGCAACCCCTCCAATTAGAAAATAAACATTGACGATAAAATTACATGAAGTTCATGGTTATTTTTAGAGGATATGTAAAATGAAAAAACTATTTTTTTATGAAAATAAAGGCTGACTACATCCACCAAAAAAGTAAAACTAATTGAGAGCTTAAATCATTTGCATTATGAAAATAGAGATATATGCAAACTCTAAATTCAAAGTGGTAGTTGTTGATTAAATTTGGGCCTTTTGGATAGGCTGGTGTTTCCAAGTCATCGTCTCTTTTGTGAAAAAGATCTTATAATTAAGAATACTAACCTGCAGACTGTGCGAAGGGTACCGATATGGCGGGAGTGGCCTCTGCGCCGGATGTGGAGGCGCTACCTACAATTAGACAATCAAAAATTAACTATACAAGTAATTGCATAAAGAATGCGTGTATACCTATAATATAACATTCTAAATTAATATGCACGTAATATAGGATATATATAAACATACCTACAGGTACGGGAGTGGCCTCTACCCGGGATGTGGAGACACCACTTACAATTAGACAATCATAAATTTATTATATAAGTAATTGAAAATAGAATGTGTGTGTGTGTGTGTGCAAAATATATAATATATATAACATTCTAAATCAATTTGCATGCAATATAGGATATATAAATATACATGCAGGTGCGGTAGTGGCCTCTGTCTCGGATGTGGAGGCACCACCTAAAACTAGACAATTAAAAATCAACTATACAAGTAACTTTAAAATGAATATGCGTGTGTATCTATAATATTACATTCAAAATAAATATGCGCGCAATATACCTAAAGGTGTGGCAAAATCTACACAGAAGGAGTCATCCGAAGGGGATATCGATCGGGGTGTAAGACCAGCCCTCTGGAGCTCCCTACGCAGCTTCTCGGAAGGCAGAACCGCTATGCCTCTGCTTCTGCCGCTACCCCAGCTAGTGCTCCTGGCGCCCCTCGCTGCTCCTGGCATTATCATCAAACCAAGATAAAAGTACAATCATTACATATGCATGTAATATATGTATAGATCGTAGAAAATGTGAAGTAATAATATAACATTACTGATAACTTTTTTCGTTTCATAGACGTATTAGACATATCTACTTGGATTTTATCATCGATATCATTCCTAACCCATGTAACTTCACGCTCAGCCAAAGACAACCCGTTTTTGGAGACAGACGATCAAAGCACTCTAATTCTTCTCTCTTCTTTATCCTCATCGTTGTCCTCCATATGATCTTCGAATTTTGAGATATCGTAAACATCCCTGGGTTTCCAACGGCATACGACACTCCATCCTGGATGCTTCACTGTGAGTGGTATATTTGAAACGCTTGTTGCGGAAAGATAAATGGATCGTCCTGACTGTAAAATCGAAGTATGTTTACACTAGTCAATCCATATTCATCTTTTCAAGTCCCGAGATTGTTTCTCCATTTATCTATATCGGTTTGTGTATCGTACCAAATACACTGAAATATATAAAACGGTTCTGATCATCCGGGATATTAAATACCAAGTATGCAATTTAAGTATTCATAATAAATCACACCATCTGATCTTACGGTCGCAATCCCACTATTCTGGGTGGTTCGAGATATTTCTATATTCTTAATTTCAAATTTGTATCTAAGAACACCGAATCCTTTATAGTATGCAACCTCCATGCTAGGAAACTTAACTAAACATCTTGAGTCTCTCTCTAATGATGCAAACAAGTTTGAATCGTGGATTTGACAAAATAAATTTTATGGCAAATACATAACGATATAAGTTTAGATTAAGACTGGTCTCAATAGCATGTTATTCAAATAACTTACATGATCTGCAACTCAATCGCAAAAATTATCCTGATAATATTTTTCCAATCGTTCATTATTTCAACCAGGTTGCCGCTCACGTACCTCATCAATATGAATTCTGTTCTCAACAATAAATTATGACATCAACATTATATCATTTTATACACACACATACAAAAATATAACAATTAATCCAAAAAAACTTACTCTCTAATTTTTCAAGATATACGCTATTTAGGAGGATAAACCGATATATTTTGTTGATAAACCTGGGGTCTAATCTCTTATGATCAGTTTTATCATATGGCCTGTCCTGAATTCTCTGAGGCCGGTTAAACTTCGTCTCAATGTTCTCTTCTAGATAGTGGGAGGAAAATATGGTTAATTCATCTAGATGATAACCTTGCATGATAGAACCCTCTGCTCGATTTCTATTGCGTATATACTTTTTTAGAGTGTAGAGATATCTAAAAAATATGTTAAATAAATAAATACGGGCATATAAGATAAAAATAATTTTTAAAAATGCATGAAATGGAAAATTCAACGTACTTTTCAACGGGATACATATATCGATATTGTACCGGTCCGGCAAACTTAGTCTCGGTTGCAAGATAAACCATCAGGTGTATTATGATATCGAAAAACGTCGACAGGAAAATATACTCAAGCTTGCACGGTATCAAGAAAATAGAATTTTCTAGATTCTCCAGCGTGACAACATTCAAGGTTTTAGCGCACAATTTCGTAAAAAAGCAACAAAGGTCATTGATTACTAGACCAACTGATTCAGGAAGAGAAGTCCTGATGTCTAATGGGAGAAGATGCTCCATAATAACATGGTGATCATGACTTTTCAGCCCATCAATCTTTCCTTTCACAGTCTTTATCTTCTTACTAACTAATCCTGAGAAACCTGTGGGAACTTCAAATCATGCAATATCTGCAAGAACCTTTTCTTCTTCGATTGTGACATATGATACGTGGCATTAGGAAGTACAAACTTACCTGGTTTACCCGCTATATGTTTAGGATGCAATTCACTTCTAATTTCCAAATCCCGAAAATCCATCCGAGCACGGAGGTTGTCTTTCGATTTTCCGTTTTTACAAAGAAGTAAGTTAAGTACGTGCTCGGATACTCTCTTCTCTATGTGCATGATGTCCAGAAAATGACGCATTAAATTTGTTGACCAGTATGGAAGCTCGTAGAAAATGCTTAACTTGTTCCAGTATGGTGGTTTGTCTTATTTTGTCGGATCTATCCCGAAAGTCACGATATTATAATCATCCTACTGAGCAATCATGTTCTCTCTGGACAATGAGGCTAGAGGTGTTGGCGTCGAAAATTGCACCCCGGTTGACCAAGTCAAGGTCAAGATCAACCCCAAACCAGGTGGGCCCAAGCCCAGGTCAAGCGGACCCATGCCCAAGTCGAGCCCGCGGCCAGTCTCCTCATGCCAACAATAAAAATCATGTAACAAATAATTTTGATGTAATTTTTTATGCATGAATGTAAGCAAAATGGGCATAAAGCCAAATTTTTGTAAAGCCCATGGCTTATGTACAAAAAGAAATGGTACATGAGCCATAGGATGGGCAAAATGCCTTTTTGTAAAGCCCAATGGGCTATATGTAAATGTGTAAGCCTATATAAGGCAACATGATGATGAATAAAAGAGAGACTTTTCATTCCCTTCAAAATCTAGGGTTTGCGTGCCTCTTTCCCCTTTCTCAAGGGTCTAAAACCTTCTTCCTTTTTTCCAATTAAATCAAGAGTTTAACTCTTCCTTTCTCAAAAAGTAGTTTTTCACCACAAAACCCACCAAAGGGAGCTCGGATCTCCGATCAAATCTCTGAAAGAGGAGATTTTGAATCTCACTCCCCTTTTGTCCCAAGATCCGACCAACCGAGAGGAAGAAGAAGGAGACCCATCTTCAAAAACCCCACGTTGGGAAGATCCAAGGCTCAAAAGAAGAGCCAAAAATTCCTAGGAGTTTAACTCCTTTCTAGATCTGTTGGAGTTTAACTCCATAAATTAAATTTATGTTAAGTGTTCAACCCCAAAACCCCTTGGGAGCTCAACTCCTCAACCTAGGGGCTAAGCCCCTTCCTGCTGGTGTTTTCAGCAGTCGCGTGCCTTGCACGTAACTCGCTGGCACTCAGCGGTCGCGTGCCGTGCACGTGACCCGCTGGCGTCCAGTGCGCGCGCGTGCCGTGCATGTGACCCACGGGCGCTAAAGCTCCCAATGTCACGTGCAGCGCACGTGACCCGCGGTCGCGTGCAGCGTACGTGACCCGCGGGCGCTAAGCGCCCATGTGCGCCCCACACAACCCGCTCAGTGCCCAGCGGTCGTGTGCAGCGCACGTGACCCGCGGGTGCTAAGCGTCCACGTGTGCCCCCACGCGACCCGCTCAGCGCCCAGTGGTCGCGTGCAGCGCACGTGACCCGCGAGCGCTCACGGTCGCGTGCTGCGCACATGACCCACTGGCGCCCGGCGCCCACATGCTGCGCACGTGACCTGCGGGAGCCAAGCGCTCACACGCCAGGCATGTGCCCGTAGGCACCATGCGCCCACATGCCACGCATGCGTCTTTAAGACGCTCCTCCGACCATTTTTTTTATGCACTCCACACTAAATATACCTCCCCCGTTAGAAAAAATTTCTAACAGGAAGCTTCCTCGCACCCTGCAAGAGGACTGCTAGCCCCCTTGACCCCCAACCCGCTATCCGGGTAGAGGGACCTCCGTAAAAACTCTGCGGGGCCCCCGATATATCCAAAACCCCTTTCAAAACACAACACACGCACACTGTACATTGAATTTGCATGACCAGTTTAACCCATCAATTGGAGGTTCCTTCGTTCCAAAGGCGAGGGGTAATTAACGGCAGCTTAGTCCACGGCTGCCGGAGATTCGGATCCCCACAATCAATAAACCCCTTATTACCCTAGGCAGGGGGAATCTGTAGTATGCCTGACAAGCGCGCGCGTATTCCCATCTCAATGGGGTGACGAAAAACACTCTACAGATTCTGGCACGCCCGGTGGGACCGATCTCTCCTCCTATATTTCGGGTTAAACGTTCATGCGAACTCAATCAATATACATATCGCTTGCCTGTACTGAAATCATGCTTCTATTTGCAGGTTAACGACTTTCGACTGCAATCTTCGGACGCAACAAAATGTCTCCAATAACAATCTCAACTCTCTACACAACTCCCATCTCCTACACGATGAAGATGGACTCCAGGACGTCCTTCCGGCCAGTGTCGGGCGACAATGGGAGGAGTCGCCGCTACCATTTGGCTCTATTATGTTCGTGTCAGCTAACGCTGTCCCAGCTCCTCAAGCTCCGGTAACAGACAAACCGGACTCAAAAAGGAAAAGTCCGAATGTCATGGTCGCGAGGGCACCTCAGCCCAAGCATAAATCCGTTTCCGAACAACTCTCCATCGCTCCAGCTGGGGGCAAGGCCATCAACATTAACGAAGCAACGGGGCATCTCGGGCGAGCTCCAGCGATACCCTCGATAACTTCTAGATCAGGTATCTTCTTTAAGCTCCCTATCAATCGAATCACGGTGGCTTCCCAGAAAACGGATGCCCGCCAAGCCCTCAAAATCGAGAAGCTAAGGCAGAAAAGGATCAGATACAGAGCCAACAAAAGGGCTAGGGCTCATACTAGGCTGAGCTTCATGAGGCTCCAAGAACGGGGTTACCCTGCCAAAGATAAAGAGACGGCTGGATATGTGGTCCATACTGTCTACATGATCGGACATGAAGAAACGAACCCTCCCATGCTTCACAGCCATGGTGATGATATGGTGGACGCTACCCAATGTCGACTCGGTCTAAATGATGAAGAGCTCGCTCAAGCCGATAAGCCAAAAAAGCCCGGGGTTCCTGCGGAATTGTGCTCAGGCAATAAGGATGATCCGGTTGTCATAACCGGAACTACAGAACAAGCATTATTCCGATGGCTTCAGAGGCAGCTTCAGGACAGGGACGAGAAGTTGGCCAAGGTACAGTCTAAGGTCGGCGAATTGGTAAACGTCGCGGCAGATCTTGCGACCCAAGTCGCCCGATTGCAATTACAGCATAATCAAATTTTGGTTCATGAGCCAGGGATTGATACCCGGATACTGATACCCCCTTCAACCTAAGAGCGGAGCGCCTTCGTGAAAAACGGTCGCGATCAGCCTCCAGTCCCTCCGATACATACACCGAAGGGGAATCGCCTCTGAAAGAGAAAATGGAAAAAGTCTATTCCTTCAAAAGGGACAAAGTCAACAAGATATTCAAGGACGCCCTAAGAAACGGTCTACTACTGCCAGAATCAAAGAGACCGCAAGAAGAAAATATGACCGACGACCCGAAATATTTCCCCTATCACAGAGTGATAAGTCATGCCTTTGAGGACTGCTTCATCTTTAAAAATTGGGTCGAAAGGCAATACAAGACGGGAGAGATAGAACTGTCTAAAGGCGTGTTAGCAAACAGTCAAGCTACGACCGCCGATTTCATACAAATGGAGACCGAAGCCTTTCGGAAACCTAATCCTCTCAGACATGTGCCATTATCTGAAAAGGGCGAACCAAAGACTGATTGGCCTCAAGGATCAGTATCAGTAAGGGCACCTACTCTAATGGAGAGAAAGAAGAAGGTTTACTCCTTCAGGAGGGATGAGGTCCGCAATATATTCGAGGAAGTATTGAACAACGGTCTGCAACTGCCTATTCCGAAGTGGCCACATGAAATGAATATGACCGGCAATCCCGTATACTGCCCACACCATAGGGTGGTGAGTCATACCATTGAAGATTGCTGTGTTTTCAAAGATTGGGCAGAGGACCAATACAAGCTTGGAAAAACCTCACAGTCCTCGGATGTATCGGCAAGCCACAAAGATACGGTCATCAACACAGCTCCACCAAGATCAAAGTTCAAGGAGCTGGGATAAGCAAACTGACCACCACGTCATTAAACTGGGAACGATAGACCTCTAAGTCTTTAAATTGGGAACCGCTGACCACCATATCATTAAACTGGGAATAATCGACCTCTAAGTCGTTAAACTGGGGATGTAAATAAAAAAAAGTGTGTAAATAAAAACAAAAGAAATGCCGAAATGATGGGGCAACTCGCAATAAAAATCAGCGAGAAAAAATAAACACGAAAAATAAAGCCGAAATGATGGGGCAACTGCGAATAAATGAAGCTGAAATGATCGCGATAAGAAAAGCTGAAATGATACAGCAATCGCGGTAAAAAAAATGGCGAATGATGAGTCGCTCCTGGTACCATATCCCACTGCAGTGATGCAGACGCCGACTAAAATCCAAATTCTCAAACGGCGAATGATGAGTCGCCCCTGGTACCATATTCCAGTGCAGCAATGCAGACGCCGACAGTTTCCCAAAATTCTTCCAGCCCTACGGTTGGTCCCCAAGTTGACTACCGTATACAATCTAAGGGCTCAAATAATTCTCATCACACCCATGCCCCACCGCAACCACCAGTTACGCGGCTGGTCTCCGCCCTAGAAATTATGCTCCATTTGGGAAGACACCCTCATGTATCCTCACGATACATGAGAAGAACAAACTTACGAGATCCTCTCGACTCGTAAGGAAATACCTTCGTGGGATCCTACGACTCACGAAGGAAAAACACACTTGGGAGTCCCCATGACTCCTAAGGAGAAAGTACACCGACGGGATCCTTATGACTCGTAGGGAGAAAATGCTTTTATGGGACCCTTACGGCCCATAAAATTGAAAAGCTTTAGGTGATAGGGACCTAAACCTGTCTCGTAAGCCATCGCTCCCCAAAAGAGAAAGGCAAATGATGAATTGCTCCTGGCACCTGTGCTTCAGTGTTAGCAACGTTGATGCCAGCCCCTACCCCAAAATTCCAAGCTTCCGTGCCATAGACCCCTAAGTCTTTAAACTGGAAACAGATGACATCTAAGTCTTTAAACTGGAAACAGATGACCCCTAAGTCGTTAACTGGAAACGAGGAAGATCCCTTCATGGAGAATGATGAGTCGCTCCTGGTACACATCCCGGTGCAGCGATGTAGACGCCAACCAAACTCTGAATGTCCCAACGGAGAATGATGAGTCGCTCCTGGTACCATGTTTCAGTGCAGCGATGCAGACGCCAACAAAAATCCAAATTCTCAAACGGCGAATGATGAGTCTCTCCTAGTACCATATTCCAGTGCAGCGATGCAGACGCCAATAAAGTCCCAAAATTCTTCCGGCCCTACGGTCTGGATCATACATCCTACAAAACTATATACAATCCATGGGCATAAAACGATCCCAATCTCTCCTAAGTCCTACCGGCGAGACCACATCCAAAGTCCCACCAGCGATGAAGATCCAAAAAAAGAGAAAAAAAGGTATGTCCACAAGCAAAATGGGCACGGATGAAAATCCGAAAGGGCTCCGTGAGTAAAAACAGCAGGACTGCCGGCTAGTTTGTGAAAACCCGAAAGGGCGCAAACTCGTGAAAAAGAGATGAAATGCACTCGCAAAGTCCTCTCGACTTTGTAAGGAGAAAATTCCCGCATGAGATCCTTACGACTCATAAAAGAGCAACACACTTAAGAGTCCCCACAACTCCTAAGGAGAAAATACACTTACGAGATTCTTTCGACTCGTAGGGAGAAAATGCTTTTATGGGACCCTTACGGCCCATAAAATTGAAAACCCTTAGGTAATAGGGATCTAAACCTGTCTCCTAAGCCACCAATTCCTAAATCTTCCTGGGGCAAATGATGAGTTGCTCCTGGCATTATTCCAGCGCAGCAATGCAGATGCCGAAAAAAAAACCAATCCCTAAATCCTCTCAAAGGCAAATGATGATTCGCTCCTGGTACCATATTCCAGTGTAGCAATACTGATGTCCACACAAATCAAACCAACCAATTCCGACATCGACTTCTGCGTCAAACAGCCGACACTCCGTAAAGGGGAAACGTCAAGCAGACACTCCGTGTCGGGGGCACGTCGACTACAGACACTCCGCCGGGAAACGTCAACCAGCGACACTCCGTGCTGGGGGCACGATGACCAAATCACTCCGGGCTAGGGAAACGTCTACCACGGACACTCCATCTCGAAGACGCGTCAAGCGTCGACCGTCCATGTCATAAAAAAGGCAGTGCGGGCTTCCTACAAAGCGAGAACCAAATCGCTCCGGGCCAGGGAAAAGTCTACCACGGACACTCCGTATCGGAGACGCGTCAAGCGTCAACCTTCCATGTCGTAAAAAGGGCAGTGCGGGCTTCCCACAAATCGGGAACCAAATCGCTCCGGGCTAGGGAAACGTCTACCACGGACACTCCATCTCGAAGACGCGTCAAGCGTCGACCGTCCATGTCGTAAAAAGGGCAGTGCGGGCTTCCCACAAAGCGGGAACCAAATCGCTCCGGGCCAGGGAAATGTCTACCACGGACACTCCGTATCGGAGACGCGTCAAGCGTCAACTGTCCATGTCATAAAAAGGGCAGTGCGGGCTTCCCACAAATCGGGAACCAAATCGCTCCGGGCCAGGGAAAAGTCTACCACGGACACTCCATCTCGAAGACGCGTCAAGTGTCGACTGTCCATGTCGTAAAATAGGAAGTGCGGGCTTCCTAAAAAGCGGGAACCAAATCACTCCGGGCCAGGGAAAAGTCTACCACGGACACTCCGTCTCGGAGACACGTCAAGCGTCGACCATCCATGTCGTAAAAAGGGCAGTGCATGCTTCCTACAAAGTGGGAACCAAATCACTCCGGGCTAGGGAAACGTCTACCACGGACATTCTATCTCGGAAACGCGTCAAGCGTCGACCGTCCATGTCATAAAAAGGGCAGTGCGGGCTTCCCACAAATCGGGAACCAAATCGCTCCGGATCAGGGAAAAGTCTACCACGGACGCTCCGCCTTGGAGACGCGTCAAGCGTCGACCGTCCATGTCATAAAAAAGGCAGTGCAGGCTTCCCACAAATCGGGAACCAAATCGTTCTGGGCCAGGGAAAAGTCTACTACGGACACTCCGCCTCGGAGACGCGTCAAGCGTCGACCGTCCATGTCGTAAAAAGGGCAGTGCGGGCTTCCCACAAATTGGGAACCAAATCGCTCCGGTCCAGGGAAAAGTCTACCATGGACGCTCCGCCTCGAAGACGCATAAAGCGTCGACCGTCCATGTCGTAAAAAGGGCAATGCAGTCTTCCCATAAATCGGGAACCAAATCGTTCCGGGCCAGGGAAAAGTCTACCTCGGACACTCCGCCTCGGAGACGCGTCAAACGTCGACCGTCCATGTCGTAAAAAGGGCAGTGCAGGCTTCCCACAAATTGGGAACCAAATCTCTCTGGGCCAGGGAAAAGTCTACCACGGACACTCCGCCTCGGAGACGCGTCAAGTATCAACCGTCCATGTCGTAAAATGGGCAGTGCATCCCAAAAAGTGGGAACCAAAGCAAGTCGCCTCCACGCGAAAGAAGATCCATAAATTTCATGCACACGACCCACATATGTGGCATGCATTTATTGATGGGGGGCACTTTGTTGGGGTTGAAAATTGCACTCCGGTTGACCAAGTCAAAGTCAAGGTCAACCCCAAGCCAGGTGGGCCCAAGCCCAGGTCAAGCGGGCCCATGTCCAAGTCAAGCCCACGGCCAGTCTTCCCATGCCAACAATAAAAATCTTGTAACAAATAATTTTGATGTAATTTTTTGTGCATGAATGTAAGCAAAATGGGTATAAAGCCAAATTTTTGTAAAGCCCATGGCTTATGTGCAAAAAGAAATGGCACAAGAGCCATAGGATGGGCAAAATGCTATTTTGTAAAGCCCAAGGAGCTATATGTAAATGTGTAAGCCTATATAAGGCAACATGATGATGAATAAAAGATATAATTTTCATTCCCCTCAAAATCTAGGGTTTGTGTGCCTCTTTCCCCTTTCTCAAGGGTCTAAAACCTTCTTCATTTTTTCCAATTAAATCAAGAGTTTAACTCTTCCTTTCTCAAAAATTAGTTTTTCACCACAAAACGCACCAAGGGGATCTCGGATCTCCTATCATATCTATGAAATGGGAGATTTTGAATCTCACTCCTTTTCCCCCCCAAGATCCGACCAACCGAGAGGAAGAAGAAGGAGACCCATCTCCAAAAACCCCACGCTGGGAGAATCCAAGGCTCAAAAGAAGAGCCAAAAATTCCTAGGAGTTTAACTCCTTTCCAGATCTGTTGGAGTTTAACTCCATAAATTAAATTTCTGTTAGGAGTTCAACTCCAAAACCCCTTGGGAGTTCAACTCCCCAGCCTAGGGGCTAAGCCCCTTCCTGCTGGTGTTTTCAGCAGCCGCGTGCCTTGCACGTAACTCGCTGGCACTCAGAGGTCGCGTGCCACGCACGTGATCCACTGGCGCCCAGTGCGTGCATGTGCCGTGCATGTGACCCACGGGCGCTAAAGCTCCCAATGTCGCATGCAGCGCACGTGACCCGCGGTCGCGTGCAGCGCACGTGACCCGCGGTCGCATGCAGCGCACGTGACCCGCGGGCGCTAAGCGCCCACATGCGCCCCACGCAACCCGCTCAGTACCCAGCGATCGCGTGCGCCCCTTCCCTCTGGTGTTTTCAGCGGTCGCGTGCCTTACACGTGACCCGCTGGCGTCCAACGGTCACATGCCGCGCATGTGACCCGCTGGAGCCCAGCGCGCGCGTATGCCGCGCACGTGACCAATGGGCGCTAAAGCGCCCAATGTCACGTGCAGCGCACGTGACCTGCGGGCGCTAAGCACCCACGTGTGCCCCACGCGACCCGCTCAGCACCCAGCGGTCCCGTGCAGCGTACGTGACCTGTTCAGTTGACAAAACTGCACATTTGTTATTACATTTTTCCTACTATTTCTATATTAGAAAATGTGTTTATTATAATATATGATACATATGAGGGTTTATCTGTAAAAATACTATTTTCATGTGTTTATGTATTATAATTAACATTTGGTAGGAAAATGTATGCAAGAATACCATTGACCAAATCTTAATGTTGAAACTAATATCTCAATAAAACAAACTCTACTTTGTTGAGTTGTTGTGCAGAATTTTCAGGACTAAAATCAAGGGAATTAAAGTTGTTAGTGCAAACCTGTCTAATTAAAAAAGCAAACTAAGAAATCAAGTCTGGCAGTAACTTCGAGAAGATTTTCAGTTCCTGAGATTCAAAATATCGCCACGTGTCAATATAGATGAGAGCCCAGAAAACCAAAACAGCAGATTCTTCCATAAGGCCGCAGATCCGCTGCCAAACCTACCTATTGGCCGCGGATCCGCCGCAAGAGAGAAGACTTGGGAGTTGGGATTTCTTCTGTTGGATCTTAACTACTAGTTTCCAATTTAGGAGACTAGAGTTCTGGTTTTGGGACTATAAATAAAGACCGAGAGCCTCTTGGAAAAATCATCAAGTCGACGAGATCACGAAGTCCAAGACGGCTCACGCATCCAGGCTGATCATCAACGGTTCATCTACCTCCTTAGAAGAGATCGAGAAGCAAACTAGTATTTGTAATCATTTTCTAAGGAAACAAAGTGTAAATGAGTTTTGTTGATTAATAAAAGTAGTTCTTTTTCTTATTCTATTTCTTTGTAGTTTCATTATGAATTCTCTCTCCATCTCTTCTTCTCCTAACATGCGCGAGTAATTCTCCGCTTGTTAGGGTCCATAGGATTAGGGTAGGTTAATGGATGATGAAGATCCTTAAACTCTTTTTAAGTCCTATAAAGTTTATAAACTTTATCAAAAGAATCATTAACATCCTAATCAGACACGCTACCAATTTATTGTTAGTCTCGACCGCGATTAGAGATTAGATTAATGATTGTTTTGGTAAAGGCTAGATATGAACGGAGTTCCATGTCGAGATAGGGGTTAAGAGTGGGAACCCTTTTTCCCTCCAGAAACCCTAATCTACATGCATCACTGTCGTTCTAGTTTTAAATCTATTAAAGGATAAAAAGAGTAATCTTTAATTAATCATCCATAACTACTAAATCCTAATAAACCCTACAAGCCCCCTTTTAATATTAAACTTACTTCCGTAGTTAATCTAGATCTATATTTTGTATCCGTGTTTAACGTAGATCTAGAACCTACAACCATTCTTTATTCTTCCTCCTTTCTTTCTCAACACACCGAAGGTAAGAATAAAATATTCAGCGTTTCCCAGAGGACGACCCGTACTCCTCTCGGTCTAGCTACAAGCGACACCGTTATTGATTGCGATTAACTACTACATACAAAAAATACAGATCAATCAAATGGCGCCATTGCCGGGGATACGTGCGTAATTTTTTATTCTTACAATTTGTGTTGAATTCTTATTCGATTCATATCATAAACAAAACAAAACTGCAAATTATATATTTAACGATTGTCGTGTGAATTTTGCGAGGGGGTCTGGAGTTACAGAATTGAGGAAACAGAAAGACAGAGACATTCATCAAGATCTAGAGAAGTGCAGGAGGCCACGTAGAAAAATTCATTACCTGATCTCTCTACTCCGCAGCGGAAGCCCGGTAAAAGGAGCCTTTTGGCGGCGGAAGCGCGGCGGGAGAGGAGAATTAGGGTTCCAAACTTCTCTGGTATATTTCCTATATCTTTCTCTCTCCTCTGACATCCAATAAAATATTTTTTCTCCAGGATTCTTTGCAAAATATCGCCGCTCAAAAATCTTTTTGCAAAGTTTTGTTATTGGTTTGTTGTTGCATATTTTAATACGGACTTTAAGGGGCAAAGACCAAATCCAGATTAGGTGGGGATTTCATCACCCTTCCTAATCCCCACAAATCACAAACCGAGCATCTGCATCAACCCTACATTAATTTAAAAAAATATCTAGACAAAACTCTAAGGACCGTCGCGTTCATTAAGGACAGAGGAAGGTCGTGGGTAATCTATCGCTTATCCGCATTACTTTTGTGGTGTCTAGGCAAGTGTGTCTAAGGCAAGTGGTTACTTAATTAGGACCACTACTTACGTAGTGGACAACCTCCCACTTACATGACACTTACCTGGCTACAAGAGTAGTAAAGAGGTGGTAGAGGATTGATCCTGCGGCTTGTCCTTTGGAAGTCTAGGAGCGGTCTAGAGACTAGACCTAGGTAACCATAGTTCTAGGGTTGTTTGTGCATTTTTGTGTAATTTGTCTAAGTCCGACACACTTTTCAAAACAGACCAATTTTAAATCACACACACGCTGCCACTTGCGCTAAACCCGCTTAGTGCATGCTTGGCTGGACACGGGATTCTAGTGCCCGTCTTGTCCGCGTTCCTACTAGCGACTCCGAAGTCGGTACTTCTTCATCTTCTTTTTCCCCACCACACACCACATCAACCGAGATGGACGGTACTCCATCAGATTATAACACCACGCTGCCACCGCCCGTAGGTGCGCAGAATCCACCGCGCATCTCTCTCCAAGAAAGATGCTATCCTATCCGTGGTCCACTTCCCACTTGTCTATCTATTTCACCAGCTAACGGGGATAATTTTGAAATTAAACCCCACTACATCAATATGTTGCCCAAATTTCATGGGCTTGAATCTAAAGACGCGTATGTTTTCATCACTAAATTCGAAAACGTATGAGCAATGATGGATACTTCACAACTGACTGTGAATGCTATGCGCTTGCGTCTTCTCCCATTCACTCTGTGCGACTTGGCAGAAAAATGGCTTTATAATACTGCCGCACACTCTATCACTAATTGGGATGAATTCGTAATAGCATTTCTTAAGAAGTTTTACCCAAACCATAAGACTGCCCATATTAGAAGCGAGATCAACCAGTTCACCCAGCTTCCCAATGAACCATTTTGGAAGTGCTTTGAACGTTTCAAGGATCTGCTTGTCCAATGTCCTCATCATGGAATACAGAGATGGGATTTATGCCGAATTATATATGAGGGCATTAATCCAGCGACAAAGCAGATGCTTGAAACAATGTGTCAATGTGATTTCATGTCCAAAGACGATGGTGAAGCTTGGAAATATCTGGAAGACCTCGCTGAAAACACTTTGCAGTGGGAAAGTGTATGACCACCTTCAACTAGGGGAGGTATTCACCAGCTCGATGTTTCTATTACAGTAAAAGCCGAAATGGCAGCGATGCAGAAGAAACTCGACGCTATTGAGAACAAGTTCTCATCATTCTCCCTAAATCAGGTAACGCTTCCCAAGACCGTGTGTGGTCGCTGTTCAGATCCTTCACACTTAACGGAAGAATGTCCTATGAATGCATCGTTTCAAGGTCACGAGCAAACTAATGCTGTTTTTTAGCAGCGACCTAGAAACGATCCTTTTTCTTCCACGTACAATCAAGAATGGAGGAATCATCCTAACTTTGCTTGGAACCAAAACCAATCCCAAAATCCAAACCAGTTCCAAAGCAATTATCAAAGACCTCCTCCACAGCAACCACAACCACAAAGTCAGCACCCCTTTCAGTCACAAAATTTCCAAAATCCGGCCAACACTTCTGCACCACAATTGGCCGGTACTGATAACTCTTCACTCGCACAAACTTTGCATTTGTTTATGAAACATACCATTCAAATGTCGGCTGATATGAAGTCTTCTATTGATACCATAAAGAAAGACTCCGCCTCCCATGGTGAGAGTATTAAATCAATAGAAAACCAAATTGCACAGTTGAATGCCGCAATGAGTGCGAGAGAGAAAGAAAAACTCTCATCTCAACCCATACCTAATCCTGGCCACTCACAAAGTTATAATATGAGTGCCGTCACAACGTTGAGATCGGGAAGAGTGCTAGATAACCGAGTGGGTAAGCAATTTTATGATGTTAGTGATACCAATGAAACCCCAGCTTCTACTTCTTCCCCTAATTCGTCTAATCTCCCACCTTCTTCCGAGCCTATTCTCCGTTTTCCCCAAGGCTCGAAACCTTCGCCCATTTCCTCGAATCTACCTAAAACGATCCCCACTCCAATTCTGGGATCCACTCCATCCCCACAATCCTCTCCAATGTTGGACCAAACCCTTATTGATAAAGCACATTATCCAAACAGGTTAAGGGGCAACAGACCAAGTCCACAAATGGAGAAGATTGTGGAAATTTTTAAGCAAGTTAACATAAGCATTCCTCTCCTAGATGCTATCCAACAAGTTCCGTCTTATGCGAAAATCCTAAAGGACTTGTGCACTAGGAAGAGAAAAGTTCAAGTGCCTAAAAAAGTTTTCCTTGTGAGTAATGTGAACTCTTCTTTTACACAACAACTACCCAAGAAACGAAAGGACCCTGGAAGTCCTACAATTTCTTTTTCTATTGGGGGTAAAAATATCAATCATGCTCTACTCGATTTAGGTGCTAGTGTTAACTTGCTTCCGTATTCTGTTTATGAGCAATTAGGGATCGGAGAGTTAAAACCTGCGCATTGCACTCTTCAGATGGCCGATCGATCTATCACCCAACCAGGGGTGAGCTAGAGGATGTGTTAATCAAAGTCGGGGAATTTATATTCCCTGTGGACTTTATCGTTATAGATACACAACCTGTAGCAAACCCACGCAATCAAATCCTGGTGATACTCGGTCGACCCTTCCTAGCAACTTTCAACGCAGTAATCAATTGTAGAAATGGCTCTATGACCCTATCTTTTGGAAAGAAGTCAATTGAGCTTAACATTTACAAGTTGGGAAGTGAACCCTCCGAACCCTATGCTCATGTGTGTTCTGTCGAATTAATGGATGTCGACAGCAGCGAATTTGATCAACCTCATGATACTGACTCTTTTCATATGTTGTTGTTTGATCCAACCATGTATTATACATACACGGACTCTTCTACCGAGTTGTCCGGGTCAACATCTAACACTAATGAGGAACTTTTTATAGAGTCTGACGATCACCCCATTTTTTCTAATAACATTATTCTTCGGGGTATAGATGAAAGCTTTGAGGAAATTTTCGCTGATGAACTCGCATTTTTAAAAGACACGGGTGTTGAGATGAATCAACTCCAAGATGAAGAAATTGAACCTCCACCCCTTCTTCTGGACAATCACGATAATGAGAGTAATCCATCATCACTATCACTGTGTCGTCTCTCCAAATTGAGACGCAATCCTTTTCCATTACACCTCTTATCACCTCCCCACTTCTTCACGTCGAAAGGCGACATGTTCTTCCACCAACCTTGGTGATTCATCGATAAATTTTTTGAATGGTTGGTATTGACTTTTGGTCTTTGTAAGGCTTTACTTTGACCAATAACTTTAACCCCCCACCCCAATAATTTTAAAAGCTTAATGTTGTTTAACTCAAGTTTGGTGGGGGGTATTTTGGCTCTTGAAAGAATTTTTATAAGATTATGAGCCAAAAATAAGTTTGGGGGGATTTCACTTTCATTATTTCTTGTCCCCTTTTTCCTCCCAAGTCTACAGGTTCTTGAGCTTAACGGATGACATCAGTGAGGACACTGCTGTAAACAATTTTGGGGGAGGTTTGTGCTTATTTACGCGATACTTTGCATTATACTATATATAACCACAAAATTTTTTTGATAATAAAAGAATAGAAAGTGAAAAATTATATATGAAAGATAGGAATATTTTAAGAAAACCAAGAAAATTAGAAGTTTTCTTAAACGAACTAGTAATAAGTAGTTATGAGTCATTGTCCCAAGGGTTAGTAAGATGAAGGAAGTCACTGATCTGAGGATAAAAATAAGTTTGAAAAATAGTTCCTATTCTGGAAGCCAAACATTTGAACGTTGATACCCTACTATACGCACTTACACATGTCTTGAAACTCGGGATAGTAGAGGATACCTTGAAATGCTCTTTTCTAAAAGCCAAAGTATGAAGGAAATAAAAAATGAATAAAATATAAAATGTGAAGAAAAAAATGAACACTGGTTTTGTTATCGCCAAGGCAGCAATAAAAAAATATAGCGAGGGTGCTTCATCACCTAGTGCCTTAGACCAACTAGTCTGGGAGTCACTGCTAAGCCTTAGGTGGTGCAAGATGAGAAAAATACTAATCAGAAAGCACATGAGTAATCGGTCGGTTAGTACCTCAAGAAATATTAACGGTCGCATGAAAATTGTGTGAGAAAATTCAACTAAATATTCATCGATTAAAAAATACTAAGGCAGATAGACAAGAGTATGATGGATTGAATTGAATTCTCAAAGTGTAGGGATGTTCTATACACACACATAGGGGTATATGATCGATATTTGGATGAAAGGTAGGAATGAAGAATAAAGATGATGTTTTATTGAGGGATGATGTGATTTCTAACATTTTTTCATGACTATTAAGATAGGGCTCATGACAACTGAAAAGCTAGTATTAGTTGGAAACTCTTATTTTCAAAGTATTTCTATTATGGTTCTTATCTTTATATGTAAATTTCACCATCTCTCTTTTATTATAGGATTTTGTGGGTGTAATCCGCTGAAAACCCTCAGGAGACAACACTCCTCCTACCAGGGACACCTAGAGGTTTAACGGCTTGTTGCACGTGCTCAGTGCAATCGTGTTGCCTACGAAAGTGTGCTTAGTTTTCTCCTTTCTTTTTCTCCTCCTCTTGAATAAACTAGTTTGCTCGGGACGATCAAAAATAAGTTTGGGGGTATTTGTTCAGTTGATAAAACTGCACATTTGTTATTGCATTTTTCTTACTATTTCTATATTAGAAAATGTGTTTATTATAATATATGATACATATGAGGGTTTATCTGTAAAAATACTATTTTCATATGTTTATGTATTATAATTAACATTTGGTAGGAAAATGTATGCAAGAATACCATTGACCAAATCTTAATGTTGAAACTAATATCTCAATAAAATAAACTCTACTTTGTTGAGTTGTTGTGCAGAATTTTCAGGGCTAAAATCAAGGGAATCAAAGTTGTTAGTGCAAACTTGCCTAATTAAGAAAGCAAACTAAGAAATCAAGTCTGGCAGTAACTTTGAGAAGATTTTCAGTTCCTGAGATTCAAAAGATCGCCGCGTGTCAATATAGATGAGAGCCCAGAAAACCAAAACAGAAGATTCCTCCATAAGGCCGCGGATCTGCGGCCAAACCTACCTATTGGCCGCGGATCCGCCGCAAGAGACAAGACTTGGGAGTTGGGATTTCTTCTGTTGGATCTTAACTACTAGTTTCCAATTTAGGAGACTAGGGTTCTGGCTTTGGGGCTATAAATAAAGACCGAGAGGCTCTTGGAAAAATCATCAAGTCGACGAGATCACGAAGTCCAAGACGGCTCACGCATCCAGGCTGATCATCAACGGTTCATCTACCTTCTTAAAAGAGATCGAGAAGCAAACTAGTATTTGTAATCATTTTCTAAGAAAACAAATTGTAAATGAGTTTTGTTGATTAATAAAGGTAGTTCTTTTTCTTATTCTATTTCTTTGTAGTTTCATTATGAATTCTCTCTCCATCTCTTCTTCTCCCAACATGCGCGAGTAATTCTCCGTTTGTTAGGGTTCGTAGGATTAGGGTAGGTTAATGGATGATGAAGATCTTTAAACTCTTTTTAAGTCCTATAAAGTTTATAAACTTTATCAAAAGAATCGTTAACATCCTAATCGGGCGCGCTACCAATTTATTGTTAGTCTCGACCGCGATTAGAGATTAGATTAATGATTGTTTTGGTAAAGGCTAGATATGAACGGAGTTCCATATCGAGATAGGGGTTAAGAGTGGGAACCCTTTTTCATCCAAAAACCCTAATCTACATGCATCACTGTCGTTCTAGTTTTAAATATATTAAAGGATAAAAAGAGTAATCTTTAATTAATCATCCATAACTACTAAATCCTAATGAACCCTACAAGCCCCCTTTTAATATTAAACTTACTTCCGTAGTTAATCTAGATCTATATTTTGCATCCGTGTTAGATCTAGAACGTACAACCATTCTTTATTCTTCCTCCTTTCTTTCTCAACACACCTAAGGTAAGAATAAAATATTCAACGTTTCCCAGAGGACAACACGTACTCATCTCGGTCTAACTACAAGCGACACCGTTATTGATTGCGGTTAACTACTACATACAAAAAAATACAGATCAATCATGACCCGCAGGCGCTAAGCTCCCACGTGCGCCCGACGCGACCTTCTCAGCATCCAGTGGTCGCGTGCAACGCTCGTGACCCGCGGACGCCTTGCGGTCGTGCTGCGCACGTGACCCACTGGCTCCCAGTGCCCACATGCTGCGCACGTGACCAGCGGGCGCCAAGTGCTCATGTGCCAGGCGCGTGCCCATGGGCACGATGCGCCCGCGTGCCATGCACGCGTCTTTAAGACGCTCCTCCCACCATTTTTTATGCACTCCATACTAAATATAACCCCCCCCGTTAGAAAAAATTTCTAACAGGGCGCTGCCCCGCACCCCCAAGGAAGCTGCTAGTCCCCTTGACCCCCAGCCCGCTATCTGGGTAGTGGGACTCCCGTAAAATCTCTGCGAGGCCCCCGATATATCCAAAACCCCTTTCAAAACACAACACACGCACACTGCACATTGAGTTTGCATGACCAGTTTAACCCGTCAATCGGAGATTCTTTCTCTCCAAAGGCGAGGGATAATTAATAGCAGCTTAGTCCGCGGCTGCCGGAGATTCAGATCCCCACAATCAATAAACCCCCACCTACCCTGGGTAGGGGGATCTGTAGTACGCCTGACAAGCACGCGCGTATTCCCATCTCAATGGGATGACGAAAAACACCCTATAAGAGGCCCAAGAAGCTCCTGATGACCATTAAAGTGAGTATCGTCTAACCTGCATGGATGGTCTAGTAGTAGGAAACACCGATGACCGCAATAACAAACCTTCGTGCTAAATTTCAACCATTTCGATATTGTATCTTGATGGCAGTAAGGACATACTTTGTGATCATGTACGGACCAACCTGATAGTATTCCATACGTAGGAAAGTCATTAATTGTCCACATTAAAACCGCACGCATCGTGAAGCTTGTATCTGTGTTTGCATCATAAGTCTCTATACCATCAATGAATAAAAATTTTAACTCATCGATCAGAGGTCGGAGATAGACGTCGATATTGTTTCCCGGTGAGTTTAGTCTGTCAATAAGAAGAGGTATTATAAAGTAGAATTGATCTATATTCAACCAAGATGACAGATTATAAACCATCATTATAACGGGCCATGTATTGTGGCTTCCAGCTATATAGTTGAATAGGCAGAAACCATCACTAGCCAGTCCGAGCCTGACATTGCGAGGATCACTATTGAATGTTTAGTGCCTCCTATCAAAATCCTTACATGCCGGTGAATCTCTTGGATGACTCATTTTTCCATTTTCGCTTGGAGCAGCACGGTGATGCCAAATCATGCATCGGCTGACTTCTTGCACCTGAATAGCCTTTGCAGTCTCTGTATTATCGGAAAGTATCATGCTATCTTGACAAGTAAATCTGGTTTCTTATAAGATACTTTCAGTTTATACCTAGTCTCTCCGCATGTTGGACACACTTTCAAATCTGAATTCTCTTTCCGGTAGAACATGCAATTTTTGGGACATGCATGAACCACAGTTCAGACCCAAATCAGACATCATCTTCTGGGCTTCGTACCCGCTCTCGGGCACGTTATTTTCCAATGGCATAGAATCTTTCAGAAACTTCAGAAGTATCGTGAATGATTTGTTACTCCATCCATTTAGTTACTTAATCTGGAAAAGTTGAACGAACTATGATAGGGTGTAATAGTTTGCATTCTCATAAATTGTTCTTCTAGTATCATTCATGAACTTTTCACACTTATCAGCACGCGGTCCTTGACCGAAAAGAATGTCTTATTCGGTAGGATTAGTATCACCTAGAGCAGACTCTACCATATCCTCCATTTTTTCTTCTGAAAAGAATTTATCGTCTTCTTCTTCTTCCGCCGCATTACCGTCTCTTCCTTCTTCTTCCGCCGTATTACCATCTTCTTCTTCTTCTTTCCCGTGGTATAGCCAAGTTGTATAAAGTCTAGTAAAACCATGTTTAACGATGTGAAGCTCTAAGATTTCTATATTCTGCCAAAATTTATTCCCATATCTATCGTACGGACAGAGAATCTTCTCTAACACGATCGTATTATGTGCGCGTGAAAATTCAATGAAAGCAGCAACTCTTACGACAAATTTAGATTGCATGCGTTGTTGCCAATCCACATACATCTAGTCCTTTACTCTGATGTACTCATGGGCCATGTTAGACTGTATAACATATAAATTGTAAGTTATAGAAGTTGGTTTTTTATGGTGAGTACATTGAGAAATCTAAGAATAAGATAGGTATTGACAAAGAAGAAAATGGGAAGGACAAGTTTGTCATTGAAAAAGATAAATTATCAATTAACAAAGTTAAATTTGAAGATACCCAAGTATGAGTTGTATTCTGTATATGTGTGTTTCAATTTATGATTTCGCTTAGGTATAGGGTTGTTAGTGTGTACGTGCTTTGTGTATGTATGTGTTGTGTATTCGTATTGTATGCGTGTGTTTCGGTTGTTGAGGGTAAGGATTCTATCCCATTAAGAATGTTTAGAGCAAACACCCATTTACTTGTGCTTTCATCCGTTTCGAGAAAATTTCGGCAGCACCTCCCTATTGTTCTCCGAGTACACTGTAATAGAATAGATAATCATTTCAATGTTGTGAAACAATATTGAAATGAATATCTAATCTATCTTTATACACGGAGAACCAGAGGAAAAGTACCGACGAAATAACTCGAAATGAATGAAAACACAAGTGAATGCAGATGTTTGCTTTATACATTTCTAACTTGTCCAAACTGGACAAATCTATTGATTATCATATGATTGAATCTTCTTGTCATATAGACTACACGACGGTTGTTAGCACCGAACGGCATCGTACGATATTTAACAACCTTCGTATAGTTTTATGTCATGACGAACATCAAACGTATATTAACCGATAGATGGGGACTAAGGCGCGCTTTGATTTTCACATATGACTATCGATGAGAATATGAAAATTTTATATTATCATCGATTATCATATATACACTTATTATAAGATTTAACTTGAATTGGTTTTACGTTTACATTTCAATTTTAAGGGTTTGAAGTTTTTAGTTTAGGATAAAGTTTTTTAAAGTTAAGCGTTTTTTAATCAAGTTTTAAGATTTTGGATTTAGTTCTGGTGTTAAGTTTAAAATTAGGATTTGGCCTTATTTGATATGAGAGATCATCATCATCATCATCACAAACACACACACATATCATCATCAACATTATCTCTCTCTCGCTCACACACACACACACACTCTAAAATACCCTAACCAAAACCCTCACATTTAATCTTAACCATAACCCTTGACCTAATTAACTCTAACCCTCTATAAATTCTTCACTGAACTACCCTTAACTATTTTTTTCTCACTAAACCCTAAACCTAACCCTGATCCTAAACCTACCCCTAATCCTAATCATAACCCTAACAAAACCAAACCAAACCATAACCGATAACCAATCTTCTTCTTCTTCCCCTCACCACCACAACCAATCTCATCTAAAATTACTTTTTCTGGCCCCTCATCCGACCCACCCGGTCCTCGTCGACCTTTCCTGACCGCTTTCCCCACCACCACAGCCTCCGCCACACACCACAGCCTCCGCCACAACCGCCATCGTCGCCCGCATCCCTAAACAACCCCAAATTGAAGAGCAGCCACCACCACAGCCGCCGCCGCCCGCCACCACAACCGCCACTACCCGCCACCACAATCCAAAATCCCCAAATTAAAGCCCTACCCATCAAATTCAACTTAGGAAAATAAAATTTTAAATTGAATAAATTAACTAACTGGTTGAGGATTTCGACCGTGACAAGAAAGCCGGGAAGGAGCTCGACGTTGATGAAGATGGCGGCGATCGACGTTGACGAGGAGGGCACGATCAAGACGATGATCGATCAAGACGGCGCGGGAGATGATGGATACGGCGGCATTGGAGGTCGTAGAAGGTCAGAGGAGACGACGAGGGAGGAGGCGATGATGGCACTAGAGGTCGGAGGAAGCGACGAGGAAGGAGGCGGCTCGAGATCGGAGGAGATGATGATGGTGCTGGAGGTCGGAGGAGGCGACGAGAGGCGCGGGAACATTTTGGAAGGAAATAAATTGGGGGTTAAGGTACTATGTGGGAACGGAGTAGGGAAAATTTTGGTTTTTATTTTTTTTTTAAATGTCCGACTTTTCTCCTATGGATATAACCGTATGGACTTATCTTGCGGTACCGTAGGGGCAACTGTAAATGTTAAATTTTAACAATTTTTTATTTATATATGCCCCTACGATTTAAGCTGTAGTGGCATTAGTTGTCCTTATGGTGTAATCCATAGGGACTATATAAAATTGTTATTATGGATTTTACCATCCGTAGGGATAAACTATCTTTGTACTAGTGGAACGAAGAGGTAGTAACACATGGCGGGGAAACATGTTTATTAAAACCAGTGGCAATCAATTTTGTGTTTATAATTTACGGTTTGCATATGATATTTTGTACGGAAGAGAGCCATACAAGATGATATGTTACTACATTGATATAAATATTACTGTAGTCAGCATCAAAATCATGTTTGAAGATTCTTGTCCTTTTTCATTCGATCTGTATTTGGATAATTCATGAAAAATGTAGCAATCGCCAACCTGCACTTTAAAAAAAAATCAAGTTTAGCAATCAATGAAACTAAATTAATCAACAATTTGTTTTCAAATAACTTGCAGCACCCACTCAATATGACTGGCACTAGCGAGTATTCTCAACGCGTTAATGATTATTCCGGATGGATTTTCCCAGAAGGTATAATTCAACTTTTGCGTACGTGAAAGATCATACACGACGAATCCTTTAATGAATCTGTTTGTTTGTAATGTAAGGGACGTGCCTTACATTCTGAGGCGGCCTCTGGTCTGTCGTATTCTGCTGATCCGAATGTAACGATTCAATATAATGCGAATTTTTACAGTTTATTTAAACAACCAGACTGCTCAAGAACAGGCCGATGTGATTGCTTGGACCAATGGGATCGGGGTTCCTTATTATGTCGATTATGTTGCGGTCACGACAGGGAACGGGATGGTTGACTTGTGGGTTGAGCTTCATCCCAATGAGCAGACTAAGCCCGAGTATGTGTGTCACTGTATGCATCTTCTACAAGGTATCTCCATTGACAATGAGTATATCTTGCTCATACCGATATTATATTATTAAAATTTAAATAAACATAGAATATTGAATAAAACTCTATTAATGGTTTAATCTGTCAGCAATAACCCATCGGCAATATCCTGCAATCTACTAGTAATCAAATGATAGATCATCAAGAAGTTGAAAGAAATAAAACTTGTAGAGGTTTATAGAAAAGTATCGATCAAATCCTTGCTTAGGAAGTGTTGATGCTCACAAGTGGTATTTTCTCAGATTACGACACGCGGCGGATGATATGTCCCGAAAGCTACGGAGGTGAAATAAATGAGATGCATTAGGGACGTTTCTCGGGATCTCATCTCAGATGACGCATCCGACCTTTCAGAAAACCTTCCGGAGTACTTTCCACCTGCACCTACTAAACAGCCAACAACTCATCTCCGAGCCATCTGATAGGCCGAGCTTTCTCAGCCTCCCTGCTCGACCCCGAGCAATCTGACAGGCTAAGCTTCCTCGGCTTCCCCGATCAACCGAGAGCATAGAACCCAAGCGTCCCCGCAACGGCTCCGCATATCTTGCCAGGGCGAGATATCCGCCTCCCCACATTCTACGTCCCACGCTAGCGCGTCCCCCCATTAATGGGCGTATCCAGCCATTAATACGAGGATAACGCAGGGGCATAACTAACGCCGATGATCTCACGCCTGCTCGCTCCACATGACCACTATATAAACCCTTCTCTTGGACGACTCAGGTAACTCCAACTCATTCCAATACGTCGTTACTCTGTATCTATTTCTCGGCACTAACTTGATTGTCGGAGGATCCTACATGAAAGTTGACCTTAACACACCATGAGATTCTAAAGGTATCAAGCATGCCACATTTTAAATTTTTTATTAGGTTCTAAGTTAGACTAACAAGATCTTTGCTTGATTACTAGGGTATGCCTTTGTGATGTGATTATCTTAAGAGAAGAAAAGAGCATACAACCTTTGTAGTTCGAGTCCTGTTCAGACCAGAATATTGCATTTTAATACCGCTCATTCATTATCTATTTTTTGTATATATCGGTACTATTAACCGGTGTTTGCTCAGTAATACAGATTATAGGTATCCGTGACAAAATACTGGAAATACATTCAAAATCACGGATATATCATTTGTGAGCTGACACTACAACCAGAACTGCAAACTGACCGATATCCCAAGAGTTATTTTTGCAAACATGTGTGTGCACAACATTTTGGTCCAACACATAGCATGTGTACACACTAACTCTTAGGGCTTGGACCAAGGACCTAGGGGGGCTGCTATGACACACTCAAGTGGGCTAGAGCAAGTGGGCATGAGGTGATATCGGTGTGACATGCATTTATTGCAAAAAGTAGTGATGTGATTTGTATCTACCAAGTTCCCTCCAATTCCTGGTGCACCACAAGTTCAAAACTGAGTAAGCAAACAACACCAGAGGCATGCTGGGGGCAACACAAGGCCACCACAGCAATACGGGACCCACCCCTCGGAATTGACCCGAGCACTCTCCTTGCCAGAACCGGCCTGGCCGGCCCCACCTCCTCATGTGGCCCCCATCTTCTCACAGTGGCTTCCATGCGGCTATTTGGCCCTATTTTTATTGTTTATTTTCTTTTCTTCTTTGCCTATAAATAGCAGGCAGAGGTCAAGGGGCATGGTCATTCTTTAGTCCAATTTTGTCATTCTGTTGCTTCATTTTTGTTACTCTTTTGTTTTTCATTTTGTTCTCTTGTAAATAGCTTAGCTTCACCTTGAGATCCTTGCCTTCTCTTGATCTTTCAACCTCTTCATTGAGCTTGAAGGTTTAAGAGTTGGTATTTGATCTCAAGGGTTGTATCATTCTTAAAGATAAATAAAGTCTTTTTTATGCCTTATCTGTATAAGCATATGATGCGATTGGATTAGGGTAGTCGTGCGACTTTGTTGACTATGTTAAGGGTCGTGCGGGTGGGTTTAATTCAATCGGGAAATGACGGATTGAACTTGACTAGCACTTATGATTTGTTGACTATGTTAAGGTCATATAGCTGCTAGGGGTAAAATATTATTGGGAATTTCAAGTGTTGAAATTTGCAATGAGATTGCATACCTTCTATGAGATAGTTGGATCCCGATACCCGCTGCGAGTAAGAGTTACTCCTGGAAAAGTTTTACACAATACAATTAGCTGATCAAGTAGGTGTCTAGAAAGGTGTTAACGGAGTTACGCCCCTGGGAAAACGAGGTTTATTTTAATTAGGTCCGTACGAAAGCACGGGGAACCTCCCTCAAAGTACTGGCACTGGCCTGGCTGAAAAATTGGCGAACTTGTAGGGTGTAATTAATCCCGGCTAGTCTTTCCTTTTAGGGTTTGAAGGAAGATTTGACTAAAATAGTGGGAGACATCCTGATTAGATAAATTGATAACCAATCTAATCTTGTAAAAGCGCACACTGAGTGTTTTCTTCTCTCTCTCCAGGTAGCGACCATATCACGTCTTAATCAAGATAATAATACAGATGTATTGACCGAACCCGTTTGTTATACTGCGCTAGGGAACGTTGGTCCCGCTCCAACTTATAATTGTTATAAGACAGAGCAGGAAATAGAGGATTACCAGAATTCCCGTGCTGCCCAAACGAAAAAAGTGCATGCTGATGCATCTTCTTCGGGTGTGTTCATTACAGAGAACTATTTCTCAATATCCTTTATGTCCTGGGTATGTGATACCGGATAAGGATTCCACATATGTAATTTGTTACATGGGCTACAGATAGGTAGAGAACTGAGAATGGGTGATAAGTTTCAAGAGTTGGAAAAGATGCAAGTGTTGCAGCCAAGTCTGTTGGCAGTTATCACCCTGTATTACCAGAATACATTGATTCTGAACGAATGTTATTAGATACCGAACCTGATGTACAACATCATATCAGTCTCTTTATTAGTAAAGAAGGATATAATTTTGTATTGTTGGATAATGTTTTGAACATTTCCTATATCAAGAGTTGATCGGTTCAGGCATGTTATCTAAAAGCATCGACGTTCTAAATCAAACTACAGTTCTTAGTTTACAGAACACACACAAGAGGAAGAGTTCAGAAATGAACGGATCCTTCTTGAGGTATTATAGACTAGGTCATATCAATGTGACCCGACTAGCTGAAGTTACATTTAGATGCATATTTAAATTAGTTTGAATTTACATCTTGTGAAACTTGCCGGTCATGTCACAAAGATAAGATGACCACAACTTTGTTTATTGGAAACAGAGAAAGAGTTGATGAACTCTTGAGATTGATACATGATGATGTATGTAAGGTCCTCTGTCTGTACACACCAGGACCGGTTCTTTATACTTCATTATATTCACTGATGGTCTCTCAAGATTCGCACATGTGTTCCTGTTGAAATACAAGTCTGAACCTTTTGAGAAATTCAATGAATATGAGTAAGAAGTAGAGAACCAAAACGGGTAAAAGTATTATGTCCTTTGATGTGATCAGGGAGGAGAATACTTGAGCATGGGATTCCTGGACTATTCTAAAGGAGAATGAGATTCTCTCTCAGCATTACTCCTCCGTATACACCACAGCACGTCGGTGTATCGGGGCAGAGCAGTCGCACCCTATGTGATATGGTGTGCTCTATGATGAGTACTACTGAGTTTCCTATTTCCTTTTGGGAGATATGCACTTGAGAAGCTGCATACCTATTGAATAGGGTTCCAATCAAATCAGTTGCCTACCACTTCATATGTGATATGGAATGGGAAGAGCCCAGATCTTAAGTATGTTAAGATTTGGGGTTGTCCAGCCTATGTCTAAAAGCATAATCCGAACAAGCTCGAGGCAAAGTCAGTTACGTAGAAGTTTGTTGGATATCCCAAGCATTCGTAAGGGAATATCTTCTACCTAACCGAGGAACAAAAGATGTTTTGTTTCTCAGCATGCCACCTTTGTGAAAGGGAATTTCTTGTGAAGAAATTAGTGGTCATGAGGTAGAACTGGAAAGAGTTCCAGCTATACAAACTGCAACTGATGATTTAGTAGAACGAAAAGATTCAATAGTTTTCAACGAACCTCGGCCTTTCCGCCGATCTAGTAGGGTTCCTTACCCACCTAAGAGATACTTCAGTTTCTCTATGACAGTGGGAGCAAAGATTGCATCATGAGATGATGACCAAACTAGTTTTGAAATGGCCATCAGAAGTGGGACTCTGTAAGAATGGCTGGATGCTTAACGATCTGAGATGGAATCCTTATACACCAACAAAGTATGGACTTTGGTTGCTTTATCTGAAGGGTTAAATCCCCATCAGTAGCAAGTATATCTTAAGAAGATTACTTGGTGTACATAGAAAAGTTGAGACTGTCAAAGCTATGCTTAAGTCCATCCAGATTCTACTTGCCACGGCTACATACCATGACTACGATATCTGACGGTTGGGTGTCATGACTGCTTTTCTAAATGATGATTTGGAAGAGAGCATCTATAAGTACACAGCCAGAGGGCTTCGTAGACAGTGGGAGCAGCGGAAACGTGTGCAGGATGTTTTATGTGATAAAGCAGGCATCGCGGGGTTGGAACATCTGTTTTGATGTGGTAGTCAAAGAGTTTGACTTCATCAAAATGGTAGATGAACCTTGTATATACAAAAAGGTAATAGAGAGTATGGTGGTGATCCTCGTAGAGTACGTGGATGACATACTCTTGATAGGGAAGGAGTTTCATATGCTACACTCGGTCAATCTCCGCTTATCACAAGGATTCTCTATATATGATCAAAGTGATACTTCCTAAATCCTGGGTTTTGGATCTATGAGATAGATCTAATTGAATGTTAGGATTCTCACTAGTTGGAGTGAGATGGTATCAATCGATCCTGGGGAGAATCACTGGAAGAGCTTCCAGGGTGATATGGACGACTGAATGTCAGTTGCAGGCATTGTCTATACCCTCAGTGCAGGGACGGTATGTTAGAAGAGTTCCAAGCTAGATACCGTGACTAACTAGATGATTAAAGGCAAGATACATCGTTACCAAGGATGCTACCAAAGAGGCAGTCTGGATATATAAGTTCATGAGATGAACTTCGTTCCTACTATTGTGTGATAATGGAGTTGTGGTTTTTGCCAAGGAACCCCCCGTCCCATCAGAAATCCAGATATAATTCTTAGGCAGTATCACCTGATCATGGAGATGGTTGATCTCCAGGGAGATCGAGGTTAGGAGAGTACACACAGAGGACAACAGCGCGAATCCACTCACAAAGGCCTTTTTCCCAGTAGAGATTTTTATGGGATGGTTGAGTATGAGATACTTCAACCGCAACTAATTATTGGGTATGTGATACCACAACAGATGGCCCTAGTGCAAGTGGGAGATTGTTAGTTATATGTATGCCCTAGAGGCCATTACTGTGCATATGATGTATATTGTAATGAATGCTTGGACATATATAGGGAGGACTTTCTTACTCGACATGATAGTATACTATCTGGTTGCACTTTATCTTAACATGTACTCTGATTGTCTCTATGTTACATGTTGATAAAGCCCTTAGGATATGTACTCGACTTCTGGGACTATGATGAGATCATACTAGTGGGGCCACGGTAGTCGACGAGTACATTCTATAACTGTTCCTAGTTGAGGGTGTATCGAGACAGGGCATCGATACACCAGAGTAGACTAGAGTATACGCATCTTGACCCATATGATGGGCGATGGATGATCCCATATCCATCGGTGTTTGACATCAAGGATGGTGTACGGGTGCTCAGTAGAGACTGGGTACACTGGATGGACTCGCCGAGAACTCCCAGATGGTATTATACCTCACGTCAGATGGCAGTTCTCCGGTGACACTGGTACAGAGTAGTCTGTAGACCCGAGATCGTCATAGAGTCTTGTGTGATTCCCACTGTGCTTTGATTTCCATCATACCATGTCCAAGAGGGCGTGCAAAAAGATGGCTTTTGGGTACAGTCCCGAATCACATGGAGGCAATGAGCGATAGGAGGGGATTCGTCTCTCCCGGTATAGGGAGTTGATGTTGCGCTGTGTTCAATTGGCTATAACTAGAAATCCCTGTCCATAGTTGCTGAGATTTACTGGTAAGTGTTATCAGTAGTTTTTCGAACTGTTACAGACCTTATATCGACACAACTTATCAAGCTATTGGGGTCTGACGTTTACCACCCCCAAGCGAGATATGTGACATATCAGACGAAGAGACCGGACTGTACGGGAGTATTACTGACTGGATTCACAGGAGAATGTACAGGCTTGTTTGTTGATCTTCTGAGAGCTCAATACCTGGGTGGCTGTTACGTTTAGCTGACCGCTTGCAGCTTGTGGGTGTTTGATATGATCATCACCTACTGCCGACGTATTGACGATTCTTTAGAGTCCTACACAGAGGTTTCTTGGCCCAGGCAAAACGGAGTAGGAGCACATATGTGATATGTGCGGGACCGAGAACAATACGTGTATGTGATACCGTATTAGATTCTCGCGATATGAGATATCGGCCGGGTATATGAGATATAGCCGGGTCATCGGATCAAGTGTTGATTCGATGAACTGATACAGATTATATTAGTCGGTTATTTGTGAAATAGCCGGATTATCGGGTCAAGTATTGATTTGATAATTTAATGTATAATTATATATTTGATATATTAAATTATATTAACTAATATTAGCTCACTTATTGATTCATTTTCTCACTCGGGTAATACATTGATATATATACGATATATGTTAACTGTATTATTTTCTTTTGTTACAAAAATATATTATATATGTGATATATAATATTGTAACATGTTATAATTACTAATGCAACATGATTATAGGAGATTAAACAAGGTTAGGGTTTGATTTGGGTTAGCTCATTCTTGAAGCTTCTAGAAGCTTTTTCTTTTTGTCATGAGCTAAGATATTTTGTTGATATTTTAGTGACTCGTTCTTTAACCCAACCCAAACCCTTAATCCTAGTTAACTCTCTACAATGGTTAGCCTTCTCATCATCAACCATGGTTGCATTTGTGATTATCACTAGACTTTCATTATTCATCACAAAAGGATTCTTCATCTTCTTCCTTGAGTTCTTTCATGGAAAAGCTTTCTAGCTTTTTCAAAGGTGATGAAAATGAGTGAGAAATAGAAAACAAATGAAAGCAAAAATCCTACTTCATCATCCTAATCTATCCTAACCATTTAGATTAGGGTGTTCACTTCATTTAGTGAGTGAGAGCTTGTGTTAATGAAACTTCAAGGTAGATCATCTCAGTTATCGAAGATCGGAAGTATGCTTGCATCTTTCTCTTCGTGGAGCCTCTCGAGAGTCCGGAACTTAATGATCGCAGTGAAGGAACCACAACACGGAGCTTATGAAGTGAAGGACCGGACTACAAAGGTTGTAATCCCAAACTCTTAAATGTTAAAGTGTTTAACATGCTTTGTTTTGCCTAATCTCTAGTCTAAGATCTTGGTTTAGGGTTGTTCGGCATGGCTAATTTTTAAATCGGGCATGGTTGATACCTTATAGACCATTGTGCGTGTGCCCAGTAACCCTACAGTTTAACCACAAGTCCGTCAGCGGTACTAGCTGCATGTAACGGCTACCCAGGTATCTGTCGATAAGAAAGTCGATGAGCAAACTCATCCGAACTCCCACTGAGCCTATCTGTGACAATCTCCATACAGTCCGATTTGTTCATCTAAGAGTATCGCATATCGGGCCTAGGGGGCGGTAGTCGTCAGACCCCTAATAGCGCAATAAGTCGTGCCAAAGTAGAGCCCAAAACACCCTGAGAAACTACTGAAGAACCTACCAGTAAATCTCGCTTGCCCTGGTCAGGGACTTTGTGTAATGGCTTTCCGAACACAGCACGATATCAACCCCCAATACCGGGAGAGACGGATCCTATCTAACCGCCACTACTTCCAAGTGCTTCGGGACTGCACCCAAGTACTACCTGTTTACACGACTCATTAAAGCCGTGGTAGGGTAGTAATCTAAGAATAGTGGGAACACACTCGAGGCGAAATAGCAGTGTCAAGTCAACGGACTATGCTGTACTCATGTCACCTTGGAACTGCTACCTGACGATAGGCATAGTACCAACCAGCAATTGCCCACGAGTCCTGTCCAGTATACTCATAACCCAATGAGCACCTGCATACTATCTCTAGTACGACGTACTAATGGCTGTGTGACAAACCATCTCCCCTACTAGGATGAGAAGCGTATACACCAGTCTACTCTTAAGTATCGATACCTGTCTCGATAATCCTATGACTAGGAACATGTATAAGGATATGCTTATAGACTACCCAGCCCCCACTAGTGTGAGTGTCATCACAACGGTGTTAGTCAAGCAAAGATCCTAAGGGCTCTATCTGTTAGTTATATGTATGCCCTAGAGGCCATTACTGTACATACGATGTATATTGTAATGGATGCTTGGACATATATAGGGAGAACTTTCTTGCTCGACATAATAGTATGCTATCTGGTTGTACTTTATCTTAACATGTACTCTGATTGTCTCTATGTTACATGTTGATAAAGCCCTTAGGATTTGTACTCGACTACTGGGATTATGATGAGATCATACTAGTGGGGCCACGGTAGTCGACGAGTACATCCTATAACTGTTCCTAGTCGAGGGTGTATCTAGACAGGGCATCGATACACCAGAGTAGACTAGCGTATACGCATCTTGACCCATATGATGGGCGATGGATGATCCCATATCCATCGGTGTTTGACATCAATGATGGTGTACGGGTGCTCAGTAGAGACTGGGTACACTGGACGGACTCGCCGAGAACTTCCAGATGGTATTATACCTTACGTCAGATGGCAGTTCTCCGGTGACACTGGTACAGAGTAGTCTGTTGACCCGAGATCGTCATAGAGTCTTGTGTGATTCCCACTGTGCTTTGATTTCCATCATACCATATCCAAGAGGGCGTGCAAAAAGGTGGCTTTTGGGTACAGTCCCGAATCGCATGGAGGCAATGAGCGATAGGAGGGGATTCGTCTCTCCCGGTATAGGGAGTTGATGTTGTGCTGTGTTCGATTGGCTATAACCGGAAATCCCTGGCCAGGGTTGCTGAGATTTACTGGTAAGTGTTATCAGTAGTTTCTCGAACTGTTATAGACCTCATATCGACACGACTTATCGAGTTACTGGGGTCTGACGTTTACCACCCCTAGGCGAGATATGCGACATATCAGACGACGAGACCGGACTGTACGGGAGTGTTACTGTTTGGATTCACAGGAGAATGTACAGGCTTGCTTGTTGATCTTCTGAGCGCTCAATACCTGGGTAGCTGTTACGTTTAGCTGACCGCTTGTAGCTTGTGGGTGTTTGATATGATCATCACCTACTGCCGGCGTATTGACGATTCTTTAGAGTCCTACACAGAGCTTTCTTGACTCAGGCAAAACGGAGTAGGGGCACGTATGTGATATGTGCGGGACCGAGGATAATGAGATATGAGATACCGTATTCTATTCTTGCGATATTTGATATCAGCCGGGTCATCGGATCAAGTGTTGATTCGATAAATCGGTACGGATAAATATTAGTCGGTTATATGCGATATAGCCGGATTGTCGGATCAAGTGTTGATTCGATAATTTAATGTATAATAATATATATGATATATTAAATTACATTAACTAATATTAGCTCACTAAAAGATTCTTTTTCTCACTCGGGTAATACATTGATATATATGCGATATATGTTAATTGTATTATTTTATTTTGTTACGATAAATATTATATAAGTGATATATAATATTGTAACATGATATGATAACTAATGCAACATGTTTAGTGGAGTTTAAATATGATTAGGGTTTGGATTAAGGTTAAGACTTCTAGTAGATTCTAGAAGGTTTCTTTTTGTCATGATAAAGATATTTTCAAGTGACTTATTCTTAACCTAACACAAACCCTAGCCTTGGTTAATTCTCTACAATGGTTTAGTCAACCATGGTTGCATTATTGATCATCTTTATTTTTTCATTATTCATCACAAAAGGTTCATGAATTCTTCTTCTTCTTCTTCCTTTCTCTTTTCATGAAAAAACTTTCTTGATTTGATTTTGTGATGAAAATTGAGTGAGAATAAGAAAACAAATGAGAGCAAAAATCCTACTTCATCATCCTCATCTATCCTTGCCATTTAGATGAGGGTGTTCACTTCATATTATGAGTGTTAGCTTGTGTTAACGAAACTTCAAGGTAGATCATCTTTGTATCGAAGATCGGAAGTAAGACTGCATCTTTCTCTTCGTGGAATCTCTCGAGAGTCCGGAACACGATAATCGCAGCGAAGGGACTTCAACACGGAGCTTAAGAAGTGAATGACAGGATCTACAAAGGTTGTAATCCCTCTCACTTAGTGTTAAAGTGTTTAACATGTTAGTTTTCGCCTAAACTCTAGTTTAAAGATCCGGCTTCAGGTTGTTCGGCACGGCTAACTTTTTAATCGGGTATGGTTGATGCCTCGTAGACCCTTGTGCGCGTGCCTAGCAACTCTACACTATCAATATGTGTTAGCGATACATTAAAAAGAAACATATTCACATATTGAGCTAGAAACAAACCAAGTAGCATACTACTATATTGAGTAAGATTGTTACAATATCCATGTATATCCCAAACTTCCAAAATGTAATATACAAACTGGTACTATACAATAATGGCCTCTAGGGCATATATCACTAACAATATATATATATATATATATATATATATATATATATATATATATATATATATATAAGAGAAAACGGGAGAGCGAAGTCACTTCTAACTTATTTCTTTTCTCTTGCCAGGAGAGAGAGGGGGGGGGGGGGAGGGGGAGGGAGGGGGAGAGAGAGAGAGAGAATAATGAAGGAAAGATGCCATAGGAGGGAATTTCCTCCTATGGCGTTGAAAAAATACCCACTCCCTCATTTTTTTCGACGATCGGCACCCATCATCTTCATCGTTATCATCTAAGATGTGGGTACAATAAATTTCATGTGATTTTACAACTTTTTCACCGTTAATTTAGCAATGTAAAAAGTTCTATTGTCGGTAAACCGTTAATTTTGAACCCACTAAATCAACGGTGAAAAAGTTGTAGAATCACATGAAATTTGGTGTACCCACATCTTAGATGATAACGATAAAGATGGTGGGTGCCGATCGTCGGAAAAAAATAAGAGAGGGTGTATTTTTTCGACGCCATAGGAGGAAATTCCCTCCTATGGCATCTTTCCTCCATTATTCTCATATATATATATATATATATATTCATCTTTTCTCCATTATTCTCACTCTCTCTCTCTCACTCGCACACACACACACATATAAGAATAATGGAAGAAATATGCCATAGGAGGGAATTTCCTCCTACGGCGTCGAAAAAACATACACTCCATCGTGTTTTCCGACGATTGGAATGCATATATATATGATAATAATGGAAGAAAGAGGTCATAGGAGGGAATTTCCTCCTATGGGGTCGAAAAAATACACCCTACCTCATTTTTTCTGACGATCGGCACCCACCATCTTCATCGTTATCATCTAAGATGTGGCTACACCAAATTTCATGTGATTCTACAAAATTTTCACCGTTAAATTAGTGGGTTCAAAATTAACGGTTTACCGACAATAGAACTTTTTACATTGCTAAATCAATGGTGAAAAAGTTGTAGAATCACATGAAATTTGGTGTACCCACATCTTAGATGATAACGATGAAGTTGATACATTCTGATCGTCAGAAAATAAGATGGAGGGTGTGTTTTTCCGACGCCATTGGAGGAAAATTCCCTTCTATGGTCTCTTTCCTCCATTATTCTCTCTCTCTCTCTCTATATATATATATATTTATATATGAGAATAATCAAGGAAATATGTCCTAGGAGGACTTTTGCGTTAGGTGGCGGCACAAATCATGTCCTCCATCATTTTATTCAACGATCGACACCGACCATCTTGATCTTCATCGCCTAATATGTCGATACACCAAATTTCTTGTGATTCCAATATCTTTTCACCGTTAATTCAGTGAGTGCAAAATTAACGGTTTACCGACAATAGAACTTTTTACATTGCTAAATCAACCGTGAAATGGTGTTGTAATCATATGAAATTTGGTGTATCGACAAATTCGAAGATGGAGATCAAGTTGGAAGATACCAATTGTCGAATAAAATGGTGGGGGGGCGTATTTTTTGCCGCCGTCTAACGCAAAACGCCTCATAGAGTCTCTCTCTCTCTCTCTCTCTCTCTCTCTCTCTCTCTCTCTCTCTCTCTCTCTATATATATATATATATATATATATATATATATATATATATAATGAAGGAAAGATGCCATAATATGGAATTTCCTTCTATAGCGTCAAAAAATACATGCTTCATGATTTTTTCTAACGATTGGCATCCATCATTTTCATCCTTACCATCTAAGATGTGGATATACCAAATTTCATTTAATTCCAACAATTTTTCTCCGTTGATTTAGTGGACTCAAAATTAACGGTTTACTGACAATAGAACTTTTTATATTACTAATTCAACGGTGGAAAAGTGGTGGATTTACATAAAATTTGGTGTATCCACATTTTAGACGATAAAAATGAAGTTGAAGGATGTCGACCGTCGAAAAAAATCGCTGAGGTTGTATTTTTCCGACGCCATAGGAGGAAATTCCCTCCTATGGCCTTTTTCCTACATTATTCTCTCTCTACATTCATACATACATACATACATACATGGCTGAAATCCAGAAAACTATCAAAAACTATATCACTATGGTAACTAAGTACGGAAAACTCTCAAAATTACATGAAATTACCATAGTTTGAAAATTTTGTGGCGTTGCTTGCAATTATTGCTAATGGTGGTACTTTAGTTATGGTAGTTTTTGAAAGTTTTATGGTAGCGCCTTGTATATTTAAAAAATATTTGGTATTTTGTTGTCATGATAGATAAAGTTTTGGTAGTTTTTTTTTTTTTGCTTTAAGACCATATTTGCATGCTGTGTTACCCGACATTAGATTATAACAATCCTTATAAAACTTCCAATTTAAATCAAATTGTTCAAAGTAGATTATCTCTTGCTCCTTTAATTAAATTTGTAATTATTGCTATCCTTGTGCAATCAATTTGTGTATATCAAGTTTTATAACAAATCAATTAATATTCCTAAACCATACAAATCTAACACAATCTCTAACAAAAATTCAAATCTTTTACATTTCTTTCCAGATACATTTGTGCTTCAACAATGAACTATAACAGTAATAAATGTAAATGTTTGTAGGGATTTTATATGCTAGAAATTCTTTTTTTAAACAATTCTTTTTCTTAAGTTTGGTTTACTGGATATTTTCCCTTTTTATGCCTGACAAAACATCATGATTTTTTTAACTTTTAGAATTTTTCTATTTTAGAAATTCCCCAAGACAAAACATTGAATTTCAATTTTCAAATACTGTAGATTAAGAAATTCTTTTATTTTTGTAACTACTTGGACGGGCCAAGAAAAACTATCATTACTGGATACCTTAAATAGTTTACCCTAAGTATTATCTTAGTTTAATTTCGCCCACTCTTGCCAAATTTTCTATCTTCGCAGCATCATCAAACCGCGATTTTATAACGTTTGTATGTCTAAACAATTGAAAAATGAAGTCGAGTTCATTTTGGGATATTAAACAGTTTTCAAATGGAAGGCTGCAAATTCCATGAAATCATGACTTCAAAGATTACTTTGAATGTCTTCTTACAATTTTTAATAATCTTCAAAATATATCAACACCGGTATCTAACAATTTCACGAAAACTTGATTTAAGAATTACGGTATGGATGAATACAAGCCCCGGTTTCATTTTTAACAAAGACACCCATGTTTGAAAAACTGATATTTACAAGTGCACATGCTCTATGACTGGATTGCGGTAAATACCTACACCATATAATAAATTCCTGAATTAGTGCGATCTTATAGTTATACCGCAATAAGTGGGTGGTGTCATACGACCCCGTTTTATAATGCTTTACAAACTTAGGGTCTTGTTAGGTAATAAACTTTTATTTTTTTAAATAGTTGCTTTTTTTGGTAAAAATTCCTTCTACAAACTTCCAACGCCTGATCCTAGTGGGCCCCTAATTGGGCTTTTGTCGCTATCGAATTATTAATTTCCAATCACTAATTTTCCCCCATTTTTTTGTTCGCACTACAAAGAGACGCGTAGCGGCTCCCTCTCTCTGATCTCAAATCCATCTCTTCGCTGAAACGAAACCCTAAATTCGTCGTGCGCTAAAAAAAGGTAACTTTTTTTGGGGGTTTGATTCGTATCTCTATTTTGATTTTGATTCTAGGTTCCTATGGGATTGGGTTGTTTGTTCGATTTTATTGGGATTATGACTCAAAACAGAGCAGTTTTGGTGATGGTAATGGGTTGCTGCTGATGTGTTTATCTGCGAGGGCTCTTGTTATGTTAAAAAAATGAGCCTTTTGATCTGGTTTTTGAACTGAGAGCCGTTTAAATTGATGAGAAAGCCCTTTTTAAAGTAATTTTGCTTTCTGATAAATTGATGAAGAGAAGCTTCTTTTTCTATCGCTTCGATGTTGGTTTTGTGATGAATTACACAATTTTCTGATGTCGAACGATTTGATTATTTATTTTGTTTTTTTTCCTTGAGGGAGCCATAACTTATGCGGAGAAAAAGTTCATCTTTTATGGCTAAAGCAGCATGAAGTTTCAAAAGGTTTAGATAAATACCATAAAGGTTTTTTTTCTAACAAAAAATTAGAACCATGAGTATAATAAAATTGCAAATATATAGCATTAAAATGCGACTATTCAAATATTTTGTTGTACGCCATATGCAATAAAATAACGAGTAGGTGTTTAAATAAAATTCTCTCAGGCAATAACATTGATTATTGTTTAGAAAAATATTGAAAACTGATTTTTCAAATTTGTAGTTTACTTAGTTCATGGTATTTATTTGTATTAAAAAGTATATGGTATTTACCAAATAAATCCTCGAAGTTTGTCTTAGTTCAGTTAATATCATCTTTTTTGACCTACATAATTAAAACTTTTAGATGTGAAATAAAAGAGTACTTATCTCTAAAGCCGGATAATGAATGATTGTTAAAATGATAAATTTTTAATTGAAATTATTTAGATTTTTGAAAGTGAATAGAATTTGCTATTTGGATTTGGATTTGTTGCCGAAGGTTAGTTCATCGATCATGGCTCATCTAACCTCTTTTCCTTTTTGTCAATGTAACCTAATTGTAAGTCTCTTAATCTCTCAAGGAGTGCAAGAATGGGAATTAATAGACTTTAGAGGGCCAATTGGAATCAAATTACCAAAAAGAAAATATAACTAATTGATGTGATTACAGTGATTGTGCTAGTGTTGTAGTATTAGAGTTGAGGGGTGATTAGAAAATCTTAAGAAGGCTCGTTGAGGCCTAGCCCCCTGTTTTATGCCCAAACATGCTTAACTTTATGTTTGACTTCCCCCCTCCTTTTTAACCGCTTATGGCCCCTTATGCTAGATTTGATTAGATCTTAGTACCTATGAAATATTATTTATTAGAGGCCTATCCAGCACTCGAATGATGTGGTATTTTCACTTTATGTCATTAGATACCATTGTTCTCAGCCAATTTCGCCGAAATGTCGGCGACATCGGTTTTGGGAAGAAAACGACATAGATATGCAGAATTATTTCGGTTACCAATATCTTGTAAATATTGGCCGAAATTTTGTGATGCTGGCATTTTACCCGATATTTACCGACACATGGAAATTTTTTTGCGTAACTTTCTTTCGGATTTTGGGCTTTGTACATCAAGTAATTAACCCGGTCCATTGCAAAAATAAAAACAAAAAATATCGTCATTACCTATAACCGTTCACTTAATAGACGACCGCTTTACCATTGAGTTAATGAGAAAGATATAAATTTAATAAAACTAAAAATTAATAATTTTTCAAAAAATATAAGTCATAAATGGCGTTTACATTCAGTGATATTCAAAAGCGGCAAAAAAAGCGGTGCGGCTATAGTGCCTGAGCGCATAGGCAAGGCGTCATAGGCAAGGCGTCAGGCCATATTGACATCAATTTAAATGTATTTTGAGTTAATTTTGTTATTTTCCCAAACTTATTCGTTAAACATTGGTTCAAATTTGATTGTTAACTACGTTGGTTTCTTTTTCATTTTTAGAAGCAGTCCAAATAAGTATTCTCATAAGTGTTAACAATTAAATGTAAACTGGTAATGAAATAAGTTCCGCTAATTTTTCAAAATTCCAAAAAATATAATTAATTAATTGTCTAAGCTAAAATCTCTAACTTTAAGTCCAAAAAAAGAAAAGGCAAAAAAATGTTGTTAAAGACTCGAAGCTCGAAAGAGTAGTCGAAACTCGAAGGCAGTATTGATGTGGTTAAAGTTTGAAGTCGAAGGTGAGTTTCAAGTTGAAGATCAAAGGTGAAGACAAGATCGAAATTTGAAGTGGAGATCGAAATAGGAATTTTGGTTTGAGATTGACTTAGAACTTCGCAGCCGACGACGGTTCCTAGGTCTTCTGGCCCTCAAAATCGGCGGCGGTTCTTAAAATCGGCGGTGGAAGGCCTTCATGGTGGCCCTCGGCGTTTTTAGTGCTAAAACAACTCCAATTTATTATATAGTATACCCCCATTAACAAATAAAGAGGCTATACCCACAGGAATACAAGCGTAAACGTAATTCCCAACTAAGCGGTCTAATATAGTGCGGTATAGCTTTTTTACGTGCCTAGGCGGACGCCTTTTAAAACATTGTTACATTACAAAAATGTAGAACCCGATATTTGATAAAACCACATGACATTTCACGATCTCCGCTATCCGACATCAAAATTTTTAGGCCGACACGACACCAACATCCGAAATTTAAAATATTAATTGATTATTTATTTGTCTAGAATCCTCAGATTGCAACATTTGTGCCCCAAAAGCATGTGTAAGCATGACACTAGGTGATGCAGCATCATGTAGGTGGTACCCATTTTGCTGTTGTGTTATGTGGCACTTGATATTCTGTTGTATTGTCCGAACTGAGGACCTTTGGAAGCCATTCATCCTAGTACTTCTCTCTTATAAGCATTCTTTACATTAGAGTTTATTTTGTGGTTCCTCATTAAAAAGTACCAGGCAAGGTTAATCCTTCAGATAAACTGAACTATTATATACTGGTCTAGAACACGAATATGATGGATTATTGACATTTAGGTCATATATAAACAGATGGGGATAATGGTTATGAGCTGACAGCCCTAAAAAAAGGGTATTGTCAATTATTATGTGAACCTGGTGCATTGTTCTCTGGGGCTCTTTAGCCACCATTTTACAAACAACAACAAATGAGCCTTTTATCCCAAGCATATGGGGTAGGCTACATGAACCAATATGAGAATCACGCCGGGTCCAGCACATGAATCCTCTGTCTCCACTCACTTCTATCGAACAATATGCTTTCATCGAGTCCTTTGGCAACCATATCGTGTCGTATCACCTCCATCCATGTTTTTTTCGGTCTGCCTTTTGCCCTTTTACCATTGTCCATATCGAGAGTATCTATTCGTCGAACCGGTGCTTCCATAGGTCTGCGTCGCACATGACCAAACCATCTTAGCCGGTTTTCCCGCATCTTCTCCTCCACAGGTGCTACACCAACTTTTGTACGAATATCCTCATTTCGCATCTTATATTTTCTAGTGTTACCGTACAGCCAACGAAGCATGCACATCTCCTCTACGTGCATCTTCTGTGTATGATGCTTCTTAGGAGCCCAGCATTCTGTACCATATAATAAGGCAGGCCGAATAGCGCTCCGATAAAACTTCCCTTTCAATTTTAACGGAAAGTTACGATCACACAAAATCCCTGTTGCACTCCATTTCAACCAACCAGCTTGGATCCTTTGATTAACATCACTATCGATCTCCCCATTCTTTTGGATGATGGAACCTAGATATCTAAACTGGTCGTTCGGTGATATCTCTTGCCCTTCCAATGTTATACCAATATGGTTTTGACTTCTCTTGTCCTTTTAGCCACCATTTTGAAATTGCAAATTTATGTATTCTGTTGCTGTACTGTATGCCATCCCTTGCTTGTTAGTTTTAATTTCTTAATGTCAATTCTTGTTTGGGGTTGTATAGTAGAGGTTGAATTAAAATGTTCACCTTTTAAGCTATACAACTTTAGCTTTTGCTTAATTGCTTTGTACGACAAGAGCTTTCTTCATAGTGGGGGGCATATAGCTTTTGCTTAATTGCTTTGTTCGACATGAGCTTTCTTCATAGTGGGGTCATATAATATAAATTGACATAATTTTTGTTACCGATCAGCCTATTTCCAGTGTTAACAACTTATTTTTGCTGTTAGATATATTTTTTAATCATTTATATATGACAAATCATTATTATTGTTCACATTTGGGTTTCATCCTCGGTCCTCCAAGCTACCCATCTTTCTCTTAATTGCTGTTTCATAATTAGTAAACGCCTGTTATATATTTATAGACATGCTTTATGCAATCTCTATGAATGCACATAGAGTGAAATATTTTCTTCCGGTTGCCCGCAAGTCTCCCTGAAGTTTTGGCATGCTTCTATATCTTCTCCCTGAAGTCTTATGCTAGTTGCATGAAGCTGACTTCTTACCGATAAGCTTATACATCCTCTGTTTATAACTACACTCATACCCAAATATCTGTTACTGCTTATTTATTAGTTAACATGAAGCATTTGCTGGCAACATGTCATTTTGCAATTTAATGCTCATGATTTTCTGAACTTTGTTACTTTTTATTTTTTTACTTTGCAGATGGAAGCACACAATTCCGAACCTCATCATGTCATCGCCTTAACCGATCCTGCCATTGGAATATCTACCCAACCTGGGAATAAAGTTTGTCGAGTTACTACTTGTGGCTTATCGGACTCCGAGTCAAGCAGAAAAGATGCAAAAGAGAGACAAGCCTCAATGACAAAGCTACTCATCGCAGTAGTCCTTTGCGTCATTTTCATGGCAGTTGAAGTCGTAGGGGGCATCAAAGCAAACAGCCTCGCAATCTTAACTGACGCGGCTCATCTCCTATCTGATGTCGCAGCTTTCGCGATTTCTTTATTTTCTTTATGGGCATCGGGATGGGAAGCAAATCCAAGGCAATCTTATGGGTTTTTCAGAATAGAGATACTCGGGGCTTTGGTTTCGATTCAGCTTATTTGGCTCTTAGCCGGTATTTTAGTTTATGAAGCTATTGATAGGCTATTACATAATACTGGTGAAGTCCATGGTTTTTTGATGTTTGCGGTTGCGGCGTTTGGCCTGGTGGTTAATATTATCATGGCCGTGTTGCTAGGTCATGACCATGGGCATGGGCATGGGCATGGGCATGGTGGGCATGGACACGGCCATGATCATGATCATGCTCATGGTCATAGTCATGGACATGATCATTCTAGGCATGAACATGCACATGGTCATAGCCATGATGTTGTCTTTTCCCAACACCATCATTCACATGAGGACGGACACAAGAATGACCATGAGCATGAGCATGTGCATGAGCCTCTGCTGAAGCATGGAGAGGATGCTCAGAAGAAGAAACGGAATATTAACGTGCATAGCGCCTACCTTCACGTTATTGGAGACTCCATTCAGAGCGTTGGAGTGATGATTGGAGGGGCCATTATTTGGTACAAGCCGGAATGGAAGGTAACTGCCCTCGTCTTCATTGTCTTCATCTAAGCATTTTCCCATCAAAATGGGGTTAACTATGAAGCAAAATTTTCATAAATAACTTGATAAATTTTTGCAATCGCGTGGCGACCTCACATCAACCCTCTTAATTAGTGACATGCTCCTCACCAGAGAAACAATAGACAAGAGTGGGGCTTGTCATAACCCTAAATGATTTTGTGGTGTCCTCAAACTCTACTAGTATGGAGGACAATTTAACTTGGCATTGATAGGTTTTGTTATCAACGCCATCATCCTTCAAGCCTTTTTCCATTGGGACGGGGTTGAATATAAAGAAATGCTCTACGAACGATGCTGTCCATCTCGTAATCTGTGCCAAGGTTCTGATTGAGGAAACTATGGACAAAAGCGAAGCTTGTCGTAATCCTAAATAACTAGTTAATGCCCTCTATATTTTTCTTGACGAGGAAAATGTCTACAAGGGAAAAAGAAAATATATTAGCGACATGGAATTATGTCCTAATTTTGATTGAAAGAAAGAGATAAAGGAAGGAAAGAAAGTAAAGGAAATTCAATTATAATATGTGAGGGAAGAATATTGAGCCCCTTTCCTTTTCGTCACTTTCTTATGAAGCAAACACAACCTTAAGGCATAGGGAAAAACCAAGGAGAAATTACACTAGACTACTACCCTTAAAGTTTCTTATTTCTGTTTCAATATATCTGCTACATAATATTAGGTTCAAAAGGCTATACGTCAATCGAAGATTCGAAATAAAGCGAAAAATAAAATAAAAGAAAGTCAATTATAATCTGTGAGGGAAGATATCGAGCCCCTTTCCTTTCCCTCACTTCCTTTCAAGCAAAACACAACCTCAAGGCACAGGGGCTAAAAAAAGGCTAAATTACACTAAACTACCCTTAATTATCGTCACTATTTGAGTACATTGAAGTTATGTATGGTAAAGTTTTTTAGTGAAAAAATCCCCTGAAACTAAAGTATAAGAGAGTTTGCCTTAGGTATATGGAAACCAATGATAGTTAAGGGTATTTTAGTGTAATTTACTCCCAAAAAAACAAAGATTAAATCAGATAACACTGATGCAAGGAGAGAAGGATAGATTTGTTATGGAAAATTGCGTTAACTCAAACGTACAGTCAAATCTTATCTGCAGGTTATCGATCTTGTATGCACGCTTATATTCTCTGTGATCGTATTGGTCACCACGATCAACATGATAAGGAACATTCTGGAAGTCCTAATGGAGAGCACCCCGAGAGAGATCGACGCCACTAGGCTTGAGAAGGGGTTGTGCGAGATGGAGGGCATCGTGGCTATTCACGAGCTGCATATTTGGGCCATCACCGTCGGTAAAGTGCTTCTGGCTTGCCATGTCACGATCACCCCCGATGCCAATGCTGACCTTGTGCTCGATAAAGTGATTGGATATATTAATAGAGAGTATAACATCAGTCATGTCACTGTTCAAATCGAGCGACAGTAGGATTTTAGTTTGAAGGGAGGAAATTGTAAAGAATAAGTCATGGTTCTTTTGTCGATTTCTATTGTTCGCTGTAGGTTTTGAGTTTGAAGGGGGAAAATTGTAAAGAACAAGTCATGGTTCTTTTGTCGATTTCTATTGTTCATCGCAGAGGCCTATTGCTGATTGTCTGGATTTTGGGATGCCGTGTACTTGCCAGAGATGTTAGGTCGATATCTAGGATTTTAGGTGCCTCTAGGCTTTATTAAGCAGTTATCTATATGAATGTAGTTTCTCTTGTGTTTAAGGTGTATCGTTGTAACAAGTGGGTTCATTGTGTTTGTCTTTTTGGTGATTTTTGAATAGACATTGTTTTTGGATAGACAAATTGCGGTAGAAAATGTTTTTTTGTTTTATATCATGGTCCATAGGTTTTGTTTTGTATCCATGCAGTATTTCTGTGGAGATGCATGTGTTAGATTAAAAATAAATTTTTATTTAAGAAAATCAAAATCAAGGTATTATAATTGTGTCATGTATATATTAAAAATAACCAAAAACACTATTTCGAAAAAAAAATGGCAAAATTTGGATTTTAAACTTTATTATTTGTGTACAAGTGGACCTAACTTGTAGCAAGGCCAATTCGCTTTAAATTTGGGATAGAAGACCAAAGACTAATTGCGAGTATCATTACCTTAATGGTAAAGCTTCTTTACAACTGATCAAGAGGTCTGGGATTTTTGGCACATTGCATTAAGTTTAGGATCCCTTATTATGTTTTTTCCGCACTAATAAATCTCAGCATTTGGATTTCCCCTGTGGCCTTGCACAACCATGAGCTCTCTCAATCTACACTAATATGGGATGTATCTTCCGAGCAGTGGCAAAATAAAGGATCTGCTTGGTAGAAGGTAATCTATGTGGTAATTCTAGATTACCATGAAATACTACCACGCTTGTTTATGTGTAAAAGATATTCCCAGGAATATAGGATTACCATGGTAATCAAATGAACCCATTTCATGGTAATCCTATTCCCCCAAAACATGTGTCTATCCTAAATTACCATGAAATATTCCCGTATAACATGAAATGAGTCATAACCGTCAGCCACCGGTCTCCCTCACCATCCGCCGGCTGGTTGGTCGGCATCACCGTTCATCGTTGGACATTTGTCGGTTGGCCCGCCGCCTATTGGCCATTCGCCGCCGGCCTGTAGGTAGACTCTCGTGCTTGCACCGCAAACTAGCGGTTATGTGGAATACAAAATGAAAATTTTCTAAACTTGAGCACGAACTATTACAACCTAGAATCAAATCCAAACACTAAAATAGAAAACATACGAAGATGTTTAGCTACTAGGTTTGTAATAACAATCCTTGTAGTCGCGCCCTTTATCTTCTACGTCTCTTCTTAAGCTCCTAGGTCGCCGGGAATGAGACTGGGAGTCGGTCTTCTTTGCCGAAGATGATCCATCTCGAAAAAAAACATAACTAAGGCTCTAGATTCACAAGTGAAGTAACTAGTGATCCAAACTTGCCGGGAAATGATCATTAGAGATATAGTAATGGCTAATCTCTAATTTATCTCTCATAATCCTTTTCCAAACTCAACTTAAGAAAAACCAAGAAAGAAGGAATAAGGAACTTGGATGTTGATCAAGTGAGGAAGTATGGAAGTGCAAGAAATATCCCCAATCTTTTTCTTCTTTCTTTTCTTTTTGTGTTTGAAATGAGTGGAGTTGTGACTCATCGTTGTGAGTCACAAGCCCACAACATTCCGACACAATCAAGAAGAGAGAAGAAGACAAGAGAGGCCACATCATTGTACACATATATATATGTATATGTATATACACACACACACACACACACACACAAATACACCACCTCCCATGATATGTATTAAGCATATGGTTTAGTGGCAGTTGAATGAAACCAGAAAGAGCGGCAATGTTACTCATACAAGTATATGCTACAAATACATGCATCTGTATTTGTATCAAAATACGAATACCGTATTCGTACGAATACCCGTATTTGTACCAAGAAACAAATATCCGTATTTGTATCAAGACACAAATATACGTATTTATACAAATACCCATATTCGTATAAATACCGTATTCTGTCAAAATACGAATACCGAAAAAGAGAGATACTAAAAAGAGATATATAATACTAGCTCACAATTAATTCAAATGTGATAACCTGGCTATCTTTCAAACCGGCTAGTATTAACTAAATGTCCGATTAAAAGCACGCGTACAAAAACACGTGTTTTAATCGAACCTAAGTACGTATCAAAATACATACACTCGTTTCGCCCGAGCTGGGAAACTCTCTGTGTGGGACTCTAAAAACTCGACAATACACTGGTAGTAGTTTTAACCACAAGCATGTCAGCGGCACTAGCAGTACGTAACGGCTACCCAGGCATCGAACGAAAATAAGGCCGACAAGTAAACTTGTCCATATCCCTACTGAGCCTGAAAGTGACAGTCTCTGTACATCCTGGTCTGTTCGTCTAAGAGTTCCGCATATCGGGTCTAAGAGATGGATAAAGTCAGGCCTCTAATAACGCGATAAGTCATGTCGGTGTGAAGCCCATCACCCACTGAGAAACTACTGATCCAAATAAGTAATTCTCATCCATCTTGGCCAAGGATTTTTGGTGACGGCCACCCGTGCACTGCGCGATATCTACTCTCAATACCGCAAGAGACGAATCCCCGACGATCCGCTCACTGCCTCCATGTGGTTCGGGACTGTACCCAACTAAAACCTATTTACACGACTCAGTAGAGCCGTGGTAGGGTAGTAATCAAAGTACAGTAGGAACTCATACGAGACAAATGACGATTTCAGGCCGACAGACTAACATGTACTCATGTCACCAGAGAACTGCTATCTGACAATAGGTATAATACCATCTAGCATGTTCCCGGCGAGTCCATCCGGTATAACTCATAACCCAATGTGCGCCTGTATACTATCTTTGGTGACTAACTAACACTAATGGCTTTGAGATCGGCCATCGCCCTTCGTCGGGATCAAGAAATATATACACCATTCTAATATGGAATATCGATGCCTAATCTCGATATTCCCCGACTAGGGACATTTAAGGATTTGCTTATATACTACTCAGTTCTCACAATTGTGATCACCACTATAACCCTGGTAGTCAAGCATGAATCCTCAGGGCTTTATTAATATGTAATAATCTGTAATACAACATAATTCAAGTATATGATGATAGAGATGAACCGGATAACATACTATCATCTAGAGTAAGAATGTTCTACCTGTATAGGTCCTCTCTCAATCATCATAATCGCCTGCCTGCGATTACAATAATTACCTTGAGGGAACTATAGTCAACAATCTCCCACTTTCACTTAAAACTAATTATTGCGGTGTCGCATACTCACAGCCCGTGTGATACCGAACTCCCAACTTCTCTACTAATCAGTTTCGCAAAGCATATTTGCGAAACATTCGCGTTCGAGAAATAGCCTTAGTGAGTGGACCCGCTTCAATATTTCTATCTTAATCTCTCTATATCTCAACTTCACGGAGAACGATTATCTCCTGCCGAAATGAGCGATACATGTCTTAGAACCTGTCTGGATATCTATGGGACCTAGTTTATAAATGAACTCCAAATTCAACAAACTTTTTAAACTGTATCATCCACTGAATTAATTAGTATCCAGCGCCATATCTACCTTAATATCCATTTGGACCCCTGTCCAACATACTGTCTCTCAGAAGAGGGTAAACTTTAATTCTGACAGTCACTCTGTCATCCAGATCACCTTGGAAGTCTGAAATGATAACCGCCTCCTTAAGGAGGTTGCTGTTACCATATACCAAGAACATTCTCTCATATTCATAACTGCTTCCCTATGTTTCTCCAGGATTGGATTAATATCTGCTTATTGCATCTAGTGCAAAAGCAATATCTGATGTGGTACTTGACATCTCATGATTGACTCAATTGTCTAAGCAAGTGATATGTCGATCATGCAAATCTCTCTCCTCATCAGTTTAGATGAGATATCATTTCAGAGAGGGAAACTCCATCACTTGCGGGTACACCACCACGCCAGGAGTTGTCCATTCTAAAATACTTTAGAATAGTGTCTAAGTACCCGAATTAGGACACTTCCCAAATCTAAATTTAAAACCATAGATCTAGTCATCAGAATATCTGATATTTTATCCAGTTTCTTTGTGAAGAAATATCTGTGACAACCACATTCTAACCGATCGTAGTATAGGAATATCACTTCCTATCAGGAGTATGTCATCCAAAATCCAGGACAGTACTTTCTACGCAACCTTCTTACCAGGTCTATATGTCATTCTTTGATGAAGTCAAACACTATAACGGTCACATCAAAGAATAGATGTCCATCTCCGCTATACCTTCTTTAGTCTATAAATAGACATAAGCTACTGGCCTACCACGCTTCCGTTGCTCCCACTGACTATAACAGCCTTCTGACAGAGCCATATACACATGCACTTCTAAATTAAATTTAGAATGACATTATAGCCATCCATCTTCCAGATCTCATAGTCTAGGACAACAGTAGTGATAAGTTTGGGTCAAAAAAACATCCCTGTCATCGTCTTTGAGGAGACCGAAGTACCTCTCGGGTGGCTGAGATTACCGATGCGGAGTAGCTAATGGATTGTCGAATCCAATTGAATCCTTAGGTTCTATTAAATATTTAGTAACCGTTTGTGGTTCTGAAATCACTTGCAGTTCTACAATACTCCTATTGATATTTTCTGAAAAGAATTCATTTTACTAAAATGTGACGGGTCAAAAACAATATAACATTGATCTTGCAGATAGTAGAAAGTTAATTGATCTTGCAGATAGTAGAAAGTTAACTCTCGTCTAAGCCCGGGAAAACCCACAAACCACCATTACTGAAAACGTGCCTTGAGTTTATCCGGATTATGGTTTTAAGCATAACCCGGATAACTCCATATGTCTTAACATCGTGAAGATATGAATCTATTCTATATCCAATATAGAAACAAATGCACTAATATAATAGGAACCAGATTCAAATATTATATAGCTGTTTCCAGTGCATAACCAAAAAGGAAAATGTCATGCAACATTACTCATTAAGGAGCGCACCTATGGATGAGTAACCTGAGAGAAACAAGTTCTCAAATATATTACTTACGATGAAATACTTAGCATAAGTATCTACATTTTCAATCATCTCGAAGAATTCTGATACTTCCAACATGTGGTTCTCTACTTTATTCTTATACCTATAACTTCTTAAAATTTTGGACCTTGTATTTCAACGAAATGCGTGTCTAAAATCAGAAAAGTCATAGGTAAACGGAATATAGTACGAGTACCAACCCCTTGTCCTAATGGATATCGGACAACATACAATATTTTGTATAAGTTCTCTGAGTTTAATAACTCAGTCTCTATGTGGCGTAGGTTGAAAACTGTATTATGGTTAAGAAGAATTACACCGTTTTTAAATATACCTTACCTAATCATCAATTGATAAAGGTAAATGTTATAAATATAATTTCAAAAATTTATATCTCACTTTATAAAATAAACGTACAGATATATCAGTTTGAAATTGGTACATAATGATTAGTCTAAAATATTGCATATTTGTATAAACATTTTCCTTACTTTTATTAACTGCTAAAAGGTGTTTATTGTAAATATAAAACATATGTGGGTTTACTTGTAAAAATATTATTATAATATGTTTCTACATTTATAATTAATATAATTAGGGAAAATATATGCATATAATATTTAAATGAAATATTAATAATTAAAATATGCATATCATATCAAATATTTTTAATCAATATTCTTAAGATACTATATCATATAAATGGTAGGGATAATATCTCAAAAAAATACCAAATGCTATTAACACTTTGATTTGAGATATTGTGCAGGTATTAGCTCAGGTCTAGAATCCAAGTAAGAGATCCAAATCAAATCGGGATATCGAAACCGAATCTGCCAAATTTTAGAAGCAAATCGAGGAATTTAGCAACGGTAAAGTCTCAGAACAATATTTTCAGAATTTATATATCAAAAGGATCTCCAAACGTCGATACAAAAAGCCAGAAAAAATCTAAAAATCCAATTCCATCAAAGCGCGGCGGATCCGCGGCCAAACATGGCAATATGCAGCGGAAGCGCGGTCCAATCAGAGCTGTTCGATGTGGGATTTTGTGGATATGATCTTAACTGCATCTCCTCACATATGAAATCTAGGGTTTCTGGTTTCAAATACTATATAAAGGACCGAGAGCTGTACATTCAAAATCATCATCGAAGAGATCAAGAGATTCAAGTATCCGAGTGATCATCATCTATTCATCTACCTCCAACAAGAGAGAGATCTAGAGCAAAACTAGAGTTCTTGTAATCTACTTTCTAAGGAGAATTGTAAATGCAATAGTTGATTAATAAAGATAGTTTTTATTTTATTTTTTTTGCATTTATTTTCCGCATTTAATTTCTGCACTTACTTTTACGCATTACTTTTCTGCATCTTAATTATGCTTTCATTCTTCTTCAACCTTTTTTCTAAATCACCAGCCATGAGCGAGTAATTCCTAGCTTGCTAGGGTTTGTAGGATAAGATAGGATAATAGATGAAAAAAATCTCTTAATTTCTTTTATACATTTTAAAATTTATAAATTTTAGCAAAATAAATGTTAACCTCCTTATCGGGCGCGCTATCAATTTATTGATAGTCACGACTACGATTTGAGATTGGTTGAACATTTATTTTGTTAAGGGCCAGACATACATAGAGATCAATGAAAGGATAAGGGTTAGTAGTGGGGAAATCCTAGTTTCCTCCAAGAACCCTAATCTACATTCATCACTATCGTTCTAGTTTTAAACTATTAAAAGATAAAAGAGTCATTTTTAATATTCATCCATTAACTACTAAGTCCTATGAACCCTACAAGCCTTTTTATTATAAATTTTATATCCGTTTTAAAATATAACGACGAACAACCACCCATCTTTCATTAACTCGTCTAAAGCAAGAAAAGAGTTCACGTTTCCCTACGGACAACCCGTACTCATCGCGGCTAGCTACTAGCGACACCGTCTTGATTGCGGTTATTTACAAAAAACTTCTCTCGCATACGATCAATCACATGACAACGAATATTCAAAATCAAATATTTGCCGTTAGGCAAAACTTAGGCGATCTCCTCAAATATCACCAATTACAAAGAATTCTGATTTTTGAGGATCTAATCATCCAATTCCCAATATTCTATTCCCACTCAGTATCTGTAATGCTATACAGATATGAGAATCTAGTCCGGTAAATACATTTCCTGGAATAATAATCTAATTAGGAAAACAGTTTTCAATTAATATAGCACAATATAACTGAAACATGTAAATGTTTCGAGAGGGTGGCTGGGAATTCCAAGTTATACCTCTTCCAATACCAGATTCATGGCATTAGTTACAATTTCCATTGGCCTTACTCCAATCCCTTTATATGTCTTTATTTCTTACTTTTTGTATACCATATTTTGGCTAATTGGTTTTCTTCTTCCCCTACCTTTCGACACATGTCTAAGATTTGGAAGAAGACTATCCAATAAGCGTAATAAATGCACTCTCATAATATTAGGAGCCCTCGCAATCTGAGAGAAGGTAAAGAGAAAAGACACCCGAATAATCCTATTCAATTTCCCCAGAACCGAAATCTATACTCGAACTGAAATAAATTTCTACGAGTTCGTATGTAATTATACGTGATGGTTATATCCATTCTATATGGATCTTCGTAGTGATATGAAATGTTCTGGAGAAAGCAAAGGGTAAAGCAGAAGCGACATGGATATATGCGACTTTGTCGTGAATCGTGACAATCCAAAGCCAGTTTTGAAAAAAGGTTTCGGTCAACTTGGTCTACAAGTTTTAGTTTAAAGCGGGTCATGGTCGTTGCTAAAGAGAGAGAAAGAAGAAACACTTAGTGTGCACTCTAACCTAGATTATATTGGTTAATCACTTTATATAATGTGGATGACTCCCACTATTTCCTCGAATTCTCCTTTAAACCCTAAAAGAAGAACTGGTCAGGATCATTTACCCCTTACATGTTCGCTAACCGTTCAGCCAGGACAATGTTGGTACTCTGAGGGAGGCTCCCCGTGCTTTTGCATGGACCTAATTAAATAACCCTATTTATGTAGAGACGTAACCTCGTTAACACTTTCTAAACACCTAATAGGTTAGCTAATTATGAAGTGAAAATCTCCCGAGGAGTAATACTTACTCACAGTGAGAATCGAGACCCAACAATCATCGTGTGATAACTTGATGGAAGCCACTCAAGTCACCACACTCTAAAAGGTATGCGCATGCCTGACAAGTTTCCTTTATGTTTGAAACACCCGATGTGGATTTTTACCCTAAGCGTTTTATGACCTTGACGAAGGCCAAAATATCATAAGTCGTAAGTCAAGTTCAACTCGTCATTGTCCTGATTATTCTAGACCCACCCATACTAACCCTTGACGAAGGACGAAATAGTTGTACAACTGTCCAGATTAATGCATTTCTATGCGGCAGAAAAGTAACACATAGCTACCATACACTGTGCCTTGACGAATGCCAAAATACATAGCATTAATACTAGGTGCTACCCGTCTGAAATGACGGAGGGCTATGGATGGTTTTTGGCGAAAAACATTTAACGTAATGAACTTGATATCGTTGAAGGAACTCGAATAGCTTTGAAAATGAGTGATTTAGGCTCCACTTTTAAAACAAATGGTTTTGAAGAAAATCGAGTGGTTTTAAAAATTTATTCTGACAACATCAATTAGGTTTGTTTTCCTTGCATTACAACTATAATGCGATCCCATCAATTATTAATATCACACCAAAAGAAACGAAAATAGGCACGCACATATATATTATCCGCATTTGACATAGGGTATCGGGTCTTCACCGTAAGGTTACTTAACTTACGGCAAGGTGGGGACAGGATTAGCGCAGATGCAAAACATATATAGCGTCTATTATACACACACACAACACCATTCGTCTCAGGCATGATAATATATCGAAATTACAAAATCATAGCAGAAGCAAACACTATGAAATAAAGAGTATACTAGGAATTTTGCGTTTCATTTAAGCCTTGGATGAAACAAGGATTCCACGGTCGTGTGAATAGCCAAACCCTAGTCTCTAGACCCCTACGAGTGCGGCGAGTAATCCCGCCAATTCTAGATTGGGATGACCCATTCTCAACCCCATGAGATGGCCACCCGTTGCTTCCTAGAACCCGGCTACTTGAGCACTCCTCCTGGGTCTATCCTAGATACAAGAGATAAAATAAATATAATACGTAGGTGACGCAATCTCAACTCAGATGTGTCCCTCAAAAGAATATACATCAAATAGTGATGGCAGTCCACAAGTCGGACGCTCTCCCCGCAATACGAATATACAAATGTAAATATAAAACTCTCATCTCACAAAAAACCACGGCTATTCACGACGACTACCGCAACTATTCCAATCTAAATAAGTATCACAGAACTAACAAGTATTTGCAACCCTGCCTAATCGACCTAGAGTAATTAAACGACGTTCACAAACACAAAGAGATAAACGATACAAAAGTTTCGAATTTAAAACGTTCCGTGTTGCTTATATGCAAAGATAACACTAAGTGAAATCTGGGAAAATAATAAATTTACCAAAAATCCCCATTTTCAATACCCAAGACACTGTATGAAGACGAGCCAATCTGGAGCTACTACGGTTGCAAATTGCAGTTTTTGAGAATTTTTTTGATGGTTCAAAATTCTCCAATTGGCCACGTTTTTGTACAGTGTCATATTCATGGTTTTATCATCTCTGCAATACGCAAAATATTTTTTGAGATCCAAAATTTTTTGACAGAAACTTGAATTATGGTTTTGAAATACAGAGTTTTGTCGGTTTGAAATTTTAAACATCGTCTAATCTTATTTTATTGTTTGGGTTTGGCTATGATACCATGTAGGTACAATCAACGCAGCAGAAACTGGTCGTGGCGCCCAAAAGTCCCTCAGCTGCTTCTTTTTACGTAGTCCCCCCTCGCAACGGACTACAACCTGCCGAACCAATCCGCATGGGGCACCCTGGAGGTAAGAGCCCGCACTTCGCCACTACTATCATACAGTGAGAACCTCCCATAGGTCGACATCCCTTCCTAGTAGCTCTGATACCATATAAGTAGACACTCATGCTCGCGCCATAAACTAGCGGCCTTACGGAATACAAAATAAAATTTTTCTAAACTTGAGCACGAACTACTATAACCTAGAATCGAATCCAAATACTAAACTAGGAAACATACAAAGGAGTTTAGCTACTAGGTTTGTAATAATAAGCTTTGTAGTCGTGTCCTTCATCTTCTACGCCACTTCTTTAGCTACTAGGACGTCGGGAACAAACTTGGGAGTCGGTCTTCCTTGCTGAAGATGATTGATCAGTCGAAAATATTGCATTTTTAACACGTCAATTTTCCTACCATTTGCACTCATCTAGAGGTGTTCGGTATGATTATAGCACATATTAGCAAAACATCTGTAAAATACCAAATAGCTTGTGTTATATATTATAACCGACATTTTTGAGGGAAATTGAGTGTTTATCATTGCATGCATCATCTTTGTATAGTGCAACACTTATCTCGAGAATCTGTGCAGGAAATTCCAGGAAAAGAGCCGAAACTAATAAAAGTGCTGATAAAAATACGCCAAGTCCAAGACTTGTAATCTGGCAGTGAACTAGAAAGAATTATAAGATTCCATACATCAGAAAAGTGCCAAAAGGTTAGCAAAAACATACCCTGGAAATTCAGTGCAGAGAGGACACTTATGGGCCGCGGATCCGCGGCCAGAAGGGCCTTTACGCGGCGGATCCGCGGCCGTGTCAGCATGACGTCAGCGTCGCTTCGCTTCAGAATTCTCCATTCAGGACCCACACTACTTCAAGCCAATGCAAATTTCAGAGATCTCCAGAAGCTTCTGTCCGAACAGCAAAGCTTATTGTTCAAGCTAAACATCTTCAAGCTTCTAAAGGAAACTAACTACCTAAACCTAGAAGCTTCTCCCTAACCTCCAAGCTTATCAAGGAAGCTAGCCCTAACTAACTATTTCTAGAACCTTCTTCCTAACTACCAAGCTTGCAAGTGAAGCTAATCCTAACCTAGCTTCTAAAGGAAGCTAATCCTAATCAAGGCTATAAAAGGGACCCTAAAGCTTCTATTCTAAGGTTGTTGAAGGGTTGTTGAATAGTTGTTGAAAATTGAGCCAAACACCCACAAGTTGAGTGACACAACTTGTGCATTCAAACCCTAATCCTAATCCAATCACCAAAACCAAGTTCAAGATCTTTGAGTACAAATCAAGCAAGAAGCCTTCAACCTTTTAGAAGCGACGCCGGATTTCAACCGAGCAAGTGATCCTCGAGATGATCCGCGACTCAAGGAGACGTGTGAAGCCAAATCGACGATCTAGTTCTTTCCTCGAATCTTGTAGATCTTGAGAGAATTGTAACAAAATTGTTGATAAATAAAAGGTGAAATTTCTTTATCTTGCTTACTTTTATATTTGAGCATTATGATTAGATCTCGATTCTTGATTGTGTTCCTTGTTATAATGCTTGAGTAAAAACTCCGCTCGTGGAGGAGTTGCGAGAATCAATAGATGATGATGATTAGATCTTGAAATGGTTCTTAATTCCTATAAGTTTTGTAAACTCTTGTAAATTGAATTATCGACAATCTAGTTTCGAGCGATACTTTCTTGAATGTTTTCGCTCTTAATTAGAGATCGACGATTGGTGATTCAATTTACTAGAGGCTAGCTTTTGAATGATCATCAACGAAATGACAAAGGATGAGATGAAGAAACCCTAGTTTCTTCAAGATATCCTTAAACCTCGTTGATCGTCATCGATCTAGCATCAAATCATTAATGGATAAGAAAATGTAATCACTAGTTTTCATCACTTCTATAGATTCAATCGATTCCTACGAGCCTCTTTACAAATTTTGATTACTAATTCAAATTGGACGATTCTTGATTCTTGATTTTTAGCATTCTTGATATTAGATCTAGATTTTAATAATTCTTGAAATTCACTTTTAAATCTTAAATCAATCTCTCTTTTCTTTTCTCTTTAATTTTCAATTCATCTAAATCAATTACGAACGAATCACACTTTCCTTGCGGGCGATCCGTATTCATTAACGCGCTACATCGACACCGTTAATTGATTGCGGTATAAATTTCTTTGGTTTTGATTTTTACACTTTTCTTATATACACACAGAGAATCGATTCAATCAAATGGCGCCGTTGCCGGGGATAGTGTGCTAATTTGTTCATTTTTGAAATTAGAGTTGAAAAATTTATTCCATCAGAATTTTTAGATCAAAATTCGTGCAAACACTAAACGATTCGTTGTGATTTATTGCGAGGAAATCTGGAATCTGTGGAGCAAGTGGAAAATTTTTCTGAATATTCCAGAGAGCTCAGGGAGTGAACATGAACAGTTCCTAAAAAATTTGTGCAGGGATCTCGTCATTGGACCGCGTTTCCGCGGCATATGACGCCTAGCGCGGCGGTTCCGCGGTGGGCTTAGGGCTTCACTGTTTGAAAATCCTCTGGTATCTTTCTAACTTTCTTATCTCCTCCCTGCTCTGTCCAATAACCAATTTCTGCAGGTTTCTTTGCAAAAATTCGCAGCGCTGCAAAAAGCAAAATTGTGCGTATTTGATCTTGGTTGTTTGCATTTTTAATACGGAAATTAAGGGGCAAAGACCAAATTCAGATTAGGTCGGGATTTCATTACCCGTCCTAAGCCCCAAAAATCACAAAACTGCATCCGCATTACTCTCATTAACTAAAAAATATCTAGATATGACTCTAAGGACCGTCGCGCTCACTTAGGACAGAAGGAGATCGTGGGTGATCTATTTCTTATCCGCGTTTCTTTTGTGGTGTCTAAGGCAAGTGTGTCTAAAACAAGTGGTTACTTAATTAGGCCCACTACTTACGTAGTGGAGAATCTCTCACTTACCTGGCACTTACCTAGCCACAGGAGGGACAAAGAGGCAGTAGAGGATTGATCTTGTGACTTGTCTTCTGGCAGTTAGGAGCGGTCTAGAGACTTGACCTAGGTGACCACTAGATCTAGGGTTGCTTGTGCATTTTTGTGATTTGCATTTTTTTTCAAAAAATCCTTATTCTTTTCAAAACAAACACCACTTCATGTTTTCCTTAATTATCATAACGCTGCCACTTGTACCAAACTCTTTAGTGCATACTCGACCGGACAAGGGATTCTACTGCCCGTCTTGTCCGCGTTCCCCCGATCGACTCCGAAGTCGGTATTTCTACGTCTACTTCTTCTTTACCCACCACCACACCCACATCGATGGACGGTTCTCCATCGAACTTCTTTACCACTACTCTGCCGCCGTCCGCAGGTGCGCAGAATCCACCCCGCATTTCTCTCCAAGAGAGATATTATTCTATGCGAGGTCCTCTTTCGACCTGTCTCACCATTCCACCAGCCACCGGGGACAATTTTGAAATAAAACCCCAATACATCAACCTTCTACCAAAATATCACGGTCTCGAGTCTGAAGACGCATATGTCTTTATTACCAAATTTGAAAATGTATGCGCTATGATGGATACTTCACAGCTTTCTGTGAATGCTATGCGTCTACGTCTTCTCCCACAGCCGCACATTCCATTTCAAACTGGGGAGAATTCGTAGCATTCCTTAAGAAATTCTACCCAAATCATAAAACAGCTCGAGTCCATAGCGAAATAAATCAATTTACCCAGCTTCCAAATGAGACATTCTCGAACTGTTTTGAATGCTTCAAGGATCTATTAGTTCAATGTCCACATCATGGAATCTCTAGATGGGATATGTGCAGAATCATATATGAGGGCATTAATCCTACTACTAAACAGACCCTTGAATCCATGTGTCAAGGCACTTTCATGACCAAAGATGACGGTGAAGCTTGGAAATTTTTAGAAGATTTCGCTGAAAAATCTTTACAGTGGGAATGTGTAAGTCAATCGTCTAGGGGTGGCAATAACCAATCTGATGTTTCCATAGGAGTTAGAGCTGAAATGTCAGCAATGCAGAAGAAACTCGAAACTATGGAAAATAAATTTTTAGCTACCGCCCTAAATCAGATGTCGCTCTCCAAAACTGTCTGTGGATGATGTTCTGATCCATCTCATCTCACGGAAGAATGCCCATTGAATTCTCCGTTTCAAGGTCAAGAGCATATCAATTCTGCTTTCCAACAAAGACCTAGAAACGATCCATTTTCTTCCACTTATAATCAGGGTTGGAGGAATCACCCTAATTTTGCTTGGAACCAATCACAAACTCAAAACATGGTTCCAAACCAAAACAATTTCCAAAGGGCTCCTCCACCACAACAGCAACCACTTCAATTGAGTCAGCACCCCTACCAATCACAAAACTTTCAAAATCCGGTCAACACACCTGCACCTAATAATTCTTTGCAGTTGACCGGCACTGATGAATCCTCTTCATTCATGAACATGCTTCTGACAAATCTCATGCAAGTTTCGGCTGAATAAAGACTTCCGTCGATGATATAAAGAAAAACTCCATCTCCCAAGCGGAGAGTATAAAATCGATGGAAGCAGAAATTGCAAGATTAAAAGCCGAATTGAGTGCTAGAGAAAAAGGGAAACTTCCAGCTCAACCTGTACCCAATCCTGGCTATTCACATCATGTGAACGCTATCACCAAGTTGAGATCTGGAAGAGTGCTTGACAATCATGTTGGTGAGGAGATTGATAACAATGAAGAATCAATCGATGATACCCCGGCTGAGACCTTTCCTTCCACTTCTACTTCTAATTCTGAGCCCAGTTCGTCTACCCCACCATTTTCTTCCGAGCCTATTCTCCGTTTTCCCCAAGGCTCGACACCTCAGCATATCTCTTCTAGTCCACCAAAAACAATCCCCACTCCTATTCTTAGATCGTTCCTACCCACATGATCTTCTCCAATGTTGGACCCCGATCTTATTGCTCAAGCTCCTTATCCGAATCGGTTAAGGGGAAACACACTAAGTCCACAAATGGAGAAGATCACGGAAATCTTTAAATAGGTTAACATCAACATCTCTCTTCTAGATGCAATACAACAAGTCCCCGCATATGCGAAAGTTCTCAATGACTTGTGCACTAGGAAGAGGAAGACTCAAGTGCCAAAGAAGGTATTCATGTCAAAGACTGTAGACACAGCTTTTCCCCAACAATTACCTAGGAAACGTAAGGATCCTGGCTATCCTACTATTTCCATTTCTATTGGGGAAAAACACATTAACCGTGCTCTACTTGACCTTGGCGCAAGTGTTAACCTGCTTCCTTTCTCAGTATATGAGCAGTTAGGGATCGGAGAGTTGAAACCAGCTCACTGCACTCTCCAGATGGCTGACCGGTCAAGCACCAAACCTAGGGGTGAACTGGAGGATGTGTTGATAAAAGTCGGGGAATTTATATTCCCTGTGGACTTTATTGTACTTGATACACAGCCTGTAGCAAACCCACAGAATCAAATTCCGGTGATTCTCGGTCGCCCCTTTTTGGCCACTTCCAATGCTATAATCAACTGTCGTAATGGCTCTATGACCCTATCTTTCGGGAATAGGTCAATTGAGCTGAACATTTACAAGTTGGGAAGTGTACCTTCCGAACCTACTGTTCATACATGTTCTGTCGAATTAATGGATGTCAATAGCAACGAATTTGATCAGCCTCATGATACTGATCTTGACTCTTTTCATATGTTGTTGTTTGACCCAATTATGTATCATACACATATGGACTCTTCCACCGAGTTGTCCGGGTCAACATCTAACACTGATTATGAACTGTTTCTGGAGTCTGAAGATCACCCCGCACTTTGTGATGATATTATTCTTCGAGGTATTGATGAGACATTTGAGGAAATCTTCGCTGATGAACTCGCATTTTTGAAAAACACGGGTGTTGAGATGAATCCACCTCAATACAAAGAAATTAAACCTCCACCCCTTCTTCTGAACTATAAAAAGAATGCGAGTAATCCATCACAATCATTGAGTCGTCTCTCCAAAACGAGACGCAAACACATTCTATCCCACCACTTATCTTTTCCCCACTTCTTTCTGGCTCTCTTCTTCCACCAACCGACGCACTATATTGATAAAATTTTCGAATGGTTGGTGTTGACTTTCGGTCTTTGCAAAGCTTGGTATCGACCAATAATCTTGACCCCCTCTTGTGATTTTCAAAAGATTAATATTGTTTAAAACAAGTTTGGGGGGGGGTATATTTTTGGGCTCTTGAAAATATCTGTTGTCCTCAATATTGTGAGCCAAAAGAATAAGTTTGGGGGAGGATTTTCACTTTCATATATTTTTGCCCTCGTTAATAAATGTCCTCCCAAGCTTACAGGTTTTTTGAGATCTAGCAGAAGGCAACAGTGAGGACACTGTTGAAAACAAGTTTGGAGGATGTTTGTGCTTATTTACGCATCATTTGCATCATACCTTGCATAAGTACAAAACATATAAAAAAATTTATACATAAATAAGATAATAAAAGATTAGATAGTGAAAAATTACATCCAAAAGATTGGAAAAATTTAAGAAAACCTAGAAAATTAGAAGTTTTCTTAAACGAAACTAGTAATAAGTAGTTATGAACCGTTGTCCCAAGGGTTAGTAAGATGAAGGAACTCACTAATCTGAGGATAAAAATAAGTCTGAAAAATAGTTCATATTCTGGAAGCCAAACATTTGAATGTTGATACCCTACTATATGTACTTACACACGTCTTGAAACTCGGGATAGTAGAGGATACCTTGAAATGCTCTTGTCTAAAAGCTAAAAGTATGAACGAAATAAAAAAGTGCATAAACGATAAAATGGTGCAGAAAAATGAACACTGGTTTTGTTATCGCCAAGGCAGCAATAAAAAATATAGCGATGGTGCTTCATCACCTAGTGCCTTAGACCAACTGGCCTGGGAGTCACTGCTAAGCCTTAAGTGGTGCAAGACGAGGAAAATATTAAACACTGTATAAGAAAGCACATGAGTAATCGGTCGGTTAGTACCTCAAGAAGTATTAACGGCCGCATAAAAATGTGTGAGCAAATCCATCTAAATATTCATCAAATTAAAAAGCACTGAGGCAGATGGACAAGAGTATGATAGCTTGAATTGAATTCTCCGAGTGTAGGGATGTCCTTTACACACACGTAGGGGTATATGATCGATGTTTGGAAGAAAGATAGGAATGAAGAATAAAGACGATGTTTTATTGAGGGATGATGTGATTTCCAATATCTTTTCATGACTATTAAGATAGGGCTCATGACAACCGAAAACCCAGTGTAGTTGGAAACTCTAATTTTCAAAGCTTTTCTTTTACAATTCTTGTCTTTATATGTAATATTCACAGTCTTCCTTTTATTATTGGATTTTGTGGGTGCAATCCCCTGAAAACCCTCAGGAGACAAAACTCCTTCTACTAGGGACACCTAGAGGTTTAAAGGCTTGTTGCACATGCTCAGTGCAATTGTGTTACCTACGAAAGTGTGCTAGTTAGTTTTTCTCTTTTTCTTTATTTTCTCCTTCTCTTTTTAATAAAACAAGTTTGCTCGAGACGACCAAAAATAAGTTTGGGGGAATTTGATCAGTCGAAAATATTGCATTTTTAACACGTCAATTTCCCTACCATTTGCACTCATTTAGAGGCGTTCGGTATGATTATAGCACATATTAGTAAAACATCTGTAAAATACCAAATAACTTGTGTTATATATTATAACCGACATTTTTGAGGGAAATTGAGTGTTTAACATTACATGCATCATCTTTGTATAGCGCAACACTTGTCTCGAGAATCTGTGCAGGAAATTCCAGGAAAAGAGCCGAAACTAATAATAGTGCTGATAAAAATACGCCAAGTCCAAGACTTGTAATCTGGCAGTGAACTAGAGAGAATTATAAGATTCCACACATCAGAAAAGTGCCAAAAGGTCAGCAAAAACACACCCTGGAAATTCAGTGCAGAGAGGACACTAATGGGCCGCGGATCCGCGGCCAGAAGGGCCTTTGCTCGGCGGATCCGCTGCCGTGTCAGCATGACGTCAGCGTCGCTTCGCTTCAGAATTCTCCATTCAGGGCCCACACTTCTTCAAGCCAATGCAAATTCCAGAGATCTCCAGAAGCTTCTGTCCGAACAACAAAGCTTATTGTTCAAGCTAAACATCTTCAAGCTTCTAAAGGAAGCTAACTACCTAAACCTAGAAGTTTCTCCCAAACCTCCAAGCTTATCAAGGAAGCTAGCCCTAACTAACTATTTCTAGAACCTTCTTCCTAACTACCAAGCTTGCAAGTGAAGCTAATCCTAACCTAACTTCTAAATGAAGCTAATCCTAATCAAGGCTATAAAAGGGACCCTAAAGCTTCTATTCTAAGGTTGTTGAAGGGTTGTTGAATAGTTGTTGAAAATTGAGCCAAATACCCACAAGTTGAGGGACACAACTTGTGCATTCAAACCCTAACCCTAATCCAATCACCAAAACCAAGTTCAAGATCTTTGAGTACAAATCAAGCAAGAAGCCTTCAACCCTTTAGAAGCGACGCCGGACTTTAACCGAGCAAGTGATCCTCGAGACGATCCGCGACTCACGGAGACGTGCGAAGCCAAATCGACGATCTAGTTCTTTTCTCGAATCTTGTAGATCTTGAGAGAATTGTAACAAAATTGTTGATAAATAAAAGGTGAAATTTCTTTATCTTGCTTACTTTTATATTTGAGCATTATGATTAGATCTCGATTCTTGATTGTGTTCTTTGTTATAATGCTTGAGTAAAAACTCCGCTCGTGGAGGAGTCGCGAGAATCAATAAATGATGATGATTAGATGTTGAAACGATTCTTAATTCCTATAAGTTTTATAAACTCTTGTAAATTGAATTATTGAAAATCTAGTTTCGAGCGATACTTTCTTGAATGTTTTCGCTCTTAATTAGAGATCGACGATTAGTGATTCAATTTACTAGAGGCTAGCTTTTGAATGATCATCAACGAAAGGATAAAGGATGAGATGAAGAAACCCTAGTTTCTTCAAGATATCCTTAAATCTTGTTGATCGTCATCGATCTAGCATCAAATCATTAATGGATCAGAAAACGTAATCACTAGTTTTCATCACTTCTATAGATTCAATCGATTCCTACGTGCCTCTTTACAAATCTTGATTACTAATTCAAATTGGACGATTCTTGATTCTTGATTTTTAGCATTCTTGATATTAGATCTAGATTTTAATAATTCTTGAAATTCACTTTTAAATCTTGAATCAATCTCTCTTTTCTTTTCTCTTTAATTTTCAATTCATCTAAATCAATTACGAACGAATCACACTTTCCCTGCGGACGATCCGTATTCATTAACGCGCTACATCGACACCGTTAATTGATTGCGGTATAAATTTCTTTGGTTGTGATCTTTACACTTTTCTTATATACAAACCGAGAATCGATTCAATCAATGATCCACCTCGAAGGTGTTGGGGTTCCTAGCGCCCTGGCCATCTACTGTGGCCGATTGGGGAACAAAAATTTTTGGCATTTAGAAAACTTGTCACTGGAAACAACTGCATAGAATCGAATCCAAACATGAAACTAGTAATCTAAAGGAGTCTAACTACTGTGATAGAGTGTTATACCAAACAAACCATGTCCTTCGGTCTTCCACCATCTCCCTTAACTCTTTGAGGTCTTTTGGATCGTGCTTGGACGCCGGTCTTCCTCCATCGAAGATGATCCACTCAGGGGATGTAGCTCATGACTCTAACTCCAGATAAAAGATCAAGTGAAATAACTAGGGATTCTAGACGGCTAGTCTAGAATGCCTAGGATGTAGTGGAGTGTTCTAAGTGTATCTCTATCTCATCTTCTCTCTTGATTCTCAACACATGAGAGGGTGGAGAAGGGGTTGAAGATGAAGGTGGAGGAAGCTCAAGAAAACTTGAGGGGGGAGTGAAGCTAATGGTGAGAAGAAAAAGCCATGCTCACAAAAATGAACCATCCAACATCTTTTTCTTTCATCAAGTTTTTATCAAGAGAGAAAATATCATGAAGTATTCTTTTAACAAACTCATTTTTCCATTTAAAAATTCCCACCATGCTTGAATAGTTTGCACAAATGAATAAACAATTCATTTGTGCAACTATAGAAGCATGGTTCTCACCATACTCCCCTCTCTCCTTTTTCTACCTCATATCCCATTTAAAATAAATGGATAAAATCTAAATGAGGTGTCCACCTTCTAGAATGTTATCTGTAAAAAATACGGATTACACTCTACTGTATATACATACCTGTATTCATACCGAAATACGAATACCTGAAGAGATAGAATAACACAAAGAACATAATACTAGAATATACATATCGAAATACATATACGTAAATTAATAAATCAATACCCGATTTAATAATCCGGCTTAATCCAGAGCAGGCTAGTATTATCAATTGTCCGATCGAAAGTCCGGGTACATAGTACAATCAATCGATCGGAACCCTGCACATATCCAATACGGCTACTATATCGTTTCTCCTGAACCAGGGAAACCCTCTGTGTGGGACTCTAAAGACCCGTCAATACGCTGACAATGGGTTTAACCACAAACACGTCAGCGGCACTAGCTATACGTAACGGCTACCCAAGTTTTGAGCGAAAGGAAGGCCGACGAGCAAACTCATCCGAACCTTTACTGAGCCTGTCCGTGACAATTTCCATACAGTCCGGTCTATTCGTCTAAGAGTATCGTATATCGGGTTTAGGAGGTGGATAAAGTCAGACCCCTAATAACGCGATATTTCGTGTCGGTATGAAGCCCATCATCCATTGAGAAACTACCGATCCAAATCAGTAATTCTCAACCAGCTTGGCCAAGGATTTCTGGTGATGGCCACCCATGCACTATGCGACATCAACTTCTAATACCGGGAGAGATGAATCCCCGACGATCCGCTCACTGCCTCCATGTGGCTCGGGACTGTACCTAACTAAAACCTGTTTGCACGACTCCTTTGAGTTGTGGTAGGGTAGTAATCAAAGCACAGTGGGAACTTACACGAGACAAATGACGATCTCAGGTCGACAAACTAACCTGTACTCATGTCACCTGGAAACTGCTATTTGACAATAAGTATAATACCGACTAACATGTTCCCGGCGAGTCCGTCCAGTGTACTCATAACCCAATAAGCACCTATATACTATCTTAGGTGACTAACTGACACCAATGGCTTGTGAGACCGGCCACCGCCCCTCGTCGGGGTTTCGTAAAGTATACACTAGTCTACTCCGGAGTATCGATACCCGGTCTCGATACTCTCTCGACTAGGGACATTTAAGGTGTGCTTATAGAACACCCAGCTCCTATGTATATGATCTCCATCATAATTCTGGTAGTCAAGCAAGAATCCTGTGGGCTCTATCAACATGAAATAGTGATCTGTAATACCACATAATGCATGTACATGATGATAAAGGCAAACCAGATAGCATACTATCATTTTGAGTAAGACTGTTCTACCCGTATAGGTCATCCCTCAATCATCACAATCGCGTGCCTGCGATTCAATAATTGACTTGAGGGCACTATAGCCAAAAATCTCCCACTTGCACTTAAGGCTAATTATTGCGATGTCGTATACTCACAACCCGTGTGATACCGAATACCCAACTTCTTTACTAATCAGTCTCGCAAAGCCCTTTTGTGAAACTATTGCGTTCGAGAAATAGGCTCAGTGAGTGGATCCGCTCCAGTGTTTCTATCTTTACCTCTTTATATCTCAACTTTGCAGAGAAAGGCTATCTCCCGAAATGAGCGATACCTGTCTTAGAATTTGTCTGGATATCTGATGGGACCCGGTTCACAAATGAACTCCAAATCCAACAAACTTCTTAGACTGTATCTTCCACTGAATTTAATCAGTATTCTGTGCCATGCCTTCTTCAGTATCCGCTTGGACCACCTGTCCAACATACTGTCTCTTAAAAGAGGGAAAACTATAACTCTGACAGCCATTTTGTCATCCAGGTCACCTTAGAAGACTAAAATGATAATTGCCTCCAGAAGGAGGCTGCCGTTACCATATACCAAGAACATCCACTTATGTTCATAATTTCTTCCCAACGTTTCTCCTGAATTGGATTAATATATATACTTATTGCATCCATTGCAAAAGCAATATCTGGTGTAGTACTTGACATTTCATAATTGACTCAATTGCCTAAATAAGTGATATGTCAATCACACAAATCCCTCTTCTCATTAGTATAAAAAACATTTCTTTAGAGAGGGTGACTCCATCACTTGCGGGTACACTACTACGTCAGGAGTCGTCCATTCTAAAATACTTTAGAATAGTGTCAAAGTACCAAAATTTGGGACACTTCCCAAATTTAGATCTAAAATCATAGATCTAGTAACCAGAATCCCTGATATTTTATTCAGATCTTATGTGGAGAAATATCTTATGACAACCACAGCATAACCGATTGTAGTATTGGAAGATCATTTCCTATTAAGAGCATGTCATTTAAATACCAGGACATCACTCACTACTACCTTCTTACCAGGTCCATCTATTATTCCGATGAAGTCAAACTCTATAACTGTCACATCAAAAAATAGATGATCAATCTCCGCTATACTTGCTTTAATCTACAAATAAACATAAGCTACTTGCACACAATGCTTCCGCTGCTCCCACTGACTATAACAACCTTCTGGCAGAGTCATATACACGTGCACTTCTAAAGCTAATTTAGAACAACGTTATACTCATCCTCCTGCCAGATCTCATAGTCTAGAATAGCAGTAGTGGTAAGTTTGGGTAATCAAAAATCTCGTGTCACCGTCTTTGAGGATACCGAAGTACCTCTCGGATGGCTGAGGTTACCCACCAAATCTGCGGAGTGGCTAATGGATTGTCGAATCCAATTGAATCTTTAGGTTCTACTAAATTTTCAGTAATCGTTTGTGGTTCTGGAATCACTTCTAGTTCTACCATACTCCCACTAATGTTTTCTGAAAAGAATCCATTTTACTAAAACCGGTGGCGAGTCAAGAACAATATAACTATTGATCTTCCAAATGGTAGAATGTTAACTCTCGTCAATGCCCGGGATAACCCACAAACTGCCATTACTGAAACGTGCCCTGAGTTTATCCAGATTCTGGTTTTAAGCATAAGCCGGACAAATCCAATACCTTAACATCGTTAAGATATGAATCCATTTTATATCCTATATAGAAACAAAAGCACTAATTTAATTGAAACCAGATTCAAAATACATGCAGCCGTTTCCAGTGCATATCAACTAAATGGAAGGAGGCCAAGCAGCATTACTCATCAAGGAATTCACCCACGTATGAGTAACCTGAAAGAAAAACAAACTCTTAAAACTATTACTTACGACGGAATATGTAGCACAAGTATCTACATTTTCGATCACCTTGAAGAATCATGATACTTGCAATATATGGTTCTATACTTTATTCTTATACCTATAACTTCTCAAAATTTGGACCTTGTATTTCAATGAAATACTTGTCTAAAACTATAGAAGTCATAAGTAAACAGAATGTAGTACGGGTACCAACCCCTTTGTCCTAATGGACATCGGACAACATACAATACTTTGTATAAGTCCTCTAAGTTTAATAACTCAAACTCTGTGTGTCGTAGGTTGAAAACTGTGCTATGGTTAAGAAAAATTACACCGTTGTTGAATGCTTCTTATCTAACCATCAACTGATATAGGTAAATGTCACAGATATAATTTCAAAAAGTTATATCTCACTTTATAAATAAACGTACAGATATATCAGTTTGAAATTGGTGAATAACAACGGATATTTAAAACCAAATATTTGCCGTTAGGCAAAACCTAGGTGATTTCCTCAAATATCACCAATTACAAAGAATTCCGATATATTAAGGATATAATCACCCAATTCCCAATATTCTACTCCCACTCAGTATCTGTAATGCCACACAGATGTGAGAATCAAGTCTGGTAAATACATACCGTGGAGTCAGAATCTAATTTGGAAAACAGTTTTCAATTAACACCGCACAGTAAAACTGAAATATGAAAATGTTTCGAAGGGGTAGCCGGGTATTCCTAATAATGCCTCTTCCACTATCCAAATTCATGACAGTAACCGTATATTTCCTTGCCCTCACTCCAATCCTTTTATATGTCTTTACTTCTTACCTTATGTACACCACACTTAGGCTAATTGGTTTTCTTCTTTCCCACCTTTCAGTACATGCCTATGGTTTGGAAGAAGACTATCCAATAAGCGCAATAGGTGTACTCTCCTAATACTAGGAGCCCTCGTAACCTGAGAGATGGTAAAGAGAAAAGACAACTGAATAATCCTATTCAATTTCTCCAGAACCGGAAACCATCCTCGAACCGAAACAAGTTTCTTCGAGTTCATATGTAACTATACGATGGCATATCCAATAAATGTGGATCTTCGTAGTGATACAGAGTGTTCCGGAGAAATGTAAAGAAAAAGTAGGAGCGGCAGGGATATATGCGACTATGATAATCCAAAAGCCAAAGTGTTTTAAGAAGGTTCGGTTGACTTGGTTCATGAGTTTTAGTTTAGGGTTGGGTCATGGTTGCTGCCAAAGAGAGAGAGAGAAAAGAAACACTCAGCGTGCACTCTAACCTAGATTAGATTGGTTAATCACTTTATCTAATTAGGATGGCTTCCACTGTTTTCTCGAATTCTCCTTCAAACTCTAAAAGGAGAATTAGTCGGGATCATCTGAAAATCACCCGAGGAGCAACACTTACTCATCAGTGGGAATCGGGATCCAACTATCACCGCATGATAACTTGATAAAAGCCACTCAAGTCACCACACTCCAGAAGGTATGCGCATGCCTGACAAGTTTCCTGTATGTATGAAACTGCCGATATGATTTTTACCCCAAGCGCTTATGACCTTGACTTTGGCAAAAAAATCATAACACGCAAGTCAGGTTCTATCCGTCATTATCTAGATTGATTTAGACCCACCCGCACACACCCTTGACTTTGACCAACAAAGTGGTATGACTGTCCTAAACTAATGTATTTATCTATGCTACGGATAAGCAACACACAGCTACCGTTCACGATGCCTGGAATTTGGCCAACAAACACCGCACGAATACTATGTGCTACTTATTCGAAACGATGGAGGGCTACGGCTAGTTTTTGGCGAAAAACCTTTAACGTAATGAACTTGATATCGTTGAAGGAACTCGAGTGGTTTTACAAATATATAGTAGCATAAACTTTTGCTAAAGAGGTCACTCCATGTGAAGGGATTTTGGCTCTTTCCTCATCGAATGAGGTGCATAATATTCCTAACTGAATACCACGATGCAAAGCAAAAGAATCGACTATAGTGAAATTATTACGATGATGCAAACTTTTGCCCAAGAGTTCACTCCCGATGAAGGGATCTTGGCTCTTATCTCGTCGAATGAGGTGCAGAATATTCCTAACTGAATACCGTGGTGCAAAGCAGAAGAAAACGTCTGTAATGTCTGTTTTTAAAAACTTGGTTCCAATAACATTATTTAGGTTTATTTTTCCTTTTATTAATCAAAATTAATGTAGTCCCATCAATTAATCCATATCACACCAGAAAAGAACGAAAATAAAATGTACGTATATGCCATCCGCATTCGTCACGGGGCCCCATCATGCACCGTTAGGTTACTTAACTGACAGCAGAGCGGGGGTTAGACTAGTGTGGACGCAAAACATATACAACATCTACTAGTATATATATATATATATATATATATATATATATATATATATATATATAACATTCATCCCAGGTATGATATAAACAACATCACAGAAACATCACAGAATAACGGATAATCTAGGAGCCCCGGGTTTCCTTTGAGCCGCAAATGAAACCTGACGTTCCCTGGTCATGTGGATAACCTGTGCAATGAAAAACCTGGACCCCTACGAGCGCGGCAATTTATCTGCCAATCCCAAAAGTGAGGCAACCCCAATCAACAAAGTGAATAGGCCACCCAGCACTTCACGGGATCCGGTAACTTGAGCGTCCCTCCGTTGGTCATCCTATACCCCCTACGAGTGAGGCGAATAGCCCGCCAATTCTAGAGTGAGGCCCCCTCCGTCTCAACGCCATGAGATGCGGGCCCGTTTCCCTCTAGAATCCGGCTATTCGAGCACTCCACCGCGGGGTAATCCTAGTACAGAAAAGAAAAGTATATATACATTGGTGGCATCGACCTCAACCTGGTCGTGCCCCAATAAAAGAATATACAAACTGGCGGAACAACAGTCCACATGTCGGACGCTCTCTCCGCACGATAATCCGAACAAAACCATCATAGATATCAACATCACAGCAGTATAAACAAGTATGTGCAACCCCGTCTAAACGGCATATAGCAAATAGACGACATTTGCAAAACACATACACCACATCACAAATTTCAACGATGCAAAATTTCAAGTTTTGAAACTTTCCAAATTCCCCCCAAAGCAAAGACAACACTAAGTGAAATCTGGGGAAAACAAACAAGACCCAAAACACCAATTTACAAAACCCAAGACACAGAATGAAAACGGGGCCCACTGGTGAATAGTAAAAAGGTGAGGCCGGGAATTTGGGCAATGTGGCTGGCCAAGTTTGGATGAAAATGCCTCGTTTTCATTTTGTATCATTCTCATGTCTTAACTAAGACTCTGCAATTGTTTAAAAAAATTTCAGAGATCAAAAAAATTCCAGAATAGAGAGTGGGTTTTGAAATTGCAGTTGTTCGGTTTTGAAACTAATGCACCATCTACTACTAGTTTCTAATATTTGGGTGTCTCTGATACCATGTTGGGGTTCCTAGCGCCCTGGCCATCTACCATGGCCGATTGCGGAACAAAAATTTTTGGCGTTCAGAAAACTTGGCATTAGAAACAACTACCTAGAATCGAATCCAAACATGAAACTAGTAATCTAAAGGAGTCTAACTACTGTGATAGAGTGTTATACCGAACAAACCATGTCCTTCGGTCTTCTACCATCTCCCTTAGCTCCTTGAGGTCCTTTGGATCGAGCTTGGCCGCCGGTCTTCCTCCGTCGAAGATAATCAACCCGAGAGATGTAGCTCATGGCTTTAGCTCCACATAAAAGATCAAGTGAAGCAACTAGGGATTCTAGATGACTAGTCTAGAATACCTAGGATGTAGTGGAGTGTTCTAAGTGTATCATTATCTCACCTTCTCTCTTGATTCTTAACACATGAGAGGGTAGAGAGGAGGTTGAGGATAAAGGTGGAGGAAGCTTAAGAAAACTTGAGAGGGGAGTGAAGCAAATGGTGAGAAGAAAAAGCCATGCTCACAAAAATGAACCATCCAACATATTTTTCTTTCATCAAGTTTTTATCAAGAGAGAAAATATCATGAAGCATGCTTTTAACAAACTCATTTTCCATTTAAAAATTCCTACCATGCTTGAATAGTTTGCATAAATGAATAAACAATTCATTTATGCAACTATAGAAGCATGGTTCTCACCATACTCCCCTCTCTCCTTTTTCCACCTCATATCCCATTTAAAATAAATGGGTAAAACCTAAATGAGGTGTCCACCTTCTAAAATGTTATCTATAAAAAATACGGATTACACTATACTGTATATACATACCTGTATTCGTACCGAAATACGAATACCGGAAGAGATAGAATAACACAAAGAACATAATAGTAGAATATACATATCGAAATACATATACATAAATTATTAAATCAATACCTGATTTAATAATCCGGCTCAATCCCGAGCCGGATAGTATTATCAACTGTCCGATTGAAAGTACGGATACATAGTACAATCAATCGATCGGAACTCTGCATGTATTCAATACGGCTATTACATCGTTTCGCTTGAACCAAGGAAACCCTCTGTGTGGGACTCTAAAGACTCGTCAATACACTGGCAGTGGGTTTAACCACAAGCACGTCAGCGACACTAGCTGTACGTAACGGCCACCCAGGTATTTAGCGAAAGGAAGGCCGACAAGCAAACTCATCCGTACCTCTACTGAACCTGTCCGTGACAATCTCTATACAATTTGGTCTGTTCGTATAAGAGTACCGCATATCGGGTCTAGGGGGTGGATAAAGTCAGAAACGCGATATTTCGTGTCGGCATGAAGCCCAACACCCACTGAGAAACTACTGATCCAAATCAGTACTTCTCGACTATCTTGGCCAAGGATTTCTGGTGATGGCCACCCTGCACACTGCGACATCAACCCCCAATACCGGGAGAGACGAATCCCCGACGATCCGCTCACTGCCTCCTTATGGCTCTGGACTGTACCTAACTAAAACCTGTTTGCACGACTCCTTTGAGCCGTGGTAGGGTAGTAATCAAAGCACGATGGGAACTCATACGAGACAAATGACGATCTTAGGTCGACAGACTAACCTATACTCATGTCACCTGAGAACTGCTATCTGACAATAGGTATAATACCAACTAGCTTGTTCCCGGCGAGTCCGTCCAGTGTAATCATAACCCAATAAGCACCTGTATACTATCTTAGGTGACTAACTGACACCAATGGCTTGTGAGACCGGCCACCGCCCTTCGTCGGGGTCTCAAAAAGTATACACTAGTCTACTCCGGAGTATCGATGCCCAGTCTCGATACTCTCTCGACTAGGCCATTTAAGGATGTGCTTATAGACCATCCAGCTCCCACGTATATGATCACCATCATAATGCTGGTAGTCAAGCTAAAATCCTATGGGCTCTATCAATATGTAATAGTGGTCTGTAATACCACATAATGCATGTACATGATGATAAAGGCAAACCAGATAGTCTACTATCATTTTGAGTAAGACTGTTCTACCCGTATAGGTCTTCCCTCAATCATCACAATCGCGTGCCTGCGATTCAATAATTAACTTGAGGGCACTATAGCCAACAGAAGGAAAGCTAACTAAGGCTCTACCTTCATAAGTGAAGCAACCAGTGATCAAAACTTGCTAGAAAATGATCACTAGAAATGTAGTAGTGGCTAATATGTAATTTATCTCTCATAATCCTTTTCCAAACTCAACTTAGGAAAAACCAAGAGAGAAGGAAGAAGGAAACTTGGGTGTTGATCAAATGAGGAAGCACGACAACTGAAGAAAAATCCTCCAACTTTTTCTTCTTTTTTTTCTTTTTGTGTTTGAAATGAGTGGGAATATGACTCACCATGGTGAGTCACAAGCCCACAACATTTCTACACAATCAAGAAGAGAGAAGAAGACAAGAGATGCCACCTCCTTATACACATATACATATGTATATGTATAATATCAATATATACAAATACACTCATACAAGTATGCTACAAATATATACGCCCGTATTCGTATCAAAATACGAATATTGTATTCGTACTAACACCCGTATCTGTACTAAGATATAAATACCCGTATTTGTACTAAGATACAAATACCCGTATTTATATCAAGGCACAAATACACTGTTTACCGCTGAAAACAGAGACGAACTGGGATGGATCGTCTTGCTTGAATCTGAGGGCAGATACTATTTGGACAATCCATCTATCTCTATGAAAATACCAAGTTGATTTATGGCACTGCATATTAGAGGTTTGGATAGATGCACCCGTTGTAGCAGATTTTATCAGATTCTCCCTCATTTATGAGGGGTTTTTGATTGTGGGGATGCTTTTACCTGTAGGTGCAAGCCCCTGCAGTTAAATACGTTATCGCGTTGCGATAACCACTTTCTCCTTCTCCAGTAGCTCACTTCTTGTCGTGTGTTATTTTGTTTGTTTTGGTTGCCCGTAGATTATATACGGAGACTAGTTTATGTTGTCGTCCGTAGTGCGCGAATTATTCTAAATCCGTATATTTTAGATTTGGGGATTGAACTTAGATTGTATGTATTCCGTTAGTTCAAAGAATATTTTATTTTATTTAAGGACCGTTAATCCACTTTGAGATTAAGATCAACTTAAATATATGAGCATTTGGGCTAAATTTATTTTTACTAAGAATACGTTAGTCTTATTTAAGACTAAGATCGACTTAGCAACATTTTAGGGATCGTCAAATTTTTGTTGAGATCCAATAACAGAGCGTTTAGGCTAAGCTGCAAGAAATTTCAAAGACTTAGCCAATTTGGGCTTGGTCTACTCGATCTTGGGCTTTCCCCTTTATTGTAAAGTGCAAAACACTTATTCTCTGCTCTGGCACTCACGTGTGTATCACGTGAGGCGTTCAGACATGGACGCTGCCCAATCAGTGCTAGGCTCTTAGCCATTTTGACTAAATTTATAGTGCTCAACTCTTTTATATGACGCTCACGTGTGTTTCACGTGAGGCGCTGAGCGTTCTGTTTTGTTGGGCACTCATGTAGGAAGCACGTGAGGCGTCGAGTTTATATTTTTGGGCGCTCACGTGTATTTCACGTGAGGTGCTGAGTTTATATATTTTTTGGGCGCTCACGCGTATTTCACGTGAGACACTGAGTTTATATATTTTTGGGCGCTCACGTAGGAAGCACGTGAAGCGCCGAGCCTTTTGTTTTAGGTGCTTCATGTGGGAAGCACGTGAGGCATCAGGTCCTTTGTTTTGGGCGCTCACGTGGGAAACACGTGAGGCGCCGAGTTCCAATTAAGGGAATCTTTTGGTCGCTCACGTGTGTTTCACGTGAGGCGCCGAGTCCTTTAGAGATTTACTTTCTGTTTATCTTTTGAAAAGAAGTTAAACTTCTATTAATAGCGTTTTGGCCATTGATGATCATCAAGATCTCTGTTTTGAAGATCTGGGATCAAGTTTTTTCTTGAGAATTTGTATGTTCTAAGAACTAAGTTCTTTTTGTGTAGGATTAAACCCTGATTTCAGAGGAATTAAATTCCTAGAACTTATATTCTTTTACTCTTTTTTTTCTTTTTAATCTAGTTCTTTTCCTTAGATTCCGAGTTTGAAGAACATGATCTCCCCGATGAGAATTAAATTCTCAATTTGTGGGAAGATCTGCTTTGCAGATATCAGATTAGAGGAAGAACTAAATTCTTTTTGTGAAGAGTTAAACCCTTTTTTTATACTCGGCAAAGGAGATATATTAATCCCTGCTTTTCTTTACCTAGGGTTTGAAAGAGCGAGAACTTTCTTCTTCTTTTTTTTTGGAGAATTGAATTCTCAGTTTTCTTTTTTAAAGAAGCTTATGGGGTCCCTCCTCTTCTTAGACTTAAAGTCTCTTATCCTTTATATAGAAAATACAAATTGTTAATTAGTTTGAGAAAATCTCTCATTTGAGAAATATCAGTTGATTTAATTGGCCTCAAAAATTATTTGGGGAATTTTATCCACCGTTGGATTTTTTATCCAAAGAATTTTTGTTTTACAGAATATATATATATATTTATATATTGTTTTTTAAACAAGATTAGGGAAATATTTTTCCATAGATAGAATTTAATTCTATCAAACGGTGATTTTTAATCACCATTGGATTTTTTTAATCCAAGAGTTCAGAATTTATCTTTCTCGTTTAGAAAGATTAGGGAAATATTTTCCTATATTAGAATTTGATTCTATTATTGGATTTTTAATCCAACAACTCTCTGTTTCACAGATAAAATCTTTTTTATTTTAAAAAAGACTAGGGAGATATTTTCCCCCTAATAGAATTTAATTCTATCATTTGATAATTTTTAATTAACATTGGATTTTTGATCCAACGGCTCTGTTTAACAAAGAATATCTCCGGATTTTAGGGAAATAATTCTCCATATAGAATTTAATTCTACCCTCTTTAATTTGGACGCTGACGCTCACGTTCTATGCACGTGGGCACCGCCTAAGAATTTAATTCTTACGGAAACAGGCACCACGTGCTTTGCACGTCGGCGCTCACGTGAGATTCACGTGAGGCGCCATCATTGGACTTTTTTTAATCCTAATAAATGCCGACACTAGCGCTCACGTGTTAAACACGTGGGTGCCACTTGATAGATTTTTTTAAAAATTACATTTTTTATGAGGGAACAAATGTCCCCCACCATTGTTCTCACGTGTATTGCATGTGAGTGCAACGGTGTCAATCTTACCACCATTGGATCACCTTGCGGAGTTGAACCGATCCCCCTCCCCCCCACGTCTTATAAATATGGCCTTTGAGATGACTGATGTCTCTTCATCTTCTTCCTTTGAGTCTTTCTTTCTTTGAGAAATTAATTCTCGTTCCAGAGCTTAGATCTCTGCCCTCGAAAATTCCCTTTGAACAGAGTAAACTCTGCCAAAATTTTTGGTGAGAATTATGAACAGAGCTTAGCTCTTAGAAAACTTTTGGATATATATAATTTTTTTATATTTTGGATTTTAGCTTCACTGACAGATCCTAGTTCTTTTCTTGAATCAATCTCTTTGGGATCTTAAAAAAAAGAACTTTTTTTTTATATAGATCGTGGATTTTGATGTCCATATTAAGGGCATTCTTGAGAATCTTTGATTCTCCTCGGTTTTGCTCTATTGTCACTCTTGACATTAGAGATTTCTTGGAATTTGATTCCATCATTCATCCCATGGGTTTTCTAACATGGGGATTTCTGGGATTTAATTTCATCATTGTTGTTTTTTTGTAAAGCTTAGCTCTGGTTTGATTCTTTAAAAACTTTGGGAATTTTATTCTCTTTACTGTTCATGGATATTTTCCTTTTCTAGGATTTTTAGGGTTTCAATACCCTTTTCACATATTTGAATCTGTTGTTGTTTAAAAGAACCAGCTTTTCGAGGAATATTGGGAGTTCTAACTCCACTGTTCATTTAATGAGAATTCTTTTTGATTCTCACAGTGGGCACATGTCTCATCATTGACGAGCCGCCACTTTGATTCTGTGGGCCCACTATTTTTTAGACTTAGTGATGCTAGCATTTTTTTGCTAACTCTGCATTGGGTTTCTTTTCAGGTACCATGGATTCTAATTCCTTTTTCCCTTACGTTCGCTCGAAGAGTGCTTTTGCCGACGCACCCACTGATCGTGAGGTCCCTGCTCTAATTCGGGACTACGATCCGGAATGGAAATCTCTTCATCTGTGAGGAGCATGGTACATCTACATCATTAGGGGCCGGCGCAGCTTCAATTGCGTGTTGCCATCAGAGTCGATCCTCTCGGTTCAGTATACTAACCCTTCTCCGGTTGTTTATACTGTGGAAGAGATTAATTAGACCGCAGATGGTCGTCTTCAACCGCCGATGGTCCTAGATATTTTGGGGCGTCGTATATGTCAAGGAGAGGCACGACCGTGCGGTCAGGTTTATACCATAGGAGTGACCCCTCGACATCCGGCAGGTTATCTCATTTGGGCCCGCTACATCTTATCTGCCAAGAAATTGTTGCTGCTGAAAACTGGGTTGTATCCAGCGATTTATACATCTTTATTCTATTACCACCCTCCTCATGTGTGGTAGGTTAAGTCTTTCTTAGAATAGTGGAACATCCCAACTTACACGTTTCTACTATCGGACCGGGAAGTATCAATTTCGCTGGAGGAATTTGCATATATTTCTGGATTACCCGTCAGAGGGGAGCACTATGAGGAGATACTTCCTCCCGATGAGTATATTTTTTCCACTGAATCGATCGTCATTGGCCTTACGCCAGAGAATGTTATCCGGCATAAGTTCATCAAGGTGTTGAATATTTATGAAAGCATGTTTTTGGAGTCTGGAGGGCATGGGGTTGGTTTTGCAGATTTTGTCGTCCGTTTCCTTCGCCCAAAAGTTGTCGAAAAAAGCTGCAAAATTTTCCAAGCTTGATGATCCAATTGGATTTGGTTTGGATAAGCTGCCGACTGTCGATGATGATTTAAAGTAGTTTTTTTTTATTCCAGACACCCCTATAATCCCTTTTACAGAAATTGCTGTCCCAGACATCAATGAGGATACATTTCTCATGGGCTTTATTGGCTTCTGGCTCAGCTGGTTTGCACTCCCGATGCATCATCGGTACATAAGATCGTCCGTCTTCTACCCGGCTCATCGTATTATGGTAGGAACACGTATGGCCATTGGAGTTGCGAGATTGGCTCATTTGTATAACGGCTTAAGTATGGCAGCCGACACTACCCAGCCAGGTGTGGGGCCCATGAATTTCCCTCTCCATTATTTCACATCATGGGTAGAGATGCATGTATTGGGTGTCTTCGGCATGCATAAGCGGCCCAAAATTTATGAGGGGTATAATTTCCCCCGGGTCATGCATTTGGTTGACGTTTCCTCTCCCGATCCAATACAACGGGCAGCTCAACGGTCGCTTTTGCGTCTACGCATGATTGGGGATAGCATGACTTTTGTTGATAAGATCTTGAATATTGGAAAATAATCCTCCAAAGTAGTCCAGCCGCTTCATGACGTATTCAAGAATGGGGTTTCTTCTTTGAAGGCCAAGGAAATTGTACATCTGTACTCTATTAGGCCGGGGTTCTTATTTTTCAGACAAAATGCCTCAGTGCTGTTCATGAGGTACAACTCGCATCGTTTCGCTTAACAATTAGGTTATAACCAAGGTATTCCCCTCGAAGCGTTTCTTGTCAATCTGGTTGCTTCAGAGGAGAGCGTTTGCAATGCGGTCCACTAATTTATGCAACTGAATACGAGATCTTACTTCCTGATTGCTGAACCGAGTGTAAGTCGATGTACTTCACCCTAGTACTTGTGGGGAGGCGGAATTTTCAAAAACGAACTTGTTTAAAGAACGAACATCGACTAACCGCTTAAATCGAAGCTAAACGATAACTAACCAAACATATAGTTGTTCTTAACTACTATGCTTAGGGATTATACCTATCGAAACTAGCCCTTCGTCTTTACGATCTCCTTGTTCTCCTCGGCCTTCTCTAGGTAGTAGACGATCCACCCGAGAGCAAAATACCAAGCTACACCTCTAACTTGAGGTAACTAATCTACTTTGATTGCTAATCAAAGAAGAAAGGATGATATAGAGTGAAGGTAATGGATGTTTAAGTCTAACTAATCCTTTGATCTCAACACATGAGGATTAAGGATTAGTCTCTTGAAGATGAGAGCTTGAGGAGAGAGAATATGATAATGATAATGAGATGAGAAAGTGAGTGTATCATAATATATTATGAAGCATTCTTATTATAGAATAATGAATAATAGAAATGAATAAGCATGCTTCATAAATGAAAAGAGGTGATTCATTAAGCATGTGTCATTATCATTTATGGTGCAATAATGATAATGATGAATCACTCTCATGACTCACAATCTTATCCAAAGTAACCTCCTTAGTCACATCTTCTAGAAGCTTCTCGTACAATTACGAGAACGCCCCTCCAATCCGTAAAAATACGGAAAAACTTTAGACTGTAAAAATCCAATAACCAGATACCAGTAACTGGCTTAAACCAAAGCCGACTGGTAAAAACTGTCCGAAAGTCGTACGTGCGTAAACGCACGTATGCGTCCGAACCCTTTGTCGCAAAACCATGCGACCTCTATATCGTTTCACCTGGAGTAGGAAACTCTCTGTGTGGGACTCTAGAGACTCGACTACTACGCTGGCAGTGGGTTTAACCACAGACCGCAATCGGCACTAGCTTTACGTAACGGTCCCCAGGTAGTTGTCGATAAGAAGGCCGATGAGAAAACCTATCCGAACTCCTACTGAGTCTGATGTGACAATCTCCATACAGTCCGGTCCGTTCGTCCAAGACTATCGCATATCGGGCCTAGGGGGGCGGCAAGCGTCAGTCCCCTAATAGCGGTATAAGTCGTGTCGGAGTGAAGCCCATTACACCCTGAGAAACTACTGGAACCTACCAGCAAATCTCGCTTGCCCTGGCCAGGGACTTTGCGTAATGGCTCTCTGACACAGCACGATATCTACTCCCAATACCGGGAGGGACGAATCCTTTCTAACCGCCACTGCCTCCAAGTGCTCGGGACTGCACCCAACTGCTACCTGTTTGCACGACTCCTTTGAGCCGTGGTAGGGTAGCAATCTAAGAACAGTGGGACACACTCGAGGCGAAGTAGCAGTGTCAAGTCTGCGGACTACGCTGTACTCATGTCACCTGGGAACTGTTCACTGACGACTGGTATCAAACCAACCAACAGTTCCCTGTGAGTCCTGTCCGGTGTACCCGTAACCTAACGAGCACCTGTATACTATCTCCAGTACGACGTACTGACGGCTGTGGGACAGACCATCTCCTCAACTGGGATGAGAAGCGTACACACTAGTCTACTCCGGAGTATCGATGCTCTGTCTCGATAATCCAACGAGCAGGGACCTGAATGAGGATGTGCTTGTAGACTACCCAGCCCCCACTAGCGTGACTGCCATCACAACGCTGGTAGACAAGCAAGATTCTAAGAGCTCTATCAATACGTACACTCACATATTAAGATAGAAAAACCAAGTAGCATACTACCATATTTAGCAAGACTGTTATATACATGTGAATATCCCAAGCTTCCATTAAGTAATATACAAGCTAGTATGATACAGTAATGGCCTTCTAGGGCATAAACACTAACAATCTCCCACTTGCACTAGGGCCATGTACTGGCATATCGTAGACCAATGATCTCGAGTAGCCTCTCGAACTGAATCTGAGGAAGGGCCTTCGTGAATGGATCAGCAATGTTCTCTTCTGAAGCAACTCTCCGAACCTCGATCTCCTGACGATCAATGATCTCCCTGATCAGGTGATACCGCCTCAAGATGTGTCTGGACTTCTGATGGGACCTTGGTTCCTTCGCTAAAGCTATAGCTCCGTTGTTGTCGCAATACAGAGGTATTGGATCAACTATGGTAGGAACCACCTGAAGTTCTGTTAGGAACTTCTTCATCCAGACTGCTTCCTTTGCGGCATCGCAAGCAGCTATATACTCTGCTTCCATCGTCGAGTCAGCAACGGTGTCCTGCTTGGAGCTCTTCCAGCATACCGCCCCTCCATTGAGGGTAAAGACATAACCCGACATGGACTTGGAATCGTCCTTATCACTCTGGAAGCCGGAATCAGCAAAGGCCTCCAACCTGAGGTCTTTTCCGCCGTAAACCAAGAATATCTCCTTAGTCCTCCTCAGGTACTTGAGAATGTTCTTTACTGCTATCCAGTGTTTCTCCCCTGGGTCCGACTGATACCGGCTTACCACGCTCAGTGCGTAAGCTACATCTGGTCTGGTACACAATATCGCATACATTATAGAGCCTACCGCAGAAGCGTAGGGTATAATAGACATGCGTTCCCTTTCCAAATCAGTCTTGGGAGACATCTCTTTGGAGATGGTGATTCCGTGACAAGCCGGTAGATTACCGCGCTTAGAATCTTCCATACTGAATCTTTTCAGTACAGTGTCGATATACCTGGACTGCGAAAGTCCCAACATCCTCTTGGATCTATCACGATAGATCCGGATCCCCAGAATGTAAGAGGCATCACCCAGGTCTTTCATGGAGAACCTGTGTGACAAGAATCCTTTGACAGATTGTAGCATAGGAATGTCATTTCCTATCAATAGAATGTCATCCACGTACAAGACGAGGAATACGACACTTCTGGCTACAACTTTACTATATATGCACGGTTCATCTGTATTTTTGATAAAGTCATATTCTTTGACTGTCTCATCAAAACAGATGTTCCAACTCCGCGATGCCTGCTTTAGTCCATAAATAGACTTAAGCAGCTTGCATACTTTCCCGCTGCTCCCACTCTGATTGAAACCCTCTGGCTGATCCATATAGACGCTCTCTTCTAAATTTCCATTCAGAAAAGCCGTCTTTACGTCCATCTGCCAGATTTCATAATCATGGAAGGCAGCAATAGCAAGAAGGACCCGAATGGATTTGAGCATAGCCACTGGAGAAAAAGTTTCGTCATAGTCCAAACCAGGTCTTTGACGAAAACCCTTTGCAACAAGTCTAGCCTTATAGGTTTCCACCTGTCCATCTACACCAATCTTTTTCTTGAAGATCCATTTGCATCCTATGGGTTTTACCCCATCTGGAGCAAAGTCCAAAGTCCATACTTTGTTGGTGTACATGGACTCCATTTCGGTCCGCATTGCATCTAGCCATCGTACCGAGTTGCCGCTCTGGATGGCCTGCCGGAAGTCAGTAGGTTCATCATCTTCTATGATGCAATCCTCTCTATCCCCATCTATGAGAAAACCGTAGTATCTCACAGGCGGATGAGACGGCCTACTACTCCTGCGGAGGGGTGCGGGAATGTTCTGTTCTTCTTGAACCTCTGGTTCTACCAAACTTTCAGTAGCAGCTTGTGGTTCTGGAATTTCTTCCAGTTCTATTTCGCTCCCACTCTTCTGATTTTCTAAAAATTCAGTTTCTAAGAAGTGGGCATGACGAGAAACAAAAACCTTTTGTTCCTCTGCGTAATAGAAATAATATCCCTTGGAGTTCTTTGGATATCCCACAAGCTTACACTGTACTGAACGTGCCTCGAGCTTGTCCACATGCTGCTTTTTTACAAAAGCTGGACACCCCCATGTCCTAAAATGTTTTAGACAGGGTTTCTTCCCACTCCACATCTGATATGGTGTGGTAGGCACAGTCTTGGTTGGAACCTGGTTCAAAAGATATGCCGCTGATTCTAGCGCATAACCCCAGAAAGATCGCGGTAACTCAGCATTACTCATCATGGATCGTACCATATCCAATAGGGTTCGATTCCGTCTCTCCGATACACCGTTGTGCTGTGGAGTGTATGGAGGATTAAGCTGAGAGAGAATTCCTTTCTCTTTTAGGTAACCTAGGAACTCGGCACTTAAGTTTTCTCCACCTCGATCAGATCTCAGTGTCTTAATACTTTTGCCTGTTTGGTTTTCCGCTTCACTCTTGTATTCCAGGAATTTCTCAAAGGTCTCTGATTTATGCTTCATTAAGAAAACATATCCATACCTAGAGAATCATCTGTAAAAGTAATGAAGTAGGAATAACCACCTCTCGCATGTGTAGACATTGGACCACATACATCGCTGTGTATGAGTCCTAAGAGCTCGCTCGCTCTTACTCCTTGTCCAGTAAATGGAGTCTTTGTCATCTTTCCTTTGAGACAAGATTGACAAGTGTCATAAGATTGATATTCGAACGAGTCCAAATATCCTTCTCTATGCAACTTAGTCAACCTTCTTTCATTGATGTGACCCAGTCTACAATGCCATAAGAAAGCTTTATTTAAATCTGGAGACTTTCTTTTTAGTGTGTTCTGGACATTGAAAATTTGGAGTTGGTTTAAAACATATATGCCGTTATTTAATGTACCGGACCCAATCAAACTATGATTAAGGTGGATGTGAACAACATCTCTTACAAACGTGAAATCATAACCTTTATTTGATAACAAGGAAACTGATATGATATTACACGTTAAGCTTGGTACAAAATAACAGTTATGTAAAACCAAAATGTGTCCACTCGTCAATCCTAGGTGATAGTCCCCGACGGACGCAGCTCCCACGCTAGCTCCGTTAGCAACCTTTAGGGTCATATCACCTTCCTTCAGCACTCTACGGTTTCTCAGTGCCTGCAATGAATTGCAAATATGAGATCCTGATCCGGTATCCAATACCCAGGAAGTAGAGTTGATCGACAGACAATTCTCAATTACAAACACACCTGAAGTCGAAGCCACAGCTTGCTTTGGTTCCTGGTTCTTGGCGTTCCACGTCTTGCAATCCTTCTTCCAGTGCCCTTTCCTGTGACAATGGAAGCACTCATCCTGACCAACTATCGGTACTGCTTTCTTTTTCTTTCCCTTCCCTCCCACCTTACTAACACCTCCTCTAGGTCTGGGTGCGGCCTTCTTCTTCCTTCCTTTGGCCCTAGCCTTGGACCCGGAAGAAGATGCACCGCCAACAAACATAGCGGGTGTTTCCCTTGCCTTCTGCAAGGTGCCCTCTGCACTCCTTAACATGTTCAGGAGTTCCGCAAGTTCAACTTCTTTTCCTTGAAGATTGAAGTTGAGGATAAACTGGGCGTAGGTGGGAGGAAGGGACTGGAGAATAAGGTCTGTATAGAGCTCATTATCCAAAGTCGTCCCAAGCTCTGCGAGCTCTTCTATATAGCCGATCATCTTTAGGACATGTTCACCTACCGATGACCCGACAGCCAACCTCGCTCGAAACAAGTTCTTAGAGGTCTCGTATCTTGCTATACGAGATTGCTCTCCATAAAGTTCCTTTGTATGGAGAAATATGCCATCTAGGGACATATCCTCGTGCCTCCTCTGATGTTCATTGTTCATCGAGGCAAGCACGATGCACTTGGCTCTCGCGCAATCTAAATCCCAGGTTTTGCGGATTTCCTTATCCGCATTGCTGGATTTGGGACCAGGGACAGCAGGTGCCGTAGCGGTGAGGACGTATCCCAGTTTGTCATAGGTCAAAGCCATTTTGACATTCCGCAGCCAATCTTTATAGTTTGGCCCCGTCAGTATATTTTTCTCTAAAAGTAACTTAAGTCCAGTCATTTTCAGGGTCGCTGCAATTAGGAGAGAGAGAAGAAAACTCTTTAGCATGATGCTCTTGCAAGTTTAGAGTGGTTTTTAGTTTATCTAAACTGGATGGCTCCCACTGTTTCTCGAATCCTTCCTCAAACCATAAAAGAAGAATTAGCCAGAACTATTCTCACCGTACAATACTTGCTTAACCGTTCAGCCAGGCTGGTGTCGGTACTTCGAGGGAGGTTTTCCAACGCTTTCGCGAAGTTCCTTAATTAATAATCTCTTTTCTCTGGGGGCGTAACCCCGCTGACACTTTTCTGGACACCTACTAGGTTTATAGCATTGATCGTTAAGTGACGAATATCCTGATAAGTAGCATATACTCACAGTAGGATCGGGATCCAAATATCATCATCTGATAATGCTGTAGGAATGCTACCAACATTCATCAAACTCAAAATGGTATGCATCTCTTTGCAAATTTCAGTTTCTTTAGAAATTCCCGATATAGATTTTTGCCCCATGCTCTTATGATCTTGACTAAGGGCCAACAAATCATAAGTCACATGTCAAGTTCTGCCCATCATTATCCTGTTGATTTGAACCCATCCGTATACTCTTAACTAAGGGCCAAACAAAGTAATACGACTGTCCCAAACCAACTCATCTATCTATGCAACAAATGAATACCCCAGCAGCTACCAATCACTATGTCTTGACTAAGGGCCAAACAAACATAGCTTGAATACTACTGACCATTCATAAGAAATGATGGAGGGCTACGACTGGTTTTGGCGAAACCGTGAACGTAATGAACTTGATATAACCGAAGGAACCTGATAGCTTTTAAAAGGAGTGGTTAAATCTCCGCATTTAAAAATATCTGTTTTTAAAATAACCGAGTGGTTTCTTTTAAATTGTTCCAACGATTTAAACTTTGGTTTATTTTTCTTTGCATTATAGATAATGCGTCCCATCATTAACCTATCATTGCAGAAACAACGAAAATACAACGTCCTCTTATGCCATCCGCATTCGCCACGGGGTCCCGTCATCACCCGTTAGGTTACTTAACTAACGACAGAGCGGGGGCTGGGCTAGCGCGGGTGTAAAACATAAGTGACGTCTAAATAGCTACAATATATATAGATATTTTACATTCGTCTGACGCAATGATATTCATTCCAGAACACAGATAAACAATATTGGATTTGCAAGCAATCTGTATTTCTTTTGAGCCTGCAAGAAAAGACAGATTACACAGTTGTGATGAATAGCCGTTACCCCACCCTCGACCCCTACGGGTACGGCAAACTACCCACCCGGCAGTCTGTGTACCCCACCTTGGGTCAGTCCTAGGAGCAAAAACAGTAAAATGAAATAATACAACGGTGGCTACAACCGCAACCTGGATGTGCCCCGCAAAATAATATTACAACAAATTACATTTACAACAAATGAATTAAACAATAACCCATTCCAAAACCCCGGCTAAACACCACAACAGTCCAATACAGTTTATATGTACAAACAGATATAATCATTTCAGAAATGTGCAACCCCCTGCCAACCGACATACTAGCAGTTAGGGGAGGTTTACGAACACATTAAACAATCACAGATATAATCCAATATGCAAATACTGTACAATTTCGATCGATTAAACATCTTTAATATTGCTCCAAAATCTGCTCTGTTTACTGGAAACCTGAGCAAAATTAAAATATTCCAGTAAACCCCAAACACCAGAGAGGACCCACACATGAAAGATGAGTCCATGACTCGGCAACTCGGCCGCGGAAGCGCGGCGGATCGGTGGGATCCGCCGCCCTTCCGCGGCGCTTTAGCCAAGTCATGGGCTCGAATTTCATGGGTGTTCTCCTGGACTCTTTTCTAGCTTTCTGAGCAACCCTGAACAATTTTAGGACATCATTTTAAATTCGACAGAAACTGAAATATTTTAGGGTTTTCCGGCTTCGTTTTTCCGTTCGAAATTCGTACAAATTTGCAATCAAGTTATTTATTGTTTAGCGAGGCTCTGATACCACTGTAAGTCGATGTAATTCACCCCAGTACTTGTGGGGAGGCGGAATTTTCAAAAACGAACTTGTTTAAAGAACGAACATCGACTAACCGCTTAAATCGAAGCTAAACGATAACTAACCAAACATATAGTTGTTCTTAACTACTATGCTTAGGGATTATACCTATCGAAACTAGTCCTTCGTCTTTATGATCTCCTTGTTCTCCTCGGCCTTCTCTAGGTAGTAGACGATCCACCCGAGAGCAAAACACCAAGCTACACCTCTAACTTGAGGTAACTAATCTACTTTGATTGCTAATCAAAGAAGAAAGGATGATATAGAGTGAAGGTAATGGATGTTTAAGTCTAACTAATCCTTTGATCTCAACACATGAGGATTAAGGATTAGTCTCTTGAAGATGAGAGCTTGAGGAGAGAGAATATGATAATGATAATGAGATGAGAAAGTGAGTGTATCATAATATATTATGAAGCATTCTTATTATAGAATAATGAATAATAGAAATGAATAAGCATGCTTCATAAATAAAAAGAGGTGATTCATTAAGCATGTGTCATTATCATTTATGGTGCAATAATGATAATGATGAATCACTCTCATGACTCACAATCTTATCCAAAGTAACCTCCTTAGTCACATCTTCTAGAAGCTTCTCGTACAATTACGAGAACGCCCCTCCAATCCGTAAAAATACGGAAAAACTTTAGACTGTAAAAATCCAATAACCAGATACCAGTAACTGGCTTAAACCAAAGCCGACTGGTAAAAACTGTCCGAAAGTCGTACGTGCGTAAACGCACGTATGCGTCCGAACCCTTTGTCGCAAAACCATGCGACCTCTATATCGTTTCACCTGGAGTAGGAAACTCTCTGTGTGGGACTCTAGAGACTCGACTACTACGCTGGCAGTGGGTTTAACCACAGACCGCAAGCGGCACTAGCTTTACGTAACGGTCCCCAGGTAGTTGTCGATAAGAAGGCCGATGAGAAAACCCATCCGAACTCCTACCGAGTCTGATGTGACAATCTCCATACAGTCCGGTCCGTTCGTCCAAGACTATCGCATATCGGGCCTAGGGGGCGGCAAGCGTCAGTCCCCTAATAGCGGTATAAGTCGTGTCGGAGTGAAGCCCATTACACCCTGAGAAACTACTGGAACCTACCAGCAAATCTCGCTTGCCCTGGCCAGGGACTTTGCGTAATGGCTCTCTGACACAGCACGATATCTACTCCCAATACCGGAAGGGACGAATCCTTTCTAACCGCCACTGCCTCCAAGTGCTCGGGACTGCACCCAACTGCTACCTGTTTGCACGACTCCTTTGAGCCGTGGTAGGGTAGCAATCTAAGAACAGTGGGACACACTCGAGGCGAAGTAGCAGTGTCAAGTCTGCGGACTACGCTGTACTCATGTCACCTGGGAACTGTTCACTGACGACTGGTATCAAACCAACCAACAGTTCCCTGTGAGTCCTGTCCGGTGTACCCGTAACCTAACGAGCACCTGTATACTATCTCCAGTACGACGTACTGACGGCTGTGGGACAGACCATATCCCCAACTGGGATGAAAAGCGTACACACTAGTCTACTCCGGAGTATCGATGCTCTGTCTCGATAATCCAACGACCAGGGACCTGAATGAGGATGTGCTTGTAGACTACCCAGCCCCCACTAGTGTGACTGCCATCACAACGCTGGTAGACATGCAAGATCCTAAGAGCTCTATCAATACGTACACTCACATATTAAGATAGAAAAACCAAGTAGCATACTACCATGTTTAGCAAGACTGTTATATACATGTGAATATCCCAAGCTTCCATTAAGTAATATACAAGCTAGTATGATACAGTAATGGCCTTCTAGGGCATAAACACTAACACCGAGTCATATTCCGAAGGCCTCAAATGCCTATATAGCCTGGTATCAACATGCGATGGGTGTTGTTATCAAAGAAGAGATGCAGATGCTCCTTGACCACAAAGATTCTGTCCCGGCTAGCAACCCTGCGGTCCCGCTGAAACGACGCACAGTCGTCCATCTTTCCTTAAGAGGGAGCGATGTGGTAGTAGCTCCGCATGTCTTTCCGACGGTGTCGATGGATAAGCCATGACCCGATGTGACGTATACAACGCTTCTCGAATGACATTGACTCGGACATCGGAACACGCCGCCCTAAGATGCCAAGAAAAAGAAAGATCTTATCGTCGGGAGTTTCTCTTGGTTCGCAGAAGAAAAAGAAATCTATGTTTTCGGCAGATATCGTCTTTGGTCAAGAGCCCCATGTTCCCTATAGCGAAGGCTTATCAGAGTATGGGACCAATGACGATCTTTTTCATCCTAAAGCTTCTATCGATGAGAACATGGTGACTGATCTCCAGGTCGCTCTTGAGGCTTCCGAATGATTGGCCTATGAGCAAGCATCACTTGCTGCCCTTGCAGCGTCGGGTACACCTCATTTATACTCTTTGTATATCCTAAATTAAAATTTTATTGCGCTTTGTTTAACACTTTTTTAACAAGCATCTCCACTGAAGAAGCTCTTCGAGCATCCATTAAAACATACGAGGAAGAGGAGAGGCTTCGTATTTCTATAGGCCTTGGTATGATTTATTTTATGTGCTTTAGAACATTTAGCTCATTTTGCCCACACCTTGACTCCTTTCTTTCCATTATAGGAATTTCCGTAACTAGCGCTATTTCCAGTGAGGTGCAATCATTGGGCATTAGCGCAGAGGATATTCCTTATTCGACGACCCCTACGGAATCTTCAGAGCTGCCGACTATTACTCAGGCTACCTCTGTGTTACTATGGGAAGCGTCGTTAAAGCGGCCGATGACGGATGCTGTAGCAGATCCAAAGGCTGAGTCTGATTCAGATGAGGGTCTTCCTCTGTCGGTTGTTCTGGAGAGATCCCTCCGTATGGATAAAGCTAAGAAGAAACGCCGGAAGCATGAAGTGAGGGAGCATCAGGCTAGCTTGGCCACAGGTGCGGGCTCGAATGAAATACGCACCCCTGATTCTCCTATAGAGGAAATCCTTCCTGCCTTGTCAACCGCCTATAGGCAGATCACGCGTGCAACTCGTGAAGAGATTGAACGTTTACTTCAGGGAAAAATAGCACATGATACCTCGACAAAACCTGATAGGACTTATTTATTTTCCAAGTTTCTTTCCATAGCAATTTATTTGAATTATAACATTCATCTTTTTTGATTGATACAGCAAGAACAAGTTCAGATGCCTGGGCTGTAGATGATGTGGCGGCATCCGGAGATTCTGAGACGGAAGGCCTTCATCTTGAGTCTAATATTGCTCCACTTGTCACTCTTTCTCTTGGTGGATCTCCAGTATCTGTGAGTAATGCTAGCATAGCAACAGCCCTTATTGATTCCGGAGATGAGGGCGTAGATTTTGAATCCATCTCCTCTGCAGTGGTGGAATTCGAAGAGGCTGTCACAACTAGTGATGCTCTAGAACAATCATGGTTCCCGTACCGTCGGTTCTCATGAAATCCGCAGGTACCTTCCATGTTATTACTTTCGGATCATTATTTCTGCTAGACCCATTTGCTAACGTTTTCTTTATTTCTGGTATAGGTACGGCAAATCCTGGCGATCTGTTGATTGAAGAACTTCTGTCGGCTAGCACCATGACTGTTGTCGCTCCACCTATCTCCTTTGCACCTTCCCGAGTCTTCTCAGGATTAGCGACGAAAAGTAATTTTCCTTCAAATTTTTTATTTTTTCGTTTCAGTATTGATATTGCTCCTTAGATTAATTTCAAATGTATATTGTCGCAATCTTGCAGGAGCACTTTTCAACCATTTGTGCCAAGTTTTAGCTTCGCACTTCGCCTTCCAATTGGGACCATCCCTCCTTCTGGCGTTGATTAGTTTATCTCTCATTTTTTATCTTAACTTTCTACAAGTAATCCTTCCCTAATTCGCTTTTTCCTGTACTGACTACAGTCTTACGGCTCGAAGGAGAAGATGAGAAAATGGCTGAGCTCTCTATGCTCCCAGATTTACCGCTTCCAACTATTGGTAGGTTAGATCTTATTCATTTTCTTTATTTAAACAGAGATCTGATCCATTTTTATCTGTAGCAGCTCCGCTGGTTTCAATTCCCGTCGCATCCCATATAACCATGCCCGCAGGACCCTTTGCAAAACATCAATCTTCCAGAGGTGCGGAAAATAGCAGGCATATGCTGAGCGAATTTATTGAAGACCTTAATGTCGAGACTCTTACTTCTGCTGGGGACTTTACGGATGAAAGCAACCCTATACTGGCGACTCTTATGACTTTCCATAAAGAAGATTTCGTCCGGATCTGGGTTGATTATTCTAAGCAAATCGAGGCTTGCCTCCATGAGATCGAGCGCAAACATCTTATGTCTGAGGCATTATCATCAAAGGCTCAATTGACCGCGCGGATCGAACAATGTGCCGCTCTCATTCAATACTATGAGTAGAAGCCGGTCCTGAAACAGAAGGAGCATAAAACGGGTTTTAGAGAGTCAAGACAATTGCGTGCTCAGGTAGAAGATAATGTTGTGCGGCTCCAGGTCATCTTTGAAAACCTTCAACGGTGCATCTTCGAAGGAATGGCGTTGAAACGTGACCTTAATTTTACAGAGTGATGGATGTGGGGCTACAAAGTTTCTAAACAGGAGATTTCTGAGAAGCTCTCTTCGTGCTTACAACAACAAGTTCAAATCAAAGCGCTGCTAGCCGCAATAGTGGAACACGAGAATGAGCTCCGACGGGAGAATGAGCGGATCGCTGTTTTACTAAAAACCCCGCTTTCTTAGAGATTACAATTGTATCCCTTTTTCTTTATAAACTGTATTTTTCAAACATTTTGATTCATGAATAAAGGATATACATTTTTTGTATTCACATGCACCTCTTTGTCTCTTAATGTCTTGATCTGACGCGAAGTAGTTTATATATTCATTTCGGAGTTTATAGTTTATTCACTCATTTCGGAGTCTCTAGTTTATTCACTCGTTTCGGAGTTTTTAGTTTATTCATTCATTTTTATTCTATTCACTCATTTCGGAGTGTTTTTAGTTTATCTCCCTTAGGTTTACAGGCAAACTTGCCCTAACGTTGGATGTAGATAACCCTCATTCTTTTATGACAGGGGTCCGTTAGCTTTGTGGCAATAGGTTTAAGTCTATCGTACCGTCGCGTTGGCTGATATATTCTTCGATATGCAGTTTCTTAAGCTATTATTCGAGTAGTCACGCGACTGTCATGTCTCTGATCCCTTCCGATGTTAGACAAGACGTCTTCAAGTAATCTTTTTAGGTTGGAGTATTTGTATTACCGTCAGAAGAACAAACGTTAGATATTTGCCGTGGCACTTTGTACTTGAGATTAGGCTTAATTTGAAGCCCCGATAAGTCATAACCGCACCCTTCTGGGGTAGGATGATCTCCAATGGTTTTTAGGTTTTGTATGTATTGTCGTCAAGACCCAAAGCTTAGGAATATGCAGTCATTTCGTTTTAGCTTTGATGATTTTGTGCCGATTCTTTACTGAAGTAGGGTAGACATCCGTATGACCACTATGCTGTATGTATTGCAATTGAGATATGGAAATAGGAATATGCCGTTACTCCAATTTCATTTGATAGTTGTGTTCGCACCCTGCTGAAATGAGGAGGAATATCGAGATGATCTCTAGGCTGTAGATGTTGCCATCGAGATCTAGAGTTAGGATTTTGCCATCACGTCATGTCTGTACTTTGCTGAAGTAGGAAGGATGTCTAAATAGTTTCTAGGTTGTAAATGTGCCATCAAGACTCGGTTCTTCTTTTGACGAATCGTGGTGGGAAAATATAGTTCCCTTTCTTTCATCCGCACACATGGATTGTATACAAGAGTCAATATGGACCAACTTGTAGGGCAAAAAAGTTTTAGATTGTTTTATATTTTTTTATTTCCGCGATTCTCTATCTTTTCAGCTTTTTGTATCACGAAAGTTGTGATTGCCCAATCCTTTCGGCTATTTATCACGGTACCCAATCATTTCGATTTTTTTTATTTTTACTCGCCGTTTTTTATTGCGAGTTGCCCTATCATTTTGGCCCTTTTTTGTTACTCGCTGCTTTTTTTTGCGAGTTGAGAATTTGAAATCTGATACCAATTTTGGAGTCAGTGTCGCTACAACTGGAATATTGCCAGGAGCGAATCATCATTTGCCTTTGTTGATATGAACAAAGATGGCTTAGCAAATAGGGTTAGGATCTTGTCGGCTAAGGCTTTTAGCTTTATGAGCCGTAATGGTCCCATAAAGGTATTTCTCCCTGCGAGTCGAGAGGATCTCATAGATGTATTTTCTCCTTAGTAATCGTGAGAATTCCTAAGTGTGTTTCCTCTTGCAAGTCGTAAGGATCTTACAAGAGTATTTTCTCCTCGCAAGGTCGAGAGGACCTTACAAGTGTCGTTCACCATATGGAGATATTTCTTGCCACTGAAGGAACTCGGTGGGGAATTTATTTATGCCCGTGGATTGTATACAAGAGTCGATATTGGACCACTTGTAGGGCAACTTGGGGATATGACGGCTTAATAACAGGTTCAGATCCCTGTATCTTATGAATTTTGAATTTTATAAGCCGTGAGGGTCTTATAGAGGGCATACTCTCCTTGTGAGTTGTGAGGATCTCGTAAGTGCATTTTCTCCTTAGGAATCGTATGGATTCCTAAGTGTGCTGCTCCTTTATGAGTTATAACGATCTCACGCGGGTGTTTTCTCCTTACAAAGTCGTGAGAACTTTGCAATTTTTTTTGACGAGTTCGCGCCCTTGCAAGTTTTCATTCATGCCCATTTCGCTTGTGGACATACTTGTTTCCCCCAATCAGAGCAAGGCTCTACTGAATTTTGAAAATTCAAAATTTGAAGCAACGCTTCGGTTTCCGTGCGCAGTGCGCAATTTGCCACATGGCAGAAGCCAATTCGGCAGCGTAACGCCCGAGACGGTGCGTCCCATCAGAGCAAGGCTCTTCAGAAAACGTAATTAAACACTTAACTGCGCAAATGCATGGCAGCGCGACACGTGTCTGCGCAAGCGCATAGATGCACGACACGTGTCTGCGCAGTTGCGCAGTCGCAACTGCGCAAGCGCACGGATGCGCGACACGTGTCTGCGCAAGCGCACAGATGCGTGACACGTGTCTGCGCAGTTGCGCAATCGCAGCTGCGCAATCGCAGCTGCGCAAACGCACCGATGCGCGACACGTGTCTGCGCAAGCGCACAGATGCGTGACACGTGTCTGCGCAGTTGCGCAATCGCAGCTGCGCAAACGCACCGATGCGCGACACGTGTCTGCGCAAGCGCACAGATGCTTGACACGTGTCTGCGCAGTTGCGAGTCGCATTTGCGCAAGCGCACCGATGCGCGACACGTGTCTGCGCAAGTGCACGGATGCGTGACACGTGTCTGCGCAGTTGCGCAGTCGCAGCCGCGCAAACGCACGGACGCGCGACACGTGTCTGCGCAGTTGCGCAACCGCAGCCGCGCAAGCGCACGGACGCGCGACACGTGTCTGCGCAGTTGCGCAACCGCAACCGCTCGGATGCGTGACACGTGTCATACGCTGGTGAGTTGCGCAGCAACTGAATGAAGATTTAGATAAATCTTTTCTGTTCTCCTGTAAAACAGGAACCCTTGGATCAGAGATCCAGTGGTGGGAAAATTCCCAAAATTATTCAGGAAATATTTTGTTAACAAATCCAACAAATTTGTGGGCACTATAAATAAGACCCCAAGCCTCATTCAAAAAGGAGGATCAATCATCAAGGAGAGAAGGATAAACTTCTGAAAAAAAAGAGAGCTCTTGAAGATTAATCAAGAACAAAAAAGAAGGTAAAATTTCTGAAGAACAGAAGATTAAAAAAGGGAATAATAAAAAATAAATAGTGCCTTGCACTTGATATGAACCCCTGGTTCTGAAAAATCAAAGAATAATAAATAGTGCCTTGCACTTGATATGAACCCCTGGTTCTGAAAAGAATAATAAATAGTGCCTTGCACTTGATATGAACCCTTGGTTCTGTAAAATCAGGGAAAACAAGAAGAATTTTGTTTTCCTTTGATCTAAATTTAGATCAAAAGTGCTATGCACTTTTTGTTCTCAAATCAAGAATTTCTGCACAAGTGGGCCTGGCCCAACTCAAGAAAATTATTGAGTTCTGCAATTCATTATTTAAAAGGGCCTAGCCCAATTGCAGAATAATAAAAGGGCAAAGCCCTGTTTGGAAAACTCCTGAGTTTCTGTAACTCATTACTTAAGAGGGCCTAGCCCAATTGCAGAAAATAAAAGGGCAAAGCCCTGTTCAGAAAATTCCTGAGTTTTTGTAACTCATTATTTAAAAGGGCCCGGCCCAAATCAGATTGCAAAATAATAAAAGGGCAGAGCCCTGTTTAGGTTGATTTAATCGGGCAGAGCCTAAAATAAAAATTGGACTTAACCCAATCCTGGCTGTAAGTCCTTAAATTAAATGCCTCTCATAAACCAAGTCACGACCGGTCCGAGGGTACATCTCCGAACTCCTTTGACATTTGTCGTTGTAATTTCTCAACGACGTCAAAGAGGCGACGGGTCCCAACGACCACTCATCTAATGTTGGACCGAGACGTCCCTAAACTAATGTTGGACCGAAACGTCCCTAAACTAATATCGGACCGAAACGTCCCTAAACTAATGTCGGACCGAAACGTCCCTAAACTAATGTCGGACCACTACGTCCTTAAACTGGCGACGGACCAGCACGTCCCTAAACTGGAATATGGACCACTACGTCCCTAAACTGGCGACGGACCACCACGTCCCTAAACTGGAATATGGACCACTACGTCCTTAAACTGGCGACGGACCGAAACGTCCCTAAACTAATAATGGACCACCAAGTCCCTAAAACTGGCAATGGACCGCCACGTCCCTAAACTGGCACAATAGGGCCCAAAAGCTCTTTTGTTGGATCTAAACGGTCCCGTCTAAGTTGATCTTAACCCCAAATACGGTTAATGTGTCCTTAGATATTCAAATGAACGATAAAACCCCAAATCAATTTTGGTTCAAGGGTACACCTCTGAACTCCTCTGACACCTGTCGTTGTAATCCCTCAACGACGTCAGAGAGGTGACGAGTCTCGACGGCCAGATAATTAAATCAATCACTATGTTGAGTTGATCTTAGTCTAAAACAAGACTAACGTACCCTTAACGAACGTTTAAGTCGATCTTAGTCGCAACGCGACTAATGCATCCTTAAACTAAAAACACCAAACCCAAATCTAACTAAATACGGATTTGGATTAATCCACGTCCTACGGATGACGACATCACTCAGTCTCCGTATACAATCCACGGGCAATCACAAACAAAACAAACACACACGACACGAAGTGAAATTCTGGAGAAGGAGAAAGTTGTTACCGCGACGCGGTAGCGTAATTAACTGCAGGGGCTTGCGCCTGCAGGGAAGAGCGTCCCCACAATCAAAAACCCCTCACCTTGAGGGGGAATCTGACGAAGTCTGCTACATCGGCCGCATCCGTCTAAACCTCCGATACCAGGTGCCATAAATCAACTTGGCATCTTCGGAGAGGTGGACGGATCAAACCAAATAGCATCTGCCCCGAACCTCAGGCATAGACGTCCTAACGTCTCGGCCGCCGTTCGGAGGGGAACAGATTCTGGCACGCTCGGTGGGACCTCTTCCTCTTTCCACTCCACACTTCGTGTGTCGTCTTCGCGAACTAATCGCGGTTTGTTAAATGATTGCCTTCGGATTTCAAGTTGCTAAGATTTGGTCTTTTGTTTGGTACAGAACTCAAGCATTCAATGGCCACCAACTGCACCAACTGCTCGAAATGCCAATGCAACGGACGTTCCACCTCACCGAGAGGTGTAGCATATGGGCCCTAGGCGGCTTCCTTCCTGACTCTGCCGGTAGGCCAAGTGACTCAGGCCACCACCGGCTTGTTCTTCGGGACCATGGTCCCGCCTACAAGCTTCTCTGCGCCGACATCCGCACCAGAAGCGAAAAAGAAGTCGGTATTCGACCGGCTCACTGCTACCACGACCCCTGTCAACGGGTCGCCTGCTACTGAACCAACAGCCTCCGTTTTCACCAGGCTGGGTTAGAACTATAAGGTGGCTGTCCCAAAGAGGGCAACGGCCGCTGCTTTGGAAGTCGTTAAAGCGGCTTCTCCTATCAGAGAGTCAGTCTTCACAAGATTGACGGTTCCTACTTCTCCCCCCGCTGGTCAGAAGGCGTCAGTCTTCGATAGGCTGACATCAACAGTTACCCCACGCTCAAACAGGGGGCAACAAGAGATTATCTCGATTTCCGAGCCAGTCCCAACGGCTCGTCGTGCGCGACGTCGCCATTGGCAGCGAGTAAGGAAAGCAGGGGGCAACTCCCCCTCAGGGCTAACCCCACCTGCTCCGACGGTGGAGGTCAATGCTGCTGTTCCAACTGGGAACAGCTTTGAAATGCTGAGGAAGGTGAGAAAGAACTCCCCGGTGGCTACGTTGAAAAGGTCTCCTCCACCCATGGAAAAAGCTCCGGAGATGAAACAGGAACAGCCCCCTCAACGGCTGTCAGCGAAAGTTTATAAAGTTTGGCGGAGGGTTCAAGACTCCGTGATTGACTCAGATCACTTCCGTCGCCAGAACAGGGCAAGGGTGGAAAAAGACAAAAACCGCCCCGCTAAACGGCAAGGGGCAACAAATGCTAGGATGCCCGCTTCAACGGCTCCTTCAACCTCAAAGGCCCATAAAAGGAAGAGGCCAGAAAAAGCTCCCATGACGCTGACAAAATCTAAGAGCGGTGAACCTAAACGCCCCAAGTCAGGGGGCATCACAGTTCATACGGTCTATATGGCTTCGGGGAAAGAAGAAAGTCGTACTTCTATGGGTCACCGACCGCTTACCCGGTCAGTGACCAAGTCTCAGGAGCAGCAACAAAAGCTCCAGGAGATGATGACTACAATGGCTGCACTCACGGGGCCAAAAGAGAATCCTGAGACGTCCTTAGATGAACGTCAAGAAGAAGAGACCGACGCCGAGTTCCTTCGAAGAGTACTGGAAAAGAGGGACAAAGAGGCTGCTGAATAAGCAGCCAATATACAACGCATGGGCCTTCTCTTCCAGGATATGATAGGGATGATGATACAACCAGAATCCCCGAATGAAGAACCCCCGATCGTCCTTAGGGATGATAGGGGAGAAACATCAAACCCTAAGCCCGTTTTATCGACGGCTAAAGAAGACACAATCTCTAAAACAGATCTGGACGAATATATAGCCCAGCAGATAAAAGTTCATCACGCGGCCGAAGCAGCCGGCCACGTTGTAAAAACGGGGCGGCCATATCCGGGCTGGTATGACCAAATCAAGTACCCGCCAGGTTACACAATTCCAAAGTTTTATGTCTACAAGGGGACCGGCAATCCCCATCAACATGTTGCCCAATTCAGGGCGCTTTGTGGTAACACTGGAGGCGACGACAAGCTCTTGCTGCGCCAGTTTGTTGGAAGCTTATCAGATACGGCTTTCGAATGGTATTCCGAGCTCCCCAACGACTCCATTAAAACCTTCGCAGAGATGGAGCTGCTCTTCACCCAACGCTTTGCAAGTGCCAGTGAGCGTACTCCGATGACGGCGCTGATTAACGCCAGGGTAAAGCCCGGCGAGACGTGGGTCCAGTACGCTATACGGTGGCGTAATTTATGGTCTAAATGTGAACAGCGTATAGAAGAAGCCCCTGCGGTGGGAATGTTTGTTGGAACCCTTGATCCACAAGCAACCATTTCGCAGTTTATGATGTTCTTCAAGCCGACTTCTTTCCAGGCTTTGATCGACAAATTGGCGCAGATGGACCAGATGGGCCATAAACCCCCTCTCCCGAAGCCGGACTCTCGAAACGATAAAGGAAAGGGAAAAGCGATCATCGTCGCTAATGCCCAACAACAACCGAACGACTCGAAGCCGGTCGCTCGTCCAAATAATACGCGTCCATACGTGCCCCTTGAAGACAGGATGGGACGTGCTTACTCCTTCCCCCGTGATAAAACAAGGAGGCTATTCGAGCTGGCATTGCGCAATAGGCTCATAAATCTGCCAGATCCAAAACGGCCGTCACAACCAAGTGACGTCAACGATCCTAATTACTGCCCTTATCATAGAGTGCTAGGACATCCGATCGAAGACTGTTACGTGTTCAAAAATTGGCTCGAAAACCAGTACCGTCAGGGCAAGTTTGCGCTATCCGACAAATGGAAGGTGAATCCTCCGCAACCCCACACCTATAAGGGAATGAATACGCCAGGGGCAACATGCTCCGTCATTGAAGAAGCTCCCTGGAAGGTTGTATTATCAGCCAAAACGAAGAGAATGCTAAATGATCTTCAGACCTGTCCAGCGGTCAAGTGGAAGAACCCCTTGGAGCCGCAGGTTATTGAGGGGATGTTGAAACCACGTCCGACTCCAAAGGCCGATGGTGGTAGTTCAAGCGTTCATAACCAGCCGTCAAAATCTTCGAAGAAGAAGAAGAAGAAATCTAAGAAGCCCGTGAAGCCTGGCGACAAGCGCACGGACTTACAGAAGCAGATCGACGCACTGGATGAGTACAACCAAAAGGCGCGGACTCCCATTACGCTCCAAGATTTCCTTGATCACGTCTTTCAAAAAGAAGATGAGGAAGAAACTTCATCGGATGAATCCGACGGATATGTGGCAAGCTGTCATATGATCTCTCACTCGACCTCGAACGATGAAGGGACTTCTGGCACCAAAACGCCGGGGGCAAATACTGAGTCGAGGGTTCCGGAATTGTCAATAGAAATGATTGACGCGTTTCTTAGTGAAGCTCGATTGAAAAGTAAAGCTGATCGAGAACGCGAGACGACGATATTTGAAACGGCCAAGCGTCGACGACTTGAGGGAGGAGCTGAGATAATCCCACTGGAGCAAAATACCTCCACCGCTGACAAAAGCCAATTTAAGATAAAAAAGAAGTTCGCTAAGGCCATATCGATGGGCATGAAGCTACCACCCTCAGAAGAAAAAGTTACTAGCGTGGTAGAAATGCACCCCTCTTATTGCTTATATCATCAGAAGGTCTCACATTCTACCCAAGAGTGCAAAGCGTTCGATAGATGGTGGCAAGGATACGTCGCCAATCAACAAAGCTTTAAACGGGAAAAGCGTAAGATTCGTCGGGAACAAAGAAACACGACCAAAGTGCTCGAAAGAACTGCCGGCAACTGTCACATGGTTAACACTACCAGGTCACAAGTGCCCACATTTGGGAGCGACTCTGATGAGGAACTAGAGATTGCCCCTCTCTTTAAAGAGTCAACTTCGGGAAAAGAAGAAGAACCGAAGTCTTGCGAAAATATACAGCTGCGGAATCGGACACTGCCTGAAAAGAACCTCGGACCCTCGAATAGAAAAGATAAAGGGAAAGAGAAGGTCTCTGAAGACATCACTTTGGATGACCAAGTTGCGGAAGAGTTAACCGCCAAAAATCCACCAAAGAGGAGTAAGGTGGATTATAATGTCTTAGCGCATCTGAGGAAGCTACCCTCACAGCTCAGCATCCTCAACGCCTTGTTACTATCAAAGGAGGCGAGAGACTCTTTGATTAAGGCGCTACAAGATCCGGACCAGTTCCAAGCCTTTTTGGCCGAAGAAAAGATGAAAGACGAATTGGAAGAAGTGCACACAGCCGACGTTGCTTTTGGTGATGAGGACCTTCTTCTCGGGACGTGTGAACACAATCGCCCTCTTTATGTCTCAGGATACTGCCATGACATAAAGATAGGTAAAATCTTGGTCGATAACGGATCGTCCGTCAATTTACTCAATGTACGAGTGTTAAAGGAGATTTGCATGAGTGTCCAACACCTCGCCCGAGACAAGATCACTATCTCCGGTTTCGACTCTCAATCCTCAAAGACTCTCGGATCTATGATATTGACGTTACGCTTCGGGTTGCTCGTCACAGACATCAAATTCCATGTTATAGATGCCAAGACGTGCTACAATGCTCTGCTCGGCCGACCATGGCTACACGAGTACAATATCATCCCTTCTACACAGCATCAGTGCATGAAGTATTCCAAAGATGGCCTCGAGTACACTGTGGCCGGAGAGTTGAATTCGTTTTCCGTGAACGAAGTTCGCAAGTATGAAGATGCCAAATACTTCTTGCCGAGCTTCGAAGACACGGAAAGGTGTCACAAACCGGAGAACAAAACTAATGCCACCATCCCTGTCTTCGGCAGTGACACCGAGGAGGAGGATATAATTTATTCAGGTCCATCCCAATCTACCAGGCCAGAACCATCCGTTCCTTCGTTGATCTTCGGTAGTGATTCAGAGGATGAAGTTCATGCTATATTCCCTGCTCGGCCTTCGATACGGATTTCCGATGATGAAGAGCGAAGTCTGCAGATAACCATGGTGCCACTTGAACATTACAAAGAACTGGATGTACTCGACACCAACAGCGTAGAAGAATTGCAGACATTCTATATCCCTCCCGGACGAAGAGGCGAGAAGGCAATCTTATTCTACCGTTCTGAAGAGAACAAAGTAGAAAAAGAAGTTTGGCATGGCGCGGATCCCACGCTCGACAGGCTTCAGCCTATCCGTCTTCCCCGATATTATACCGAAGGTTTGAAGAAACTGCTAAAACGCCAGGGGATGTCCTTCACACAGACCGTTAGAAAAGCCAAATTCTATGACAAGGTCTGGAACATTCCCGGGACCCAATGCAAACTGCCTAATGGGAAAGTAGAAACCAAAGGGCTTGGGTACATCCGGCCAAAGAAGCGGGAGCTAGTAAACAGCTGTTATGCCATGTATGACTTCGATGAAGAGGCGGACGCTCAATGGGAGGACGCTAATCCTGAACCAGCAAAAGTTCCTGATACAAAACCGTCCAGTCCATCGTCCGAAAACCAGATGAGCAAACTTATAAGGGATGCGAGTCAAAAAGCCCGAGATGATCACGATCGTGAAATGGCAATCTATGAGAAAGCTAAGACACAGCGCCTTGATTAGTGTCAAAAACATGTAATTACCGCAATCAGAAACGGCGTCGCTTCGCAGCTAGCCAGTGAGTGCGGGCCGATCCACAGAGACGGGTAAATTCCTTTATTGTGTCTTAACGAGTTGATTCTATTTGTCGTTTTGGTTTTATAAAAATCTAGATCTAAAACTTAATTAATCTAATTTAAATTCTTGCTAGGGTTAGGCTTAGAGCAAGTTTTGGAGATTGATGTTTCCTCACCGCTTTCAATGCCGTATTTTAGATCCATTAGGTGTTACAGTAATTATCGATAAAGTGGATACGATTCTTTTGGGAAGATGTTTTCTTCCTCTAGATTCGTATCCTTCCTTTATCGTTAATTACCCTAACCCCCATGGAAAACGCGCGCAACCGGCCCTTTATACTGCGGATCACCGTTACCTCGAAGGGTAGGGTGCCGCAGGGAGCGGTTGTGCGCGCATGCATGGAGTTCTTAATTGGATAGTTTAATATGGCATTGAAAGGGGTGAGAGATTTCATCTCTCAACCCTTTCCCTAAGGCTAACCCTAACAAGCGAGGAGACTACTCGCTCATTAGGAGATGAAAATACATTAAATTAAAAGAACAGAAATAAAATACTTACTAATGGTGATGGCTCCCTCCAAGCGATAAAGAACAGATCTGAATGTCACTTCCAGAATTTCTGAATTTTATTTATTGAAAAGAGGCATACAATTTTTAGATCTAAAATTACAATTTATAAGAAAATAGGAAACCTAGGGTTACAGACTCTCGCGTACGCGCAATTACTGATTTGCCCACTTAAAATCACAACACCCACAACAGCGCACTGTCACAGAAAAACTGCGCCGACACGTGTCTTGATGGCCGCGGAACCGCGGCGCCAGCATGGGTTTGGCCGCGGTTCCGCGGCCAAACTAGGGAATTGGGCTCTGCAAATTCTTGGGTTGATTCAGGGGTTCTTGGGCTTCTTGTTTCCATATGTAGTTTCTCTAGTGGACTTCTTATTCTTCTCCAGATAATTCAGTGAATACTCGTAGCGATCTTTTAACCGTTCACTTGACATTTTGGACCTTGCACTGTTCTTCAACTAGGCTTGACTAGTATTGGTCTGCTTGTTGGTCAAAAAGTCCCTTTTTTCTGTTGTTTTGTGTCTTTTTCACTGTATTTGCTCCAGAAACCTGTATCCTGTAATATGCAACAATCGTGCGTCAAGAGTACCTGTTTATTTATAAAAAGGGTAAGAATAGGGGAATGATAAATGCAATATTATGGTCTGAACAAATACCCCCAAACTTACCTTTTGCTCGTCCTCGAGCAAACTTATTATTTTATTCTCGATAAAACCTAACCGCACTTTCGCAGGGAAACGCGATTGCACTGAGCTCGTGCAACAAGCCGTTAAACCTCTAGGTGTCCCTAGTAGGAGGAGTGTTGTCTCCTGAGGGTTTTCAGCGGATACTACCCACAAAATCCTATCAACTCGGCCTTTCGACTTTTGTTTTCCAATTAGGTTTTCTAATAAGGAATTCTATTATCTTCTACTTGTAAATTATCCACCCATATTCTTCACACTTCCTCATCATTTAACTTAAGATTATATATATCTTATAGACTTACTTAGCTTTCGGCATTTCCTAAGTTTTCCTTCTAGGGTTTCATCTCCACTTAGGAATTTCTATCAACTCTATTAAAGATACAAGTTCTATTCTTCATTCCTTTCTCTCATCTAAATTCCAATCACATACCCCTACGTGTGTGTATAAGTCACCCCTACACTTGGAAATTCAAATTAAGCAATCAACCCCTTGTCCGTTGTCCAAAGTACTAATTAGTGGTGAATTTAAATGAAATTTGCTTACACATCCTTCATGCGACCGTTAATACTTCTTGAGGTACCAACGACCGATTACAAAATGCGTTTGCACTTTAAAGCATACTTCCTAGTCTTTGCAACACCCAAGACTTTAGCAGTGACTCCCAAACCAGTTGGTCTAAGGCACTAGGTGATGAAGCACCCTCGCTAAGTATTTTTCTATTTTTGCAGTCTTAAGTAATCACAAAAAACCAGTGTCCATTTTTTTTTCTTTATCCACACTTTTTCATACTAAGGACTTTAGACAAGAGCCTTTCAAGGTCTCTTCTACTATTCCAAGTTTCAAGATGCGTGATTGTGCAAATTGTAGGGTATACGTTTTCAGATTCTAGACTTAAGCTAGGAGCTATTTTTCAAACTTATACTCTAATAAGAACATCAATACTCTTCCCTTGTTTCGACTTATCCCAAAAAGTAAACCCAAAATCTGCCTATTTCTGAATAAACTAAAAGGCATATACTTTCTACCGTTAAACTTTAAGGAATGTTATTTTTAGGGTTTTTAATTCACTAAGTCTAAGATCTAGTTGTTCCTAGCCAGTTAATCTATTTGTCAAACTTTAGTCAATTAGCCAAATTGAATACAATAATTTTTATAATTTTTCAAATTTTTCAAATTTTTATGGTTTTTTCAAATAAGTATGCAAATGCAAAAATATGTATAAATGAATGCGAAAGAAAAAGACGTACCGAACATACCCCCAAACTTGAACTTGACAGTGTCCTCACTGTCATGCTAAATCAAGAGGGTCAAAATACCGATACTCCCCTGTTTATTTATTTATAGTTTTTTTTTTTTATTATTATTGTTAAGAGAAACAAAAATATATACAAAAGGACCCTCCCCCAAACTTCATTTAAACTATGTTAGACATTACTGCCAAACTTTGCATCGGCCAAAAATCAATACCAACCATTTGAAAAATTTATTAGTAAAGGATATTGGTTGGTGGACAAATAAGTTGTGGTGGTCCGCAAAGAATTTGGGAAGATAGAAGTAGTGGTATGGGAGGTGTGGAGGGAAATATACAGGTGATGGTGATGCATCGAAACGAGAATGCGAATGATCAGCAATCAGTGGAGTGTTGGCATTCTCGTACCTTATTAAAAGAAAGGGGGGTATTTCAACTTCTAAGGGAGGAAGTTGACTCACCACAATACCCCCAAGATGTTCCTGTGGGTCCTTTATTGACATGGCATCATCCATCACATGTGTATGATATTCACTTATGAGGGAACTTATCTCCTCGATGTCCGCCATAGTCCAACTGAAAACTTGCCGCCTATCTTGTAAGACTTTAAAAATAGCGTTCTCTTGCTCGAAGGCTAGAGAGGCTGATATGATAATGGGAAAAGTCTCATTCTCACCTATGTAAGCAAATCTACGGTGAGACGGCAAGGGCGTGAGTTCAAGTTTTGGAGGTGAAAGAATCATTGCGGAACCTACCTCGAACTCAAAGGACTCCAACACTGGTTCGAAATCACTGCAGACAACCGATTCGGATGGCTCGACTAACTCATCCAGCAATTCAAACGACTCATATTCGGGCTGTGAGTCGTCGTCATCCGAAAAAGTGAAACATTCATAATCAACTTCGGTTGTGTCAACGGTAGTAGGCTCAAGGAGGGACGCACTAGTCGCGTCAAAACTGTCTTCATCAAATAGAAATCTCTCAAGCTCGCAGTCCTCCTGCGTGATTTCGTGAATAGAGCAAACTTCTCGTGTACTTGTTTTAGGCACTTGGGGCAGACTTCCCATCTTATAAATATTGAACTCACTAGACCTCTTTCCGAAGGATAGAGTCATGGAGCCATTGCGACAATTTATTACTGCATTGGAAGTGGCCAAAAATGGTCGACCAAGAATCACCGGAATTTGGTTTATTGGATTGGCAACAGGTTGTGTATCCATAACGATAAAATCAACGGGGAATATGAATTCCCCGACTTTGATCAACACATCCTCTAGTTGACCCCTTGGATAGGTGATTGATCGATCAGCCATTTGGAGAGTGCAACGAGTGGGTTTCAACTCTCCAACCCCTAATTGTTCGTACACGGAGTAAGGAATCAGGTTAACACTAGACCCAAGATCTAAAAGTGCTTGATTAATTTTTTTATCCCCAATTGTAATTGAAATCGTAGGACAGCCGGGGTCCTTTCGTTTTTGGGGTAAGGTTTGATGGTGGTTAATAGCATTGCTCACTGCACTAGCCACGAGCACTTTCTTGGGTACTTGAGATGCTTTTCTCTTTGAAGTGCATAATCCCTTTAAGATTTTCGCGTATGAAGGGACTTGTTGGATAGCATCCAAGAGAGGTATATTTATGCTAACCTGTTTAAATATTTCCACAATCTTCTCCACTTGTGTATTTGGTTTACTAGGACTCAACCTGTTTGGAAATGGTGCATTTTGAAAATTAGGTGAGTCAAATGTTTGTGGGGCAGACTGTGGATTAGGAACGGATCCCGGTGTAGATGTGTTCGTGTTGTGAGAAATAGGTCCGTTCGAGTAAGAAGAAGTAGAGCCGTGTGAAGGGTGGAGAATGGGCTCTAAAGAAAAAGGTGAAGAAGGAAGTGAAGAAAATGAAGAAGGGGAAGAAGAACCACCGGCGGGGATGTCATCATTAGTTTCCACATTATTCTGCAACTCTCTTCCGGATCTCAACGTGGTCACCGCATTTACATTGTGATTGTGATATGCGTTTTGTGCGTGACCGGGATTGGGCATTGGTTGAGATGGAAGCTTTCCCTTTTCTCTCTCGCTCAATGCAGCAGTTAATTGTGCAATTTGTGCCTCAATAGATTTGATACTTTGATCGTGTGAGGCATTGTTATTCATTAAAGATTGCACATAACTTTCAAATCTTGCTGCGGATTCTGTAGATTGCTTGAGAAATGCTTCAAGACTTTTCTCGAGCGAGCTAACCTTATCATCATTAGGTTGAACCAAGTTGTTCGTTTGATTTGTATAAGGTTGTTGTTGGAAAGGTTGCTGTATTTGAGTTTGTAAGGGTGCTTGTTGTTGTTGTGGAGGAGCTCTTTGAAAATTGTTATTCCCTTGGAACTGTTGATTTGGGTGACTCCTCCACCCCTGATTGTATGTCGAAGAGTACGGATCATTTCTTTGTCTTTGCTGGAATGCAGCATTGACTTGATCCTGCCCTTGAATAGGTGTATTATAAGGGCACTCTTCGGTTAAATGTGATGGGTTAGAACAACAAGCACAAACAGTTCTTGTGGGTAGAGTAGGGGCAGGAGAAGTCGATGAGATTTTTGTCTCAATGGCTTCTAGCTTTTTCATAAGTGAGGCCATCTCGGCCTTCATAGCTATCGACATATCTATTTGATGTATGCCTGCCCTAGATTGACCAACTGAAGAAGATGATGTGGTCTTGGTACTCTCCCATTGAATTGTTTGCTCACTTAGGTCCTCAAGAAACTGCCAAGCTTCGTCGCTAGACTTGGAGAGAAAATAACCTTGACATATTGTTTCTAGCAACTGCTTCGTTGCTGCGTTCAATCCCTCGTATAATGTTTGGCAAAGTTGCCACTTTTCTATCCCATGATGAGGGCATTGAACAAGTAGGTCTTTAAATCTCTCGAAGCACTTCCAGAATGGTTCGGAAGGAAGCTGTGAAAATTGTATAATTTCGTTTCGGATTCTGGCAGTTTTGTGGTGAGGATAGAATTTTTTTAGAAAAGCTCTTACAAACTCGTCCCAATTTCTAATAGAATGTGATGCGGTGCTGTATAGCCACTTCTCGGCTAGGTCACATAAGGTAAAAGGAATGACCCTTAGCCTTATTGCGTCATCACTTAATTGGGTTGTCTTCATCATGGCGCAAACATTTTGGAATTTATTAATGAAAATATATGCATCTTCGGATTCCAAACCATGAAACTTAGGCAGCATATTGATGAAGTGTGGTTTTATTTCAAAATTATCCCCATTCGCCGGTGGGGGTGAAAGACATGTAGGTAAGGAAGTGCGGACGGGGTAGAAGAGATCCTGGAGCGCGACTCGTGCGGGCGCTACAACAGGCGGAAGATTCGGGTTATTCGCACCTGGCGGAGGTGGAATCATTCCCGTCGGTAAGGTATAGTTGGGGTCGTGTCCCGACATACCTACGAAAGAATTTGAGGATGGAGGTAAGGAGATGGAGGGAACGTCGACGAAGGGTTCGTCGGTCGGTACCAACGAATCACGGACTAATCGGGCGTTAGTATCCCTAGTCCAAAATGACATGCACTAAAGGGTAGTGCAGTCAGAAAAAATAGAAAAACAGAAGGTGGGGGTAAGATAACGTCAGTGAGAAGAAGTGGTGGAAGTGAGTTTTTCAAGTTTTCTTTAGCGGCAAGTTGCAAGTTTTTAAAAGATTTTTCTTTTTCTTTTCCTTTATTTATGTGCGAGTTTTTGCAAAAATGTTTTAGAAACGGGACTCGTGACACCAATGTGTCAACCACACATGCACAATCACACCTAGATCTAGGGTTGCCTAGGTCTACTAGACAGCTCCTAACTAGGGCTAGAAATAGACCTCAAACCGCCTCTTCACGGACAAGTACGGCCAGGTAAGTGGGAAGGAACCACCACTACAGTGGGCCTAATTAATAACCACTAGCCTAGACACCGCAATGTCGGTTAGGATAAACGGCCGATGCCTACCCCAGTCCCTTTCCTATTGAGCCCGTTGTCCTTAGGTCTGAGTCTAATCTTTTTTAATTAAAAGTGGTCGATGCAAAATGCTTTAGGTGTTTTCTGGGGTCCTGGGAAGGGTGATGAAATCCCCACCCAATCTGAATTTGGTCAAATAGCCCCTTAGAGTCCGGTTAAATTATGCAAAACAAATAAAATTTCACTTGCAATTTCAATTTTTAGCGCGGCGCAAAGAAACCTGCAGAAATCTGTTATTTAGAAGGGGGAGAAAGACTCTTTACGCAAAGAATTCCTGCAGAAAAATTTTTACAGAGAGATATACTTTAGGTTGCAGAGGGAAGAAAGAGAGACAAACCCACAAAAGTTGGTGCGCTGACGTGTCCTTCGGAGCGCGGAACCGCTGCTTGAGGGCCTATTCTGCGGCGGAAGGGCGGTCAGGGAGTGGGTTCAGCCACTGGAAAAAATTGTATTGCTCTGTAATGATGGTTCCTCTCTGTTCTTATATGTAACTTTCTGATTTGCACTCTGTAAAATTTCAGATCTTCGCTATTCCTGCAAGACTCAAAAATAAACCCTTCAAACAGATCAAAATTCGATTATTTTTTTATATTTTTTATATTTTCAGATTTTTATAATTTTTAAAATTTATATCAACCCGAAAATTCACAAAAAGAAAGATTACGCCGTCCCCGGCAACGGCGCCATTTGATTAGTGTCAAAAACATGTAATTACCGCAATCAGAAACGGCGTCGCTTCGCAGCTAGCCAGTGAGTGCGGGTCGATCCACAGAGACGGGTAAATTCCTTTATTGTGTCTTAACGAGTTGATTCTATTTGTCGTTTTGGTTTTATAAAAATCTAGATCTAAAACTTAATTAATCTAATTTAAATTCTTGCTAGGGTTAGGCTTAGAGCAAGTTTTGGAGATTGATGTTTCCTCACCGCTTTCAATGCCGTATTTTAGATCCATTAGGTGTTACAGTAATTATCGATAAAGTGGATACGATTCTTTTGGGAAGATGTTTTCTTCCTCTAGATTCGTATCCTTCCTTTATCGTTAATTACCCTAACCCCCACGGAAAACGCGCGCAACCGGCCCTTTATACTGCGGATCACCGTTACCTCGAAGGGTAGGGTGCCGCAGGGAGCGGTTGTGCGCGCATGCATGGAGTTCTTAATTGGATAGTTTAATATGGCATTGAAAGGGGTGAGAGATTTCATCTCTCAACCCTTTCCCTAAGGCTAACCCTAACAAGCGAGGAGACTACTCGCTCATTAGGAGATGAAAATACATTAAATTAAAAGAACAGAAATAAAATACTTACTAATGGTGATGGCTCCCTCCAAGCGATAAAGAACAGATCTGAATGTCACTTCCAGAATTTCTGAATTTTATTTATTGAAAAGAGGCATACAATTTTTAGATCTAAAATTACAATTTATAGGAAAATAGGAAACCTAGGGTTACAGACTCTCGCGTACGCGCAATTACTGATTTGCCCACTTAAAATCACAACACCCACAACAGCGCACTGTCACAGAAAAACTGCGCCGACACGTGTCTTGATGGCCGCGGAACCGCGGCGCCAGCATGGGTTTGGCCGCGGTTCCGCGGCCAAACTAGGGAATTGGGCTCTGCAAATTCTTGGGTTGATTCAGGGGTTCTTGGGCTTCTTGTTTCCATATGTAGTTTCTCTAGTGGACTTCTTATTCTTCTCCAGATAATTCAGTGAATACTCGTAGCGATCTTTTAACCGTTCACTTGACATTTTGGACCTTGCACTGTTCTTCAACTAGGCTTGACTAGTATTGGTCTGCTTGTTGGTCAAAAAGTCCCTTTTTTCTGTTGTTTTGTGTCTTTTTCACTGTATTTGCTCCAGAAACCTGTATCCTGTAATATGCAACAATCGTGCGTCAAGAGTACCTGTTTATTTATAAAAAGGGTAAGAATAGGGGAATGATAAATGCAATATTATGGTCTGAACACGCCTCCTCCAACAGGCAGTAAAGAACGAAGATGCCGCTCCTTGTCAACCTGCTACAAAAAGGGTTCGACGCGAGAACAAAAACAAGTCGAAAGGCAAGAGAGGTGCTCGACAACTACAAAGTAGAGCTAAGAAGCCGCGCATCCGAGAATCGAGCGTTATTGACTTAGCCCTCGGGAAGAAAATGGGTCGAGCATACTCTTTTCCTCGGAACAAAACAAGGAAAATATTCGATCTCGCTCTAAAACATCAAATGCTTACGTTGCCAGAGTCTAAACACCCTGAACAAGCAGGCGAAGTCTCCAACCCAAAGTATTGCTTTTACCATCGAGTAGTAGGGCATCCGCTTGAAGATTGCTTCACCTTTAAGAATTGGGTTGAGGACCAATATCAGCTTGGCAAATTCGCGTTGTCTGACAGTTGGAGGGTAGCGCCGCCGCAAAAGCACGAACCCGAAAACACAAGAATAAAACCAACTCCGCATTGGGATTGGCAGAAAATTTGCACCTGCCATGTGATAACGATATTAAAAGAAGGGTCCGAGGACATGAACAACCTCCCTTGGTGTTTTGAAAGCGGCAGCGATGAGGTAATCTCAGAATTTCCCCCAGCTCCGAAAGAACTGGAAGATGGAATCCATATCACTGCAGATAATTTCAAGAAAATTGAGTTGGGGACGGAAAATGACCCGCGACCGACATTCATCAGCGAACTGCTATCTGGAGAAAGGGTGGCTGCGTTAAAGGACGTGCTTCTACAGCACAAAGATTGCTTCGCGTGGAACTATTCCGAAATGCCGGGACTAGATCCAGAAATCGCTGTGCACAAATTGGCGATATCCCCGGACATCAAGCCAGTCAAACAAGCGCCGAGAAGAATGCGACTCGAGCTTGAGATGAGCATCAACGCCGAAGTCAAAAAGCTGATAGATTCAGGCTTCATCCAAGAAGTCCAATACCCTGAATGGATCGCCAACATCGTCCCAGTGATGAAGAAAAATGGGACAGTGCGCATATGCGTAGACTTTCGGGATCTCAATAAAGCCTGCCCAAAAGATGATTTCCCAGTGCCAGTCACCGAACTGATGATAGACAACACATCCACTCATGAGGTTTTCTCCTTCATGGACGGCTCATCGGGGTATAATCAAATAAAAATGCACCCGGAAGATCAGAAGCACACAGCCTTCAGGACTCCTCTTGGTATATTTTGCTATAAAGTGATGCCCTTCGGTTTGAAGAACGCCGGTGCTACTTATCAGAGGGCCATGACGAAGATCTTCGACGACCTTATACACGAAATCGTCGAATGCTACATCGACGATCTCGTGGTCAAGAGCAAATCATACGAGGAACATCTCGAGCATCTGAAGACTGTATTTCAACGCCTTCGGCAATACAACTTGAAGATGAATCCTCTTAAATGTGCGTTCGGGGTTTCCTCGGGCAAATTCCTGGGATTCGTCGTTCGGCACCGAGGTATTGAAATAGATCCGTCAAAGATCAAAGCGATTATGGAAATGCCTCCGCCGAGGACTCTCAAACAGCTGCGGTCTCTCCAAGGGAAACTCGCGTATATACGGCGATTTATAGCCAACCTTTCAGGAAAGTGCCGTCCTTACAGCCACCTGATGAAGAAGGGAACCCCATTCGTTTGGGATCAAAAATGCCAAGGCGCGCTGGATGAGATCAAGCAATATCTGCAGAACCCGCCGGTGTTGGCTGCTCCGGTTAAGGGGAAGCCTCTTATTCTTTATACAACCGCCCTCGAAGGTTCTTTAGGCGCATTATGGGCACAAGAGAACGATCAAGGGAAAGAAAGAGCACTCTACTACTTAAGTCGAGTTCTGCTGGGGGCAGAAAGCAACTACTTTCCCATTGAAAAACACTGCCTGGCGTTGATCTTCGCAATAACAAAGCTTAGGCACTATGCGTTGGCGCACGAGGTCCGTCTGATTTCAAAAGTGGACCCTCTTAAATATTTAATGTCAAAAGCCATATTGACAGGACGACTCGCTAAATGGGCCCTGCTCTTGATGGAATTCTCGATAACGTATCAACCTCTCAAGGCAGTGAAAGGCCAGGCCATCGCCGACTTCCTCGTTGAGCATCCGATACCCGCCGATTCTCCTCTGAATTGCGATCTTCCAGACGAACATGCGTTCGATGCGATCGACGGTGATAATATCCGATGGGAGCTTTATTTCGATGGAGCATCTTCCATGAAGAAACGTAAACAAAGTACCCCTATAATTAAATCAGGGGTAGGACTCATCTTTGTAACTCCACAAGGAGGAATAATGCGCTACGCCTTCTTCCTAACGGAGCCGAGAACAAACAATGAAGCAGAATACGAAGCTCTGATAGCAGGCCTCGAGATCGCCATTGACATGGGAATTGAAGATCTCCTCATATACGGTGATTCCCAACTGGTCGTTAGTCAAGTAAACGGCGACTACCAAACATGCAAACCGGAATTGGTAAAATACGGTGAAAAAGTGCAGCAACTGCTAACCCAGATTCCCTCTTACACTTTGGAAAGTATACCGCGCGCGGAAAACAGCAAAGCGGACGCACTAGCCAAACTTGCTAAAGAACTGGCGGACGAGAACTTCGACGACGTTAGAATCGTGGTACAAAGCCGTCGAGTGCTTGCCCCAACAGAAATATCTCCAGGATCATATAAAGAAAATGGAGCAACTGAGGAGACAACCCTGCAAATAAAAGACAGGGAAAATACCGAGGACTGGAGAGAAGTCTTCATAGATTACTTCAAGTTCCACCGAATACCTGAAGAGGCGTCCACAAGACATCAGCTTACGAAACGAGCTCTATCTTTCGCCTTCGTCAATGATACTCTATACAAGAGGTCATTCGACTCTCTGTGGTTAAGATGCTTAGGACCTGACGAAGCGAGAAGGGTCGTCCAAGAAGTTTACGACGGACTCTGCGGTTCCCACCAAGCAGGCCCTAAGATGAAATTGAAGATAAAGCGGATGGGCTACTACTGGCCCACGATGATGCAGGATTGCCTGGATTACGCGAGGCAATGTCATCCATGCCAAATTCATGGGGACTTCATCCATCAGCATCCCAATCCACTACATCCAACAATGGCTAGTTGGCCATTCGAAATGTGGGGAACTGACATAGTCGGTCCCATCGAACCAGCATCATCAAAGGGACATCGTTTCATCTTGGCGACGACTGATTACTTCTCCAAATGGGCAGAGGCAGTACCGTTGAGGGAAGTGAAGACGGAGAACATCCTCCATTTCTTCAAAACGCATGTCATCTACCGGTTTGGAACCCCGAGAAGAATCATCTCTGATAATGGGCCAGCCTATCGAAGTCATAAAATTAGCCGTTTCGCACAGCAGCACAATATAGACTGGAGATATTCCTCAGTTTATAACCCGCGAGCTAACGGTCTAGCTGAAGCCTTCAACAAGACCTTGACGAAGATCATAAAGAAAACAGTGTCACGAAATAAGAAAGATTGGCACGAAAGATTGCAAGAGGCTCTTTGGGCGTATCGGACTACGTTTAAAACGGCCACAAACACAACGCCATACGCGTTGGTATTTGGGACGGAAGCAGTACTCCCTCTCGAGATAGAATTACCCTCTCTACGAGTGGCAGTCCACTACGAGCTGACAGACGAAGAAAATGCTCACCTTCGGTTTGAAGAGCTTGACGCCCTTGATGAAATCCGGCTTCTAGCACAACAAAATCTGGAAGCCTATAAAGCAAAGATGACGCGCTCGTATGAAAGATTGAGCCGCCCGAGGACATTCCACCAAGGCGAACTCGTGCTAGTGGTCAAAAGGCCCATGATCCCCAATCGCGCCAAGCGGGGAAAATTTGAGCCAAACTATGAAGGACCGTATATCATTGATAAGGTCTACCAAGGTGGGGCCTATCTACTCATGGACATGCACGGTGAAAGGCCTTTCAGGCCAATAAACGGACGCTTCCTAAAGAAATACTACGCTTAATGAGCCACAGCCTAGGTCAATGGTAGATGACGACGACTATGTCCGCTCGCTATCTTCCTAAGCTCAGGCTTTATAAGTAGTAGCCAACCCTCTCAACCGCGGACCGAAATGTCCTTAAACTAATAGCAGACCGAAAACGTCTTTAAACTAATACTGCGGCATCCTTGGGCTGACGAGATGAATAAAAATAAATAAAAATAAATAATAAAAATAAAAATAAAATATATAAAAAAGCGGTAAGTCCATAAGCAAAATGGGCACGGATGAAAACCCGAAAGGGCTCCGTGAATAAAAACAGCAGGACTACCGGCGGATGTTGTGAAAATCCGAAAGGGCGCAACTTCGTTAAAGAACCCTTATGGAGTCCTCTCGACCCTGTAAGGAGAAACCACCCGCGTGAGATCCTTACGACTTACAAGGGAACAACGCACTTAGGAATCCCCACGATTCCTAAGGAGAAAATACGCTTGCGAGATCCTCACGACTCGTAAGGAGAACTCTCTTATGGGACCCTCACGGCTCATAGGATTTGAAAGTCTTAAGTCACAGAGACCTAAACCTGTGCTTAAGCAAAACCCCACAAACTTCCAATATTGCCCTACAAGTGGCTCAACACTGACCCTTGTATACAATCCACGGGCGCGAATAAACATTTCCCTAACCAAGGTCCATCCATGTCTGGGAATACGTTCGTATGGTAAACAACCCTTATAAATCCCCTCGATTTATGAGGAGAAACCCTTCCTGTAGGATCCTTACGACTTACAGGAGAACAAAACACTTGGAACCCTCACGGTTCCTAAGGAGAAAATACACTTACAAGATCCCCACGACTTGTAGGGAGTGATACCGTCACGAGACCCTTACGGCTCATGAAGTCAAAAGCCTTAGCCGACGGGATCCTAACCCTGGTCGCTAAGCCTCCTTTGTTCAACAACGATAGAGGCAAATGATGATTCACTCCTGGTAATATCCCAGTTGCAGCGGTGCTGATGCCGAAATCGGTGTCCAATTTCAGGTTGACGGCGAAAGCCAGTAGACCGCTCATGCATACGAAATAGCCGAAATGATAGGGCAACTTGCAATAAAAAGTAGCAAGTAAAATGTATGCATGCAAAATAGCCGAAATGATCGGGCAACTCGTAATAAAGAGCAACGAGTAAAAAACAATGAAAAGCCGAAATGATTGGGCACCGCGAAAAATAGCCGAAATGTTTGGGCAATTGCGACCTTCGCGATATAAAAGCTGAAATGATAGAGCATCGCGGAAATAAAATAAAACAAAAAATAAGAAATGATAAAACTTCGGCCCTACAGTTAAGATCACATCGATCCCTGTATACAATCCAAGGGCGTAAACAAAGAAGGAACCATACTTCCCCAGCGGATTCCGTCAAACGACGAAACCAAGCCTCAACGGTTCATTTCAACCGAAGAAGCCAGTGACTTCAACGAAAATTCCTCAACTCACGGATACAAACACTCCTTGACGAGAGCCTTCTGATCCGCGTCGACTCGCAGAGCCACCAGCGCCTCCGTGGGAACCATCGACTCGTTTCAAACCCCAAGGACACAAATAATCCTTGGCGCTCGGGAAACAAATAATCCCGGCAAACTTCTCAAATCACGGATACAAACACTCCTTGACGAGAGCCTTCTGATCCGCGTCGACTCGCAGAGCCACCAGCGCCTCCGTGGGAACCATCGACTCGTTTCAAACCCCAAGGACACAAATAATCCTTGGCGCTCGGGAAACAAATAATCCCGGCAAACTTCTCAACTCACGGATACAAACACTCCTTGACGAGAGCTCCCTGATCCGCGTCGACCCGCAGAGCCACCAGTGCCTCCGTAGGAACCCTCGACTCGTTTCAAACCCTAAGGACACAAATAATCCTTGGCGCTCGGGAAACAAATAATCCCGACAAACTTCTCAACTCACGGATACAAACACTCCTTGACGAGAGCCTCCTGATCCGCGTCGACCCGCAGAGCCACCAGTGCCTCTGTAGGAACTATCGACTCGTTTCAGACCCCAAGGACACAAATAATCCTTGGCGCTTGGGAAACAAATAATCCCTCGCAAAACTTCTCAACTCACGGATACAAACACTCCGTGACCAGAGCTTCTATGACTCACATCTTGGGCAGTAAGGATTCAAAACTTGCTTCCTGAACAATGGGACCCTACAAGTCAATCCTAAATGGTCTCTTGCATACTATCCACGGGCCTCACTCTCTGAAGTCGATTCTCGACAAAGAGGGAAACAACCGCTTACGAGCCTTTTCGACTCGTAAGAGGGGCAATGGGATCCTGCAAGTCAATCCTAAATGGTCTCTTGCATACTATCCACGGGTCTCACTCTCTGAAGTCGATTCTCGACAAAGAGGGAAACAACCGCTTACGAGCCCTCTCGACTCGTAAGAGGGAGAAATTCTCTTATAGGATCCTTCCGACTTATGAGAGGAAACCACACTTGGGAATCCTCACGATTCCTAAGGAGAAAATTCACCTGCGAGATCCTCTCGATCCGTAGGGAAAAGAGTCTCTATGAGACCCTCACGGCTTATAGAGTTGAAAAGTCTTAGGCAGCAGATTTGAACCTGCGGCCTAAGCCATCGTTATTTCTTAAGAAGGTCGGGATACTCGTCCCAATCGTCCGTCAATTATGGTTATTAAGGTGGCGTACTGATTATAAAAGAAAAGAAAGACAGAGAAATGACACAAGACATTACAAAATGTGTATCTTTTATTCATAAAAATTGGTTGAGTACAGGATACATTGTGCTAAAGAATAAAAAAAAAACATATACATATAATTTACAAAAACAAATGATACAAGGGGAATCATGGGGAAGGAAGCGTCTTGCACAGATGTAGCAATTGCTCGCATACGTCCTTCCATGCCTTCTCCTGATCAGCTGCCACTGCCAGCTCCGCCTCTACTTGAGCCCGCTGTTGCGTGAAGGATGCGAGCTCTTCCCCAACAACCTGATGAGCTGCTTCTTGGCCTTGGGCATCACGCTCAGCAGCATCAAGTTTCCGCTTCAGCGCTAGCCCATTAGATATGCGCTTAAGAAGACCTTCAAAGACAGCTTTCACCTCAGCAGCATTCGTCCTAACTTCGGCACGAAGGCAAGCGGTCGCGTTTGAAGATTCCTGATGCGCCTTTAGCCGTAAAGCTTCCTTCTGCTCCAAATGGCGGAGATAAGAGGTGCTTTGCTCAAGCCAAGCTGTCCGTTCGGCGCTCGCGGCCAAAGCCTCGGGAGAAGGGCGTGTCGACTCCAACCGATGCAGGCGAGCTTCGATCTCTCTGCAGTGGTTAACCCACGATTCGACGACGCCTTCGTTATGGAAAGTTACGAGCGCCGCCAACATTGGGTTAACGTCCACAGCGAAATCTACGGCTGAAGGAAGGGCATCCATGTTGAGCTCTTCGATGTACCCGCTCAACATACCCAGGCTCATTACAGCACCCTTTGAAGACGGGCGTCGCGAGAAAGGACCCGCCGGTGAGAGGACATGAGACTCAAAAGGAATTGGAGCTGGGACAATAGCTGCAAAAAACGAAACATGGTCAAACAATGATTCGAAAAGTCGATGAAAGATCATATAAAAAGAGGAAAGGAATATCTGTACCAGTCGCAACGGACGTCAAAGCCGGAAGCGTCGGTGGCAGCACAGGCCCGGCGTCCCCTCCTTCGATCTGAGGCACTGCAGTCAGGAAGAGGAAAAGTCAGATACGATCCTATATTCCCTCGAAAAAGACCAAGACGGCACTTACCAGTACCCTTAGAGGGAGAAGCGAGCTCGGATGGGAAGGAGAAGTGTGGGAGCAACACCTGATATAGATGATCAAAGAGCCCTCCTGAAAAGGCACAATGGTGTAGCATTAGTACAAAAGCCACATTTTTGAAAGATTAATGCATGAGTCGTGAATCCGTACCTTCCAACATCCGTGACGGCACGAGGGAAAACGGGGAAGTGACCACCGCCAAAGCAGTAGTTGACGGTGCTCCCTCAAGCAATGGAGCGTCGGCACTGACCGCACCTGCAAAGACAAGCTTGTTAGAAAAGATTGCAAGATATATATAAAAAAGAGGGGAAACGATGATAACCCGAAACTTACCCGACGAACTGCCAGCCGAGACAGAAGCAATTCCTTCCCCCACTGACATCAGGCCACCACCCGTAGCCTCATCACCTGACTCGATGGGAGCCATTGTTGTGCTCACAAGCCCGGGAGACGGCGGGGGACCATAGACAGGGAGGGCCAAGATAGGAACGTTGCCAGATTCCTGAGAAGGAGCGCCTAGCTCGTCCTCAGGAACCATAGCCGCCTCACCTGCTGCTCCCTCAGGATCAGCGATTACAGCTGCCCCGTCCATCGGCACCATGAGGTCCCCAGCCTCAAGTACCTCGCCCTCTACCGCCTTCGGCTCGGTTGAGACAATCATCTCATCTGCCGCCACTTCGGGTACGGCATCAATGACCTTCTCCGCGGTAGGTTCCTCAATCTCGGCTCCAGGCTCCATGACCTCGACAAAGTTGTCCACTGTCGGTTCGGGGTCGGCGAGTACCGCTTCCTCCGCTCCCCTGGGCTCGACGGTCGTTTCCGCCTCCCCCTCAGTTGGACTTGACCCTACAAAATGGAATACGTATAAGCCAACAGCTCTACAATTCGTACGACGAGATTCTGAAAGAAGTACTACCTGAAGTGGATTTGTCATTGGCACTCCGAACCGCGCGCGCCACTTGCCGACGAGCAGTAGACAAGGCCACAGGGGGCTCTTCAGAAGGAGTATTATCGTGAGGAATAGTGCTAGGGCCCGCTCCTGCGGCCAAAGCAGCTCTGCGCGCCTTAGCTTCGCGTCTAAACCGTTTCTGCTCCTCTCGAGCCGATGAGACAAATGCCACCAGGGCCTCCTTAAGGGAGGCTTCTTCGCCCGTATACAGGGATGCCTCTAGATCCTTCAAGGCATCCCTCGTCGCTCTATCAAGCTGAGGCTCTTGCAGCAGTTTCGACGGAGCTGGGACTTCGATGACGGGTTTGGGAAGGGTCCTTGCCCCGATTAATACAACCCCTGTAAAGAAACAAGAGAAGGTCAGGTCGACTATCATAAAAATATAACAAACTTTCCTTATAAAAGAGAATGGGGTAAAACATACCGACGCTTGCTAGGGCACGCTTCTTCTCCTCCGCCTGGAAGGTCTTCAGAGAGGCATCGATGGCCTTTTCAGTAGATCCACCTGCTGAAAATGAGGCAAATATTAGCTAAAGATAGTAATAAAAAGTGGGATAAAATGACAAATAAGGAGGCTGATGATTACCTGACTCAGAGAGTCTGCTTAACATTGCTTCGAGCCTCGCCGATCGCTCCGAAGCTGCAATGGCAGCGGCTAGATTGGTGTCCTCAGGGTCCACCACGAAACTCTCATTGCTGCCGTACTCACATATAGTCTCGGCAGGATGAGCCGCGGGTTCTAAGTTAAGGATCGCGTCAAGGGATAAGATGGACTTCTTCTTCTTCTGTCCACTAGCCTTGGATCCACTCGGAGCAGCCTTGCGCTTGCCAGTGTTGGTAGTCACTTTCGGGCGGCGAGTCCCGATGTCTACTCCTGCACCCGACTCCGGCGATGCCGCTTTAACCGTCTTTGTCGTAGCACGGGGCGCCGTTGGGGCATCCGCCGTAGTAGGCAGTGGCAACCCACGCGGAGGGGCCAACACGCGTGGTCGATCAGCTCCGGCCTCTTTCGTCGGAGGGATAACCTGAACCCTGGGCTGCAATGGAGCCTTGCGATTGCCGTCGGGAGGTGCAGCCCTACGATCAACCAGTAGACGTTTCTCCATCAAGATGATCGGGCCCATCGCGTGCGCGTACCAGGCCACATACGAATTGAGTATCTTAGGGGTACAGCTGGGCTCACTGATAAAAAAGTAGGAGCCTGTATTGAGCCGGATGAAGTGATGCATTGCACTCCGTACCCCCTCTGGACCGACTGCAGGTGTTCCCAAGAAGGCTTCCAACGGGACCCCTTGATTATAACTCGATTGCCGGGCAAATCGATGCGGGTTATACCTCATGAAGAGGGCCGTTTCATTCTGCCTAAATACCAAGTAGCCCGGCCGAATGGAATAAAGGTGAAGGATTTCCCGAGCCTTCAACACGGAAACACCGCCTTTAAAGTCATCACGCAGCGGCACCACCGACTTAGCGGTCTTGGAACCCATGGTGATGACCTTATCCACAAAAGAGGTCTTCGCCCCGACTAAATGCGAACGCAGAAGTAGTCCCCTGGACTCCCGCGGAGGTGCAAACACGATGGAAGCCCCGACCAATCGCATGATTCTTGGAAGTTTGAATCTCTCAAAGAACGGAGGAGTTTTATGGGCACCGAACACTCCTCGAACGTGCAGCTCCATCCAAGAAGTGAAGTAGTGCATCGGGAAGTTAGCAGGCTGTACCCCGAGTTCATTAGCGTCCGCCGCTACGCTAAGTCCATTGTAGAGGTAAGCCAACCCGGCGATCCCCACTGATAACTGCAGACCGGCCACCATTCGATGCGCCGGGTAAAAGACAGAAGACCGCATAAGGCGTGGGTGCATGGGAAGCGCGAAGCTGCACAACCACAGACCTAAGAACCCGATGAAGAAGGTCTCCTCATCCATGCCCGGAACAGCGATCTCTGAGAAAGGGACGCTAGCAGTGCCGGGAAGGTAAAAACTTCGCTGATCAATTTCCGATGAAGGTCGGCGGTCCAGGCCTAAACCAAAAGGGTCAGCAAGTTGAGCGAACTTATCATCTTGCTCCGATAAAAATTCCGGGCGAATAAAGCGAGCAATGAAGTCCGCGAAACTAACGCCTCGGTCGCCCAATTCCAAATGAAGCTCCTCGTAAATCTCCAACACCCTCACCAGGCCCGGATGCTGTTGCTGGATGGCATTTTCCGGAGTTAAGTCGAGTACCACCTGCTTGGTGGCAAAGACGTACTCGTCAGGAGGAAGCAGCTCCTCGTAATGCTCCCCCCTCGCCGGTAAACCCGAAAGCTCAACGAACTCCTCTAGAGAAATGGAAACTTCCCTATCCGCCGTCAGGAAAGTATGCGTGGGGATATTCCATTGTTCAATGAAAGCCCTTGTCCACCACGTTGGAGGAGTAGGATATTCGAAAAGCGAGACATAGACGGCGGAGTATAAACCGATCTTCGTCAGATGAGCTCTTTTCGCCGCTAAGATGTACCGGGCCCATGGCAGGTATCCAGCAAGCGGTCGCGGATTCAATCCAATATTGTAGGCCTGTCCCCAAGGGCGTGCTTCACCCTGACAGATTCGCCTTCCTAAGATATCTATGGCCGGCGGCGGCTGTACCGGAATAGCGCCGATTGCAGGCTGGAGAAGATCGTCCGAATTCCAATTTTTAACCTCCACGGCATACTCCACCGGGGGTTTATCCGCATAGGGGATCGTAACTATAGGTTCGGAGGGCGAGGCGGAACTAAAACTGCGACGACCCTGGATGATTTGGCTATACCACCTTCCCCATAGGTGGAGATGTTTGCACTCAGGATCACGATCTTTAATCAAGGCAAACACTACCCGGTCCACTGGTACGTGTGGGAACCCTCCTTCTGAGCGAACGAAGGGAAAAGACAAGTCGTCAGACATCCTTCCTGCATAAAATATATATATATCATTAGTGGCTTGACACTTAACATTCAATAAAAATAATATATAAAAAAAATATATAATAATAATAATAATAATAATAATAATAATAATAATAATAAATAAAAAGCTGGCTCCACACTGTGATGCAGTGGGTAGGGGACAAAAGGGGGACCCACAAAATCAAGATGACGGCGCATCATTTGATGAGACAATCCCACCATTGAATGGGACTATCAGTCAAAAAAAAAAAAAAAAGAGAAGACCCCCAAGAGAGTATCCTCATTGGGGGGGGACCCTTAGAGACAAGGAGAAGATCTACTCTTTTCAGAGCAAAGCTCTGTCACAGAGTGACATTTGTCAAACTCCTGTTTCAAAAGAATAAAACTTCTAAAAAGAAAAAAAAAGAGCCTAGCTCTGTAGCAGTAATAAAAATTTATAACTCCTGAGAATTAAAATTTTGGGATCTTAAAGATCTATGGAAACTTTTAAAAAGTTTTCTAGTTGATCTGTGAGCAGGGCTCTGTTCATGGGTTAAAACCCAAGAACAGGGTCTCTGTAAATTTTGAAAGCAAGGCTCTGTTGAAGAAACCCCAAGGGGGTTTCCTTTAGATCAAAGATCTATAAGAGCAAGGCTCTGTTAGTTAAATTTAATTTAAATTAAATTAATTTAATTTTACCTAGAATGGTTCTAAGGTTAGAACTTGGAAGTTCTTAAGGAATCGCAAGAGCAAGGCTCTGGAAGTTCTCAAGTAAGAGCAAGGCTCTGAAATTTGATTTCTTGAGAATGGTAAAAATTACCAAGGACCAAGGGTCCTATTTATAGGCGCCTGCGCCTGTTCAGATGACCCCTAGATCCGACGGTCAGGATCTTGCCACCGCTACACTCACGCGCGCGCCACGTGAGCGCAACGGTGGGGGGGCATCTGTTTCCCCCAATCAGAGCAAGGCTCTACTGAATTTTGAAAATTCAAAATTTGAAGCAACGCTTCGGTTTCCGTGCGCAGTGCGCAATTTGCCACATGGCAGAAGCCAATTCGGCAGCGTAACGCCCGAGACGGTGCGTCCCATCAGAGCAAGGCTCTTCAGAAAACGTAATTAAAGACTTAACTGTGCAAATGCATGGCAGCGCGACACGTGTCTGCGCAAGCGCATGGATGCACGACACGTGTCTGCGCAGTTGCGCAGTCGCAACTGCGCAAGCGCACGGATGCGCGACACGTGTCTGCGCAAGCGCACAGATGCGTGACACGTGTCTGCGCAGTTGAGCAATCGCAGCTGCGCAAACGCACCGATGCGCGACACGTGTCTGCGCAAGCGCACAGATGCGTGACACGTGTCTGCGCAGTTGCGCAATCGCAGCTGCGCAAACGCACCGATGCGCGACACGTGTCTGCGCAAGCGCACAGATGCTTGACACGTGTCTGCGTAGTTGCGAGTCGCATCTGCGCAAGCGCACCGATGCGCGACACGTGTCTGCGCAAGCGCACGGATGCGTGACACGTGTCTGCGCAGTTGCGCAGTCGCAGCTGCGCAAACGCACGGACGCGCGACACGTGTCTGCGCAGTTGCGCAACCGCAACTGCGCAAGCACACGGATGCGTGACACGTGTCACACGCTGGTGAGTTGCGCAGCAACTGAATGAAGATTTAGATAAATCTTTTCTGTTCTCCTGTAAAACAGGAACCCTTGGATCAGAGATCCAGTGGTGGGAAAATTCCCAAAATTATTCAGGAAAGATTTTGTTAACAAATCCAACAAATTTGTGGGCACTATAAATAAGACCCCAAGCCTCATTCAAAAAGGAGGATCAATCATCAAGGAGAGAAGGATAAACTTCTGGAAAAAAAAGAGAGCTCTTGAAGATTAATCAAGAACAAAATAGAAGGTAAAATTTCTGAAGAACAGAGATTAAAAAAGGGAATAATAAAAAATAAATAGTGCCTTGCACTTGATATGAACCCCTGGTTCTGAAAAATCAAAGAATAATAAATAGTGCCTTGCACTTGATATGAACCCCTGGTTCTGAAAAGAATAATAAATAGTGCCTTGCACTTGATATGAACCCTTGGTTCTGTAAAATCAGGGAAAACAAGAAGAATTTTGTTTTCCTTTGATCTAAATTTAGATCAAAAGTGCTATGCACTTTTTGTTCTCAAATCAAGAATTTCTGCACAAGTGGGCCTGGCCCAACTCAAGAAAATTATTGAGTTCTGCAATTCATTATTTAAAAGGGCCTAGCCCAATTGCAGAATAATAAAAGGGCAAAGCCCTGTTTGGAAAACTCCTGAGTTTCTGTAACTCATTACTTAAGAGGGCCTAGCCCAATTGCAGAAAATAAAAGGGCAAAGCCCTGTTCAGAAAATTCCTGAGTTTTTGTAACTCATTATTTAAAAGGGCCCGGCCCAAATCAGATTGCAAAATAATGAAAGGGCAGAGCCCTGTTTAGGTTGATTTAATCGGGCAGAGCCTAAAATAAAAATTGGACTTAACCCAATCCTGGCTGTAAGTCCTTAAATTAAATGCCTCTCATAAACCAAGTCACGACCGGTCCGAGGGTACATCTCCGAACTTCTTTGACATTTGTCGTTGTAATTTCTCAACGACGTCAAAGAGGCGACGGGTCCCAACGACCACTCATCTAATGTTGGACCGAGACGTCCCTAAACTAATGTTGGACCGAAACGTCCCTAAACTAATATCGGACCGAGACGTCCCTAAACTAATGTCGGACCGAAACGTCCCTAAACTAATAATGGACCACTACGTCCTTAAACTGGCGACGGACTACCACGTCCCTAAACTGGAATATAGACCACTACGTCCCTAAACTGGTGACGGACCACCACGTCCCTAAACTGGAATATGGACCACTACGTCCTTAAACTGGCGACGGACCGAAACGTCCCTAAACTAATAATGGACCACCAAGTCCCTAAAACTGGCAATGGACCGCCACGTTCCTAAACTGGCACAATAGGGCCCAAAAGCTCTTTTGTTGGATCTAAACGGTCCCGTCTAAGTTGATCTTAACCCCAAATACGGTTAATGTGTCCTTAGATATTCAAATGAACGATAAAACCCCAAATCAATTTTGGTTCAAGGGTACACCTCTGAACTCCTCTGACACCTGTCGTTGTAATCCCTCAACGACGTCAGAGAGGTGACGAGTCTCGACGGCCAGATAATTAAATCAATCACTATGTTGAGTTGATCTTAGTCTAAAACAAGACTAACGTACCCTTAACGAACGTTTAAGTCGATCTTAGTCGCAACGCGACTAATGCATCCTTAAACTAAAAACACCAAACCCAAATCTAACTAAATACGGATTTGGATTAATCCACGTCCTACGGGTGACGACATCACGCAGTCTCCGTATACAATCCACGGGCAATCACAAACAAAACAAACACACACGACACGAAGTGAAATTCTGGAGAAGGAGAAAGTTGTTACCGCGACGCGGTAGCGTAATTAACTGCAGGGGTTTGCGCCTGCAGGGAAGAGCGTCCCCACAATCAAAAACCCCTCACCTTGAGGGGGAATCTGACGAAGTCTGCTACATCGGCCGCATCCGTCTAAACCTCCGATACCAGGTGCCATAAATCAACTTGGCATCTTCGGAGAGGTGGACGGATCAAACCAAATAGCATCTGCCCCGAACCTCAGGCATAGACGTCCTAACGTCTCGGCCGCCGTTCGGAGGGGAACAATACTATTTTTTTAACGAGTTCGCACTCTTTCGGGTTTTCACTAGCTTGCCGGTAGTCCTGCTGTTTTTACTCACAGCATCTTTTTGAGTTTTCATCTATGCCCATTTTGCTTGTGGACGTACTATTTTTTTTAGCGGCCCGTAAGGTAACGCACCATTAGCTGTAGGTCCCAATCTTTTTCGAAGGACTGCATCATGTGGGACCTGGGAAGGTTATGAATCGTTTATGCCCGTGGATTGTATACGGTTTTCTATATAGGGATCCACCGTAGGGCTAAACGTATTAGCTTAAGGGCATGACGGTCCGTTTTCGCCGTATGTTTAGGGCAAGATGCTAGTTTAGGGACGTTCCGGTCCAATATCGCCGTGTTTTGGGGCAAAATGCTAGTTTAGGGATATTTCGGTCTAATATCACCGTGTTTTAGGGCGAAATGCTAGTTTAGGGATGTTCCGGTCCATAATTAGTGTAGGGACTTCTCGGTCCATGATCAGTTTAGGGACTTCTTGGTCCATGATTACAGTTTTTTTAGGCGACAGGGTTTTTTGGTACTACTCTTAGAGTTCTGACTCAGGAAGATAGCGAGCGGACACAAGCATCATCATCTATCATTGACCTAAATCATGACTCGTCAAGCATAGTACTTTTTGAGGAATCAGCCGTTTATTAGAAAGGTCTTTCACCATGCATATCCATGAGCAAGTAGGCTCCACCCTGGTAGACTTTGTCTATGATGTACGGGCCTTCATAGTTCGATTCGAACTTCCCCCGTTTTGCACGATTGGGGATCATTGGTCTTTTGACAACCAGCACAAGTTCGCCTTGGCGGAATGTTCTCGGCCTGGTAAAATTTTCATATGACCGTGTCATCCTTACCTTATAAACCTCCAGATTTTGTTGTGCTATAAGACGGGTTTCGTAAAGGGCGTCGAGCTTCTCAAGCCTAAGATGAGCATTTTCTTCATCCGTGAGCCCCTATTGAATCGCTACTCGTAGAGAGGAGAGTTCTATTTCCAATGTGAGCACTGCTTCCATGCCAAACACCAATGCGTATGGTGTTGTATTCATGGCCGTCTTGAACGTTGTTCGGTACGTTCAGAGAGCTTCGTGCAACCTTTTATGCCACTCTTTTTTGTTTCTAGACACTGTCTTTTTTATAATTTTGGTCAGGATCTTGTTGAAGGCTTCAGCTAGACTGTTGGCCCGAGAATTATAGACTGAAGAGTATCTCTAATTTATTTTATGTTGCTGTGCGAAATAGCTAAATTTATGGCTTCTGTAAGCTAGTCCATTATCCAAGATAATACGTCGCGGAAAGCCGAACCGATAGATGAAATGGGTTTTTAATAAGTGGAGGATATTCTCCGTCTTCACCTCGCTTAGCAGTACTGCTTCTGCCCACTTAGAGAAGTAATCGGTCGTTGCCAATATAAAATGATGTCCATTGGAGGACGCTGGTTCGATGGGGCCAATTATATCGGTTCCCCACATTTCGAACGGCCAGCTGGCCACTGTCGGGTGCAGCGGATTTGGGTGCTGGTGTACGAAGTCCCTGTGAATTTGGCACAAGTGACACTGCTTTGCATATTCGAAATAGTTCTGAATCATCGTGGGCCAATAGTAACCCATTCTTTTTATCTTCAGCTTCATCTCTGGACCCTCCTGATGGGAGCCGCAAAGTCCATCGTGTATTTCTTGGACGACCTTCTTTGCTTCCTTCGGCCCTAGGCACCTTAGCCATAGGAGGTCAAATGATCTCTTATAAAGGGTATCATTGACGAAGGTGAAAGTCTGATCATCACTAAAAAATGCATTTTAATACCGCTCATTCATTATCTATTTTGTTAGATATCGGTACTATTAACCAATGTCTGCTCAGTAATACAGATTACAGGTATTCATGATAAAATACTGGAAATACACTCAAAATCACGAATATAAACGTGTGGAAGCCAACACTGGAAACAAAATAGAAAACCGATCATTGTCCAAAGAGTTCTTTTTGCAAATAGATGTGTGCACACAATTTTGGTCCAACACAATGCAAGCGTGCACATGGACCATGGTGGGGCTGCCTTGGCTACATGACATGATGAAATGGTGCAAGTAGGGAACATGTACATTAAATGCTAAAAGTGTTGATGTGATTTGAAGCATCAAGGTTTCTCTCCAAATCCCTGAGTAAAACCCAGGCCTCTATAGAGAAATCAAGCAGCACCAGAGTGATATTGGAGAGCACAAAAGACCACACAACCAATACGAGACCACTTGCTCGGTTTTGGGCCGGCCACACCCCACTAGAATCCGAGCTCGCCGGCCCCCTGGCCCTAATGGTCCCCATATTTCTTCTGTCCCTCCCTTGAAGTCACATTAACTTATTTTTATTGTTTGTTTAATTTTCTTTTGTGCCTATAAATACCAGACCAAGGGGCAAGGGGAGGGGATAGTTTTTATTTAGTTTTATTTTAGAACTCTTGTAATTTGTAACTTGTTTTCCTTTGAACTCTTGAGCTCTTGCCCTTTTGTCTTGATCTTGCAACTTCTTCATTGAACTTGCAAGCTTAAGGTGTAGGTTCTTGACTTCAAGAATAGTTATATCTTGTATGAAATTCAATAAAGATCTCATTTCATTACATATGTCTTGCCTTCTACATATTTGGAACTTGTGAAATCATTGCTTTACTTTGATCTTGCAATCTCTTTAGTGAGCTTGCAAACTTAAAGTTTGGTATTTTGATTTCACAATTGTACGAGATTAAAGAACAAGTGAAGGAATTTGCACATTTTATCAGTTCTCTCTTTGTCTTTTCTTTTCTTGCTATTTCTTATTATGCTGCCTTACTCTTTTCTTTTTCATTTTGGTGTTGTGAATATGTGCGAGTAATCGATTCACTTGTTAAGGGTAGAATATGGTTAGTTTGTGTTTGAAGATGTGCTTTTGCTAAAATCTTAAAAACCTTAACTTTGCAATTGAACCTCCGAGCAAACCACTCGCAATTCCGCTCCGTTAGGCATCCTATCCTACCACGATAGCGGTGAATCCTAATCGTGACCGAATTGCTAGTGGTTTGCCGAAGGCTAAGGTCAAGAGACATCAACGGAAGGACAAGAGACAAGGAATACGGATTTAGCTCAAAACCGCAAATACCGTATTTCAAGTTCCCTAATCCATGTTGTTGCCTATTGCCGTAGTGTCAATACCAAAGTTGGGTCTATAAAGAACTAGCAAACATCACCCTCACGCAAGCTAACCTAAAACTACCCTTAACAAGTCTTTTTATTGAACATATCCTAGTCACGACACTTAGCATAAACAACAACTCAAAACACGGTATTAACTCTTTAAAAACAAGCCTAAAAACCTACCATCTCCCTGCGGACGACCCGTACTCATCATGGCTCGCTACACGTGACACCATTTTTTATTGCGGTAATTTCTAAATTCTTTCTAAATACGACACGGTGAAAACGTATCAATCAAATGGCGCCGTTGTCGGGGAGACGGTAACACTTTTACACTTGTAGTCTCGGGTTAATTTGTGCATATTTTGTATAAAACTAACTTTCTAACACATTCAAAAAACCATTCTTTTTTTTTTAAAATCCGACACGAAAACTAAAAACAAAAATGTTCTCTAGATTTGTATTCTGCTAACACACTGAGTTTTAAAATGAAAATCAAGGTATAAAAGTGGAATACTATTATTACATAAAGGAAACACACAAAATTTTAGAACCAAAATTGCAAATTTGGCCGGCAACATCTAGCTAAAACCTGATCTCGTCGGTTTTCTAGGGAGTTTTTGACAGTTAGTTTTTTGTGTTGCTTCCAGTGTTCTTTTAGTATCCCATTTTTATTGTTTGATTTTCTTAATTACTTGTGTTCAGAACTTTGGCTATCTATATCGCTTTCTAGCTCAAATATCCACATTTTTCCGGCATTTGCAGATTTGACGGATTGAAGAGTAGCGATTGTGCGGAACAATGGGGCGTTTTCAAGTATAAGGAGAGTGATCACTTAGTGCCAAAGACCCGAGTAGTTGGACCCGTGCAAGCGAACCATTCAACCACTCGGAGACAATATCGACACGAGAGTCTTAAATTCAACACTCTTTGGTACGTATTTTCTAAACTTCTTCTTCTCAAACCCGAAACTCCAATATTCTTGTCTTTGCAGGATTATTAGCAACATCACGGCAAAAAGCCAAAGAAAAACTAACCGTATTTGTTGTAGCGCCACATTTAAAGTAAAAAAAATTGATTGATTGTTTGAAAACAAAACCTTGTTGATTTGCGCACTGCATCATTTAATACAGACTTAAGGGGCTATAACACCAATCCAGATTGGGTGGGGATTTCATCACCCTTCCTAAGACCCCAGAAATCACTAATTGCATTAGTGCCGCCTCAAGCTTAATAAAAAATATCTAGACTCAGCCAAGTAAGGACTTGTCGCGCTCAATAGGACAAAGGAAAATTGTGGGCATTCGGTCATTTATCTAAACATGGCTTTTGTGGTGCCTAGGCTAAACAAGTGAGGAGGTAACTGTAAAAGTCCCATCTCACGGTGATTCGTGAGCGGAACCCTCTTTACCTCACTTGTGCTTACCTGGCCACAACTGGCTGTGAAGAGGCGATTTGAGGGCTATCTCACAATTTGTCACTTTGGAACAGTTAGGAGCAGGTCCAGTGGACTTAGAAAACCCTAGTCTAGGTATTGATTGTGCATTTGTGACTATGCATTTGTGATTGTGTTTGTTGAACTGTCATTTCATTTTTCTATTCTTACGAAACAAACACAAATTCGCCATTTTTACCACCTTCACTCAATTTTTTTTCTTCTCCACTTTCGTTTTCTTACCCTCACATTCTACGCTTTGACTACAGTAAACTCGTTTAGTGTATGTCCGCTTGGACTAGGGACCCTAGTGCCCGTTTAGTCCGCGTTTTGTTAGTCGCTACAGACTACGCGATCGACACCACAGTCGAAACTCCTTCCACGCCTCTTTCACCTTCACCCTTGCCGGCCAACTCCGACGTTGACCGTGATTCTGTCCATACTTCTTCACCTTCACTTTCACCAGACTCTTCTTCCGAGATGTTGGGATTTCCTCCTAACATCCATTTACCTCCCCCGGGAATTATTCAACCTCTATTAGGTGCAAATAACCCGCAACCTCCTCTTGTTGAAGCGCCATAGTGAATTGCGCTCCAAGATCGATTCTATCCTACCCGCGCCGCACTCCCTACCAGTCTTTCACTTCCACCGGCCAATGAGGATAATTTCGAAATTAAGCCCCACTTCATCAACATGTTGCCCAAATTTCACGGGCTTGAATCCGAAGATACCTATATCTTCTTCAATAAATTACAGAACGTTTGTGCGATGATGATGACAACCAAACTGTCTGATGATGCTATATGGCTACGAGTCATTCCTTTCACTTTATGCGACCTTACTGAAAAGTGGTTGTATAGTACCGCATCTCATTCGATTACCAGTTGGGATGAGTTTGTGAAAGCGTTTCTAAAGAAATTCTACCCAAATCATAAGACCGCACGGATTCGAAACAAAATTAACTAATTCTCCCAGCTTCCTACTGAACCTTTTTGGAAGTGCTTTGACCGATACAAAGACCTTCTTGTTCAGTGCCCTCACCACGGTATTGAGATATGGCAACTTTGCCAAACTTTATATGAGGGCCTGAAACCAGCAACTAAGCAGTTGCTGGAAACCATTTGTCAAGGCCACTTCCTATCTAAATCTGACAAGGAAGCTTGGCAATTTTTCGACGATCTTGCGGAGCAATCGCTGCAGTGGGAGAGTACCCGACCGAACACCTCAATTTCTTCTTCTTCAGGTCTCTCTAGGGCAGGAGTTCATCAACTCGACATCTCAATTGCAATGAAGGCCTAGATGGCTGCAATCAAGTGGAAACTGGAAGCGATTGAGAGCAAATTATCATCTTCTTCTCCTGCCCATGCTCTTCCCCTCGTATCATTTGCGCTTGTTGTTCGGATCCATCCCATTTGACCGAAGAGTGTCCTTACAACCCACCTTCTCAAGGACAGGATCGGGTTAATGCTGCATTTCAGTAAAGACCAAGAAACGATCCATACTCTTCCATATACAATCCCGGTTGGAGGAACCACCCCAATTTCGCTTGGAATCAGAACCAGTATCAATTTCAAGGCCACAACAACTTCTAGAGGCTTCCTCCTCCTCAACAACAAGCTCAGTAACAAACTCAACAACAATTTCAGCAGCCCTTTCAATCCCAACCTTTTCAAAATCCGACGAACAACTTTGCACCCTGCAACAATTCTTTTCCTCAAAACAACTTTGTTCTATCAAACAACGATAAGGTTCCTCGATAGAACGGAGTATGGAGGCATTTGTAAAGCAATCGACTCAATCCACCACCAACATCTAGTATTCTGTTCAGTCTCTGGTGCAACACACCGCTGCACACGGGCAAAGCATCAAGACCATCGAAGCCCAGATTGCACAGCTGAACGCGGCTTTAAGCGAGCGAGAGAAAGGGAAGCTTCCATCTCAACCACTCCCAAATCCTAGTTATCCACATAATGTACATGTTGCTCTTGAACAACAGAACCATAATGTGAGTGCCGTGACTACATTAAGATCTGGAAGGATGCTGCACAACAATATTGGCACACGGATAGATGATGACACCCCGGCCATTTCTTCTTCTCCTTCTTCTTCTTCTGAGCCTATTCTCCATTCTTCAAAAGGCTCTTCTTCTTCTTTTGCTGCTCTGAACGGATCCACTTCTCACTCCACTCAAACTTCAGTTTTGAGATCCGTTCCAACTTCACAATCTCCTCCACAAGCATTAGACTCAACCAATTTCAAAAATGTTCCATTTCTAAACTGGTTGAGGTCCAATAAACAAAACCCACAAATGGAGAAGATTCTGGAGTTGTTCAAATAGGTTAGCATCAACATTCCCCTCTTAGATGCAATCCAGCAAGTCTCGTCTTACGCAAAAATCTTAAAGGACTTATGCACTAAGAAGAGAAAATCTCAGGTACCAAAGAAAGTTTTCTTAGCTAGTACCGTGAGTGATGCTCTTACCCAAACTTTACCTCAAAATCGGAAGGACCCTGCCTGTCCTACGATTTCAATAACCATTGGGGATAAGAATATCAACCGCGGTCTTTTGGATCTTGGTGCCAGTGTTAACCTGCTTCTGTATTCTGTATATGAGCAACTAGGTGTAGGAGAGCTGAAACCCACACACTGTACTTTTCAAATGACCGACCGATCTATCACCCATTCTAGAGGTGAGCTAGAGGACGTGTTAATAAAAGTTGGAGACTTCATATTCCCCGTTGACTTTATTGTTTTAGATACACAACCTGTAGGTAACTCCCGGAATCAAATTCCGGTGATACTCGGTCGCCTATTCCTTACAACCTCAAATGCTGTGATCAATTGTCGAAATGGTTCGATGAACCTATCTTTTGGCAACATGACAATTGAACTCAACATTTTTAGGTTAGGGAATCATCCATTCGAACCAAGTGTTCATATACTCGATATTTGTTCCATCCAGGAGATCACCCACGAGGACTGTGAATTTGAAGAATTCTTGTTTGATCACAGTGATCTTGACGCCACTAGTGCGTCCTTCTTTGAACCTGCTACTTCCGCTCCCGACAATGATTACGAGTGCTTCGCGTTTTCAAACGATCTTAGCTTGTCGTTGTCCGAGTTTGAATCTTTTGAATTTTCGGATGCGTTAGTTGAACCATCCGACTCGGTCGCATACACTCACTTTGAGCCCCTGTTGGAATCTTTCGAGTTCGAGACATTTTCTCCAATCCTGCCATCAATCGTTTCACCTCCGATGCTCGAACTCAAGCCTCTGCCGTCTTACCTCAAGTATGCGTACTTAGGTGACAACGAGACCCTCCCAGTCATCATCTCGGCTTCTCTAGCTCTAGAGCAAGAAAAAGCCCTTCTCACGATCTTGCAATCCAATTGGCTAGCTTTTGGATGGACGATAGCGAACATCAAAGGGATTAGTCCCCTGATCGTTGAACATCACATTCACCTGATGGATGATGCAAAACCAGCTAGGGATCCACAGAGGCGATTGAATCCAGTCATGAAGGAGATTGTGAAAAAGGAAATCATCAAATGTCTGGATAGTGGTATCATTTACCCTATTTCAGACATCCAATGGGTCAGTCCTATACACGTTGTCCCTAAGAAGTCGGGCATTACGGTCATCACAAACGAGACGAATGAGTTGATACCTACTCGCACCCAGACTGGGTGGTGAGTATGCATTAATTATCGAAAACTCAACGCCGCAACGCGGAAGGATCACTTTCCGCTACCATTCATTGACCAAATGCTCGAAAGATTAGCTGGACATAAGTATTACTGTTTTCTGGACGGTTACTCAGGATACAACCAGATTCTCATCGCCGAGAAAGACCAGGACAAGACCATTTTCACTTGTCCTTTCGGCACGTTCGCATATCGCCGCATGCCCTTTGGGCTATGCAATGCTCCCGCTACCTTCCAGCGGCGTATGATGGGAATTTTCTCTGATATGGTTGAGAAATTTTTGGAGATATTTATGGATGATTTCTCCATCTTTGGCTATTCTTTCGACGAGTCTCTGCAACATCTTGACGCTGTTCTTACCCGATGTAAGAATAAAAATCTCACTCTAAACTAGGAAAAATGCCACTTCATGGTATGTGAAGGTATCGTCTTAGGACATATCATTTCGCGAAATGGCATCGAGGTTGACAAAGCAAAGATTGACGTCATTTCCAACCTCCCTGCTCCCAAATGCGTCAGAGATATCCGATCTTTCCTTGTCCATGCTGGTTTCTACAGACGGTTTATCAAGAACTTTAGCAAGATTGCTAGACCCTTGACTCTTCTTCTGGCCAAGGATACCGCGTTCAACTTTGACTCGCGCTGTTTGACTGCTTTTGAATCACTAAGAAGCTCACTCACCACTGCTCCTGTTCTTTCTTCACCTGACTGGACGCATCCTTTTAAGATTATGTGCAATGCATCCGACTTTGCTATCGGTGCGGTCCTAGAACAGCACATCAATAAGATGCCGCACGTAATCTACTATGCGAGCCGGACCCTGAATGACACCCGAATGAATTACACAACAACCGAGAAAGAGTTCTTGGCTGTTGTGTTTGTTTTAGAGAAATTCAGGCCCTATCTCATTGGCTCCCCAGTTGTTGTCTACACCGATCATTCAGCTATGCGACATCTTTTTGCGAAAAAGGATGCAAAATCTCGGTTAATACGTTGGATCCTCTTACTTCAAGAATTTAACCTTGTCATTAAGGACAAAAGAGGATGTGAAAATGTAGTAGCCGATCATATTTCACGACTTCCTTCTTCGCCGACGCTTCCTCTTCCAATCGACGACACTTTCCCTGATGGACAACTCTTGACGATATCTTGCGAACCCTGGTTCACAGATATTGTGAACTACCTGGCGACTGAACTCATACCTGACGATTGGTCAAGTCAGGACAGACTTAGATTTTTATCCTAAGTAAAACACTTTTACTGGGACGAGCCTACTTGTTCAAGTACTGTCCAGACCAAATCATCCGACGGTGTGTTCCTGAAAATGAATTCAAGAGTGTGTTGTCTTTTTGCCACGATCAAGCATGTGGCGGGCACTTTGGCCCAAGAAAGACAGCTGAGAAAGTCTTGCAATGCGGCTTTTACTGGACAAAGCTTTTCAAAGATACATATGAATACTGCAAGACTTGCTCCCGGTGCCAACATTTGGGCCGGATTTCCAGGCGAAATGAGATGCCGCAACAACCAATCTTGGTTGTTGTGATGTTCGATGGTTGGGGAATAGATTTCATGGGACCGTTTTCCAACTCTTTTGGGAACCTGTATATTCTCTTAGCTGTTGATTATATCTCAAAATGGGTTGAGGCTGTGCCAAGACAAACTAACGACAACAAGGTTGTCGTTAAATTCCTAAAAGAAAATATCTTTTCTCGGTTTGGGCACCCTCGCGCTATCATTAGCGACAATGGGACGTATTTCTGCAATAGGTCTTTCGAGGCCTTGATGTGGAAATACTCAATCAATCATAAGCTATCCGCGCCCTACCACCCCAAACATGTGGGCAAGCCAAAGTTTCAAATCGGCAGATCAAGCAGATTCTGGAGAAGACGGTTTCCAAAAACCGTAAATATTGGTCTTTGAATTTAACCGATGCCATATGAGCATTTCGAACTGCATATAAGACTGATCTTGGCATGTCTCCTTATCGTCTTGTTTACGAAAAGGCTTGCTACCTCCCTGTGGAAATCGAACATCGTGCTATTTGGGCGATCAAAGAGCTGAATCTCAATCTTGAAGATGCGAGCAACTATCGGAAGCTGCAACTGAATGAACTGAACGAGCTTCGGGATGAGGCTTACGACAACGCGGTTGTTATAAAGAACCGAACGAAGGTATTTCATGATAAACACCTTACGCACAAAACCTTCACGCCTGGACAACAGGTACTTCTTTATGACACCCGACTCCATTTCCATCCCGGTAAACTTCGATCTCGCTGGAAGGGACCTTTTCTTGTGCGGTGTGTGTACGCGCTGTGGATTTGGAGAATCCGAAGGATGGTTCATTTTTCAAAGTAAACGGACACACACTGAAACCGTACCTTAGCGCAGAACCATCAGAGGAGCTCCTGATCTTGCAGGAGCCGGTTTACCCTGCATAATCTTCCTATGTTTACCACGGACTTCGGTTATCCAGCCAAAAACAGTGGAGACACTGTTTCAAATAAGTTTGGGGCTATATATATATATACTATTTTTAGTATATATATGTGGATATTCTTGTCCGGTGCATATCCATTTTTAGTTTTGACAACCAATCTTGTCTGGTGATACTCAGTCTTTGTTCATACAATAAAAAAAATATAATAAAAATAAATAAATAATAATAAATAAAAAGGAGAACCGCCGCTTTTGACCCTCCATCTATTTTGCCCTCTTAATGTACATTGATAGTGAGGGCACTGTCCAGTTTAAGTTTGGGGGTACGCTCGATAAGCTTTCTCCCTTCGCATTCATTTGTATATTCTGCATTTGTATATATATTTAAAAACCCATAAAAAATCGAATTTTTTTTGCATAAATATAAAAACTTTTTCGTCAAGTTAGCTAGTGGGAGAACTTAGATTCGATATTTCGACGGTTTTTGTTTAATAAGAAAGTAACAACTAGATCATATTGTTAGATTTTGAAAGCCTGAAAGATAACCCTCCTTTTAATTTAATTGTAGCTATTATACGTCTTTACATCGCACTACACGTGTCGTGAGATTTGAAAATTAGATGACAAGTCTATTATGTCTGAAAACTTTTAAATTGATAAACTAATTTTTGAGGATCAAATAGGTTTGTTATGAAATAAGTAATAGTAAGAATAATTTTGAAAGTGAAGTGGATATGAAAGGATATTATAGATACCTTAATAGTAACTAATTCTGAAGAATAACCCATCTGAAACTTGATTAAAGTGATTACACACCTGATCCACTAAACACGTCTTTTATCCTAAAAAAATAATTGAACGACTATTTATATCTCCTTTCGTATTAAATCGTTATGATTTTCACGCTAAAATTTATCTTTTGTTTTAGGGCCTAGGTAATTTGAGCAATTAAGTCCCCCGGGGTGTCTCTATACCTAACGCCTTAAAACCAACTGGTTTGGGAGCATTGGCCCAAAGCTTGCTAAGAAACCTAAAAAGTCCAAATTAAAACAAAGTCAAGCAAGTGTTCTCTCTAAGTTAAAATTCCTAACGGTTCTTTGTGTAAGAATAATCTTGACAAAAGACAAGTTTTTTATAAAAATATTTTTAACGGAGATATGAAGGTTCTATCATATGATGAAGACTATTGCACGTTTACGAAGGTGTGTATGAAACGAAAACAAGTAAAAGGTGGAGTGAAAAATAAGACCTAGTTTCCTATTAAGGAAGATAGAAATTCTGAATTTGAAACCTAACTGGAAAACGAAACTTGAGAAGTACTTATCTCTTTATAAAACTTGTGTGATCCTTTTTAAGTTTTTTATCTGGGCTTTATTTTGTGACATGACAAACTTTAATCGATCCTTTTGAAACTTAACACTATTTGCACCGTACGTAAAGACATATAGAATCTTAAGTTAAATAAGAAGCGAGGTGTGAAAAATAAAGGTTCGATATTTCTAAACTTAGGATAATAGAATTGCTAGCTTTAAAACAAAACCTTAGGGTTAGAATCATAGTTATTTCGCAAAACCAGCTTAACGGGATTTTGTGGGTGAAATCCGCTGAAAACCCTCAGGAGACAACACTCCTCCTACTAGGGACACCTAGAGGTTTAACGGCTTGTTGCACAAGCTCAGTGCAATCGCGTTCCCTGCAAAAGTGAGGTTAGAATTTTTTGATTTGCTCGGGACGAGCAAATGATAAGTTTGGGGGTATTTGATCATCACTAAAAATTGCATTTTAATACCGTTCATTCATTATCTATTTTGTTATATATCGGTACTATTAACCAATGTCTGCTTAGTAATACAGATTACATGTGTTCGTGATAAAATACTGGAAACACACTCAAAATCACGAATATAAACGTGTAGAAGCTGACACTGCAAACAGAACAGAAAACCGATCATTGTCCAAAGAGTTCTTTTTGCAAATAGATCTGTGCACACAATTTTGGTCCAACACAATGCAAGTGTGCACATGGACCATGGTGGGGCTGCCTTAGCTTCATGACATGATGAAATGGTGCAAGTAGAGAATATGTGCATTAAATGCTAAAAGTGTTGATGTGATTTGAAGCATCAAGGTTTCCCTCCAAATCCCTGAGTACAACCCAGGCCTCTATAGAGAAATCAAGCAGCACCATAGTGATATTGGAGAGCACAAAAGACCACACAACCAATACGAGACCACTTGCTCGGTTTTGGGCCGGCTACACCCCACTAGAATCCGAGCTCGCCGGCCCCCTAGCCCTAATGGTCTCCATATTTCTTCTATCCCTCCCTTGAAGTCATATCAACTTATTTTTATTGTTTGTTTAATTTTCTTTTGTGCCTATAAACACCAGACCAAGGGGTAAAGGGAGGGGATAGTTTTTCTTTAGTTTTATTTTAGAACTCTTGTAATTTGTAACTTGTTTTCCTTTGAACTCTTAAGCTCTTGCCTCTTTGTCTTGACCTTGCAACTTCTTTATTGAACTTGCAAGCTTAAAGTTTAGGTTCTTGACTTCAAGAATAGTTGTATCTTATTTGAAATTGACATATGTCTTGCCTTCTACATATTTGGAACTTGTGAAATCATTGCTTTACTTTGATCTTGCAATCTCTTTGGTGAGCTTGCAACCTTAAAATTTGGTATTTTGATTTCACAATTGTACGTGATTAAAAAACGAGTGAAGGAATTTGAACGTTTTATCGGTTCTCTCTTTTTCTTTTCTTTTCTTGCTATTTCTTATTATGTTGCCTTAATCTTTTCTTTTTCATTTTGGTGTTGTGAATATGTGCGAGTAATCGATTCACTTGTTAAGGGTAGAATATGGTTAGTTTGTGTTTGAAGATGTGTTTTTGCTAAAAACCCTAACCTTGCAATTGAAACTCCGAGCAAACCACTCGCAATTCCGCTCCGTTAGGCATCCTATCCTACCACGATAGAGGTGAATCCTAATCATGACCGGATTGCTATTGGTTTGCCGAAGGCTAAGGTCAAGAGACATCAACGGAAGGACAAAAGACAAGGAATACGGATTTAGCTTAAAACCATAAATACCGTATTTCAAGTTCCCTAATCCACGTTGTTGCCTATTGCCTTAGTGTCAATACCAAAGTTGGGTCTATAAAGAACCAGCAAACATCACCCTCACGCAAGCTAACCTAAAATTACCCTTAACAAGTTTTTTTATTGAACATATCCTAGTCACGACACTTAGTATAAACAACAGCTCAAAGCACAGCATTAACTCGTTAAAAACAAGCCTAAAAACCTACCATCTCCCTGCGGACGACCTATACTCATCACGGCTCGCTACACGCGACACCGTTTTTTATTGCGGTAATTTCAAAATTCTTTCTAAATACGACACGGTGAAAACATATCAATCAAAGAGCTGATGTCCAGATGACGCATTTTTGGGTGTTCGTTGGGACTTGAAGTAGTCTATGAAGACTTCTCTCCTGTCCTTGACCTTTTCTTCGTCCTCTATTTGAAGGGCTACTCTATTTGAAGTGCTACATGTTCGGTCGTTTCTTTTCCTTCGGATGGCTCTATCAAGTCTTCCGTAGATATTTTTGTTGGTGCGAAGACCCTGCGACTTTGTACAATGATCCTTACATCATCGAGGTCTTCATCGGCCAATTCCATAGCCAATTTGGCCAACGCATCCGCTTTGCTGTTTTCCGCTCGCAGTATACTTTCGAAGGTATAGGAAGAGATTTGTGTCAGTAGTTGCTGCACATTTTCACCATACCTTATCAGCTCTGCCTTGCATATTTGATAATCATCATTTACTTGGCTGACGATCAGTTGGGAGTCTCTGTATATGAGGAGGTCTTTGATTCCCATATCGATAGCGATCTCAAGACCGAATATTAAAGCTTCGTATCCAGCTTCATCGTTAGTCCTTGGCTCCGTTAAAGAGAGGGCGTAACGCAATATCCTTCCTTGCGGGGTCACGAAGATAAGGCCCACCCCAGCTTTGATTATGAGGGTGTTTTGCTTTTGCCGCTTCATGGAGGATGCTCTATCGAAGTAAAGCTCCCACCTAGACTTATCTTCTTCTTTTTCTTCTTCGATTGAGTTTAATGCTTGCTCATCCGGCAGCTCGCAATTTAAGGAGGAGTCGGCTGGTATCGAATGCTCCGCTAGAAAGTCTTCTATGGCATGTCCTTTCACTTCTTTGAGAGGTCGATATGTTACCGTGAACTCCATCAGGAAGAGGTCCCATTTAGCAAGCCTTCCTGTCGGTATGGATTTTGACATTAGATATTTGAGAGGATCCACTTTCGATATGAGGTGGACCTCATGTGCCAAGGCGTAATGTCCGAGCTTCATTATTGCGAAGATCGGCGCCAGGCAATGCTTTTTGATGGGGGAATAGTTGCTTTCTGCCCCCAGGAGAACTTGGCTTAAGTAGTATAGAGCTCTCTTCTTTCCTTGATCGTTCTCTTGTTCCTACAATGCACCTAGAGAACACTCAAGGGCCGTTGTATATAGGATAAGGGGTTTTCACTTAACCAGAGCGGTCAATACCGGCGGATTTTGCAGGTATTGCTTGATTTCATCTAGTGCGTTTTGGCACTTCTGATCCCATACGAACGGGGTCACCTTTTTCATCAGATGGCTGTAGGGACGGCATTTTCCGGAGAGGTTGGTTATGAACCTCTAAATATACGCGAGGTTTCCTTAGAGAAATCGCAGTTGTTTGAGAATTCTTGGTGTGGGCATTTCTATAATCGCCTTGATTTTTAAGGGATCGATTTCGATACCTCGGTGACGTATGATGAATCCTAAGAATTTTCCTGAAGAAACTCCAAACGCACATTTTAGAGAGTTTATCTTTAGATTATCCTTCCGAAGATATTGGAACACTATTTTTAGATGTTCCCAATATTCCTCATGAGATTTGCTCTTCACCACAAGGTCGTCGATGTTGCATTCGACGAGCTTGTGTATGAGGTCATTGAAGATCATTGTCATGGCCCTCTGATAGGTAGCGCCAGTTTTCTTCAAAGCAAAAGGCATCACTTTATAGGAGAATATGCCTAACAGGTCCAGAAGGCGGTATGCTTATGATCTTCAGGATGTATTTTTATTTGGTTGTATCCTGAAGATCCATCCATGAAGGAGAAGACTTCGTGGGTGGACGTGTTATCGATCATCAGCTCGGTGACGGGCATTAGGAAGTCATCTTTCGGGCACGCTTTGTTGAGGTCTCTAAAGTCCACGCAGATGCGGATTCTCCCATTTTTCTTCATGGCTAGAACGATGTTAGCGATCTAGTCAGAATACTGAACCTCTTGGATGAAGCCGAAGTCGATTAGTTTCTTGACTTCTGCATTGATACTCATCTCAAGTTCGAGCCGCATCCTTCTTGGTGCTTGTTTGATTGGTTTTACGTCCGGTGATATGACCAGTTTATGTACTACTACTTTTGGATCCAGATCCGTCATCTCAGAGTAGTTCCAGGCGAAGCAATCTTTATAGTGCATAAGTACATTTTTCAGTGTGGCTGCTTGTTTTTCAGACAGCAGCTCACTGATGAACGTCGGCCTCGGATCATTTTCCGTCACTAAGTCAATTTTTCTTAGGTTGTTCGCCATGGTGTGTATCCCATCTTCCAGCTCCTTTAGTGCTGGTGGAAATTCTGAGATCATTTCGTCCTTGTCTTTATTGGCGAAGCACCTGAAGAGATCATTCGTCCTCACATGCCCTCTCTCTTTTAAGAGTGTTATCATATGGTAAATATGAGTTCGCTTCCATTCTCACGATTGAGATGGCCTTATCCTAACGGTATAATTCCTCTTTTGCTCATGCTTTTGCAGCGGGCTTATTTTTCAGCTGTCAGATAAAGCAAACCTGCCTTATTGATACTGGTCTTCCACCCAATTTTTGAACGTGAAGCAGTCTTCAAGGGGGTGACCTATTGCTCGGTGATAGGAGTAATAATCCGGATGATGGACCCCGTTTATTTGTTTGGGGTGCCGAGACTCCGGAAGCGTCATCATTTGGTGCTTCATGACGAGGTTGAATATTTTCCTTTTCTTGTCTCGAGGAAAAGAGTATTCCCGACCTATCTTCATTATAAAAGACGGACTCCAGTAGAGATTTTCTCAATCAAACGGCATCTTGGATCTGCTTTGTTGTCTTTGAATGTTGTTTGCGTTCTTTGCCATGTTTTTACCTCCATTTCGGGGTTCTCCCCTTTCGCAAGAACACTTAGCAGGCTGTGAATGAAGAGCATTATAGTCTACTTCCTCCGCAGATTACTGACTGAGACGCTGCGTCCTGGCCTTTTCATAAATAACCACTTCGCGGCTATGGTTGTCCCAGCTCGCTTGGCAAGCTTTTTTAATTAGCTTATCGATTTGTTCTTTGAGCGATGGGATTAACGTTCATAGAGAGGGATCTCGCTCCGATTTGACGTCACGGCTATCAGGAAAAGCATTTTCTTCTCCACTCAAGCTATTTATGATGCGACACCTATAGATTTGCTCCTATTTCTTAGACCGAACGTATCCCAGCCCAGTTGTTTCCATCTTCCTGTTGGGCTTCATTCATTGAGTCCCGGAAATATCCCAAATCTTTTTGTAGAATTGGGCTTGTTGAACAGTTTGTTCGAGAGGTACGCCTTGGCGTCTTAACAGCTCTTTCAATCCCTCCGCGTAATATCTTGGCAAACGGATGGGTTGAAATCTGTCGATAGCAAAATCGGCACCATGCCAAATTTCCATTTCTACTTTGGTCTCCGTAGATTTGTAGAAGAGAATCGCCTTTTCACCTCCTCGACTAAGAGGTACGTGGAAAGTTTGCAGTTCTTGTACGCTGTATGTATCGAGCGCATCAAGTTCCTTGCAGTGTCGAGGCGGAGCCATCATGATTTGTAGACTCTGATCTGCTTCGATAAGAACCTGCATTGACGGGCGGACGGGGAACACTGCATTTGTTGCGTCCTCGGAGTCGTTGCCAAAAACTAGGATCGGGGTAGATAGTCCGTGCTTATTGTTTTCTTTTTGGTGTTGCCTCGAGTAGACTATTTATTTGTCTTCCTCAATATCGCTCTCAAAGATCGGGATAGTGGCGACGGATTTTTGTTTACTCTCCGGCTTGTGACACCTTTTAGTATCCTCGAAATCTGGCGAAAGTGCTTCGCATCTTCATACTTCTGCACTTCATTCATCGAGAACGGATTTAGCTCTCCCATGACTGTGTACTCTGAGCTATCCTTGAAATACTTCATACACTGATGTTGTATAGAAAGGACGATGTTGTACTCGTGTAACCAAGGTCTGCCGAGCAAAGCATTATAACAAGTCTTGGCGTCAGTGACATGAAATTTGATATCAAGCAGCCCGAAGCGTAGCGTCAGTATTACAGACCTAAGCGTCCGTGATGACTGTGAGTCGAAACCAGAGATGATAATATTATCTCGGGCAAGGTGCTGAACGTTCATCCAAATTTCCTTCAGCATTCTTACGTTGAGAAGATTAACGGAGGATCCGTTGCCGACAAGGATTTTTCCTATCTTGATGTCGTGGCAGTACCCAGTGATGTATAATGGGAGATTATGTTCGCATGTACCGAGGAGTAGATCTTCGTCGCTGAATGTAATATCAGCCATGTGGATCTCAGCTAGCTCTTTTTCATTTTCTCTTCCGTGAGGAAAGCTTGGAACTGATCGGGCTCTTGTAACGCATGTTAGTTATATGTATGCCCCAGAGGCCATTATTGTACATGATTGTATATTATAATGGATGCTTGGACATATATAGGGAGGACTTTCTTGCTCGACATGATAATATGCTATCTGGCTACTCTTTATCTTAATATGTAGACTAGTATTGTGATACTGTCTTGCTCTCACATGTTGGTAAAGCCCTTAGGATATACTTGACTACCAGGATTATGATGCAGAACATACCGGTGGGGCCAAGGTAGTCCACAAGTATACCCTTTAATTGTTCCTAGTCATGGGTGTATCGAGACGGGGCATCGATATTCTAGAGTAGACTAGCGTATACGTTTCTTGACCCATTTGATGGGCGATGGATGATCCCATATCTATTGGTGTTTGACATCAAAGATTGTATACGGATGCTCAGTAGAGATTGGGTACACTGAACAGGACTTGCCGAGAACTCCTAAATGGTATTATACCTAGCGTCAGATAGTAGTTCTCTGGTGACACTGGCACAGGTTAGTCTTTAGACCCGAGATCGTCATAGAGTTTTATGTGATTCCTAATGTGCTTTGATTTCTACCTTACCACGTTCAAGAGAGCGTGCAAAACGGTGATTTTTGGGTACAGTCCTGATTCATATGGAGGCAATAAGCGATATGAGGGGATTCGTCTCTCCCGGTATTGGGGGTTGATGTTGCGATGTGCTCGATTGGCCATAACAGGAAGTCCCTGGCCAGGGCTGATGATGAGATTTACTGGTAAGTGTCATCTGTAGTTTCTCGACCCATTATGAGCCTTACATCGGCATGACTTATCAAGTTATTGGGGTCTGACGTTTACCACCCCCAGACTCGATATGCGACATATCGGACGAAAAGACCGGACTGTACGGTAGTGTTACTCAATGGATTCACAGGATTATGAACAAGCTTGCTTGTTGATCTTTTGATCGCTCAATACCCGGGTAGCCGTTATGTCCAGCTAGTACCGCTGACGGCTTGTGGGTGATTGATATGATCATCACCTACTGCCGGCGTATTGACGGGTCTTTAGAGTCCTACACAGAGATTTCCTAGCTCATGCGAAACGAGGTAGGGAACATATGTGATATATGCGGGATCGAGATTGATACTTGTATGTGATACAGTATTCTAATCTTGCGATATAGGTTATATGTGATATAACCGGATTATTGAATCAAGTGTTGATTCAATAATTTATTAAATGATATTAGTCGGTTGTATGTGATATAACCGGGTTATTAAATCAAGTGTTGATTTAATAATTTAATGTATAATTATATATTTGATAAATTAATATGCATTAACTAATATTAGCTCACTTAAGAATTGTTTTCTCCAAATACATTTAAATATATATGTGATATATATTAATGTATTTATATATGTGTCATGCTAGATGATACATTGGACTTGGGTGTATGAGACACATACCATACATAAGATAATTTGGGGATTTAATTATTAAGGGAAAAACAAAATTAGGTGGAAAAAGCCATGGTTTAAGATGCTTTTAGAACCTTGTGGAAATATTGACTTAGTCCACTAATTTTGTTTTACTCTAGATATTTATTAACCTAATGATTGATCTGTATTTTTTATATGTAGTAGTTAACCGCAATCAATAACGGTGTCGTGTGTAGCTAGACCGAGATGAGTACGGGTCGTCCTCAGGAAAACGTTGAATCTTTTAATCTTACTTTAGGCGTGTTGAGAAAGAAAGGAGGATGAATAAAGAATGGTTGTAGGTTCTAGATCTACGTTAAACACGGATGCAAAATATAGATCTAGATTAATTACGGATGTAAGTTTAATATTAAAAAGGGGCTTGTAGGGTTCATTAGGATTTAGTAGTTATGGATGATTAATTAAAGATTACTCTTTTTATCCTTTAATAGATTTAAAAGTAGAACGACAGAGATGCATGTAGATTATGGTTTCTGGAGGGAAAATGGTTCCCACTCTTAACCCCTATCTCGACATGGAACTCCGTTCATGTCTAGCCTTTACCAAAACAATCATTAATCTAATCTCTAATCGCGATCGAGACTAACAATAAATTGGTAGCGTGCTCGATTAGGATGTTAATGATTCTTTTTGGTAAAGTTTATAAACTTTATAGGACGTAAAAAGAGTTTAAGGATCTTCATCATCCATTAATCTACCATAATCCTACGAACCCTAACAAGCGGGGAATTACTCGCGCATGATGGGAGAAGAAGAGATGGAGAGAGAAATCATATTAAAACTACAAAGAGATAGAATAAGAAAAACAACTAGCTTTATTAATCAACAAAATTCATTTACACTTTGTTCCCTTAGAAAATGATTACAAAATGCTAGTTTGCTTCTCGATCTCTTCTAAGGAGGTAGATGGACCGTTGATAATAAGCCTGGATGCGTGAGCCTATCGTGGACTTCGTGATCTCTTCAGCTTGATGATTTTTCCAAGAGTCTCTTGGTCCTTGTTTATAGCCCCAGAGCCAGAACCCTAGTCTCCTAATTTGGAAACCATTAGTTAAGATCCAAGCAGCAAAATCCCAACAACTAATTCATCTAAACCGCAGCGGATCCATGGCCAATAGGTAGGTTTGGCCACGGATCCACGGCCTTATAGGGAGATCACATGATTTGTTTCTCTGGAGCTTTATCTTTATGACACGTGGTGATCTTTTTAATCTCTGGAAACTGAAAATCTACATCACTGCCAGACTTGATTTCTTTAGTTTACTTTCTTAATTAGGCAGGTTTGTTCTAACAACTTTGATTTCCTTGATTTCAGCCCTGAAAATTCTGCACAACAAACTCAATAAATAATATTAGTAGAGTTTGTTTTATTGAGATATTAACTTAACCATTAAGAATTAGTCAAAGGTATTTAATAAGGCAATCATATTTAAATGGGCCAAATGTTACATGGATATTATATGCTTACTTTTTCCTACCAAATGTTAATTATAACATATAAACACATGAAAATAGTATTTTTACAGATAAACCCTCATATGTATCATATATTATAATAAACACCTTTCTTTATATAGAAATAGTAGGAAAAATGTCATATTAAATGTGCAGTTTTATCAACTGAACACCTAACCATTATCTTTAGCCTTAGTTAAGTCTCTACATGAGTTTATATGAGATATTTTCTCACCCATGGTTCGCACTTAATCACTTGATCTTTTCTTCATCTTCTTCCTTTGCTTTCTAGCTCGAGTGAGAAGAAATAGAAAAAGAGAAAAATAATTCTAAAGTGAGCAAAATTCCTACTTCATCAATCTATACCAAGCTAGCGATTTAGTATAGGTTGTTTGCTTCACTAATTCATCAATTAGTGAAGAGGCAGCTTGAGTTAGCAATTCTTCGACGCAGATCATTTTCGACCTCGAAGATCTTTGAGCAAGCTCGTTCTGTTCGCCTAGTGGAGTCTAAAGAGAGTCCGGAAGACCACTACTTGGAGCAAAGGGACTACTACTCGGAGCTTTAGAAGTGTAGGACCGGTCTACAAAGGTTGTATTCCTTGTTCTCTTAGAGTAAATTTGTTTACTTGCTTAGTTAAACCCTAATTCTCTAGTTAGATCCTTGGTTCGGGCTCATTCGACACCCTAAAATTTTAAAATAGCATACTTGATGCTTGCCGAAACTGTGTCGGGGTGCTAAGTAAACCCAACAGTGGTATCAGAGCCTTACTAGAGCATTAGGAGTCGTCTAGGCGAAGTTAAAGTGTCCGATCGACTTTTCGAAAACCAAAAAACCCACTCTCTGGAAAAAATTTCAAAAGTTGGAATTTTTCTAATTAAAAATATTCAGAAAATTGTGCAGTTTTCTATGGATCCACAAGAAAAACGACGGCGCAACTCATCCAAACGACCATGGAAGGGCGGCCAAAGCATGGCTTTGGCGGCGGTTCCACGGCGCCGTTGGTGAGGCAGGGAGCGTGGTTTCTTGTGTAGGACCATAGGTGCTTGGGGCACTGTCTGGGTATTTTTAAATGTGACTCAAGTGTTGAGGTCTCTGGGAATTTTGGGTGTTTGATAAATCGATCGAAATGTTTAACATCGTCTAATATCTGTGATTTGTGATACAATATTTGGAATGCACAATAATTATTTTTGTGAAAACTGATTAGTATTTTGTAAATCTAGCAATTTAGTCTCACTTAATCGGTTGCCGCAAGGTTTTGATTCGGATCAAAACTCCGTCGCAATTTCGTATTATACACGAGCGCTCGCCGGGTAACACTACTAGATAGCCACACCCCCATTGCCCCGACCAAGTGACTGTAGGAGAACCCCGTAGCCAAAAGCATCCGTTTGGGTGCTCGTGGCCGCGGTGTTCCGCTTAAGTGCACTTCGTCGACGGCATCGGGGGTGCGGCCGTTTACTAATGTTTCCGACGAGCATTCGATCAACGGTCGGGAATCTTGTTGAATTGCCCGACTAGATATTGAAAAGTGTTTTCAATTTGAGACTAAAATGTCGGGTTTATAATGTTAGGCATGAAATTCATAATATGTGATATTCCGGGTTTATGATGTCTAAGGAATTTATACGGTTGGGCAGGAAATCCAAAGTATGTGATATTTCGGGTTTATGATATTTAAGGTGGTTGCGGATTCCAATTATTGTAGTTTTCACTTTCTTTTCTGCCACCGTAAGTGTAATATGTGGTGTATCACTAGTTTCGTTGCTATACGTCAACGACAATTGGGATACGCATATTTACTTACGTTGATGGCATGTGATGTTATGTGTTGCTGTGATATGTTATATTGGATCGTCGTGTTTGAATAGCTGAGGGTTTTGCGTGAGATGAGAGTTTTTCATTTTCATTCATGTAAAAACTTGTATGGAATATTCTTTTATTGGGACACTTCCGGGTTGAGGATGATATCACCATTGATGTATATTATTTTTCTTTTCCGCATTAGGATAGACCCAAGGCAGGGAGCACAAGTAACCGGGTTTTAGAGTCCAGTGGGAAACCATCTCAAGGAGTCGAGTCCGGGTCTCCTAACTCTAGAATTGGTAGGGTTGCTTGCCGCTCTCGTAGGAGTCTAGGGATGTGGGTTTGGCTATTCATCACGACCGTGGAATCCGTGTTTTTTACTGTCTTAATTTAAAACACGGACCTCCTAATATATCCAATATTTCATATGTTGACTTCTGCTGCAATGTTCTGTGACGAGATCATATAACTGCCTGAGACAAATGCTTTATATTATATATATGATATATAATAAATGCTGCTTATGTTTTGCACCCGCGTTAGTCCTACCCCCACTCTGCCGTTAGTTATCTAACCTAATGGTGCATGACGGGACCCCGTGCATGACGGGACCCCGTGGCGAATGCAGATGGCATAAGCGTATGTTGTATAAGTATTTTTGTTTTTTTATCTGTGATGCTTAGGAAGCATAAATGATGGGACTTCATTAATGAGATTAATGAAAAGGAAAGAAACCCATGATGTTGTGGAATCAAATTTTCAAAACTGGTAGCTCTAGTTCTTGCTTTGCATAGTGGTATTCCTTGATGAATATCCAGCACCTCATTCAATGAGGAAAGTGCCTAGATCCTTTTACCGGGAGTGACCTTTTTAGCAGTAGCTAGCAGATGCTACACCCACTCGGTTTATTTTTGAAAAACTCGATTTTAAAAAGCGGAGCTTAAACCACTCCTTTTCAAAATCACTCGATTCTACAATGATATCAAGTTCGTTACGCAAAAGGTTTTCTTAAAAACCTATCGTAGCCCTCCGTCATTTCAGATAAGTACTATTTAGTATTCGTGCTGCGTTTGTTGACCTCCATCAATGTGTAGTGTACGGTAGCTAATTAGTGCTTATCTTCCGCATATGATGTGATTGGATTAGGGTAGTCGTGCGCCCTTGTTGACCTCTGTTAAGGGTCATGCGGGTGGGTTTAATTCTATCACGAAATGTACGGGTTGAACTTAACTAGCAGCCTATGGTTTGTTGACCTCCGTCAAGGTCACAGGACACTAGGGGCAAAATATTATTGGGAATTTCAAGTATTGAAATTTGCAATGAGATTGCATACCTCCTATGAGAAGTTGGATCCCGATACCCACTGCGAGTAAGACTTACTCCTGAGAGAGTTTTGCACTTTACAATTAGCCGATCAAGTAGGTGTCTAGAAAGGTGTTAACGGGGTTACGCCCCTGGAAAAATGAGGTTTATTTTAATTAGGTTCGTGCGAAAGTACGGGGAACCTTCCTCAAAGTACCGACACTAGCCTGACCGAAAGATCTGCAGACTTGTAGGGTGTAATTAATCTCGGCTAGTCTTACCTTTTAGGGATTGAAGGAAGATTTGATAAAACCAGTGGGAGCCATCCTGATTAGATAAGATAATAACCAATCTAATCTTGAAAGAGCATAAGCTAAGTGTTTTCTTCTCTCTCTCTCTCTCTCCAGGTAGCGACCATGTCACTCCTTAATCAAGATAATAATATTTATTTATTGACCGAACCCACTTGTTATACAGAGCTGGGGAACGTTGGTCCCGCTCTTCCTTATAATTATTATAAGTCCGAGCAGGAAATAGAGGAATATCCGGATTCCTACGCGACCCGAATGAGGAATGAGCATGTAGATGCATCTTCTTCAGGTGTGTTCGTTACCGAGAACTGTTTCTCAGTCCACTCTACGTCCTGGGTATTAGATACCGGATCAGGATCCCACATATGTACTATGTTACATGGGCTAAAGAAAGATAGAGAACTGGGAAAGGGTAATCATTCTCTAAGAGTAGGGAATTCTGCAAGTGTTGTAGCCAAAGCATTTGGTGAATATCACCTTTTATTACCAATTGGTAATACATTGATTCTGAACGAATGTTATTACATACCGAACCTGATATGTAACATCATATCAGTCTCTTTATTAACTAAAGAAGGATATAATTTTGTATTGCAGGATAATGTTATGAACATTTTCCTAAATCAAAAGTTGATTGGTTCAGGCACGTTATGTAATGGCATATACGTTCTAAATCAAACTAAAGTTCTTAACGTACAAAACACACATAAGGGGAAAAGTTCAGAAATGAAAGAATCCTTCTTGTGGTGTTGTAGACTAGGTCATATCAATGCGACACGGCTATCTAAGTTACATAAAGATGAATATTTAAATCAGTTTGAATTTACATCATATGAAACTTGCCAGTCATATCTCAAAGGTAAAATGACCAAAACTCAGTTTTCTGGACACGGAGAAAGAGCTACTGAACTCTTGGGACTGATACATAGTGATGTATGCAGTCCTATGTCTACACATGCCAGGGTTGGTTCCCCGTACTTCATTATATTCACCGACGATCTCTCAAGATTCGGACATGTGTTCCTGTTGAAATACAAGTCTGAAGCTTTTGAGATATTCAAGGAATATAAGTGTGAAGTGGAGAACCAAATGAGTAAAAGTATTAAAATCCTTCGATCTGAACGGGGAGGAGAATACTTAAGCATGGAGTTCCTGGAGTATTTATAAGAGAATGGGATTCTCTCTCAGCTTACTCTTCCGTATACACCACAGCACAACGGTGTATCGGAACAGAGGAATTGCACCTTATTAGATATGGTGCGCTCCATGATCAGTAATGCTGAGTTGCCTGTTTCCTTTTGGGGTTATGCGCTTGAGAAGCCACATACCTATTGAATAGAGTTCCATCCAAATCAGTGCCTACCACTCTATATGAGATATGGAATGGGAAGAGACTATCTTTTTAACGAGTTAAGGTATGGGGTTGTCCGGCCTATGTTTAAAAGCAAAATCCGAACTAGCTCGAGGCAAGGTCAGTTCTGTGCAAGTTTGTAGGATATCCCAAGCATAGCGAGGGTATATCTTCTACCACACTGAGGAGCAAAAGGTGTTTTGTTTCTCGGCATACCACCTTTCTAGAAAAGGAATTTCTTATGGAAGAAATTAGTGGTCATGTGGTAGAACTGGAAGAAGTTCTAGCTTGACAAACTACAGCTGATAATTTGGTAGAACCAGAGGATTCAATAGTACCTTGACGAAGCTCAACCTCTCCGCCGATCTAGTAGGGTTCCTCATCCGCCTGAGAGATACTACGGTTTTCTCAATGACAGTGGGAGCGAGGATCGCATCATGGAAGATGATGACCCAACTAGTTTCGAGCAGGCCATCATAAGTGGGGACTCTGTGAAATGGCTGGATGCTATGTGATCTGAGATGGAATCCATGTACACCAACAAAGTATGGACTTTGGTTGTTGCAGCTGAAGGGGTAAAACCCATCGGGAGCAAGTCGATCTTGAGAAGATTCTTAGTGTAGATGAAAAAGTTAAGACTTTCAAAGCTAGACTTGTTGCAAAAGGTTTTCGTCAATAACCAGGTATGGATTTTGATGAAACCTTTTCTCCAGTGGCTATGCTTAAGGCCATCCGGATCCTACTTTCCATTGCTGTATACCATGGTTACAAAATCTGGCAGATCAACGTCAAGACCGCTTTTCTAAATGGTGATTTAGAAGAGAGCGTGTACATGACACTGGCAGAGGGCTTCGTAGACAGTGGGAGCAGAAAAAAGGTGTGCAAGTTGCTTAAATCAATATGTGGATTAAAGCAGGCATCACGGAGTTGGAACATCTGTTTTGATGTTGTAGTCAAAGAGTTTGACTTCATCAAAATGGTAGATGAACCTTGTATATATAAGAAGGTTGTAGAGAGTAAGGTTGTTTTCCTCGTATTGTATGTTGGTGACATACTCTTCATAGGCAATGGTGTTCCTATGCTGCACTCAGTCATGCTCTTCTTATCATTAAGTTTCTCCATGAAAGATTTGGGTGATGCCTCTTACATCCTGGGGAGAAACACTGGACAGCTGTGAAGAATATTCTTAAGTACTTGAGAAGGACTAAAGAAATGTTCTTGGTGTATGGTAACGGTGAACTCCAAATGGAGTCCTTTACCAGTTCGAGCTTCCAGAGTGATAAGGTCGACTGTAAGACAGTCTCAGGTTTTGTCTTTACCCTCAGTGGAAGGACGGTATGTTGGAAAAGTTCCAAGCTAGATACTGTGGCAGACTCAACGATAAAGGGTGAATACATCGCTACCAACGATGCTACCAAAGAGGCTTTCTGGGTATAGATGATCATGAGATGAACTTGGTTCCTACCATTGTGGTGACAATGGAGCTGTGGCTTTGGCCTAGAGACCGCGGTCCCATCAGTGATCTAGACATATTCTTAGGCAGTATCACCTGATCATGGAGATGGTTGATCTCCGGGCGATCGAGGTCAGGAGAGTTGAGACGAAGAATAACGCGGCGGATCTACTCACCTAGGCCAAACCCCAGATACAATTTGAGAATTTTTGGGATGTTGGGTATGAGATACTACAACAACTGGCCTTAGTGTAAGTGGGAGATTGTTAGTTATATGTATGCCCTAGAGGCCATTATTGTACATGATTGTATATTATAATGGATGCTTGGACATATATAGGAAGGACTTTCTTGCTCAACATGATAGTATGCTATCTGGTTACTCTTTATCTTAACATGTAGACTGGTATTGTAATACTGTCTTACTCTCACATGTTGGTAAAGCCCTTAGGATATACTTGACTACCAGGATTATGATGCAGATCATACTAGTGGGGCTAGGGTAGTCCACAAGTACATCCTTTAATTGTTCCTAGTCATGGGTGTATCGAGACGGGGCATCGATATTCCAGAGTAGACTAGCGTATACGTTACTTGACCCATTTGATGGGCGATGGATGATCCCATATCCATTGGTGTTTGACATCAAAGATTGTATACGGGTGCTCAGTAGAGACTGGGTACACTGAACAGGACTCGCCGAGAACCCCTAGATGGTATTATACCCAACGTCACATAGCAGTTCTCTAGTGATACTGGTACATGTTAGTTTTTAGACCCGAGATCGTCATAGAGTCTTGTGTGATTCCCACTGTGCTTTGATTTCTACCTTACCACGTTCAAGAGAGCGTGCAAAACGATGGTTTTTGGGTATAGTCCCGAGTCACATGTAGGCAATGAGCGATAGGAGGGAATTCGTCTCTCCCGGTATTGGGGGTTGATGTTGCGCTGTGCTCGATTGGCCATAACAGGAAGTCCCTGGCCAGGGCTGATGATGAGATTTACTGGTAAGTGTCATCAGTAGTTTCTCGACCCATTATGGGCCTCACATCGGTACGACTTATCAAATTATTGGGGTCTGACGTTTACCACCCCCAGACTCGATATGCGACATATCAGACGAAGAGACCGGACTGTACGGTAGTGTTACTCAATGGATTCACAGGAGTATGAACAAGCTTGCTTGTTGATCTTTTGATCACTCAATACCCGGATAGCCGTTACGTCCAGCTAGTACCGCTGACGGCTTGTGGGTGATTGATATGATCATCACCTACTGCCGGCGTATTGACGAGTTTTTAGAGTCCTGCACAGAGGTTTCCTAGCTCATACGAAACGAAGTAGGGAACATATGTGATATGTGCGGGACCGAGATTGATACTTGTATGTGATACAGTATTCTAATCTCGCGATATAGGTTATATGTGATATAACCGGATTATTGAATCAAGTGTTGATTCAATAATTTATGAAATTATATTAGTCGGTTGTATATGATATAGCCGGGTTATTAAATCAAGTGTTGATTTAATAATTTAATGTATAATTATATATTTGATAAATTAATATGCATTAACTAATATTAGCTCACTTAAGAATTGTTTTCTCCAAATACATTTAAATATATATGTGATATATATTAATGTATTTATATATGTGTCATGTTAGATGATACATTGTACTTGGGTGTATGAGACTCATACCATACTTAAGATAATTTGGGGATTTAATTATTAAGAGAAAAACAAAATTAGGTGGAAAAATCTATGGTTTAAGATGCTTTTAGAACCTTGTGGAAACATTGACTTAGTCCACTAATTTTGTTTTACTCTAGATATTTATTAACATAACCATTAGCTTTAGCATTAGTTAAGTCTTTACATGAGTTTATATGAGATATTTTCTCACCCATGGTTCACACTTGATCACTTGATCCTTTCTTCATCTCCTTCCTTTGCTTTCTAGCTCTTGAGTGAGAAGAAAAAGAAAAGGAGAAAAATAATTCTAAAATGAGTAAAATTTCTACTTCATCAATCTATACCAAACTAGCCATTTAGTATAGATTGTTTGCTTCATTAATTCATCAATTAGTGAAGAGGTAGCTTGAGTTAGAGATTCTTCGACGTAGATCATCTTCGGCCTCGAAGATCTTTGAGCAAGCTCGTTCCTTTCGCCTAGTGGAGCCTAAGGAGAGTCCGGGAGACCACTACTTAGAGTAAAGGGACTACTACACAGAGCTTTAGAATTGAAGGACCGGTCTATAAAAGTTGTATTCCTTGTTCACTTAGAGTAAAGTTGTTTACTTGCTTAGTTAAACCTTAATTCTCTAGTTAGATCCTTGGTTCGGGCTAGTTCGGCACCCTAAAATTTTAAAATAGTATACTTGATGCTTGCCGAAACCGTGTCGGGGTGCTAAGCGAACCCAGAAACGCCTTGATCAGGGAATCTCGTGCCTCTTTAGATAGGAGGAGAGCATCCAATATGCTTAGCTGTGAGGGTATTTTCCTCAAATGTCTTAGTACGTTGTAATCCACCTTGTTTTTCTTAGGCAGGTCCTTTGCGGCGAGCTCTTTGACTGCTTCTTTATCGAGAGCGATTTCTTCAGGAATTTTCCCTTTTTCTTTGTCTTTTTTGTTCGAACCATTGTTTGCAGGTTCGAGATCCCTCTCAGGTAGCGTATGGTTACGCAGCTGAAAGTTTTCATAATTTTTCTGCCCCACTTCTTTTTCCGAGGTGAAGTCATTGAAGAAAGGGTTGGGGGCGTTTCATCCTCAGAATCGCTTCCAAATGAGAGAACTTGAGATTTTTTCTTTTCCCAACTAGTATCAACCATATGACAATTTCTAGTCGTTTCTTCATGCGCGTTCATCTCGCCGTTCCTATGTTGACGAGCGCGAGCTTCACGTTTTCCCTTCTTGAAGTGTTTTCGATGGATAACATACCCTTACCACCACTTCTTGAAGGCACCGCATTCCTCGATGGAGTAAGCGACCCTTCGATGATATAGGCGGTAGTTTGGATGTGATTCTTCTCTATCGAAGTATGGGACCCCATGAGTGTACTTCATGAGAGGTGGTAGCTTCATCACCATTCATAGGGCTTTGGCGAACCGCTTCTCAGTTTTGATCCAGCTCTTATTTGTTGCAGGCATGCTTTGGTTTGCTCGGAGCACTTTACGACTCGTCCTCACTGCAGCTTCTTTATTCAGACATTGATGCTTAGCCTTTTCATATATGGTTGTTTCGCGTTCTCGGTCATCTTTGTTCGTTTGAAAGGCTTCGTTTAGCAGCCTCTCAATCGGGTCATCTTCTGGCAGTTTCGGAGAATTTAGTGCCGATTATGCCTCCAGTTCCTCAACGTCATTTTTTGACGCTAAGGGAGCCTCTTCGCCATATTTTGACAAATGGGAGACCATGTGGCAACTTGCTACATACTCTTCCGCTTCTTCTGATGAATCATTTCCCTCATCATTGTCACTGTCTCCGTCCTCGAGAATATACTTAAGGAATTCTTCGAGCGTGACTAAGGAATTCTTCAAGTGTGTTCCCACTGCACTTAGAATCCTACCCTACCATGGCTCAAAGAAGTTATGCAAACAGATAGTAGTTGGGTGCAGTCCCGAAGCATTTGGAGGCAGTAGCGGTTAGATAGGATTCATCTCTCCCGGTATTGGGGGTTGATATCACACTGTGTTCGGAAAGTCATTAGACAAAGTCCCGGGCCAGGGCAAGCAGATTTACTGGTAGGTACTCCAGTAATTTCTCAGGGTGTATTTGGCTCTACTCTGGCATGACTTATTGCGTTGTTAGGGGTCTGACGTTTACCATCCCCTTAGGCCCGATATGCGGGTATCTTAGAAGAACAGACCGGACTGTACGGAAAGATTGTCAAAGATAGGCTCAGTAGGAGTTCGGATGAGTTTGATCATCGGCTTTCTTATCGACAGATACCTGAGTAGCCATAACGTGCAGCTAGTACCGCTGACGGACTTGTGGTTAAACCTACTGCCAGCTTATTGTCGAGTCTTTAGAGTCCCACATAGAGGGTTTCCCTGCTTCGTGTAAAACGATATAGAGGCCGTATGATTTTATGGCAGGGTTCCGATTACATACATGTACTGGCTACACGGATACTGTTCGGACTGATAATACTAGTGGGGTTTGGTTTAAGCCGGGTCCTAGTATTGTATTATTGGATTATTATCACCTCATTGTATTCATAAATTCGGAATACGAATACGGGTATGTATATACGGTGAGGGCATTCTTGTAATTTCATAAGAGATGCTTTTAGAAGGAGACACCTCATTATTTAGTTTATCTATGTTGAGAAATATATTAATGAGGTGGAAATTGGAAACATCCATGGCATGGGGTGAACCATGGCTCTTTGTATTTGTTTATTAGTTTGGACTCACTATTCAAGCATGGTTGATATTTTCTATTGGAAAATATTGCATGCTTGAATGAGTGAAGTGTGTGAGCCATTCTTCACTTGCCATAATCTTTGCTCATTTGTTCATTCTCTTTCTCTCTCCATACTTTCCTCTCCTTCTTCCTCAAGACCCTAACCCTCACATGAGTTGTGAACCCTAGGGTCTCATGAGATAAAATACTCTATTAGATACTTTACATCTTCTAGACTACCTAGCTTAGCGAACTAGGTACCCTAATTATCTCGGTTTAGAGGTTGGAGCTTGAGGTATAGACTCTCGGGTGGATCATCTTCGACACGAGGAGGCCGGCGATCAAGCGCGATCCGGATCTTTGAGGAGCTTAAGGAGAGGAGGAAAAGAAGACCCGAAGGACAAGATTCTAGGAGGTATAAAACTCTTACCGAGTAGTTAAACCTCCAAGTAGATTTAGCTAGTTAAGCTTTCTGTTAAGATCCCGGAGTTTAGTCGTTGTTGCGAAGCTTGAAAAATCGTTTTTTGTAAATTCAGCCTCCCCACGAACCCGCGGGGTGCGCGACATCGACTTACAGTGGTATCAGAGCCTACTTAGACCTTAACTAGTTTGTTTAGACGATGTATAAACTTACGAAACCAAAATAACTCCGAAACGATAAAACTAAAATCCAAGTTTCTGTCGATTTTTAAAGAGCCTCTAATTTTTTTTATACATTTGCAGAGTGCTCCTATAGTTGTATCTTGAACACTATAAAAAAACGAGACAAAACCTCACAAGTTTGGCCGGCCAAATGTAAGTTTTTCCCGGCCTGGCCGGTCCAAAGAGTGAGTTTAGTCTTGGGTTTTGTGTGGTGTTATGATCTCTTGGATTTAGGTTTTTCGGTGTTGTTTGATTTTGCCCAAATTTCATATACTGTTATATTTGTGTTGGGGCAATACAGAGTATTTCGAAGTCGCAGTTTTAACATCGTTTATAACTTTCAGTTTGTATATGTGTTGCTAAACGACCTAATTGCTACGTCGATTAGTGGGGGTTGCAAATATCTATATCTTGATGATGGTTTGTTTATATGAAGTATTGGATCATCGTGGATGAATAGCCGGGGGATGTGAGAAGAGTGTTTTCTTTTCTTTCATTCATGTAAATTTGTAAATTGATGTAATATTATTTTTGCGGGGCACATCCGGATTGACATTGTAGCCACCGTTGTATTATTTCATTTATTTTTTCTTGCACCTAGGATAGACCCAAGGTAGGGTGCACAAACAACCGGGTTCTTGAAGTGCTGAGTGGCTTACTCATTTTATTGAGGGAGATTGCTTCACTTCGGGAATTTGGCGGGTAGTTTGCCGCACCCGTAGGGGTCTAGGGTGGGGTTTGGTTATTCATCACGACCGTCGAATCCGTCTTTCGTTTTAGGCTAAAACGAAACACGGAATTCCTAGTATATCCAATATATTCATATATGATCTGGAATGCCTATTATTGTGTGAGAAGAATGGCTATATATATATTATATATAATAAACGTTGCTTATGTTTTGCACCCGCGCTAGTCCAGCCCCCACTCTGCCATTAGTTAAGTAACCTAACGGTGCATGATGGGGCTCCGTGGCGAATGTGGATGATATAAGCGTACGTTCTATTTTTGTTTCTTTCTGCAATGATAGGGTTAAATGATGGGACCGGGTTAACATTGATTAATGCAAGGAAAAAAACCAAAGTTTAAATAGTTGGAACAATTTCAAAACCACTCGGTTTTCTTGAAAAACAACTTTTAAATGCAGAGCCTAAACCACTCCTTTTAAAAGCTATCATGGTTCCTACGACTATATCAAGTTCATTACGTTCATGGTTTTGCCAAAACCATCTGTAGCCCTCCGTCATTTCATATGGATATTCAGTAGTATTCAAGCTATGTATTTTGACCTTCGCCAAGGCATAGTGATTGGTAGCTGCTGGGTATTCATCTGTAGCATAGATATATGTGTTGATTTGAGACAGTCGTACAGCTATTTTAGCCTTCATCAACAGTTTGTACGGATGGGTTCAAATTAACCTGGATAATGACGGGTAGAACTTGACTTGCGTCTTATGATATGTTGGCCATCATCAAGGTCATAAGCGCCTGGGGAAAAAATCTATATCGGGAGTTTCAAAGGAAAATGAAACTTGCTAGTGTTGCATACCATTTGGAGTGATGATTTTGGTAGGATTCCTTCAAGGTTGTCAGGCGATGATATTTGGATCCCGATCCTACTATGAGTATCTGCTACTTCTCGGGAGATTTTTCACTAAAACAATCAATGCCATAAACCAAGTAGGTGTCTAGAACGGTGTTAGCAGGGCTACTCCTCCAGAGAAAAAAGGTTATGTAATTAAGGAACTTCACGAAAGCGTTGCAAAAACCTCTCTCGAAGTACCAACACTAGCCTGGCCGAAAGGTTAAGTAAGAATTGTAAGAGTGAGATTAATCCTGACTAATTCTTCTTTTATGGTTTGAAGGAGGATTCGAGAAACAGTGGGAGCCATCATGTTTAAATAAACTAATAACTAATATAAACTTGCAAGAGTATCATGCTGAGTGTTTCATCTCTCTCTCTCCTGACAGCAGCGACCAAAATGACCGGGCTTAAGATACTGCTAGATAATAATAAAATGACCGAGTCAAACTATAAAGATTGGCTAAGGAATGTCCAGATGGCCATTACCTATGACAAGCTGGGCTACCTCCTTACCACCAAAACCCCCACCGTCCTAGGTCCAAATTCTGAAAGTATGTCTTAGCACCACTACTAGGTTTCTAGAGGCATCAAGTATGCAATTTTAAAAAATTTAGTTTGCTAAAGCTATACTAACCTAGAATCAAACAAAAGAATTAGGGTTTGTAAATAAGTAAAGACATTCTATATTAAGTGAAAAGGGAATACAACCTTTCTAGACCGATCCTTCACTTCTAAAGCTCCAAGTAGTAGTCCCTTAGCTCCAAGTAGTGGTCCCTCGAATTCTTCTTAGGCTCCACTTGGTGAAAGGAACGAGCTTGCTTCGTCATCTTCGATGCCGAAGATGATCTACCTTAAAGAATCTCTAACTCAAGCTACCTCTTCACTAATTAAGAAATTAGTGAAGCAAACAACCTACACTAATGGGTTAGATGAGAGTAGGTTGATGAAGTAGGAATTTTGCTCACTTTAGAATTCTATTTCTCATTTTTCTTTTTCTCTCAAGAAAAAACAAGAGGAGGAAGATAATCAACTAAGGTGAAGAAATATCTCAAGTGATATATTTAGAGAGTTAACCATGGCTAAAGATAAATGGTTGGGTTTAAAAATATCTAAAGTAAAACAAAATTAGTGGAATGAGTCATGTCTTTTACATGCTTCTACAAGCATCTTAAGCCATGCCAATTTCCACTTCATTTTAATTTTACTTTAAAAATAAATCTCCAATATTATCCTAAGCCATAGTGTGAGTCTTGTTGGATATATGTATGCCCTATAGGCCATTATATGATAGTGGATGTATTTATACATGTATATATATATACATATATGACATTCTTGCTCGACATGATAGTATGCTATCTGGTTCTTCTTTATCTGACATGTTGACTTGAACATGCTTTTATTCATTTACACATATTGATAAAGCCCTAAGGATATTTGCTTGACTACTGTGATTATGATGGAGATCATACTAGTGGGACGTCTGTAGTTTATAAGCATATCCTGAAATGTCCCTAGTCGTAGGTGTATCGAGATGGGGCATCGATATACCAGAGTAGACTAGCGTATATGATACTAGACCCATATGATGGGCGATGGGTATTCCCACATCCATTGATGTTTGACATCGAGATCATATGCGGGTGCTCAGTGGAGACTGGGTACACTGGATGGACTCGCCGAGAACTCCTATATGATATTATATCTATCGTCGGATAGCAGTTCTCAGGTGACACTGGTACAGGTTAGTCTGTAGACCCGAGATCGTCATAGAGTCTTGTGTGTTCTCCCACTGTACTTTGATTACCACCCTACCACGGCTCTACTGAGTCGTGCAAACAGGTGGCTTTTGGGTACAGTCCCGAGACACATGGAGACGATTAGCGAAAGGAGGGGTTTCGTCTCTCCCGGTATTGGGAGTTGATGCTGTGCTGTGCTCGATTGGCTATATCAGTAAGTCCCTGGCCAAGACTGTTGAGATTTACTGATAAGTTTTATCAGTAGTTTCTCGATCTGTTATAGACCATTCATCGGCACGACTTATTGAGTTATTGGGGTCGAAGTTACCATCCCTAGACTCGATATGCAGCATATCCGATGAAGAGACTGGACTGTACAGTAGTGTTACCGGTTGGCTCGACGGGAGTTGTGACAGGTTCGCTTGTTTTTTTCTGATCGCTCAATACCCGGGTGGCCGTTACGTTTAGCTGACCTCTTGCGGCATAGGGGTGCGTGATATGATCATCACCCACTGCCGGCGTATTGACGAGTCTTAGAGTCCCACAATAGAGTTACCTAACCCAGGCGAAATGATGTGGTGTGCATATGTGATATGCACGGGGACCTGATTAAATGCATGTATATGATACCGTATATTAATCGGGCGGTTTGCTATTGGTCTGGTTGTATGAAATATGTCCGGTTTGCTAAATCAAGTGTTGATTTAACATTGACCATTAGCATTTTCACTTTAAACCCTTTTGTCTTTTGGTGTATGCATGCATGTATGCACATGTTTACATTTATGCACATATGGATGTGCATGCACACATACATGCATACTCATTTGTATCATGGTTGTTGATACATTTGATGGTGGCAATATAAGAATCACACCTTTATAAATATGTTGATATTTATTTTTGGAGTTAGTTGAAATGATAATAATTCGTGGTTGATTATTTTATTCTTGCACTACCATTGAGTTAACCATGAGTTATTTTTCATGGCCATTTTTGGTCCAAAAGAAAATATCTAGATATTTATTAACTAGGGTTAAGAATAAGAAGAAGAATATATATATATATATATATATATATATATATATATATATATTTTCCTTTCTCATTTTTATCCTAAGACTTATCATTATCTTAAGCTCTCATTTGCCATCTTCTTCTTCCTCTCTCTTTTGCTCTCTAGGTTTTGATAGTGAGTGAAGGAGTGATCAAGTTAGGGTTTTTAAGTGAGAAATCAAACCACATCATTATTCTATACCACTCTTGCCCACTAGTTTAGAGTGTTAGCTTCAACTCCATCATCTTGATCAAGTGGAGCTTTGAGCTTAGACAAAGAGGACTCCGGGTGGATCGTCGTGGACTTGGAGGATCTCAAGCAAGCTTCTTTCAACTCTCAAGTAGTTAAGGAGTCTAGCGAAGGGAGCTACAAAGGTTGTATTCTCTAAACCTAGTACTTAACTACTTATGGATTGTGTTAAAGCTTATTGTTACCCTAGCTTTTCTAATTTGATCCTTAGGATAGTTTCTTTAGCACCCTATAAATTTTTAATATGGCATGTGTGATACTACCAAACCCTAGTAGTGGTGCTAAGGAAATCCCTTCAAGTCTCATACACCCATGTCCTATGTATCATCTAACATGATACAATAGTGAATAATATATATATATATATAAATATAAATATCACACACACACACACACACACACATATATCTTTATATATATACAAGAGAAGAAATTCTTTTAATGAGCTAATATTAGTTAATATATATTAATATATCAAATATATAAATATATATCAAATTATTAAATCAACACTTGATTCAGTAATCCGGTTATATCATATATAACCGACTAATATCATTTATATGTATATCAATTTATCGAATCAACACTTGATTCCATAACCCGGTTATATCACATATAACCTCATCGATATCATATATTGCGAGATTAGAATACGGTATCACATACTCGTATTTAATCAAGCATCCACACATATCACCATATATGCCCTACTTTGTTTCGTTTGAGCTAGGAAACCTCTGTGTGGGACTCTAAAGACTCGTCCATACGCCAGCAGTAGGTAATGATCACATCAGTCACCTACAAGCCGTCAGCGGTACTAGCTGGACGTAACGGCTACTCAGGTATTGAGCGAATAGAAGATCAACAACCAAACTTGTCCAAACTCCCATGATGCCTATAAGTAACACTTACCGTACAGTCCAGTCTCTTCTTCTGATATGTCACATATCAAGTCTAGGGGTAGAATCGTCAGACCCCAGTAATTTGATAAGTCATGCTGATGTGTGGTCTATAACGGTTCGAGAAACTACTGATAACACTTACCAGTAAATCTCATCAGCCCTGGTTAGGGACTTGATGTTATAGCAAATCGATTATAGCGCAACATCAACTCCCTATACTGGGAGAGACGAAACCCCTCCTATCGCTCATTGCCTCTATGTGACTCGGGGCTATACCTAAAATCCACCTGTTTGCACGACTCCTTTGAGCCGTGGTAGAGAGGAAATAAAAGCACAGTGGGAACCATATAAGACTCTATGACGATCTCGGGTCTACAGACTAACATGTACCAGTGTCACCAGAGAACTATTATATGACGATAGATATAGTACCATCTAGAAGTTCTCGGAGAGTCCTACTCGGTGTACCCATTCTCTAATGAGCATATGTGTACAATCTTTGATATCAAACACCAATGGATATGAGATCAACCATCACCCCCCACAGGGTCAAGAAACGTACACACTAGTTTACTCTGGAATATCGATGCCCTGTCTCGATACTCTCTCGACTGGGAACTATTAAAGGATGTGCTTGTAGACTACCTAAGCCCCACTAGTATGATCTGCATCATAGTCCTGGCAGTTAAGCTAACATCCTAAGGGCTTTATCAACATGTATCAAAGAGACATAATAATATAAGTGTACATATTTAGATAAACTGCAACCAGATAGCATACTATCATGTCGAGCAAGAAAATCATCTCTATATATGTCCAAGCATCCACTATAATATACAATAATGGCCTCCAGGGCATACATATGACTAACAGATTCCACCGTCGCGGATGTTGAAATCCGTAAGACATAGGAAAAAGACAGTGCGAGAGCCAAGTGCCTCGTGTTAGCCTCAATGGATTATGAACACCAGAGGCGGCACGAGAAGATGGACTTAGTTTCCATCTTCCTCTATACCAAGGATTTATATGGAGCGCAATCTCGTATCGCGAGATATGGGACCTCAAAGAAATTGTTTCAGGCGAGGTTGGCTGTCGGGTCATCTGTAGGGGACCACGTCCTTGCAATGATTAGCTATATTGAAGAGCTCACGGACCTTAGGACCACGTTAGAGAACGAATTATATACTGACTTGATTCTACAGTCCCTCTAGCGACACCCAGTTCATCTTGAATTTCAACATTCAAAGGAAAAAAGTTTCACTTCCAGAACTCCTCAACATATTAAGGAGCACTGAGGGCACCCTGCAGAAATCTAAGGAGACATCCGCTCTGCTTATTGGGGAATCTTCCTATTCTAGATCCAAGGAGAAAGCCAAGGGAGAGAAGAAAAAGGCATCCACCAAGCCGATAGGCGGTGTCAGTAAGGTAGAGGGAAATGGCAGGGAAAAAGTTTCGGGGCTAACAGTAGGGAAGAAGGAATGTTTCTATTGTCACGGGAAAGGGCATTGGCAGAAGGACTGCAGGGCTTGGAAAGCCAGAAACCAGGATTTGAAGCACGTTGTGGTTTCGGCTTCAGGTGTGTTTATGATTGAAAACTGTCTGTCAATTAACACTACTTCCTAGGTACTAGATACCAGATCAGGATCTCATATCTGTAATTCATTACAGGCTCTGAGAAACCATAGAGTTGTCAAGACAGGTGATATGACTCTCAGGGTTGCTAACGGATTGAGTGTGGATACTGTATCCGCAGGGGAATATCACCTAGGATTGACAAGTGGGCAGATTTTGATTTTGCGTAATTGTTTTTGTGTACATAGTCTGGCTTGTAATACCATCTATGTATCTTTACTTTCTAAAGAAGGTTATGATTTTATATTTGTAACCGATGTCGTCCACATCCACCTTAATCAAAGTTTGATTGGATCAGGTACACTAGATAACAGTATATACGTATTAAATCAATCTCAGGTTTTCAATGTCCAAAACACACTTAAAAGAAAGTCTCCAGAATTAAATCGGGCTTTCTTATGGCATTGTAGACTAGGTTACATCAATGAAACACGGTTGGCGAATTTACATATAGAGCGATATTTGGATCCGTTCGAATATCAGTCTTATGCAACTTGTCAATCATGTCTCAAAGGAAAGATGACAAAGGCTCTGTTCACTGGACACGGGGTAAGAGCCAGCAAGCTCTCAGGACTCATACACAGCAACATGTGTGGTCCAATGTCTACACATGTAAGAAGTGGTTATTCCTACTTTATTACTTTTACAGATGATTTCTTAAGGTATGGACATGTATTCTTGATAAAACATAAATCCGAGACTTTTGAGAAATTCCGGGAATACAAGAATGAAGTGGAAAAACAAACCGGCAAAAGTATCCTGACACTTAGATCTAATCGAGGTGGTGAATACTTAAGTGCCGAGTTTCTGGATTACTTAAAAGAGAATAGAATTCTCTCTCGTCTTACTCCTCCATATACAACGATGTATCGGAAAGGCGGAACCGAACCTTATTGGATATGGTACGTTTCATGATGAGTAACGCTGAGTTACCGCGATCCTTCTGGGGTATGTACTAGAATCAGCTGCATATCTTTTGAACAAGGTTCCTACTAAGTCAGTGCCTACCATACCATATCAGATGTGGAGTAGGAAGAAACCCTATCTTAAGTATCTGAAGATATGAGAATGTCCAGCTTTTGTAAAAAAAGCAGTATGCGAACAAACTCGAGGCACACTTAGTACTGTGTAAGTTTGTGTGATACCCAAAGAACTCCAGGGGGTATCTTTTCTATTACGCGGAGGAACAAAAGGTCTTTGTTTCTCGGCATGCCCACTTTTTGGAGACTCAATTTCTTCAAAAAGAAATAAGTGGGAGCGCAATAGAACTGAAAGAAATTCCAGAACCACAAGCTATTACTGAAAGTATGGTGGAACCAGAAGTTTCGAAAGAACCGGACATCCTCGCGCCACTCCGCAGGACTAGTAGGCAGTCTCATCCGCCTGAGAGATACTACGGTTTTCTCATAGACGGGGATAAAGAGAATTGTATCATCAACGATGATGAGCCAACCAGCTTCTAGCAAGCCATTCAGAGAAGAAACTCGGTAAAATGAATTGATGCAACGCGGACCGAAATGGAGTCCATGTACACCAACAAAGTATGGAATTTGGACATTGCTCCAGAAGGGGTAAAACCCATAGGCTGTAAATGGATCTTCAGAAAGAAGATTGGTGTAGATTGACAGGTTGAAACCTATAAAGCTAGACTTATTGCAAATAGTTTTCGTCAAAGACCTGGTTTGGAACATGATGAAACCTTTTCTCCAGAGGCTATGCTCAAATCCATTCGGCTCCTTCTTACCATTACTGCCTTCCACGATTATGAAATTTGGCAGATGGACGTACAGACCGATTTTCTGAATAGAAATTTGGAAGAGTGTGTTTATATGGATCGGCCGGAGGGTTTCATAGAGAGTGGGAGCAGTGGAAGAGTGTATAAGTTGCTTAAATCTATTTATGGATTAAAGCAGGCATCGCGGAGTTGGAACATCTGTTTTGAAGAGACGGTCAAGGAATTCGACTTTATTAAAAATCCAGACGAACCATATATTTATAGTAAAATTATAGCGAGAACTGTGGTATTCCTCGTCTTGTATGTGGATGACATTCTCCTGATAAGAAACGACATTCCTATGCAATAATCAGTCAAAGGATTCTTGTCACAAAGGTTCTTCATGAAGGACTGTTCATATCAGATTTTTGTATTTTTATACCGCCCAATTTTTATCGTATTGCTTATCGGTAGGTACTCTTGAGCCGTGTTTGCTAGTCAATTGCAGGATACAGGTTCTCGGCTCTAAACGGTGAAATTCATGGAAAAGCACGACAAAATCCAGGTTCCTGCCAACCACAGATAAAACACAGGTCTCCGCTCTCTATCCGTATGTTGCCACACACCAGTTTAAAAGACAAAATGGCAAATCAATGTCATTTTCATGCACAAGGCTCAATGGCAACACAAGATCTAAGAAATCTACGCGGAGCTCGAGGAAATCATGACAAAAAGATCCACATCCAATCACCTTTTGATTTGCTGAATTTCTGGAGAAAATGTGGAAAGATTCTGAGAAACAAAGTGTACCAAACTGAGCCAAACATCAACACTAAGAAGCAAAAAAAAAACCCGAGGAGCCAACTCCCCTAAAGCGCCGCTGTTCCGCGGCATTAGCATGCTTAGGCCGCGGAACCGCGGCCGTATGGTCTCCTCATTTGACGAAACTTCAGGGGCAGTTTGGTATTGTCATGAAGGTTCTGAATGTTGCCTTAGATTTCCAGCTTCCTGCCTATAAATAGTCCAGAACTTGCCAAAGCCAAGGGTGCTTAATCTTGTATTTTAGGTTTTAGAATACTTGTTGTTCTTCTTCTTCTTCTCATCTCTTCTCCATTGAAAAACTTATAGTGAGCTTTTGTGAGTGAAGAATGATGAATAAAGAAGTTCTTGTTGTTATTATACTTGTCTTGCTCTTGTTATGTTAATTGCTTGTAATCTTTAATTGATAATTTAGTTGTTGTTATTTATTGTTGTTTCTTTCTTTTCACTTTTCCTTTATCCTTAAACAACCATGATGCTTACGCTTGATCCTTGCCAAGGTGAGGTCGCAAATAGCTAGTTGTTATCTTCTAATCTCTTTCTTTCTATCTTCCACTTTTGTTTTATTTTTCTTTTCGTTATGATGTGTGAGTAGTTTCCATACTTGTTAGGGTAGGATAAGGGAAGTTTGAGAGAAGGAAATCTCTCTCACTCTTTCCTTGCCCAACATCTTAAATCGACTCCCGTTAATTGAACCACAATCCGCTCCCTACGGCACCCTATCCTACATGATAGCGGTGATTCCGTAGTGAGACCGGCTGTGGTTGAATTAACCGGAGGTTATGGCTAAGAGCCAAGAACGGACGGACAAGCACCAAAAGGAAGAACTTAAGCGTTGGAAAGCCTAGCTTATACTCGCAAGTTCCTTCCTAGTCGTGCTAATCCCCGTTGTTGCCGATTACCGTAACACCGATATTAAGAGTGGCAACGAAAGAAATGAGCGACACCTAACTCAAACTAACCTAATCCTAACCCTAACAAGCTCTCTTTACATATCATTTTAACACTTTGTTAATCACAAAAAAATCTGGAAAATTGGACTTAACTCGTTAAAGCATATAGAAAAAGATTCTCATCTCCCTGCGGACGACCCGTACTCAACCGGCTAGCTACAAGCGAAACCGTTTTGATTGTGGTAATTAACTAAACTTGAACACGCAGAAACCATATCAATCAAATGGCGCCGTTGTCGGGGAGACGGTAGTTTATTTCTTTGTGTAATTTCGGGTTAATTTGTGAATATAAAGCTAACCGAAAAACAAACAAAAAAAATATACATTGTAAAAAAAACCATCTTGTTATTTTTGATTAGTTTTTGTGCAAGTGTGCAGGATAATACGAAGTTCAAGTTCAGTGCCAAATACGTGGGAAGATAGACCCATATTTCGCAGCTACACCGCGACGGATCAAAACGAAGCAAACGGTCTACTGTAAAAATCTGGAGCAGATACAGTGAGCAAATCAAGATTCAGCAAATCAAGACAAGCAGAGGACTCCCAGACCAGCACACAGAAAAAATTGGAAGCCCAATCTCTCTGTTCAGCCGCGGAACCGCGGCCTAAGCACGTGTTTGGCCATGGAACCGCGGCCATTTGGAGCCTTCAGGGTGCCAAAATTTTTGTGAGTCTTTCTCTTCTCTCCCCCACTCCTCTGGACTCCACTAAACTGTGTTTTCTGCAGCATTCTTTGCGCAAATTCTCTTCCCCCTTCCAATAAACTGTTCTTGTGCAGGATCTTTGCGCCGCGCTAAAAAAATAAAAATTGTTTGCAGTTGATTTGTTACCGCTTTGCATTCATTAATACGGACTTAAGGGGCTTGAAACCAATTCAGATTGGGTGGGGATTTCATCACCCTTCCCAGGACCCCAGAAATCACAAAAGCAAATGCATTGACCATTGTTAATTAAAAAATACTAGACTCAGCCCTAAGGACTTCGCGCTCAATAATACAGAGGACTAGTTATAGGCATCGGCCGTTTATCCTATCTGACTTTTGCGGTGTCTAGGAAAGTGTGTCGAAGGCAAGTGGTTACTTAATTAGGACCACTACTTACGTAGTGGGGAGCCTCCCACTTACTTGGCACTTACCTGGTCGCAATTGACGAAGAAGAGGCGTTTGAGGTCCTATTTCTAGCCCTCTGGAACAGTTAGGAGCTGTCTAGCAGACCTAGGTGACCCTAGATCTAGGTGTGATTGTGCATATCTTGTTTGTGATTGCTTAAAGCCATAAATCCGTACATATTTCTGTAAAGCTCTTTCTAAAAAAAAAGAAAAAAAATCAAAAACTTTTATAAAAACTTGCCCTTTGTCGCCAGAATCCATTTTTCACCCACCACCCATCGTATTTCTCCATTGACGTTTTCTTACCCTCACCTTCTCTGCTTTGACTATACTAAACTCGTTTAGTGTATGTCCGCTTGGACTCGGAACACTAGCGCCCGCCTAGTCCGCGTTACGTTAGTCGCTACCGACTACGCGATCGACTCAGACGTCGAAACTCCGTCCACGCCTCTTTCACCTTTACCTTTGCCGGCCAACTCCGACGTTGACCGGAATTCTGTTCATACATCCTCACCTTCACCTTCACCAACCTCTTCTTCCGCGATGTCAGGATTTAATCCAAACATCCCTACAACTCCCCCGGGATTGATTCGACCTCCTATGGATACGAATAACCCACCACCACCGCCTGTTGTAGCGCCGCAGCGAATCGCGCTCCAGGATCGTTTCTATCCCACCCGTTCTGCACTTCCCACTTGTCTTTCCCTTCCACCGGCCAATGGGGATAACTTTGAAATTAAGCCCCACTTCATTAACATGCTTCCGCGATTTCATGGGCTTGAATCTGAAGATGCCTATATCTTCATCAACAAATTTCAAAACGTTTGTGCCATGATGAAAACTACCCAACTGTCGGACGATGCTATATGGCTACGGGTCATTCCGTTCACTTTATGCGATCTTGCTGAAAAATGGCTGTATAGCACCGCTTCCCACTCCATAACCAATTGGGACGAGTTTGTAAAAGCGTTTCTCAAGAAATTTTATCCGAATCATAAAACCGCGAGGATCCGTAACGAAATCAACCAATTCTCTCAGCTTTCTTCTGAACCCTTCTGGAAGTGCTTTGACCGTTATAAAGACCTTCTTGTTCAGTGTCCTCACCATGGTATAGAGAAATGGCAACTTTGCCAAACCTTATACGAGGGCCTGAACCCAGCAACCAAGCAGTTGTTGGAAACCATTTATCAGGGCCACTTCCTATCGAAATCTGACGAGGAAGCGTGGCAATTCTTCGACGACCTTGCGGAACAAACGCTACAATGGGAGAGCACCAGACCGACTTCTTCTTCTTCTACCTCCACTTCTACCGGTCAGTCTAGGGTAGGAATTCACCAACTTGATGTCTCTATTGCGATGAAAGCTGAAATGGCTGCAATAACGAGAAAACTTGAAGCGATAGAGAGCAAATTTTCTTCTCCTGCTCCTGCCCCTGTTCTTCCCCTTCGTACCATTTGCGCTTGTTGTTCCGATCCTTCTCACTTAACCGAAGAGTGTCCTTACAATCCACCATCTCAAGGACAGGATCAAGTTAATGCTGCATTTTAGCAAAGACCGAGGAATGATCCATACTCTTCCACCTATAATCCCGGTTGGAGGAACCATCCCAATTTCGCCTGGAATCAGAATCAGCATTAATTCCAAGGCAACAATTTCCAGAGGCCCCCTCCTCCACAACAACAAGCGCAACAACAAACTCAACATCAGTTTCAGCAGCCCTTCCAACCCCAACCTTTTCAAAATTAGACGAACAACTTTGCACCCAACAATTCTTTTCCCCAAAACAATTTTGTTCCGTCAAACAACGATAAGGTTTCCTCGCTCGAACGAAGTCTGGAGGCGTTCGTTAAACAATCGACACAATCCACCGCCAACATCCAGTCTTCCATTTAGTCCTTAGTGCAACACACTGCTGCTCACGGGCAAAGCATCAAGACCATCGAGGCCCAGATTGCACAGCTGAATGCGGCCTTAAGCGAGCGAGAGAAGGGGAAGCTCCCGTCCCAGCCACTCCTAAATCCCGGTCACCCACATAATGTACATGTTGCTCTTGAACAACAGAACCATAATGTGAGTGCCGTGACCACATTGAGATCGGGAAGGATGCTGCAAAACAACATCGGCATACGGATCAACAATGACACCCCGGCCACTTCTTCTTCTTCTTCGTCTTCTGAGCCTATTCTCCATTCTTCAAAAGGCTCTTCCTCTTCTTCTGCTCTAAATGGACCCAATTCTCACTCCACGAAAACACCAGTTCTGGGATCCGTTCCAACTCCACAATCTCCTCCTCCAGCATTGGACTCAACCAATTTTAAAAACGTTCCATTTCCAAACCGGTTGAAGTCCACCAAACAAAATCCACAAATGGAGAAGATTCTGGAGTTGTTTAAGCAGGTTAACATCAACATTCCCTTTTTAGATGCTGTCCAACAAGTCCCGTCCTACGCGAAAATCTTAAAGGACTTGTGCACGAAAAAGAGGAAGTCTCAGGTACCCAAGAAAGTTTTCTTGGCTAGTGCTGTGAGTGATGCCCTTACCCAATCTTTACCGCAAAAACGGAAGGACCCTGGCTGTCCTACGATTTCTATTACCATTGGGGATAAGAACGTCAACCGCGTACTATTAGATCTTGGTGCCAGTGTTAACCTGCTTCCGTACTCAGTATATGAGCAACTAGGTGTAGGAGAGCTGAAACCCACACACTGCACTCTCCAAATGGCCGACCGATTGATCACCCATCCTAGGGATGAGCTAGAGGATGCGTTAATCAAGGTTGGGGACTTCATATTCCCTGTTGACTTCATTGTATTAGACACACAGCTTGTAGCTAACCCCCGGAATCAAATTCCAATGATACCCGGTCGCCCATTCCTTGCAACCTCAAATGCTGTGATCAATTGTCGTAATGGTTCGATGAACCTATCTTTTGGAAATATGACAATTGAACTCAACATTTTTAGGTTGGGGAATCAGCCCACCGAACCTAATGCTCATATACTGGACATTTGCTCGATCGAGGAGATCACTCCAGAAGAGTGTGAATTCGAGGAGTTTCCGTTCGATCACGATAACCTTAACACCACTAGTTCATTCCTCCTCGAACCTGCTGCCGTTTCTGCGCCCGATAATGACTACGAGTGTTTCACTTTCTCGAACGATCTTAGCCACTCACCACCCGAGTTTGAATCCTTCGAATTTCCGGATGAGTTACCTGAACCATCCAACTCGGTCGCTTACACTCGTTTTAAACCTTTGCTGGAGTCCTTTGAGTTCGAGACCTCTTCACCAATCTTGCCTTCCATCATTTCACCTCCAATGCTCGAACTCAAGCCTTTGCCATCTCACCTTAAGTACGCTTACTTGGGTGAGAACGAGACCCTCCCGGTTATCATCTCGGCTTCTCTAGCTCCCGAGCAAGAGAAAGCCCTTCTTGCGGTCTTGCACAGCAATAGGCAAGCTTTTGGCTGGTCCATGGCGGACATCAAGGGGATTAGTCCCCTGATCGTTGAACATCACATTCATCTGATGGATGATGCCAAACCAGCCAGGGATCCACAAAGACGTCTCAACCCAGTCATGAAAGAGGCTGTGAAGAAGGAGATCGTAAAATGTCTGGATAGTGCTATCATTTACCCTATCTCTGATAGTCAGTGGGTTAGCCCCATTCACGTTGTCCCCAAGAAATCAGGTATAACGATCATCACTAACGAGGCGAACGAGTTAATCCCTACTCGCACCCAAACTGGGTGGCGAGTATGCATCGATTACAGAAAACTCAACGCCGCAATAAGGAAGGATCATTTTCCGCTACCTTTCATTGACCAAATGCTTGAACGATTGGCCGGACACGAGTACTACTGCTTTTTTGATGGCTACTCTGGCTATAATCAGATTCCCATCGCCGAAAAAGACCAGGACAAGACCACATTCACTTATCCTTTCGGCACGTTTGCATATCGTCGCATGCCTTTTGGGTTATGCAATGCGCCCGCTACCTTCCAGTGATGTATGATGGGAATCTTTTCAGACATGGTGGAAAAATTTCTGGAGATCTTCATGGACGATTTCTCCATCTTCGGCGATTCCTTCAACGAGTGTTTGCTGTATCTTGACGCTGTCCTTACCCGATGTAAGGACAAGAACCTCACTTTGAATTGGGAGAAATGCCACTTCATGGTGCGCGAAGGTATTGTCTTAGGACATATCATCTCGCAAAATGGCATAGAGGTTGACAAAGCGAAGATTGGGGTCATTTCCAATCTCCCTCCTCCCAGATGCGTTAGAGACATCCGAGCCTTCCTTGGCCATGCCGGTTTCTATAGACGGTTCATCAAGGACTTTAGCAAGATTGCTAGGCCCTTGACTCTTCTACTGGCCAAGGACACGCCATTCGACTTCAACTCGAGCTGTGTGACTGCGTTCGAGTCATTAAAAAGCTCACTCACTTCTGCTCCCATTCTTTCTTCACCTGACTGGACGCACCCATTTGAGATTATGTGCGATGCATCCGACTTTGCCATTGGTGCTGTCCTTGGACAACACATCAACAAGATGTCGCACGTAATCTATTATGCGAGCCGAACCCTGAACGACGCCCAACTCAATTATACAACAACTGAGAAGGAATTCTTGGCTGTTGTATTTGCTTTAGAAAAGTTCAGGCCCTACCTCATCGGCTCTCCAGTCATTTTCTACACAGACCATTCTGCTCTGCGCCATCTTTTTGCGAAGAAAGATGCAAAATCTCGGCTAATACGTTGGATCCTCTTGCTTCAAGAGTTTGACCTTGTCATTAAAGAAAAACGAGGATGTGAAAACGTAGTTGCCGACCATCTATCACGACTTCCTTCTTCGCCTTCGCTTCAAATTTCGATCAACGATATTTTTCCGGATGAACAACTCTTGACAGTATCTTGCGAACCCTGGTTCGCAGATATTGTGAACTATTTGGCCACAGGATTACTACCGACTGAATGGTCAAGTCAAGACAGACTTCGCTTCTTATCCCAAGTAAAACACTTTTACTAGGACGAACCCTATCTGTTCAAGTACTGTCCCGACCAGATTATTCGTCGGTGTGTCCCTGACGAGGAATTCAAGAGTGTGCTGACGTTTTGCCACGATCAAGCATGTGGCGGGCATTTTGGCCCCAGAAAGACAGCTGAGAAGATCTTGCAATGTGGTTTCTACTGGCCACAACTCTTCAAACACGCTCATGACTATTGCAAGACTTGCTCCCGGTACCAACACTTGGGCCGGATATCCCGGAGGAACGAGATGTCGCTCCAACCAATCTTGGTTGTGGAGATTTTCGACGTTTGGGGGATAGATTTCATGGGGCCGTTTCCCAGCTCTTTCGGGAACTTGTACATCCTTCTCGCTGTTGATTATGTCTCTAAGTGGGTCGAGGCTGTGCCCAGCCAGACTAACGACAATAAGGTTGTCGTTAGGTTTCTTAAAGAAAACATTTTCTCCCGGTTTTGGCACCCCCGAGCGATCATTAGCGACAATGGAACTCATTTCTGCAATAAGACTTTCGAGGCCTTGATGCGAAAATATTCCATTAATCATAAGCTATCTACGCCCTACCACCCCCAGACCTGTGGGCAAGCCGAAGTTTCAAATCGGCAAATCAAGCAGATACTGGAGAAGACGGTTTCCAAGAATCGTACGGATTGGTCGCTGAAACTCACTGATGCCCTTTGGGCATTTCGAACCGCTTATAAGACCGATCTTGGCATGTCTCCCTATCGGCTTGTGTACAGAAATGCTTGCCACCTCCCTGTCGAAATAGAGCATCGCGCATTTTGGGCGATAAAGGAGCTGAATCTGTCTCTCGAAGATGCGGGCAGCCATCGGAAGCTGCAGTTGAACGAATTGAGCGAGCTTAGGGATGAGGCTTACGATAACGCGGTTGTCGTTAAGAACCGAACGAAGGTGTTTCACGATAAACACCTTTTGCGCAAAACTTTCGTACCTGGTCAACAGGTACTGCTTTACGACACCCGGCTACACTTCCATCTAGGAAAGCTCAGATCTCACTGGAAAGGGCCGTATTTTGTGCGGAATGTGTATCCGCAGGGCACTGTGGATTTGGAGAATCCAAAGGATGGTTCATTTTTCAAAGTAAATGGACACCGACTAAAACCGTACCTTAGCGCCGAACCAACAGAGGAGCTCCTGGTCTTACAGGAGCCGGTTTACCCTGCATAATCTTCCTCTGCCTACCACCAAACTTTGGTTATCCGGCCAAGAACAGTGGACACTATTCCAAATAAGTTTGGGGGTATGTATATACCATTTTGTATTTATTTGTGGATATTCTTTTCCATTTTTTCTCTTAAAAAGAAAAAAAAATATTTTTGTGTATATCTAACCGACAATTTTGACCTTTCAATGATCTCTTCATGCGATGACAGTGTTGACACTGTCCAGTTTAAGTTTGGGGGTACGCTTGGTACGCATTTCTAACCTTCGCATTCATATGTATATTTTGCATCTGCATATTAAAATCCATAAAATCCATAAAAATCTGAAAATTTTCTAAAAACATAAAAACTTTTTTGTCAAGTTAGCTAGTGGGAGGACTCTGATTCAACATTTCGACGGTTTTGTTTGATAAAATAAGAATAACTAAATCTTATGTTTAGATGTTGAAAACCTGAAAGATAACTCTCTTTTGAAGTTAACTATAGCTGATATACGTCTTTACATCACACTACACGTGTCGTGAGTTTTGGAAATTAGATGACAAGTCTTTTATGTCTAAAAACTTTTAAATAGATAAATGATTTTCTAAGGATCAAATATGTTTGTTCTTAAATAAGTAATATCAAGAATAGTTTATGAAGTGAAGTGAATATGAAGGAATGTTATTGATGCCTTAATTGGAACTAAGCCTGAAAAATAACCCATCTGGAACTTGATTGGAATGATTACACACCGAACCCACTAAACACGTCTTTTATCCAAAAAATAATTGAACTGCCGGTTATGTCTCCGTTCGTATTGAATCATCATGATTTTCACGCCAAACTGTCTTTTGTTTTTGGACCTACGTAACTTGAGTAATTAAGTCCGCTGGGGTGTTTCTACACCTAATACCCTAAAGCCAACTGGTTTCGGTGCATTGGCCCAAAGCTCGCTAAGAAGCTTAAAAAGTCCAGATTAAAACAAAGTCAAGCAAGTGTTCTCTCCGAGTTAAAATTCCTAATGGTTCTTTGTGTGAGAATAATCTTGATAAAAGACAGGCCTTTATAAAAATATTTAGCGGAGATATGAAGGTTTTATTCTATGATAAAGACTATTGCAGGTTCACAGAGGTGTGTATGAAATGAAAACAAGAAAAAGGTGGAGTGAAAAATAAGACCTAGTTTCCTGTTAAGGAAGATAGAAATTCTGAAGTTGAAACTTTACTGGAAAACGAAACTTGAAAAATGCTTAACTCTTTATAAAACTTACGTGATCCTTTCAAAATTTTTATCTGGGCTTTATTGTGTGACATGATGACTTAAATCGATCCTTCTGGAAACTTAACGACACTATTTGCACTGTACGTAAAGACATATAAAATCTGTAGTTAAATAAGAAGCGAGGTGTGAAAAATAAAGGTTCGATAGTCTAGACTTAGGATAATAGAATTGTTATTTTCTGAAACAAAACTTTAGGGTTTGAATCATAGTTATTTTGCAAAACTAGCTTGACCGGATTTTGTGGGTAGTATCCGCTGAAAACCCTCAGGAGACAACACTCCTCCTACTAGGGACACCTAGAGGTTTAACGGCTTGTTGCACATGCTCAGTGCAATCGCGTTCCCTGCGAAAGTGAGGTTAGGAATTTTTTGTGAATAAATTGGCTTTGCTCGGGACGAGCAAATGATAAGTTTGGGGGTATTTGTTCATATCAGATTTTTGCATTTTTATACCGCCCAATTTTTATCATATTGCTTATCGGTAGGTACTCTTGAGCCGTATTTGCTAATCAATTGCAGGATACAGGTTCTCGGCTCTAAACGGTGAAATTCATGAAAAAGCACGACAAAATCCGGGTTCCTGCCAACCACAGATAAAACACGGGTCTCCGCTCTCTATCCGTATGTTGCCACACACCAGTTTAAGAGACAAAATGGCAAATCAATGTCATTTTCATGCACAAGGCTCAATGGCAACACAAGATCCAAGAAATCTATGCGGAGCTCGAGAAAATCATGACAAAAAGATCCACATCCAATCACCTTTTGATTTGCTGAAGTTCTGGAGAAAATGTGGAGAGATTCTGAGAAACAAAGTGTACCAAACTGAGCCAAACATCAACACTAAGAAGCAAAAAAAATCCGAGGAGCCAACTCCCCTAAAGCGCCGCGGTTCCGCGGCATTAGCATGCTTAGGCCGCGGAACCGCGGCGCTTTAGGGGAGTTGGCTCCTCGGAACCGCGGCCGTACGGTCTCCTCATTTGACGAAAGTTCAGGGGCAGTTTGGTATTTTCATGAAGGTTCTGAATGTTACTCTAGATTTCCAGCTTCCTGCCTATAAATAGTCCAGAACTTGCCAAAGCCAAGGGTGCTTAATCTTGTATTTTAGGTTTTAGAATACTTGTTGTTCTTCTTCCTCTTCTCATCTCTTCTCCATTGAAAAACTTGTAGTGAGCTTTTGTGAGTGAAGAATGATGAATAAAGAAGTTCTTGTTGTTATTATACTTGGCTTGCTCTTGTTATGTTAATTGCTTGTAATCTTTAATTGATAATTTAGTTGTTATTTATTGTTGTTTCTTTCTTGTCTCTTTTCCTTTATCCTTAAACAACCATGATGCTTACGTTGATCCTTGCCAAGGTGAGGTCGCAAATAGCTAGTTGTTATCTTCTAATCTCTTTCTTTCTATCTTTCTCTTTTGTTTTATTTTTCTTTTCGTTATGATGTGTGAGTAGTTTCCATACTTGTTAGGGTAGGATAAGGGAAGTTTGAGAGAAGGAAATCTCTCTCACTCTTTCCTTGCCCAACATCTTAAATCGACTCCCGTTAATTGAACCACAATCCGCTCCCTACGGCACCCTGTCCTACATGATAGCGGTGATTCCGTAGTGAGACCGGTTGTGGTTGAATTAACCGGAGGTTATGGCTAAGAGCCAAGAACGGACGGACAAGCACCAAAAGGAAGAACTTAAGCGTTGGAAAGCCTAGCTTATACTCGCAAGTTCCTTCCTAGTCGTGCTAATCCCCGTTGTTGCCGATTACCGTAACACCGATATTAAGAGTGGCAACGAAAGAAGTGAGCGACTCCTAACTCAAACTAACCTAATCCTAACCCTAACAATCTCTCTTTACATATCATTTTAACACTTTGTTAATCACAAACAAATCTGGAAAATTGGACTTAACTCGTTAAAGCACATAGAAAAAGATTCCCATCTCCATGCGGACGACCCGTACTCAATCGGCTAGCTACAAGCGAAACCGTTTTGATTGCGGTAATTAACTAAACTTGAACACGCAGAATCTCTACCAATCAAGGACCTGGGTGATACCTCCTACATCCTGAGGATCCAGATCTATCATGATAGATCTAAAAAGATGTTGGGACTTTCATAGTCAAGGTACATCAACACCATACTGAAAAGTTTTAGTATAGAAGATTCAAAGCGCGGTAATCTACCAGCTTATCACGGAATCACTATCTCCAAAGAGATGTCTCCCAAGACTGATTTGGAAAGGGATCGCATAACTATTATATCCTACACTTCTGCGGTAGGATCTATAATGTATACGATGTTGTGTACCAAACCAGATGTAGATTACGCACTGAGCGTTGTAAGCAGGTATCAGGCAAACCTAGGGGAGAAGCAATGGACAACGATGAAGAACATTCTCAAGTACCTGAGAAGGACTAAGGAGATATTCTTGGTGTACGGAAGTAAAGACCTCCAGACGAGGTCTTCACCGACTCCAGCTTCCAGAGTGATAAGGATGATTCCAGGTCCATATCTGGTTATGTCTTTACCCTCAATGAAGGGGCGGTCTCTTGGAAGAGCTCCGAGCAGGACACCGTTGCTGACTCAACGATGGAAGAGGAGTATATCGCTGCATGTGACGCCAAAAAAGAAGCAGTCTGGATGAGGAAGTTCGTAACAAAGTTTCAGGTGGTTCCATCCATTGTTGATTCAATACCTCTGTATTGTGACAACAACGGGGCTATAGATTTAGTGAAGGAACCAAGGTCCCATCAGAAGTCCAGACACATCTTGAAGCGGTTCTACCTAATCAGGAAGATCTTTGATCGCCGAGAGATCGAGGTGCGGAGAGTAGAGACAGAGAACAACATTGCAAATCCACTCATAAAGGCCATCCCTCAGACACAGATCGAAAGGCTAATCGAGATGATAGTTCTGTGATATGCCAATATATGACCTTAGTACAAGTAGGAGATTATTAGTGATATATGCCCTAGAGGTCATTATTGTATCATACTGGATTGTATATTACATTTTGGAAGCTTGGGATATTCACAGTTATAATAACAGTCTTGCTCAAAATGGTAGTATACTATTTGGTTTGATTCTACCTCAATATGTGCATGTGTTTCTTTTAGCATATCGCTTATACATATTGGTAGAGCCATTAGGATCTTTGCTTGAATACCAACGTTGTGATGGCAGTCACGCTAGTGGAGGCTGGGTAGTTTATAAGCACATCCTTATACAGGTCCCTAGTCGTAGGATTATCAAGACGGAGCATCGATACTCCAGAATAGACTAGTGTATACGCTTCTCATCCCACCAGGGGAAATGGCCTGTCCCACAGCCATTGGTACGTCGTACCGGAGATAGTATGCATGTGCTCATTGGGTTATGAGTTACACTGGATGAACTCGTTAGGAACTGCTGGTTGGTATTATACCTATCGTCAGGTAGCAGTTCCCGGGTGGCATGAGTATAGGTTAGTCCGTTGACTTGATATCACTATTCATCTCAAGTGTGTTCCCACAACACTTAGATTGCTACCCAACCACGGCTCAAAGGAGTCGTGCAAACAGATAGTAGTTGGGTGTAGTCCCGAAGCACTTGGAGGCAGTAGCGGTTAGATAAGATTCGTCTCTCCTGGTATTAGGGGTTGATATCGCGCTATGTTTGGAAAGCCATTACACAAAGTCCCTGGCCAAGACAAGCGAGATTTACTGGTAAGTACTCCAATAGTTTCTTAGGGTGTATTGGGCTCTACTCCGGCATGACTTATTGCGCTGTTAGGGGTCTGACGTTTACCACCCCCCTAGGCCCGATATGCGAGTATCTTAGACGAACAGATCGAACTGTATGGTGATTTTCACAGATAGGCTCAGTAGGAGTTCGGATGAGTTTGCTCATCGGCCTTTTTATCGACAGATATCTGGGTAGCCGTTACGTGCAACTAGTACCGCTGACGGACTTATGGTTAAACCATCTGCCAGCATACTGTCAAGTCTTTAGAGTCCCACACAGAGGGTTTCCCTGCTTCGGGCAAAACGATGTAGAGGCCGGATGGTTTTACGGCAGGGTTCCAATCACATACGTGTACTGGCTACACGGATGTTATTCGGACGGATAATACTAGTGGGCTTTGGTTTAAGCCGGATCCTAGTATTGTATTATTGGATTATTATTATCTCATTATATTCGTATTTTCCGGAATACAAATATGGGTATGTATATACAATGAGGGCATTCTTGTAATTTCACAAGAGATTCTTCTAGAAGGGGACACCTCATTATTTGGTTTATCTATTTTGAGAAATAGTTTAATGAGGTGGAAATTGGAGACATCCATGGCATGGGGTGAAGCATGGCTCTTTGTATTTGTCTATTTTTTTGGACTCACTATTCAAGCATGGTTGATATTTTCTATTGGAAAATATTGCATGCTTAAATGAGTGAAGTGTGTGAGCCATTCTTCACTTGCCATAACCTTTGCTCATTTGTTCATTCTTTTTCTCTCTCCATACTTTTCTCTCCTTCTTCTTCAAGACCCTAACCCTCACATGAGTTGTGAACCCTAGGGTCTCATAAGATAAAATACTCCATTAGATACTCTATATCTTCTAGGCTACCTAGTTTAGCGAACTAGGTATCCTAGTTACCTCGGTTTAGAGGTTGGAGCTTAAGGTATAGACTCTCGGGTGGATCATCTTCGACACGAGGAGGTCGACGATCAAACGCGATCCGGATCTTCAAGGAGAGGAGGAGAAGAAGATCCGAAGGACAAGGTTCTAGGAGGTATAAAACTCTTACCGGGTAGTTAAACCTCCAAGTAGATTTAGCTAGTTAAAGTTTCTGTTAAGATCCTGGAGTTTAGTCATTGTTGCGAAGCTTGAAAAATCGTTTTTTGTAAATTTCGCCTCCCCATGAACCCTCGGGGTGCACGACATCGACTTACTATAATTAGGGTTGTTGACGTCACCGAGTTGCGCTGGACGCTGCGGGTTTGGTAATGTGATGAGGTTATTACGTATCGCCAGTTCAAACAGTCTTCTCGTCCTATCGTGGGGAAACGAGTAAGTACGTCCTAGCCTTTCCTCAAAGGACAGGCGTAGGCATGCGTTGTTTAGGTGAGAAGATGGTTTTGGGCCGCTCAGTTGTTGTTGCGTATTGGCAACGAAGGTCGCTTTTCTTTTATTCTTGTTATTTCGAGGGTCCTTATTTGAGGAGGAAGGCCCATGGCCCATCTGATCCATCTAGGCCAGCTTGTCTATCAGCGCCCAGAAAATTATGGGTTTGAAGAATGTCATGAACTGGGACACAGTCGATTGAGGATCGAGGGTTCCGATGAACATGCCCATGGTTGGAGACTCTTCAATGCGTTATTCGCATTTAGATCAAGGTTCCGCCACCGGATCGCGTATTGGACCTATGTTTCTCCCGGCTTTACCCTGGGATTGATTAATGCCGTGATCGAAGTACGTTCACTCGCGCTGGCGAACCGTTGCATGAACAGTAGTTCTATTTCGGTGAAGGTTTTCACGGGGTCATTTAGGAGCTCCGAGTATCACTCAAAAGCTGTCTTTGACAAGCTCCCGACAAATTGACGAAGCAACAATTTGTCGTCGCCTCCAGTATTGCTGCATAGTGCTCTTAATTGTGTGACATGTGGTAAGGATTGCCCGTTCCTTTGTAGACATGGAACTTGGGGATTGTATAACCCGGTGGGTACTTGATTTGATCATACCAGGCGGGATATGGCCGCCCGATTCTGACAAGTTGGCCGGCGTCTTCACTGACCTGGTGAGCTCTTATTTGTTGATCGATGTAATCATGCAGGGCCACCTTGGAGATGGTTTCTTCCTTGGACACTGATAAGACCGAAAGAGGGTTTGATGTTTCCCTCTGTCATCCTCAATAACTATTAGCGGATCTTCGGATGGGGGTTCCGGTTGTATTATCATTCCCACCATATTTTGAAATAGAAGAGTTATCTGCTTGATGTTAGCAGTTTGCTTTGCAGCTTCCTTTTCTTTTTTTTCCAGCACCCTTCGCAAGAACTCTATATCGGTCTCTTACTCTTGGTGCTGTTCAACTTCTTAGTCCGGACCTTCCTTTTGGCCGGTAAATATTTCCATTTTGGTCAGCATTTCTTGGTGCTTTTTCTACTGCTCTTTGTCAACGACCGAGTTTGAGATCGGTGACTCATTGAAACGTGGCTTTCTTCTTTACAGCTAGCCATATAGACCGTATGTATGGTTATGCTTCCAGACTTGGGGCATTTAGGTCCATTGCCTTTGGAATTTGCCGTGGGTGGTAGGATTTTCTCCGGCCTCGTTCTTTTATGAGAGGTTGGAGCTGAAGGAGCCATTGTGATAGGCATCTGTTTAGGAAAGGTCCCCCGTTGTATGGCTGGGAAACGACCTTTTTCTTGTTGGCCATTAGATCTTTTAGATTGACGAGAGTAATTTTTCTTAAGCACGGAGACTTGGAATTTTCGCCAGACCCTATGCATTTGCGAAGAGAGACGTTGAGGAGGCTGCTTTAGCTGTCGCTGCTCAGGGGCCTCTACTGGCAGAGGTAATTTCTTTAGAAACGCAGTCGGGGAGTTCTTACGTACCCTTCTAAGCGGGTCAAAGCTGTTCCCAGTTGGAACAGTAGTGTTGATATCCACCACAGGAGCTGCTAGGGTGTGCCCAGAGGGAGAGTTGCCCCTAGCATTTGTCATGCCCCGCTTCCAAGTAGATGGAAACGGTGACACGGCAAGCCCGCGGTATATTTATCCAAAGAAGGTCATTCCCTAAATAAATATACTAAGCGAATTGAAACAATAATACCAAATGCAAGAATAAATGGAGAGTGTAAAAGTTTTCAACAAATATTTTTATTTTCATTCAACTTCCAATATTTACAAGTATACGAGTTTCAACTGGAAAGTAAATACAATAAAGGAAAATGTCTAAACATGTGGCATACATAAGCTGAATAAAAAGTGAAGCTAGGCTAATCCTATGGAGCAATCCGGTTGTAGTCTTTCTCTGTGGCCTCCACATCCTCCTTCTCGACCGTATTTAATGAATATTCCAAGAAAACAAGGTGTGTGGAATGTCCGTCAGCGAACTACCGCTCGGTAAGTCCCAAAGATAAAGTAAGAGTAAATGAATTGCAAGTGTAGAATATATACATAGGAAGAGTAAAAGTATATAATCATGGATATCTATATGGTCACTATGTTAACGTTAAGTTCCAAGCGTGAATGTCGATGCAGCCGTAGAAGTATTCATGAGCTCAAGAGTGAGGCCCCAGTAGCAAGTAAACACGGGCACATTTCATGTGTTAGTATCGGGGTTCTAGTCTGTGGATGAGTCAACCCGATTGATATTCGAGTAAAATAAAAAAGAGATTAATACGGGACTCCTGAAGCTCCGTTAGATTCACACAAGAAACTATCCCAAACACTCCGCATATAAATAGTTTATAACTGTATAGTATACTTAATTAACTTGATTGATTGGTTATAACATGTCTTGATCGAAACCATAGATTGCAAAAGGTGTAGAATGAAGTCGAGTGAGTCGAGTAAAATGCGAGTCATGTCAATTGCAATCTTGATTCGAGTCAAGTTAGTTCGAGGAGACTGGATTCGAAATAATGTTTAGATTCGAGTTCGGGTTAGAGTTTGGGTTTGTGTTCGAGTTCAAGTTCAAGTTTAGGTTCGAATTTGGATTTGAGTTCAGGTCTTTTTCATATGAATTGATTTGAACTGTTAAAAATCTTATATTCAGGAGAAATCGGCAACTGCTCCATATGGACGACAGGATTTGTGTCTTTTTCCAAGACAATTGTCATTGATAACTCCGTTAAGTTGTCTGACTTGAATAGGCAAGCACTCACTTTCTCTGGCTCCCTGGAGCTCAAGAGAAATGACACCGCTTAAACCTATATTAATTTAGAGTCCTTAAAATATTATTTGCATATCTCAAGGGGGTTTTATGAAAAATACTTTAATATAGTTTAAAACTAAACCCCGACGGTGATTTATAATATTTAGGGTTTTCATGAACATGTATTTTAATTGTTGTGGTGTTTTAGTGATAAAACCTAGCATTTTGAAAGTTTATGGTATTTTTATAGAAACCCCTATTTTTGGAAACTTGTTGGTGTTTTATTAAAAAATTCTAGTCTTTCATTTTAAAAATATAGTTTCATAATTTGTTTTTATTGAAAATACGGATTCGTAGTTTTGTATAGTTTTCTAAAGTTTAGTTTTGTTTAGAGAAGTCGTATTTCTTAAAACCTGTATTTTATTTTCTATCGAGATCGAATACTTCATGAGGAGTTATGCATCTCGCTCTACTATTATCAGGATGTGCGATAATCCGCACCATCCATTAGCGGGTCCCCTAACGAGGGTTGTAGAGGAACAATTGCCAAGAATTTAAAATATCGATTAAAAGAAACTTGTTTTGAAAAAATGTGGTATTTTAATTTAGAACCTATTCTTTAAATAAACCCTATATTTAGAACCGCATGCTATGAAACCATAGTGTGCGTATAGGGTAGGTCGTTATCCCATGAATGATCTAAAATTATATACTCTAGTTATTGAAATTACGGTTATATTAAAGTTCATGGTATTTTAATGAAAAGTTTTATTATATAATTGTTTCACATGAAATTTTTTGTTAAACTATAAGATAAATGATATACATAAGATTAAAAGTGGTGTTAGGATGTTAGTTTGACCTGATTTGCTTAGAAAGTGGAGTACAAATGTTAAAAAAACAATATATCGGAATTAACTCCACTTTGTCGATGTGTTTTTAGAAGGCAATTTGAGATGAAAGAAATGAAGAGAGAAGGGAAACTTACTAGCTTAGATCGTTAACAAGAATGAAGGTAAGTCTTCGGGTGTCGTGGTGTCGTCGGAAAGGCTTCAGTCGTCAGAATTTGATCGCTACTCTCCTTGGGTGCTTAACTCCACTTGGTACTTAGACAGTTTGAGAGAATTTTTGATAGAAATTTCAGAATAGAGAAGAGCTAGGTCATGGGGTGGTATTTATAGGGTAATAATGAAAGAGGGTGTGAAATAAAATGAATTAAAATAGATTTAATGGTGTTAATTAGGGATTTTAAGAGTCTCTGTTTGATTGCAGGAAAATCAAACAGTGCAGGAGAGTTGAGGGGAGCTGAAGGGACGAGTGTGCAAAGCACGGAGGCTTTTGGAGGCATCGGGACCGGCGCCGGCGGCCATAAGAGGGAAATGGGCGGTTGGATTTGGAGCAATCGTCTCGAGATTCATGCCACGTGATTTAATCAGTGTTTACTCCTTATTGCGCCTATTTGATTTTTCTGAAACTTTTCGATTCTCCGTGAATTGCACGTGTAACTCTTAGGCTTCCGAAAAATTAAAAATAAAAATCTTTAAAAATTTGGGGCTGATAGAATTCGAACACACAGGCTACGTCACAACAGTGTAAAGGTTTACTGGTGAGCTACAAGTTGCTTCTTACTTCTATTGAACAAAAATAACTTATAACTCCCACATAGGCTGAAATACCCTTTCCTATACATTTAAACAAATAATTCTGTACAGGGATTTCAGAGTCGTTACATTTTACCCTCCTTATAAAAATTTCGTCCTCGAAATTTACATTTACATAGAAACTAATTTTCAAAAAGGTAAGAGTATCGTGGATGCATATCATCTCCTCTTTCCTAAGTTGATTCTCCTGGCGAATCCTTTCTCCACATCACTCGGACCAAGTTCACCTCCTTGTTCCACAATGTCTTCACTTTTCGGTCCAGGGTCTCAACTGGTTGCTACTCGAAAGTTAGATCAGTCTGCACCGTGAGCTCTGAGTGATCAAGTATATGGCTGGGGTCACTTACATATCTCGTAGCTGGGATATGTGGAACACGTTGTGTACTCCTTCCAAAGAGAGTGGTAGTGCTAAACGGTATGTCACTTCTCCAACTCGTTCAAGTATGACTTATGGTCCTATGTATCTTGGACTTAATTTACCCCTCTTGCCAAAGTGTATCACTCCTCTGTTTGGAGAGATCTTCAAGAATACATGCTCTCCGGGTTGAAACTCCACGTGTCGACGCTTTGCATCTGCCCAATGTTTCTGTCGGTCCTGGGCTATACGCATCCTTTCTCTGGTCGTGCGAACTACTTCTACAGTTGCCACGATCATCTCTAGCCCAAAGAGTTCACGATCTCCAACGTCGTCCTATCTCAGCGGGGAACGACACTTCCGTCCGTAGAGTGCTGCGAAAGGTGATATTCCAATGCTTGCCTGATAGCTATTGTTGTATGAAAACTTCACCAGGTGTAGGTGATCTTCCCACTTACCTCCGAAGTCTAACATGCAGGCTCTCGGCATATCTTCTAATATTTGAATTGTTCGCTCAGACTATCCGTCCGTTTGTGGATGATATGTCATGCTGAAATTCAAACTTATTCCCATGCTAGCTTGCAGACTCTGCCAAAACTGTGATTGAAATCTTGTATCACGATCGAAGACGATGCAGACAGGTACCCCATGTAATCTTACGATCTCCTGCATGAGTTTATGGGTGTCAAGTATGGTATATTTTGAAGGTATAAATCTTACTTTAGATTTCTATTCACCTCCATGTACTTTCTTGCTAACGTCTCGGTTAACTGGCCAACTCTGAATGGAATAAAGTGTGCTAACTTGGTAAGTCGATCCACAATAACCCAAATTGCATCATTACCCTTCGTGTTGCAAGGGAGAGCAGTCACGAAGTCCATAGTAATGTGCTGCCATTTCCATTCCGGTATTGGTAATGGCTGAAGTAGACCAGCAGTTCTGTGATGTTCAGCTTTCACTTGCTGACATACCAAACACTTTGCTATGCTCCTTACTACTTCTAGCTTCATTCCATACCACAAGTAGGGTTACTGTAAATCCTTTTATATCTTCGTACCGCCGGGGTGTACCGAATATGGAGAGTTGTAAGCTTCTTTCATCAACTCTTCGTAAACAGAGCCGACTGGTATACATAAACGGCTTCCATATCACAACGATCCATCTTCGTGGATGATGAAGTCAATTCGAAGTCCACTTTCTACTTGTTCTCGGATCTTTTGTAGCTTAGCATCATTTGCCTGCCTTGATCTGATTTACAAGAGTGGACTGAACGTGTAAGTTCATCAAATATGAAGCGTTACCTGGCATAACTATTTCGATCTACAATCCGTGCAATTCTTGTTGTAGCTTCCATTGAGCGATGAGGTTCATTGCTAATAGCTGGCGACTAAGTGCATCAGGAACTACGTTCACCTTCCCAGGATGATAGTGTAGGTTAATGTCGAAGTCCGCCATGAGTTCTAACCATTTTCTCTGTTGCATGTTAAGTTCCTTCTGAGTAAATACATACTTAAGAATTTTATGGTCGGTGTATATATCCACTCATTCTCCTAAAAGATAGTGGCGCCCTTGAGTGCGAGAACCACCGCTGCCAGTTCCAGATCATGTGTTGGATAGTTGCGTTCATGAACTTTTAATTGTTTTGATGCAAAAACCATAACTTTTCCATGCTGGTGTAGAACACATCCTAATCCTTTACCGGACGCATCACAATGCACATCGAATCCATATGATTGATCTGGTATTACGAGAATGGGAGCAGAGGTTAAGCTCGACTTGAGTTCTATAAAAGCCTTCTCACATTCTTCTGATCACACGAATACTTCGTCTTTACGTGTGAGCTTGGTCAAGGGTGCTGCGATTTTTTAGAATCTTTCGATGAAGCATTTGTAGTATCCTGCTAAGCCCAGAAAACTTCTTATATTTTTCACCGTATTTGGTGTCGGCCACTCGCTGACAACTGACACCTTAGCTGGATCTACAGAGATTCCTTCACCTGAAACGATATGTCCGAGAAATCCGACTTGATCTAGCCAAAATTCACACTTGTTGTACTTGCGTAGAGTTGATATTTTCGTAATGTCTCCGGAACAATTCGTAAGTGCTCGGCATGCTCTTTCCGATTCTTTGAATACAGCAAGATGTCGTCGATGAAGATAACAAAAAATCTGTCTAAGTACTCTCGAAAAACTTGGTTCATCAAGTTCATAAAGACGGCATGTGTATTGGTCACTCTAAATGGCATTATGAGATATTCATAATGACCATAACGAGTCCAAAATGAGGTCTTCAGAATGTCGGACTCCTTGACCCTCACCTGATGATATCCTGAACGAAAATCTAACTTTGAAAAGACACAAAATCCACTTAACTGATTGAAAAGGTCATCAATGCGAGGTAGTGGATACTTGTTTTTAATTGTCACCTCGTTCAGAGCTCGATAATCCACGCATATCCTGTAGGTACCTTCCTTCTTCCTCACCGGTAGCACCAGAGATCCCCAACTTGAAGTACTGGGATGGATCCAACCTTTCTTCAGAAGTTCGTCCAACGGAATACGGATCTCCTTCAATCTCTCCAGACTTAATTGGTATGGAGCTTTTATTACTAGGTGTGCGCTGGATTGCAAATCGATACTGAATTCAAGAGCTCGATCGGGAAGCAAATCTGATATATCTTTAGGGAAACATCCTTGAACTCTCGAACTACCTCTGGCTTTGATCCTTCCGCTTGCAACGCTGTAATCTCTACCTTCTTTGGTTTTGCTCTGTAGATACTAGGTTCCAAGGTCCAGTCTCCACTTTTGAAGTAGAACACTGGGTGATCTGGTATTTCAAACACTACTCTCTTTTGGCGACAGTCGATGGTAGCGAAGAAAGTTCCTGATCAGTCGAAAATATTGCATTTTTAACACGTCAATTTCCCTACCATTTGCACTCATCTATAAGTGTTCGGTATTAATATAGCACATATTAGCAAAACAGCCGTAAAATACCAAATTACTTGTGTTATATATTAAAACTGACATTTTGAGAGAAATTGAATGTTTATCATTGCATCGCATAATCTTTGTGTAGTGCAATACTTATCTCGAGAATCTGTGCAGGAAATTCCAGGAGAAAAGCCGAAACAGTTAAAAGTGCTGGTAAAAATACGCCAAGTCCAAGACTTGAGATCTGGCAGTGAACTAGAGAGAATTATAATATTCCAAATATCAGAAAAGTGCTACAAAGCCATTACAAAGCAACACAGGAATTTTGATGCACAGAGGAACCTAATGGGCCGCGGATCCGCGGCCAGAACCCCCTTCCCGCGGCGGATTCACGGCCATATGAGGGTGATGTCAGCACATTTCAGCGTCAGGTTTCTCCTTTCAATTGGTACACTGCTTCAAGACATTCCAAGCTCCAGAGAACTCCAGAATCTTCTGACAGAACAGCAAGGCTTATATTTCAAGCTAAACACCCTCAAGCTTCCAAAGCAAGCTACTTAACTACCTAAGCCTAGAAGCTTCTCCCTAACCTCCAAGCTTATGAAGGAAGCTAACCCTAATTAACCACCTCTAGAACCTTCTACCTAACTACCAAGCTTACAAGGGAAGCTAAACTAAACCTAGATTCTAAAGGAAGCTAATCCTAATCAAGGCTATAAAAGGGACCCTAAGGCTTCACTTTGAAGGTTGTTGAATCATTAGTTCTCCAATTCCCAACACAAGTTGAGTGACACAACTTGTAACCCTAACCCTAATTCAAAATCCAAGCCAAAATCAAGAACACCGAGTACCAAATCAAGCAAGAAATCAACAATCCTTTTTGGAGCGAAGCCGATCTTCATCCGAGCAAGTGGTCCAAGACGATCCGCGACTCACGGAGATGATGCGACGCTCAATTCGGCAATCTAATTCTCTCCTCAATTTCTTGCAGTCTTTGAGCGAAGTGTAACGAATTGTTGAATAATAAAAAGGTGAAGATCTTTAATCTTGCTTTCTTTACATTCTTGCATCATGATTAGATCTCAATTCTTGATTGTGTTTCTTGTTATGATGTTTGAGTATAACTCCACTCGTGGAGGAGTCGAGAGAATCAATAGATGACGATGTTACAAATCTTGAAACGATTCTTAAGTCCTATGAGTTTTGTAAACTTTAGTAAATTGAAGAATCGACAACCTAGTTTCGGGCGATACTTTCTTGATTGTGTTCGCTCTTAATTAGTAATCCACGATCGATTCTTGAATTTACTAAAGGCTAGAATGTAAATGAAATCAACGAAAGGACAAGGGATAGATGATGAAACCCTAGTTTCCGCAAGAAATCCCTAATTCTCGTTGATCGTCATCGATCTAGTATCAAATCATCGATGGATAAGAAAACGTAATCAATAGTTTTCATCACGTCTATAGATTCGATCGGTTCCTACAAGCCTCACTTCGATTCTTGAAACCTAAATCGATTGGAAATTATCAATTCTTGATTCTTGATTTTTAATGCCTCACTTCGATTCTTGAAACCTAAATCGATTGGAAATTATCAATTCTTGATTCTTGATTTTTAATGTTTTCTTGATAATTAGATTTAGATCTAGATAATTCTTGAAATTCACTTTTAAATCTTGAATCGAATTGTCTTTTCTTTTCTTCTTTAATTTCCAACTCATCTAAATCAATTACGAACGAATCTCACTTTCCCTGTGGACGATCCGCACTCGCTAACAAAGCTACAATTGACACCATTATTGATTGCGGTTTACAAATTTCTTTGGTTGTGATTTCTACACATTTTTCAAAACTACACACCGGAAAAAGAATTAATCAGTTCCCATCCAGTACATTCCCAAGACTACGTCGAAATTCGGTATGTCTAGCACCTTGAAATCCGCATAGAATTATCGACTGTAGATGACCACTGGACGCAGATCGTATCCCAAAGTTGCCTTTAGAACGCCATTCTCCGAACTAACGTTCCAGCTGGATACAAGCTGTTTAACTGGGATCGCATGAGTTCGGACGAACCGTTACGACATAAAGCAATGTGATGCCCCAGTGTCGAAAAGCGCGGGTGCAGGTAGGGAGGTTACTAAGATTATACCTAAGTCCCATGGGATATGTTTAGATATAACAAATATAAGGTGGCTATGAATTGAAAGGACTTGAAAGGAAATAGGGCAAGGATTTACCAGTGATAACCTGACCCATAGCTTCGGCCTCTTTGAACGACATAATGAATGCTTAGCATCGTGGCACTTTTCTTTATGCTAGGTTAAACACTCGGCGTTGAGGTTAACTGGTCTGGGTGCGGGAAGCTAGAGCTGGTAAAGCTAACTGAGTAGGAGGAGCTTGGATCGCCGGTCTAGCTGAAGAGTTGTTAGGTCCTCGGTTTTAGGGCATGCTCCAATGGCATGGGTAGAAGACCCAAGGATCAGGCACACGTTGTTCGCCCTACGACAGTTCTTCACAAGGTGCCATGTTCTCTTGCAGTAGATGCAAAAGTCTGGCATGTTGTTGGTGAATGAACCTACTGGCCTTTGAGATGGTCCGTTAAAAGATAGCCTGGAAGATGCCCCTCCTGTGATCTAGTGTACAGGGCGTTTCACACCGGCAGTCTGCGTCTTGCCTTTCTTCTTCACAACTGCCTCATAGCATCGGGCAGCCTTCAAAGCAAGCTCATGGGTTGGGAAGTCCCCTGTAGCATATGTAGCTTGGATTTTAGGGTCCAACCCTTACTGAAATCGTCGTGCCCGGATCTCAGCAAAGGGAATAAGGTGTGCGGAAAACTTGTTATGACATTGTGTTAGCAGTGTTGTGAGTGAGATCAGAAAATTGAATTTAAGACTATATCTTACCTGCCGAGCATGGAAAACCCAGCATCATATTCATCCACTGACTTGAACCCCATCGAGCCTTGTTGTAAATGGATGAATTACAGCTCCATGTCAAAACGGGTAGTCTCTGGAAAGTACTTGGCATCGAAGAGCTCTCGGAATGTTCTCCGTTTTATCGGTTGTGCGAGACGGCTCTCCTCAGCCTTCCACTAAACTCTGGCGTTATCGGTCAGTTGCAATTTAGCAACTCTCACCCAAGATATATTTGGCATTTGAGCCGCTGCCAGATCATCCTCAATCGTTTGAGCCCATTCTTCTGCCTTAAGCAGGCTCTCTTTACCTGAGAAGTTTTTTGGATGCAGTGCCTGAAACTGCTTCACTCCGGGTATTTCGGCTTCGGGGCGGTGTATAAGGATAGCAGTCTGCTGCTGCTGACCCTCTAATAGGCTCTTGATAGCCTCAAGAAGTACCGTTTGCTCGTTGATAGGAGCTGCAACGGTAGGTGGTGGTGGTGGTGGTGTAGGCGGTGGAGTTTTGCCATTAACGTTTGTGCTGGTATTATTCGGAGAGTCCATCACCTTGATATAAAAGACAGGTTATGATAGATTCAAGAAATTTGAAATGCAAGGAATGTAAATGTTTGTTGAATTCATTAATTCTTGTGATATATTGTTTACGACTTCATGCAGAACTGACATGTATGGTCCACTAAGCCTTGTTGTAAATGGATGAATTACAGCTCCATGTCAAAACGGGTAGTCTCTGGAAAGTACTTGGCATCGAAGAGCTCTCGGAATGTTCTCCGTTTTATCGGTTGTGCGAGACGGCTCTCCTCAGCCTTCCACTAAACTCTGGCGTTATCGGTCAGTTGCAATTTAGCAACTCTCACCCAAGATATATTTGGCATTTGAGCCGCTGCCAGATCATCCTCAATCGTTTGAGCCCATTCTTCTGCCTTAAGCAGGCTCTCTTTACCTGAGAAGTTTTTTGGATGCAGTGCCTGAAACTGCTTCACTCCGGGTATTTCGGCTTCGGGGCGGTGTATAAGGATAGCAGTCTGCTGCTGCTGACCCTCTAATAGGCTCTTGATAGCCTCAAGAAGTACCGTTTGCTCGTTGATAGGAGCTGCAACGGTAGGTGGTGGTGGTGGTGGTGTAGGCGGTGGAGTTTTGCCATTAACGTTTGTGCTGGTATTATTCGGAGAGTCCATCACCTTGATATAAAAGACAGGTTATGATAGATTCAAGAAATTTGAAATGCAAGGAATGTAAATGTTTGTTGAATTCATTAATTCTTGTGATATATTGTTTACGACTTCATGCAGAACTGACATGTATGGTCCACTAATAAAACCTATTACGCCCCGCTTCCCAGTAGACGGAAACGGTGACGTGGCAAGCCCACGGAATATTTATCCAGAGAAGGTCATTCCCTAAATAAATATACTAAGCGTATTGAAATAATAATACAGAATGCAAGAATAAATAGAGACTGTAAAATTTTTAAACAAATATCTTTATTTACATTCAACTCCCAATATTTACAAGTACATGAGTTTCAACTAGAAAGTAAATATAATAAAGGAAAATGCCTAAACATGTGGCATACACAAACTGAATAAAAAGTGAAGCTAGGTTAATCCTGTGGAGAAATCTGGTTGTAGTCTTCCTCTGTAGCCTCCACTTCCTCCGTCTCAACCGTATTTTATGAACATTCCAAGAAAATAAAAGCGTGTGGAATGCCCGTCAGCGAACTAGCGCTCGGTAAGTCCCAAAGATAAAGTAAGAGTAAAAAAATGACAAGTGTAGAATATATACATAGGAAGAGTAAAAGTATATGATCATGGGTAAATATATATGATAGGTCTCTACATGGTCACTATGTTAACGTTAAGTTCCAAGTGTGAATGTCAACGCAGCAGTAGAAGTATTCATGAACTCAAGAGTGGGGCCCCAAGAGCAAGAAAACACGGGCCCATTTCATATGTTAGCATCGAGGCACTAGGCTATGGAAGAGTCAACCCGACTAATATTCGAATAAAATAAAAAATAGATTAATACGGGACTTCTGAAGCTCCGTTAGATCTACACAAGAAACTATCCCAAACACCCGAGTATAAATAGTTTATAACTGTATAGTATACTTAATTAACTTAATTAATTGGTTATAACATATCTTGATTGAAACCATAGATTGCAAAAGGCGTAGAATGAAATCGAGTGAGTCGAGTAAAATGCGGGTCATGTCAATTGCAATCTTGGTTTGATTCAAGTTAGTTCGAGGAGACCGGATTCAAGTTCATGTTAAGATTCGAGTTTGGTTTAGAGTTAGGGTTTGTGTTCGAGTTCAAGTTCAAGTTCAAGTTTAGGTCTGAATTTGGATTCGAGTTCAGGTCTTTTTCATATGAATTGATTTGAACTGTTAAAAATCTTATGTTTGGGAGAAATCGGCAACTGCTGCACATGGATGGTAGGATTTGTGTCTTTTTGCAAGACAATTGCCATTGATAACTCTATTAAGTTGTCTAACCTAAATAGACAAGCACTCACTTTCTCCGGCTCCCTGGGGCTCAAGAAAAATGATACCGCTTAAACCTATATTAATGTAAAGTCCTTAAAATATTGTTTGCATATCTCGAGGGGGTTTTATGAAAAATACTTTATATAGTTTAAAAATAAATCTCGAGAGTGATTTATAATATTTAGTGTTTTCATGAACATATATTTTAATTGTTATGGTGTTTTAGTGATAAAACCAAACTTTTTGAAAGTTTATGCTACTTTTATGGAAACTACTACTTTTAGAAACTTGTTGGTATTTTATTAAAAAATTCTAGTATTTCATTTTAAAAATATAGTTTCATAATTTGTTTTTATTGAAAATATGGATTCTATTGAAAATATGGATTCATAGTTTTGTATAATTTTCCAAAGTTTGGTTTTATTTAGAAAAGTCGCATTTCATAAAAACCGTATTTTTATTTCCTTTCGAGACCAAATACTCCGTGAAGAGTTCTGTATCTCACTCTACTATCCTCAGGATGTGCGATAATCCACATCATCTATTAGCGGGTCCCCTAACGAGAGTTGTAAAGGCACAATTGCCAAAGATTTATAATATCGATTAAAAGAAACTCGTTTTGAAAAAATGTTGTATTTTAATGTAGAACCTATTTTTTAAACAGATCTTATTTTTAGAACCTCATGCTATGAAACCATATTGTGCGTATGGGGTAGGTCTTTACCCCATGAATGATCTAAAAGTATATACTATAGTTATTGAAATTACGGTTATATTAAAGTTCATGGTATTTTAATGAAAAGTTTTATTATATGATTGTTTCATATGAATTTTTTTGTTAAACTACAAGCTAAATGATATACGTAAGGTTAAGAGTGGTGTTAGGATATTAGTTTGACCTAATTTTCTTAGAAAGTGGAGTACAAATGTTAAAAAAACAATATATCGGAGCTAACTCCAATTTGTCGATGTGTTTTTAGAGATGAAAGAAATGGAGAGAGAAGGGAAACTTACAAGCTTAGATCTTTAACAAGAATGAGGGGAAACTTTCGGGTGTCGTGGTGTCGTCGGAAAAGCTTCAGTCATCGGAATTTGATCGCTACTCTTCTTGGGTGCTTAACTCCACTTGGTACTTAGAGACTTTAAGAGAATTTTTGATAGAAATTTCAGAATAGAGGAGAGCTAGGGCATGAGGTGGTATTTATAGGGTAAAAATGAGAGAGGATGTGAAATAAAATGAATTAAAATAGATTTAATGGTGTTAATTAGGAATTTGAAGAGTCTCTGTTTGATTGCAGGAAAATCAAATAGTGCAGGGGAGTTGAGTGAAGCTGAAGGGACGAGTGTGCAAGGCATAGAGGCTTTTGGAGGTATCAGGAGCGTCGGCGGCGGCCATAAGAGGGAAATGGGTGGTCGGATTTGGATCAATTGTCTCGAGATTCGTGCCACGTGGTTTAATCAATGTTTTCTCCTCATTGCGCCTGTTTGAATTTCCTGAAACTTTTCGATTCTCCGTAAATTGCACATGCAACTCTTGGGCATTCGAAAAATTAAAAAGAAAAATCTTTAAAAATTTGGGGCTGATGGGATTCGAACACACAGGCTACGTCACAACAGTGTAAAGGCTTTACCAGTGAGCTACAACTTGCTTCTTACTTTTATTGAACAAAAATAACTTATAACTCGTATGCAGGCTGAAATACCCCTTTTTTATACATTTAAACAAATAATTCTGTATAGGGATTTTAGAGTCGTTACAGTTTCTCTCACTCGACGCCAGTGGCGACGTCGAGCATGACTTTGAGTAGGAATCGCCTCTATTTTGGAGGCATCTTCGTCCTGCCCCTGTGTTGCTCAGGGATTTCGGTTGTTGTCGGCCTGCTGAAGACCGACGTCCTCGTTGGGGTTGGAGCGGGATTGGCCAATCTTTCGAAGACCGACTGTCTTGGAGGTTTAGAACTTTTATCGGCCTCACCCACAGCAGGAGTAGGGAGAGCTAGCCGTTTTGGGGTAGCTCCCTCTTGTATCATGGGCTTCTTTACGGGCCCGATTGAGCTCTTGCTCAGCCTGTTGAAGACTGAGACTTCGGGGTTTGACGACTTGCTGATAGGAGCCATCATGGTTGCCAACCGATCATAGACAGACTTTCTAGGAGCTTCTCCTTATGGCGTTGAGGCGCCAAAATTCACAGGCGGGAGCATGGTCCTAAAGAACAGTCCTATAGTGGCTTGTGTGACCTGCTGATTTGTGTGTGAGATTTTGTGATCAAAGAATTAATTACCGCAATCAAGAACGGCGTCGCTTGGTAGCTAGCCGGTGAGTACGGGTTGGTCCACAGGGATTTTGTGTATTCTCAATTTGTTCTAACGAGTTAATTCCAAACGGTATTGGATTGATTATCACTAAAAACTAAGGTTGATCTAGACTAGGATTAAAATCTTGCTAGGGTTAGGTTTAGGTTAAGTTTGGAAAGTCAATATTCCTCACCACTTTCTATGCCCTAATTAAGATCTATGAGGTGTTATGGTAATAATTAATAAAGTGGATTAGTACCATCGAGAAGAAACTATGTTTCTTCCTCTAGGTTCTTGTCCTTCCTTTCTTAATTCTTACCCTAACCTCCATGGAAAACATATGCAACCGGTCTTTTAAACTACAGTATCACCGCTACCTCATGGGATAGGGTGCCGTAGGGAGTGGTGTGTGTATGTATGCATGGAGTCCTATAAAAATATGTGATGCGCAAAAAATGGGTGAGAGATTTTCATCTCTCAAACCTTCCCTATTCCTAACCCTAACAAGTGAGAAACTACTCACTCATTAGGGAATTGATAAACATGTTCTAAACTAATTAACTAGGGCAGATAATAACAATTATACTAGGGCAGATAATAAAAGTTATAGTAGGGTAGAAAGAAAATTAATTAGGGCAATAAAAAGAAAACTTACTCTAATTTTTATTTGATGCTCTCTTCAAACATTTACAGGAATTGAATTTTGATAAATACAATGAGGCACAAGAAGAGGCATGCTCCAAAAAAAGCACTAGGGTTTCTATTTATAGATTATAGAAACCCTAGGGTTACATTCGATCCCTATTCGCATTTACAAAATTACCCCTAAGAAGCCTAGTCAACGCACGCCACACCGTCAGAAAAATGCACCGACACGTGCGTGTCATGGCCGCGGAACCGTGGCCAAAACCCATGTTTGGCCGCGGATCCACGGCCATTTAGTTGTGTCTTGGGCTTCTATCTCTCTGGTAATTCTCATGTTTCTTTTTACTTGGCTTTTCTTTACTTGGTTCTTCAGAATGTCTTTTATTCTCTTCCAGATTTCCACAGTGTAGAATGTTGTGGACTTTTACCGCTTGCTTCGTGTTGAAGTTTTGAACCTTGCGCTGCCTTTGTATTTTGTGAACTTGTTCATTGATCTTCATTGTTCCTCAAACTATAGGCATGATCAAGATTCTTCCATTTGTCGGTCATAGTCTCACTTTTATATCATCTTTTCATCATTTTCACTGTTTTGTTCCGAGAACCTGTAACCTGCAACTATGTAGCAGACATAGATCAATAGCACCTGTTTATTTGTAAAATGAATAAGAATGGGGAATATAATAACGCAAAATTATGTTATGAACAAATACCGCCAAACTTATCTTTTGCTCGTCCTCGAGCAAAACTAGTTTTATTCTCGAAAAAGACCCAGCCTCACTTTCGCAGGGAAACGCGATTGCACTGAGCTCGTGCAATAAACCGTTAAACCTCTAGGTGTCCCTAGTAGAAGGAGTGTTGTCTCCTGAGGGTTTTCAGCGGATACTACCCACAAAATCCTATCAATTCGACATATTGACTTTTATTCTCCAATTCGGTTTTTCTAACAAGAAATTCTATTATCTTCAACTCAGAAATTATCAACCCATATTTTTCACGCTTCTTTATCATTTAACTTAAGATTATATATGTTTTGTAGATTTACTTAGCTTTTAGCATCTTTTGAGTTTTCCTTCTAAGGTTCCATCTCAACTTAGGAATTTTTATCATCTCTACTAAAGATATAAGTCATATTTTTCATTTCTATCTCTTATCTAGACCCCAATCATATACCCCTACGTGTGTGTATATCACCCCTACACTTGGAAATTCAAATCAAGCTCTTATACTCTTGTCCATCGTCCAAAGTACTTTTCAATTGGTGAATTTTTAGATGAAATTGGTCACACATTCTTCATGCGACCGTTAATACTTCTTGAGGTACCAACGACCGATTACAAAATGTGTTTGCATATTAAGGCGTAATTCCTAGTCTTGTAATACCTAAGGTTTTTAGCAATGACTCCCAAACCAGTTGGTCTAAGGCACTAGGTGATAAAGCACCCTCGCTAAATATTTTTTTCTATTTATGCAGTCTTAAGTAATTACAAAAACCAGTGTTCATTTTTTTATCTCTTTATTCACACTTGTATTTTTATTTTATTTTCCTTCATACTAAGGATTTTAGACAAGAACATTTCAAGATCTCTTCTACTATTCCAAGTTTCAAGGTTCGTGTTTATGCAATTTGTAGGGTATATATTTTCAGAATTTAGACTTAAGCTTAGGGATTATTTTTCAGACTTATACTTTAATAAAAATATCAATACTTTTCCCTTATTTTAACTTAGCCCAAGAAGTGAACTCGAAATTTGCCTATTTCTATATAAACTAAAAAGACATATACTTTCTACCGTTAAATTTTTAGAAAGGTTATTTTTAGGGTTTTTAATTTACTAAGTCGAGGATCTAGTTGTTCCTAGCTAGTTAACCTTCTTGTTAAACTCAAGTCAATTATGGCCAAAATTGAATTTTTCAATTTTTTAAAAATTTTCAATTTTTATGGGTTTTAAAATAAGTATGCAAATACAAAAATATACATATGAATGCGAAAAAAGAAACCTTACCGAGCACACCCCCAAACTTAAACTTGACAGTGTCCTCACTGTCATGCTACACCAAGAGGGTCAAAAATGTCGGCACTCCCCTGTTTATTTTTTAATATTTTTTTTATTGTTAAAAAAATAAAATATATATACAAAAGGCCCCCCCCAAACTTAAGTGAGACAGTGTTTCCACTGTTTTAAGAGTTAAAGTACATAGTTAGGGAGGAGAAAAATCAAATTATACAAGGCCTTACACAGGCCAAAGGTTAGCACCAACCATTCAAAAATTTTATCGTTATAATGGTAGGGTTGGTGGAAGAATGGAGTGTAGAGAAAGGAGTTGAGAAACACACGAGACCGTATAGAAAGAAGGGTGGAATATGGTCTCGGTATATTCAGAGAAGAATGGCGGAAGAGAGAAAGAAGTGTAGTACGAACTTGAGGGTATAAATTGAGTGAATAAATTAGCACAAATTGTGATGACCGATGTGTTAAAAGCGATTGTGCTAATCTATCAACCCGTCGAGAAATGGGGTCAAATCCCTCAAGATTCGCAAGAAAACATGGGTACGTTGAACTTGGTAAACCATCCATTGAAAATGGAAGCGCGACGGATTCTTGCGCGGTCGAAACGATGGAAAGGACGAAGGGGAGTGATTTAGGGATAGTCTTATTCTCACTTAATTAAACTGTCTCGAACTCGAAGGATTCCATCAATGGTTCGAAATGACTGTAAGCAACCGAGTCTGATGGCTCAACTATCTCATCTGAAAATTCAAAGGACTCAAACTCGGGCGGTGAGTCTTCAAAATCGTCCGAAAAAGTGAAACACTTGTAATCGTTATCGGCTGTGAGAACTGTGTCAGATTCAAAGAGGAACGCACTAGTGGCGTCCAAACTGCTGTGATCGAACAGAAATTTTTCAAGCTCACAGTCTTCCTGCGTGATCTTTTGCGTGGTCGGAATGATGGAAAGGAGGGGGGTGATTTAGGAAGTATAACAGTTAAAGGTTCAGGAGGATGAATTGGAAAATCCGACACATCAAACAAAACTGGTTCATTCTCAATACTATCCTCAATACTCTCCTTAATACTATCCTCATAAGTTATCCCATCTATGCAATTATCATCAAAATCAAGACGTATATGAAGTTCGTGAGAAACATTTAATGACTCGGGTTGATGAATTGGAGGGAAAAATTCAGTCAAATCTGCAGGTTCATCATCCAAAATATTCCCTGCGTTAATATTCTCAATCAAGTGAAAATCAATTTTTTTGGACACCTCATCAAAAGCATGGTTATTTTTCAATTCAGGTTCTAGATTGGAGGTGTAGAGGTCAAAAAGATTGGTGATGGTTTCACTCTAAAGGGACCCTTCACAATCTGGCAAATCAAGCACTACAAAGTCACACAACTGATTAAACGTTTTATTTTCAACTGGTGAATCATTTGGGACACTTGATAGACATTCAAAACCGGAGTTGTGGGATTCAATTGGTGATGGGTAGGTTTGATTTAGAAGGGTGCACAGCTCACTCTCTCCACTCAAATTCTCAATATGTCCAACTGCCTCATCATACATTGGAATTTTTGGAGCTAGTTGGAAACTAGCTACCGGATTACTAGGTTGCATAAGGGCGGCAATGGACGCATCCAAATTCCTCATCTATTTGTTTGTCGCTACAATATAAGCTTCCAACGACTGTTCCAGACTAGACATGGGTTGTGAAGGGGTTTCAGTAAAAGATTCACAGTTGTTTGGATACGTGAAACTCCCAAATGGTTGTGTAGAAGCAACGTCTAGGGAAGGTGCGAAAGTCGGGTAGGACTGGTAGGAATTGAATGGTTGGACAGGAGTAGGATCAACATTTGGATAAAAAGGTGAATGGACTTATTGATCCCAAGAACTGGAAGTGTTGAAAGGAGTGAAAGATCGGTTACGAGATTATTCAATATGTTCAGCAATAGACATGGGTTTCGGAGTTACAACAGAACTCGAAAAAGGAGTATCAACGTAAGAAGGTGGTGAAGATTGAAACGGTTGATACAAAGTGGATTGCGGAGTCAAACTGTTTCTCCTAGACCTTCTATTCGATCTTTCAAAGAAATTTTGGGCATGGAGGGGTTGTCCGTAATTCGACCAAAACAATTCGCGTATGAAGCAATGTTTGGATGAGGGTATCAAAGTTCGGCTAGAGTTTTGTGAAGTGGGGTACCCATGATGTAAGAAAAGAGAAGAAAAAGAATGTGGATGCAAGTCGGGTGCAATGGATTTCTTAGCGACAAGTGGCAAGTTTGTATAAAAAAAAATCCGTTTTGTGTTTTTTATGGAGCTTTTTGCAAAAATATTTTCAATAAAAGGTTTAGACACATGTTCAATCAATCACAAATGCACAATCAAGTCTAGATCTAGGGTCAGCTAGACAGCTCCTAACTGTTCCAAAGGGCAAGATGTGAGGACCTCAAACCGTCTCTTCACCGCCAATTGTGGCCAGGTAAGCACAAGTAGAGAAAGGAGGGATCCGCTCACGAATCACCGTGAGACGGGCCTTTTAAAGTTACCTTTCCCTACCTGTCTAGCCTAGGCACCACAAAGTCAGGTTAGGATCAACGGTCGATGCCTACAACTATTCATTTTTCCTATTGAGCGCGAAGTCCTTAGGGCTGAGTCTAATCTTTTTTAATTAACTTGATGGTCAATGCAATATGCTTTATGTGATTTTTGGGGTCCTGGAAAAGGTAATGAAATCCCCACCCAATCTGGATTGGTGTTGAAGCCCCTTAAAGTCAAATTAAAGTATGTAAAGCAGTAAACACAATCAAACACTTGCAAAAAAAAAAATTTTGCGGCGCAAAGAATCCTGCACAAGATCAAGTTATTGGAGACGGGGAGAAGTTTTTGCGCAAATCACCCTGCAGGAAAAATTTTACAGAGGAGATAATGGGGTTACAGAGGAGAAGAGAAAAATTACAGAGGGTTTTCCACCTGCTGACGTCAGCACCCTACCGCGGTTCCGCTGCCAAAAACGCCTCCTCGCCGCGATTCTGCGGTCCACCGACTGGTTCAGATCCCCAAAAATTCTCTGTTCTCTGTTCTGATTGTCCTCTGTTTGTTCAGATCTGTTGTTTTCTGTTTCGCTCTCTGGATTTTTCCAGATCTGAATTCGTTCGTCAATCCTGCACAATTCAAACGAAACACCCTTCAAGAAATAACAAGATGATAAAAATTTTATATGTTTTTAATTTTTCAGTTTTTATGAATTTTCAATTTTTATATTAACCCGAAATTACAAAAAGAAAATAACTACGCCATCCCCGGCAACGGAGCCATTTGATTTGTGTGTGAGATTTTGTGATCAAAGAATTAATTACCGCAATCATGAACGGTGTCGCTTGGTAGCTATCCGGTGAGTACGGGTCGGTCCACAGGGATTTTGTGTATTCTCAATTTGTTCTAACGAGTTAATTCCAAACGATGTTGGATTGATTATCACAAAAAACTAAGGTTGATCTAGACTAGGATTAAAATCTTGCTAGGGTTAGGTTTAGGTTAAGTTTGGAAAGTCAATATTCCTCACCACTTTCTATGCCCTAATTAAGATCTATGAGGTGTTATGGTAATAATTAATAAAGTGGATTAGTACCATCGGGAAGAAACTATGTTTCTTCCTCTAGGTTCTTGTCCTTCCTTTCTTAATTCTTACCCTAACCTCCATGGAAAACATACGCAATCGGTCTTTTAAACTACGGTATCACCGCTACCTCATGGGATAGGATGCCGTAGGGAGCGGTGTGTGTATGTATGCATGGAGTCCTATAAAAATATGTGATGGGCAAAAAAGGGGTGAGAGATTTTCATCTCTCAAACCTTCCCTATTCCTAACCCTAACAAGTGAGGAACTACTCACTCATTACGGAATTGATAAACATGTTCTAAACTAATTAACTAGGGCAGATAATAAAAGCTATACTAGGGCAGATAATAAAAGTTATACTAGGGCAGAAAGAAAATTAATTAGGGCAATAAAAAGAAAACTTACTCTAATTTTTATTTGATACTCTCTTCAAACATTTACAGGAATTGAATTCTGAATTTTGATAAATACAATGAGGCACAAGAAGAGGCATGCTCCAAAAAGAGTATTAGGGTTTCTATTTATAGATTATAGAAACCCTATGGTTACATTCGATCCCTATCCGCATTTACAAAATTACCCCTAAGAAGCCTAATCAACGCACGCCACATCGTCAGAAAAATGCACCGACACGTGCGTGTCATGGCCGCGGAACCGCGGCCAAAACCAATGTTTGGCCGCGGATCCACGGCTATATAGTGGTGTCTTGGGCTTTTGTCTCTCTGGTAATTCTCATGTTGCTTTTTACTTGGCTTTTCTTTACTTGGTTCTTTAGAATGTCTTCTATTCTCTTCCAGATTTCCATAGTGTAGAATGTTGTGGACTTTTAGCGCTTGCTTCGTGTTGAAGTTTTGAATCTTGCGCTGCCTTTGTACTTTGTGAATTTGTTCATTGATCTTCATTGTCCGTCAAACTGTAGGCATGATCAAGATTCTTCCATTTGTCGGTCGTAGTCTCACTTTTATATCATCTTTTCATCATTTTCACTGTTTTGTTCCGAGAACCTATAACCTGCAACTATGTAGCAGACATGGATCAAAAGCACCTGTTTATTGTAAAATGAATAAGAATGAGAAATATAATAATTCAAAATAATGTTATGAACACCTGCCCCACCGGTATTGAGAAAATGAAGACCGCATTAAGCCCGTACGTCACTCCTCCAGTTGGGCTGGAGCGGGCGTTGCTATTATATGAGGTGCAGTGGGAAGCTATTGATTTCTGCCCAGGAGCAAGACACCAAGTTTTAGTACCTTGAATCTAGGGGCAACTATAGCGAGCCACAATTTTGTTCGCAAACATGACACACGAAGTGTGGAGTGGAAAAAGGAAAAAGATCACATCGGACATGTCAGAATCTGTTTACCGCCGAAAACAGAGAAGAACTGGGATCGTTTTGCCTGAATTTGGGGGCAGATGCTATTTGGACATATACATCCACCTCTCTGAAGATACCAAGTTGATTTATGTCATCGTATATTGAATGTTTGGATAGATGCGACCGTTGTAGCAGATTTTATCAGATTCCCTCTCATTTGTGAAGGGTTTTTGATTATGGGGACGCTTTTTCCTGCAGACGCAAGCCCCTTCAGTTAATTAGGTTATCGCGTTGTGATAACCACTTTCTCCTTCTCCAGTAGCGCACTTCGTGCAGTGTGTTATTTTGTTTGTTTTGGTTGCCCGTGGATTGTATACGGAGAGTAGTTTATGTTGCCATCTGTAGGGCGCGGATTAGTCCAAATCCGTATATTTTAGATTTAGGGATGGAACTTAGGTTGTATATATTCTGTCAGTTCAAAGAATATTTCATTTTATTTAAGGACCGTTAATCTAGTTTGAGATTAAGATCAACTTAAATATATGAGCATTTAGGCTCAATTTATTTTTACTAAGAATATGTTAGTCTTATTTGAGACTAAGATCAACTTAGCAATATTTTAGAGATAATCAAATTTTTATTGAAATCCATCAACAGAGCGTTTGGGCCCAGCTGCAAGAAATTTCAAAGAGTTAGCCAATTTGGGCTTGATCTACTCGGTCTTAGGCTTTCCTCCTTTATTCAAAAGTGCTTAGCACTTATTTTCTGCTTTGACGCTCACGTGTGTACCATGTGAGGCGCTCATACATGGGCGCTGCCCAATCAGTGCTGGGCACTTAGTCATTTTGACTAAATTTATAGTGCTCAACACTTTTATACGGCGCTTATGTGTGTTTCACGTGAGGCACTGAGCATTCTGTTTTGTTGGGTGCTCACGTGGGAAGCACGTGAGGCACCAAATTTATATTTTTGGGCGCTCACGTGCATTTCACATAAGGCACTGAGTTTATATATTTTTTGGGTGCTCACGTGTGTTTCACGTGAGGCGCTGAGTTTATATATTTTTGGGCGCTCATGTGGGAAGCACATGAGGCGCTGAGCCTTTTGTTTTAGGTGCTTCACATAGGAAGCACGTGAGGCACCAGGTCCTTTGTTTTGGGCGCTCACGTGGGAAACACGTAAGGTGCCGAGTCTTTTAGAGATTTACACTCTTTTTATCTTTTGAAAAGAAGTTAAAATTCTGTTAATGGCGGGTCATTGATGATCATCAAGATCTATGTTTCGAAGATCTGGAATCAAGTTTTTTTAGAACTAAGTTCTTATGTTCTAAGAACTAAGTTATTTTTGTGTAGGGTTAAACCCTGGATTTAGAGGAATTAAATTCCTAGAACCTATGTTCTTTTTCTCTCTTTTTTTCTTTTAATTTAGTTCTTTCCCTTAGATTCTGACTTGAAGAACAGGATTTCCCCAATGAGAATTAAATTCTCAACTTGTGAGGAGATCTGCTTTGCAAATCTCAGATCATAGGAATAACTAAGTTCATTTTGTGAATGGTTAAACCCTTTTTTTTGTTTTATACTAAACAAAGGAGATATGTTTATCTCTGCCTTTCTTTACTTAAAGTTTGAGAGAGCGAGAACCTTCTTTTTTTGGAGAATTGAATTCTCAGTTTTCTTTTTTAGAGAAACTTATGGGGTCCCTCCTCTTCTTAGACTTGAAGTCTCCTATCATCTATATATAGGAGAGGTAAATTGTTAATTAGTTTGAGAAAATATCTCATTTGAGAGATACCAATTGATTTAATTGGCCTAAAAAATTATTTGGGGGATTTTATCCACCGTTGGAACTTTGATCCAAAAAATTTATGTTTTACAGAATATATATATATATATATATATATATTTATTTTTTTAACAATATTAGAGAAATATTTTCCCATAGATAGAATTTAATTCTATCAAACGGTGATTTTTAATCACTATTGGATTTTTTTAATCTAAGAGGGTTCAGAATTTATCTTTCTCGTTTAGAAAAATTAGGGAAATATTTTTCCTATATTGGAATTTTATTCTATTATTGAATTTTTGATCCAACAACTCTCTATTTAACAGAGAAGATCTTTTATATTTTAAAAAAGATCATGGAGATATTTTCCCCCTAATAGAATTTAACTCTATCATTTGATGATTTTTAATCACCATTGGATTTTTGATTCAACGGCTTTGTTTAATAGAGAATATCTCCAGATTGTAGGGAAATAATTCTCCATGTAGAATTTAATTCTACCCTCTTTAATTTGGACGCTGACGCTCACGTGCTATACACGTGGGCGCCGCCTTAGAATTTAATTCTTACGAAAATAGGCACCACGTGTTTTGCACGTCGGCGCTCACGTGAGGCGCCAGCATAGGACTTTTTTAATCTTAATAAATGCTGACGCTGGCGCTCACGTGTTAAACACATGAGGCGCTAGCTGATAGACTTTTTTAAAAATTACATTTTTTATGAGGGAATATACTCGTATTTATACAATACCCTTATTCGTATAAATACGTATTCTGTAAAAATACGAATATAGAAAAAGAGAGATACTAAAATGTGATATATAATATTAGCTCATATTTAATCCAAATGTGATAACCTGGCTATCTTTCAAACCGGCTGGTATTAACAAAATGTCTGATAAAAAGCACGTGTACAAAAACACGTGTTTTAATCGAACCTAAATACATATTAAAATACGTACACTATATCATTTCGCCCGAGCTGGAAAACACTCTGTGTGGGACTCTAAAGACTAGACAATACGCTGGTGTAGAGTGTTTTTCGGCATCCTATTAAGATAGGAATACGCGTCGCTTATCAGGCGTATTACAGATTCTCCCTGCCTAGAGTAGACCGAGATTTATTGATTATGGAGATCCGAATCTCCGGCGGCCACAGACTAAACTGCTGTTAATTACCCTTCTTTTTTAGAGTGGAAGAACCTCCGATTGACTGGTAAAACCGGTCATGCGAACTCAATATGCAGAATGCGTGTGTTGTGTTTTGAAGGGGTCTTGGACGTATCGAGAGTCTCGCAGAGTTTACGAGGCTCCCGCTACCCGAATAGCGGGCTGGGGGTCAAGGGGGGCTAGCAGCCCCCTTACGTGGTACGGGACAGCGCCCCATTAGAAATTTTTTCTAAGGGAGGATGCGTCTTGAGTGTGGAGCGTATAGGAAAAAGAGGAGTGAGGAGCGTCTTAAGGACGTGTGAGACAACATGTGACCACTGGGCGCCAACGGGCCACGTGCTAGGTGCGTGGGTGCTGGGCGCCAGCGGGCCACGTGCATAGCACATGGCCGCCAGCGGGTTACATGCGCGACACATGACCGTTGGGCGCTAGCGGGTCACGTGCCCTGCGTGTGGCCGCTGGGCACCAGCGGGTCACGTGCGTGGCACGCGACCACTGGAAACACCAGCAGAAAAAGGAGCTTAGCCCCTGGGCTGGGAGTTGAACCCCCGAGGGGCTTTGGAGTTATACTCCTCGGGAAGAAATTCGATGTGGATTTGGAGTTACACTCCCAAAAGATCTGGATTTGGAGTTAAACTCCTTTGAGGTCTGAATTTGGAGTTAAACTCCTTTGAGGATTTGGATCTTGGAGTTGAACTCATCAAAGATCGATTTGGAGTTAAACTCCCAAAAGATTTAGATCTTGAATTGTGAAAGGATGTCCCTTTTTCGTCCTTTTCGAGTCTTAGACTTCCCTAAAATGGGTTCTTTTGAGATGGGTTCTTTCTTTCTCCTCTCTTTTGTTGAATCTTGGAGATGTTGGATATGGTGCCCTCAAGACAATTATTGTGATTGCAAGTAGGCGATTATGATAATTGAGGGAAGACCTATGCATGTATAACAATCTTACTCAAGATAATAGTGTGTTATCTGATTTGTCTTCATCATTGATGAAGCCCATAGGATTGTTGCTTGACAACCAGGATTATGATAGCGATCATATATATGAGAGCTGGGTTGTCCATAAGCACATCATTAAATGTCCCTAACCGTAGGAATATCGAGACTAGACATCGATATTCTGGAGTAGACTAATGTATACGCTTCTAGACCACGACGAGGGGCGGTGGCCGATCTCACAAGCCATTGGTGTTGTTTCACCTAAGATGGTATACAAGTGCTCACTGGAGGTGAGTGCACCTGACGGACTTGCCAAGAACTTCTAAATGGTATTATATCTATCGTCAGATGGAAGTTCTCAGGTGACATGAGTACAGGTTAGTCGTTTGACCTGAAGTCGTCATTTGTCTCATGTGAGTTCCCACTATACTTTGATTACTACCCTACCACAGCTCAAAAGAGTCATGCAAACAGGTTTTAGTTGTGTACAGTCCCGAGCCACATGGAGGTAGTGGTCAACTGTCAGGGATTCATCTCTCCTGGTATTAAGAGTCAATGTCGCGCTGTGTTCAGTTGGTTATCATCAGAAATCCGTGGCCACGGTGGATGAGATTTATTGATAGTTGATCAGTAGTATCTCTATTGGTGATGAGCTTGACTCAGACACGACTTATTGGGTTAGTAGGGGTCTGACGTTATCCACCCTCTAGACTCGATATGCGACACTCTTTGACGAAGAGACCGGACTGTACGGAGATTGTCACATTCAGGCTTAGTAGGATAAGGACGCACTTGATTGTTGACCCCCCTTTCGACAAGTACCTGGGTAGCCGTTACGTACAGCTAGTGTCGCTGACATATTTATGGTTAAACCTACTGCCAGCGTATTATCGAGTCTTTAGGGTCCCACACTGAGGGTTTTCCCGGTTCAGGCGACATATGTAGGAGTCGTACGTTGGTACGTGCAGGGGTCCGATTAAATACGTGTATGGGGTGCACGGATTTTAATCAGACAGTTGATAATACTAGTCGGCTTAGAATTAAGCCGGATTATTAAATCAGGATTTAATTTAATAATTTACATATGTATTTTGATACATATATTTTAGTATTATTTTTCACTATTCATTTTCTCTCTTTGGTGTTATTCGTATTTTTATACGGATACGCGTATATGTAACAATACATATACCAGGTGAAGTATTCCGTATTTATACGGGAATGCTTCTAAAAGAAGAACAACTCATATTTGATTTTCTATTTAGAAAATTAAATGGTAATGAGGTGGAAAGGAGGTGGCATGAGTCATGGGTGCAAACATGTAGAGAGGAATGACTTTGCTTTTAAAATGATAAAATCATTTGTGTGTACTATTGATGCATGGTTGTTAAATAGTAAAGCCATTCATTTTCTTTAAACTTGATGTTACATTACATTTGCTTCTTGAGTTGCTTCATGGATAGCCATCCTCATTTCTTCTCCTTCTTCTTGCTCTCAGTTAAGCATAGATTCTAGAGAGAAATTTTTAGTGAAGAATTCCTATATCACCGACCATCCACACCTAGCAAGTCTGGATCATCAGTTAGAGCCTCTTCCGGTTTCCCTCGGGTGGATCGTCTTCGGCGAGGGTGGTCAATTTTCAAGCGCGATTCCGGTGGCTATGAGCTTGGAGGGGTCTTCCTCAATTGGATGGACATACGACAAAGGTTGTAGTTTATCAACCCTTGCACTCTTAGTTAACTAGTTTAGGTTATTAGACCGTATCCTGGGTTTTACGGGTGTTCGGTGCTCGCAAAAATTTTTGTTTTCGCTTCTACCTTGGTCATGGCTTCCGCGGTGCGGGCACCGAAACCCGACAGGAGAAAAGGGTGTTGAGATTAAAAATCTCCTTTTTAGAGATTTAATGGGAGATATGAGCTCACCTTTGAGGGTTTTATGGTGAAAAACTATTCTTTTTTAGGAAAAGAAGGGTTAAACTCTTGATTTAATTCAAAAAAGGAAAAAGATTTAGAACCTTGAGGAAGGAGAAAGAGGCACAGAACCCTAATATTTTTTGTGGGGATTGAATTATTTTTTCATTTCATCATCATATTGCCTTATATAGGCTTACAAGTTCACACATAGGCCGTTGGCCTTTACAAAATGGCAATTTTGCTTATCCCATACCTCATGTGCTTATTTCTTTTTCACATGGGCCATGGGCTTTACAAAAATTTGGCTTTTTGCCCATTTGTTTTACATTCATGCATTATATCAAACTTATTTATTACATAATTTTCTTCTCAGCATAGGAGGGGGCCGGCCTTTTCAGGTTCGGGCTCGACTTGGGCATGGGCCCACTTGATCTGGGCTTGGACCCGCTTGCTTGGACTTAGGCTTGGACTTGGGCCCACTTGATTTGGATTCAGACCTGGGCCCGGGCCCACTTTTCGGGCCTTGACTTTGACTTATTAACTTGTTGACTTCGACCGTGGGATGTAATTTTTGACCCCAACAGCTGGCAGTGGTTTAACCACAAGCACGTCAGCGGCACTAGCTGTACGTAACGGCTATTCAGGTACTGAACGAAAGGAAGGTCGACAAGAAAACTTGTTCACATCCTTACTGAGCATGAAAATGACAGTCTTCGTATAATCTGGTCTGTTCGTCTAAGAGTATTGCATATCGGGTCTAGGGGTGGATAAAGTCATACCACTAATAACGCGATAAGTCGTGTCGGTGCAAAGCTCTTTATCCACTGAGAAACTACTGATCCAAATCAGTAATTCTCATCCACCTTGGCCAAGGATTTCCGGTGATGGCCACTCGTGTGTTGCGCGATATCTACCCTCAATACCGGGAGAGATGAATCCCCGACGATCTGCTCACTGCCTCCATGTGGCTCGGGACTGTACCCAACTAAAATATGTTTGCACAACTCGGTAGAACTGTGTTAGGGTAGTAATCAAAGCACAGTAGGAACTCACACGAGAGAAATGACGATCTTAGGTCGACAGACCAACCTGTACTCATGTCAGCAGAGAACTGCTATCTAACAATAGGTATAATACCATCTACATCTTCCCGACGAGTCCGTCTAGTGTAACTCATAATCCAATGAGCACTTGTATACTATCTTTGGTGACTAACTAACACCAATGGCTGTGAGATCAGCCATCGCCCTTCATCGAGATCAAGAAACGTATACACTAGTTTACTCTGAAATATCGATGCTCAGTCTCGATATTCCCACGACCAGGGACATTTATGGATTTGCTTATAAACTACCCAGTTCTCACAAGTGTGATCGCCATAATAAACATGGTAGTCAAGCAGGAATCTTAAGGGCTCTATCAATATGTAATAATGATCTGTAATACCACATATTATAAGTACATGATAATAGAGATGAACCAGATAACATACTATCATCTCTAGTAAGACTGTTCTACCCGTATAGGTTCTCCTTCAATCATCATAATTGTCTGCCTGTGATTACAATAATTGCCTTGAGGGTACTATACCAGCCCATCGGTCATCGCTGATCGTTCATCAGCCGGCCCGTCGTTGGTCATCGCCGATCGTTCACCGGCCGGTCGGCTGTAGTTCATCGTCGGCTGGCCCCTCCAGTTGTCGGCCAGCTAGCCTTCACACAGCCGAACGGTCGTTCGTCGTCGTCTTGCCTCTATCCACCGGCCCTCCTCCGACCTCACCGCTGATCGACGGTTGCACTTAAATTTATTACCGGGAATGATTAAAGTATACCGAGCACGTTAATTCAAGATTCTTTGGAATTAGATGCCCGGTCATACCTTTTCCGAGAATGTAAGTGTTAGCTATGTGCCCTCAAGGTAATTATTATAGTTGCCGCTAGACGATTATGATAATTGAAGGAGGATCTAGACAGATAAAACAGTCTTACTCAAGATGATAGTATGCTATCTGGTTTGTCTTTATCATTTATGTGTATACGTTTTACCCGGTATTATGTGCCGGTTATATATAATGATAAAGCCCGTAGAATCATTGCTTGACTACCAGCGTTATGATGGCGATCATATACGTGGGAGCTGGGTAGTCCATAAGCACATCCTTAAATGTCCCTAATCGAGAGAGTATCAAGATCGGGCATCGATATTCCGGAATAGATTAGTGTATACGTTTGTAGACCCCGACGAAGGACGGTGGCCGGTCTCATAAGCCATTGGTGTTGTGGCACCTAAGATAGTATACATGTGCTCACTGGAGGTGAATATACCAGACGGACTCGCTGAGAACTTCTAGATTGTATTATACATATCGTCAGATTGTAGTTCTCTTATGACATGAGTACATGGCAGTCTTTTGACCAGAGATCGACATTTGTTTCGTGTGAGTTCCTACTGTACTTAGTTTACCACTCTATTGTGGCTCAAAGGAGTCTTGCAAACAGGTCTTACTTAGGTACAGTCCTGAGCCACATGGAGACAATGAGCGATCGTCAGGAATTCGCCTCTCCTGGTATAAGGAATTGATGTCGCGCTGTGTTCGGTTAGCCATTGCCATAAGTCCTTGGTCAGGGTGGATGGGATTTACTGATTGAAGATCGGTAGTTTCTCTGTTTGGTCATGAGTTTGACACCAGCACGACTTATCGGGTTATTAGGGGTCTGCCGTTATCCACCCTTAGACTTAGTATGCGATACTCTTAGACGAAGAGACCAGACTGTACGGAAATTGTCACATTCAGGTTTAGTAGGGTATGGACGAACTTGATTGTCGACCTCCCTTTCGGCATATACCTGGGTAGCCATTACGTATAACTAGTGCCGCTGACGTGTTTGTGATTATGGATTTATCCAGTAACTCACCGCCAGCGTATTGTTGAGTTTTTAGAATCCCACACAGAGAGTTTTTCCAGTTCGGACGATATGATATAGAAGCCGTATATTGATGCGTGCAGCAGTCCGATTAAATACGTGTACTGGCTACACGAACTTTAATCGGACTGTTGATAATACAAGCTGTCTTAGAATTATGCTGGATTATTAAATTAAGTATTGATTTAATAATTTATATATATATATATATATATATATATATATATATATATATAAGAATAATGGAGGAAAGAGGCCATAGGAGGGAATTTCCTCCTATGGCGTCGAAAAAATACTTCCTCCATCGTGTTTTTCGACGATCGGAATCCATCATCTTCATCGTTATCATCTAAGATGTGAGTACGCCAAATTTCATGTGATTCTACAACTTTTTCACCGTTGATTTAGCAATGTAAAAAGTTCTATTGTCGGTAAACCGTTAATTTTGAACCCACTAATTCAACGGTGAAAAAGTTGTAGAATCACATGAAATTTGGCGTACCCACATCTTAGATGATAACGATGAAGATGATGGATTCTGATCGTCGGAAAACACGGTGGATGGCGTATTTTCTCGACGCCATAGGAGAAAATTCCCTCCTATGCCATCTTCCCCCCCCCTCTCTCTCTCTCTCTCTCTCTCTCTCTATATATATATATATATATATATATATATATATGAGGTTAATGGAGAAAAGGTGCCAATAGGAGGGAATTTCCTCTTATGCCGTCGGAAAAATACATGCTCCATGATTTTTTTCGACGATCGGCATACATTATTTCCATCTTTATCATCTAAGATGTGGATACACCAAATTTCATGTGATTATACCATTTTTTCACAGTTGATTTAGTTGTTGCAAAATTAATGGTTTACCGACAATATGACTTTTTACATTACTAATTCAACGGTGAAAAAGTGGTGGAATCACATGAAATTTGGTGTATGTACATCTTAGATGATAACGATGATGATGATGGATGCCGATCGTTGGAAAAAAATTATGGAGGTTGTATTTTTTCTACGCCATAGGAGGAAATTCCCTCCTATGGCCTCTTTCCTCCATTATTCTCTCTCTCTCTCTATATATATATAGATACATACACACACACATATATATATTCTAGTATTATGTTCACTATCCATTTTCTCTCTCTAGGCTAATCGTAATTTTACACGGATACTCGTATATGTAGACGATATATATACTACCGGGGTTGTATTCCGTATTTATACGGAATATTTTTAGAAGAAGGACACTTTATTTATGAATTTACTTTTATGGAAATTCAAGGAAATGAGCTGGCATGAGCATAATAGAGTGGGATGGCTGGATTTTTTAAATGGAAAATGAGCATGATATATTTAGTGGTGGAAAATTAAACGAGCTCTCTGTCATTCATTTTCTCACATGGGCGAGAGTTCTTTATGTTACATCTCTCTCGTGCTCATCTCCTTCTTCCTCTTATTTGCTCATGTGTTGAGGTCTTGAGTTTGAGATTGAGAGCGCAAATGATAGTGTAAAATTTCTACATCCCCAACACCCCACTTCTAAAGGATGGTTAGTTGCTTCACTTGGTGCATCTGGAGCTCAGATCGGTTTCACTCAGGTGCATTATCTTCGGTGAGAACGGTCGCCTCCTAAGCACGTTCCCGACGGTTACAGGGCTTGGAGGGGTCTTCCATGATTAGGTGGACACGCATCAAAGATTGTATGTTCGCAATCTTATATATTTAGCGTATTAGTTTAGTGTTTGGAACGGATTCTAGATTGTGGTTTTCTCGCGCTCACATAAAAATTTTGTTTGCGTTTTCCACTTCCTCTGCGCATTAGCCGTGACCGCGGGAGAACCCTAATAGCAATGATTACCTGTAAAGTTCTATTCAATAAACCAAGTGCAGCCAAAATAGGAAATCCGAATCACTTGCATTAGGTTCCCACCTATTATCCCCAAAAAAGGGGAAAATTAAAATAAAAAATAAAATAAAAAGAAAAGAAAACAAAGACCAGCAATGAAACTCATTAATTATTCCCACTTGGGCGCTTTATTAAGTTTTCAGCAATTAATCAAAGCGGCTGAGAACACCAGAACACACTCAAGTCTTGACCTTCACTCTAGTTTCCTCATCAAAAAGTCCTCTCTTTTCCCCCAAAAAATAAAAATCCCCAAATCAAAGGGAGAAGAAAACCCTAATTCGAGAATGCTGTGCTCAATCTCAGCCCCAAATCCTAATTCTAACTGGCTGGATCGCCTCCGATCCTCCAAAGGCCTCCCCATCTCCTCCGACCCAAAAAACCTCGATCAATTCCTCTCCTCAAGCCCTAACCCTAACCCTAACCCTAACCCTAACCCCATCCCTAAACCACGCCCCAAACCCCCAATTTCCCAAAACCCTAACCTTTTCAACCTAATGTCCAACGTCTTATCTGATCTCTTCATCATGGGCAGCAGCAGAAGCGGCCCGTCGAATGCCTTAAACTCCCAAAAGTCCTCTCGGAAGCAAGCAAACCCTAGGATTCACAATGTGGGGAAGGGGAACCGAGAGGTGTCGCCGTCGAGTGTGAACAATTGCGTGATGGATGAGGGGAAGAAGAGGAAGTTGAAGGTGAGGAAGGATGCAGACCTCTCGGGTTTTTCCAGAACGGAGGTGACGGTGATCGACTCGAGCTTGTCACCGGAATGGAAAGCGGCGAGGGTTTTGTATAGGAAGGGGTTGGTTTGGAAAGTGAGGGAGAGGAAAGTTGTGAGATTGGGGAGGAAGAAGAGGAGGAGAGCTGGGTTGGTGGAGAATCTGGGGAATGAGAAGGTGAATGAGAGGAATGCCGGGGATGTTGGAGGAGCGGGTCGAAGAGAGCAGTTGCCATTGTTGGATAAGGTAAAGATTTTATCTTTTCGTTGTTTTGGGTTGTGATTTACTAAAGGATGTTTGCATTGTTAAATTTGTATTGCTTTAGAAGTGACTTATGTCTACTTTTAATGTAGGCTAAATTTCATTAAACAGCCCTTAGTTATTGATGTGCTGATTAAATTACTATAAAGGTTTTCTTTTTAAATTACGGCAACCCTTTAATTTTTGCTACATGGATACTGCTGCAAGTGTATTTAGCCTTCAGTGTATTGATTCACTGATGCCTCTCTGCAAGTTGTACTGCTGCAAGTGGAAATAGGGATAATCGGCCGTAGCACAGTGTCCAAATTTTATGCTATGAAATGCATTGTTGTATTCAATAGGCTTGACTACAACGGCTCAAACACTTGAAAATTGCCTCTTAAGTCATGCTACGGCAGGTACTATTTCCAGCCAACCATAGAAACTTGAAACTTGAAAATTAATGTATTAGACTAAATCATTGGTTTTTTATAAGCAAAATGTTAAAACAGAAGTATGTGAATTGTTAAAACTGCATGGAATTCTACAATTCATAGGTTTTATAAGAAAAATCACAAAGCAGAATCATGTGAACTGTTGAAACTGCATAGACTTCTGCAATGTGGTGAAACATAAGCATGCCAAGTTGTTTTTTAAGTGGGTTATGGGAAATATATACAGTATCAAGGAGATGATGTACATTACTACATATTGCTTCTAGATAGAGGCACCAGGCGATTAGCTCTATAGTAGGGAATGAGGTGAAATGTTCAAGAGGCTTTTGATTCTTTGAATGTTAGATGAAGGAGTGGATCCTTTTTTGAGGAGAAGTGTGCAATTTTGTGCATAGGAAATTTTGAATTTTTATAGCCATAGGTATGTAGAGTTATTTTACTTAAATTTACAAGTAGTAGTTTATATTTTGAGATGGTTGACGTTAGGTTGACAACCGGTTTTAAAACTTTGTCGGATCTTAATGGAGCTATGCTTCATACCCGACCCCATTTTGATGGGATAAAGCTAAGATGATTTTTGAAGGTTGTTTTAGCGGTTGCCTGATATATGGATTATTATTCTGGTTCTATAGCTATTCTATAGGTAGTCTTTTGATTTCTAAGGTATTTATGTGAAAGATATCATTTATGACTTAGTGGTTTTATGTAAAATAAACATTTAAATTCTCGAGAGGGTTTTATATAAAATATTCTATTTTGAAAATAACCTTAAGGGTGTTTATGATAAAAATATATTATTTAGATTGTCGAGGGTTTTGATTAAAATATATTTTAGATTTTATGGTATTTTTGTGATAAACCTAGCCTTTAAAAGAATATGGTATTTTAATGAAAAATCTATCTTTTGGAAACATTAAGGCATTTTAATAAAAACTTAATCTTTTCATTTTGGGGTTTTCCATTTAAAGTCTAATTTGAAAATTATTTATTTTCTTTGATGTTACAAATATAACATTTAAGTTGTTTTTAAATTTGTTTAACTTTGTTTTAAAATTTCGTTTTTTTCTTTTCTTTCGAGAACGCGCTCCGTGAAGAGCTCCGATCTCACCCACTAGATCCAAAATGTGCGATAATTCCACCATCTTCAACAGAGCTTCTCTAAAGAGAGTTGTAGAGGCGAAATGGCCAAGGAATAAGAATATCGATTAATTTCAATTTTTAAGCGATGATGGTATTTTAGTGAAAATTGATTCTATTGTGACAAACATATGATCGTGCTATGATTCCAAATGTGCATGTAGGGTATGTTATTACCCCGTGTGCCATCTACATTAACATGTGACAAAAACAAGTATTTGAACAAAAATAATTAACCATAGTATTTATTCGTTATGTTGCATTCTAAAATTGTTTAACAATAAACTACCACCAGAATAATATTTGAAAATCATAAACACGGTATTTATTTGTAACTGGTTTCCTTTTAATATTATATTACTATATAAACCTTCATGGCCACCATATTTAATACTACTCTAATACATGTATTGCAACACATTGTGATCACTTATAAATATCCAACATCTGTGCCAATATAACTAACTAACCGTTGACGAATATCATCCATCAATGATGTTATAAATTCTACCATGTATCATCACCTATGACTGGAATCCTAATGTTGTCCAGTACTCCTAACAATGCTTTCTACTAATCCAAATTGTAAACAATAATCACTATCAACAGTATTTAATCACTGTAATCCCTAATGGTGCTGTAAGCCCATATTAGGAAGCATTTATTTCACATGGGTCATTAAAGATTTTGAGCAATGAACAATTTTAGTGAAATTCACCTTAACTAACTTCATTATCAGCCACAGAGATCAATCTAATGCAACTAATCTCCAACATCACTTTCTAAGGCATCCTGTTCACTTTCAAGACATAGTCTAAGCCAAAGAATCAAATTAGAATAGAATATCGTCCATTTTAGTTCAAATAACACACTGCTTGCACTTATAACCACCAACATCAGCAAAAAAATAAATTATATGTTTTATTAGTAGTTGATTGCCTTCTAAATATTTATTATATCATGATTTTGAAAAATGCATTTTATAATTGATACACGTAATTGGTATCAATTTTATACATTTTATAATTTTGAAAAATGCATAAAGTGTTAGACCATACTACTCCCTAAAACAACCTATTTTGTGATGGCCTTGATAAACCAGATCATAACCCATTAACCTCATCACATCAAAGCTCTTCACCGCTTGTGCAAGTTCCATGTAATGATTCATAGCAAAGATTATGCTCAGGCTTTTGCTTTATGATATGAAAAGTGCCTATATGAGGAAGTTTTTTTTTTTTTTTCTGTTTTAGCTGGAATGTCAGTTTGACTCTCCACACGCCTCAAACTTACAAGGGTTCTTTTTTTTGTACTTATTTTTTGGCTGGGGAAATATCTCAGGTGATACTTGAAAGGAAGAACAAGAGGAACATACTTAATTTTCAATATCTAAGCTTCTTGATTAATGCTGCAATTATGGATGATTGGATTGATTGGAATTATTACTTACTGCAATTATGGATGATTGGATTAATTCCCAAATTCTGAGGAGTTCTTGATACAGAGTACCCCAGATATCAGGCTACAAACAGAGTCCTGGACAACATAATAATACCAATGATTCTCTAATGTTTTTGTCAGCTCGAAAATGAATATCCTCAATTCATTTTGTCCCCCCTCTGATTAAAAAGCCAATAACGTACCTTGCATAATGTTTGTGGCCTTTATCTACCAAGTCATTATTGCTTTCTATTCTTTATGTTCTCTTAACTTTGACACTACCAGGGATCTGCTCACAGTAACAAGAGAGAGGATTCCAAAGAGGCCAAGGATCAATTCCTCAAACCAAAAAAGTTAGTTTCCTGGCCCTTTTATTTTCTTCTTTGATCCATTACGCTTCTTTTTGCCTCCTTATATCCATTTTCTGCCATGCAGGTCAAAATTTTTAAGATCTCCCCGGGTACCTGCGATGAAAAACTCTAATATTTTGCGTCTTAAAATTATTAGCAAGAAAAATGGGGAAACCAGCCTAAGGAATGTATCGAAAGCACAATGATCATTCCAAAAAATTCTGATATTGGTTATTTTGGAAGCCCTTTAAACAAAATGGGTGTAGAATTTTGGGGAGATTTGTTCATATTCTGCAAAATTGAAGAAATTCACACAGCTGCTCGGAGATTCAAGAGGCAGTTCTATGATCCAGATGAACTAATTGTTTGTGTAAATTGTTTTGTGCATCATTTCTCCCATTTGTTATATTTATAATAGCCATGCAAGAGTTGTATACTTTTGAGTGTCAAGATATTTTTGTCATTTTTGATTAAAATTTTTTTATACTTATAATTTGTTGTGTGAACAACCCATTACAAGTATATTTTAATATTCCTTAAAATTCATATATAAATTGAAAATACACAATACCTATATTCATGGAATAAGAGATCACGATTTTTTGTTTTGTATTGAACGTATGGCGTAGTTAGGACCCTTCTAAGAATGTTTGAGAGTATGGCGTAGTTAGGACCCTTCTAAGAATGTTTGAGCCTGTGCTATTTATCAACCATTTTATTGGATGGTTGATGCCATCTGCCTTGATGTAATTATCTAAAATCAAGATAAACAATAACCATGTAATTTTCATACTTGAACGTTTACTAAGGATTGTGATTTTGTAAATTTCTTAATTGTAATTGTTAAGTTTGATGTAATTATCTAAAATCAAGATAAACAATAACCATGTAATTTTCATACTTGAACGTTTACTAAGGATTGTGATTTTGTAAATTTCTTAATTGTAATTGTTAAGTTTGCCTTGTATTCTCAACCCTCGTGTGTGTGAGACGGCTCAAAATGGGTTGAGCCGGTTCACAAGTCATTTGAAATTAGTATTTGTTCTCTGGATGCAAAAGACGGCTCAGTAGAATCTTGAGCCGGCTCAAATCGTCTTGGACCGAATTCTAGGCTGTTTTAGAAAGTTTCGTTTTGAATATTAACTAAGAGAATTTATTGGAAGATTTATAAGAGATCTTTCAGGAGATTAAGATTAATTAGGAAAGTTCGTTCGGAGAATTATTAGAGATTGTTTTAGAGATTTGATGAGATCCTAATTGGAGTAGAATTGTATTATTTTGTGATATAAATAGAGAAGGGTCTCAGAAGAGAAAATTGACCAAACATGAGGAAGAGAAAGAGTATAAAGAGACGAAGGCAAAAGCGAAGGGTGGTCATTCATAGATGAAGGTAGAGGGATTTATCAAGGGTGGTCTTTATGTTTATATGAAGAGATGAAGGCAAAAGCGAATGGTAGTCATTTATAGATAAATGTGGAGGGATTTATCAAGAGTAGTCTTTATGTTTATATGAAGAGATGAAGGCAAATGTAAATGGTGGTAATCCATAGATGAAGGTGGAGGGATTTCCTAAGGTGGTCTTTGTGTTTGTTTTAAGAGACGAAGTTAAAGGTGAAGGGTAGTCATCCATAAATGAAGGTGAAGGGATTTACCAAGAGCAGTTTTTGTGTTTGTATGGGTATTGAGATATAAGCGAGATGAAAAAAAATATAAAATGTACCGGTATTCTTGATCATTAATAAAGAGATTCTCATGTTTGCCCCGTAGATGTTAGCCGTTGGTCGAACCATATTAAATATTGGTGTTGCGTGCTTTTATTTTTGTTCGTCTTCCTTACATGTCTAGCGAAAACCTTAACAAACTAGTATCAAAGCGTAGAGAACCGAAAGGTCATCGATTCTACGGTCTAAGTTTACAGTAGGTGACGAAGCTTGTGCCTGCTCTCCATCTTTTTATATTGTAATTTTGAAAATGTTGGTTCAAACATTCGAGGGAGAAGGTTACGTTTGCCGCGGCGGTAAACAGAATGTGGCATGGAGGATGTTCGGATCGAGGTGGAGCTTTATTGAAAAGGAGAGATTGAAAATGGCTCGTTGAATACAAGTCAAGGTGAAGATTTGTTGAGTTTGTCTTGTATTCTCGACCCTCGTGTGTGTGAGATGCCTCAAAATGGATTGAACCAACTCACAAGTCGTTTGGAATTAGCATTTGTTCTCTGCATGCAAGAGACGTGTTCAGTTGATAAAACTGCACATTTGTTATTACATTTTTCCTACTATTTCTATATTAGAAAATGTGTTTATTATAATATATGATACATATGAGGGTTTATCTGTAAAAAGACTATTTTCATTTATTTATATATTATAATTAGCATTTGGTAGGAAAACGTATGCAAAAAATATTATTGACCAAATCTTAAGAAAACAAACTCTACTAAATATCATTTGAGTTGTTGTGCAGAATTTTCAGGACTAAAATCAGTGAAATCAAGTTGTTAAAGCAAACATGTCTAATTAAGAAAGCAAAACTTAGAAATCAAGTCTGGCAGCAACTACGAGAAGATTTCCAAGTTCCAAAGGTTCCATAAATCGCCACATGTCACAAGGATCAAGCCACAGAGAAATGATCCAATGATCAGATAATAGGGCCGCGGATCCGCCGCAGGGAGGAGGAGTTAGAAGCTGCGAATTTTTTGGGAGAATCTTTACTGTTATCTTCCAAATTTGGAAGCAAGGGTTCTGGCTTTGGGACTATAAATAAGGACCGAGAGCCTCTTGGAAAAAAAGATCAAGCCGACGAGATCACGAAGTCCAAGACGGCTCACGCATCCAGGCTGATCATCAACGGTTCATCCACATCCTTAGAAGAGATCGAGAAGCAAAACTAGGATTTGTAATCATTTTATAAGGAATCAAAGTGTAATGAATATTGTTGATTAATAAAGGTAGCTCTTTTTCCTATTCTATTTCTTTATAGTTTAATTATGCATTTTCTCTCCATCTCTTTTTCTCCCAACATACGCGAGTAATTCTCCGCTTGTTAGGATTCGTAGGATTAGGGTAGGTTAATGGATGATGAAAATATATAAACTCTTTTTACGTCCTATAAAGTTTATAAACTTTATCAAAAGAATCATTAACATCCTAAACGGGCACGCTACCAATTCATTGTTAGTCTCGACCGCGATTAGAGATTAGATTAATGATTGTTTTGGTAAAGGCTAGATATGAACGGAGTTCGGTGTCGAGATAGGGGTTAAGAGTGGGATTCCTTTTCCCTCTAGAAACCCTAATCTACACGCATCACTGTCGTTCTAGTTTTAAATCTATTAAAGAATAGAAAGAGTAATTTTTAATTAATCATCCATAACTACTAAATCCTAATGAACCCTACAAGCCCTCTTTTTATATAAACTTACCTCCGTAATTAATCTAGATCTATATTTTGCATTAGTGTTTAAACGTAGATTTAGATCCTATAACCATTCTACAATATTCTTTATCCCTCCTCTCTTTTTCAACACGCCTAAAGTAAGAATAAAAGGTTCCACATTTCCCAGAGGACGACCCGTACTCATCTCGGTCTAGCTACACGCGACACCGTTATTGATTGTGGTTATTCTAAAAACACTAAAACAAACCAATCAAATGGCGCCGTTGCCGGGGATACGTGCGTAATTTCTTATTCTTACTATTTGTGTTGAATTCTTATACGATCCATATCATAATTAAAACAAAACTACAAATTACATATTTAACGATTTGTGTGTGAATTTTTTGCAAGGAGATCTGGAGTCACAGACTTGAGGAAACAGAAGACAGAGACATTCTTAGAGATCCAGAGGAGTATAGGAGGCCACGTATCAAACTTCATCACCCGATCCACCTTCCCTGCGGCGGATCTGCGGTCGGAAGTGCACATCGGCGGCGGAAGCGCGGCCAGTTAGGAGATCTAGGGCTTCAGTCTTCTCTGGTAAGATTCTAACCTCATTCTCTCTCCTCTCAAATCCAATAAAATCTATTTTCTGCAGAATTCTTTGCAAAATATCGCCGAAATCCTTGATTTGGCCAGGAAACAAAGCACTGCTTTGGGCCCAGGACGCTTTCTCAGTATCTATTCAATTCAGACTTCATGCTCACTTCAGAAATGAACTCAAAAAAAAAAAACTTTTTGCAAAGTTTTGTGATTGGTTTTGTTTAGCATATTTTATTACGGACTTTAAGGGGCAAAGACCAAATCCAGATTAGTTGGGGATTTCATCACCCTTCCTAAGCCCCATAAATCACAAACCGAGCATCTGCATCAATCCTACATTAATTTTAAAAATATCTAGATCAGACTCTAAGGACTATCGCGCTCAATAAGGACAGAGGAAGGTCGTGGGTAATCTATCGCTTATCTGCATTACTTTTGTGGTGTCTAGGCAGGTGTGTCTAAGGCGAGTGGTTACTTATTAGGGCCACTACTTGTAGTGGAGAGCCTCCCACTCACCTGGCACTTACCTGGCTACAAGAGTAGTAAAGAGGCGGCAGAGGATTGATCCTACGGCTTGTCCTTTGGAAGTCTAAGAGCGGTCTAGAGACTGGACCTAGATAACCTTAGTTCTAGGGTTGTTTGTGCATTATTGTGTGATTTGTCTTAAGTCCCACTTTTTCAAAACAAACCAATTTTAAAGCACACACACGCTGCCACTTGCACTAAACCCGCTTAGTGCATGCTCGGCTGGACACGGGATTCTTGTGCCCGTCTTGTCCGCGTTCCTGCTATCGACGCCGAAGTCGGTACTTCTTCATCTTTGTTTTCCCCCACCACACACCACGACCGAGATGGACGGTACTCCATCAGATTATAACACCACGCTGCCACCACCCGTAGGTGTGCAGAATCCACCGCGCATCTCTCTCCAAGAGAGATGTTATCCTATCCGTGGTCCTCTTCCCACTTGTCTATCTATTCCACCAGCTAACGGGGATAATTTCGAAATTAAACCCCACTACATCAATCTGCTGCCCAAATTTCACTGGCTTGAGTCGGAAGACGCGTACGTTTTCATCACCAAATTTGAAAACATATGCGCAATGATGGGTACTTTACAATTGACTGTGGATGCTATGCGTTTGTGTCTTCTCCCATTCACACTGTGCGACTTGGCAGAAAAATGGCTTTATAATACTGCCGCACACTCTATCACTAATTGGGATGAATTCGTAATAGCATTTCTTAAGAATTTTTACCCAAACCATAAGACCGCCCGTGTTAGAAGCGAGATCAACCAGTTCACCCAGCTTCCCAATGAACCATTTTGGAAGTGCTTTGAACGTTTCAAAGATCTGCTTGTCCAATATCCTTATCATGGAATCAATAGATGGGATTTATGCCGAATTATATATGAGGGCATTAATCCAGCGACAAAGAAGATGCTTGAAACAAATTGTCAATGCAATTTCATATCTAAAGACGACGGTGAAGCTTGGAAATATCTGGAAGACCTTGCTGAACACACTTTGCAGTGGGAAAGCGTAAGACCACCTTCATCTAGGGGATGTATTCACCAGCTCGATGTTTCCATCGCAGTGAAAGCCGAAATGGCAGCGATGCAGAAGAAACTCGATGCTATTGAGAACAAATTTTCATCAGTCTCCCTAAATTAGGTCACGCTTCCCAAGACCGTCTGTGGTTGCTGTTCAGATCCTTCACACTTGACGGAAGAATGCCCTATGAATGCATCGTTTCAAACTAATGCTGCTTTTCAGCAGTGACCTAGAAACGATCCTTATTCTTCCACGTACAATCAAAGATGGAGGAATCATCCTAACTTTGCTTGGAACCAAAACCAACCCCAAAATCAAAATCAGTTCCAAAGCAATTATCAAAGACCTCCTCCACAGCAACCACAACCACAGAATCAGCTCCCCTTTCAGTCACAGAATTTTCAAAATCCGGCCAACACTTCTACACCACAAGTGGCCGGTACTGACAACTCTTCACTCACACAAACTTTGGATATGTTTATGAAACATACCATTCAAATGTCGGCTGAGATGAAGTCTTCTATTGATACCATAAACCAAGATTCCGCCTCCTACGGCGAAAGTATTAAATCAATAGAAAACCAACTTGCACAGTTAAACGCCGCAATGAGTGCGAGAGAGAAAGGGAAACTCCCATCTCAACCCCTACCGAATCCTGGCCATTCACAAAATCATAATGTGAATGCCGTTACTACGTTGAGGTCGGGAAAAGTGCTGAATAACCGAGTGGGTGAGCAATTTGATGTTAGTGACACCAATGATACCCCTTCTTCTTCTTCTTCCCCTAATTCGTCTAGTCTCCCACCTTCATCCGAGCCAATTCTCCGTTTTTCCCAAGGCTCGAACATTTCGCCAAATCTATCTGAGTCGACTCTCACTCCAATTTTGGGATCGAATCCGTCCCCACAGTCTTCTCCACAAACGTTGGACCCAAAACTTATTGATCAAGCTCCATTTCCAAACAGATTAAGGGCCAACAGACCTAACCCACAAATGGAGAAGATTGTGGAAATGTTTAAACAAGTTAGCGTGAATATTCCTCTCCTAGATGCTATTCAACAAGTCCCATCTTATGCAAGAATCCTTAAAGACTTGTGCATTAGGAAGAGAAAAACTCAAGTTCCTAAGAAGGTTTTCATGACGAGTAATGTTAGCACAGCTTTTACCCAACAAATACCAAAGAAACGTAAGGACCCCAGCTGTCCTGCAATCTCTATTTTTATTGGGGGTAAAAATATTAATCGTGCTTTACTCGATCTTGGCGCTAGCATTAACTTGCTTCCTTATTCAGTATACGAGCAGTTAGGAATTGGAGAGTTAAAACCCGCCCATTGTACTCTCCAGATGGCATACCGATCTATCACCAAACCTCGGGGCGAACTAGAGGATGTGTTAATTAAAGTCGGGGAATTTATATTTCCCGTAGACTTTATTGTTTTAGATACACAACCTGTGGCAAATCCACGCAATCAAATCCCGGTGATACTTGGTCGACCCTTCCTAGCAACTTCTAACGCTGTAATTAATTATCGTAACGGTTCTATGAACTTATCCTTCGGGAAAATGACAATTGAGCTTAATATTTACAAGTTAGGAAGTCAGCCATCAGAACCTTCTGCTTATTTGCTGGATGTTTGTTCCATCCACGAGATAGCTCCCGAAAGCTGCATGGATGAGGAACTTTGCTTTGATGATCTCGACAACACTAATGAGACATCGTTTGATCTTGCACCACTTCATAGTAAGGATATGTTCAATGAGTCCATCCTTGAGTTTGAACCCGTTGACTCATTGCAAAAGTTAGCAGCACTTTCCGAGTCAATATCTTATGTAAGTTTTGAACCTCTTAGGGAGTCCGAATATCATTCCCTTACCCCACCTTCTATTGTCTCTCCGCCAATTCTTGATCCCAAACCGCTACCTTCTCATCTTAAATATGCATATTTAGGAGAGAATGAGACTTTGCCAGTGATTATATCCGCTTCTCTAGCCTTAGATCAAGAGAACGCACTTTTGGCAGTGTTGAGATCGAATCGGCAAGCATTTGGTTGGACAATGGCTGACATCAAAGGGATTAGTCCCTTAATTGTTGAACATTACATACATCTGATGGATGAAGCCAAACCAACCCGAGACCCACAAAGACGGTTAAATCCCGTTATGAAGGAGGCGGTAAAGAAAGAAATCGTCAAGTGCCTTGATAGTGGAATAATTTACCCCATATCTGATAGCTAATGGGTAAGTCTAATTCATGTGGTCCCTAAAAAGTCTGGCATCACGGTCATCACTAATGAGGCTAATGAGTTAATCCAAACACGCATCCAAACCGGGTGGCGCGTATGTATTGATTACAAGAAACTCAATGCTGCGACGAGGAAAGATCATTTCCCTCTACCTTTTATTGACCAGATGTTAGAACGATTAGCTGGACACGAATACTACTGTTTCTTGGACGGATACTTTGGCTATAACCAGGTCCCCATCGCCGAAAAGGATCAAGATAAAACCACATTTACTTGTCCTTTCGCTTATAGACGCATGCCCTTTGGGTTATGCAACGCTCCCGCTACATTTCAGCGGTGCATGATGGGGATATTTTCAGATATGGTGGAGAATTTTCTGGAAATTTTTATGGACGATTTCTCCATTTTTGGGGACTCCTTTGAGGACTGCCTTCATAATCTTGACGCGGTTCTTACCCGCTGTAAGGATAAGAACTTGACTTTGAATTGGGAAAAATGCCATTTTATGGTCCAAGAAGGTATTGTACTTGGACATATAATTTCACGAAAAGGCATTGAGATTGACAGAGCTAAAATAGATGTCATTCATAACCTCCCTCGTCCCAATTGCGTCAAAGATATACGATCCTTTCTTGGTCATGCAGGATTTTATAGGAGATTTATTAAGGACTTTAGCAAAATTGTTAAACCCTTAACCCTTTTATTAGCCAAGGATACTACATTTCATTTCGATTCGGATTGTGAGGCTGCTTTTGAATCGCTTAAAGAATCACTCACTACAGCCTCCGTTCTATCATCTCCGGATTGGAACCACCCGTTCGAGCTTATGTGTGATGCATCAGATTTTGCTATTGGTGCTGTCTTAGGACAACACATTGATAAGACGCCACATGTAATTTACTATGCAAGTAGGACCTTAAATGATGCACAAATAAATTACACAACTACCGAGAAAGAACTCTTGGCAGTTGTATTTGCATTAGAGAAATTCAGGCCCTACTTGATTGGCTCGCCTATTGTGGTTTACACAGATCACTCCACCCTACGACATCTTTTATCGAAGAAGGATGTGAAGGCCAGGCTAATACATTGGATCCTATTATTACAAGAATTTGATCTTGTCATCCGAGACAAGAATGGATGTGAAAACGTTGTAGCCGACCATCTTTCCCGCATCACTTCTTCGCCAACTTTGACCGTGCCAATAAATGACTCATTTCCTGACGAACAGCTCTTGACTGTATCTTACGAACCTTGGTTCATGGATATCGTGAACTATCTTGCGATGGGACTTATTCCTAGCAATTGGTCGAAACAAGACAAACTTCGATTTCTATCCCAAGTAAAATATTTTTACTGGGATGAACCTTATCTATTCAAGTATTGTTCCGATCAAATCATTCGCAGGTGTGTCTCTAACGATGAATTCAAGAGCGTGTTATCATTGTGTCATGATCATGCATGCGGCGGTCATTTTGGTTCTTGAAAAACGGCGGAGAAAGTTTTGCAATGTGGCTTTTATTGGCCAACATTATTTAAAGATGCATATGAACATTGCAAAACTTGTCCGCGATGTTAGCATTTGGGTCGGATTTCACGAAGAAACGAGATGCCGCTCTAACTTATATTGGTTGTGGAAATATTCGATGTTTGGGGTATTGATTTTATGGGCCCTTTTCCCAACTCTTTTGGGAATTTATATATCTTGTTAGCGGTTGATTATGTCTCGAAATGGGTGGAAGCTATACCGTGTCGCACTAATGACAACAAAGTTGTCATTAAGTTCCTTAAAGAAAATATCTTTTCACGATTCAAACACCCTCGCACTATAATTAGCGACAACGGGACACATTTCTGTAATCGATCTTTCGAGGCCTTGATGCGGAAATATTCAATCACTCACAAGCTTTCTACGCCCTATCATCCCCAAACAAGCGGGCATGCTGAGATCTCAAATAGGAAGATCAAACAAATTTTGGAGAAGACGGTTTCTAAAAACCGTAAAGATTGGTCAACCAAATTGACGGATGCTCTTTGGGCATTCCGCACCGCTTATAAGACCGATCTTGGTATGTCTCCATACCGCCTAGTGTTTTGGAAGGCATGCCACCTTCCTGTCGAGATCGAACATAAAACTATGTGGGCTATTAAAGAGCTTAACTTTAATTTTGATCATGCAGGCAGCTATCGGAAGCTGCAATTGAATGAGCTAAGCGAACTCCGTGATGAAGCTTACGATAATGCAGTGATAGTAAAGAACAGGACTAAAGTGTTCCACGATAAAAATCTTTTTAGAAAAACCTTTACATCGGGGCAACAAGTCCTTCTTTACGATTCCCGTCTCCATCTTCATCCGGGTAAGCTTAAATCTCGTTGGAAAGGACCTTTTGTGGTGCGGTATGTACACCCGCACGGGACAGTAGAAGTTGAAAATTTGAAAAACGGTTCAATTTTTAAAGTAAATGGACATAGATTAAAACCGTATTTCTCTGCTGACCCCGCGGAGGAGCTCCTGTTTTTACAGGAGCCGCTTTATCAAAACTAAATTCCTCCGCCTCACCTCCATGTTTTGGTAACATTTTCTCATTTTAAGAATGGAGGTGAGTGAAAATGGATTTAATTGAATATCTGTGCGTGCCAAAGAACAAGTTTGGGGGTAGTTTTCATTTAACTATTATTTTACCCCTTATGTCTCTCCCCTAGTATACAGGTCCATGTCTCAAAAGGCTACATCAATGAGGACACTGCTGAAAACAGGATTGGGGGGAAGTTTTTATTCACTGAATTATCTTTGACACTGTGCATTTAAAAATTTTTTTATAACAAAAGAGTAGAAAGTGAAAAATTACATTCAAAAGATAGGAATAGTTTAAGAAAACCAAGAAAATTAGAAGTTTTCTTAAACGAACTGGTAATAAGTAGTTATGAGCTGTTGTCCCAAGGGTTAGTAAGATGAAGGAAGTCACTAATCTGAGGATAAAAATAAGTCTGAAAAATAGTTTCTATTCTGGAAGCCAAACATTTGAATGTTGATATCCTACTATATGCACTTACACACGTCTTGAAACTCGGGATAGTAGAGGATACCTTGAAATGCTCTTGTCTAAAAGCCAAAGTATGAAGGAAATAAAAAAATGAAGAAAATATAAAAATGGTGAAAAGAAAAAAAAATGAACACTGGTTTTGTTATCGCCAAGACAGCAATAAAAAAATATAGCGAGGATGCTTCATCACCTAGTGTCTTAGACCAACTGGTTTGGGAGTCACTGCTAAGCTTTAGGTGGTGCAAGACAAGGAAAATACTATCACCTAATCAGCAAGCACATGAGTAATCGGTCGGTTAGTACCTCAAGAAGTATTAACGGTCCCATGAAAATGTGTGAGCAAATTCTTAAATATTCATCAAATTAAAAAGTACTGAGGTAAAAGGACAAGAGTATGATAGCTTGAATTGAATTCTCCGAGTGTAGGGATTTCCATTACACACACGTAGGGTTATATGATCGATGTCTGGATGAAAGATAGGAATGAAGAATAAAGACGATATTTTATTGAGGGATGATGTGATTTCTAATATCTTTTCATGACTATTAAGATAGGGCTCATAACAACTGAAAAGCTAGTGTAGTTGGAAACTCTAAATTTTCAAAGTATTTCTTTTATGGTTCTTATCTTTATATGTAAATTTCACCATCTCTCTTTTATTATAGGATTTTGTGGGTGTAATCTGCTGAAAACCCCCAGGAGACAACACTCCTCCTACTAGGGACACCTAGAGGTTTAACGGCTTGTTGCACGTGTTCAGTGCAATCGTGTTTGCCTACGAAAGTGTGCTTAGTTTTCTCCTTTCTTTTTCTCCTTCTCTTGAATAAACTAGTTTGCTCGGGACGATCAAAGATAAGTTTGGGGGTATTTGTTCAGTTGATAAAACTGCACATTTGTTATTATATTTTTCCTACTATTTCTATATTAGAAAAGGTGTTTATTATAATATATGATACATATGAGGGTTTATCTGTAAAAAGACTATTTTCATGTATTTATATATTATAATTAGCATTTGGTAGGAAAATGTATGTAAAAAATATCATTGACCAAATCTTAAGAAAACAAACTCTACTAAATATCATTTGAGTTGTTGTGCAGAGTTTTCAGGACTAAAATCAGGGAAATCAAGTTGTTAAAGCAAACCTGCCTGATTAAGAAAGCAAAACTTAGAAATCAAGTCTGGCAGCAACTATGAGAAAATTTCCAAGTTCCAAAGGTTCCATAGATCTCCACATGTCACAAGGATCAAGCCACAGAGAAATGATCCAACGATCAGATCATAGGGTCGCGGATCCACGACCAAACCCCCCTGTTGGCCGCGGACCCGCCGCAGGGAAGAAGAGTTAGAAGCTGCGAATTTTTTGGGAGAATCTTTACTGTTATCTTCCAAATTTGGAAGCAAGGGTTCTGGATTTGGGACTATAAATAAGGACCGAGAGCCTCTTGGAAAAAATGATCAAGCCGACAAGATCACGAAGTCCAAGATGACTCACGCATCCAGGCTGATCATCAACGGTTCATCTACCTTCTTAGAAGAGATCGAGAAGCAAACTAGTATTTGTAATCATTTTCTGAGGAATCAAAGTGTAATGAATATTGTTGATTAATAAAGGTAGCACTTTTTCCTATTCTATTTCTTTGTAGTTTAATTATGCATTCTCTCTCCATCTCTTTTTCTCCCAACATGCGCGAGTAATTCTCCGCTTGTTAGGGTTCGTAGGATTAGGGTAGGTTAATGGATGATGAAAATATCTAAACTCTTTTTACGTCCTATAAAGTTTATAAACTTTATCAAAAGAATCATTAACATCCTAATCGGGCACGCTACCAACTCATTGTTAGCCTCGACTGCGATTAGAGATTAGATTAATGATTGTTTTGGTAAAGGCTAGATATGAACGGAGTTCCGTGTCGAGATAGGGGTTAAGAGTGAGATTCATTTTCCCCCCAGAAACCCTAATCTACACGCATCACTGTCGTTCTAGTTTTAAATCTATTAAAGGATAGAAAGAGTAATTTTTAATTAATCATCCATAACTACTGAATCCTAATGAACCCTACAAGCCCTCTTCTTATATAAACTTACATCCGTAGTTAATTTATATCTATATTTTGTATCCGTGTTTAACGTAAATCTATATCCTACAACCATTCTACAACATTCTTATTTCTTCCTCTTCTCTTTCTCAACACGTCTAAAGTAAGAATAAAAGGTTCCACGTTTCCCAGAGGACGACCCGTACTCATCTCGGTCTAGCTACACGCGACACCGTTATTGATTGCGGTTATTCTACAAACACTAAAACAAACCAATCAAGACGACTCAGACCAATCTTAAGCCGGCTCAAATCGTCTCGGGTCGAATTTTGGGATGTTTTGAAAAGATTCGTTTTGAATATTAATTAGGAGAATTTGTTGGAGATTTATTTGAAGAGTTGGAAGATTTATAAGAGATCTTCAGAATCTTAATCAGGAAAGTTTGTTTGGAGAATTATTTGAAAATTTGTTAGAGATTGTTTTGGAGATTTGATGAGATTCTAATTGGAGTATGAGTTCTATTATTTTGTGTTATAAATAAAAAAAAGTGTCTCATCACGGAAGTGGCCAAACATTATAAAGAGAAAGAGTACGAAGAGACGAAGGTAAAAGCGAAGCTTAGTTAAAGGTGAAGGGATTTACGAAGAATAGTCATTGTGTTTGTATGAAAAGACGAAGGCAAAAGCGAAGGGTACTCATCATAGATGAAGGTGGGGGATTTACCAAGAGTAGTTTTTGTGTTTGTATGAGAGTTGAGATATGAGAGAATATAAAATATACCGGTATTCTTAATCATTATGGTGCGTGTTCTTATTTTTGGATGTCTTCTTTGCACGCCCAGCGAAAATCCTAACAATAATAATCATATATCTTGGTTTTAAGCATTAAAATTAACATGAATGGCCTAGGTTATCCAAAATAATCCAATCATCCATAATTGCAGTAATTAATAATTCCAAATCAATCCAATCTTCCATAATTGCAGCAATCAACTTACGTTTGAGACTCAAAAAACCTACAAATTATGTTAAAGTTTAAATGGCAACAACTTCAATTCATTAGCACTTTAGTATATTGTATTAGAAAAGGAAACAACCGTGCATTCCAATATATTTTCCAGACCTCTTTAAGCATTTATTGGAAAATCTACTCTTAGTTTTCTTTAAGGAATTTTTATGATAAATGCAATAAATGAGCTTTGGGACCCTGCTCAAGGCAACTATAACAAAAAGATTAATTTTATATGCATATAGTTTACATTTTGTCAAAAATAAATAAAATGTAGATAGTTTGCATTTAGTAGCTCAAATTAATTAAACATTAATTAATTTTAAAAATATGTAATATAAATCACAAGACATAGTCATGATTAATTTTCTCTTTTAATAAAAGATAGCATTTCTATAGATGATGTAACCATCCAAAATCCCTGTACCTTTAAATTTTCTCTTTTAATAAAATATCACTTTTCTTTCGACCAGAGTATAATTAATTCATGTTGAATATATACAAGAGCAAACTTGTATTCCATTGCTTAAGTCATTATATTGATGTTCCATGGGCCACGTGTTCGAATCTCGGATTTTGTAATTATTTTTATCAAATCCTTATTTTTAACCCTCTCATAACTTACAAATGAATTATGACTTTTCAATTTCTTTTTTTCAAAACCCCCAAAATGAATTCACATAATAAATTAGAATGGTTATAAATAGTTATTATGATCATAAACCATTCTTTTATATATTCTCTTCCCTCCTCCTCAAACTCCCCACACAAACAAACTCAAAGCTCTACTCTTTTTGCCTCTCCTCTCTCTCGAGGGGTGAAGATGCCGGGTTGTTTTCCACCGTTAGGATAGAGAAAACGGTGAGCCGATTATTATACCGACTCACATCGCGAGTAAGTCTCCATTCTTCTTCCCCTCTATCTTTTGAGGCACTTTCTCCATGCCAGAATTGCTTTCGGTAATTTCCTTAACAATAATATATATATATATATATATATATATATATATATATATATATATATATATATAAAAGAATAATGGAGAAAAGAGGCCCTAGGAGGCTTTTTGAGTTAGGTGGCGGCAAAAACTACACCCTCCACTATTTTATTCGATGATCGGCATTCTTCAACTTGATATACATTTTCTAATTTGTAGATACACCAAATTTCATATGATTACAACACAATTTCACCGTTGATTTAGCAATGTAAAAAGTTTTATTGTCGGTAAACCGTTAATTCTGCACCCACTAAATCATCGGTAAAATAGTGTTGTAATCATATTAAATTTGGTGTATCGACAAATTAGATAATAGATATCAAGTTGGAAGGTGCTGATCGTCAAATAAAATTGTGGAGGGTGTACATTTTGCCGTTACCTAACGCAAAAGCCTATTAGGACCCCCCTCTCTTTATATATATATATATATATATATATATATATATATATATATATATATGGGAACGACCTTTACAGATAACTATATGTTTTACAATATGGATTGCCACTTTTCTTATTCAAATTTGTAAACTTTATGAACTCATGTTTCTAAGGTTTAAACGAGATTGTTGGGGGCAAAAATTACATCCGGTTGACCAACTCAAAATCAAAATCAACTCCAAATAAGCGGGCCCAAGCCCAGGTCAAATGGGCCCATGCCCAAGTCGAGCCTGAACATGAAGAGGCTGGACTACTTCATGCTAAGAAGAAAATTATATAATAAATAATTTTGATGTAATTTTCATACATGAATATAAAGTAAATGGGCAAAAGCCCAAATTTTTGTAAAGCTTATGGCTCAAGTGCAAAAAGAAATAAGCACATGAGATATGAGATGGGCAAAATGCCACTTTGTAAAGCCCAATGGGCTATATGTAAACCTGTAAGCCTATATAAGGCAACATAATGATGAAATGAAATTTTTTTGATTCCTCTCAAAACTTAGGGTTCTGTGCCTCCTTCTCTTTCCTCAAGATTCTAAACGTTCTTCCTTTTTTGAATTAAATAAAGAGTTTAACTCTTCTTTTCCGAAAAAAGAATAGTTTTTCGCCATAAAGCCCTCGAAGGGGAGCTCAAATCTCCCATCAAAACTTTAAAGGGAGACTTTTAATTTCAACGCCTCTTTTCTCCAAGATTCAGCCAACAGAGAGGAGAAAGAAGGATACCCAACTTCAAAAATCCCATTTTGGGAAGATTCAAGGTTCAAGAGAAGATGCAGGGCTCAAGGGAGAAGAAAGGGGCCCCCTTTCATCATTTCCGAAAATCTCTTAGAAGTTTAACTCCGAATAAGAATCTCTTCTTTAGGAGTTTAACTCCAAACCAATCTTTGAGAAGCTCAACTCTAAATTCCAAATTCTCGAAGTGGTTGAACCCCAAAATTCCAGATCTTTTATGAGTTTAACTCCACAAAGGCCCTTTTTTTAAGGAGTTTAACTCCAAAAGTCACTCGGAAGTTCAACTCCCAGTACAGGGGCTAACCCCCCTTTTTCCATGAGCGCCCAGCGCCTACGTGCAGGGCACGTAATGTTAGTTATATGTATGTCCTAGAGGCCATTACTGTACATACGATATATATTGTAGTGGATGCTTGGACATATATAGGGAGGACTTTCTTGCTCGACATGATAGTATGCTATCTGGTTGCACTTTATCTTAACATGTAAACAAATACTGTTTTGTGATCACATATTGATAAAGCCCTTAGGATGATTACTTGACTACCAGGATTATGATGCAGATCATACTAGTGGGGATAGGGTAATCGATAAGTACATCTTTCAAATGTTCCTAGTCGTGGGAGTATCGAGACAGGGTATCGGTAATCCAGAGTAGACTAGCGTATGTGCTTCTTGACCCATATGATGGGCGATGGATGATCACGTATCCATTGGTGTTTGACATCGGAGAAGGCATACGGGTGCTCAGTGGAGACTGGGTACACTGAACGGACTCGCCGAGAACTCCTAGATGGTATTATACCTATCGTCGGATAGCAGTTCTCTGGTGACACTGGTACATGTTAGTCTGTAGACCCGAGATCGTCATAGAGTCTTATGTGATTCCCACTGTGCTTTGATTTCCACCTTACCACGGTCAAGAGATCGTGCAAAACAGTGGCTTTTGGGTACAGTCCCGAATCACATGGAGGCAATGAGCGATAGGAGGGGTTTCGTCTTTCTCGGTATTGGGAGTTGATGTTGCGCTGTGCTCGATTGGCCATAATAGGAAATCCCTGGCCAGGGTTGCTGAGATTTACTGGTAAGTGTTATCAGTAGTTTCTCGAAACGTTATGGACCTCACATCGGCACGACTTATCGGTTACTGGGGTCTGACTTTTACCACCCCTAGACTAGATATGATACATATGAGACGAAGAGACCGGACTATACGGTAGTGTTACTGATTGGATTAGCAGGAGTAATAGCAGGCTTGCTTGTTGATCTTCTGATCGCTCAATACCCGGGTGGCCGTTACGTTTAGCAGACCGCTTGCGGCTTGTGGGTGTTTAATATGATCATCACCTACTGCCGACGTATTGACGAGTCTTTAGAGTCCTACACAGAGGTTTCCTGGTTCATGCGAAATGGAGGAGGAGCACATATGTGATATATGCGGGACCGAGATTAATACGAGTATGTGATACCGTATTCTATTCTCGCGATATGTGATATCGGTCGGATGTATGTGATATAGCCGGGTTATCGGATCAAGTGTTGGTTCGATAAGTTGATTCATTTGATATTAGTCGGTTATATGTATTATAGCCGGATTATTAAATCAAGAGTTGATTTAATAATTTAATGTATAATTATATATTTGATATATTAAATTACATTGACTAATATTAGCTCACTTAAGATTTCTTTTCTCACTTTATGATACATTGATATATATGTGATATATGTTAAATATATTGTTTTCTTTTTGCACAAAATATATATGTGATATATATTGTTGTGTTATGCTAGGTTACACATGCAACATATATGTATGAGACTCACACTATGCTAGGGTTAAGTTAGGGTTTTATTTGTTTTAAGTAATTCAAACACTTGGATAATGAGTCATGGTAGAAGCTTGGAGAAACTTGTGGAAAATATTGACTTAGTCCACTTGTTTGTCTAGCTTAAAATATTTTTCAACCCAACCCTTAACTCATAGTTATGGTTAAGTCTCTACAATGGTTAGTGGTTGACATACACAAACCATGGTTGCATTTCTAACCTTATGAGTTCATTGATCTCTTCATCACTTCTTTTTCTTCCTCACTTGAAAAAGCTTGCTAGTTTTTTCTAAGTGATGATGCCTTGTGAGAAAAATATATATAAAGTGAGCCCACTTCCTACTTCATCATCCTATACTATTAGCCATTTAGTTTTGGGTGTTTACTTCACTAATCTACACAATTAGTGAAGAGATAGCATGAGCTAGTGACTCCTCGACGTAGATCATCTTCGGTGTCGAAGACTTCGAAGCAAGCTTGTTCGTTTCTTCATGGGAGTCTTTCTAGAGTCTGGGGGATCGTGATCGCAACGAAGGGACTACTACACGGAGCTATTGAAGTGAAGGACCGGTCTACAAAGCTTGTATTCCTTTTTCACTTAGATGTAAAGAGTTTATATATCATGTTTAACCCTAAGTCTCTAGTTAAGATCTTGGTTAGGGTTTGTTTAGCACCCCAAATTTTTAAAGTACCATGATTGATGCTTGCCAAAACCTTCCTAAGGTGCTAAGCTAACCCTACAGTGGTATCAGAGCCAAGCTAGAGCATTAGGCGTTGTCTAGACGAAGTTTAAAGTCCGATCGAACTCCGAAAGCCTGAAACGACCCCTTTTCTGAAAATTTTTCCAAAAGTTGGATTTTTTCATGTTAAAAATACTCAGAAAATCATGCAGGGAATTTTATGGACACACCTGAAGAACGAAACCCTAACTCGTCTAAGTGACCGCGGATCCGCTGCCAAAACATGGTTTTGGCGGCGGATCCGCGGCGCCACTTGAGAGGCTTGGGTCGGGCCCTTCAGCTGTTGGTCCGTAGGTACCGTGGCATGTCTCTGGTTAACTTTAACTGTGCTCAAGTGTTGAGCTCTCTGGGAATTTTTGGGAAATCGTTGCATCGATCGAATTATCTAACTTCGCCTAGCTATCTGTGATTGTGATACAATATTTGGAACCCACATAATTGGTTATGTGATAACTAGTTTGAATTTTATAAATCTAGCACTTTAGTCTCATTTGATCGGTTGCCACGGGATTTTGATGTGGATCAAAAGTCCGTCGCAATTACGTAGTGTATGCGGATACTCGCCGGGTAACCTTACTAGAGAGCCACACCCCATAACCCCGATCAATTGACTGTAGGAGAACCCTGTCGCCAAAAGCACCCGTTTGGGTGCTCGCGGCTGCGGTATTCTGCCTTAGTGCACTTCGTCGATGGCACCGGGGGGTGCAGCCGTCTATTAAAGTTTCCGATGAGCATTCGATCATATTATCGGGAATCTTGTTGAATTACCCGACAGGTTATTGGAAAGTGTTTTCATTATCGAGACTAAAATGCGGGGTTTATAATTGTTAGGCATGCGATGTCTAAGGAATTCATTTGGTTAGGCGTGAAATCTAATTTATGTGATATATTGGGTTTATGATGTCTAAGGTCGTTGCGGATTCCAACTGTTGTAGTTTTTCACTTTCTTTTCTGCGACCGTAAGTGTAATATGTGGTGTATCGCCGGTTTCGGTGCTAAATGTCAACGACAATTGGGATACGCATATTTACTTACGTTGATGACATGAGATGTTATGTGTTGCGGTGATATGTTATATTGGATTATCGTGTTCTGAATAGCCGGGTTTTTTTTATGTGAGATGAGAGTTTTTCATTTTCAATCATGTAAAACCTTGTATGTAATATTCTTTTATTGGGGCACTTTCGGGTTGAGGATGATGTCACCATTGAAGTATATTATTTACTTTTCCGCATTAGGATAGACCCAAGGTGGGGAGCATAAGTAACCGGGTTCTGGGGTCCAGTAGGAGACCATCCCGAGGAGTCGAGACCGGGTCTCCTAACCCTAGAATTGGCAGGGTTACTTGCTGCTCTCGTAGGGGTCTAGGGATGTGGGTTTGGCTATTCATCACGACCGTGGAATCCGTGTTTTATACCGGCTTAACTTAAAACTCGGAATTCCTAGTATATCCAATATTTCATATATGATTCTTCTGCTGCTGATATTCTGTGATGTGATCATTTGATATGTACTAAGACGAATGCCTATATTATATATATGAGATATAATAAATATTGCTGCTTTCGTTTCTTATGTGATGTTTGGGAAGCATAAATAATGGGACTTCATTAATGAGATTAATGAAATAAAAAGAAACCTAAAGATGTTGTAGAAACTTGTTTAAAAACTGGTAGCTCTATGTCACGACCCGAAAGTACGGAACGTGACCGGCACTTAGATTACGAATCGTCTAGAGGCGCAACGTAACCTAAGTAAGCCGAAGCCCAGAAATCTAAACCATATATAAAAGAAGAAGAAGTAAAAGAAAACATGAAGAAAAACAAGTTTAAAAGTTTCAGCAAATTTTCCAAAAAATTTCGGCAGAGTCTCCTCTGTAAAAACTGGCCCCAAACGGGTACAACAAGTACAATAATATACAACGCCAAAGGGCGAGGCTCAAAAACTCAAAAGAACACAATCCACCAAATCAGAATAATACATGCGCGACTCTAAGGTCGAAATAAATAACTGGTCCAATAAACTTATCAAGTAATACAAGTATGGTTGATGGAGCTTACTAGATACAAATGAAAGAATAAAAGTACAATGGCGGTTTAGATACAAGTGAACCAACCTACCGTGCAAATCACCCTGAATGAAAAGATGTGCCAGCAAGCTGCCAGGGAAACCTGTACATCGAACCTGTAATAAATTTTGGCACAACGGGGGTGAGTTGCCAACTCGTGAGTAGAAGACATTTACGAAAAGAAATCGAATGCACGACGCTATCCTAGGTCATAATAATACACTATCATATCCTAATCATCTAGTAATAGCAGGGTAAAACTACGTGTAAATGCAGATACTCCATGCTCGTGTCAGTGTCTCATATAATACTATGTCATATGAATGGGTATGCATGCACCATGAATATAAAATAATCAATTCTGAAATCCAGATATATCTGTATAAGAAATCTTTAGCTGTTATCATAGTAAAATGTGTATAGCAATCTGAAATCTCAACAATGAAATCCATGGAAATCCGTGTCAAGCATCGACATAAACATGTAAATCTCAAGTCTCATAGTCTCAATACCCCGGGCTCCGTCAGTCCGGATCGGCCCATATCATCAAATCTCACGACAACGGTCGGTATCCTCCGGATATCCGCCGCGCCAGACATCACCGGTAGGTAGCCTTCCCCTGCCAGGCTCATCGTCTACAACTCGATCTTCTTGCCCCGGGGTACCATACCGGGCCCACCATGTACCCGAGACGGTTCATCCACTCCTCGAATCGGATCTCGAAATCCATCAGAAAACATGAAATCTCATGGTGGACGACACATACATCACGAGAAAACCGCATCTTATATTTTAAAAAGAGAGGAGGAGAGAGAGAAGTTTTTTTTTATATATTATTGCGGTTTTCCCCAAAATCCAGAAATCTCATAGAAATCAAAATCTCAAAATCATGAGTAAGTAAATGACAAGTGTCGGCATATGCCCCATAATACTGCATGATAACATGAGAATATGAATGCATGAATGTCTAAGTAATAAATGCCATGTCTATACTAGCATCAGAGAGTAATCATAATATTATATCGATTTAGCTGTTTGCTGATTTTATCAATAAAGGATAATATGATCTAAGGTGTATGTGACATAGCAATTACCGATGATGATGTGTGTGAGCCGGCAAATAAGTGTGCGTGGAATATGCGCATCATCGGTAATGGTGCTGGTGTCCTAACAGGTAAGGTTTATACTGATTATAGCAACATATGCAAGAACATGCACCATGATGATTACAGTACGAATGTGATGACAGATGTGCATTATCCACTCCACTGCGATATACGAGTACAACTACCACTATATGAATCGAACCTAAACTAGTGTCCATCTAACCTCCTAAGGAACTAAACCTAAGAAACTAGTCAATAAGAAACAAGAGTCTACCTAAGGTCTGAATCAATATCTTTAATAGTCGGCGATCCAGCCTCAATAGCGTCACGTACGTAGTACGGCTTCCTCGAATCAAGAGTGCGGATCAATCATCATATCTATACCTCGTACGGTAAAATCCATCGTACGGCATCCCAATATCGGGGTACGGGTCAAGTATCTCCTAGGTGTCTCATCATTCGTATAATGTCATCGTCAACACATCTCATGATCAAGGTGTTAAACTGTAATCGCATACATCAATCATATATCATTGCCATCATAATATGCATCATTAGTTTATCCTCAGAAATATCATGTCATATGTATCATATTGTGATTAAGTCATACTGATATCATATCGTAATCAAGTCACACCTATATGATATCGACTTCAGGTCACACCTATAAGATGTCGTAATCAAGTCATACATATATCATATCGTGATCAGTCACAAGTTACAGTCCGGGTACTATTTTAGAGTCCCATGTATCTCAATATCATCACCACCCATTATAATTTATGTATACATGTTCATTATCTCATTCTCTAACGATCCGCTAACACTTAATACGACTGTATAGCCAAGAATCACGGCATCAAGCCCAGTTATACTGTTTCATCATACCTCGGATATCATATCACATCAATGAATCCCATATACGTGTTGTGTGTATATATATATATATATACCTATACCTAGTCCTATATATATATACACACATACACGTATACACCATGTCGAGTTTCAGTGTGTGCGTGTGTGTGTTTCTATCTGAAACCTACGAACCTCTTCCAAGGTATTCATCCTCTGGTATGGTTTTTCTAAATCAGTCTAGTCCAGCCTAGGGTCATTACTAGGGTCCTACTCATTAAGAATCTAGGGTCACATCTGGTTTCCTAATGACGATAAGTACTATTCCTATTCTACGTTGCGGGGGTGCTAAACGCCATCCACCCGACTTCCCCCCGTAGATATGCATCTACTCACCTGGTCCATGTCTGCCGAAGACAGTGTCGCCATCCTCCTCTTCATCGCCCGCAGTCCACGTGAGGGTACCTAAACGCAAACATATAAATAGTATCGTAAACTGAATCACATACAAAAGTCAAAACGACGCAAGGAACCAGCATAGGTTAAAACCTATGTCCCGTTCACGCAAAAGAACCAAATATCGCTCGATATCGGCGTACAAACTCCGATGGATCGAGATAAACATCAACAAATAACTCGTAGTTTTAAAACTCATTACTTATATTATAAAACATGATTAAATCCATCGAAACCCTAAAATCCATCAAATCGCCCGATTTCGTAAAATCCGAAAATGCCAATTTACCGTTTTTCTTCAAAACTTGACATTTAAATGAAACCAATGGTCATAAAACTCATCAAATAGCATAACTAGACTATACAACCCCTTACTATATTTTTATTACACAAATTTGCATTAATTTGAAATTTCTAGTTTGCAACTATTAGAAATTTTCAACCTCTTTCAAGCAAAATTCACAATTCCACAACAAAACATGATTTTGCATGAATTAATGTATTAAACTACACTTCATGATGATAATGATATGATGAAACCATAATTATATTTTTAATCTCATTTATTTAGGAATTTACAAAATCTAGTTTGCAAAAACTAGAAATATTAGCACATTTATCACACTTTACTAACTAACAATTGAAACTAATAACTAGATTAGCTTTTGCATTCCACTAACATGTTAATATCCCTATTAAAACAATAACATAATGATAAAAACATCAATTAGAATTTTATCTCACCCATATATACCATAAATAGAAATCTAGTTTATTAAAAATGGTTTACTTTAAGAAATTTGGATAACAATTTGCAATATATCAACCATGCAAGAATTTCCACTTCTAAAAATGGTAAACTAGTTATTTTAACCCTAATTAATTAATAAAAATCACAACTTGAATTTACAAACCCTAACTTGAAATTTAAAATTTGCAACTAGAATTACTATATTAAATCTAATTATGTTTAAAAGAAGCATCTAATAGAAATAAATCAAAAGAGAAGGATTTATACCTCCACAACCTAAAGTCCCAACATGAAAATGAGCCTCCAAAATGCATGCTTTCCCACTCCACAATCCATGTAAAAATGAGCAAGATTAAAAGGGTAGGAAATAAATAGGATTTTATGAAATTTTTGTTGAATTTTTGATGGATTTTTGATGAATTTTGAACAAAAATGAAGTGGAAATGGGGGGGGGGGGGGGGCTGCCATGATAGTAATGGCCGGCCACAATGAGGAAGAGAGGGAGAGAAAGAAAGAGGGAAGAATTGTGTAGAAGTCTCCACCAAAATATCATTTCATTATGTCTTTTCATGAATTTCTTTATTTTCTTTTATTTCTTTACTGTAGCAACTCAGGAAAACTCTAGAAAAATGGAAAAATTTGCAAATAAATTTTACATGATACACACTAAATTCTAATATGCCATGGTTCATTTTTACAAATTAAAACCATTCAAATTTGTAATTTACACTAATTTAGTGTAAAAATAAAGCTTATGTTAATATTTAAAATAATTAATTTAGGAAAAATATTTAATTAAACTAAAAATTTATAAGTGTCTAAATAAACACCATTTACTAGTAATTACATAATTAAAATATTTATTTTTGAAATTATAATGAAAAACAATCACGGTTTAGTTTTACGAAAAATACATTTTACTTTACCGAAAATCATAAAATTCACTTAAACAATTTTATTCATTTAATTATTTATTTAATTATTTATAAAACGTTACAATCTTCCCCCCTTTAAGAAATTCGGTCTCCGAATTTAAATTAAAACTCCCCCTCCAAATACTAAAACATTTAGCAAAACACTTAAATCGTCGGGGCTCCAAAATCATCAATATAACAAAACTCAACTCCGTCAAGCATAACGCAATCATCGGAGTTATGGTGAGAATAAAATATCAAAACCCAATATGAAAACCATCATAATATACATCAATCTATAACTTATATATAGTGCACATCATAGTAAAACCATCCAAATATCTGGATAAGGAAATATGCAAACACCTCTTTTTGAAAATCGCCGTGTGATGCACGTGTCACGGCATAAGTAGCGGACGTTTATTTAAAAAAATAACTATATATATATATATCTTTTATTTAACATACACGTCCCGCCTAGTTACTAAATCAAATAATAATGACTATGAAAACATACTGCTCAAACTGAAATCAATCCCAATCATATCATAAAAATATCATGTGCGTCCGGTGCGCACTGAAATCGAAACCAACTACAGATACCATGAATACACACAACAACAAAATTAAGTGTAACAGGTGTGCACCAAAAACATCTGTCAAGTGCAACGGGCGTGCACGACTCAAAATCAGGTGCATCTAATCTGCACAAAACCCCGATTTAGTGCATCTGGTATGCACAAAATCGCATCAAGTGCGCCAAGTATGCGCAAGAATCCTAATCAAGTGCACTTGGTGCACGAAAACATACACCGAGTATCAAAATCGAAATCACAGTACAAAAATGCATGAAAACTAGGTCGAAACATATGTCAAAATCATGTGTAACCATATGCACGAAATCAAATCGAAATCACAAAAGGTATTAAAACCAAATCAAGTGTACTGGGTATGTACTAAACAACATCAATACAGCCGGTATATGAAACACAACTAGAATGTAATGAAGGTACACACATGAAATACCAATCGTAAAACAAAGTCCTCAAAATACCAAAATCCAATAACAAAAATATGAAATTCAGATCACCAAATCACAATCGTAAACACTATCGTCAATGTGCGCCCCTTTCCTCTGATGTCGGCTGCTTCAAACTTGTCTCTTCATAAGTGTGCTGACTGCGCTACCAACGGCAATACTCATATCTAGAGTCTCCCACGTAGTCGATCCCTTCACTTGATATCCGGACTACATTAAACTTTTCGATCGATCCATCAAAATCCCATAATTCCCCGAGAGCTCAACACTCATGTACAGTTTAAAAATATCCGGTACATACCCCAGCATCGATGATCCAGCCGTAGAAGGGCAAACCCAAGCCTCACTAATGGCATCGCGGAACTGCCGTAAACCCTAAGGTTCAAGGGCGTTCTCGTGGTCATTATGTCGAGTTAGGGTTTCATTCTTCTAGAGGGTCCATCGAAATACCTACATGTTCTTCCGAATACCTTAAACTTGGGAAAATGGTTTTCTGATAATCGTTCGAATCCTTTAACTTCACCTGGACGGCATGTGAATACCCTTCATCCGCACGCAAAGCAATGCTTCAATCCTAAAGAATAACCAATACCCTAATGGTTATCGCATTCAAGCCGTAGCTCTCTCTGCCCGTGCGCCCGTGGTAACAGAAATCACCCTCCGACATCGACGAAGAAAGATCAAAGGAACGAATGAAATACGGTGCAAATAATGTACATCTTAAGGCTCCTTAAGCAGAGTAGCGTATCGTAAGTATACCGCGGACCATACCCACGGTACGTTACTCTACCTAAATCGCCTACTCCATCAACCAAGGGTCACCTAGACTTATACAAGGTTAAACCTAGCGCTCTGATACCAACTTTGTCACGACCCGAAAGTACGGAACGTGACCGGCACTTAGATTACGAAGCATCCAGAAGCGCAACGTAACCTAAGTAAGCCGAAGCCCAGAAATCTAAACCATATAAAAGAAGAAGAAGTAAAAGAAAACATGAAGAAAAACAAGTTTAAAAGTATCAGCGAATTTTCCAAAAAATTTCGGCAGAGTCTTTTCTGTAAAAACTGGACCCAAACGGGTACAATAAGTACAATAATATACAACGCCAAAGGGCGAGGCTCAAAAACTCAAAAGAACACAATCCACCAAATCAGAATAATACATGCGCGACTCTAAGGTCGAAATAAATAACTGGTCCAATAAACTTATCAAGTAATACAAGTATGGTTGATGGAGCTTACTAGATACAAATGAAAAAATAAAAGTACAATGGTGGTTCAGATACAAGTGAACCAACCTACCGTGCAAATCACCCTGAATGAAAAGATGTGCCAGCAAGCTGCCAGGGAAATCTATACATCGAACCTGTAATAAAATTTGGCACAACGGGGGTGAGTTGCCAACTCGTGAGTAGAAGACATCTACGAAAAAAAATCGAATGCACGACGCTATCCTAGGTCATAATAATACACTATCATATCCTAATCATCTAGTAATAGCAGGGTAAAACTACGTGTAAATGCAGATACTCCGTGCTCGTGTCAGTGCCTCATATAATACTATGTCATATGAATGGGTATGCATGCACCATGAATATAAAATAATCAATTCTGAAATCCAGATATATCTGTATAAGAAATCTTTAGCTGTTATCATAGTAAAATATGTATAGGAATCTGAAATCTCAACAATGAAATCCATGGAAATCCGTATCAAGCATCGACACAAACATGTAAATCTCAAGTCTCATAGTCTCAATACCCCGGGCTCCGTCAGTCCGGATCGGCCCATATCATCAAATCTCACGACAACGGTCGGTATCCTCCGGATATCCGCCGCGCCAGACATCACCGGTAGGTAGCCTTCCCCTGCCAGGCTCATCGTCTACAACTCGATCTTCTTGCCCCGGGGTACCATACCGGGCTCACCATGTACCCGAGACGGTTCATCCACTCCTCGAATCGGGTCTCGAAATCCATCAGAAAACATGAAATCTCATGGTGGACGACACATACATCACTAGAAAACCGCATCTTATATTTTAAAAAGAGAGGAGGAGAGAGAGAAGTTTTTTTTTATATATTCTTGCGGTTTTCCCCAAAATCCAGAAATCTCATAGAAATCCAAATCTCAAAATCATGAGTAAGTAAATGACAAGTGTCGGCATATGCCCCATAATACTGTATGATAACATGAGAATATGAATGCATGAATGTCTAAGTAATAAATGCCATGTCTATACTAGCATCAGAGAGTAATAATAATATTATATCGATTTAGCTGTTTGCTGATTTTATCAATAAAGGATAATATGATCTAAGGTGTACGTGACATAGCAATTACCGATGATGATGTGTGTGAGCTGGCAAATAAGTGTGCGTGGAATATGCGCATCATCGGTAATGGTGCTGGTGTCCTAACAGGTAAGGTTTATACTGATTATAGCAACATATGCAAGAACATGCACCATGATGATTACAGTATGAATGTGAAGACAGATGTGCATTATCCACTCCTCTGCGATATACGAGTACAACTACCACTATATGAATCGAACCTAAACTAGTGTCCATCTAACCTCCTAAGGAACTAAACCTAAGAAACTAGTCAATAAGAAACAAGAGTCAACCTAAGGTCTGAATCAATATCTCTAATAGTCGGCGATCCAGCCTCAATAGCGTCACGTAAGTAGTACGGCTTTCTCGAATCAAGAGTGCGGATCAATCATCATATCTATGCCTCGTACGGTAAAATCCATCGTACGGCATCCCAATATCGGGGTACGGGTCAAGTATCTCCTAGGTGTCTCATCATTCGTATAATGTCATCGTCAACACATCTCATGATCAAGGTGCTAAACTGTAATCGCATATATCAATCATATATCATTGCCATCAAAATATGCATCATTAGTTTATCCTCAGAAATATCATGTCATATGTATCATATTGTGGTTAAGTCATACTGATATCATATCGTCATCAAGTCACACCTATATGATATCTACTTCAGGTCACACCTATATGATGTCGTAATCAAGTCATACATATATCATATCGTGATAAGTCACAAGTTTCAGTCCGGGTACTATTTTAGAGTCCCATGTATCTCAATATCATCACCACCCATTATAATTTATATATACATGTTCATTATCTCATTCTCTAATGATCCGCTAACACTTAATACGACTGTATAGCCAAGAATCACGGCATCAAGCCCAGTTATACTGTTTCATCATACCTCGGATATCATATCACATCAATGAATCCCATATACGTGTTGTATATATATATTTATACCTATACCTAGTCCTATATATATATATACACACATACACGTATACACCATGTCGAGTTTCAGTGTGTGCGTGTGTGTGTTTCTATCTGAAACCTACGAACCTCTTCCAAGGTATTCATCCTCTGGTATGGTTTTCCTAAATCAGTCTAGTCCAGCCTAGGGTCATTACTAGGGTCCTACTCATTAAGAATCTAGGGCCACATCTGGTTTCCTAATGACGATAAGTACTATTCCTATTCTACGTTGCGGGGGTGCTAAACGCCAACCACCCGACTTCCCCCCGTAGATATGCATCTACTCACCTGGTCCATGTCTGCCGAAGCCGGTGTCGCCATTCTTCTCTTCATCGCCCGCAGTCCACGTGAGGGTACCTAAACGCAAACATATAAATAGTATCGTAAACTGAATCACATACAAAAGTCAAAACGACGCAAGGAACCAGCATAGGTTAAAACCTATGTCCCGTTCACGCAAAAGAACCAAATATCGCTCGATATCGGCGTACAAACTCCGATGGATCGAGATAAATATCAATAAATAACTCGTAGTTTTAAAACTCATTACTTATATTATAAAACATGATTAAATCCATCGAAACCCTAAAATCCATCAAATCGCCCGATTTCGTAAAATCCGAAAATGCCAATTTACCGTTTTTCTTCAAAACTTGACATTTAAATGAAACCAATGGTCATAAAACTCATCAAATAGCATAACTAGACTATACAACTCCTTACTATATTTTTATTACACAAATTTGCATTAATTTGAAATTTCTAGTTTGCAACTATTAGAAATTTTCAACCTCTTTCAAGCAAAATTCACAATTCCACAACAAAACATGATTTTGCATGAATTAATGTATTAAAATACACTTCATGATGATAATGATACGATGAGACCATAATTATATTTTTAATCTCATTTATTTAGGAATTTCCAAAATCTAGTTTGCAAAAACTAGCAATATTAGCATATTTATTACACTTTACTAACTAACAATTGAAACTAATAACTAGATTAGCTTTTGCATTCCACTAACATGTTAATATCCCTATTAAAACCATAACATAATGATAAAAACATTAATTAGAATTTTATCTCACCCATATATACCATAAATAGAAATTTAGTTTATTAAAAATGGTTTACTTTAAGAAATTTGGATAACAATTTGCAATATATCAACCATGCAAGAATTTCCACTTCTAAAAATGGTAAACTAGTTATTATAACCGTAATTAATTAATAAAAACCACAAATTTAATTTACAAACCCTAACTTGAAATTTAAAATTTGCAACTAGAATTACTATATTAAATCTAATTATGTTTAAAAGAAGCATCTAATAGAAATAAATCAAAAGAGAAGGATTTATACCTCCACAACCTAAAGTCCCAACATGAAAATGAGCCTCCAAAATGCATGCTTTCCCACTCCAAAATCCATGTAAAAATGAGCAAGAATAAAAGGGTAGGAAATAAATAGGATTTTATGAAATATTTGTTGAATTTTTGATGGATTTTTGATGAATTTTGAACAAAAATGAAGTGGAAATGGGGGGGGGGGGCTGCCATGGTAGTGGTGGCCGGCCACAATGAGGAAGAGAGGGAGAGAAAGAAAGATGGAAGAATTGTGTAGAAGTCTCCACCAAAATATCACTTCATTATGTCTTTTCATGAATTTCTTTATTTTCTTTTATTTCTTTACTATAGCAACTCAGGAAAACTCTAGAAAAATGGAAAAATTTGAAAATAAATTTTGCATGATACACACTAAATTCTAATATGTCATGGTTCATTTTTACAAATTAAAACCATTCAAATTTGTAATTTACACTAATTTAGTGTAAAAATAAAGCTTATGTTAATATTTAAAATAATTAATTTAGGAAAAATATTTAATTAAACTAAAAATTTATAAGTGGCTAAATAAACACCATTTACTAGTAATTACATAATTAAAATATGTATTTTTGAAATTATAATGAAAAACAATCACGGTTTAGTTTTACGAAAAATACATTTTACTTTACCGAAAATCATAAAATTCACTTAAACAATTTTATTCATTTAATTATTTATTTAATTATTTTTAAAACGTTACAATCTTCTCCCCTTTAAGAAATTCGGTCCCCGAATTTAAATTAAAACTCCCCCTCCAAATACTAAAATATTTAGCAAAACACTTAAATCGTCGGGGCTCCAAAATCATCAATACATAACAAAACTCAACTCCGTCAAGCATAACGCAATCATCGGAGTTATAGCGAGAATAAAATATCAAAACCCAATATGAAAACCATTATAATATACATCAATCTATAACTTATATATAGTGCGCATCATAGTAAAACCGTCCAAATATCTGGATAAGGAAATATGCAAACACCCCTTTTTGAAAATCGCCGTGTGATGCACGTGTCACGACATAAGTAACGGACGTTTATTTAAAAAAATAACTATATATATATATCTTTTATTTAACATACACGTCCCGTCTGGTTACTAAATCAAATAATAATGACTATGAAAACATACTGCTCAAACTGAAATCAATCCCAATCACATCATAAAAATATCATGTGCGTCCGGTGCGCACTGAAATCGAAACAAACTACAGATACCACGAATACACACAACAGCAAAACTAAGTGCAACAGGTGTGCACAAAAAACATCTGTCAAGTACAACGGGCGTGCACGGCTCAAAATCAGGTGCATCTAATCTGCACAAAACCCCGATTTAGTGCATCTGGTATGCACAAAATCGCATCAAGTGCGCCAAGTATGCGCAAGAATCCTAATCAAGTGCACATGGTGCACGAAAACATACACCGAGTATCAAAATCGAAATCACAGTACAAAAATGCATGAAAACTAGGTCGAAACATATGTCAAAATCATGTGTAACCATATGCACGAAATCAAATCGAAATCACAAAAGGTATTAAAACCAAATCAAGTGCACTGGGTATGTACTAAACAACATCAATACAGCCGGTATATGAAACACAACTAGAATGTAATGAAGGTACACACATGAAATACCAATCGTAAAACAAAGTCCTCAAAATACCAAAATCCAATAACAGAAATATGAAATTCAGATCACCAAATCACAATCGTAAACACTATCGTCAATGTGCGCCCCTTTCCTCTGATGTCGGCTGCTTCAAACTTGTCTCTTCATAAGTGTGCTGACTGCGCTACCAACTGCAATACTCATATCTAGAGTCTCCCACGTAGTCGATCCCTTCACTTGATATCCGGACTACATTAAACTTTTCGATCGATCCATCAAAATCCCATAATTCCCCGAGAGCTCAACACTCAAGTACAGTTTAAAAATATCCGGTACATACCCCAGCATCGATGATCCAGCCGTAGAAGGGCAAACCCAAGCCTCACTAATGGCATCGCGGAACTGCCGTAAACCCTAAGGTTCAAGGGCGTTCTCGTGGTCATTATGTCGAGTTAGGGTTTCATTCTTCTAGAGGGTCCATCGAAATACCTGCATGTTCTTCCGAATACCTTAAACTTGGGAAAATGGTTTTCTGATAATCGTTCGAATCCTTTAACTTCACCTGGACGGCATGTGAATACCCTTCGTCCGCACGCTAAGCAATACTTCAATCCTCAAGAATAACCAATACCCTAATGGTTATCGCATTCAAGCCGTAGCTCTCTCTGCCCGTGCGCCCTTGGTAACAGAAACTACCCTCCGACATCGACGAAGATAGATCAAAGGAACGAATGAAATACGGTGCAAACAATGTACATCCTAAGGCTCCTTAAGCAGAGTAGCGTATCGTAAGTATGCTGCGGACCGTACCCACGGTACATTACTCTACCTAAATCGCCTACTCCATCAACCAAGGGTCACCTAGACTTATACAAGATTAAACCTAGCGCTCTGATACCAACTTTGTCAAGACCCGAAAGTACGGAACGTGACCGGCACTTAGATTACGAAGCGTCTAGAGGCGCAACGTAACTTAAGTAAGCCGAAGCCCAGAAATCTAAACCATATAAAAGAAGAAGAAGTAAAAGAAAACATGAAGAAAAACAAGTTTAAAAGTATCAGCAAATTTTCCCAAAAATTTCGGCAGAGTCTCCTCTGTAAAAACTGGCCCCAAACGGGTACAACAAGTACAATAATATACAACGCCAAAGGACGAGGCTCAAAAACTCAAAAGAACACAATCCACCAAATCAGAATAATACATGCGCGACTCTAAGGTCGAAATAAATAACTGGTCCAATAAACTTATCAAGTAATACAAGTATGGTTGATGGAGCTTACTAGATACAAATGAAAGAATAAAAGTACAATGGTGGTTCAGATACAAGTGAACCAACCTACCGTGCAAATCACCCTGAATGAAAAGATGTGCCAGCAAGCTGCCAGAGAAACCTGTACATCGAACCTGTAATAAAATTTGGCACAACGGGGGTGAATTGTCAACTCGTGAGTAGAAGACATCTATGAAAAGAAATCGAATGCACGACGCTATCCTAGGTCATAATAATACACTATCATATCCTAATCATCTAGTAATAGCAGGGTAAAACTACGTGTAAATGCAGATACTCCGTGCTCGTGTCAGTGCCTCATATAATACTATGTCATATGAATGGGTATGCATGCACCATGAATATAAAATAATCAATTCTGAAATCCGGATATATCTGTATAAGAAATCTTTAGCTGTTATCATAGTAAAATGTGTATAGGAATCTGAAATCTCAACAATGAAATCCATGGAAATCCGTGTCAAGTATCGACACAAACATGTAAATCTCAAGTCTCATAGTCTCAATACCCCGGGCTCCGTCAGTCCGGATCGGCCCATATTATCAAATCTCACGACAACGGTTGGTATCTTTCGGATATCCGCCGTGCCAGACATCACCGGTAGGTTGCCTACACCTACCAGGCTCATCGTCTACAACTCGATCTTCTTGCCCCGGGTACCATACCGGGCCCACCATGTACCCAAGACGGTTCATCCACCCCTCGAATCGGGTCTCGAAATCCATCAGAAAACATGAAATCTCATGGTGGACGACACATACATCACGAGAAAACCGCATCTTATATTTTAAAAAGAGAGGAGGAGAGAGAGAAGTTTTTTTTATATATTCTTGCGGTTTTCCCCAAAATCCAGAAATCTCATAGAAATCCAAATCTCAAAATCATGAGTAAGTAAATGACAAGTGTCGGCATATGCCCCATAATACTGCATGATAACATGAGAATATGAATGCATGAATGTCTAAGTAATAAATGCCATGTCTATACTAGCATCAGAGAGTAATCATAATATTATATCGATTTAGCTGTTTGCTGATTTTATCAATAAAGGATAATATGATTTAAGGTGTACGTGACATAGCAATTACCGATGATGATGTGTGTGAGCCGGCAAATAAGTGTGCGTGGAATATGCGCATCATCGGTAATGGTGCTGGTGTCCTAACAGGTAAGGTTTATACTGATTATAGCAACATATGCAAGAACATGCACCATGATGATTACAGTATGAATGTGAAGACAGATGTGCATTATCCACTCCTCTGCGATATACGAGTACAACTACCACTATATGAATCGAACCTAAACTAGTGTCCATCTAACCTCCTAAGAAACAGTCAATAAGAAACAAGAGTCTACCTAAGGTCTGAATCAATATCTCTAATAGTCAGCGATCCAGCCTCAATAGCGTCACGTACGTAGTACGGCTTTCTCGAATCAAGAGTGCGGATCAATCATCATAACTATGCCTCGTACGGTAAAATCCATCGTACGGCATCCCAATATCGGGGTACGGGTCAAGTATCTCCTAGGTGTCTCATCATTCGTATAATGTCATCGTCAACACATCTCATGATTAAGGTGCTAAACTGTAATCGCATACATCAATCATATATCATTGCCATCATAATATGCATCATTAGTTTATCCTCAGAAATATCATGTCATATGTATCATATTGTGATTAAGTCATACTGATATCATATCTTCATCAAGTCACACCAATATGATATCGACTTCAGGTCACACCTATATGATGTCGTAATCAAGTCATACATATATCATATCGTGATCAGTCACAAGTTACAGTCCGGGTACTATTTTAGAGTCCCATGTATCTCAATATCATCACCACCCATTATAATTTATGTATACAGGTTCATTATCTCATTCTCTAATGATCCGCTAACACTTAATACGACTGTATAGCCAAGAATCACGGCATCAAGCCCAGTTATACTGTTTCATCATACCTCGGATATCATATAACATCAATGAATCCCATATACATGTTGTATATATATATATACCTATACCTAGTCCTATATATATATATACACACATACACGTATACACCATGTCGAGTTTCAGTGTGTGCGTGCGTGTGTTTGTATCTGAAACCTACGAACCTCTTCCAATTTATTCATCCTCTGGTATGGTTTTTCTAAATCAGTCTAGTCCAGCCTAGGGTCATTACTAGGATCCTATTCATTAAGAATCTAGGGTCACATCTGGTTTCCTAATGACGATAAGTACTATTCCTATTCTACGTTGCGGGGGTGCTAAACGCCATCCACCCGACTTCCTCCCGTAGATATGCATCTACTCACCTGGTCCATGTCTGCCGAAGACGGTGTCGCCATCCTCCTTTTCATCGCCCGAAGTCTACGTGAGGGTACCTAAACGCAAACATATAAATAGTATCGTAAACTGAATCTCATACAAAAGTCAAAACGATGCAAGGAACCAGCATAGGTTAAAACCTATGTCCCGTTCACGCAAAAGAACCAAATATCGCTCGATATTAGCGTACAAACTCCGATGGATCGAGATAAACATCAACAAATAACTCGTAGTTTTAAAACTCATTACTTATATTATAAAACATGATTAAATCCATCGAAACCCTAAAATCCATCAAATCGCCCGATTTCGTAAAACCCGAAAATTCCAATTTACCGTTTTTCTTCAAAACTTGACATTTAAATGAAACCAATGGTCATAAAACTCATCAAATAGCATAACTAGACTATACAACCCCTTACTATATTTTTATTACACAAATTTGCATTAATTTGAAATTTCTAGTTTGCAACTATTAGAAATTTTCAACCTCTTTCAAGCAAAATTCACAATTCCACAACAAAACATGATTTTGCATGAATTAATGTATTAAACTACACTTCATGATGATAATGATATGATGAAACCATAATTATATTTTTAATCTCATTTATTTAGGAATTTCCAAAATCTAGTTTGCAAAAACTAGCAATATTAGCTTATTTATCACACTTTACTAACTAACAATTGAAACTAATAACTAGATTAGGTTTTGCATTCCACTAACATGTTAATATCCCTATTAAAACCATAACATAATGATAAAAACATTAATTAGAATTTTATCACACCCAAATATACCATAAATAGAAATCTAGTTTATTAAAAATGGTGTACTTTAAGAAATTTGGATAACAATTTGCAATATATCAATCATGCAAGAATTTCCACTTCTAAAAATGGTAAACTAGTTATTATAACCGTAATCAATTAATAAAAACCACAAATTTAATTTACAAACCCTAACTTGAAATTTAAAATTTGCAACTCGAATTACTATATTAAATCTAATTATGTTTAAAAGAAGCATCTAATAGAAATAAATCAAAAGAGAAGGATTTATACCTCCACAACCTAAAGTCCCAACATGAAAATGAGCCTCCAAAATGCATGCTTTTCCACTCCAAAATCCATGTAAAAATGAGCAAGAATAAAAGGGTAGGAAATAAATAGGATTTTATGAAATTTTTGTTGAATTTTTGATGGATTTTTGATGAATTTTGAACAAAAATGAAGTGGAAATTGGGGGGGGGGGGCTGCCATGGTAGTGGTGGCCGGCCATAATGAGGAAGAGAGGGAGAGAAAGAAAGATGGAAGAATTGTGTAGAAGTCTCCACCAAAATATCACTTTATTATGTCTTTTCATGGATTTCTTTATTTTCTTTTATTTCTTTACTATATCAACTCAAGAAAACTCTAGAGAAATGGAAAAATTTGCAAATAAATTTTGCATGATACACACTAAATTCTAATATGCCATGGTTCATTTTTACAAATTAAAACCATTCAAATTTGTAATTTACACTAATTTAGTGTAAAAATAAAGCTTATGTTAATATTTAAAATAATTAATTTAGGAAAAATATTTAATTAAACTTAAAATTTATAAGTGGCTAAATAAACACCATTTACTAGTAATTACATAATTAAAATATGTATTTTTGAAATTATAATGAAAAACAATCACGGTTTAGTTTTACGAAAAATACATTTTACTTTACCGAAAACCATAAAATTCACTTAAACAATTTTATTCATTTAATTATTTATTTATTTATTTTTAAAACGTTACAATCTTCCCCCCTTTAAGAAATTCGGTCCCCGAATTTAAATTAAAACTCCCCCTCCAAATACTAAAATATTTAGCAAAACACTTAAATCGTCGGGGCTCTAAAATCATCAATACATAACAAAACTCAACTCCGTCAAGCATAACGCAATCATCGGAGTTATGGCGAGAATAAAATATCAAAACCCAATATGAAAACCATTATAATATACATCAATCTATAACTTATATATAGTGCGCATCATAGTAAAACAGTCCAAATATCTGGATAAGGAAATATGCAAACACCCATTTTTGAAGATCGCCGTGTGATGCACGTGTCACGACATAAGTAGCGGACGTTTATTTAAAAAAATAACTATATATATATATATCTTTTATTTAACATACACGTCCCGCCTGGTTACTAAATCAAATAATAATGACTATGAAAACATACTGCTCAAACTGAAATCAATCCCAATCACATCATAAAAATATCATGTGCGTCCGGTGCGCACTAAAATCGAAACCAACTACAGATACCACGAATACACACAACAACAAAACTAAGTGCAACATGTGTGCACCAAAAACATCTGTCAAGTGCAACGGGCGTGCACGACTCAAAATCAGATGCATCTAATCTGCACAAAACCCCGATTTAGTGCATCTGGTATGTACAAAATCGCATCAAGTGCGCCAAGTATGCGCAAGAATCCTAATCAAGTGCACATGGTGCACGAAAACATACACCGAGTATCAAAATCGAAATCACAGTACAAAAATGCATGAAAACTAGGTCGAAACATATGTCAAAATCATGTGTAACCATATGCACGAAATCAAATCGAAATCACAAAAGGTATTAAAACAAAATCAAGTGCACTGGGTATGTACTAAACAAAATCAATACAACCGGTATATGAAACACAACTAGAATGTAATGAAGGTACACATATGAAATACCAATCGTAAAACAAAGTCCTCAAAATACCAAAATCCAATAACAGAAATATGAAATTCAGATCACCAAATCACAATCGTAAACACTATCGTCAATGTGCGCCCCTTTCCTCTGAGGTCGGCTGCTTCAAACTTGTCTCTTCATAAGTGTGCTGACTGCGCTACCAACGGCAATACTCATATCTAGAGTCTCCCACGTAGTCGATCCCTTCACTTGATATCCGGACTACATTAAACTTTTCGATCGATCCATCAAAATCCCATAATTCCCCGAGAGCTCAACACTAAAGTACAGTTTAAAAATATCCGGTACATACCCCAACATCGATGATCCAGCCGTAGAAGGGCAAACCCAAGCCCCACTAATGGCATCGTGGAACTGCCGTAAACCCTAAGGTTCAAGGGCGTTCTCGTGGTCATTATGTCGAGTTAGGGTTTCATTCTTCTATAGGGTCCATCGAAATACCTGCATGTTCTTCCGAATACCTTAAACTTGGGAAAATGGTTTTCTGATAATCGTTCGAATTCTTTAACTTCACCTGGACGGCATGTGAATACCCTTCGTCCGCACGCAAAGCAATGCTTCAATCCTAAAGAATAACCAATACCCTAATGGTTATCGCATTCAAGCCGTAGCTCTCTCTGCCCGTGCGCCTGTGGTAACAGAAACCACCCTCCGACATCGATGAAGATAGATCAAAGGAACGAATGAAATACGGTGCAAAAAATGTACATCCTAAGGCTCCTTAAGCAGAGTAGCGTATCGTAAGTATGCCGCGGACCATACCCACGGTACGTTACTCTACCTAAATCGCCTACTCCATCAACCAAGGGTCACCTAGACTTATACAAGGTTAAACCTAGCGCTCTGATACCAATTTTGTCACGATCCGAAAGTACGGAATGTGACCGGCACTTAGATTACGAAGCGTCTAGAGGCGCAACGTAACTTAAGTAAGCCGAAGCCCAGAAATCTAAACCATATAAAAGAAGAAGAAGTAAAAGAAAACATGAAGAAAAACAAGTTTAAAAGTATCAGCAAATTTTCCCAAAAATTTCGGCAGAGTCTCCTCTGTAAAAACTGGACCCAAACGGGTACAACAAGTACAATAATATACAACGCCAAAGGACGAGGCTCAAAAACTCAAAAGAACACAATCCACCAAATCAGAATAATACATGCGCGACTCTAAGGTCGAAATAAATAACTGGTCCAATAAACTTATCAAGTAATACAAGTATGGTTGATGGAGCTTACTAGATACAAATGAAAGAATAAAAGTACAATGGTGGTTCAGATACAAGTGAACCAACCTACCGTGCAAATCACCCTGAATGAAAAGATGTGCCAGCAAGCTGCCAGGGAAACCTGTACATCGAACCTGTAATAAAATTTGGCACAACGGGGGTGAGTTGCCAACTCGTGAGTAGAAGACATCTACGAAAATAAATCGAATGCACGACGCTATCCTAGGTCATAATAATACACTATCATATCCTAATCATCTAGTAATAGCAGGGTAAAACTACGTGTAAATGCAGATACTCCGTGCTCGTGTCAGTGCCTCATATAATATTATGTCATATGAATGGGTATGCATGCACCATGAATATAAAATAATCAATTCTGAAATCCAGATATATCTGTATAAGAAATCTTTAGCTGTTATTATAGTAAAATGTGTATAGGAATCTGAAATCTCAACAATGAAATCCATGGAAATCCGTATCAAGCATCGACACAAACATGTAAATCTCAAGTCTCATAGTCTCAATACCCCGGGCTCCGTCAGTCCGGATCGGCCCATATCATCAAATCTCACGACAACGGTCGGTATCCTCCGGATATCCGCCGCGCCAGACATCACCGGTAGGTAGCCTTCCCCTGCCAGGCTCATCGTCTACAACTCGATCTTCTTGCCCCGGGATACCATACCGGGCCCACCATGTACCCGAGACGGTTCATCCACTCCTCGAATCGGGTCTCGAAATCCATCAGAAAACATGAAATCTCATGGTGGACGACACATACATCACGAGAAAACCGCATCTTATATTTTAAAAAGAGAGGAGGAGAGAGAGAAGTTTTTTTTATATATTCTTGCTGTTTTCCCCAAAATCCAGAAATCTCATAGAAATCCAAATCTCAAAATCATGAGTAAGTAAATGACAAGTGTCGGCATATGCCCCATAATACTGCATGATAACATGAGAATATGAATGCATGAATGTCTAAGTAATAAATGCCATATCTATAGTAGCATCAGAGAGTAATAATAATATTATATCGATTTAGCTGTTTGCTGATTTTATCAATAAAGGATAATATGATCTAAGGTGTACGTGACAAAGCAATTACCGATGATGATGTGTGTGAGCCGGCAAATAAGTGTGCATGGAATATGCGCATCACCGGTAATGGTGCTGGTGTCCTAACAGGTAAGGTTGATACTGATTATAGCAACATATGCAAGAACATGCACCATGATGATTACAGTATGAATGTGAAGACAGATGTGCATTATTCACTCCTCTGCGATATACGAGTACAACTACCACTATATGAATCGAACCTAAACTAGTGTCCATCTAACCTCCTAAGGAACTAAACCTAAGAAACTAGTCAATAAGAAACAAGAGTCTACCTAAGGTCTGAATCAATATCCCTAATAGTCGGCGATCCAGCCTCAATAGCGTCACGTGCGTAGTACGACTTTCTCGAATCAAGAGTGCGGATCAATCATCATATCTATGTCTCGTACGGTAAAATCCATCGTACGGCATCCCAATATCGGGGTACGGGTCAAGTATCTCCTAGGTGTCTCATCATTCGTATAATGTCATCGTCAACACATCTCATGATCAAGGTGCTAAACTGTAATCGCATACATCAATCATATATCATTGCCATCATAATATGCATCATTAGTTTATCCTCAGAAATATCATGTCATATGTATCATATTGTGATTAAGTCATACTGATATCATATCGTCATCAAGTCACACCTATATGATATCGACTTCAGGTCACACCTATATGATGTCGTAATCAAGTCATACATATATCATATCGTGATCAGTCACAAGTTACAGTCCGGGTACTATTTTAGAGTCCCATGTATCTCAATATCATCACCACCCATTATAATTTATGTATACATGTTCATTATCTCATTCTCTAATGATCCGCTAACACTTAATACGACTGTATAGCCAAGAATCACGGCATCAAGCCCAGTTATACTGTTTCATCATACCTCGGATATCATATCACATCAATAAATCCCATATACGTGTTGTATATATATATATATACACACACACCTATACCTAGTCCTATATATATATATATATATACTCATACACGTATACACCATGTCGAGTTTCAGTGTGTGCGTGTGTGTGTTTCTATCTGAAACCTACGAACCTCTTCCAAGGTATTCATCCTCTGGTATGGTTTTCCTAAATCAGTCTAGTCCAGTTTAGGGTCATTACTAGGGTCCTACTCATTAAGAATCTAGGGTCACATCTGGTTTCCTAATGACGATAAGTACTATTCCTATTCTACGTTGCGGGGGTGCTAAACGCCATCCACCCGATTTCCCTCCATAGATATGCATCTACTCACCTGGTCCATGTCTGCCGAAGACGGTGTCGCCATCCTCCTCTTCATCGCCCGCAGTCCACGTGAGGGTACCTAAACGCAAACATATTGAAACTAATTACTAACAATTGAAACTAATAACTAGATTAGGTTTTGCATTCCACTAACATGTTAATATCCCTATTAAAACCATAACATAATGATAAAAACATCAATTAGAATTTTATCTCACCCATATATACCATAAATAGAAATCTAGTTTATTAAAAATGGTTTACTTTAAGAAATTTGGATAACAATTTGCAATATATCAACCATGCAAGAATTTCCACTTCTAAAATTGGTAAACTAGTTATTATAACCCTAATTAATTAATAAAAACTACAACTTGAATTTACAAACCCTTACTTGAAATTTAAAATTTGCAACTAGAATTACTATATTAAATCTAATTATGTTTAAAAGAAGCATCTAATAGAAATAAATCAAAAGAGAAGGATTTATACCTCCACAACCTAAAGTCCCAACATGAAAATGAGCCTCCAAAATGCATGCTTTCCCACTTCAAAATCCATGTAAAAATGAGCAAGAATAAAAGGGTAGGAAATAAATAGGATTTTATGAAATTTTTGTTGAATTTTTGAACAAAAATGAAGTGGAAATGGGGGGAGGGGGGCTGCCATGGTAGTGATGGCCGGCCGCAATGAGGAAGAGAGGGAGAGAAAGAAAGATGGAAGAATTGTGTAGAAGTCTCCACTAAAATATCACTTCATTATGTCTTTTCATGAATTTCTTTATTTTCTTTTATTTCTTTACTATAGCAACTCAAGAAAACTCTAGAAAAATGGAAAAATTTGCAAATAAATTTTGCATGATACACACTAAATTCTAATATGCCATGGTTCATTTTTACAAATTAAAACCATTCAAATTTGTAATTTACACTAATTTAGTGTAAAAATAAAGCTTATGTTAATATTTAAAACAATTAATTTAGGAAAAATATTTAATTAAACTAAAAATTTATAAGTGGCTAAATAAACACCATTTACTAGTAATTACATAATTAAATTATGTATTTTTGAAATTATAATGAAAAACAATCACGGTTTAGTTTTACGAAAAATACATTTTACTTTACCGAAAATCATAAAATTCACTTAACAATTTTATTCATTTAATTATTTATTTAATTATTTTTAAAACGTTACACTCTAGTTCTTGCTTTGCATAGCCATATTCCTTGTAGAATATCCAGCACCTTATTCGATAAGGAAAGAGCCGAGATCTCTTCACCGAGAGTGACCTCTTTAGTGAAACTTGCAGATGCTACAACCCACTCGGTTTGTATTTTGATTGCTTATATAGTTTTTGCTGCATAGCGGTATTCCTTGTAGAATATCCAGCACCTTATTCGATAAGGAAAGAGTCGAGATCCCTTCGCCGGGAGTGACCTCTTTAGCAAAACTAGTAAAAGCCTCAAAACACTCCTTTTTAATCACTCGATTCTACGACGATATCAAGTTCATTACGCAAAGGGTTTTCTTAAAAACCTGTCGTAGCCCTCCGTCATTTCAGATAAGTACTACTTAGTATTCGTGCTACGTTTGTTGGCTTCCGTCAAGGCGTAGTGTGCGGTAGCTAACTAGTGATTATCTGCAGCATACGATGCGATTGGATTAGGTTAGTCGTGCGATTTTGTTGGCCTCCATCAAGGGTCGTGCGGGTGAGTTTAATTCAATCAAGAAATGTACGGGTTGAACTTGACTAGCAGCCTATGGTTTGTTGGCCTCCGTTAAGGTCATAGGAAGCTAGGGGTAAAAGTATTATCGGGAATTTCAAGTGTTGAAATTTGCAATGAGATTGCATACCTTCTATGAGATAGTTGGATCCCGATACCCACTGCGAGTAAGAGTTACTCCCGGAAGAGTTTTACACATTACAATTAGCTGATTGAGTAGGTGTCTAGAAAGGTGTTAACGGGGTTACGCCCCTGGGAAAACGAGGTTTATTTTAATTAGGTCCGTGCGAAAGCACGGGGAACCTCCCTCAAAGTACTGGCACTGGCCTGGCTGAAAGATTGGCGAACTTGTAGGGTGTAATTAATCCCGACTAGTCTTTCCTTTTAGGGTTTGAAAGAAGATTTGACTAAAATAGTGGGAGCCATCCTGATTAGATAAACTAATAACCAAATCTAATCTTGCAAGAGCGCACGCAGAGTGTTTTTCTTTTCTCTCTCCTGATAGCGACTGTGTCATGCCTTAATCAAGATAATAATATGGATGTATTGACCGAACCTGCTTATTATACTGTGCTAGGGAACATTGGTTCCATTCTTTCTTATAATTGTTATAAGACTGAACAAGAAATAGGGGAATATCCGGATTCCCATGCCACCCAATTCGAAGAAAGTGCATGCTGATGCATATTCTTCAGGTGTCCTTATTACCGAGAACTGTTTTTCAGTATCCTCTACGTCCTGGGTATGTGATACCGGATAAGGATCCCGCATATGTAATATGATACATGGGCTACAGAAAGGTAGATAACCGAGAATGGGTGATATGTCTCTAAGTGTTAGAGAATGGTGCAATTGTTGCAGCCAAGTCTGTTGGCAGATATCATCTTGTATTACTAAATGGTAAATACATTGATTCTAAACAAATGTTATTATATACCGAACCTGATATACAACATTACATCATGTTCTTTATTGAGTTAAAGAAGGATATAATTATGTATTAAGGATAATGTTGTGAACATTTTCCTGAATCAAGAGTTGATTCGATCAGGCATGTTATATAATAGCATATACATTCTAAATCAAACCAAAGTTCAAAGTATGTAGAACACACACAAGAGGACTAATTCAGAAATGAACGAATCTTCTTAAGGCATTATAGACTAGGTCATATCAATGCGACACGACCAGCTAAGTAACATAAGGATGAATATAAGAATCTGTTCGAATTTTCATCTTATGATACTTTCTAGTCTTGTCTCAAAGATAATATGACCAATACTCCGTTTACTGGAAACAGAGAAAGAGTTGTGAACTCTTGGGACAGATGCATGATGATGTATATGGTCCTATGTTTACACAATGCCATGGTTGGTTCTTTGTACTTCATTTACATTCATCGATCATCTATCAAGATTTGGACATGTGTTCTTGTTGAAACACAAGTCTGAAACTTTTGAAAAATTCAAGGAATATAAGTTTTGAAGTTAAAGAACCAGACGGGTAGAAGTATTTAGTCCTACGATTTGATCGAGGAGGGGAATACTTGGGCATAGAGTTTCTGGATTTTCTAAACAGAGAATAGGATTCTCTCTCAGCTTACTCCTTCGTATACACCACAGCACAATAGTGTATCGGGGCGGAGGTATCGCACCCTATGAGATATGGTGTGCTCCATGATGAGTACTACTGAGTTACCTGTTTCCTTTTAGGTGTTATGCACTTGAGAAGCTGCATACCTATTGAATGGGGTTCCGTCCAAATCAGTGCCTACCACTACATATGAGATATGCAATGGGAAGAGACCATGTCTTAAACGAGTTAAGATATGGGGTTGTCCGACCTATGTTGAAAAGCAAAATCCGGACAAGCTCTAGGCAAGGTCGTTTCTGTATAAGTTTGTTAGGATATCCCAAACATTTGTGAGGGAATATCTTCTACCAATTTGAGGAGCAAAATGTGTTTTGTTTCTCAGCATGCCACATTTTTAGAAAAGGTATTTCTTGTGAAGAAATTTATGGTCATGAGGTAGAACTGGAAGGAGTTCCAACTAGACAAACTAACAGCTGATGATTTGGTGAAACCAAAGAATTCAATAGTTTCCAACGAATCTCATCCTCTCTGCGAGTCTAGTAGGGTTTCTCATCCACTTGAGAGATACTACGGTCTTCTCGGTGACAGTGGGAGCGAGGATTGCATCATGGTTGATGATGGTCCAACTAGGTTCAGGCAGGCCATCGCGAGTGGCGACTCTGTGAATGGCTGGATGCTATTCGATCAAAGATGGAATCTATGTACACCAACAAAGTATGACTTTGAATGTTACACCTGAAGGGGTAAAACCCATTGAGAGAAAATAGATCTTGAGAAGATTCTTGGTGTAAATGGAAAAGTTGAGACTTTCAAAGCTATGCTTAAGTCCATCAGGATCAATGCAAGTATCGCCGAGTTGGAATATCTGTTTTGATGTGATAGTCAAAGAGTTTGACTACATCAAAAATGTAGATGAACCTAGTATATACAAGAAGGTTGTAGAGAGTAAGGTTGTCTTCCACGTATTGTACGTAGATAATATACTCTTGATAGAAAATGGTTTCCTATGCTACACTCAGTCAAGCCCCTCTTATCACAAAGATTCTCAATAGAAGATCTGGATGATACCTACTATATCTTCTGAATTAAGATCTATGGTGATAGATCTATATGGATGTTGGGAGTGTCCCAAATCCAGGTACATTAACACCATACTAAAGGGGTTTAGTATGGAAGATTCTAAGCGTGGTAGTTCGCCTACTTACTCTTGGATCACTCTCTCCAAAAAGAAGTCTCCCGAGACAGATTTGAAGAGAGCTCGCGTGCAAGAGATACCCTATGCTTCGGTAGTAGGCTCTATCAGAGTGTGCGATATTATGTACCAGACCAGATGTAGATGACTCACTAGGAGTGGTGATCATGAATTAATCGGATCTTAGGAGAATCACTGGAAAGCCGTAGAGGACATTCTTAAGTACTTGAGAAGCACTAAAAGAAAGTTCTTGGTTCCAGCTTCCAGAGGGATAAGTTTAACCGAGAGTCAGTCACAGGCATTGTCTTTACCCTCAGTGGAGGGACGGTATGTTGGAAGAGTTCCAAGCTAGATACCGTGACATCCTAGACGATAAAGGCCGAATACATTGCTACCAACGATACTACCAAAGTGGCTGTCTGGATATTTCTTGTTCATAAGATGAACAAGGTTCCTACCATTGAGCGTCTAATAACAGTTATTGTGGCGACAATAGAGTTGTGGCATTGGCGTAGGAACGCAGGTCCCATCAGCGTTCCAGACATATTCTGAGGCTAGTATCACCTGATCAGAGAGATTGATGATCTCCAAGGGATCGAGATCAGGAGAGTTGACAAGAAGGATGACAAAGCGGATCCACTCACAAAGGCCATACCCCTAGAGATACTTCTTTACAATGGTTGAGTATGGGATACTATAATCACTGCTACATTGTTGGGTATTGGATACTATAACATATGGCCTTAGTGCAAGTGGGAGATTGTTAGTTATATGTATTCCCTAGAGGCCATTACTGTACATGCGATGTATATTGTATTGGATGCTTGGATATATGTAGGGAGGACTTTCTTACTCTACATGATAATATGCTATCTGGTTGCACTTTATCTTAACATGTAAACAAATACTATTTTGTGATCACATGTTGATAAAGCCCTAAGGATGATTACTTGACTACCAGGGTTATGATGCAGATCATACTAGTAGGGATAGGGTAATCGATAAGTACATCCTTCAAATGTTCCTAGTCGTGGGAGTATCGAGACTGGGCATCGGTACTCCAGAGTAGACTAGCGTATGTGCTTCTTGACCCATATGATGGGCGATGGATGATCCCATATCCATAGGTGTTTGACATCAGAGAAGGCATACGGGTGCTCAGTGGAGACTGGGTACACTGGACGGACTCGCCGATAACTCCTAGATGGTATTATACCTATCGTCGGATAGCAGTTCTCTGGTGACACTGGTACAGGTTAGTCTGTAGACCCGAGATCGTCATAGAGTCTTGTGTGATTCCCACTGTGCTTTGATTTCCACCATACCATGGTTAAGAGATCATGCAAAAAGGTGGCTTTTGGGTACAGTCCCGAATCACATAGAGGCAATGAGCGATATGAGGGGTTTCGTCTCTCTCGGTATTGGGGGTTGATGTTGCGCTGTGCTCGATTGGCCATAACAGGAAATCCCTGGCCAGGGTTGCTGAGATTTACCGGTAAGTGTTATCAGTAGTTTCTCAAAATGTTATGGACCTCATATCGGCACGACTTATCGGTTACTGGGGTCTGACGTTTACCACCCGTAGACTAGATATGCGACATATGAGACGAAGAGACCAGACTGTACGGTAGTGTTACTGATTGGATTAGCAGGAGTAATAGCAGGCTTGCTTGTTGATCTTCTGATCGCTCAATACCCGGGTGGCTGTTACGTTTAGTAGACCGCTTGCGGCTTGTGGGTGTTTGATATGATCATCACCTACTGCCGGCGTATTGACGAGTCTTTAGAGTCCTACATAAAGGTTTCCTGGTTCATGCGAAACGAAGTAGGAGCACATATGTGATATGTGCGGGACCGAGATTAATACGAGTATGTGATACCGTATTCTATTCTCGCGATATGTGATATCGGTTGGGTGTATGTGATATAGCTGGGTTATCGGATTAAGTGTTGATTCGATAAGTTGATTCATTTGATATTAGTCGGTTATATGTATTATAGCCAGATTATTAAATCAAGAGTTGATTTAATAATTTAATGTATAATTATATATTTGATATATTAAATTACATTGACTAATATTAGCTCACTTAAGATTTCTTTTCTCACTTTATGATACATTGATATATATGTGATATATGTTAAATGTATTGTTTTATTTTTGCACAAAATATATATGTGATATATATTGTTGTGTTATGCTAGGTTACACATGCAACATATATGTATGAGACTCACACCATGCTAGAGTTAAGTTAAGATTTTATTTGTTTTAAGTAATTCAAACACTTGGATAATGAGTCATGGTAGAAGCTTGGAGAAGCTTGTGGAAAACATCGACTTAGTCCACTTGTTTGTCTAGTTTAACGTATTTTTCAACCCAACCCTTAACTCATAGCTATGGTTAAGTCTCTATAATGGTTGGTGGATGACATACACAAACCATGGTTGCATTTCTAACCTCATGAGTTCATTGATCTCTTCATCACTTCCTCTTCTTCCCCACTTGAAAAATCTTGCTAGTTTTTTCTAAGTGATGACGCCTTGTGAGAAAAATATATCTAAAGTGAGCCCACTTCCTACTTCATCATCCTATACTATTAGCCATTTAGTTTAGGGTGTTTGCTTCACTAATATACACAATTACTGAAGAGATAGCATGAGCTAGTGTCTCCTCGACGTAGATCATCTTCGGCCTCGAAGACTTCGAAGCAAGCTTGTTCGTTTCTTCATGAGAGCCTTTCTAGAGTCAGGGGGATCATGATCGCAGCGAAGGGACTACTACACGGAGCTATTGAAGTGAAGGACCGGTCTACAAAGGTTGTATTCCTTATTCACTTAGATGTAAAGAGTTTACATATCATGTTTAACCCTAAGTCTCTAGTTAAGATCTTGGTTAGGGTTTGTTTAGCACCCCAAAATTTTAAAGTACCATGATTGATACTTTCCAAAACCTTGCTAAGATGCTAAGTGATTTAAATGCGTTTCACGTTTGCGCTTTTAAAAGATGAATCAAAAATATTTGTTAACCGCAATCAAGAACGACGTCGCTTGGTTGCTAGTCGGTGAGTACGGGTCGGTCCACAGGGATATTGTGTATTTCCTAATTTGCTCTAACGAGTTAATTCCAAACGGTGTGAATGGATTATCGCTAAAAACTAAACTGATTTATACTAAGACTAGAATCTTGCTAGGGTTAGGTTTAGGTTAAGTTTGGAAATTGAAGATTTCCTCACCGCTTTCAATGCCCTAATTTAGATCTCACTAGGTGTTATGGTAACAATTAATAAAGGGGATTAGTACCATCGGGAAGAAATGATGTTTCTTCCTCTAGGTTTTAGTCCTTCCTTTCTTAATTCTTACCCTAACCTCCAAGGAAAACATACGCAACCGGTCGTTTATACTACGGTATCACCGTTACCTCGTGGGGTAAGGTGCCAAAGGGAACGGTGTGAGTATGTATGCAAGGAGTCCTATTAATTATATGTAATGGGCAAGAAAGGGGTAAGAGATTTTCATCTATCAAGCCTTCCCCAAATCTAACCCTAACAAGCGAGGAGACTACTCGCTCATTAGGGAATTGAAAAACATATCTATCTATTTAACTAGGGCAGATAAGAAAATTATACTACGGCAGAATAAAAATTAACTAAGGCAATTAAATAAAGCTACTTACTTTATTGATGGTTCTCTCCAAACATTTACACAGGAATTTACAGATCTGAATAGATGAATAAAAAGAGGCATAAGAAGAGGCATACCCTAAAAAAAGGTTTTAGGGCTTCTATTTATAGATTCATAGAAACCCTGGGGTTACAGTCGAGTCACGTCTGCTATTACAATTTTACCCCCTAAGAAAAAGAACTAGTCAACGCTCTCCAGCCGCCTCAAGAATTTTCCACCGACACTTGCGACACGTGGCCGCGGATCTGCGGCCAAAGCCCACGTTTGGCCGCGGTTCCGCGGCCGTATATGGGGCTTGTGGGCTCAATTTCTCTGGGGTTCTTGTTGCATTTTTACTTCTATTTTCTTCAGTTTTTTGTTCAGAATGTCTTCTGGTTCTCTTCCAGATCTCCACAGTGAATAAAGTCGTAGACTTTTACCGCTTGCTTCGTGTCGAAGTCTTGAACCTTGCACTGCCTTTGTTCTTTATGAAATTGTCCATTGGTCTTCGTTTATTCTTCAAACTGTAGGCGTGATAAAGATTCTCTATTTGTTGATCGAAGTCTCACTTTTATATCATCTTTTCATCATTTTCACTGTTTTGTTCCGAGAACCTGTAACCTGCAACTATATAGCAGACATTGGTCAAAAGCACCTGTTTATTTGTAAAATGAATAAGAATGGGGAATATAATAATGCATAATTATGATATGAAAAAATACCCCCAAACTTATGTTTTGCTCGTCCTCAAGCAAACCTAATTTTATTCTTGAAAAAGACCTAGCCTCACTTTCGCAGGGAAACGCGATTGCACTGAGCTCGTGCAACAAGCCGTTAAACCTCTAGGTGTCTCTAGTAGGAGGAGTGTTGTTTCTTGAGGGTTTTCAGCGGATACTACCCACAAAATCCTATCAATTCGGCCCATTGACTTTTATTCTCCAATTAGGTTTTTTAACAAGAAACTCTATTATCTTTGATTCAGAAATTATCCATCCGTATTTTTCACGCTTCCTTATCATTCAACTTAAGATTATATATGTTCTGTAGACTTACTTAGCTTTCGGTATTTTTTAAGTTTTCCTTCTAGGGTTCCATCTCAACTTAGGAATTTTTATCATCTCTATTAAAGATATAAGTCTTATTCTTCATTCCTATCTCTTATCTAAACCCCAATCACATACCCCTACGTATGTGTATATATCAACCCTACACTTGGATATTCAAATCAAGCTATCATACTCTTGTCTGTCGTCCAAAGCACTTCTTAATTGGTGGATTTTTAGATAAAATTTGCTCACACATCCTTCATGCGACCGTTAATACTTCTTGAGGTACCAACAACCGATTACAAAATGCGTTTGCACATTAAAGCGTAATTCCTTGTCTTGTAACACCTAAGGTTTTAACAGTGACTCCCAAATCAGTTGGTCTAAGGCACTAGGTGATGAAGCACTCTCGCTATATTTTTTTTTATTTTACGCAGCCTTAAGTAATTACAAAACCAGTGTTCATTTTTTTATCTCTTTATTCACACTTGTATTCTTATTTTATTTTTTCTTCGTACTAAGGATTTTAGACAAGAGCATTTCAAGGTCTCTTCTACTATTCCAAGTTTCAAGGTTCGTGTTTGTGCAATTTGTAGGGTATATATTTTCAGAATCTAGACTTAAGCTTAGGAATTATTTTTCAAACTTATACTTTAATAAAAATATCAATACTTTTCCCTTGTTTTAACTTAGCCCAAGAAGTCAACTCGAAATTTGCCTATTTCTAAATAAACTACAAGACATATACTTTCTACCGTTAAATTTTAAGAAAGGTTATCTTTTTAGGGTTTTTAATTTAATAAGTCTAAGATCTAGTTGTTCCTAGCTAGTTAACCTATTTGTCAAACTCAAGTCACTTAAGGCTAAAATTGAATACTTTAATTTTTATAATTTTTAAAATTTTTCAATTTTTATGGGTTTTAAAATAAGTATGCAAATGCAAAAATATACATATGAATGCGAAGAAAGAAGGCTTACCGAGCATACCCCTAAACTTAAACTTGACAGTGTCCTCACTGTCATGCTACACCAAGAGGGTTGAGAATGTCGGCACTCCTCTGTTTATTTATTTAGAATAATAATTTTTTATTTATTTTATTTTATTTTTTATTGTTAAAAGAAAAACAAAAATATATATACAAAAAGGTCCCCCCCAAACTTCATTGAAACAATGTTTAACGCCATTGCCAAACTCTGCAACCAAACGTCAACACCAACCAGTTGAAAAATTTATCTGTGTAGAGTATCGGTCGATGGAAGAACATGTTGTACCGAGCCAAAAAGAATTGGGGAAGATATAAGTGGTGATATGGAAAATGTCTGTATGTACGTGGAAGTGAATGATAGGAGGTGATGAGGAATCAAAACGAGAATGTACATGATCAGAAATCAGTGGAAAATTGGCATTCTCGTAGCTTATTAAAAGAAAAGGGGGTGGTTCAACTTCTAAAGGAGGAGGTTGACTATCCACACAATCCCCAAGATGTTTCTGTGGATCCTTTATTGACTTGGCATCATCCATCATATGCATATGATATTCAATTATGAGGGAATTAATCTCCTCGATGTCCGCCATAGTCCAGCCGAAAACTTGTCGCTTATCTTGTAAGACCATTAAAAGGGCTTTCTCTTGCTCGAGGGCTAGAGAGGCCGATATGATAATGGGAAATGTCTCATTCTCACCTAGGTAAGCGTATTTAAGGTGAGACGGCAAAGGCTTGAGTTCGAGTTTCGGAAGCGAAACAATTGAAGGTAAAACTGGGGAGGCTATCTCGAACTCAAAGGATTCCAACAATGGTTCGAAATCACAGTAAGCAACCGAATCGGATGGTTCAACTAACTCATCCAAAAATTCAAAAGACTCATATTCGGACGGTGAGTCGTCAAAATCATCCGAAAAAGTGAAACATTCGTAATCAACATCGGTTGTGCAAATTATGTTAGATTCCAGGAGGGACGCACTAGTGGCGTCAAAACTGTTGTTATCAAACAGAAAATTTTCAAGCTCGCAGTCCTCTTGCGTGATTTCGTGAATCGAGCAAACTTCTTGTGTGCTAGTTTTAGGCACGGGGGGCAGACTTCCTATCTTGTAAATATTGAACTCACTAGACATCTTCCCGAAGGATAGAGTCATGGAGCCATTGCGACAATTGATTACGGCATTGGAAGTGGCCAAAAATGGTCGACCGAGGATCACCGGAATTTGGTTTCGTGGGTTAGCAATAGGTTGTGTGTCCATAACAATAAAATCAACGGGGAATATGATGTCCCCTACTTTAATCAACACATCCTCTAACTCATCCCTAGGATGGGTGATTGATTAATCGGCCATTTGGAGAGTACAACGAGTGAGCTTCAACTCTCCAACACCTAATTGCTCATACACGGAGTAGGGAAGCAGGTTAACACTAGACCCAAGATCTAAAAGTGCTCGATTGATGTTCTTATCCCCAATTGTTATTGAAATTGTAGGACAGCCAGGGTCCTTTCGTTTTTGGGGTAAGGGTTGACGTTGGTTAATAACATTGCTCACGGCACTAGCTACTAGCACTTTCTTGGGTGTCTGAGATTTTCTCTTCGAGGTGCATAAGCCCTTTAAGATTTTCGCATACGAAGGGACTTGTTGGATTGCATCCAAGAGAGGTAGATTTATGCTAACCTGTTTAAATAACTCCACAATCTTCTCCATTTGTGGAGTTGGTTTATTGGATCTCAATCTGTTTGGAAATAGAGCATTTTGAAAATCTGTTGAGTCCAATGTCTGTGGAGTAGAATGTGGAGTTAGAACAGATCCCAGTGTGGGTGTGTTCGTGAAGTGAGATGTGGGTCCATTCGGATCAGAAGAAGAAGAGCCTTTTGAAGAATGAAGAATAGGCTCTAACGAAGAAGATGAAGATGAAGAAGAAGATGATGGAAAAGAAGAAGATGAAGAAGAACTACCGGTGGGGGTGTCATCACTATTACCCACATTATTATGCAACACTCTTCCAGATCTCAACGTTGTCACCGCATTTACATTATGATTTTGATGTTCATATGCAACATGTGCGTTGTGTGTGTGACCGGGATTTGGCAATGGTTGAGACGGAAGCTTTCCCTTTTCTCGCTCGCTCAACGCAGCAGTTAGTTGTGTAATTTGGGCCTCAATTGATTTGATATTTTGATCATGTGAAGCATTGTTTTGCACCAAAGACTGAATGGAAGTCTCCAACCTGGCTGCGGATTGTGTAGATTGTTTTAGAAACACATCTAGACTTCTTTCTACCGAGATAACCTTATCATCATTCGGTTGAACAAAATTGTTTTGAGGGTAAAAGTTGTTTGGCACAAAATTGTTCTTTTGATTTGGGTAAGATTGTGGTTGGAAAGGTTGCTGGTATTGAGTTTGTTGGGGTGCTTGTTGTTGTGGAGGAGAAGGCCTTTGAAAGTTGTTTTCTTGGAATTGTTGATTTTGATTCCAAGCAAAATTTGGGTGACTCCTCCATCCCGGATTATAAGTCGAAGAGTATGGATTATTTCTTTGTCGTTGCTGAAATGCAGTATTGACTTGATCTTGTCCTTGAACAGGTGGATTGTAAGGACACTCTTTAGTAAGATGTGATGGATCTGAACAACAAGCACAAACAGTTCGTGGGGGTAAAGCAGGGGCAGGAGAAGGCGATGAGATTTTGGTCTCAATTGTTCTAGCTTTTTCGTAAGTGCAGCCATTTCGGCCTTCATAGCAATCGACATATCTAGTTGATGTATGCCTTCCCTAGACTGACCAATAGAAGAAGATGAGGTGGTCTTGGTGCTTTCCCACTGAAGTGTTTGTTCAGCAAGATCCTCGAGAAACTGCCAAGCTTCCTCGCTTGATTTGGTTAGAAAGTGACATTGACAAATAGTTTCCAGCAACTGCTTCATTGCTGGGTTCAATCCCCCGTATAAAGTTTGGCAAAGTTGCCAATTTTCAATCCCATGGTGAGGGCATTGAACAAGTAGGTCTTTGAATCTTTCAAAACACTTCCAAAAGGGTTCGGAAGGAAGCTGGGAAAATTGTATAATCTTATTGCGAATTCTCGTAGTCTTGTGATGAGGATAAAACTTTTTAAGAAAAGTTTTAACAAACTCTTCCCAATTTTTAATTGAGTGCGATGCTGTGCTGTATAACCACTTCTCAGCTAAGTCACATAAGGTGAAAGGAATGACCCTTAGCCTTGTAGCATCATCTGATAATTGGGTTGTTTTCATCATTATGCAAACGTTTTAGAATTTGTTTATGAAGATATAAGTATCTTCAGATTCCAGTCCGTGAAATATTGGCAACATATTGATGAGTGTTGATCTCAAAATTGTCCCCATTTGCCGGTGGGAGTGAAAGACAAGTAGGTAAGGCGGTGCGGACAGGATAGAAAAGATTCTGGAGCGCGATTCGTTGGGGCGCTTCAACAGGCGGGTGTTGCGGGTTATTCGCATCTAACGGAGGTGGAATCAGTCCCGTGGGTAAGGTGTTGTTAGGATTATATCCCGACATCCGTTCGGAGGAAGAATGTGAAGGTGAAGGTAAGGAAGTGGAAGGAATTTCGACTTCGGAGTCGAAAGCTTCGTCGGTCGGTACCAACGAAACACGGACTAATCGGGCGCTAGTGTCCCTAGTCCAACCGGACATACACTAAAGAGATAGTGTAGTCAAAAAGGTGAAAAACAGAATGTGGGGGTAAGAAAACGTCAATGAGAAGAAAGTGGGTGTAAGTGGGGTGCACGGATTTTTAGCGACAAGTTGCAAGTTTTTGTAAATTTTTTTCCTTTTTTCTCTTTTTTTTGTGGAGCTGTTTGCAAAAAAAGTTTTTCGATAAAAGGCTTAGACACACGTTCAATCAACCACAAATGCACAATCAGGGCTAGATCTAGGGTCACCTAGGTCAGCTAGACAGCTCCTAACTGTTCCAAAGGGCAAGAAGTAGGACCTCAAACCGTCTTTTCACCGCAAATTGTGGCCAGGTAAGTGCCAGGTAAGTGGGAGACTTTCCACCACGTAAGTAGTGGGACTAATTAAGTAACCACTTGACTTAGACACACTTTCCTAGACACCACAAAGTCAGGTTAGGATCAACGGTCGATGCCTACAACTATTCCTCTGTCTTATTGAGCGCGAAGTCCTTAGGGCTGAGTCTAGTCTTTTTTAATTAAGTGATGGTCAATGCAATATGCCTTATGTGATTTCTGGGGTCATGGGAAGGGTGATGAAATCCCCACCCAATCTGGATTGGTTTCAAGCCCCTTAAAGTCCGATTAAATATGCAAAATAGTAAACAACCACTTGCAAATTTTTTTTTTATTTTTAGCTCGGCGCAAAGAATCCTGCACAAGATCAATTATTGGAAGGGGGGAGATTTTTTAGCGCAAAGAATTCTGCAGGAGATTTTACAGAGGAGATATCAGGGGGTTCAGAGGAGGAGAGAGAAACAAACAGAGGGAATTTGGATTGCTGACGTCAGCAGGACGCGGCGCTTCCGCGGCCAGAGGTAGGGTGCAGCGGCGGTTCCGCGGTCCAATGGTAGGTTCGGGTCCCCAAATTTCTTCTGCTCTTCTGGTTTAACTTTTCTTTGTTGTTCAGATCTAGGGTTTTCTGTTTTGATCTCCGGATTTTTCCAGACCCGTACTCATTCGTTAATCCTGCAAAAATTCACACGAAACACCCTTCAAACAATGAAAAGATGATAAATTTTTTATAATTTATTTCCCATTTTTTTAATGATTTTTATGATTTTATATTAACCCGAAATCGCAAAAAGAAAATACTACGCCATCCCCGGCAACGGCGCCATTTGATTTAAATGTGTTTCGCGTGTGCGCTTTTAAAAGACGAATAAAAAATATTTGTTAACCGCAATCAAGAACGACGTCACTTGGTAGCTAGCCGGTGAGTACGGGTCGGTCTACAGGGATGTTGTGTATTTCCTAATTTGGTCTAACTAGTTAATTCCAAACGGTGTGAATGGATTATCGCTAAAAACTAAACTGATTTATACTAAGAATAGAATCTTTCTAGGGTTAGGTTTAGGTTAAGTTTGGAAATTGAAGATTTCCTCACCGCTTTCAATGCCCTAATTTAGATCTCATTAGGTGTTATGGTAACAATTAATAAAGGGGATTAGTACCATCGGGAAGAAACGATGTTTCTTCCTCTAGGTTCTAGTCCTTCCTTTCTTAATTCTTACCCTAACCTCTATGGAAAACATACGCAACTGGTCGTTTATACTACGGTATCACCGTTATCTCGTGGGGTAAGGTGCCGTAGGGAACGGTGTGAGTATGTATGCATGGAGTCCTATTAATTATATGTGATGGGCAAGAAAGGGGTGAGAGATTTTCATCTCTCAAGCCTTCCCCAAATCTAACCCTAACAAGCGAGGAGACTACTCGCTCATTAGGGAATTGAAAAACATATCTATCTATCTAACTAGGGCAGATAAGAAAATTATACTACGACAGAATAAAAATTAACTAAGGCAATTAAATAAAACTACTTACTTTATTGATGGCTCTCTCCAAACATTTACACAGGAATTTACAGATCTGAGTAGATGAATAAAAAGAGGTATAAGAAGAGGCATAAGAAGAGGCATATCCTAAAAAAAGGTTTTAGGGCTTCTATTTATAGATTCATAGAAACCCTAGGGTTACAGTCGAGTCACGTCTGCTATTACAATTTTACCCCCTAAGAAAAAGAACTAGTCAACGCTCTCCAGCCGCCTCAAGAATTTTCTACCGACACTTGCGACACGTAGCCGCGGATCTGCGGCCAAAGCCCACGTTTGGCCGCGGTTCCATAGCCGTATATGGGGCTTGTGGGCTCAATTTCTCTGGGGTTCTTCTGTTACATTTTTAGTTCTATTTTCTTTAGTTTGTTCTTCAGAATGTCTTCTGGTTCTCTTCCAGATCTCCACAGTGAATAAAGTCATGGACTTTTACCGCTTGCTTCGTGTCGAAGTCTTGAACCTTGCACTGCCTTTGTTCTTTGCGAAATTGTCCATTGATCTTCGTTTATTCTTCAAACTGTAGGCATGATAAAGATTCTCTATTTGTTGGTCGAAGTCTCACTTTTATATCATCTTTTCGTCATTTTCACTGTTTTGTTCCGAGAACCTGTAACCTGCAACTATATAGCAGACATGGGTCAAAAGCACCTGTTTATTTGTAAAATGAATAAGAATGGGGAATATAATAATGCATAATTATGATATGAACACTAAGCTAACCCTACACGTGATCCGCTGGCGCCCAACGCCTAATGCCCGTGCAGGACGCGTGTCGTCTCATGCATCCTTAGGACGCTCCTTACCTCTCTTTTTCCCACATGCTCCGCACTCAAAACACATCTCCTGTTAGAAATTTTTTTTAATAGGGCGATACCCCACACCCCACAAGGAATCTGTTAGCCCCCTTGACCTCTATCCCGCTATCCGGGTACTGGGACCCTCGTAAACTCTGCGAGACCCCTGATACGTCCAAAACACAACATACACACACTGCACATTAAGTTCGCATAACTAGTTTTACCCGTCAATCAGTGGTTTTCTCGCTCTAAAAGCGAGAAGTAATTAATGATGGTTTAGTCCGTGGCTGCCAGAGATTCGGATCCCCACAATCAATAAACCTCGGCCTACCCTACACAGGAGGAATCTATAATACGCTTGACAAGCGACGTGAATTCCTATCTCAATGGGGTGACGAAAAACATCCTACAGATTCTGGCACGTCCGGTGGGACCTTTTCTCTCCTCTCATATTTCGGGTTAAATATTCATGCGAACGCAATCAACATATACATCGATTGCCTGTACTGAAATCATGCTTCTTTGTGCAGGTTAACATTTTCCAATTGCAATCTTCGGACGCAACAAAATGTCTGCAAGGACAAGCTCAGCTCTCAACACAGCTCCAATCTCCTTCACGATGAAGATGGACGCCGGGTCGATCCTTCCGGCCAGTCTCGGGCGACAGTGGAAGGAGCCGCTGCTACCATTTAGCTCTATTCTGTTCGTGCTAGTTAATGCCATATCTACTCCTCAAGTCACGGCGACAGATAAACCAGTCTCAAAAGGGAAAATGCCAAATGTCATGGTCGCGGAGGCACCCCAGCCCAAGCACAAACCCATTTCCGAACGACTCTCCGTTGCTCCAACTAGGGGCAAGGACATCAACACCAATAAAGAAATAAGGTATCTCGGGCAAGTTCCAGCGGTGCCCCTGACAACTGCTCGATTGGGTATCTTCTCTGAGCTCGCCGTCAATCGACTCATGATGGCTTCCTGGATAACGAGTGTCCGCCAAGTCCTTAAAATAGAGAAACTAAGACAGAAAAGGCTTAGATATAGAGCCAACAATAGGGTTAGGGCTCCTGCTAGGCTGAACTTTATGAGGTTCCAACAACAGAGTTACCCTGCAACAACAGCTAAATCGGCTGTAAAGCTCGCTAACTCTTTTGAACCGCTGAAATTGGTTCAGAAGAATACCATGACCGCAAGAGTCAAGAAAACTGCGATTCGGACAGTGCCACCCAAGGACCCAGTCAGGCCAACCGTATTCAGTCGTCTGTCCTTTCCAGAAGAGGAAGGGCCACGACGACGGTCCGAAAAATCAGTCACCAAAGATAAAGAGATGGCTGGATATGTGGTCCATATTGTCTACATGGCGGGCACACACAGCAAGAGCAAGAATGGGGCCACCTGTCATGCCACGCTTCCCAGTAGACAGAAATGGTGACGTGGTAAGCCCGCAACGTATTTACTATGAAAATACGTTAAGCGTAATTAAGTAATATAACAGTGAGCAAGAATAACAAGAGTAATAAAATGAAACAACAACTTTATTTATATACAACTGTCAGAAAATAAAAAATACAATAAATAAAGAAAACAAATGCCTAAACAATGGCATACTGAAAGTAAGTGCAGGCTTGAAAGGAGTTAGTAGTCTGGCTGAGCAACAAACTGGTCCAAGTCCTCCGGGCTCGGCTCTATCTCCTCAGAATCCGGTCCTCCTGATGAACATTCTAAAGAAAGAAACAAAAAAGAATGTCGTTAGCGAACAAGCGCTCGGTAAGTCCCAAAAGAAGAAAGAGAAGATAGCATATAATGTGAAATGAACAGAGAACAGGTAAAATTGTATATGATCATTCATAAGTATAAGATAGTTATTCTAATGTGGTTATTTGTAGTTTGATAAAGAAGATATTTATGTATACGAGACGAGTCCATCTTACCCCGTGTACTATGGTAACATGTAGTACAAGGCCCCGTCATAACCCACAGGACAACGACACGTAAATTCATGTATGTGTCTTTTAAAGTGAGCTCTCGTGCCACGATATACGTTCCGTACCAATCTACCCCTTTATCCCCACGTATTGTATTGTATAGATAAAGATATTGGGTTTGGCTGAATCCATGGATATAAAATATACAGGTTCATGTTCAGGATGTAATCATATATTCAGGTCAAGTTCATGTCAAGTTATAACCATAGTTCGGTCAAGTATTCAATTTTGAGTTTAATATTGGAATTCGAGTGTTCAGGTTCATGATCAATTATTCAAGTTCGTATTTGATTTTGGATTCTAGTTTGAGTTTGGATTCATGTTGGAGTTAGAATCTTATGAAAGTACTTTATTCTTGCAACATCTTAAGTTCGGGATTAATTAGCAACTGCTGCACATGAACGGCAGGATTTATGTTTTTTTTCCAAGACAATTGTCATTAAAAACTTCGTTAAGTTGTCTAACCTGGATAGGCAAGCACTTATTTTCTCCGGATCTCCGAGGCTCAAGAGAATTGATCCCGCTTAAACCTATATTAATCTAGAGTTCTTAATTGTTGTTTGCATATCTCGAGGGGGTTTTACGAAAAAATACTTTACTATAGTTTAAAAATAAATCTTGAGGGTGATTTATAATATTTAGGGTTTTCATGAACATGGATTTTAATTTAAATGGTATTTTTGGTGATGAAACATAGACTTTTTAAAAGTTTGTGGTATTTTATTGAAAACTAGCTCTTTTGGTAATTTGATGGTATTTTATTAAAATTATAATCTTTCATTTTAAAAAAAATAGTTTCATAGTATGTTTTTATTGAAAATACGGATTCATAGATTTATATAATTTTTCCAAAATTTCAGTTTTTGTTTAGAAAAGTCGTATTTCTTAAAAACCGTGTTTTTATTTTCTTTCGAGACCGAATACTCCGTGAGAAGTTCTGCATCTCACTCTATGTAATACCCAGATCCCTTGTGAATATTTTTCCGTATTTGTAAATTATGTTTCCCAAATTTTCTAAATTTAAATATTTCTATATTTTATTTATAAACCGTAACCTTTAATTTATTTATTCTAATTTTTCTAAATCCTTCTTCTTTAAAACCTAATCTAAACCCTAAACAACCCAAACCTTAAACCCTTTTTATTTTATTTTATATTTTTTCTAAGCCGGCCCAGCCCATGACCCATCTCCCTCAGCCCGAACCCGACCCGACCCGACCCAAACTCCCCTCTCCCTTCTTCTTCTCCTTCACGTTCCCTCCTTTCCCGCTCTTTTCCTCACTTCCCCATGACCTGCGCCCACGCCCTAACGGCAGCGCCCGTTTCTCTCACTCCCGCGAGACCCGCTCCCCTAACAACCTACGACCCCTCCTCCTTGCCAACCGCCGCGACGACCACGTCCCCCTCGCCAATGAACTCTCCACGACTGCGACTCAACCCAACGTCCCCCTCGGCTCTCTCCTCCCCTCTCCTTTTCCCTACACACTCATCTCCACCACCGAGCTCAACGACCCACCACTCCCCTCACTACAAGCTCACTCCCTGCACCTCACCAACCCACCATCACCTTTGCCCTGCCTCGCGCTCGACACCATCGCCGCCGACCATCCTCGTGGCCTCACTTCGCTCACGTCACCATCTCCTCCTCCTCCCAACTCCGCGACCACCATCACCCCGAGCACCCAGCAACCGCTCCTGCGATGAACCCAACAGTCCTCACCATGTCGCTGCATCCTGATTTTCGACCCTGCTTCCCCATTCCGAGCCCAACCCCTTCACTGCAACCCCTGCGTCTTTGAGCTCGTCGTCACCTCCACCGAACCTAACAAGCTCCTCAGCAACCACCTCGACCCTCTTCATCCACCTCACGACGAGCTACCCGAGCCCAGCTACCTCCAACGGAGCTCCGAGCCAGCCACCATCCACATCATCTCACCATTGCCCCTAGACCACCGTCACCGCTTCTGCCTCACTCCCTTCTCCTCCTTGCAACCCTGCAACCTCTTCTCCTCCTCGAACTCAACTCCAAACACTCAACCCCTCACTTCCCCTAGCCGAGAACCGCTCCAGAGCCAACTGAGCATCACCGCCTTCCACCTTCGACGACCACCAGCACCGTCGACCCCGCGGAGTCGCCGTTAGCCGAGCCTAACCGAGCTTGCTGCCATTGCTGCTGCTCGTGCTGGTGCTCGTGTCGTTGCCACCTCTACCGTGTCGCTGTTGTTGCGCCGTCGCCAGGCAAGTTTCTAATCTTGCTATCATGCTACATATACTTAAATATACTTATGTATGTATATGTGATAAATTGTTATAAATCCCCATAGTTATGATTATTAAAACTCGATAATCACCTTTTGATATATATATATATATATATATATATATATATATATGTTCCGGTCAATTAAAACTCCTGTTTCGTGATATATAGATCGTGCACTGATAATTAACTACACGTTGGGATCTAAAAGTTAACATTTCTATATTGAAATGATATCCCTGAGAACCGACGCTAATCCTGGAAATCACCTTAGATATCACGTTGTAAAATTAATAGTAAATTAAATACAAATCGAAATGCGATTTTTAGGGTTCGTATCGAATCCGCCTAAATAACCTAGAACCTCTACAAATTATTATTTAATATGACCTTGATACGGTATTGAAAACTTGAGAGAAATACGGCTCTGGACTACAGTCCAGAGCAGTAATTTCCGACGATACCTGATTTAGATGTTTATACATCCCTGTAAAAATATGAAAAAAACGCAGAGTCCTATATCATAGAGTAGATAATAAAGTTATATAAATAATGGTGTTAGTTTCATTTAATTTAAATAATTTTTCCTATTTTAAAAGTATTTTAGATCGTCAACATATCCTGCAGTTTTCTGCAGTGACAGTTTGTACACATTGATATTAAACTGAACACATCTCCTCGTATACGGTGGATATTATCGATCCGTATGATACGTTGGAAACCTAACTATTAAACATAAATATTATCCAACTGTAGCGTCGCCTAATTATGAACCCAATTAGGATTTAAACGTGTTACGAAACGGACATCCAGTTCGGAAACTGGATTTCCAGCAGTAAACACTTAAAATGAAATGACCATAACTAGCAAACCTGAAACCCAATTGACGCGAAACAAATTTTGATGGACAGATAATTAAACATACTGCTTACCCCTTTTATTTTTTTTGCTAAATTCCGCGCTTGTGATTTATCGTAAATTATGCAAGTGGTAGGACACTGGCTGCTGATATTTTTATTTATATCGTAATTAATTGCATTCTCATCATATCATGTAGCGGTTATACCCTCATTTGAATAGTGGTCATAAACATTGATAATGTAGTGACTGTGATATATTATCCAATGATAGATATTAGTTATTGGATTGTGGCAAGTACGTTAGTGTTAAAGCGTGAATGAATAGGTGAAGTGACACGTATTTGTACACAATCAGCGGGCCTAATTAATTTATTGCATTGTCGACGTCTATGAGACACATATAAGTGTAACTATAACTGGAATGGGATGGTTATGGAAGCACTTATATTAGTTTCATAGGTAAGACATCAAACACTGTCCATTTATCTTGGATACCAGTCGAGATATACTTGATGGAGATCCTGTCTCCAGTTCTCGCGTAGACTTGTCATGGACCGACTAGTATTTGGATTCATGGTTGATATTTGATGAAGACCACGGGGTGTGGGGTAGTTTGAGTGTGAGTTCGATCAACGGAATCTCGGGAGTCCCACTGCCGGCATATACAGTGATTTGGGGAGTCATATGTGTGATAGTACTGATTATTAGTGAGCGTGTTTCGGGCCCGTGTTTCCTTACCCGTGGGGCCTACCCTTGGGTTGAGGATACTCCTGCGGTGGTTGACGATAGGTTTAGCGATCTGGACAGTGAGACTTAGAAACTAACAAGTTTAGTGACATGGTCATGCATTGATTACTGACTCGTTATACCTGCTTTATTGTTTACCTGCATTAGTTACTTCATGCTCATGTCATCACTCTATGTTTACCGTTTCTTATTCATCATCATTGCATGTGTTTACATTTTTATTTATATATATTGCTATTGTGTCGCTCTGACGACCTGAGTATGCATGCTCAGAGTGAGAAGTGGACTTAGCTCGGATCATGATCTGTCATACCTCGAGAATATTGCGCACATTTAGATTAGCGACGCCAGCGCTATCTTTCCCTTGATCTCTATCTGGTATATATTTTATCTATTCTGATAGATGTAGTGACTGCATTTCTAATTACCTGTGCATTGATTACTGATTACCACGTAATGCTAGAAGCCGAAGTGTAACTATGGCAGGATATTTTATTGACCGTAGGAGCATAGCTGGCCTTGTCACCCCTTGTATTCCGTGTTTTGGGAAGTGGGGCATGACACTCTACTATCCCAAGGATGTACGATAATCCACACCATCCATTAGCGGGTTCCCTAACGATGGTTGTAGAGGCGTAATTGCCAAGGATTACAAAAATACCGATTAAAAAAAACTCGTTTTGAATAAATGTGGTATTTTAATGAAAAGCTTCTTCTTTGAATTACCCATATACTTAGAATACCGTGTTATGAAACCATAGTGTGCGTGTGGGGGTTGATCGTTACCCCGTAAAGTTTTCTTAAAGGTATTTTTAACGATTATCGAAATAAGGGTTATACTAAAGTTCATGGTATTTTAAAGAAAAGTTCGTTATATGATTATTTCACATGAAAATTTTGGTTAAACTCAAAACTAAATGATTGTAAACAAAGTTACAAGTAATGTGAGAAAGTAAGTTTGATCTATTTTGCTTTAAAGATGGGAGTTTCTAGGTTAAAGTAACATGTATCGGAGTTAACTCCACTTTACTGACATGTTTGTAAAAGAAGATTTGAGATGAAAGAAACGAGAGAAAAAGGAATTACTCGCTATGTAGCATTGGGAAGAGCTTAAAGAAAAGAGGGGGATTTTCGTGGCGTCGCGGAAGCTTCGGAAACGATTTCAATCTTCGATTGAAAGAGCTTGGTTGCTAACTCCACTTGCACTTAGGAACTTTCGGGATAATTTTGCTAGAAATTTTCAGAATAGAGAAGAGCTAGGGCATGAGGTGGTATTTATAGTGAAGAATTATGATTTGGGAATTACAAATTTGGATTAAAAGAATTAAATGGTGTTAAATGGTGAATTAAAGAGTCTCTATTTGATTGCAGGAAAATCAAACAGTGCAGCTAAGTTGAGGGGAGCTGAAGGGGTGTGTGTGCAAAGCACGGAGGGAAAGGAGCCAATCTGGCCGTCGGCGCCGGCCAAAGAGAGGAAACTGGCGGTCAAGATTTGATGACCCGTCTTAAGATTCGTGCCACGTGGTTTAGTCAGGGTTTAATCCTTTTTGCGCATGTTTGATTTTCTGTAACTTTTCATTTTTCCATGAATTGCACGTGCAACTCTTGGGCTTCCGAAAAATTAAAAAGAAAAATCTAAAAAATAGTTGGGTCTGATGAGATTCGAACAAACAGACTATGTCACAGCAGTGTAAAGGGTTTACCAGTGAGCTACAAATTGCTTCTTGCTTTTATTGAACAAAAATAACCTATAACTCTTACACAGGCTGTAATACTTTTTTCTGTAAAATAATAAGAAATTTTGTACAGATTTTAGAGTCGTTACACTACCACACCTCAAATCCAATCTGGTGTGAATGTGGCCGGCACTTTCCATGACTAGCCTCCTCTGGAAAGTAATGAAGACCCTTCTAGTAAGGCTGATAAGAAGAGAAATCCCTCAGTTTATGAGGAGTCGGGCTCGAAAAGCGAAGTGGAGCCAATCATCCATCCCAATACCGTAGAGCAGCAACTTCTCCAAAAGCTCCAGAAGCAGCTCTGAAACAAAGACAAGGATATGTCCAAGCTCTAATCGAAAATTGACGACTTGACATCAGCTCACGGACCAAGTTGCTTCTTAGCCGCCCAATCAAGCGCAGGGCTCTGCTCATAAACCGGGAAACGGTTTTCGAGGCAGTCGACGCCTATTCCCTCAAATCCAAAGGTAGGCGAATCACATGAAAGTCGGTCGCATCCTATCTCGGGAAATGTCTTGACTACCGATGACAGCAACCTGCTAACTCAAGATCAAATCATGGATTTAGTCACCAACAAAATCAAAACATTGATAGCCGAAGCCAAAGCGCAAAAAGATGTCAGCAGTAGTGGGAGACCATATCCTGCTCGGTATGATCTGGTAGAGTTTCCTAGTGGCTATGTCATCCCCAAATTTGGAAGATTCGATAGGACGGAAAATGCGAATCAACACATCGCCCACTTTAAAGCCTCATGCAGGAATGCTGGGGGCAATGATGCGCTTCACCTCCGCCAGCTCGTTAATAGCTTAATCGATTTCGCTTTCGACTGGTACACGAGCATACCGAATGGCTCCGTTACTACTTTCATCTAAGTGGAATCTCTATTTCGGCAAAGGTTCATGAGTGTCAACGATAAGATCACCATCGTTGACCTCGTAAGGACCAAGCCAAAGAACAACGAAAGCATCACAGATTTTATAACGCGATGACGCAATCTCTCTATCAAATATGAGCCACCGTTGGAACAAGACCAATCCGTCAATCTCCTCATCGGAAATCTCGTCACCTGGATGGATCCTTTTCTATAAACCGCAAGTCTCAAGACATTGCAAGATCCGACCAAGAAAGTTCAAATGTTGGAATGCTCAAACAGAAATCCTCCTCGGATTCCCAAAATAACAATAAATTCTGGAGAAACCGAAAGAACGATAATCGCAAGGGCAGAAATTCCGACGATACTGAATATTTTAACATTGGCTGACCAAAATAGACGAGGGTCAAGCGGGCCCAATATCAACCAAGCTCGGAAGCCATTATTGGGAAGAGGAGGAGAATCACCTTTGAAAGAGAAGCTAGATAGGGTCTATTCTTTCAGAAGGGACAAAATCCACAAGGTATTCAAGGACGTCCTAAGAAACGGTCTACAATTGCAAGAATCAAAAAGACCGTAAGAAACGAATATGATTGGCGACCCTAAATATTGCCTCTATCACAGTGTGAAAGGTCATGCCATTGAGGAATGCTTTGTTTTTAAAGATTGGGTCGAAAAACAATATAAGGCATGAAAGGTGGAACTGTCTAAAGGCGTGTTAGCAAATAATCAAGCTGCGACTGCCAATTTCATACAAATAGAGACCGAAGCCTTCGGGAACCTGCTGTCCTCGGTCGTCTGCCCTTCTCTGAAAAGAGCTGACCAAGGCAATAAGCCAAAAACCAAACGAGTAATATTTCCAATGAAAAAGCAGTAAACAGGTACACAACCTATACAGTCTACATGATGGAGCCCAGAGGAACAAATCCTCCTACACCTTATGGACATGACAATGACGTGGTTGTTGCCATCCAACACTGGCTCGGTCCAGATGATGAACAGCCCTTTCAGGCCATTAAGCCAAAGGAGCCCATGGTTCCTGTAGAATCGAGCTCAGGCGGTAAAGATGACCACCACGTCATTAAACTGGGAACGGTTGACCACCACGTCGTTAAACTAGGAACAGTCGACCCCTAAGTCGTTAAACTAAGAGTGTACAAAAAAATTTGTACATAAATAAAAAAGTCGAAATGATGGGGCAACCGTGAATAAATAGCTGAAATGATAAGGCAATCACGACCTTCGCGATAAGAAAAGCTAAAATGATAGAGCAATCGCGGTAAAAAAAACTTGTATACAAATAAATATTTCAAATTCCTAAATGGCGAATGATGAGTCGCTCCTGGTACCATATTCCAGTGCAGCGATGCAGATGCCAACCAAAATCCAAATTCCCAAACGGCGAATGATGAGCCTCTCCTGGTACTATATTCCAGTGCAGCGATGCAGATGCTAACCAAAATCCAAATTCCCAAACGGCGAATGATGAGTCGCTCATGGTACCATATTCGAGTCTAGCGATGCAGACGCCAACCAAAATCCAAATCCCTAAATTCCCAAATGACAAATGATGATTCACTCCTGGTACCATTCTAGTGTTAGCGATACAAACACCAACAAAATTCCAAATCCCCTAAATTCTCTCAGCCCTACGGTGGGTCCCCAAATTGACTACCGTATACAATCCACGGGCTCAAACAATTCTCATCACACCCATGCCCCATGATAATCATAAGCCCTGCAGCCCGTCTCCGCCTATGTAATTATGCTCCATTTGGGAAGACCCACTCATGTGTCCTCATGATACATGAGCAGGACAAAACTTATGGGATCTTCTCGACTCGTAAGAAAACACCTTTATGGGATCCTTATGACTCACAAGGGAAAAACACACTTGGGATCTTCACGACTCCTAAGGAGAAAATACACCTATGAGATCTTTTTGACTCGTAGAGAGAAAATGCTTTTACGGGACCCTTACGGCTCATAAAATTGAAAAGCCTTGGGTGATAGAGACCTAAACCTATCTCATAAGCCATTGCTTCCCAACAGGCAAAGGCAAATGATGAATTGCTCCTGGCACTTGTGCTCCAGTGTTAGCAACGCTGATACCAAACCAAAACTAAAATCCTTAAATCCTCTCATGGTAAATGATGATTCGCTCTTGATACCATATTCCGGCATAGCAATGCTGACGCCAAACAAAAACCCAAATTCCAAGTCCCAGACTCAAAAGCCCCAATGGACGGTTAATAAACTCCAAAATAAAATCAAATCAGCAAGACAACCAATGACCTCTCTGGTGGAATCAAGCTCCACCTTAGAAACAAGTCGAATCCCGACACCGCAGAAAGCAGAGCAAGTCAAATCCAACCCTGACACCACAGAAAGCGGAGCAAGTCAAATCCAACCCTGATACCACAGAAAGCGGAGCAAGTCAAATCAAACACCGACCGTCCAACTTGCAAAAATGGCAGCACCGACCTTTCAAGTCGTAAAAATGGCAGCACTGACCATCCAAGTCGCTAAAAGGACAGCACCGACCGTTCAAGTCGCAAAAAGGGCAGTATCAATCTCCACGTCGTCAAAACGGGAACTAAATCAAGTCAACCAACAACCTCTGCATCGGAATCATGCTTCGTCTCAGAATGTACCCCGTGTCGAAATCATCCTTCACCTCGGAGTATCTGCCTTCCCAGTCGAAATTATACTTCACCTGGGAATCAAGCTCTACATCGGAATTATACTTTGTTCAGAATGTTTACTCTACGTCGGAATTATGCTTCATCTCGGGATATACCCATCCCGTGTTGGAATTATGTTTCATCATGGAACCCTTTGTCGAAATTATATTTTGTCTTAGAATATATCCCCGTGTTGGAATCATGCTTCGTTTTGGAGTATCTGTCTTCCCTGTCGGAATTATACTTTGCCTCGGAATCAAGTCAACCAACAATCTTTACGTCGGAATGATACTCCATCTTAGAATATGCCCCGTGTCGGAATCATACTTCACCCCGGAGTATCTACCTTCCCTGTCGGAATTATACCTCACCTTGGAATCAACATCTCCGTCGGAATCATGCTTAGTCTCAAAATATACCTCGGGTCGAAATCACGATTCACCTCAGAGTATCTGCCTTCCCCGTTGCTTCGACTCGGAATCAACTACTGCATCGGAACTATACTTCGTCATGGAACTCTGCGTCGAAATTATTCTTCATCTCAGAATATATCCCCGTGTCAGAATCATGCTTCGCCACGAAGTATTTTCCTTCCTTGTCGGAATTATGTTTCGACTCGGAATCAACTTCCGCATCAGAATTATACTTCATTTAGAATTTCTACCATGCGTCAGAATTACGCTTCGTCTAAGGATACTCCTATCCCGTGTCAGAATTATGCTTCATCCCGGAACCATACGTCGGAATTATATTTTTTCTCAGAATATACCTGTCCCATGTCAAAATTATTTTGCGATCTGGAATCCTGCATTGAAATTATGTATCGTCTCAGGATACACCTTGTTTCCCCAATTAGAGCAAAGCTCTGTTCAGAATTCAAAATTTGAATTAAAACTGCGCTTTTATAAAAGCGCTGCGCTACAACTAGCGCACCCCGTGCAAAGCGCATAGGCGATAGCGCTAGATGCGCCGCGCTCCAAATAGCGCACTACGTGCAAAGCACGTGTGCGCTAGCGCTAAGAGTGCTGTACTCCAAGCAGCGCACCATGGGCAGAGCGCATAAACGCTACCGCTAGAACTAAATTTTCCTCACCGTTGGATCAAATATCCAACGGATATGATTAAATCATCAATTAACAAGAATGAAATTCTGTTGAATCTTTCCAAACAGAAAAGATTGCGCCCTGAATTTGGAACACCGTTGGATCAATGATCCAATGGTGATTAAAAAAATCACCAAAATACAGAATAAATTCTGTTTGGAAAGATTTCCCAATCTTGTTAAAAACAAGAAGATTGCCTTCTGCAAAACAGAAGCCCTAGGATCAAAGATCCAATGGTGGGGAAACATCCCCAAATCAATCAGAGAAAGATCTCTTTAACTGATTCAACAAATCAGCCTGCCCTATAAAAAGGCCCCTGGACTTTAAGTCTCAAAGAGACAGAAAAAGAGAGAAACTTTCCCAAAAACTTTGAAAAACTCAAAAATAAAGAGCAAGCTCTTGCAAGAAGAGTTTTCTTCAAGGTAAAAATGATAATGAGGAACATAGAGATGAAATCATCTCATAAAAAAGAGGAATTCATTTCTTTAAAAAGATCATAGATCTACAAAGACAAAAGTCTTTCATAAAGAGACCAAAAGATCTCATCATAAAATAAGAGAAGAACATAATTCTTCTCACAGATCATGGATCTATAAAGGCAAAACCTTTCATCAACATAAAAGATTGGAAATATCTTTTGCAAAAATAAGAACTGTTGTTCTTAGATTTTGAGACAAAGTCTCTTTTAAATGAACATAAATTTGTTTCCCAGATCATAAAATTGATCAGCTGCGCTTTGCCCTCTTGAACTGCTCTTCTGCGCTTTCTGGACTGGCGCTCAGCGCCAAATGCTCCACGTGTCATTCGCGCATGTACTGCTTAACAACTAGCGCTTTGCGCTTCTAAAATAGCGCACTGCGCTCATGGGCTGGCACTCAGCGCTAAGCGCACCACGTGCCACTTACGTGTGCGCCACTAAACTGAAAGTGCAATGCGCTCATGAACTAGCGCTCTGCGCTCATAAACTGGCGCAATGCGCCCATCATCTGGCGCTTAGCGCCAAGCGTGACACGTGTCCTTCACGTGTGCGCTCCTTGGCAGAAGCGCACTGCGCTCTTTGACTGGCGCAAAGCGCCAAGCGCACCACGTGTCACTCACGTGTACACTCACAGAACATAAATTGTTCTTTAATAAGCCCAGAGCCCTGATGAATGCTTAGCATTCAATAAAAGACAAAAACATTGCCAAGATATAAATCAATGCTCAACATTTTTAAAAAGGACAAGCCTAAATAAAGGGTCCAACAGCCCAAAATAAATGTTAAAACATTTTTTTAACTCGATTGGACTTAGCCCAAAATTGTCCATAAGTCCTCAACTCATATTAATCGAGCTCATTTGCTCATAAATATGTTAACAGACCTTAACCCCAAATTAGACTACAGATCTTTCAACCAACTCATATCGGTTCGAGGGTACATCTCTTTACTCCTCTGATATTTGTCGTTGCAATCCTTCAACGTCTTCAGAGAGGTGACAGGTCCCAACAACCAAACATTCCACGGACTGTGGAGTCCTTTAAAATACCCACGGACTATGATGTCCTTAATCTTGACTGTGGGGTCTTTAAACTCACGGACTATGATGTCCTTAACCTGGACCGAGATGTCCTTAAACTAACATTGGACCACTAAGTCCTTAAACTGGTAATCGACCGCAATGTCCCTAAACTAAACAATAGAGTTCAAATGCTCTCTTGTTGGATCTAAACGATCCCGTTAAGTTGATCTTAGTCTAAAATTAGACTAACGTATCCTTAACAAACGTTTAAGTTGATCTTAGTCTTAAATGAGACTAACGTATCCTTAAACAAACCTGATTGGTTCGAAAAAGTGTTTGTTTGTAGTTAACTGCAATCAGAACGGTGTCGCGCGTAGCTAGACCGAGATGAGTACGGGTCGTCCTCTGGGAAACGTGGAACCTTTTACTTTTACTTTAGATGTGTTGAGAAAGAGAGGAGGGATCAAGAATTTTATAGAATGGTTTCTAGATCTACGTTAAATAAGAATGTAAAATATAGATCTAGATTATTTTAGAGACTTAGATAATATAATAAGAAGGCTTGTAGGGTTCGTTAGGATTTAGTAGTTATGGACGATTAATTAAAAGTTACCCTTTTTATCCATTAATAGATTTAGAACTAGAACGACGGTGATGCGTATATATTAGGGTTTCTGGAGGGAAAAGGAATCCCACTCTTAACCCTTATCTCGACACGGAACTCCGTTCATATCTAGCCTTTACCAAAACAATCATTAATCTAATCTCTAATCGCGGTCGGAACTAGCAAAGAATTGCTAGCGCGCCCGATTAGGATATTAATGATTCTTTTGGTAATGTTCCTAAACTTTATAGGACTTAAAAAGGGTTTAATTATTTTCATCGTTCATTAGCCTACCCTAATCCTACGAACCTTAACAAGCGGAGAATTACTCGCGCATGTTGGGAGAAGAAGATGAAAAGAAAGAGAGGGAAAACATAATGTAAAAAAAAAACAATTAAATAAAATAACTACCTTTATTAATCGACTTCTTCAAATTACACTTTTAATCCATAGAAAATGATTACAACTAGTTGGTTCTCGATCTTTCCTAAGGAGGTAGTCGAACAGTCGATGATCAGCCTGGATGCGTGAGCGTCGGGAGGTTCGTGATCGCGTCGGCTTGATAATTTTTCCAAGAAGCTCTCGGTCCTTATTTATAGTCACAGAGCTAGAACCCTAGTTTCCTAATATGGAAACTAGTTGCTAGGATCCTAACCATCACAATCCCATATCTCAACTCTTCAAATCCGCGGCGGAACCGCGGCCATTGGATAGGTTTGGCCGCGGATCCACCCCCTTTTGGTGAGATCATGGCCTCTAATTTTTGTAGCTTCATATCTGTAACACTTGGTAATCTTTTGAGTATCTAAACTTTGAAAATCTTTTCTACATTTCTACCAGAATTAGTTTCTTGAATATTTTTGGTAGATTTGATTTGCCAACTTTGATTTTCTTGATTTTAGCCCTGCAAATTCTGCACAATATCTCAACAAATAATATTTAGTAGAGTTTGTTATATTGAGATATTAACTTAACCATTAAGAATTGGTCAAAGGTATTTAATAAGGTAAGCATATTTAAATGGGCCAAATGTTACATGGATATTATATGCTTACTTTTTCCTACAAAATGTTATTTATAATATATAAACACATGAAAATAGTATTTTTACAGATAAACCCTCATATGTATCATATATTATAATAAACACCTTTTATTATATAATAATAGTAGGAAAAATGTCATATTAAATGTGCAGTTTTATCAACTGAACAAATACCCCCAAACTTATCTTTGATCGTTCCGAGCAAACTAGTTTATTCAAGAGAAGGAGAAAAAGAAAGGAGAAAGCTAAGCACACTTTCGTAGGCAACACGATTGCACTGAGCACGTGCAACAAGCCGTTAAACCTCTAGGTGTCCCTAGTAGGAGGAGTGTTGTCTCCTGAAGGTTTTCAGCGGATTACACCCACAAAATCCTATAACAAAAGAGAGATGGTGAAATTTACATATAAAGATAAGAACCATAGAAGAAAGACTTTGAAAATAAGAGTTTCCAACTATACTAGTTTTTCAGTTGTCATGAGCCCTATCTTAATAGTCATGAAAAAATGTTAGAAATCACATCATGCCTCAATAAAATATCGTCTTTATTCTTCATTCCTACCTTTAATCCAAACATTGATCATATAACCCCACGTGTGTGTAAAGAACATCCCTACACTCGGAGAATTCAATTCAAGCTATCATACTCTTGTCCATCTACCTTAGTACTTTTTAATTTGATGAATATTAAGATTTGCACACACATTTTCATGCGACCGTTAATACTTCTTGAGGTACTAACCGACCGATTACTTATGTGCTTGCTGATTAGGTGATAATATTTTCCTCGTCTTGCACCACCTAAGGCTTAGCAGTGACTCCCAGACCAGTTGGCCTTAGGGCACTAGGTGAAGAGGCACCCTCGCTATATTTTTTTATTGCTGCCTTGGCGATACAAAAACCAGTGTTCATTTTTTTTTCTTTTCACCATTTTTATATTTCTTTCATTTTTTTCACTTCCTTCATACTTTGGCTTTTAGACAAGAGCATTTCAAGGTATCCTCTACTATCCCGAGTTTCAAGACGTGTGTAAGTGCATATAATAGGGTATCAATATTTAAATGTTTGGCTTACAGAATAGAAACTATTTTTTAGACTTATTTTTATCCTCAGATTAGTAACTTCCTTCATCTTACTAGCCCTTGGGACAACAGCTCATAACTACTTATTACCAGTTCGTTTAAGAAAACTTCTAATTTTCTTGGTTTTCTTAAACTATTTCTATCTTTTGGATGTAATTTTTCACTTTCTACTCTTTTGTTATAAAAGATTTTTTAAAAAATTTTTTTTTTTGAAAATGTTGTGCTTATGCAAAGTATAATGCAAATTGATGTGTAAATAAGCACAAACCTTCCCCAAACCTGTTTACAGCAGTGTCCTCACTGATGTCATCCGTTAAGCTCAAAAACCTGTAGACTTGGGAGGAAATTATTAATGGGGGCAAGAATATATGAAAGTGAAAATCCTCCCCCAAACTTATTTTTGGCTCACAATTTTGTAAAAATCATTTTCTTTCTAGAGCCCAAAATATACCCCCCTAAACTTGAGTTAAACAATTTTAATCTTTTAAAATCACACGAGGGGGTCAAGGTTATTGGTCAATGCCAAGCTTTGCAAAGACCGAAGGTCAACACCAACTATTCAAAAATTTTATCGATGAAGCACCAAGGTTGGTGGAAGAACATGCCACCTTTCAACGTGAAGAAGTGAGGAGGTGATAAGAGGTGTAATGGAAAAGAATTGCGTCTCAATTTGGAGAGACGACACAGTGATAGTAATGATGGATTACTCGCATTATCATGATTGTCCAAAAGAAGGGGTGGAGATCCAATTTCTTCATCTTGGAGTTGATTCATCTCAACACCCGTGTCTTGTAAGAATGCGAGTTCATCAGCGAAAATTTCCTCAAAGCTTTCATCGATACCCCGAAGAATAATGTCATCAGAAAAAATGGGGTGATCGTCAAACTCTATAAAAAGTTCTTCATCAGCGTTAGATGTTGACCCGGAAGAATACATGGGTGGGTCAAACAACAACATATGAAAAGAGTCAGTATCATGAGGTTGATCAAATTCGCTGTTGTCAACATCCATTAATTCGACAGAACACACATGAGCATAGGGTTCGGAGGGTTCACTTCCCAACTTGTAAATGTTAAGCTCAATTGACTTCTTTCCAAAGGATAGGGTCATAGAGCCGTTTCTATAGTTGATTACTGCATTGGAAGTGGCCAAAAAAGGTCGACTGAGTAACACCGGGATTTGATTGCATGGGTTTGCTACAGGTTGTGTATCAATAACGATAAAGTCCACAGGGAATATGAATTCCCCGACTTTGATTAACACATCCTCTAGCTCACCCCTTGGTTGGGTGATAGATCGATCGGCCATCTGAAGAGTGCAATACGCAGGTTTTAACTCTCCGATCCCTAATTGCTCATAAACCGAATACGGAAGCAAGTTAACACTAGCACCTAAATTGAGTATAGCACGATTGATATTTTTACCCCCAATAGAAATTGAAATTGTAGGACTTCCGGGGTCCTTTCGTTTCTTGGGTAGTTGTTGTGTAAAAGCTGTGCTCACATTACTCGCAAGGAAAATATTTTTAGGTACTTGAACTTTTCTCTTCCTAGTGCACAAGTCCTTTAGGATTTTCGCATCTGACGGAACTTGTTGAATAGCATCTAGAAGAGGAATGTTTATGTTAACTTGCTTAAAAATTTCCACAATTTTCTCCATTTGTGGACTTGTTCTGTTGTCCCTTAACCTGTTTGGATAAGGTGCTTGATCAATAAGCTTTGGGTCCAACGTTTGTGGAGAAGACTGTGGGGATGGATTCGATCCCAAAACTGGAGTGGGAATCGACTTAGATAGATTTGGCGAAATGGGCGAAGGGTTCGAGCCTTGGGGAAAACGGAGAATAGGCTCGGGTGAAGGTGGGAGAATAGACGAATTAGGGGAAGAAGAAGAAGCTGGGGTATCATTGGTGTCACTATCATCACACTGCTCACCCACTCAGTCATTCAGCACTTTTCCTGATCTCAAAGTGGTAACAGCACTCACATTATAACTTTGTGAGTGTCCAGGATTAGGTATGGGTTGAGATGAGAGTTTCCCTTTCTCTCTCGCACTCATTGCGGCGTTTAACTGTGCGATTTGGTTTTCTATGGATTTAATACTCTCACCATGGGAGGCGGAGTTTTTCGTTAGGGTATCAATAGAAGACCTCATCTCAGCCGAAAATTGCATGGATTGTTTCATGAACATATCCAAAGTTTGTGCAAGTGACTTGTCAGTACTGGCCACTTGTGGTGTAGAAATGTTGGCCGGATTTTGGAAATTCTGTGACTGAAAGGGGGGCTGATTCTGTGGTTGTGGTTGCTGTGGAGGAGGTTTTTGATAATTGCTTTGTTGGTTTTGACTCCAAGCAAAGTTAGGATGATTCCTCCATCCTTGATTGTACGTGGAAGAATAAGGGTCGTTTCTAGGTCGCTGCTGAAAAGCAGCATTAGCTTGAAATGAAGCATTCATAGGACATTCTTCCGTTAAGTGTGAAGGATCCGAACAGCAACCATAGACGGTCTTAGAAAGCGTGACCTGATTTAGGGAGAATGATGAGAATTTGTTCTCAATAGCGTCGAGTTTCTTCTGTATCGCTGCCATTTCGGCTTTTACTGCGATGGAAACATCGAGCTGATGAATACTTCCCTTAGAATAAGGTGGTCTTATGCTTTCCCACTGCAACGTGTGTTCAGCAAGGTCTTCTAGATATTTCCACGCTTCACCGTCATCTTTAGACATGAAATTGCATTGACACATTGTTTCAAGCATCTGCTTTGTCGCTGGATTAATGCCCTCATAAATAATTCGGCATAAATCCCATCTATTGATTCCATGATGAGGACATTGGACAAGCAGATCTTTGAAACGTTCAAAGCACTTCCAAAATGGTTCATTGGGAAGCTGGGTGAACTGGTTGATCTCGCTTCTCACGTGGGCAGTCTTATGGTTTGGGTAAAACTTCTTAAGAAATGCTATGACGAATTCATCCCAATTAGTGATAGAGTGTGCGGCAGTATTATAAAGCCATTTTTCTGCCAAGTCGCACAGTGTGAATGGGAGAAGACGTAAGCGCATAGCATCTAAAGTCAATTGTGAAGTACCCATCATTGCACATACGTTTTCGAATTTGGTGATGAAAACGTACGCGTCTTCCGACTCAAGCCCATGAAATTTGGGCAGCAGATTGATGTAGTGGGGTTTAATTTCGAAATTATCCCCGTTAGGTGGTGGAAGAGATAGACAAGTAGGAAGAGGACCACGAATAGGATAGCATCTCTCTTGGAGAGAGATGTGCGGTGGATTCTGCTCACCTGCGGGCGGTGGCAGCGTGGTGTTATAATTAGATGGAGTGTCGTCCATCACGGTCATTGTGGTGTGTGGTGGGGGAGAATAAGATGAAGAAGTACCGACTTCGGCGACGATAGCAGGAATGCGGACAAGACGGGCACTAGGATCCCGTGTCCAGCCGAGCATGCACTAAGCGGGTTTAGTGCAAGTGGCATCGTGTGTGTGATTTAAAATTGGCTTGTTTTGAAAAAGTGGACTCAAGACAAATCTCCCTAAGATGCACAAGCAACCCTAGAACTAAGGTCACCTAGGTCCAGTCTCTAGACCGCTCCTAGACTTCCAAAGGACAAGCCGCAGGATCAATCCTCTACCGCCTCCGTACTACCCTCGTAGCCAGATAAGTACCAGGTAAGTGGGAAGGAACCACAGTAGTGGGCTTAATTAAAAACCACTAGCCTTTGACACACTTGCCTAGGCACTACAAAAAGTAATGCGGATAAACGATAGATTATCCACGACCTTCCTCTGTCCTTAATGAGCGCGACAGTCCTTAGAGTCTGGTCTAGATATTTTTAAAATTATTGTAGGGTTGATGCAGATGCTCGGTTTGTGATTTATGGGGCTTAGGAAGGGTGATGAAATCCCCACCTAATCTTGATTTGGTCTTTGCCCCTTAAAGTCCGTATTAAAATATGCAAAACAAAACCAATCATAAAACTTTTGCAAAAAGATTTTTGAGCGGCGGTATTTTGCAAAGAATCCTGCAGAAAATAGATTTTATTGGATTTTAGAGGAGAGAGAAAGAGTTAAGAAAGATACCAGAAAAATGTGAAACCCTAGATCTCCTGTTTCCTCAAGTCCGTGACTCCAGATTCCCTCGCAAAATTCACACACAAATCGTTAATTATGCAATTTGCAGTTTTGTTTTAATAATGATATGAATCGTCTAAGAATTCAACACAAATAGTAAGAATAAAAAATTACGCACGTATCCTCGGCAACGGCGCCATTTGATTGGTTCGAAAAAGTGTTTGTTTGTAGTTAACCGCAATCAGAACGGTGTCGCGCGTAGCTAGATCGAGATGAGTACGGGTCGTCCTCTGGGAAACGTGGAACCTTTTACTTTTACTTTAGATGTGTTGAGAAAGAGAGGAGGGATCAAGAATTTTATAGAATGGTTTCTAGATCTACGTTAAACAAGAATGTAAAATATAGATCTAGATTATTTTAGAGACTTAGATAATATAATAAGAAGGCTTGTAGGGTTCGTTAGGATTTAGTAGTTATGGACGATTAATTAAAAGTTACCCTTTTTATCCATTAATAGATTTAGAACTAGAACGACGGTGATGCGTATATATTAGGGTTTCTGGAGGGAAAAGGAATCCTACTCTTAACCCTTATCTCGACACGGAACTCCGTTCATATCTAGCCTTTACCAAAACAATCATTAATCTAATCTCTAATCGCGGTCGGAACTAGCAAAGAATTGCTAGCGCGCCCGATTAGGATGTTAATGATTCTTTTGGTAAAGTTCCTAAACTTTATAGGACTTAAAAAGGGTTTAATTATTTTCATCGTTCATTAGCCTACCCTAATCCTACGAACCCTAATAAGCGGAGAATTACTCGCGCATGTTGGGAGAAGAAGATGAAAAGAAAGAGAGGGAAAACATAATGTAAAAAAAACAATTAAATAAAATAACTACCTTTATTAATTGACTTCTTCAAATTACACTTTTAATCCATAGAAAATGATTACAACTAGTTGCTTCTCGATATTTCCTAAGGAGGTAGTCGAACAGTCGATGATCAGCCTGGATGCGTGAGCGTCGGGAGCTTCGTGATCGCGTCGGCTTGATAATTTTTCCAAGAAGCTCTCGGTCCTTATTTATAGTCACAGAGCTAGAACCCTAGTTTCCTAATATGGAAACTAGTTGTTAGGATCCTAACCATCACAATCCCATATCTCAACTCTTCAAATCCGCGGCGGAACCGTGGCCATTGGATAGGTTTGGCCGCGGATCCACCCCCTTTTGGTGAGATCATGGCCTCTAATTTTTGTAGCTTCATATCTGTAACACTTGGTAATCTTTTGAGTATCTAGACTTTGAAAATCTTTTCTACATTTCTACCAGAATTAGTTTCTTGAATATCTTTGGTAGATTTGATTTGCCAACTTTGATTTTCTTGATTTTAACCCTGCAAATTCTGCACAATATCTCAACAAATAATATTTAGTAGAGTTTGTTATATTGAGATATTAACTTAACCATTAAGAATTGGTCAAAGGTATTTAATAAGGTAAGCATATTTAAATGGGCCAAATGTTACATGGATATTATATGCTTACTTTTTCCTACAAAATGTTATTTATAATATATAAACACATGAAAATAGTATTTTTACAGATAAACCCTCATATGTATCATATATTATAATAAACACCTTTTATTATATAATAATAGTAGGAAAAATGTCATATTAAATGTGCTGTTTTATCAACTGAACACAACCCCCAAACCCAAATCTTAGAAAATATGGATTTGGACTAATCCACGCCTGATTGATCGTTCTTTTGCTTATGCGTTTCCGAAATTAAAGAATTATATACCGCAATCAAGACGGTGTCGCTTGGTAGGTAGCCGGTTGAGTATGGGTCGGTCCACAGGGAGATGGATTCCTATTCTATGTGTTCTAACGAGTTAACTCCAAAAAATGGTGTTTTTATTTTAAGATCTAAGAATGATATTAAATCAATTAAAAAGCTTGCCAGGGTTAAGATTATGTTAGTTTGGAAAATCAATTATTCTCACCGCTTTCTTTGCCCTAATTAAGAACTTTTAGGTGTTAAGGTAATTGTTAACAAAGTGGATTAGGACCATCAGGAAGAAACTAGGTTTCTTCCTCTAGGTCCTTGTCCGTCCTTTCTTAACTCTTACCCTAACCTCCATGGAAAACATACACAACCGGTCTTTAACTATGGTATCACCGCTACCTCGTGGGATAGGGTGCCGTAGTGAGCGGTGAGTATATGTATGCATAGAGTCCTATTTAAAATGTATGACGGGCAAGAAAGGGGTGAGAGATTTTCATCTCTCAAACCTTCCCCATTCCTAACCCTAACAAGTGAGGAACTACTCGCTCATTAGGGAATTGATAAATGAGTTCATTTTTGTTTTATTTTAAATTAACAACTACGGCAGATAAATAAAATTTATAACTAGGGCAGATAAATAAATTTATACTAGGGCAGAAAAGAAATTAAACTAAGGCAAGATAAAGAAAAACTTACTTCTTTATTGATGCACTCTTTGACGATTACATTGAATTGAAAATCTATGATCTAGAATTTAAAAGAGGCGTCTCTAAAGAGGCACCCAAAAGAGGCACACCTCAAAAGAGGCTGTAGGGTTCCTATTTATAGATAATAGAAACCCTAGGGTTTACATCTGATCCATATCTAGAATTACAAAAATACGTTTAAGAAAATCGAGTCGATGCACCGACGTACCGACGCGCACCGACACGTGCGATGCACGGCCGTGGAACCGCGGCCATAAGCCTGGTTTGGCCGCGGTTCCGCTGCCATTAGATGGGCTTGCTGGCTCTGTTTCTCAGGTATACTTCTTGTTGCTTTTTCCTTGAATTTTCTTCACTTGGTTCTTCAGAATGTCTTCTAGTTTCTTCCAGATTTCCACAGTGCAGAATGTTGTGGACTTTTCCCGTTTGCTTCGTGTTGAAGTCTTGAATCTTGTTCTGCCTTTGTACTTTGTGAAATCGAACTGTTCATTGATCTTCATTTGTTCCTTAACTGTAAGCGGCATCATAAAGATTCTTCTATTTGTTGGTCGTAGTCTCAGTTTTGTAGCTTTTTTTTCATCATTTTCACTGTATTGTTCCGAGAACCTGTAACCTGCAACTATTCAACAGATATGGATCAAAAGCACTTGTTCCCTGATTAAAAATCAGGAATGGCTTCAGAGGAAGCATCACGTGCTCACACATGACCAGTGGTCACGTGTTGGCATGTGATGGTAAAGCAGCGACAAAGAGCAAGTGTAGAAGAGAAGCCCATTCAAGGGGTCACGTGGCCGCACGTGACTGGCTTTAAAAGCCCTGCTGTTCAACAGAATTAAATTCTGAATAAGATCATTTAAATCTTTCTAAAATAGAGAAGAATTTTTATAAAACCGTTGGATCAAGAATCTGAAGGTGATTAAATATCACCAATTTATGGAAAAATCTTGAACATGGAAAGATTTCCCTTAAATCTCACTGAAATAACAAAAAGAATATCTTTGGATTTAAAATCCAACGGTGAATAAAATTCACCTAATAATTTAAAGGCTCGGATCAATGATGAAAATAAATCAAATCTCTCAATAAACAAATCAAATCTTTCAATGAAAGGTTTATTAAACAGATTGATTCTTCTCCTTCTCCTATAAATAGGTGCCAAGGGAGAGGAAAAAAAGAGAGGAGAAAAGGGATATACAGAGAGAGAGAGATATAGAGCCTTGGAATCTTGAAAATTCAGAAGGAAGAATTTGATTCTCTGCAAAGAAAAACCCTAGGTAAGAAAAGAGAGGCTTCAAAGAGAGAATTTAATTCTCAAAAGAGTTTAACTCTTCTATAAAGAAAAGAACTTAGTTCTTTCTCTGGTTGAAGATCTGTAAAGTGCACATCTCCCCATAAATCGAGAGTTTAATTCTCATTGGGTTGAGATCCTGCCATGCAGATCTAAAATATAGAGGAGGAATTGAGTTCTGAGAATTTAATTCTCACAAAGTTATAGGAATTTAATTCCTTTGAGATAAAATTAGGGTTTAACCCTATATTATAGGAATTTAATTCCTTCAAAATGGACAGAACTAGGGTTTAAACCTAATTGAGAACTTAATTATCTCAAACTCACAGGAATTTAATTCCCTTAAAAAAAAGAAATTAAGGTTTCACCCTATGCCAGAATTTAATTCCTACAGAAAAGAAATTAGGGTTTAACCCTATCTAAGAATATAATTCTTCAAAAGAAAGTAGGAATTTAATTCCTTTAAAGTTTTTTGCTAGGATTTAACCCTATGAAGAATTTAATTCTTAAAAGATGAGCAAATCTTTAAAACATGCAAAGAACCAGAGTCACGTGCTACCACGTGACCTCTGTAAAGATCCACAGATAAGAACTTTGAGGCAACGCCTCACGTGCCCCACGTGCCCCCTGAAGCATGCAAAAAAAAGCAAAAGAAATAGAAGCTCTGGGGTGCCCTCACGTGTCACCACGTGACTCCTAATGAGCATTCTAATAGACCAGAGTATGGGCCCCCATCACGTGCCCACATGTGATGGCTGTCAGAATTAAAAGTGTTAAACACTTATCTGCAGAACAAAATGAAAGGGATCTGGCCCCACCTTTTGGATGCCATCACGTGCTCCCACGTGATCTCCTCTTTGTTAATGTTTAACACCAAACTGATAATTTGGTTGCCAGTGTTTAACACTGTTACTTATTAATGTTTAACACTAATTTTAAAACCCAATTTCTAGTGTTTAACACTAATTTTCTTAGTGTTTAACACTAATTTGAAAACTCTATTTGCAGTGTTTAACACTGATTTGCCTAGTGTTTAACACCAATTTGAAAACTCTGTTTCCAGTATTTAACACTGATTTTCTTAGTGTTTAACATTAATTTGAAAACCCTGTTTCCAGTGTTTAACACTGATTGTACTCTTAGTGTTTAACACTAGTTTAAGAAATCTATCCTTAGTGTTTAACACTATTCTTAGCCAAGTTGGCTGATTTTTCAGAGGCAAAGCCTCTCCTTCAATGGACCAACAGAGGGCCAATATTCCAAACATGATTGGACTTAGCCCAAGAAGGCCATAAGTCCTCAATTCAAGCTTAACTAGGCCAATAGGCTCATAATATAATTAATTGGTCTGGGTTCCAAATTGGGCTAAAGACCATCTAATCTACCTTGGTTCAAGGGTACATCTCTTCACCCCTTTGATACTTGTCGTTGTAATTTCTCAACGTCTTCAAAGAGGTGACGGGTCCCAACGACCATACACAACAATGGACTGTGGGGTCCTTAAACTCATGGACTATGATGTCCTTAACTTTGACCGGGATGTCTTAAAACTAACAACGGACTATGATGTCCTTAACCTTGACCGTGATGTCTTAAAACTAACGCCGGACTGTGGAGTCCTTAAATCCTCGGACTATGATGTCCTTAACCTTGACCGCAACGTCTTAAAACTAACATTGGACCGCAATGTCCTTAAACTACCTATTGACCGCAATGTCACTAGACTAAACAACATGGCTCCCCTAATTGCTCTCTTGTTGGATCTAAACGATCCCGTTAAGTCGATCTTAGTCTAAAACTGGACTAACGTATCCTTAACAAACGTTTAAGTCGATCTTAGTCTCAAATGAGGCTAACGTATCCTTAAACCCAAACCCCAAACCAAAATCTAAGATAATACGGATGTAGACTAGTCCGCGCCCTATGGGCGATGACATAACTCAGTCTCCGTATACAATCCACGGGCAACCACAAACAAAACAAACACACACAACACGAAGTGAAATTCTGGAGAAGGAGAAAGTTGTTACCGCGATGCGGTAGCGTAATTAACTGCAGGGACTTGCGCCTGCAGGGAAGAGCGTCCCCACAATCAAAAAACCCCTCAAGAAAGGGGGAATCTGACGAAGTCTGCTACATCGGACACATCCGTTTAAACCTTCGATACACGGTGCCATAAATCAACTTGGTATCTTCGGAGAGGTGGACGGATAGCACCAATTAGCATCTGCCCCGAATCTCAGGCGAGACGTCTCTACGTCGTCTTGGCCGTCATTTGGAGGGGAACAGATTCTGGCACGCCCGGTGGGACCTTTTCCTCTTTCCACTCCACACTTCGTGTGTCGTCTTCGTGAATGAATCGCGGTTTGTTAATGGTTGCCTTTGGGTTTCAAGTTACTAAGATTTGGTCTCTTTCCTGGCGCAGAAATCTAGCATCAATGGCATCCAACTGCTCGAGCTGCTCCAAATGCAAATGCAACCGACGCTCCGCTTCACCTGGAGGTGTAGCCTATGGGCCTCAAGCGGCCTCCATCCTTGCTATGCCGGTGGAACAAGTGACTCAAGATACTACCGGTCTGTTCTTCGGGACCATACTCCCGCCGGCAAGCTTCAACATTCCAGTGCCCGTACCGGAAGCGCAAAAGAAGTCGGTCTTCGATCGGCTCACTATTACCACGGCCCCACTCAACGGGTCATCCAATGTCAAGCCGGCAGCCTCAGTCTTTACCAGGCTGAACCTGAACTCTGATGGGCCTGCCAAGAAGCCCATGACCCCTGACGTGGCCATCGCGAAGAAGACAGCCATCTCCATTCCTGAAGTTGTCAAGACGGCTTCTCCTGCTAAAGAGTCGGTCTTTTCAAGGCTGACTATTCTGGCTCCCGTTCCTTCTCGAGGGTCTGTCTTTGACAGATTGGACACCGCCACTCAAAAAACATCAGTCTTCAAGAGGCTGGCACCAGCGACATCTCATCCAGACAGGGGGCAAGACAAAACCATCTCTATCGCCGAGCCAGCCCCAACAGCTCGACACGCTCGACGTCGCCACTGGCGCTGAGTAAGGAAGGCCGGGGGCAACTCCCCCTCAGGGCTAACTCCACCGGCTCCAATGGTGGAAGTTAATGCTGCTGTCCCAACTGGGAACAGCTTTGAACCGCTAAGGAGGGTACGCAAGAACTCTCCGACTGCCACGTTGAGAAGATCTCCTCCACTTGCGGAGAGTGTCACAGAAGCAAAGCCGGAGCAGCCTCCTCAACGGTTGTCCTTCAAAATTTACAAGGTCTGGCGACGGGTTCAGGACTCAGTAATCGACCAAGATCACTCTCGCCGGCAGAAGAGGGTGAAGGTTCAAGAAGAAAAGAACCGTCCTATCAAACAACAAAGGACGACAACCACTTGGGTGCCCGCTGCGACGGCCCCTTCAACGTCAACTGCCTGCGAGTGCAGAAAGCAAGAGAAAGTCCCCACGCCTGCAGCAAATGTCAAAGACAGTAAGCTTAAACGCCCTAAGTCTGGGGGCATGGTGGTGCATACAGTCTACATGGCGTCCGGGAAAGAAGACAGTCGTACATCTACAGGTCACAGACCGCTTACACGATCGGTGACTAAAGCTCAGGAGCAGTAGCAGAAGCTCCAGGAAATGATGACTGGGATGGCCGCACTCACTGGGCCAAAAGAAAGCCCCGGAGCGTCCTCAGACCAATGCCAGGAGAAAGAAACTGATGCTGAATTCCTTCGCAGGATACTTGAAAAGAAGGACAAAGAGGCTGCGGAACAAGCAGCTAATATAAAATGAATGGCCCTTCTGTTTCAGGACATGGTGGGTATGATGATCCAACAAGATCCTCCTGCTGAAGATCCTCCAATCGTCCTTAAAGATGACAGGGGAGAAACGTCAAATCCTCCACCGGCTCTGTCAACAGCCAAGGAGGAGACAATCTCCAAAGCTGACTTGGACGAATATATAGCTCAGCAAATACGGGTTCACCAGGCGACTGAGGCAGCCGGTCAAGTTGTCAGAAAAGGGCGACCATATCCGAGCTGGTATGATCAGATCAAGTACCCGCCGGGCTATACAATACCGAAATTCCATGTCTATAAGGGGACGGGCAATCCCCACCAGCATGTTCCCCAGTTCAGGGCGCTTTGTGGCTGTAAGTCCATGTTGCCCACCCCGGTGCTTGCGGGGAGCCGGAAAATGGAATAAAAATCAAGTTTTTATCAACTTAGGCAACATGGACTAGACAAAGAAGGATCTTTGCTAAACAAAAACAAGCTAAAGCTAACTAGAAACCAGCTAAGTGATAGAAAGGTTATACCTAAGGCTTTATGTCCTTCTCTCCTTGCTCCTTGGAGTAGTGGAAAGAGGTCACCTTTGTCGTCTTCTCACGTCGAAGAAAGATCCATTCGAAAGCCTCAACCTTTGGCTTCAACTCCAAGCTAAAAGTAACTAGGGTGCAAGAAGTGCTAATCCTTGAACCCTAGATGAGAGTGGAGATTATCAAGAAGGGGTTTTTCTCAAGCTCAAGTGTTTCTCAACACATGAGAAGGGAGAGCTTGAGGGAGAGGAAGAACAAGAGAGAGAAAATGAATGATAGAATGAGAATAAAATAAACCATTCTCACATATATGTGTGTATTATTTTAATTAGATAATTAGTAAGATAATTGTCATGGCTTAATCAAGACATGACCATTATCATTTCATTTTTAATGCAAATTGCAAGGATCAAAGAGCATCTTCCAAATGAAATGATGATGGTCAAAGTGTCAACCAAGGTCAACAAGTCAAGAAGGTCAAATAGTCAACAACCATAACCATGCACAATTATTAAACTAATATCAATTAACCATAATACACACATAAGCATTAGGGTTAATAAAATGATAATGGTTATTAACCCTAATCAAAGTCCTCTCCCTCTGTCTCAAGCAACTGTGCATACGCACCCGTATTCGTGATCCGAGGAACACGAATACAATGAGAAAAACCAATCCCAAATCATATACTAGGATCCGGTTTAAACCAAAGCCCGCTAGTATAAGCTGTCCGGACAGCAAACGTGCACAAGTGCGCGGATGTGAACGAACCCTGTCGCAAAACCATGCGACCTCTACTCATTTTGCGTAAAGGCGAATAGCTCTCTGTGAGGGACTCTAAAGACTCGACACTACGCTGGCAGTGGGTTTAACCATAGACCGCAAGCGGCACTAGCTGTAAGTAACGGTCCCCAGGTAGAAGTCGATAAGAAGACTGACGAGGTGAACCCCATCTGAACTCCTACTGAGCCTGTATGTGACAGTCTCCGTACAGTCCGGTCTGTTCGTCTGATACATCGCATGGCGGGCCTAGGGGGACGGTGAACGTCAGTCCCCTAATAGCGGTATAAGTCGTGTCGGAGTGTAGCCCAGAACACCCTGAGATAACACTGGAAACCCACCAGTATATCTCGCTTGCCCTGGCCAGGGACTACTCGTGTAATGGCTCTCCTGGACACAGCGCGACGTCAACCCCCAATACCGGGAGAGACGAATCCTGTCTAACCGTCACTGCCTCCAAGTGCTTCGGGATTGCACCCAAAAACTACCTGTTTGCACGACTCCTTTGAGCCATGGTAGGGTAGTAATCAAAGTGCAGTGGGAACACACTCGAGGCGAAGTGACAGTGTCAAGTCAGCGGACTAAGCTGTACTCATGTCACCTGGGAACTGATAACTGACGATAGGTATAATACCAACCAACAGTTCCCGACGAGTCCTGTCCAGTGTACTCGTAACCTAACGAGCACCCGCATACTATCTCAAGTACGACGTACTGACGACTGTGGGACAGACCGTCTCCCACACTGGGATGAGAAGCGCATACGCTAGTCTACTCCGGAGTATCGATGCCCTGTCTCGATAGTCCAACGACTAGGGACCTGTATAAGGATGTGCTTATAGATCACCCAGCTCCCACGAGTGTGAGCGCCATCACAACGCTGGTAATCAAGCAAATATCCCAAGGGCTCTACTAATATGTATATAAGCAATATACTAAAAGAAACACATGCACATATTAAAGCAGAGACAAACCAAGTAGCATACTACCATTTCGAGCAAGATTGTATATACAACTGTGAATATCCCAAGCTTCCATCAAGTAATATACAAACTAGTATGATACAGTAATGGCCTCTAGGGCATATACACTAACAGTGGCAACACTGGCGGCGACGATAAGTACTTGCTTCGCCAATTCGTCGGCAGCTTGTCAGAAACAGCGTTCGAATGATATTCTGAACTCCCGAACGATTCCGTCAAGACGTTCGCTGAAATGGAGTTGCTATTCACTCAGCGATTCGCGAGCGCCAGTGAACGCACCCCGATAACGGCATTGATTAATGCTAGGGTGAAACCAGGCGAGACGTGGGTCCAGTATGCTATACGCTGGCGAAACTTGTGGTCGAAATGCGAACAACGCATTGAGGAAGCGCCCACGGTGGGCATGTTCGTGGGTATCCTAGATCCTCATGCAACTATCTCACAGTTCATGATGTTCTTTAAGCCAACCACGTTCCAGGCTTTGATCGAAAAGCGGGCCCAGATGGACCAGATGGGTCACAGACCGCCTCCCCCGAAGCTGGAACCTCGGAACGACAAGGGTAAAGGGAAGGCAAGTTTCGTCGCGAACGCTCAGCAACAACCCAGTGCCCCAAAGCTAGCGGATCAACTGGAAGAAAGACGGCGGTATTATAATGAGAAAATGAAGCGTCCATACTCGTTCCCATGGGACAAAACGAAGAGGCTGTTCGAGCTGGCCGTGCGCAACAGGCTTATTAACTTGCCGAATCTAAGGCGACCGCCACAACCTAGCGAGGTGAATAACCCCAGTTACTGCCCTTACTATCAAACGGTAAGCCATACGATTGAGGATTGCTTCGTCTTCAAAGGATGGATTGAAGATCAATACCTACAGGGCAAGTTTGCGCTGTCCGAGAAGTGGAAGGTGAACCCGCCACAACCGCACACTCCAAAGAAGACGGACACACCGGGGGCAACGTGTTCGTTTATTGAAGAAGCTCCATGGGAGGTCGTGCTGTCAGCCAAAACCAAAAGGATGCAAAATGATCTTCAGACATGTCCAGCGATCAGGTGGAAGAACCCGCTAGAACTCCAGATCATCGAAGGGGTGCTGAAGCCACGTCCAACTCCAAAGATTGGTGGTGATGGCCCAAGCACTCGCACCCATCCGTCAAAATCTTCAAAGAAGAAGAAGAAGAGATCCAAAAGGCCCGTCAAGCCTGGCGACAAGCGCACGGACCTGTAAAAACAGATCGACACGCTGGAGGAGTACAATCAAAAGGTGCGGACTCCCATCACACTCCAAGAGTTCCTCAACCACGTCTTTCAGGGAGAAGATAATGGAGAAAGCTCGTCGGATGAATCCGAGGGATACGTGGCGAGTTGTCATGTGATCTCCCACTCATTTACGGACGATGAAAAAACTCCTGGCACTGAGAAACTGGGGGCAGAGCCTGAACCGGAGCTTGTGTGGCCGTCGGATGAAATGATCGACTCCTTTTTGGATGAGATTCGTCTGAAAAGTAAAGCCGATCGGGAGAGTGAGATGGCCGCATCAGAAGGAGCCGAATGCAGGTGACTAAACGAGAGAGTCGAAGCACTCCTGCCAAATCAAAAGACATCCGATGCGGATAAAAGCAGATTCAAGATGAGGAAAAGGTTTGCTAAAGCCATATCAATGGGAATGAAGCTACCGCCCTCGGAAGAGAACACTCGTAATGGAACGGAGATGCATCGTAATTACTGCTCATATCATCGGAAGATTTCACACCCCACTGAGGAGTGCGACGCTTTTAAGATATGGTGGCAGGGATATGTTGCTCATCGGCAACATTTTAAGCGGATGAGACGCAGAACTCGTCGGGAACAGAGAAGTACGACCGAAGGGCACAAAAGAACTACCGGTAACTGTTACACGGTCAACGCCGGAGGATCACAAGTTCTCACCTTTGGGAGCAACTCTGATGAGGAAATGGCTCTGGGCCCTCTCTTTAAAGAATCCGTCTTAGGGAAAGAAGAAGAGCCAGAGGCCTGCGAAAACATTCAGCTGCGCAATCGCACGCTTCCAGAAAAGAACCTCGGACCCGCAACTAGAAAAGATAAGGGAAAGGAAAAGATCGCTGATGATATCGCCTTAGACGACCAAGTCATGAAAGAGCTGACTGCCAAGGACCCGCCCAAGAAGAGTAAGGTGGACTACAACATCCTAGCGCACCTGAGGAAGCTACCCTCACAGATCAGCATTCTCGACGCCCTCTTATTATCAAAACAAGTGAGAGATTCATTAATCAAGGCGCTGCAAGAGCCTGAGCAATTCCAAGCCTTCCTCGCCGAAGAAAGGATGAAGGATGAACTGGAAGAAGTGCACACAGCCGATGTCACGTTCGGTGATGAAGACCTTCTCCTTGGGACGTGCGACCACAACCGCCCCCTATATGTTTCCGGATACTGCCATGATATCAAGATAGGCAAAATCCTGGTTGAAAATGGATCCTCCGTCAATCTCCTTAATGTACGAGTGTTGAAGAAAATCTGCATGAGCGTTCAACACCTCGCTCGTGATAAAATTACCATCTCCGGTTTCGACTCCCAGTCGTCACAAACTCTCGGATCTGTAATACTAACATTACGCTTCGGACTACTCATCACAAATATTAAGTTTCACGTCATTGACGCCAAGACCTGCTACAATGTTTTGCTCAGTCGTCCCTGGTTACACGAGTACAACATCATCCCTTCTACGCAACATCAGTGTATGAAATACTTTAAGGATGGTCTCGAATATACCGTAACGGGAGAGCTGAACCCATTCTCTGTGAACGAAGTCCGCAAGTACGAAGATGAAAAATACTTCTTGCCAGATTTCGAGGACACAGAGAGATGTCACAAACCGGAGAACAAAGCTATCACCACCATTCCAGTTTTCGAGAGTGATACTGAAGAAGAGGAAGAGATAGTTTACTCAGGTCCACCCCAGTACAATAATCTAGGACTGTCCGCTCCTATGTTGATCTTTGGCAGCGACTCGGAGGATGATGTCCATGCTAGATTCTTTGCTCGGCCTTCAATACAAACATTCGCTGATGAAGAGCAAAGTTTGCAAGTTGCCATGGTTCCGCCCAAACACCATAAAGAACTGGACGCACTTGAAGCCTACAATGTGCAAGACCTGCAGACGTTTTACGTCCCTCCTAGACGAAAAGGTGAAAAGGCGATCCTGTTCTACCGATCCACGGAAACAAGAGTAGAGAAAGAAATCTGGCACGGTGCGGATTCTACACTTGACAGGCTCCAACCCATCCATTTGCCCAGATATTACACGAACGGACTAAAAAGGCTATTGAAACGCCAAGGGGTACCTTTCAAACAGACTATTCGACAAGCTCGGTTCTACAACAGGATTTGGGATGTCCCTGAGACTCAGCGCAAGTTGCCCAACGGGAGAATGGAAACGCTTGGGTTTGGATATGTGAGATCCGGGAAACGGGAACAAGTCCACGGTAGCTACGCCATATATAACTTCGATGAAGAAGAGGACGCCCTGTCAGAAAACGCCAACCCCGTATCAAAACTAGATCCCGCAATCAAAGTGCCGAGTCCATCATTTGAAGAACGAATGGACAAGCTTATCAGGAAAGTGGGTCAAAAAGCTCGAGACGACCATAATCGCGAAATGGCCATCTACGAGAAAGCCATGACGCAACGTCTTCTTCAACAGGCTGCAAAAGACGAAGACGCTCCTCCCTGTCAACCTGCTGTGCAAAGGGCCCGACGCAGGGGCAGAAATAAGTCAAAGAGCGGAAAAGGGATTCGACGACGACAAAGCGGGACCAAAAAGTCGCGTGATCGGGAATTGCGCGGTCCGGATTTATCCCTCATGAGGAAGATGAGTCGAGCATATTCTTTCCCTCAAGACAAGACGAAGAAGATACTTGGTCTCGTTTTAAAACATCGAATGATCACACTTCCGGAGTCTAAACATCCTGAGCAAGCTAACGAGGTCACTCATCCGGACTATTACTCTTATTACCGAGCAATAGGACACCCTCTCGAAGACTGCTTCACCTTCAAGAACTGGGTCGAAGACCAATATCAGCAGGGCAGGTTTGCTCTATCCAATAGCTGGAGGGTAACGCTGCTACAGAAGCACGAACCTAAAGCCACAAAAGCAGAAACAGATCCACATCGGTCTTGGAAGCAAGCTCGTACTTGTTGTATGATAACAATATCAAAAGGAGAGCCCGAGAATACGGATGACCTTCCTTGGTGCTTCGAAAACAATGACGACGAAGTAATCTTAGAATTTCCACCAGCGCCGAAAGAGCTGGAAGATGGCATACATACTACTGCAGATAATTCCAAGAAGATTGAGTTGGGGACGGCAAACGACCCGCGACCGACATTTGTCAGCGAATTGCTATCTGAAGAAAGGGTGGCTGCGTTAAAAGACATGCTTATGCAGCATAGAGATTGCTTCGCATGGAACTATTCCGAAATTCCAGGAATAGATCCAGAAATAGCTGTCCATAAATTGGCAATATCCCCGGACATCAAGCCAGTTAAACAAGCGCCGAGAAGAATGCGACTCGAGCTTGAGATGAGCATCAACGCCGAAGTCAAGAAGCTGATCGACTCTGGGTTTATCCAGGAGGTTCAATACCCTGATTGGATCGCCAACATCATGCCGGTAATGAAGAAAAATGAAACAGTGCACATTTGTGTGGACTTCTGGGATCTTAATAAAGCTTGCCCGAAGGACGATTTACTGGTACCGGTCACCGAGCTGATGATAGATAACACGTCCACTCACGAGGTTTTCTCCTTCATGGACGGCTCATCAGGATATAATCAGATAAAGATGCATCCCGAAGACCAGAAGCACACCGCTTTCCGGACCCCTTTAGGTATATTCTGCTACAAGGTGATGTCCTTCGGTCTAAAGAACGCCGGTGCTACCTATCAGAGGGCCATGACGAAGAACTTCGATGACCTCATACATGAAATCGTCGAATGCTATATCGACGACCTCGTGGTGAAGAGCAAATCATACGAAAAGCATTTAGAGCATCTGAAGACCGTATTTCAACGCCTTCGACAATACAATTTGAAGATGAACCCTCTCAAGTGCACATTCGGAGTTTCCTCGGGCAAATTCCTAGGATTCATCGTCCGACACCGAGGTATCGAGATAGATCCGTCAAAGATCAAGGCGATCATGGAAATGCCTCCGCCAAGGACTCTCAAGCAATTGCGGTCTCTCCAAGGGAAGCTCGCGTACATCCGGCGATTTATAGCCAATATTTCAGGTAAGAGCCGCCCTTACAGTCACCTAATGAAGAAGGGAACCCCTTTCGTTTAGGATCACAAATGCCAAGACGCGCTAGACGAAATCAAGCAGTATCTCCAGAATCCGCCAGTGTTGGCTGCTCCGGTCAAGGGAAAGCCTCTCATTCTTTATACGACAGCCCTCGAAATTCTTTAGGCGCATTATGGGCACAAGAGAACGACCAAGGGAAGGAGAGTGCGCTCTACTATCTGAGTCGAGTTCTCCTGGGGGCAGAAAGCAATTATTCTCCCATCGAAAAGCACTGCCTGGCGTTGATCTTCACGATAACGAAACTCCGGCACTATGCGTTGGCGCATGAAGTCCGTCTCATTTCGAAGGTGGGCCCCCTTAAATATTTAATGTCAAAGGCCATATTGACAGGGAGACTCGCTAAATGGGCCCTGCTCCTGATGGAGTTTTCGATAACCAATCAGCCTCTTAAGGCAGTGAAAGGCCAGGCCATCGCCGACTTCCTCGCTGAGCATCCAATACCTGCCGATTCTCCTTTGAATTGCGAGCTGCCAGACGAACATGCGTTTGACACAATCGACGGAAGTGGTACCCGATGGGAACTCTATTTTGACGGAGCGTCTTCCATGAAGAAGCGCAAACAAAACACGCCTATAATCAAATCAGGGGTAGGCCTCATCTTCGTAACCCCACAAGGAGGGATAATGCGTTTTGCTTTCTCCTTAACAGAGCCGAGGACGAACAATGAAGCCGAGTATGAAGCTTTGATAGCAGGCCTCGAAATCGCCATTGACATGGGAATTGAAAACCTCCTCATGTATGGAGATTCTCAACTGGTCGTCAGTCAAGTAAACGGCGACTACCAGACGTGCAAACCAGAGCTGGTGAATTACGGTGAGAGAGTACAGCAACTGCTAACCCAAGTACCTTCCTACGCCTTGGAAAACATACCGCGTGCGGAAAATAGCAAGACAGATGCATTAGCCAAGCTCGCTAAGGAACTGGCTGATGAGAACCTCGATGACGTCAGAATCGTGGTACAAAGCCGTCGGGTCCTCACACCGGCAGAAATACCTTCGGAATCATCTGAGGAAAAGGAAGCAACCGAGCATATGGTTATGCAAATAAAGGACCAAGAGAAGGTTGAAGATTGGAGAGAAGTCTTCATAGACTGCTTCAAATACCGTCGAACGCGTGAAGATGCGTCCTCAAGACATCATCTTGTGAAACGAGCTCTGTCCTTCGCCTTCGTCAATAATACTCTGTACAAGAGTTCATTTGATTCTCTGTGGTTGAGATGCCTGGGACCTGACGAAGCGAAAAGAGTCGTTCAGGAAGTTCACGACGGACTCTGCGGTTCTCACCAAGCAGGCCCAAAGATGAAGTTGAAGATTAAACGGATGGGCTACTACTGGCCCACGATGATTCAGGACTGCCTCGAATATGCGAGGCAATGCCACTCATGCCAGATTCATGGGGACTTTATCCATCAGCACCCAAATCCTCTAAACCCAACGGGGGCTAGCTGGCCGTTCGAAATGTGGGGGACTGACATAGTCGGCCCCATTGAACCGGCATCGTCCAGAGGACATCGTTTCATTTTGGCGACAACTGACTACTTCTCCAAATGGGCAGAAGCAGTACCGTTGAGGGAAGTGAAGACGGAGAATATCCTCAATTTCTTCAAGACGCATGTCATTTATCGGTTTGGAACGCCAAGACGGATCATCTCCGATAATGGGCCAGCCTACAGAAGCCACAAGATCAGCCGTTTTGCGCAACAACACAACATAGACTGGAAATATTCCTCAGTTTATAATCCCTGAGCTAACGGTCTAGCTGAGGTTTTCAACAAGACCTTAACGAAGATCGTGAAGAAGACGGTGTCCCGAAATAAGAAGGACCGGCATGAGAGACTGCAAGAAGCTCTCTGGGCATATCGGACTACATTCAAAACGGCCACAAACACGACGCCGTACGCATTGGTATTCGGTACAGAAGCAGTACTCCCTCTCGAGATAGAGTTACCCTCTCTATGAGTGGCAGTCCATTACGAGCTAACGGACGAAGAGAATGCTCACCTTCGGCTTGAGGAGCTCGATGCCCTTGACGAAACCTGGCTCATAGCGCAACAAAATCTAGAGTCTTATAAAGAAAAGATGACGCGCTCATATGAAAGATTGACCAGACCGAGGACATCCACCAAGGCAAACTGGTACTAGTGGTCAAAAGACCTATGATTCCCAATCGCGCCAAGCGGGGAAAATTCGAGCCGAACTATGAAGGCCCGTACATCATAGACAAGGTCTACCAGGGTGGAGGATATCTACTCATGGATATGCACGGTGAAAGACCTTTCAAGCCAATAAACGGTCGCTTCCTGAAGAAATACTACGCTTAACGGGTCAAGGCCTAGGTCAATGATAGATGACGACAACCATGTCCGCTCCCTATCTTCCTAAACCCGAACTCTACAAGTAGTAACCGGACTTCTTCAACAACGGACCAAAATGTTCTTAAACTAACAACGGACCGAAATGTCCTTAAACCAACAACGGACTGAAACGTCCTTAAACTAACGACGGACTGAAACCTCCTTAAACTAATGACGGACTACTACGTCATAAAACTGACCGTTGACTGAGATGTCGACAAAATACGATGGATTGCGGCATCCCAAAACAAAAAAAAAGAATAAAAAAAATAAATAATAAAAAATAAAAACGGTATGTCCATAAGCAAAATTGGTACGGATGAAAACCCGAAAGGGCTCCGTGAGTAAAAACAGCAGGGCTACCGGCGAGTGTTTGTGAAAACCCGAAAGGGTGCAACCTCGTGAAAAGACGTTTACAGGGTCCTCTCGACATTGTAAGGAGAAACCACCCGCGTGGGATCCTTACGACTCACAAGGGAGCAACACACATAGGAATCCTCACGATTCCTAAGGAGAAATCACACTTGCGAGATCCTCACGACTCGTAAGAAGAACTCTCTTATGGGACCCTCACGGCTCATAAGATTTGAAAGTCTTAAGTTACAAAATCCTGAACCTGTTCTTAAGCAACCCCCCCACAACCTCCGATACTGCCCTACAAGCGGCTCATACTGACCCTTGTATACAATCCACGGGCGCGAATAAACATTTCCCTAACAAAGTCCCACCCGTGACTAGGGATATGTCCATATGGTGAACAACCCTTGTAAGTCCTCTCGACTTATAAGGAGAAAACCCTCTTGTAGGATCCTTACGACTTACAGAGGAACATGCACTTAGGAATCCCCACGATTCCTAAGGAGAAAACACACCTACAAGATCCTCACGACTTGTAGGGAGATATACCTTTGTGAGACCTTTACGGCTCATGAAGTGAAAAGCCTTAGTCGATAGAATCCTAACCCTGTTTACTAAGCCACCTTTGCTCGACATCGACAGAGGCAAATGATGATTCACTCCTGGCAATATCCCAGTTGTAGCGATGCTGATGCCTAAAACGGTATCAAATTCCGAGTCCTTTCATGGCAAATGATGATTCGCTCCTGGCAATATCCCAGTTATAGCGATGCTGATGCCTAAAACGGTATCAAATTCCGAGTCCTTTCATGGCAAATGATGATTCGCTCCTGGCAATATCCCAGTTGTAGCGGTGCTGATGCCGAAATCGGTGTCTAATTCCGAGCTTGCAGCAAAAAGCCAGCAAGCTACACATGCATATGAAATAGCCGAAATGATGGGGCAACTTGCGACAAAATCAGCAAGTAAAAATATATGCATGCGAAATAGCCGAAATGATTGGGCAACTCGCAATAAAAAGCAGCGAGTAAAAAATAAAATAAATAGCCGAAATGATTGGGCACCGCGAAAAATAGCTGAAATGATGGGGCAATCACGACCTTCACGATATAAAAGCTGAAATGATAGAGCATCGCGGAAAAAGAAATAAAATAAAAATGAAATTTTTGCCCTACAGGTGATGTTACATCAATCCCTGTATACAATCCAGGGGCGCAAACGAAGAAGGAATCACACTCCTCCTCCCCAGGTTTCATCAAAAGAAGAAGCCAAGTCTCGAAGGGCCACAAATAGCCTAGAGATTACCTTAACACTCGTCTCGTCACAACGGACACAACATCAAGCAAAGCGGAACAGCGGCGATTTCCAGTTCCACGACTCGGCGGTGTACAGATCACCAAGAGTCAAATCCCTACTCCGTGAAATGCGGATATAATCAACAAAATTCCTGGTCACGTGGAACGCGGATAACGTCACTCTTTGACCCAGTGGAAAACGCCCAGAGCGGAGCCTGGTCCTCGCAGAACACGGCAGTGAACCCGTGGGAAGCATCCAGAGCAAAATTCCTGGTCACATGGAACGCGGATAACATCACTCTTTGACCCTGTGGAAAACGCCCAGAGCGGAGCCTGGTCCTCGCAGAACACGGCAGTGAAACCGTGGGAAGCATCCAGAGCAAAATTCTTGGTCACGTGGAACGCGAATAACGTCACTCTTTGCCCCGTGGAAAACGTCCAGAGCGGAGCCGGGTCCTCGCAGAACACGGCAGTGAACCCGTGGGAAGCATCCAGAGCAAAATTCCTGGTCACGTGGAACGCGGATAACGTCACTCTTTGACCCCGTGGAAAACGTCCAGAGTGGAGCCTGGTCCTCGCAGAACACGGCAGTGAACCCGTGGGAAGCATCCAGAGCAAAATTCCTGGTCACGTGGAACGCGGATAATGTCACTCTTTGACCCCGTGGAAAACGTCCAGAGCGGATCCTGGTCCTCGCAGAGCACGGCAGTGAACCCGTGTAAAGCATCCAGAGCAGAGCCTAGTCCTCGCCGAACACGGCAGTGAACCCGTGTGAAGCATCTAGTGCAAAATTCCTGGTCACGTGGAATGCGGATAACGTCACTCTTTGACCCCGCGGAAAACGCCCAGAGCGGAGCCTGGTCCTCGCAGAGCACGGCAGTGAACCCGTGTGAAGCATCCAGAGCAAACATCGGACTGTGGAGTCCTTAAAATCCATGGACTATGATGTCCTTAACCTCGACCGTAATGTCTTAAAACTAACGATCAACCATGATGATTCTAAACTGATTTCACCTTGGTTCAAGGGTACATCTCTTCACTCCTTTGATATTTGTCGTTGTAATTTCTCAACGTCTTCAAAGAGGTGACGGGTCCCGGTAACCACACATCGGACTGTGGAGTCCTTAAATCCATGGACTATGATGTCCTTAACCTTGACCGTGATGTCTTAAAACTAACATTGGACTGTGGAGTCCTTAAATCCACGGACTATGATGTCCTTAACCTTGACCGTGATGTCTTAAAACTAACATTGGACTGTGGAGTCCTTAAACCCACGGACTATGATGTCCTTAACCTTGACCGTGATGTCTTAAAACTAACATTGGACTGTGGAGTCCTTAAATCCACGGACTATGATGTCCTTAACCTTGACCGTGATGTCTTAAAACTAACATTGGACTGTGGAGTCCTTAAATTCACGGACTATGTTGTCCTTAACCTTGACCGTGATGTCTTAAAACTAGCATTGGACTGTGGAGCCCTTAAACCCACGGACTACGATGTCCTTAACCTTGACCGCGATGTCTTTAAACTACGGTATCCTGGAAAACATCCCAAAGCAACCCCTGACCCCGTGAAATACGGATAAGGGCGATCGCATCCAGCACTTGCGGGTCCTCACGACCCGTATGGAAGCAAATTCTCTTGTGAGATCCTTACGATTTTCAAGGGAAAACCCGCTTAGGAATCCTCACGATTCCTAGGGAGAACTTACACCTACGGGATCCTCTCGACCTGTAGGGAGAAAAACTCTTTATGAGACCCTCACGGCTCATAAAGCTCAAAAGTCTTAGGAGGCAGATCTTAACCCTGAATTCTAAGCCATCGCTGCCCTACGTGGAGACCAAGACAAATTGTCCGCAGAACCCATTCAATAAAATGAGACACACCATTGAGAAGAAAAAAATGTCTTTATTCATAAACCAAAATGGATACAAAGTACAATTCATGAAAAAACAAAAAGAATATACTCTCATTCAGGAGTATGTACAAAAGGAAAGAAGAAGATACAGGTCTTCAAGCCGGCGGGCGATTTAGCAATTTCACTAGCTCATCCTTCTTTTGCTGGGTCACGGCTTCATGATTCAGTATCGCCAGAAGACGGGACTCTGCCTGAGCCTGATACGAGGCAAGCCGGCCTTCGAGCTCTTTCTCGGTAGCCTTGTGAGCCTCAACCCTTTCGCGAGTGAACACGACAGCTTTATCGAGGGCCGCCACCTCTTTGATAGACTCTTGAAGCACTCGCCAAAGTTCATATGCTTTGTTGGCTTTGGCTGTAAGGCTGGTTTGGAGCTCGCTCAGTGCCTTAGAGGCCAGCTCCCTCTCCGAGAATTTGCGGCCGAGCCTCTTCTCGCACGACACCATATTCGCCGCGCACCGCTCTATCAGCCCCCGCAAGCCCGCCTTTGCACCCACGGCTTCTGAAGAGAGGCGGGAACACTCAAACACGTGCAGACAAGCCTCCGGTCGATAGCAAAAGTTGATCTAAAGCATGCACACATCACCTGGTATGGGAAGCAATAAGAAAAATTTCCGATATATATCCTATTAAGCATGCATTCGCAACTATATGAATATTCGAAAAGAAATAATACCCGAAGCTCTGATGTGCATGCAACATGATGATAGCGTTCGCAATTAAAGAAAGTTCTCATGGGAAGAATACGAAGCTCATTTATGCAAGCAAGACATACATACGAGTACCCACCATACATGAAAACTCAACATAAAGCATGCGAAAACTAATTTGACTATACCACGCTAGCGGGAAAAGGTCACCAAACAAAGGATCGATGGCACAAAAGTTAACAAAACAAAGAACAGAATTCTCCATCTTTCTCTCTGCTTTCTCCAACACATCAAAGCGACGGTTCTCGCAAGGAGTCGCTCCGCACCGATTGGCGCCATGTTCGTCCGTAAAAGCAGACATAACAGCCCGCCGAGCTCTTATTTGGCTCAACAGGTGAACCGAGCAATCTTTCAAAGCCTGAGTAATCAGGCACGCCTCATGAAAACCTTCGAGCTTTTCTTCAGCCGCGTCAAGCATCGCCAGGGTCATCTCCGCCGGGTGAGGAGGGATGTCGGCAAGCACGGCAACAAGAATCATCCGGAGCCAGAGGGATCCCATTGGGAGGGGACCCCCTACAGATCGAGAGTTCATATGTCGCTGAATCACATTCATCATCGGTAAGGAGGGGATCCACCAATCGCACAGCAAAGCGAGGAATCATCTCCTCGATAGGCACTTCCCACGGCTGTCGACAAGAATGGGGGCGGTTGCAGGCCATAGCACTCAGTTGTTTCCTCAAGATAAATCACACTAAATTGAGAATAAGTTTCTTTATGAAGAGAAAAAGAAGGCCATGGCCTCAGGTTATAAAGAGGGGCATTAAATGTTGCGCACGGAGAATATTGCATGGTGGAACTATTTCTGAGGCCCAAAAAAGGAAAGCATTGGAAATTAAGGAGATCGAACTATTTGCAAGGCTCCTTTTCAGCATCTAATGCTGTACACAGAAAATATGGCATGAAAAATTAAATAGCCCCATAAAAAAGGCCCCATGTGTGGAGCACGTGAGCACCACGGTTGATGTGTACTGAAAATTGAAATAGTGCCTTACACGCTAAACAAATCAGCAGCAACAATAGCAAAAAAGACAAAATCCCACAAAAAGGCATTCAAGCACAGAAGAGCACGATAAAACTTATCATTCATACTTTAAGAAGTTCATACAAAATAAAAAAGAAACGATTACAACGGCAAGACCTCAGACGCGGGGCATGGATTGAGAAACTCAAACGTGACTTTGTCCAAGATCTTCCAGGCATTTCGAAACATCTTAGTATGTTTTCTCTCGCGATCACAAGCGTCGGGGTCCTCATGGATGTCCTCCACCCTCCGATAGGCAGCAAGTATGGCCGACTGCTGAAAAGCCTGGTGTAAGAGATCAATGAGGTTGTCTTGCCTTCTCTTCGAGATTAGGCTCATCAGATACACCGAATGTATCTTATCCTCGGTGGCGTCCAATGCCCTGAGCGGTATGCCGGTTCAAAAGAGAGGGAGCGCCTCCCAGATCGCCAACACGATGAGTCTCAGAAGAGAAGAGCGACGAGGGAGTAGCCGACCGTTGTACTCATCGAAGCGACTCATGATCTCAGCACACTGAGCGTTGGTGAACTCCTGGTTCTGACTATGGCCCAGTGCACGAATATTCCCGTAAGAAATGATTTCGTCAAGATCATACACATGGGCGTCCATAATACCTGAAATAAAGATCATGAGGGTTTAGTGTAAACTTCTCGGATGTGAGAGGGACAACTCAGGGCAAGGAAAACCCAAGAAGTCCCCTGAGAAGAACTGAGTTCTTCATAGGAATTAAAATTCCTTGTTAAGAGAGGGTAATTAAATTCCCAGAAACATTTTTTTTTGAGATGGAATTAAATTCCATGGAAAAGACAAACACCATCAGTCCCTGAAGATCAGAGAAACCCTAGAGGGCCTGTTGATTAAAGAATGAGTAGCTTTCTTTTAAAGAACTTAAAAATGGGTTCTTGATTAAAGGGGAAAGCCCTTGGTATGGATTTAAAATCAAGAGAGTTTTATATATGAAAGTTCTTCAATCATCCGGAGACATTACCTGAAGAGATGGGTCTTACTTAAACAGAGTTAAACTCTGGGAATTTTTGAGGCAGAGAACTAAGCTCTGGAAATGAGAATTAAATTCTCAAGAAGAAAAGTTGCAAGGAAGAAGATAAGAAAGAGTGGAGGCGCTTCTGAAGAGACCCCTATATTTATAGGATGTGATGAAAACGCTTCATCTCCCCTGCTCCCAAGGCAGTTTCAACGGTCACAAAAGTGACAGCGTTGCACCCACGTGTAGACACATGAGAGCAACGCTGTGGGGGCATTTGTTCCCTGATTAAAAATCAGGAAAGGCTTCAGAGGAAGCATCACGTGCTCACACGTGACCAGTGGTCACGTGTTGGCACGTGATGGTAAAGCAGCGACAAAGAGCAAGCACAGAAGAGAAGCCCATTCAAGAGGTCACGTGGCCGCACGTGACTGGTTTTAAAAGCCCTGCTGTTCAACAGAATTAAATTCTGAATAAAATCATTTAAATCTTTTTAAAATAGAGAAGAATTATATAAAACCGTTGGATCAAGAATCTGAAGGTGATTAAATATCACCAATTTATGGAAAAATCTTGAACATGGAAAGATTTCCCCTAAATCTCACCGAAATAACAAAAAGAATATCTTTGGATTTAAAATCCAATGGTGAATAAAATTCACCTAATAATTTAAAGGCCCAGATCAATGATGAAAATAAATCAAATCTCTCAATAAACAAATCAAATCTTTCAATGAAAGGTTTACTAAACAGATTGATTCTTCTTCTTCTCCTATAAATAGGTGCCAAGGGAGAGAAAAAAACAGGAGAAAAGGGATATACAGAGAGAGAGAGAGAGATAGAGCCTTAGAATCTTGAAAATTCAGAAGGAAGAATTTGATTCTCTGCAAAGAAAAACCCTAGGTAAGAAAAGAGAGGCTTCAAAGAGAGAATTTAATTCTCAAAAGAGTTTAACTCTTCTATAAAGAAAAGAACTTAGTTCTTTCTCTGGTTGAAGACCTACAAAGTGCACATCTCCCCATAAATCGAGAGTTTAATTCTCATTGGGTTGAGATCCTGCCATGCAGATCTAAAACATAGAGGAGGAATTGAGTTCTGAGAATTTAATTCTCACAAAGTTATAGGAATTTAATTCCTTTGAGATAAAATTGGGGTTTAACCCTATATTATAGGAATTTAATTCCTTCAAAATGGACAGAACTAGGGTTTAACCCTAATTGAGAACTTAATTATCTCAAACTCACAGGAATTTAATTCACTTAAAAAAAAGAAATTAGGGTTTCACCCTATGCCAGAATTTAATTCCTACAGAAAAGAAATTAGGGTTTAACCCTATCTAAGAATATAATTCTTCAAAAGAAAGTTGGAATTTAATTCCTTTAAAGTTATTGCTAGGGTTTAACCCTATGAAGAATTTAATTCTTAAAAGATGAGCAAATCTTTAAAACATGCAAAGAACCAGAGTCACGTGCTATAACGTGACCCCTGTAAAGATCCACAGATAAGAACTTTGAGGCAACGCCTCACGTGCCCCACGTGACCCCTGAAGCAAGCAAAGAAAAAAGCAAAAGAAATAGAAACTCTGGGGTGCCCTCACGTGTCACCACGTGACTCCTAATGAGCATTCTAATAGACTAGAGCATGAGCCCCCATCACGTGCCCACATGTGATGGCTGTCAGAATTAAAAGTGTTAAACACTTATCTGCAGAACAAAATGAAGGGGATCTGGCCCCACCTTTTGGATGCCATCACGTGCTCCCACGTGATCTCCTCTTTGTTAATGTTTAACACCAAACCGATAATTTGGTTGCCAGTGTTTAACACTAATTTTAAAATCTAATTTCTAGTGTTTAAAACTAATTTTCTTAGTGTTTAACACTAATTTGAAAACTCTATTTGCAGTGTTTAACACTGATTTGCTTAGTGTTTAACATCAATTTGAAAATTCTGTTTCCAGTGTTTAACACTGATTTTCTTAGTGTTTAACACTAATTTGAAAACCCTGTTTCCAGTGTTTAACACTGATTGTACTCTTAGTGTTTAACACTAGTTTAAGAAATCTATCCTTAGTGTTATAACACTTTTGATCTTTAGTGTTTAACACTATTCTTAGCCAAGTTGGCTAATTTTTCAGAGGCAAAGCCTCTCCTTCAATGGACCAACAGAGGTCCAATATTCCAAACATGGTTGGACTTAGCCCACGAAGGCCATAAGTCCTCAATTCAAACTTAACTGGGCCAATGGGCTCATAATATAATTAATTGGTCTGGGTTCCAAATTGGGCTAAAGACCATCTAATCTACCTTGGTTCAAGGGTACATCTCTTCACTCTTTTGATACTTGTCGTTGTAATTCCTCAACGTCTTCAAAGAGGTGACGGGTCCCAACGACCATACACAACAATGGACTGTGGGGTCCTTAAACTCATGGACTATGATGTCCTTAATCTTGACCGTGATGTCTTAAAACTAATAACGGACTATGACGTCCTTAACCTTGACCGGGATGTCTTAAAACTAACAACGGACTATGATGTTCTTAACCTTGACCGTGATGTCTTAAAACTAACGCCGGACTGTGGAGTCCTTAAATCCTCGGACTATGATGTCCTTAACCTGGACCGCAACGTCTTAAAACTAACATTGGACCGCAATATCCTTAAACTACCTATTGACCGCAATGTCACTAAACTAAACAACATGGCTCCCTTAATTGCTCTCTTGTTGAATCTAAACGATCCCGTTAAGTCGATCTTAGTCTAAAACTAGACTAACGTATCCTTAACAAACGTTTAAGTCGATCTTAGTCTCAAATGAGCCTAACGTATCCTTAAACCCAAACCCCCAAACCCAAATCTAAGATAATACGGATTTAGGCTAGTTTACGCCCTACGGGCGACGACATAACTCAGTCTCCGTATACAATCCACGGGCAACCACAAACAAAATAAACACACACGACACGAAGTGAAATTCTGGAGAAGGAGAAAGTTGTTACCGCGATGCGGTAGCGTAATTAACTGCAGGGACTTGCGCCTGCAGGGAAGAGCGTCCCCACAATCAAAAAAACCCCTCAAGCGAGGGGGAATCTGACGAAGTCTGCTACATCGGACGCATCCGTTTAAACCTTCGATACACGGTGCCATAAATCAACTTGGCATCTCTGGAGAGGTGGACGGATAGCACCAATAAGCATCTGCCCCGAATCTCAGGCGAGACGTCTCTATGTCGTCTTGGCCGTCATTCGGAGGGGAACAACACCTATTTATTTGCAAAATGAATAAGAATGGGGAATATAATAATGCAAAATTATGATATGAACAAATACCCCCAAACTTATCTTTTGCTCGTCCTCGAGCAAAACAAGTTTATTCTCGAAAAAACTTAACCTCACTTTCGCAGGGAAACGCGATTGCACCGAGCTCGTGCAACAAGCCATTAAACCTCTAGGTGTCCCTGGTAGGAGGAGTGTTGTCTCCTGAGGGTTTTCAGCGGATGCTACCCACAAAATCCTATCAATTTGGCCTATTGACTTTTATTCTTCAATTCGGTTTTCTAGCAAGAAATTCTATTATCCTCAACTCAGAAATTATCAACCCGTATTTTTCACGCTTCCTTATCATTTAACTTAAGATTGTATATGTTCTGTAATTTTACTTGGCTTTTAGCATCTTTCGAATTTTCCTTCTAAGGTTCCATCTCAACTTAAGAATTTTTATCATCTCTACTAAAAATATAAGTCCTATTTTTCATTCCTATCTCTCATCCAAACCCCAATCTATACCCCTACGTGTGTATATGTATCACCCCTACACTTGGAAATTCAATTCAAGCTATCATACTTTTGTTCATTGTCCAAAGTACTTTTAATTGGTGAATTTTTTAGATAAAATTGCTCACACATCCTTCATGCGACCGTTAATACTTCTTGAGGTACTAACGACCGATTACAAAATATGTTTGCGCATTAAGGCGTAATTCCTCGTCTTGTAATAGTTAAGGCTTTAGCAGTGACTCCCAAACCAGTTGGTCTAAGGCACTAGGTGATGAAGCACCCTCGCCATATATTTTTCTTATTTTACGCAGCCTTAAGTAATTACAAAACCAGTGTTTATTTTTTTTTATATCTCATTATTCACACTTGTATTTTTATTTTATTTCATACTAAGGATTTTAGACAAGAGCATTTCAAGATATCTTCTACTATTCCAAGTTTCAAGGTGCATGTTTGTGCAAGTTGTAGGGTACATATTTTCAAAGTTTGGACTTAAGGTTCGAAATTATTTTTCAGACTTACACTTCAATTAAAAATTCAATACTCTTCCCTTGTTTTGACTTAGCCCAAGAAATGAACTCAAAATTTGCCTATTTCTAAGTAAATTATAAGGACATATATTTTCTACCGTTAAATTTTAAGAAAGGTTATTTTTAGGGTTTTTAATTTACTAAGTTTTGGATCTAGTTTTTCCTAGCTAGTTAACCGTCTTGTCAAACTCAAGTCAATTATGGCCAAAATTGAATCTTTCAATTTTTATAATTTTTTAAAAATTTTCAATTTTTATGGGTTTTAAAATAAGTATGCAAATGCAAAAATATACATATGAATGCGAAGGAAGAAAGCTTACCGAGCACACCCCCAAACTTAAACTTGACAGTGTCCTCACTGTCAGGCTACACCAAGAGGGTCAAAATTGTCGGCACTTCCCCGTTTATTTATTTTTTATATATATTTTTTAATTTATTAACAGAAAAAGAAAACAAAAAATATATACACAAAGGTCCCCCCAAACTTAAGTGAAACAATGTTTCCATAGTTTAAGCGTTAAAGTTTAGAGTTAGGGGGAAGAAAAATACAGTATCAAGCTATACAAGGCCTTACACATGCCAAGGGTTAGCACCAACCATTCAAAATTTTATCGTTATAATGGTGTGGTTGGTGAAAGAATGGAGATAGAAGCAGTATACGGTCTCGGTGGAGGAGAAGAATGGCGGAAGGGAAAAAGAAATGGTGGTGGTGGTTCGACTTCTTCGGGTGGAGGTTGATTAATCACAAAATCCGTGTCATTTAGGAATGCAAGTTCGTCAGCAAAAAGTTCTTCGAAACTCTCATTGATGTAATTGAACATTTTGCTGTCAGTAAATTTTTTGCCAGAATTTATCATATTTGATTTATCATAAATTATGGAGGTAGAAGACTCAAAAAACTCATCTACCTCATTTTCAAAATTATCCAAATCAAGTTGGCTTTCTAGAATGATCAAACTTGAATTATCAAATTGTGATTCATCAACACTCTCTATCATTAAAGGAAAATTAGAAGAAGAACCAAAGAAAGTGGGAATACGAACTTGAGGGTGGGGATGGAGTGTATAAATTAGCACAATTTGTAATGACCGATGTGTAAAAAGTGATTGTGCTAATCTATCAACCCACGGAGAAATGAGATCAAATCCCTCAAGATTCGTGAGCAAACATGGGTACGTCGAACTTGGTAAACCAGACATTGGAGATGAAAGCTTAACGGATTCTTGCGCGGTCGGAACGATGGAAAGGACGAAGGGGAGTGATTTAGGAAGGGTTACAGTTAAAGGTTCAGGAGGGTGTACACAATCAGTGGAAGGGACATGATGAATTAGAAAATCCGACTCATCAAACAAAACTGGTTCATCGTCAATAATTTCCTCAATATTCTCCTCAAAATTTAGCTTATCCATACCATTATCATCAAAATCAAGACGCATATGAAGTTTGGGAGAAACATTTAATGACTCGGGATGATGAATTGGAGAGAAAAATTCAGTCAAATCTGCGGGTTCATCATCCAAAATATTCCCGGCGTCAATATCCTCGATCAAGTGAAAATCAATTTTTTTGGACACCTCATCAAAAGTATGGATATTTATCAATTCAGGTTCTAGAGTGGAGGTGTAGAGGTCAAAAGGATTGGTGACGGTTTCACTCGAAAGGGCCTCTTCACAATCTGGTAAATCAAACACTACAAAGTCGCACAACTTATTACACGTTTTATCTTTAACTGGTGAATCATTTGAGACACTTGTTTGAAAACCGGAGTTGTGGGATTCAATTGGGGATGGGTAGGTTTGATTTGGAAGTGTGTACAGCCCACTCTCATCACTCAAATTCTCACTCTGTCCAACCGCCTCATCATACATTGGAATTTTTGGAGCTAGTTGGAAACTAACTACCGGGTCACTAGGTTGTATAAATGCGGCTATGGGCGCATCTAAATTCCTCATCTGTTGGTTTGTCGCTACTATATAAGCTTCCAACGACTGTTCCAGACTAGACATGGGTTGTGAAGGGGTTTCAGTAAATGATTCAAAGTTGTTTGGATACTGGAAACTCCCAAATGGCTGTGTAGAAGCAATGTCTAGGGAAGGTATGAAAGTCGGGTAGGACTGGTAGGAATTTAATGGTTGGACAGGATTAGGATCAACATTTGGATAAAAAGGTGAATGGAATTGTTGATCTCAAGAACTGGATGTGTTGATAGGAGTGAAAGATCGGCTACGAGATTGTTCAATATGCTCAGCAATAGACATGGGTTTCGGAGTTAACTCCGGACTCTCAAAAGGGGTATCAACGTAAGAAGGTGGTGAAGGTTGAAACGGTTGATACAAAGTGGATTGCGGAGTCTAACTGTTTCTCCTAGACGCTTCTATTCGATCTTTCAAAGAAATTTTGGGTATGGAGGGGTCGTCCGTAATTCGACCAAAATAATTCGCGTAGGAAACAAAGTTTGGCAAGAGTTTTGGGAGGTGGGGTACCCATGATGTGAGAAAGGAGAAGAAAAAGAATGCGATTATTTTTTTTATTTTAAAATTTTTTTTTTACTTATTAAAAAAATTTTTTTTGGAGTTTTGAAATTTTTGAAAGTGTTATTTTTTATACTTTTTTTTAGAAATAGTTTTGCAAAAGTTTGTATGGACTACGGCACAATCACAATTTGAACATGCACAATCAAGCCTAGAGCTAGGGTCTCCTAAGTCAACTAGACTGCTCCTAACTGTTCCGAAGGGCAAGTTGTGAGATCCTCAAATTGCCTCTTCACCATCAATTGTGGCCAGGTAAGCACAAGTAAAGAAAGAAGGGATCTGCTCACGAATTACCGTGAGACGGGCCTTTTAAAATTACCTTTCCTACTTATCTAGCCTAGGCACCATAAAATCAGGTTTAGATAAACGACCGATGCCTACAACCTTTCCTTTGTCCTAATGAGAACGACAGTTCTTAGTTGGCTGAGTCTAATATTTTTTTAATTTAACTCGATGGTTGATGCAAAATGTTTTGTGATTTTTGGGGTCCTAGGAAGGGTAATGAAATCCCCACCCAATCTGGATTTGTGTTATAGCCACTTAAAAGTCCGTTTTAAAAATGCAAAGCAATAAGCACACAAAAATCTAAAACACTTTCAAATTTTATTTTTTTTTTACTTTTGCAGCGTAAAGAATCTTGCACAAAAACAATTTATTGGAGAGGGAGAAAGATTTTGCGCAAAGAACCCTGCAGGAAAATTTTTCAGAGGAGAAAAGAAAGCTTATAGAGGGGTTTCCTCGTGCTGACGTCACCAAGGCGCCGCGGTTCTGCGGCCAAATGGTGCTATCGTGGCGGTTCCGCAGTACAAAAGTCGGTTTAGTTCCCAAAAATCCTTCTGTTTCTCTGTTCTGATTATCCTCTGTTTGTTCAGATCTGCTGTTTGCTGTTTTGTTCACTGGTTTTGCTCCAGATCTGAATTTGTCCCTCTTCCTTTCCTGCACAATTCACACAATACCTCTCAAAAAGAACAAGATGATTTTTATTTTATTGGATTTAAAAAATTTTTGTTTGTTTTAAAAAAATTTCAATTTTTATAATTTTTAAATTTTTTATAGTTTTTATTTTCTTAACCCGAAACTACACAAAGAAAGAGACTACCGTCTCCCCAGCAACGGCGCTGTTCCCCTCCGAATACAGAAACGCGACCGCGTAGGTTCGTCTTGCCTGAGATTTGGGGCAGATGCTATTTGGTTTTATACGTCCACCACTCCGAAGATGCCAAGTTGATTTATGGCACCGTGTATCGGAGGTTTAGACGGATGCGGCCGATGTAGCAGACTTTGTCAGATTCCCCCTCGTTCGAGGGGTTTTTTATTGCGGGGACGCTCTTCCCTGCAGGCGCAAGCCCCTGCAGTTAATTACGTTACCGCATCGTGGTAACAACTTTCTCCTTCTCCAGAATTTCACTTCGTGTCGTGGGTGTTTGTTTTGTTTGTGGTTGCCCGTGGATTGTATACGGAGACTGATTTATGTCGTCGCTCGTAGGACGTGGATTAGTCCAAATCCGCATTTTCTTAGATTTGGTTTTGGGGGTTTTGGTTTGAGGATACGTTAGCCATATTTGAGGCTAAGATCAACTGAAACGTTTGTGAAGGATACGTTAGTCTAATTTGAGACTAAGATCAACTTAACGGGATCGTTTAGATCCGACAAAACAGCATTTGGGGGGCTCTATTGTTTAGTTTAATGACATTGCGGTCGATTTTCAGTTTAGGGACATGGTGGTCCATTGTTCCTGTTCTGGGGACGGGCATTGGTTTAAGGACGCATTAGTCCATGAGTTTAAGGACCCCACAGTCCGTATTGTTGGTTTAAGGACGCATTAGTCTATGAGTTTGAGGACCCCACAGTCCGTATCGTTGGTTTAAGGATGCATTAGTCCATGAGTTTAAGGACCCCACAGTCCGTATTGTTGGTTTAAGGACGCATTAGTCCATGAGTTTAAGGACCTCACAGTCCGTATCGTTGGTTTAAGGACGCATTAGTCCATGAGTTTAAGGACCTCACAGTCCGTATCGTTGGTTCAAGGACGCATTAGTCCATGAGTTTAAGGACCTCACAGTCCGTATTGCTGGTTCAAGGACGCATTAGTCCATGAGTTTAAGGACCCCACAGTCCGTATTGCTGGTTTAAGGACGCATTAGTCCATGAGTTTAAGGACCCCACAGTCCGTATTGTTGGTTTAAAGACGTATTAGTCCATGAGTTTAAGGACCCCACAGTCCGTATTGTTGTGTGGTTGTCGGGACCCGTCACCTCTCTGATGACGTTGAAAGATTAAAACGACAAATATCAGAGGAGTTCAGAGATGTACCCTTGAACCGGGTGTAAATTGATTTGAGAGAGCATTTGTGCTCAGTTCAATTTAATTTGAGGACTTACGGCCAGAATTGGGCTAAGTCCAGTTAGAAAATGTCTAACATTTGTTCACACTTGGCCTGTTAGGCCTTTGATTGGGCTCTGCCCCTGTTTAATAATGAATGGCATTTTTGTTTGGTCTATTAGACCTTTATTTAGGCTCTGCCCCTTTTTTTTAAATGATGCACAACATCTGTTTTGTTCTGACAGACCTTTGTTTGGGCTCTGCCTCTTTTTTAACAATGCATTGCATTTTATTAGGCCTGTTAGGCCCTTTTAATTGGGCTCTGCCCTTCTTTTTAATAATGCACTGCATTAATTAGTCTGACAGAATGTCACGTGGCTTGTCAGGCACTTTGCGCCAATTGAGGAGCGCAAGGCGCAAACTCATGTGGGGGTGACACGTGTCACGCTCTGGTGAGCGCAAGTCTGTTAGCGCAGTGCGTTGCACTACTTATACGTGGCGCGCTCTGGTGAGTTGCGCCAAACCAAGAGAGCAGTGCTCTGTTTTTAGAAGCGCAAGGCACAGCTGTTCTGTGATTGACACGTGGCGCTCCCTGGTGGCTTGCGCCAATCCAAGGAGCGCAACAGTGCAAACTTCAAAAGTGCAAGGCACTGTTTAATATTTAGATCAAAGAAAACAAGTTTTTTCTTTTTCCAGAGAGGTTCTACCTCAAATTTCAAGAACCAGTGGTTCATCAATAGGAAATGCCTTTATGTAGATCAAAAGATCTAGTAAAGAAGTAAATTCCTTCTTTTTTATTAATATTATCATCATTTTTTTTATTGAAGATCTTTGATCTTGTTCTTAGTCCATTGATCTTTTTTTAGAAGAAATTCTTCTTTTATTCAAAAGGTTTACCTTTTCTTTCTCTGAGCTCTTCTCAAAATTCTTTAGAGGAGTTCTGTATGTTTTAGACTTAGAGTCTAGGGGCCTTTATATAGTGCCAATTGATTTGTTAGATCAGTTAAAGAGATCTTTCTCTGAGTGATTTAGGGATTTTTCCCCACCGTTGGATCTTTGATCTTAGGGCTTCTATTTTCCAGAAGAGAATCTTATTGTTTTAATAAGATTAGAAAGATCTTTCCAGAATTTTTCTGTTTTAAATGCTGGCATAGCTGGCGCAAGCGCACCTGCGCTTGACACGTGTCGCGCAGCGCAGAGCGCAGCGCAACTGCGCTGACATGTGTCGCGCAGCGCAGAGCGCAGATCATCTGAAGCGTTGCTTCCTTTATTTTTTATTTTAAATAGAGCCTTGCTCTGATTCGGTGCGCTGCCTTCGGCGCAGCGCTGGCGTGTCAGCTTTTGACACATGGCGCGCTGTGCGCAGCGCAAGAAATCTGAAGTGTTGCTTCAATTTTTGAATTTTTGAAATTTAAACAGAGTTTTGCTCTGATTGGGGGAAACAAATGCCCCCCCCGCACCGTTGCGCTCACGTGGCGCTCACGTGAGTGCAACGGTGGCAAGATCCTAGCTGTTGGATCAACTCAGGAGTTGAAGGGGCACACAAGCGCTTATAAATAGGACCCTTGGTCCTCAACAGATGATCACCATTTTCAAGATTTCTCATTTTCATAGCCTTGCTCTTGCTTTCTGGAACTTCAGAGCCTTGCTCTTGCTTCCAAAGTTGGAACTTTTTAAAAAAAACTTTAGGTAAAAATTAATATTAAATTAAATTAATTTTAATTAATAGAGCCTTGCTCTCATAGATCTTTTGATCTAAAGAAAACCCCTTTAGGGTTTCACCAACAGAGCTTTGCTCTCAAGAATCTGTTTCAGGGTTTCTTAACCCATGAACAGAGCCTTGCTCTTCGGCAAAACATAGATCTTTTGATCTAAAAATGAAGAACTCTTAAGAGTTTTCATGGATCTTTAAGATCCCAAATTTTTTTAATTTTTAAGAATTAATTTTACTTTGATGGATATTTCCATCATTATCACAGAGCTAGGCTCTTTTCATCTTTTAAGGAATTTTATTCCCTTGAGACCAGAGTTTGACAAGTGTCACTCTGTGACAGAGCTTTGCTCTGAAAGGGGAGATTTTCTCCTTGTCTCTGAAGATTTCTCATTAATGAGAATATTCTTTTGAGGATCTCCTCATTAATTAACAGTCCCATCCAATGATGGGGCTGTCTTGTTAACTGATGCATTGTCATCTGGATTTTGTGGGTCCTTCTTTGGTCCCCCCTACACTGCATTGCAGTATAGTATCAAGCGTCAGGCTTTTAAAATTAAATTATGACACCGACGGCTGAATTTCGTTTTTCTTTGCAGGCAATCATGTCCGCTGATCTGTCTTTCCCATTTGTTCGCTCAGAGGGAGGATTTCCTGAGGCGCCGGTGGACCGGGAGGTGCTCGCTCTCATTAAGGATCATGACCCCGAGTATAAGAACCTTCACCTGTGGTGTAGGTGGTACAGTGAAATCATTAGGGGTCGCCGAAGCTTCGGTTGAGCGACGCCGTCTGAGCCTATCTCGTCGATCCCCTATGCGGATGAACCCCCGGTGAAGTATGCCGTGGAGGTCGTGAACTAGAATTCGGAGGATCTTCTCCAGCCTTCGATTACTGCCATTCCCGTGCAGCCGCCGGCAGCCGTGGACATTTTGGGACGGCGCATTTGTCAGGGTGAGGCACGCCCTTGGGGACAACCTTATAATATTGGATTGACCCCTCGACAACCGGCCAGATATTTGCAGAGGGCCAGGTACATCCTATCAGCGAAGAGGACGCATCTGATGAAGATTGGTCTGTACTCCGCAATCTACGTCTCATTGTTCGAGTACCCTGTTCCTCCGACGTGGTGGGTTAAGGCATTCATAGAACAATGGAACATCCCCACCAATACCTTCCTTCTGTCGGACAGGGAAGTCTCCATCTCCCTGGAAGAGTTCGCTGAAATCTTGGGTTTGCTGGTGAGGGGGGAGAATTATGAGGAGCTGCTTCCTCCTAACGAGTATGTCTTCGCCACCAAGCCACTGGTAATGGGCCTAACACCCGAGAATGCTATTCAGCACCAGTTTCCGAGTCTGGTGAAGGTGCTGAATATATATGAAGGTCTCTATTTGGAATCGGGAGTCCGGGGAGTCAGTTTTGCAGATTTCATCGCCCGCTTTCTTCGACCGGAGATTCTAGCGCTGCGGAGTGAAAAGTTCGCCAAGCTCGACGATCCCTTCGGCTTCGGCTTAGATCGTCGACCAGTACTTGAAGACGATCAGAAGGATTTCTATCTCCCCGATGCCGCCATCATGCCCTTATCAGAAATCGCCGCCCCGGGCATTGATGAGGAGACCTTCTTTTTAGGGTTTCTGGGATTGTGCCTGTGCTGGTTCGCGCTCCCTATGCACCCATGCTACATTAGGCCGTCCGTTTTCTACCCAGTGCATCGGATGGTGGCTGGCCTACAGGTGTCGATCGGAATCGCCGGGTTGGCCCACCTATACCATGGACTCAGCGTGACGGCGGACGCAAATGAACCTGGGGTGCAACCTGCCAATTTCCCGATGCATTACTTCACTTCGTGGATGGAAATGCATGTGCTCGGAGTATTCGGCATTCATAAGAGCCCCTCGTTTTTCGAGAAGTGCAGACTCCCAAGAGTCATGCGGCTGATCGACGCCTCGATTGTGAATCTGCCTCCGCTGGAGGCTAGGGGGTTGCTCCTTTGTCCGCACCTGTTCGGAGCGAGTATTTATTTTATGGACAAAGTCGTGACCATCGGCTCGGAAACCTCCAAGGCGGTGTTGGCGCTACGTGATGGCTTCAAGGACGGGGCCTCCGTACTAAAAGCTCGGGAGATTCTTCACTTATACTCCATCCGGCCGGGCTTCCTGGTGTTCAGGAAAAACGACATGGAGCTCTTCATGAGGTACAACCCCTACCGGTTCGCCCAACAATCAAGCTATAACCAGGGGGTCCGACTGGAGGCGTTCTTAGAAGAGCCCGCGACCACCAGGGAGGGGATACGGAGCGCGATGCACCATTTTATGCGGCTGAACACGGGCTCCCACTTCTTTATCAGCGAGCCGAGCTGCATCCCCCGGGTACTCAATGTGTACATGGCTTGGTATGGGCACGCCATGGGTGCAGTCATCCGTGAAGAGAAGCGCATGTTGGTCGACCGCAAGGGTGCGCCTCCCGGCAGCGACCGCAAGGCTCCCCTAAAGCCAAGGACCCCGGTCGTTCCTCCGCTGAAAGATGCTGGAGTTGGGCCACCGTGCGTGCTGAGCCCTCCACGCGGATTGCCGCCTCGTGATACCGTGGATGCGCCCCCAGCGCCCCGTGCTCCAGTGGAGACGGTGAATGTAGTTTCGCCCGAGTTTGGCGTGGGCTCGGACATTGGGACCCGCCGCCCTAAGGTGCCTGCGAAACGCAAGTTGATTTTGGGTGCACCTGGGGCTCGCGTGCAGAAGAGGAAGAAGAAGTCGATCCTCTCTGCTGACGTTGCATTCAGTCAGGAACCTCATGCTCCCTATAGCGAGGGCTTGGATGAGTATGGGACCAACAAAGGATTAGTTATGCCGCCAAACGATACTGATCTGGCGGCCGCCATCGCAGCTTCAGAGCGATTGGCGAGGCGCGACGCGTGGCTAGCTAAGCTTGCGCAATCAGGTAATCACTAGTCGTATTTTTTTTCATTGCATCGTACTTTTATCACTGTCTTTGATTAACGCTTTTCCCCCTTTCCCCCCTTTTTTTAACAGGCATTTCTACTGAAGAAGCTATCGCTGCTTCCCTCAAAACTTTTCAAGAGGAGGAACGACTCAGAGTATCCTTAGGCCTTGGTACATTTCGGTTCATTGAGTCTTTATTCTCCTTTGTTATGGTCAATCTAACCTTTTCTTTGTCTTATTGCAGGGACCGCAGGATCTATTGCGCAAGCCGATGCGGGGACTCTTCCTGGGCCAGCAACTGAAGTCCCGGCCTCTTCGGGGCTGCCGCGAGAGACCCAACTCAAAAAGCCGATAAGGGATGCCTTGAAGGCTCTGGAGGCAACTCTAAACGCGGACGGCGACGCCTTGTTGGAGGGTTCCAAGAGGTCCGTCGTGATGGCTCGGGAAGAGAGGAAGCGTTTGAGGCATGAGGCGAAGGAGCGCAGAGCTACTTTGTCCGCAGGAGTGGGCCCAAGCGCCGTTATTCCCGTTGATTCTCCTTCCGAGGAGCCCCCGGTCGCCTTGTCTACTGCTCATAGACAGGCGGCGCGTACAGTTCGGGAGGCCAACGATCGATCCACCTCAGGTAATGTGTCTTTCGAGACTTTGTTATAAGAATTGTAAACCTATCGGTTCTTATATATCTTTTTCTGCAGGGCCAAGTCCAACCGAAGGGGCGGCAGAAACCGTCGGACTTGAGGGGACGGTGGAGAAGGTACTGGCTGAACCCGAGTCGACGGTGGGCGATGTAGCCGGGATGGCTGGACCTGAGCTAGTGGCTGACAAAACGGTCACGCCTATTATGCCTGAAAAGGTTGCCGATGCCAAGCCCGAGGTAGCGGCGGATAAGATGGCTGCTACAGCCGGGTCTGGGGCAGCAGAGGATGGAGCGGCTGAGACTGACGACCCTATGGCACCGGTGGACGAGACGGTCGCGACCACCACGATCAGGGGAATAGCGGGTGAGACGGACATGATTCCTGAGGACGAGCCGGCCGCTCTTTCTCAAAAGTCTGGCAATGCTCCGATCATTGCTCTCCCCGCCTACGGTCCTCCGCCGTCTCCTGGCCTCGCGAGCATGACGACGGCTCCCGTAGAGTCTGGCGATGAGGCGTCGGGAGGTGGTCTCATGTCAATGGAGGGAGACGCCGCGGTTTCGGCTGGATCAACATCAGGTAAATTTCTGGTTACCTGTCCTTTTCTTTATTCTGCAACTTTTCTGACAGTGCTTATCTTGCTTCTAACGCAGGCGCGGCCAGTGTTGATGCCCCATTGCTCGAGGGAGCGCCGTCAACTACTGCCTTGGCGGTGGCCACCTTTCTACCTTCTCTCGCACCGTCGAAAATGCTGGAAGGTATGGATTCGTGACCCATTATTCTTATCTTTATTGCATGATCTATGTATTGATGTTGTATTACTGCATCTTTGCAGGGGTGCTTTTTGATCACCTTTATCAGGTGCTGCGTCCACACTTCTCCTTCTTGTTGGAGCTTGCTTCCTCCAGTGGCGCTGGTAAGTATGGTTTTCAATTAATACCCTTCCTTTTTTCAGTGTTGGAATTATTTCTGACTCTTCCCTGCCCTGATTGCAGTGTTACCGATCGAAGAAGGAGATATGGGATCGGTCGCGCCACCGGCCCTCCCGGCTTTGCCGCCTGCTACAGCTGGTATAGTAAACCCCCTCATTGATGACTTTCTTATATTTCTTGAACTGTCATCTGATTGTGTTTTGTTTTTTCAGCTATCGTTCTGGTTCCGGTCCCTCTTGAGTCCTGCATCATGATGCCGGCAGGCCCGTTCTCCATGCGTCCATCTTCAAAGGGTGCTGCGATGAGTTTGGGAATGCTGAGCGGATACGTCGAAGAGCTTGACGCAGACGTTCCCCCATCTGCCGCAGATTTCGCTGCGGAGGTTAATCCGATGCTGGCGACGCTTGTAAATTTTCATAATGAAGGCGTCGTCGAGTCTTGGGTTAATCACTGCAGGGAGATCGAGGCCCGCCTGTATCAGCTGGAGTCTATGCATCCTGCCCCCGAGATCTTGGCCGTGAGCACTCAACGGGCAGCATGGATCGAGCAAAGCGCTTCTTACTTCCGCCATTTGGAATAAGAAGCAGCTTTAAGGCTGAGGGAATGCCAAGAGCCCTCAAGAGAGACTGCTCGCCTGCGTGCTGAAGCTGATGCGAACGCTGCCCGGGTGAAGGCTACCTTCGAGGGCCTTCTGCAAAGTATTTCTGATGGGCTAGCACTGAGGCAGAAGCTCGATGCTGCTGAGCGTGATGCCCAAGGTCGCAACGCAGCTCAGCAGGCAATTGAGGAGCAGCTTTCATCCCTCCTGCAGCAGCGGGCTCAGGTGGAAGCAGAAGTGGCCGCGACAGCCGCTCAGGAGGAGATGTTGAAGGAAGTGCGAGAGCAGCTTATGGGTCTACTTAAGACACTTCCTTCTTAGTGAACATATTGTATCATTTGTAATTGTAAATCAAATGTATTTGTTTCTTTTATTCTTTACCACAATGTATCTTGTACTCAATCAAATTCATGAATAAAAGATATACATTCTTCAAAATGTCTTATGTCATTTCTCTGCCTTCTCCCTTCTTTTATTACCAGCATGTTACCCTAATAAACATGGTTGACAGATGATAGAGCGAGCATCTTATATTGGCTTCTTCAGGAGGTAGTGATGGTTTAGGAGGCAGGTTCAGATCTGCTGCCTTAGACTTTTCAACTCTATGAGTCGTGAGGGTCTCATAGAGAATTTTCTCCCTACGGATTGAGAGGATCTCGTAGGTGTATTTTCTCCTTAGGAATCGTGAGGATTCCTAGCGCGTTTTCTCTTATAAGTCGTAGGGATCTTATAAGAGAATTTTCCCCTCCTACAAGTCGAGAGGACCCGTAAGCGGTTGTTTCCCTCCTTGTCGAGATTCGACTTCGGAGAGTGTGACCCGTGAATAGTATGCAAAGTCCATTTTAGACCGACTTGCAGGGTCCCAGTGCTTAGGAAACAGGTTTTTTTTATCCCCGCTGCCTAAGGCTTTATCTCACGAGTCTAGACGAATCGAGAAGTTCTTGTAAAGACACTAATTTCCTCACGAGTCGAGACGAATCGAGCATTTCTCATAAGAATATCCTAACATCACAGTTAACCTCTGCTCTTTACGACAGAGGTCCGTTAGGGTCTGTGGTACTAGGGTTTTGTCCGTTGTACCGTCGCGTTGGCTGATGTATTCCTCGATAGGCAATCTTGCTGTTCGAGTAGCCTTGCGATTGTCGTGTCTCTGATCCCTTCGGGGGCTGGACAAGACGTCTTCAAGTAATCTTCCAGGTAATATTACCGTCGAAAGAGCAAGCGTAGGGATATTCCATGTCACTTTTTACTTGAGATTAGGCTCATTTTAGAGAGCCCCGATGAGTCATAACCACTCCGCGCTGGTGTGGGATGATCTCCGATAGTCTTTCAGGCTTTATATGACTTGCCGTTAAGACCCTGAAGCTAGGAATTTGGCCTTTGCTTCGTTTACAGGCATTGCGTCCTCTATATCGAGATGAATGTCGCGGTTGTCTCTAGGCTGTTGGTGAACCGTCGAGATTTGGAACTAGGGATTTTGCCGTGGCTCCTTTTGGTGATGTTGCGTCTGCTATGTCGAGACGAACGTCGAGGTGGTGACCACTCCGCACTGGTGTGAGATGATCTCCAATTGTCTTTCAGGCTTTATATGACTTGCCGTTAAGACCCTGAAGCTAGGAATTTGGCCTTCGCTTCGTTTGCTTTGTCACGTCCGAATCCTATTGGAGGAAGAACACTGTGGTGTCATTTCGTCTGTTGTGTAGAGATGAACGTCGAAGTGGTGATCACTCCACGCTGGGGTGAGATGATCTCCGATTTTCTTTCGAGCTTTATATGAGTTGCCGTCAAGACTTGGCTCCGTTTTCTGATGGAGCATGGGGAGGGAAGATATGTTTCCTTCTGTGTTTGCGCCCCTGGATTGTATACAGGGATTGCTGTGATATCGCCTGTAGGGCATAAATTCCATTATATATTTTTTATTTCTTTCCGCGATGCTCTATCATTTCAGCTTTTTACTTTACTTTTACTCGCTACTTTTTATTGCGAGTTGCCCAATCATTTCGGCTATTTATTTTATTTTCACTCGCTGCTTTTTATTGCGAGTTGCCCAATCATTTCAGCTATTTACTTTATTTTCACTCGCTGCTTTTTATTGCGAGTTGCCCAATCATTTCGGCTATTTCATATGCATGCGCGGCTTGCTGGCTTTTCGTCGTAAGCCTGGAATTAGACACAGATTTCGGCATCAGCACTGCTACAACTGGGACGTTGCCAGGAGCGAATCATTATTTGCCTCTGTCGATGTCGAACAAAGGTGGCTTAGCGAACAGGGTTAAGGTCCTGTCGATTAAGGCTTTTGACTTCATGAGCCGTAAGGGTCTCATAAAGGTGTTTCTCTCTACGAGTCGTGAGGATCTCGCAGGTGCGTTTTCTCCTTAGGAATCGTGAGGACTCCTAAGTGTATGTTCTCTTATAAGTCGTAAGGATCCTACAAGATGGTTTTCTCCTTGTAAGTCGAGAGGACTTACAAGGGTTGTTCACCATATAGACATATCCCTAGTCACGGGTGGGACTTTGTTAGGGAAATGTTTATTCGTGCCCGTGGATTGTATACAAGGGTCAGTATTGAGCCACTTGTAGGGCAATATCGAAGGTTGTGGGGGTTTCTTAAGCACAGGTTTAGGTCTCTGTAACTTAAGACTTTCAAATCTTATGAGCCGTGAGGGTCCCATAAGAGAGTTCTCCTTACGAGTCGTGAGGATCTCGCAAGTGTGTTTTCTCCTTAAGAATCATAAGGATTCCTAAGTGTGTTGCTCCCTTGTGAGTCGTAAGGATCTCATGCGGGTGGTTTCTCCTTACAAGGTCGAGAGGACCCTGTAAGTGTCTTTTAACGAGGTTACGCCCTTTCCGGTTTTCACAAACACTCGCCGGTAGCTCTGATGTTTTTACTTATGGAGCCCTTTCGGGTTTTCATCCGTGCCCATTTTGCTTATGGACATACCGTCCCTTTTTTTATTCTTTCTTTTTTTTCTTTTTATATAACGAGGTCGCGCCCTTTCGGGTTTTCACAAACACTCGCCGGTAGCCCTGCTGTTTTTACTCACGACGCCCTTTCGGGTTTTCATCCGTGCCCATTTTGCTTATGGGCATACCCTTTTTATTTATTTTATTTTTTTATTATTATTCTTTTTTTTTTGCATCGGCTTTGGGATGTTGCAATCCACCGTAGTTTATCGACATCTCAGTCAACAACTAGTTTTAGGACGTAGTGGTCCGTCATTAGTTTAAGGACGTTTCGGTCCATTGTTGAATAAGGCCGGCTACTACTTATAGAGTTTGAGCTTAGGAAGATAGCGAGCGGACATAGTCGTCGTCATCTATCATTGACCTAGGCTGTGACTCATTTAAGCGTAGTATTTCTTTAGGAAGCGACCGTTTATTGGCCTGAAAGGCCTTTCACCGTACATATCCATGAGTAGATAGGCTCCACCCTGGTAAACCTTGTCTATGATGTACAGGCTTTCATAGTTCGGCTCGAATTTTCCCCGCTTGGCACGATTGGGGATCATAGGTCTTTTGACCACTAGCACGAGTTCGCCTTGGCGAAATGTCCTCGGCCTAGTCAATCTTTCATAGGAGCGCATCATCTTTGCTTTATAAGCCTCCAGATTTTGTTGCGCTATGAGCCGGGTTTCATCAAGGGCATCAAGCTCCTCAAGCCGAAGGTGAGCATTTTCTTCATCCGTCAGCTCGTAGTGGACTGCCACTCGCAGAGAAGGTAACTCTATCTTGAGGGGGAGTACTGCTTCTGTACCGAATACCAACGCGTACGGCGTTGTGTTCGTGGCCGTCTTGAACGTAGTTCGATACGCCCAGAGAGCTTCTTGCTGTCTCTCGTACCAGTCCTTCTTATTTCGGGACACTGTCTTCTTCACAATCTTCGTCAAGGTCTTGTTGAAAGCCTTAGCTAGACCGTTAGCTCGGGGATTACAAACTGAGGAGTATCTCCAGTCTATGTTATGTTGTTGTGCGAAGCGGCCGATCTTGTGACTTCTGTAGGCTGGCCCGTTATCGGAGATGATCCGTCGCGGAGTTCCAAACCGATAAATGACGTGCGTCTTGAAGAAATGGAGGATATTCTCCGTTTTCACCTCCCTCAGCGGTACTGCTTCTGCCCATTTGGAGAAGTAGTCAGTCGTCGCCAAGATGAATCGATGTCCCCCAGACGATGTTGGTTCGATGGGGCCATTTATGTCAGTTCCCCACATTTCGAACGGCCAGCTAGCCACCGTTAGATGTAGAGGATTTGGGTGCTGATGGATAAAGTCCCCATGAATCTGACATGAGTGGCATTGCTTCGCATATTCGAGGCAGTCATGAATCATCGTGGGCCAATAGTAGCCCATCCGTTTAATGTTCAACTTCATCTTCGGACCTGCTTGGTGAGAACCGCAGAGTCCTTCATGAACTTCCTGAACGACTCTTTTCACCTCTTCAGGTCCCAGACATCTCAACCACAGAGAATCAAATGACCTTTTGTATAGAATATCATTGACGAAGGCGAAAGACAGAGCTCGTTTCATAAGCTGATGTCTTGAGGACGCATCTTCAGGTGTTCGATAGGCTTTGAAGTAGTCTATAAAGACTTCTCTCCAATCCTCAGCTTTTTCCTGGTCTTTTATTTGCATAACCATTTGCTCAGTCACTCCCCTTTCTTCGGATGATTCCGGAGATATTTCTGCTGGGGCAAGTACCCAACGGCTTTGTACCACGATTCTTACGTCATCAAGGTTTTCGTCGGCCAGTTCTTTAGCGAGCTTGGCTAACGCGTCCGCCTTGCTATTTTCTGCACGCGGTATGCTTTCCAGAGTGTAGGAAGGAATCTGGGTCAACAATTGCTGCACCTTCTCATCGTACTTCACCAACTCTGGTTTACACGTATGGTAGTCGCCATTTACTTGATTGACAATCAGTTGAGAATCTCCGTATATGAGGAGGTTTTCAATTCCCATGTCGATGGTGATCTCGAGGCCTGCTATTAAAGCTTCGTATTCAGCTTCATTGTTTGTCCTTGGCTCTGTTAAGGAGAAAGCAAAGCGCATTATCCCTCTTTGTGGAGTTACGAAGATGAGGCCTACCCCCGATTTGATTATAGGGGTGCTTTGTTTGCGCTTCTTCATGGAAGACGCTCCATCAAAATAAAGCTCCCATCGGGTATCACTACCGTCGATCGCATCAAACCCATGTTCGTCTGGCAGCTCGCAATTCAGAGGAGAATCGGCAGGTATCAGATGCTTAGCAAGGAAGTCGGCGATGGCCTGGCCTATCACTGCCTTAAGAGGTTGATAAGTTATTGAGAACTCCATCAAGAGCAGGGCCTATTTAGCGAGTCTCCCTATCAATATAGCCTTCGACATTAAATATTTAAGGGGTTCCACCTTCGAAATGAGACGGACTTCATGCGCCAATGCATAGTGCCTGAGCTTTGTTATTGCGAAGATCAATGCCAGGCAGTGTTTTTTGATGGGGGAGTAGTTGCTTTCTTCCCCCAGAAGAACCCGACTTAAGTAATAGAGAGCTCTTTCTTTCCCCTGGTCGTTCTCTTGTTCCCATAATGCGCCTAAGGAACCTTCGAGGGCGGTTGTATAAAGAATGAGAGGTTTTCCTTTGACCGGAGCAGTCAATACTGGCGGATTCTGCAAGTATTGCTTGATTTCTTCCAGCGCGCTCTGGAATTTATGATCCCAAACGAAAGGGGTTCCCTTCTTCATCAGATGACTGTAAGGGCGGCACTTGCCTGAAAAGTTGGTTATAAATCGCCGGATGTACACAAGCTTCCCTTGGAGAGATCACAATTGCTTGAAAGTCCTTGGCGGGGGCATTTTCATGACCACCTTGATCTTTGATGGATCTATCTCAATACCTCGGTGTCGGACGACGAATCCTAGGAATTTGCCTGAAGAAACTCCGAATGCGCATTTGAGTGGGTTCATCTTCAAGTTATATTGTCGAGGCGTTGAAACACAATCTTCAGATACTCGAGATGTTCCTCGTATGATTTTCTTTTAACCACGAGGTCGTCGATATAGCATTCGACGATTTCATGTATAAGGTCATCGATGATCTTTGTCATGGCCCTTTGATAGGTGGCACCGGCGTTCTTTAGACCGAAGAGCATCATCTTGTAACAGAATATACCCAAAGGGGTCCGGAAAGCGGTGTGCTTCTGGTCTTCGAGATGCATTTTTATCTGATTATATCCTGATGAGCCGTCCATGAAGGAGAAAACCTCGTGAGTGGACGTGTTATCTATCATCAGCTCGGTGACTGGCACTGGGAAATCATCCTTCGGGCAGGCTTTATTGAGATCCCGAAAGTCTACACATATGCGCACTGTCCCATTCTTCTTCATCACTGGGACGATGTTGGCGATCCAATCAGGATATTGAACTTCTTGGATGAAGCGAGAGTCGATTAGCTTTTTGACCTCGGCGTTAATGCTCATCTCAAGCTCGAGCCGCAATCTTCTCGGCGCCTGTTTGACTAGCTTGACATCCGGGGATATGGCCAGTTTGTAGACATCAATTTCTGGATCTAGTCCTTGCATTTCGGAATAGTTCCATGCGAAGCAATCTCTATGCTGCATAAGCACGTTTTTTAACGCAGCCACCCTTTCTTCAGATAACAGCTCGCTGACGAATGTCGGTCGCGGTTCGTTCGCCATCCCCAACTCAATTTTCTTGAGGTTATCTGCAGTGATGTGTATTCCATCCTCCAGCTCTTTCGGTGCTGGTGGAAATTCTGAGATCACCTCGTTATTGCTGTTTTCGAAGCATCAGGGAAGGTCATCCATATTCTCAGGCTCTTCTTTGGATATTGTTATCATATGACAAGTACGAGCTCGCTTCCAAGACCGATGTGGATCTGGTTCTGCTCTCGTGGCTTTGGGTTCATGCTTCTGTGGCGGCGTTACCCTCCAGCTGTCAGATAGAGCGAACTTGCCGAGCTGATACTGATCTTCGACCCAATTCTTGAAGGTGAAGCAATCTTCGAGAGGGTGTCCTATTACACTGTGATAAGCGCAATAGTTTGGGTGAGGGACTTCACTTGCTTGCTCAGGTTTTTAGACTCCGGCAGTGTAAGCATTTAATATTTTATAGCGAGGTCAAGTATCTTCTTTGTCTTGTCTTGAGGGAAAGAGTATGCTCGACTCATCTTCTTCACAAGGGACAAATCTGGACCGCTCGATTCCCGACTGCGTGGCTTCTTGGTCCCGCTTTGTCTTTGCTGAATGCCTTTTTCGCTTTTTGACTTGTTTCTGCCTCTGCGTCGGGCCTTTTTTACAACAGGTTGATAGGGAGCGGCATTTTCGTCTTTCATAGCCTGTTGGAGAAGGCGTTGCGTCCTGGCTTTCTCGTAGATGGCCATTTCGCGGTTGTAGTCGTCCCGAACTTTTTGACCAGCTTCTCTTATAAGCTTGTCCATTTGTTCTTCAAACGACGGACTGGGCATTTTTACGTCGGGGACTTTTTCTGGTTCAGGGTTAGCATTTTCCCATTGAGCATCCCCTTCTTCATCAAAGTTATGCACAATATAGCAGTCGCGGAGTAGCTCCCGTTTCCTGGACCGAATATATCCAAGCCCGATTGCTTCCATTCTCCCGTTAGGCAATTTGCGCTGAGTTCCGGGAACGTTCCATATCCTATCATAGAACTTGGCTTTTCGAGCGGTCTGCTTGAAGGGTATCCCCTGGCGCTTCAACAGCCTTTTCAAGCCTTCTGTATAATATCTAGGCAGACGGATTGGCTGAAGCCTGTCATGCGTAGGATCCGCGCCGTGCCCGATTTCTTTCTCCACTTTGATTTCCCCGGAGCGGTAGAATAGAATCGCCTTTTCGCCTTCTCGCCTGGGAGGGACATAGAACGTCTACAGATCTTCTACACTGTAGGTATCAAGCGCGTCTAGTTCTTTGATATTTAAGTGGAACCATGGCGACTTGCAAACTTTGCTCTTCATCAGCGAATGTTCGTATTGAAGGCCGAGCAGAGAATATAGCATGGACCTCATCTTCCGAGTCACTGCTAAAGATCAACGTAGGAGCGGACGGTCTCGGCTTGTTGTATTGGGGTGGACCCGAGTAAACTATCTCTTCCTCTTCCTCGGTATCACTCCTGAAGACAGGGATGGTGGCGTTAGTTTTGTTCTCCGGCTTATGACACCTCTCCGTGTCTTCGAAATCCGGTAGGAAGTATTTTGCATCTTCATATTTGCGGACTTCGTTCACGGAAAATTGGTTCAACTCTCCTGTTACGGTATACTCGAGACCATCCTTGAAATATTTCATACACTGATGTTGTGTAGAAGGGATGATGTTGTACTCGTGTAACCAGGGTCGGCCGAGCAAAGCATTACAGCATGTCTTGGCGTCTATGACGTGGAATTTAATGTCCGTGACGAGTAGCCCAAAGTGTAACGTCAGTATCACAGACCCGAGAGTCCGTGATGATTGAGAGTCGAACCCGGAGATGGTGATCTTATCCCGAGCGAGGTGCTGGACACTCATGCAGATTTCTTTCAACACCCGTTCATTGAGGAGATTGACGGAAGACCCATTGTCAACTAAGATTTTGCTTATCTTTATATCATGGCAATACCCTGAGACATAGAGGGGACGGTTGTTTTCGCACGTCCCAAGGAGGAGGTCTTCATCAACGAAAGTGACATCGGCTGTGTGCACTTCTTCCAACTCGTCCTTCATCTTTTCTTCGGCGAGAAAAGCTTGGAATTGCTCTGGGTCCTGTAGCGCTTTGATCAATGAATCCCTTGCTTCTTTTGATATTAAGAGGGCATCAAGAATACTGAGCTGCGAGGGTAGCTTCCTCAAGTGCGCCAGAACGTTGTAGTCCACCATATTTTTCTTTGGCGGGTCTTTGGCGGTTAGCTCTTCTATGACTTGGTCATCTAGGGTGATATCCTCAGAGACCTTTTCTTTTCCCTTATCTTTTTTATTTGAGGGTCCGAGATTCTTTTCGGGTAGCGTACGATTACGCAGCCGGATATTTTCGCAGGCTTTCGGCTTTTCTTCTTTTCCCGAGGTGGACTCTTTAAAGAGGGGGCTAAGAGCCATTTCCTCGTCAGAGACACTTCCGAATGTGAGAATTTGCGCTTCCCTGGCGTTAACCATGTGACAATCGTCGGTAGTTCTTCTAAGCTCCTCGGTCGTACTTTTCCATTCCTGACGAGTTCTGCGTTTCTCCCGCTTAAAATGTTGCCGGTGAACAACATACCTTTGCCACCATCTATTGAAAGCTTTGCACTCTTCGGTGGGGTGCGAAACCTTTCGGTGATATAAGCAATAGGAATGGTGCATTTCTGTTTTGCCGGCAATGTTTCCTTCAGAGGGTGGTAGCTTCATCCCCATTGATATGGCCTTAGCAAACCTCTTCCTCGTCTTGAATTTGTTTTTATCCGCAACGGATGTCTCTTGATTTGACGGAAATGTCTCAACTCTTTCGCCTAGTCGCCGGCACTTGGCCCTTTCAAATATGACCGTCTCGCGTTCCCGATCATCTTTACTTTTCAAAAAAGCTTCGTTGAGGAATGCATCAATTGTTTCATCTGATGGCCCCAGAAGTTCCGGTCTAGGATCTGCCTCCAGCTTCTCAATGCAAGAAGTTTTCTCATCGTCTATAAACGAGTGAGAGATCATATGACAACTCTCCATGTATTCCTCGGATTCATCCGACGAGCTTTCTCCATCATCTTCCTCCTGAAAGACGTGGCTGAGGAACTCTTGGAGCGTAATGGGAGTCCGCGCTTTCTGATTATATTCTTCCAGCGCGTCGATCTATTTTTGTAAGTCCGTGCGCTTGTCGCCAGGCTTCACGGGCTTCTTGGATCTTTTCTTCTTCTTCTTTGAAGATTTTGACGGCTGGGAATGAGTGCTTGGGCCATCACCACCGATCTTTGGAGTTGGGCGCGGCTTCAGCATCCCTTCGATGATCTGGGGTTCTAGTGGGTTCTTCCACCTGATCGCCGGGCACGTCTGGACATCATTCAGCATCCTTTTGGTTTTGGCAGATAGCACAACCTCCCACGGAGCTTCTTCAACAAGGGAGCACGTTGCCCCCGGCGTATTCACCTTTTTAGGGATATGAGGTTGCGGCGGGTTCACCTTCCATCTTTCGGACAACGCGAATTTGCCTTGTTGGTATTGGTCTTCAATCCAGTTTTTAAAGACGTAGCAATTTTCGATCGGATGACCCAATACTCGATGGTAGGGGCAGTAATTGGGATCATTGATGTCATGTGGCTGCAACAGACGTCTTGAATCCGGCAGATTGATGAGTCTGTTGCGCAATGCCAGCTCGAGCAGTCTTCTCATTTTATCTTGAGGAAACGAGTAAGGACGTCCTAGCCTCTCCTCGAGGGATACGCGTAGACGCATATTGTTTTGACGGACAACTGGCTTCAAGTTGCTCGGCTGTTGTTGAGCGTTGGCGACGATGATCTCTTTTCCTTTCCCCTTCTCATTTCGAGAGTCCAGCTTTGGAGGAGACGGTCTATGGCCCATTTGGTCCATTTGAGCTAGCTTGTCGATCAGGGCCTGGAACGTGGTTGGTTTAAAGAACATCATGAACTGTGAAATAGTTGCATGAGGATCTAAGGTGCCCACGAACATGCCTACTGCTGGCGCTTCTTCGATGCACTGTTCGCATTTTGACCACAATTTCCGCCACCGGATTGCATATTGAACCCAAGTTTCGCCCGGCTTTACTCTTGCATTGATCAAAGCTGTTATTGGATTATGCTCGCTGGCGCTTGCGAAACGCTGGATAAACAACAACTCCATTTCAGCGAAAGTTTTAACAGAGTCGTTCGGAAGCTCGGAGTACCATTCAAATGCCATCTCCGATAGGCTGCCGACGAACTGGCGAAGCAGGAGCTTATCATCGCCGCCGGTGTTGCCACAAAGAGCCTTGAACTGGGCGACATGTTAATGGTGATTGCCTGTCCCCTTGTACACATGGAACTTTGGGATCGTGTAGCCCGGCGGGTACTTTATCTGATCGTACCAGCTCGGATATGGTCGCCCCGTCTTGACAACTTGACCGGCTGCCTCAGTTGCTTGGTGAACTCGTATTTGCTGAGCTATATATTCATCCAAGGCAGCTTTAGAATTTGTCTCCTCCTTGGCTGTTGAAAGAGCCGGCGGTGGATTCGACGTTTCTCCTCTTTCATCTTCAAGGACGATCGAAGGATCTTCAGCAGGAGGATCCTGCTGGATCATCATACCTACCATGTCCTGGAAAAGAAGGGCCATTCGTTTTATATTGGCTGCTTGTTCCGCAGCCTCTTTGTCCTTCTTTTCCAATATTCTCCGAAGGAACTCGGCGTCGGTTTCTTGCTCTTGGCGTTAATCCGAGGACGCTTCGGGGCTTTCTTTTGGCCCAGTGTGTGTAGACATCGCAGTCATCATTTCTTGGAGCTTCTGCTGCTGCTCCTGAGCTTTAGTCACCGATCGCGTAAGCGGTCTATGACCTGTAGATTTAAGGCTGTCCTCTTTCCCAGACGCCATGTAGACGGTATGGACCACAATGCCCCTGGACTTAGGGCGTTTAGGCTCGCTGCCCTTGACATTTGCCGCAGGCGTGGGGACTTTCTCCGGCCTTCTTCTCTTGTGGGCCGTCGAAGTTGAGGGGGCCGTTGCTGCGGGCACCCAGGTGGCCGTCGTCTTCCGTTGCTTGATAGGAGGGTTTTCCTCCCGTCGGCCCTTCGACTTCTTATGCTGGTGAGAGAAATTCAGATCAATCACCGATTCTCGGACTCGTCGCCAAGGCTTGTAGACCCTGCAAGACAGCCGTTGAGGAGACTGCTCCGGCTTTTCTGGTTTTGCTTCCATGACGGTCTCCACTGGTGGAGGAGATCTTTTGAGCACCGCAGTTGGCGAATTTCTGCGTACCCTGTTCAGCAGCTCAAAGTTGTTCTCAGTTGGAACAGCAGCATCAATTTCCACCCTTGGAGCTGGTGGAGTTAGCCCAGAGGGGGAGTTGCCCCCGGCCTTCCGTACTCGGCGCCAGTGGCGACGTCGAGCGTGTCGAGCTGTTGGGGCTGGTTCGACGATGGGGATGGTTTTGTCTCTCCCTCTGTCCAGATGAGGCGCCGCTGGTGCCAGCCTCTTGAAAACTGATGTCTTTTGGGTAGCGGTATCCAATCTGTCAAAGACAGACCTTCGAGCAGGAACGAGAGCCGGAATAGTCAGTCTAGTAAAGACCGACTCTTTGGCAGGAGAAGCCGCCTTGACGACTTCAGGAGCAGAGATGGCTATCTTCCTCGGGATGGCCACTTCAGGGGTCATGGGCTTCTTGGCAGGCCCATCGGAGTTCAGGCTCAGTCTGGTGAAGACCGAGGAGTTGGACGACCCGTTGAGAGGGGCCGTGGGAGTAGCAAGTCGATCGAAGACCGACTTTTTTGAAGCTTCCGGTACGGGCACTGGGATGGTGAAGCTTGCCGGCGGGAGCATGGTCCCGAAAAATAGACCGGTGGTGGCCTGAGTCACTTGTTCTACCGGCATAGCAAGGATGGAGGCCGCTTGAGGCCCATAGGCTACACCTCCAGGTGAGGCGGAGCGTCGATTGCATTTGCATTTGGAGCAGTTGGACGCCATTGCTGTTTGATTTCTGCGCCAAGCAAGAGACCAAATATTAGTAACTTGAAACCCGAGGGCAACCATTAACAAACCGCGATTCGTTCGCGAAGACGACACACGAAGTGTGGAGTGGAAAGAGGAAAAGGTCCCACCGGGCGTGCCAGAATCTGTTCCCCTCCGAATACAGAGACGCGACCGCGTAGGTTCGTCTTGCCTGAGATTCGGGGCAGATGCTATTTGGTTTTATCCGTCCACCTCTCTGAAGATACCAAGTTGATTTATGGCACCGTGTATCGGAGGTTTAGACGGATGCGGCTGATGTAGTAGACTTCGTCAGATTCCCCCTCGTTCGAGGGGTTTTTGATTGTGGGGACGCTCTTCCCTACAGGCGCAAGCCCCTGCAGTTAATTACGCTACCGCATCGCGGTAACAACTTTCTCCTTCTCCAGAATTTCACTTCGTGTCGTGGGTGTTTGTTTTGTTTGTGGTTGCCCGTGGATTGTATATGGAGACTGATTTATGTCGTCGCCCGTAGTACGTGGATTAGTCCAAATCCGTATTTTCTTAGATTTGGTTTTAGGGGTTTTGGTTTGAGGATACGTTAGCCATATTTGAGGCTAAGATCAACTCAAACGTTTGTTAAGGATACGTTAGTCCAATTTGAGACTAAGATCAACTTAATGGGATCATTTAGATCCGAAAAAAGAGCATTTGGGGGCTCTATTGTTTAGTTTAATGATATTGCGGTCGATTTCCAGTTTAGGGACATGGTGGTCCATTGTTCCTGTTATGGGGACGGGCATTGGTTTAAGGACGCATTAGTCCATGAGTTTAAGGACCCCACAGTCCGTATTGTTGGTTTAAGGACGCATTAGTCCATGAGTTTAAAGACCCCACAGTCCAAATCGTTGGTTTAAGGACGCATTAGTCCATGAGTTTAAGGACCCCATAGTCCGTATCGTTGGTTTAAGGACGCATTAGTCCATGAGTTTAAGGACCCCACAGTCCGTATCGTTGGTTTAAGGACGCATTAGTCCATGAGACCCCACAGTCCGTATTGTTGGTTTAAGGACGCATTAGTCCATGAGTTTAAGGACCCCACAGTCCGTATTGTTGGTTTAAGGACGCATTAGTCCATGAGTTTAAGGACCCCACAGTCTGTATTGTTGTGTGGTTGTCGCGACCCGTCACCTCTCTGACGACGTTGAAGGATTGCAACGACAAATATCAGAGGAGTTCAGAGATATACCCTTGAACCGGGTGTAAATTGATTTGAGAGAGCATTTGTGCTCAGTTCAATTTAATTTGAGGACCTACGGCCAAAATTGGGCTAAGTCCAGTTAGAAAATGTCTAACATTTGTTCACACTTGGCCTGTTAGGCCTTTGATTGGGCTCTGCCCCTGTTTAATAATGCATGACATTTTTGTTTGGTCTATTAGACCTTTATTTGGGCTCCGCCCCTTTTTTTTAAATGATACACGGCATCTGTTTTGGTCTGACAGACCTTTGTTTGGGCTCTGCCCCTTTTTTAACAATGCATTGCATTTTATTAGGCATGGTAGGCCCTTTTAATTGGGCTCTACCCTTCTTTTTAATAATGCACTGCATTAATTAGTCTGACAGAACGCCACGTGGCTTGTCAGGCACTTTGCGCCAATTGAGGAGCGCAAGGCGCAAACTCATGTGGGGGTGACACGTGTCACGCTCTGGTGAGCGCAAGTCTGTTAGTGCAGTGTGCTGCGCTAGTGCGCTACTGACACGTGGCGCGCTCTGGTGACTTGCGCCAAACCAAGAGAGCAGTGCTATGTTTTTAGAAGCGCAAGGCTCAGCTGTTCTGTGATTGACACGTGGCTCTCCCGGGTGGCTTGCGCCAATCCAAGGAGCGCAACAGTGCAAACTTCAAAAGTGCAAGGCACTATTTAATATTTGGATCAAAGAAAACAAGTTTTTTCTTTTTCCAGAGAGGTTCTACCTCAAATTTCAAGAACCAGTGGTTCATCAAAAGGCAATGCCTTTATGTAGATCAAAAGATCTAGTAAAGAAGTAAATTCCTTCTTTTTTATTAATATTATCATCATTTTTTTTATTGAAGATGTTTGATCTTGTTCTTAGATCATTGATCTCTTTTTAGAAGAAATTCTTCTTTTATTCAAAAGGTTTACCTTTTCTTTCTCTGAGCTCTTCTCAAAATCTTTTAGAGGAGTTCTGTGTGTTTTAGACTTGGAGTCTAGGGGTCTTTATATAGTACCAATTGATTTGTTAAATCAGTTAAAGAGTTCTTTCTCTGAGTGATTTAAGGATTTTTCCCCACCGTTGGATCTTTGATCCCAGTGCTTCTGTTCTACAGAAGAGAATATTATTGTTTTAATAAGATTAGAATGATTTTTCCAGAATTTTTCTGTTTTAAATGCTGGCATAGCTGGCGCAAGCGCACCTGCGTTGACACGTGTCGCGCAGCGCAGAGCGTAGCGCAACTGCGCTCGCACAACTGCGCTGATACGTGTCGTGCAGCGCAGAGCGCAGATCATCTGAAGCGTTGCTTCCTTTATTTTTTATTTTAAATAGAGTCTTGCTCTGATTGGGTGCGCTGCCTTGGATGCAGCGCTGGCGTGTCAGCTTTTGACACGTGGCGCGCTGTGCGCAGCGCAAGAAATCTGAAGCGTTGATTCAATTTTTGAATTTCTGAAATTCAAACAGAGCTTTGCTCTGATTGGGGGAAACATGCGCCATTTGATTGATCGTTCTTTGCGTATGTGTTTCCGAAATCAAAGAATTATATACCGCAATCAAGACGGTGTCGCTTGGTAGCTAGCCGGTTGAGTACGGGTCGGTCCACAGGGAGATGTATAACTATTCTATGTGTTCTAACGAGTTAACTCCAAAAAAATAGTGTTTTTATTTTAAGATCTAAGAATGAGATTAAATCAATTAAAAAGCTTGCTAGGGTTAAGATTAGATTAGTTTGGAAAATCAATTATTCTCACCACTTTCTTTGCCCTAATTAAGAATTTTTAGGTGTTAAGGTAATTGTTAACAAAGTGGATTAGGACCATCGGGAAGAAACTAGGTTTCTTCTTCTAGGTCCTTGTCCGTCCTTTCTTAACTCTTATCCTAACCTCCATGGAAATAATACACAACCGGTCTTTGACTATGGTATCACCGCTACCTTGTGGGATAGGGTGTCGTAGTGAGCGGTGTGTGTATGTATGCATAGAGTCCTATTTAAAATGTATGACTGGCAAGAAAGGTGTGAGAGATTTTCATCTCTCAAACTTTACCCATTCCTAACCCTAACAATTGAAGAATTACTCGCTCATTAGGGAATTGATAAACGAGTTCATTTTTGTTTGATTTTAAATTAACAACTACGGCAGATAAATAAAATTTATAATTAGGGAAGATAAATAAATTTATACTAGGGCAGAAAAGAAATTAAACTAAGGCAAGATAAAGAAAAACTTACTTCTTTATTGATGCACTCTTTGACGATTACATTGAATTGAAAATCTACGATCTAGAATTTAAAAGAGGCGTCTCTAAAGAGGCACCCAAAAGAGGGACACCTCAAAAGAGGCTGTAGGGTTCCTATTTATAGATAATAGAAACCCTAGGCTTTACATCTGATCCATATCTAGAATTACAAAAATACCCTTAAGAAAACCGAGTCAATGCACCGACGCACCGACACGCACCGACACGCACCGACACGTGCGATGCACAGCCGCAGAACCGCGGCCATAAGCCTGGTTTGGCCGCGGTTCCGCAGTCATTAGATGGGCTTGCTGGCTCTGTTTCTCAGGTATACTTCATGTTGCCTTTTCCTTGAATTTTCTTCACTTGGTTCTTCAGAATGTCTTCTAGTTTCTTCTAGATTTCCACAGTGCAGAATGTTGTGGACTTTTCCCGTTTGCTTCGTGTTGAAGTCTTGAATCTTGTTCTGCCTTTGTACTTTGTGAAATCGAACTGTTCATTGATCTTCATTTGTTCCTTAACTGTAAGCGGCATCATAAAGATTCTTCTATTTGTTGGTCGTAGTCTCAGTTTTGTAGCGTCTTTTCATCATTTTCACTGTATTGTTCCGAGAACCTGTAACCTGCAACTATTCAACAGATATGGATCAAAAGAACTTATTTATTTGCAAAATGAATAAGAATAGGGAATATAATATTGCAAAATTATGATATGAACAACGCCCTACGGGCGACAACATAAATTAGTCTCCGTATACAATCCACGGGCAACCAGAAACAAAACAAACACACACGACACGAAGTGACCATTTGGAGAAGGAGAAAGTGGTTACCGCGATGTGGTAGCGTAATTAACTGCAGGGGCTTGCGCCTGCAGGGAAGAGCGTCCCCACAATCAAAAACCCCTCAACGAGGGGGAATCTGACGAAGTCTGCTACATCGGTCGCATCCGTCTAAACCTCCGATATACGGTGCCATAAATCAACTTGGCATCTTCGGAGAGATGGAAGGATAAATTCAAATAGCATCTGCCCCCAAATTCAGGCAAGACGTCATTCTTCCCGGTCTTTCGGCGGGGAACAGATTCTGGCATGCCCGGTGGGACATTTTTCTCTTTCCACTCCACACTTCGTGTGTCGTGTTCGCGAACGAATCGCGGTTTGCTATGGTTTCCTGTGGATTTGAGGTACTAAGATTTGGTGTCTTGCTCCGTGCAGAAAACAGAAGATCAATGGCTTCAAACTTCACTATCTACAACAACAACTCCCACTCCATCCTCGCCGGAGGAGTGACCTATGGGCCTCAAGCGGCCTCCCTTTTTAAGATGCCAGTGGAGCAGGTAACTCAGGCCACCACTAGGCTGTTCTTTGGGACCATGCTCCCACCAATGAGCTTCAATGCCCCTCTGCCATTGCAAGAAGCTCCCAAGAAGTCGGTCTTTGATCGGCTTGCAACTACTGCGGCTCCTTTCAACTGGTCGTCCAGGTCCAATACCTCAATTTTCAACAGACTGGGCCAGAACGCCAACAAGCCCGCAATACCTGAAGCGGCTATCCCAAAGCGGATAGCCATCCCGGCTCAAGCGGACAAAATCATCGGAAAAGCTTCTCCTGCCAAGAAGTCAGTTTTCACAAGGCTGGCCACTCCGGCTCCCGTTCCAGGCGAAGTCACCTTTGCCCAGAGGTCTGTATTCGATAGGTTGGACATTACTTCTCGAAGAACGTTAGTCTTCAAAAGGCTGATACCAGCGACAACCCTCCGCCAAGACATGGGGCTTGACGAAGCCATCCCCACAGCTGAACCAAATCCAATCGCATGACATGCTCGACGTCGCCACTGGTACCGAGTAAGGAAGGCTGGGGGCAATTCCCCTTCCGGACTGACTCCGCCGGCTCCAACGCTGGAAATCGATGCTGCTGTTCCAACTAGGAACATCTTTGAACTGCTTAATAATGTGCGCAGGAATTCACCGACTGCCGTACTGAAGAGATCTCCTCCACCTGTGGAGAATGCTACAGAGAAGAAGCCGGAGCAGCCCCTTCAGCGGCTGTCCTCCAAAATTTACAAAGTTTGGAGACAGGTCCAGGAATCGGTGATTGACCAGGACTACTTTTGCCGATCAAAGAAGCTTAAAGCTCAGCAAGAAAAGTGACATCCCATGCTACTACAGAAGATGTCATCCGTCTGGGTGCCCACTGCAACGGTTCCCTCAACTTCAACCGCTCACAAGAGAAGGAGGCCGGAGAAAGCCCCTGTGACCACAGTGAACCGCAAAGACGCTAAAACTAAACGCCCCAAGTCTGGGGGCATGGTGGTGCATACTATTTATATGGCTTCCGGAAAAGTGGAAAGCGGTGTTTCTACGGGTCATCGACCACTTACCCGATCGATAACGAAGGCTCAGGAACAACAGCAGAAAAAACTTCAGGAGATGCTAATTGCAATGGCTGAACTCACTGGGCCGAAAGAAAATCCGGAGACTTCAGAGCAGCATCAGGAACAAGAAACCGATGCTGAATTCTTCCGAAGAATTCTTGAGAGAAAAGAAAAAGAACCCGCGGAGCAGGCGGACAACATAAAATGAATGGCTCTTTTGTTCCAAGACATGGCTGGGATGATGTTACAGCCGAAGCCTCCAGCTGAAGACCCTCCGATTATCATTGATGATGACAGAGGGGAGACATCGAACCCTCCTCCAGCTTTTTCAACAGCTAAGGAGGAGACCATCTCTAAGGCCGCTTTGGATGATTACATTGCTTAGCAAATACGAGCTCACCAGGCGAATGAAGCGGCCGGCCAGATCGTTAGGATTGGACGACCCTATCCGGGCTGGTATGACCAAATAAGGTACCCGCCGAGATATACGATCCCCAAATTCTACGTATATAAGGGGACGGGAAATCCGCATCAGCACGTCGCTCAATTCAGAGCCTTGTGCGGCAACACCGGAGGTGATGATAAACTTCTGTTCCGCCAGTTTGTTGGTAGCTTGTTAGAGACGGCCTTTGAATGGTATTCAGAGCTGCCGAATGACTCCGTCAAAACGTTTACAGAGATAGAATTGTTGTTTACTCAGCGTTTCGCAAGCTCTAGCGAACATACCCCGATCACGGCATTGATCAACGCAAGAGTGAAGCCGGGAGAGACTTGGGTCCAGTACACGATACGGTGGCAGAATTTATGGTCGAAATGTGAACAGCGCATCGAAGAGGCTCCTGCGGTAGGCATGTTCGTAGGCACTCTCGACCCTCAGGCAACCATATCCCAATTCATAATGTTCTTCAAGCCGACCACCTTCCAGGCCTTGATTGACAAGCTGGCCCAAATGGACCAGATGGGCCATAGGCCTTCCTCTTCAAAGACGGAGCCTTGGAATGAAAAGGGCAAAGGGAAAGTAACCTTCGTCGCCAACGCTCAACAACAATCGAGTGGCCCGAGACTGGTTGTTCGCCAAAGCAACAAGCGGCAATCCCTCGATGAGAAGTTGAGATGTCCTTACTCGTTTCCCCGGGATAAAACAAGGAAACCGTTTGAACTGGCAGTGCGCAATGAGCTCATCATTCTACCGGAGTTGAGACACCCAACGCGACCGAACGACGTCAACGATCCTAATTACTGCCCCTACCACCGAGCATTGGGCCATCCGATCGAAGGCTGCCACGTCTTCAAAAACTGGGTTGAAGACCAATACCAACAGGGCAAGTTAGCGCTGTCTGAAAACTAGAAGATGAATCCGCCACAACCACATGCTCCGAAAAAGATGGACATTCCGGGGGCATCATGCTCATTCATAGAGAAAGCCCCATAGACCACTATGTCCTAAAACTAGCTACGGACCGAAACGTCCTTAAACTAACGATGGACCACTATGTCCTAAAACTGGCTGTTGACCGAGGCGTCGATAAACTACTACGGATCACAGCATCCTAAGGCTGACACAAAAAAAAATAATAAAAATAATAATAATAAAAAGGAAGAAAACGATATGTCCATAAGCAAAATGGGCACGGATGAAAACCCGAAAGGGCTCCGTGAGTAAAAACAGCAGGGCTACCGGCGAGTTTTGTGAAAACCCAAAAGGGCGCAAGCTCGTTAAATGACACTTGCAAGGTCCTCTCGACCCTGTAAGGAGAAACCACCTGCGTAAGATCCTTACGACTCACAAGAGAGCAACACATTTAGGGATCCCCACGATTCTTAAGGAGAAATTACACTTGCGAGATCCTCACGACTCGTAAGGAGAACCCTCCTTTGAGACCCTCAAGGCTCATAAGATTCAAAAGCCTTAAGCTACTGGGATCTGAACCTGTTCTTAAGACATCACAACCTCCAATGCTTCCCTACAAGTAGGTTCAGTATTGACCCTTGTATACAATCCACGGGCACGAATAAAAATTTCCCTAACAAAGTCCCACCAGAGACTGGGGATATGCTCATATGACAAAAGACACTTGTAAGTCCTCTCGACTTATAAGGAGAAACCACTCTTGTAAGATCCTTTTGAATTATAAGGGACCATACACTTAAGACTCCTCACGATTCTTAAAGAGAAAACGCACCTACGAGATCCTCACGACTCGTAGGGAGAAGTACATTTATGAGACCCTTACGACTCATGAAGTCAAAAGCCTCAGTCGACAGGATCTTAATCCTGTTTACTAAGCCACCTTTGTTCGAACCGACAAAGGCAAATGATGATTCGCTACTGGCAATATCCTAGTTGCAGCGATGCTGATGCCTAAATCGGTATCAAATCCCAAACTCACAGCGAAAAGTCAGCGAGCCATAAATGCATATGAACTAGCCGAAATGATGGGTCAACTTGCGACAAAATAAGTAAGTAAAAATGTATGCATGCAAAATAGCCGAAATGATTGGGCAACTCGCAATAAAAGCAGCGAGTAAATAAAACAAATAGCCGAAATGATTGGGCACTATGAAAAATAGCCGAAATGATTGGGCAATCGCGAACTTCACGATATAAAAGCTGAAATGATAAAGCATCGCAGAAATAAAAAAATTGAAAGAATAAAACTTTTACCCTGCAGGTGAGGTCACATTGACCCCTGTATACAATCCATGGGCACAAACAAGAAGGGAACCATATCGTCCCACCAGGCTTCGTCGAAGAGAAGCCAAATCTCGACGGTTCATAGACAATCTAGAGACAATCTCAACATTCGTCGCAATATTGGAGACACAATATTAACAAACGAAGCAAAAGAAGATCCCTAGCTTCAGGGTCTTGACGTCAACATCGACAACTTAGAGATCAACACCGGCGTTCTTCCTCCCTCCAATCGGATGCAGACGCAACATCAACAAACAGAGCCAAGGCAAAGTCCCCTAGATCCAAATCTCGACGGTTCACAGACAGCTTAGAGATCACCAACGACGTTTCTCCTTACTCCAGCAGGATGCAGATGCGACCTTAACAAACGACCACAGGGTCAAAACAACGGAACCATTGCAAAGTCCCCCAGTTCCAAGACTCCACGGTTCACAGACTACCTAGAATCATCCAATGACCCCGTCACGGAAACACGTCATCCAATGACCACGTCTCGGAATCAAGTCAACTCAAAACCTCGATTCAGGGAAATCAGCGTCCTTGACGAGAGCATCTTGATTCGCGTCGACCCGCAAGGAAATCAGTGTCTTTGCAGGAATACCTCGATTCGTCTCAACTCAGAGGAAATCAGTTTCCTTGGCAAAAACCTCGATTCAGGGAAATCAGCGTCCTTGACGAGAGCATCTTGATTCGTGTCGACCCGCGGAGAAATCAGTGTCTTTGCAGGAATACCTCGATTCGTCTCAACCCCAGAGAAATTAGTGTCCTTGGAAAAAACCTCGATTCAGGGAAATCATCGTCCTTGATGAGAGTATCTTGATTCGCGTCGACCCGCAGAGAAATCAGTGTCTTTGCAGGAATACCTCGATTCGTCTCAACCCCAGGGAAATCAGTGTCCTTGGCAAAAACCTCGATTCAGGGAAATCAGCGTCCTTGACGACAGAATCTTGATTCGCGTCGACCCGCAGAGAAATCAGTGTCTTTGCAGGAATACCTTGATTCGTCTCAACCCCAGGGAAATCAGTGTCCTTGGTAAAAACCTCGATTCAGGGAAATCAGCGTCCTTGATGAGAGCATCTTGATTTGCGTCGACCCACAGAGAAATCAGTGTCTTTGCAGGAATACCTCGATTCGTCTCAACCCCAGGGAAATCAGTGTCCTTGGCAAAAACTTCGATTCAGGGAAATCAGCGTCCTTGACGAGAGCATCTTGATTCGCGTCAACCCGCAGACAAATCAGTGTCTTTGCAGGAATACCACGATTCGTCTCAACCCCAGGGAAATCAGTGTCCTTCGCAAAAACCTCGATTCAGGGAAATCAACGTCCTTGACGAGAGCATCTTGATTCGCGTCGACCCACAGAGAAATCGGTGTCTTTGCAAGAATACCTCGATTCGTCTCAATCCCAGGGAAATCAGTGTCCTTGGCAAAAACTTCGATTCAGGAAAATCAGCGTCCTTGATGAGAGCATCTCAATTCGTGTCGACCCGCAGACAAATCAGTGTCTTTGCAGGAATACCACGATTCGTCTCAACCCCAGGGAAATCAGTGTCCTTCGCAAAAACCTCGATTCAGGGAAATCAGCGTCCTTGACGAAAGCATCTTGATTCGCGTCGACCCGCAGAGAAATCAGTGTCTTTGCAAGAATACCTCGATTCGTCTCAATCCCAGGGAAATCAGTGTCCTTGGCAAAAACCTTGATTCAGGGAAATCAGCGTCCTTGACGAGAGCATCTTGATTCGTATGGACCGGCAGAGAAATCAGTGTCTTTGCAGGAATACCTCGATTCGTCTCAACCCCAGGGAAATCAGTGTCCTTGGCAAAAACCTCGATTCAGGGAAATCAACGTCCTTGACAAGAGCATCTTGATTCGCGTCGACCCGCAGAAAAATCAGTGTCTTTGCAGGAATACCTCGATTCGTCTCAACCCCAGAGAAATCAGTGTCCTTGGAAGAAACCTCGATTCAGGGAAATCAGCGTCCTTGACGAGAGCATCTTGATTCGCGTCGACCCACACAGAAATCAGTGTCTTTGCAGAAATACCTCGATTCGTCTCAACCCCAGGGAAATCAGTGTCCTTGGCAAAAGCTTCGATTCAGGGAAATCAGCGTCCTTGACGAGAGCATCTCGATTCGCGTCGATCGGCAGAGAAATCAGTGTCGTTGCAGGAATACCTCGATTCGTTTCAACCCCAGAGAGATTAGTGTCTTTGGCAAACTCCTCGATTCAGGGAAATCAACGTCCTTGACGAGAGCATCTCGATTCGCGTCGACCCGCAGAGAAATCAACGTCTTTGCAGGAATACCTCGATTCGTCTCAACCTCAGGGAAATTAGTGTCCTTGACAACCTCCTCGATTCAGGGGAAATCAACGTCCTTGACGAGAGTATCTCAACTCGCGCCGACCCGCAGAGAAATCAGCGTCTTTGCAGGAATACCTCGATTCATCTCAACCTCAGGGAAATTAGTGTCCTTGACAACCTCCTTGATTCAGGAAAATCAGCGTCCTTGACGAGAGCATCTCGATTCGCGTAGACCTGCAGAGAAATCAGTGTTTTTGCAGGAGTACCTCGATTTGTCTCAACTCCGAGGAAATCAGCGTCCTTGGCAAAAAACCTCGATTCAGGGAAATCAGCATCCTTGACGAAAGCAATTCCTGGTCCCGTAGAACACGGCCGAAGTCAATCTTGACCCCGTGGGAAATGGCCAGAACAACTCCTGACTCCGTGAAATGCGGTTAATGGTAACCTCGCCCATCACTTACGAGTCCTCACGACTCGTAAGGGAGCAAACTCTTTTGTGAGATCCTTACGACCCTCAAGAGAAAGCACGCTTGGTAATCCTCACGATTCCTAAGGAGAAAATACACTTACGAGATCCTCTTAACTCGCAGGGAGAAAAGTCTTTATGAGACCCTCAATGCTTGTAAAGTTGAAAAGTCTTAGGCGGCAGACCTGAACCTGCTTCCTAAGCCATCGCTACCCTACAAGGAGGCTAAGATGAAATGTTCCTTACTATCTACAGGCCACACTTGCTAAAATCTCATTGCAATGACACAGCAAAGAGAAGAAAGCGACAGTAAGGAGAACATTTAGTTCACATTCAGTTAAGCGTTCAAGACATACCCATTTATGCATGTGCAAAAAAGTTTGATGCATAAAATAGACATATGGAAACGAAAAAACTTGCTATTCATACTTCAGAAAATGCCTACATTGATGAAAACGGTAGACAAAAACACCATTAGAAGTGTTTACAAAGGCGCAACATCAAATCCAGGACATGGATTGAGAAATTCAAAGGTGAGGCCGTCCAAAATGTTTCGGGCCTCTCGGTCCATCCTAGTATGCTTCCTCTCACAATCACAAGCGTCGGGGTCCTCACTGATGTCCTCCACCCTTCGATAGGCAGCAAGTATTGCCGCCTGTTGAAAAGCTTGATGCAGAAGATCAATAAGATTGTCTCGCCTTTTCTTTGAGATTAGACCCATCAGATACACCGAGTGCACCTTATCTTCGGCTTCGTCCAATGCCTTAAGCGGTATGCCAGCATAGAATAGAGGAAGTGCTCCCCAAATCGCTCCCACAATAAGCTTCAAGAGAGAGGAACGACGAGGAAGCAGTCGACCATTGTTCGTGTCAAAGCGACCCATGATTTCGGCACACTGGGCGATTGTGAATTCTCGGTTTTGAGAACGACCGAGTACGCGAATGTCGCCATAAGAGATAATCTCATCAAGGTCATACATATGAGCGTCCATAACGTCTGAAAAAGAAAATCAGCAAGAGTTAGCGGACAGACTGATTAAGAAAAATCTTATTAAAAACAGGCACGGGGATTTAAACGACTCTTGATATCTCCATGAAGAAAACAAACTCTAATTATGACACCTAACAAATTCGAATTTGTGAGAAATCCTAAAAAAAGGAATCTCATTTAATGAGCGACCCCTCGGGTCCAGGAGTTAAACTCCTCAAGAGCAATGCTCTGCAGACAGGAGTGACACCTGTCAAAGTCAATTACGATGGAAATTTCTTTAAATTCCCCGAGAATGCTAAGAGCCATGCTCTGCGAAGAAGATGAAGCAACCCATCAGGAACCCTAAAAGCAAAGATTTTAATGAATTTGAAATCCATGAATAAAACTCTTAAGAGTTCTTCATCAATGATTAACAAATCAACATGATGAGAGAGAGCGCAAAGCTCTGTTAATAAAACTCTAAAAATGATTTTCTTTAGATCAAAGATCTATAAAGAGCAAGGCTCTATTAATGGGTGAAACCCTAAAAGATGTTTCAAAAAGATTTAATCTTTTACCTAAAAAATCTGACAGAGTTCTGTTCTTAAGAAAATTCTTAAGAGGAAGAGTTGCGCTCTGAAGGAGAAAATGAATTTTCAAGAAGCATTGAAGATGAACAGAAGTCATCTCAAGGGCCAAGGGTCCTATTTATAGGCACTAAGCGCCGTTTCAATTCCTCGGTTGATCCAAGAATGGAGATGCTGCCACCGCTGCACCCACGTGTGGGCCCCGTGGGCGTAACGGTGGGGGGGAATTTGTTTCCCCAATTAGAGCAAAGCTCTGTTCAGAATTCAAAATTTGAATTAAAGCTGCGCTTTTATACAAGCATTGCACTACAACTAGCGCACCCCGTGCAAAGCGCATAGGCCCTAGCGCTAGATGCGCTGCGCTCCAAGTAGCGCACCACATGTAAAGTACATGTGCGCTAGCGCTAAGAGTGCTGCACTCCAAGCAGCGCACCATGGGCAGAGCGCATAAATGCTAGCGCTAGAACTAAATTTTCCTCACCGTTGGATTAAATATCCAACGGATATGATTAAATCATCAATTAACAAGAATAAAATTCTGTTGAATCTTTCCAAACAGAAAAGATTGCGCCCTGAATTTGGAACACCGTTGGATCAATGATCCAATGGTGATTAAAAAAAATCACCAAAATACAGAATAAATTCTGTTTGGAAATATTTCCCAATCTTGTTAAAAACAAGAAGATTTCCTTCTGTAAAACAGAAGCCCTAGGATCAAAGATCCAATGGTGGAGAAACATCCCCAAATCAATCAGAGAAAAATTTCTTTAACTGATTCAACAAATCAGCCTGCCCTATAAAATGGCCCCTGAACTTCAAGTCTCAAAGAGACAGAAAGAGAGAGAAACCCACCCAAAAACATTGAAAAACTCAAAAATAAAGAGCAAGCTCTTGCAAGAAGAGTTTTCTTCAAGGTAAAAATGATAATGAGGAACATAGAGATGAAATCATCTCATAAAAAGAAGAATTCATTTCTTTAAAAAGATTATAGATCTACAAAGACAAAAGTCTTTCACAAAGAGATCAAAAGATCTCATCATAAAATAAGAGAAGAACATATTCTTCTCACAGATCATGGATCTATAAAGGCAAAGCCTTTCATCAACATAAGAGATTAGAAATATCTCTTGCAAAAATAAGAACTGTTGTTCTTAGATCTTGAGACAAAGTCTCTTTTAAATGAACATAAATTTGTTTCCCATATCATAAAATTGATCAGCTGCGCTTTGCGCTCTTGAACTGCGCTTCTGTGCTCTCTGGACTGGCGCTCAGCGCCAAATGCGCCACGTGTCAATCGTGCATGTACTGCTTAACAACTAGGGCTTTGCGCTTCTGAAATAGCGCACTGCGCTCATGGGCTGGCGCTCAGCGCCAAGCGCACCACGTGTCACTCACGTGTGCGCCACTAAACTTAAAGCGCAATGCGCTCATGAACTAGCGCTCTGCGCTCATAAACTGGCGCAATGCGCACATCATCTGGCGCTTAGCGCCAAGCACGACACGTATCCTTCACGTGTGCGCTACTTGGCAGAAGCGCACTGCGCTTTTTGACTGGCGCAAAGCGCCAAGCGCACCACGTGTCACTCACATGTGCACTCACAGAACATAAATTGTTCTTTAATAAGCCCAGAGCCCTGATGAATGCTCAACATTAAATAAAAGACAAAAACATTGTCAAGATATAAATCAATACTCAACATTGTTAAAAAGGTCAAGCCCAAATAAAGGCTCCAACAGACCAAAATAAATGTTAAAACATTTTTTTAACTCGATTGGACTTAGCCCAAGATTGGCCATAAGTCCTCAACTCATATTAATCGAGCTCATCTGCTCATAAATATGTTAACAGATCTTAGCCCCAAATTTGACTACAGATCTTTCAACCAACTCACATCGGTTCGAGGGTACATCTCTTTACTCCTCTGATATTTGTCATTGCAATCCTTCAACGTCTTCAGAGAGGTGACGGGTCCCGACAACCAAACATTCCACGGACTGTGGAGTCCTTTAAAAAACCCATGGACTATGATGTCCTTAACCTTGACTGTGAGGTTTTTAAACTCACGGACTATGATGTCCTTAACCTGGACCGAGATGTCGTTAAACTAACATTGGACCACTATGTCCTTAAACTGGTAATCGACCGCAATGTCCCTAAACTAAACAATAGAGTTCAAATGCTCTCTTGTTGGATCTAAACGATCCCGTTAAGTTGATCTTAGTCTAAAATTAGACTAACGTATCCTTAACAAACGTTTAAGTTGATCTTAGTCTCAAATGAGACTAACGTATCCTTAAACCAACCACCAAACCCAAATCTAAGAAAATATGGATTTGGACTAATCCACGCCCTACGGGCGACAACGTAAATTAGTCTCCGTATACAATCCACGGGCAACCAAAAACAAAACAACACACACGACACGAAGTGACCATTTGGAGAAGGAGAAAGTGGTTACCGCGATACGGTAGCGTAATTAACTGCAGGGGCTTGCGCCTGCAGGGAAGAGCGTCCCCACAATCAAAATCCCCTCAACGAGGGGGAATCTGACGAAGTCTGCTACATCGGCCGCATCCGTCTAAACCTCCGATATACGGTGTCATAAATCAACTTGGCATCTTCGGAGAGGTGGACGGATAAATCCAAATAGCATCCGTCCCCAAATTCAGGAAAGACGTCAGTCTTCCCGGTCTTTCGGCGGGGAACACACCTGCCCCGCGTCGGAATTATGCTTCGTCCCGGAACCCTGCGTCGAAACTATGCTCTGTCTTAGAATATATTCCCCCCTTGAATTGTACTCCGATCCTCAAAATGATGCTTCGATCCTGAAATTATACTCCGCTCCTCGGAATGATGTTCCGATCCATGAATTATGCTCTTCGGAATTATGCTCTGTACCCTGGAATTATGTTACACAGATCGGAATGATGCTCTGACCCCTGGAATTATGCTCCCGGAATGATGCTCCACCTCAAAGTCAAACTTCCTACGGAACAAGATCCATCAATTTCATGCACACAACCCATATACGTGATGTGCATTTATTGATGGGGGCACTTTGTTGGGGGCAAAAATTACACCCCGATTGACCAAGTCAAAGTTGTCACGCCCCGCTTCCCAGTAGATGGAAACGGTGATGTGATAAGCCCGCAACGTATTACTATGAAGCTACGTTAAGCCTAATTAAGCAATATAATAATGAGCAAGAATGACAAGAGTAATAAAATGAAACAGCAAATTTATTTACATTCAATTTTACACACAACTGTTTGTAATAAAAAAAATACATTGATAAAGCAAATACCTAAATAATGGCATAATAAAAGTAAGTACAAGCAGAAGCTAAAAAATAGGCTGAGAAGCGAATTGGTCCAACTCTTCCAGGCTCGGCTCTATCTCCTCCAAATCTGTTCCTTCTAACGACCATTCCAAAGAAAGAATATAGAGAAATGTCGTCAGCGAACTAGCGCTCGGTAAGTCCCCAAAAAAGTTAAAGAAGATAGTATATAAAGTGAAGAAAAACCAAGTAAAAGTGAACATGCCCGGTTATATAAGAGAGTATCTAAGCATATTTATTTACCGGTATAAGATAGTTATTCAACGTGTTATTTGTAGTTTGATAAAAAAGTATTCAGGTATACGAGGGGAGTCCATCTTACCCCGTGGACTATGGTAACATATAGTACAAGGCCCCGTCATAACCCACGATATACGTTCCGTACCAATCTACCCTTTTGTCCATGCGTATTGCATTGTATAGATTAAGGTTACAGGTCTTGGCCGAATCCATTGATATAAAATGTACAGGTTCATATTCAAGATATAATCATGTGTTCAGGTATTCAAGTCAAATTCATGTCAAGTTATAACCATGGTTCGGTCAAGTCGAGTCAAGTATTCAAGTTTGAGTTTGATATTTAAATTCGAGCATTCAGATTCATGATCAAGTATTCAAGTCTGTGTTTGATTTTGGATTCTAGTTTGAGTTTGGATTCAGGTTAGAGTCGGAATCTTATGAAAAGATTTAGTTCTTGAAATTTCTTAAGTTCGGGAGTAATCGGCAACTGCTGCACATGGACGGCAGGATTTGTGTCTTTTTCCAAGACAATTGTCATTGATAATTTCGTTAAGTTTGTCTAACCTGAATAGGCAAGCACTCACTTTCTTCGGCTCCCTGGGGCTCAAGAGAAATGATACCGCTTAAACCTATCTTAATCTATAGTCCTTAAATATTTGTTATTTTGTTATTTACATTGTATTTATATTATTTGCATCTCTCGAGGGGGTTTTATGAAAAAAACTTTAATATTGTGTAAAAATAACCTCGAGGGTGATTTATGATATTTAGAGTTTTTTTTATGAATATGTATTTTAATTTAGATGGTGTTTTGGTGATAAAACCTAGTTTTTAAAATTTTATAGTATTTTTATGAAAACTAGCTATTTTGGAAACTTGATGGTATTTTTTTCATTTAGTTTTAACCTTTCATTTGAAAATATGATTTTCATAATTTGTTTTACTGAAAATACGGTTTCATAATTATATATAATTTTCCAAAATTTAGTTTTTTTTAGAAAAATTTGTATTTCTTAAAAACCGTATTTTTTTATTTCCTTTCGAGACCGAATACTCTGTGAGAAGTTCTGCATCTCGCTTTACTATCCCAAGAATGTGCGATAACCCACACCATTCATAAACGGGTCCCCTAACGAGGGCTGTAGAGGCGCAATTGCCAAGGGTTAAAAAAATATCGATTAAAAGAAACCCTTTTTGTAAAAAATTGATATTTTAATGTAAAACCTATTCTTTGAATTAACCATACATTTAGAATAGCGTGCTATGAAACCATAGTGTGCGTGTGGGGTAGGTCGCTACCCCGTGAATTTTCCTAAGGTATTTATGCTAATTATCGAAATAATGATTATACTAAAGTTCATGGTATTTTTCTGAAAAAATCATTATATGATTATTTCTCATGGAAAATTTTATTACACTAAAAGCTGAATTGATGTGACTAAGGTTAAGAGTGGTTTTATAGTGTTGTTATTATTTATTTTACTTATCAAGTGGGTGAAAAGGTTTGAAAAGAAAGTAATATCGGATCTAACTCTACTTTACCGATATATTTTAAAAATACGATTTTAGTTGAAAAGAAGGAGAGAGAGGGGGGACTTATGGTTTTATAACGTCAAGAAAAGAGTAAGGAAGAGAGAGGGGCTCCATGGCATCGCGGTAGCTCCGGAATCGACTCCGATCTTCAATGAAAGAGAACTTGGTTGCAACGCCACTTGCACTTAGAAAATTTTGGGAGAAATTTAATAGAAATTTCAGAAAGGGGGAGAGCTAAGGTATGGGGTGGTATTTTGTTAGTTCCACGTTACCCATCCCGGTTCTTTCGGGAGGCGGAATAGGTAAAAATCTTCTCACAAGGTATCATGGACCAACCATGATGGATCTTTGCTAAACAAAAACTAACAAACTAACTACAAGTTTTAGCTACTCGGTTAGAAGGTTATACCTAGGTCTTGAACTCCTTCCCTTCTTGTTGTGGTCCTCCTTCTTGCTTGCTCCTTGGAGTGGTGTAGACGGCTCCTCCTCATCGTCTTCTCTTTGCCGAAGAAAGATCCACCCGAAGGCCTCTACCTTGAGCTCCTACCTCAACCTAGAGGTAACTAGAGTGCTTGGCTTGCTAAACCTAGAACCTTAGAATGAGTAGAGAGAAGTCTTGATGGTTTTATCTCACAAGCTCATGGTTCTCAACACATGAGAGATGAGAGCTTTGAGAGGAAGAGGGAGAGCTTTTTCAAGAGAGAGAAAGAGCATGATAGAATGAACTAGAAAAACTACAACCATGCTCTCAAATGAGAATAATAATAATAATAATAATAATAATAATAATTAAGGAAAATGTGATGGTTAGTTTTGAATGACCATTATCGTTTCAACATTAAATGCATTTTGCAAGAAACAAGAAGCATCTTGCAAGTGAAATGATGATGGTCAAAAGGTCAACAAAAGTCAACTGGTCAACCAAAATCAAAAGGTCAAAAAAAGTCAAATGGTCAACCTAACCATGGTACAACTATCCTTAATTAATATTATTAATCATATTTCTCATTCTCATTAGGGTTTAGAAAAAGTCAACTGTCAAAAACCCTAATGAGATTCCTCTGCCTCTGTCAACTGTGCATACACACCCGCATCCGTGTTTCGAGGAACACGAATACAATGAGACAAAACCAATCCCAAAACAAATACTAGGATCTGGCTTAAACCAAAGCCCGCTAGTAATAACTGTCCGAACAACAAACGTGCACAAGTGCACGGATGTGAACGAACCCCGTCGCAAAACCGTACGACCTCTACTCTGTTTTGCCCAAAGGCGAACAACCCTCTGTGTGGGACTCTAAAGACTCGACACTATGCTGGCAATGGGTTTAACTACAGGCCGCAAACGGTACTAGCTGTACGTAACGGTCCCCGGGTAGATGCTGATAAGAAGACCGGCGAGGTGAACCCATCCGAACTCCTACTGAGCCTGAACGTGACAATCTCCGTACAGTCCGGTTTGTTCGTCTGAGAGTATTGCATGGCGGGCCTAGGGCGGAGGTAAACGTCAGTCCCTTAATAGCCGTACAAGTCATGTCGGAGTGTAGCCCAGAACACCCTGAGAAACTACTGGAAACACTACCAGTAATTCTCGCTTGCCCTGGCCAGGGACGACTATGTGTAATGGCTCTCCTAGACACAGCACGATATCAACTCCCAATACCGGGAGAGACGAATTCTGTCTAACCGTCACTGCCTCCAAGTGCTTCGGGACTGCACCCAACTACTACCTGTTTGCACGACTCAATAGAGCCGTGGTAAGATAGTAATCTAAGAACAGTGGGAACACACTCGAGGCGAAGTGGCAGTGTCAAGTCAATGGACTAAACTGTACTATGTCACCTAGGAACTGTTAACTGACGATAGGTATAATACCAACCAACAGTTCCCGACGAGTCCTGTCCAGTGTACTCGTAACTCAACGAGCACATACTATCTTCAGTACGACGTACTGATGGCTGTGGGACAGACCATCTCCCCTGCTGGGATAAGAAGCGTATGCACCATTCTACTCTGGAGTATCGATGCCCTATCTCGATAATCCTACGACTAGGGACCAAAATAAGGATGTGCTTATAGACTACCCAGCCCCCACTAGTCTGATCGCTATCACAACGCCTGGTAATCAAGCAAAGATCCTAAGGGCTCCATCAATATGTATTAGTGATATGTTAAAAGAAACATATACACATATTAAGATAGAAACAAACCAAGTAGCATATTACTATATCGAGCAAGACTGTCGTAAATCCATGTATATATCCTAAGCTTCCAAAATGTATTATATAAACTAGTACGATACAATAATGGCCTCTAGGGCATACATATCCAACATACTTATAGGGTAAAAATGAGAGAGGGTGTGAAATAAAATGAATTAAAATAGATTTAATGGTGTTAATTAGGGATTTGAAGAGTCTCTATTTGATTGCAGGAAAATCAAACAGTGCAGCGGAGTTGAGGGGAGTTGAAGGGGGGTGTGTGCAATGCACGGAGGTGATTGGACCCAATCGGACTGCCGGTAGCGGCCAATACGGGGAAACGGGCGGTCGTATTTCGATGGATTGCCTCAAGATTTGTGCCACATATTTTAATCAGTGTTTACTCCTCGTTGTGCCTGTTTGATTTTTCTGAAACTTTTCGTTCCTCCGTGAATTGCACGTGCAACTCTTGGGCTTCCGAAAAATTAAAAAGAAAAATCTAAACAATAATTGGGACTGATGGGATTCGAACACACAGGCTATGACACAACAGTGTAGAGGTTTTACCAATGAACTACAACTTGCTTCTTTCTTTTATTAAACAAATCTAACTTTTAACTCTACAACAGGCTGAAATACCCTTTTTATAAACAATTAATTTTGTACTGGGATTTCAGAGTCATTACAAAAGTCAAAGTCAATTACAACCAAGCGGGCCCAAACCCAAGTCAAGTGAGCCCATGCCCAATTCGATCTCGAACATGAAGAGGCCAGCCTCCCCCATGCTAAGAAGAAAATTATATAATAAATAAATTTGATATAATTTTCATGCATGAATGTAAAGTAAATAGGCAAAAAACCAAATTTTTGTAAAGCCCATGGCTTAAGTGCAAAAAAAATAAGCACATGAGGTATGGGATGAGCAAAATGCCATTTTGTAAAACTCAAGAGACTATATGTAAACTTGTAAGCCTATACAAGGCAACATGATGATAAAATGAAAAAAAATTGATTCCCCTCAAAAATTAGGATTTTGTGCCGCCTTCTCCTTCCTCATGGTTCTAAACCTTCTTCTTTTTTTGAATTAAATCAAGAGTTTAACTTTTCTTTTTCCAAATAATAATAGTTTTTCACCATAAAACCCACGAAGAGGAGCTCAGATCTTCCATCAAATCTTTAAAATGGCGACTTTTAATTTCAACGGCCTTTTTCTCCAAGATCCATCCAACAGAGAGGATGAAGAAAGAGACCCATCTCTAAAAATCCCACTTTGGGAAAGATTCAAGGCTCAAGAGAAGATCCAGGGCTCAAGAGAGAAGAAAGGGGTCCCCTTTCATCATATCCGAAAATCGTTTGGGAGTTTAACTCCGAACAAGAATCTCTTCTTTAGGAGTTTAACTCTAAACCAATACTTGAGAAGCTCAATTCCAAGATCCAAATTCTCGAAGGAGTTGAACCCCCAAAATACAGATCTTTTAGGAGTTTAACTCCACAAAAGATCCTTTTTTAGGAGTTTAACTCCAAAAGGCACTCGGGAGTTCAACTCCCAGTCCAGGAGCTAAGCCCCCTTTTTCCGCGGACGTCCGGCGTCTACGTGCAGGGCGCATGATCTACTGGCACCCAGCGCCCACATGCCATCCGCGCGAACCGCTGGCGCCCAGCGCCTGCGTGCCAGGCATATGACCTGCTAAGCACGTGAACCACTGGCGCCCACCGTCCGCATGCAAGGTGCGTGACCCGCTGGGGCCCAGCGCTCACGTGCCATCTCACGCATCCTTAGGACGCTCCTCACCACTCTTTTTCCCATATGCTCAACACTCAAAAAACATCTCCTGTTAGAAAAAGTTTCTAAAGGAGCGTTGCCCCACACCCCGCAAGGAGGCTACTAGCCTCCTTGACCCTCAGCCCGTTATCCGGGTAGCGGGACCCCCGTAAACTCCGCGAGGCCCCCGATACGTCCAAAACACAACATACGCACACTGCACATTGAGTTCACATGACTATTTTACCCGTCAATAGGAGGTTCTCTCTCTCCAAAAGCGAAGGGTAATTAACAGCAGTTTAGTCTGCGGCTGCCGGAGATTCGGATCCCTACAATCAATAAACCCTGGCCTACTCTAGGAAGGGGGAATCTGTAATACGCCTGACAAGCGACGTGTATTCCTATTTTAATAGGGTGACGAAAAAGACCTTACAGAGATGAAATTAGAATCGAGGCATAACAAGGCTTTCATATAAAACTTTTTCATGTGATATGAATTTTTAGAAAACTGGTCGGAATTGTCCAACCTTGTGTTTAAAATTAAACATATACCAAATCGGGACTTTATGTACATTGTCACTAAATTTTGCTCGTCTCTTAGATTAAAGTTCATAATTAGATAACGTTTTCGATTACAGAAGCTAAACGGAATTTCCTAAAATTTTGTGTTCAAACTTTTGCTAAATTTAAACCTGAAACTGTTCGTTTCTGCACTAGAACTTAACACGGTGTTTCTGGTTTGAACTGTACAACACCGCGTAATGTTTTTCAAACCCACATAACTAGCACTACATAACTCGGATTATGCCAAACCTCATATGTACGAATGCCAAACAGACAGCCCTACATTTTCCCTGTAGATCACTAAGCCTAGAAATGAATATTTTTGTATGATACCTTCTCTCCAAGTTACTTTTTATTTTTCTATCCGAAACAAAAGAAATATGTTTTTGTACCGGTATTTCAAACATGCGTAAAATGGGCCTCAACAATCCAAATTGAGTAAAATCAGGTTGCTTTAATAACTAGACTGTAAAACCTAACTTTTTATAGTTCAACACTTTTTCTAAAAGTCATCAGAAAATAATATTTTCTGTGTTTTAAAAACGGGACTCGAATCTGGACAGAAGCTGAAGCTTTCGGCGCAACTGTCGGGAAAACATTCATAACTCCCCCGATACTTATCGTATTGCATTATTTCTTTTTGCGCATTAATTGTATCAGTCAGACGAACAATTTTTATTTTGAAACTCTTTTCATAAAATGAACAAAAGATTTTCAAAATTACACCTTAACTTGACCATTGCTTTCTGGACTATTTCAGTCCTGTTTTGCGCAGCATCATCGAAAACCTTATAACCCTCTCATTCGGACACCGAATGAAGCAAAACTCAGTTGTGTTGGTTGCTTAACTCCCTGGTTTAGAACTTTCATGTTGATGACTTCTCCACATTAAGAATTGAAAACTGTGTTTTCCTGCATACGAACTAGCACCAATTTTCTGAATTGTTATGCTTGTAACCCATGCTTTAAATAATTTTATTTCAAATTGAACCTGACATGAACTTCGTAATACGTGTAATCTTGAATCCGTGACTTGACATGAAACTGTACAACATGTATCCGAGAACCCATGTTCGATTCGTATATGAATTTGATAGACTTAGAAGCGGGGTTGGGGTTGTTTGGGAAATGAGATGTTTCAATTTGCTCCGGTGTCCCCTTACTAACACATGAATCTGTGAACCCGCGTTGCTGTAGTACTAGACCGAAATGACACATTACTAACTCATGAATTCATGTTGTTGTGGTACCGGACCGAAACGGTAAAACTCCCGAAGTAGGTTGAACTCTCACGAACCAAAACTTACGTTAGTATAGTAAATTTATTATGTGCTCACTCATTCATAACATTCTTATTACCCTAATTACATGTTTAGTCATATCATGCTTCTTACCATGCATACATGTTTAGTTACTGTCTTGTTCTCTTCATGTTAAACCTAGCTTTAAAAACCAATAGTTTTATTGCGGGACTTACCGAGTGTAAGTTCGCTGACGGACATTCCATTTTGCTTCTTTTTTATTTTGGGAATATTCGTCAGGTGATACAGGGACAGATGAGACTGTTTCCCCAATAAAAGAGCAAGGCTCTGTTCAAAAACTCAAGAGGCAGCGCCTCACGTGTCTGCCACGAGGGCGCCGGCGCCAGAGTTAAAATACTCATAGAAGAGCAAAGATATGTTCAAAACTCAAGAGACAGCGCCACACGTGTCTGCCACGAAGGCGCCAGCGCCAGAGTTAAAAAACTCTTAGAAAAGCAAAGCTCTATTCAAAATTCAAGAGGTAGCGCCTCACGTGTCTGCCATGAAGGCGCCAGTGCCAGAGTTAAAAACTCTTATTGGCGTCGCACTTGCACAGCACGTGAGCGCCGGCGCCTGGTAGAATAAATTCTACTCTCTGTTAAATAGAGCTGTTGGATCAAAGATCCAACGGAGATGATAAATCATCAGAGTGTAGAATTAAATTCTGTTGAGGAAATATTTCTCAAATATTTCTAAACAAGAAAGATTACTCTCTGTAAAATAGAGTACCGTTGGATTAAAAATCCAATGGTGATTAAAAAATCACCGAGCTACAAAATAAATTCTGTATAGGAAAAGATTTCCCTAATCTTGTTAAAAACAAGAAAAATATCTTCTGTAAGAAAGATGTCCTTGGATCAAAGATATAACGGTGTATTAAATCCCCAAATCAATTAGGATCTCTCAATGAGAGATTTCTTCAACTAATCAACAGACTTGCCTCTACTATATAAAAGACTCAAAACTTCTAGTCTAAAGAAGAAGAACCTCCCCCCCCCCCATAAGATTTAAAAAAAAGGAGAAACCTCTGAAAGAACAGATAATTAAATTCTCGAGGAAGAAGAACTCTCTTCATGGAAATTTCAGGTAAATAAAATTAGATAAAGATCATGTGGATCATTAAAAAAAAGAAGAAGAGAGAGAACTCAGGATTGCTTAGCACTCAGTGGGCGACACTCAGCGTCCAGTGCCCACGTGGGCGCTATAAAATAAAGAGTGCTTAGCACTCAGTGGCTGGCACTCAGCGCCCAGCACCTCATGTGCCCCTCACGTGGGCGCTACAAAATAAAGAGTGCTAGCACTCAGTGGCTGGCGCTCAATGCCACACTCATCATTCACTGCCTAGCACCTTACGTGCTTCACATGTGGGCACCATAAAGAGTGCTCAACACTCCATATAGAGACAAAGAAAAGAGAGAGTAAAGTGTGGGCGTCGGAACTCACATAAGTGCTCAGCACTTTTTGCAAGAAAAATAGGGACTGAGCCCTAACAAGTGTTTAGCATTTCTTTCAAATAAAAGAAAACTGAGTGCGCCAAGCCTAAGTTGGCTAGGTCCCTGATTTAGATCAACTGGACCCATGGGTTCGTTGCTTTCCAAACATGACTCATGATATCCAAAATGATGTTCATCCCACATTTCCTAAGTTAATCTTAGCCCCCCGAAAATGGCTAATGATTCTTATATGGTCCACCATGACATCTTCCCTCAGACACGAGAATTGGTTCAAGGGTACATATCTCCATACCTCTGATGCATGTCGATGTAATTTCTCAACGTCTTCAGAGAGGTGGCGGGTCCTGACAACCAACTGTTTTTGGGTGCACTTCCCAAGCTGACGCGCACACCTTAAACCAAACCTGTCACGACCCGAAAGTACGGAACATGACCGGCACTTAAACTACGAACGTCTCGAGGCGTACGTAATCTAAGTAAACCGACAACCCAGAAATCCAAACCAAGAAGAGTAATAGAGAGTAGGAAAAACCAACTTAAAGCAAGTAATTTCAATAGCATAAGCCGAATTATGCGGTTTTTAAAACATCGAAAATTTACTGAAAATTTCGGCAGAGTCTCCTTTGTAAATACTGGCCCCCAAACGGGATACAACATGAATAGTATACGAAATCAAGAAAAAGGCATCCCCAAGCGGGAGCTAGCTCTTCGTCAATCGACGGTCACAACCACACAAACAGTAAAATATACAACGCCAACGGCGAGGATCAAAACTCAAAAGGAAACTCAAAACCACCAGAAATATAACGAGCGACTCTAAGGTCGAAAGAATAACCAATACTGGTCTCTATCTCAATAAATACATGTTTGGTTGATGGAACTTCTAGATACAACAGAATAATGATATACAAGATATATAATGGGGGTATGATACAAGTAAAAACCCACCTACTAGCAAATCACCCGAATTAAACTGAGCCCGCAAGCCGTAAAGAAACCTGTACGGCAAATCTGCAAGAAACTGGGGCACAACGGGGGTGAGTTGCCAACTCGTGAATAGAAAAACATCTACACACAGAAATCGCATAAATAACGCAATCCTAGGTCAATGATCATAATATATCCTCAAAATAAGTATATAACATGCAGCCTATAACAAGGCTAGGGTAATTATCTAACCCGAGTGTAAACTCATGTGCCCGTGTCAGTGCCTCAAGTAGCAATATATCCTATGAATGAGGTATGAATGCATGAAACAGAATACATGTAAATGAAGAAACTGTTTTCATAAATTAGTGCGATTTCCTTCGTATTTTTAAACTGAGGTATCATAAATGAAATCAGCATCAACAGTGTCTAGCATCGACACAAAACATAAATCTCACTGTCTCGAAATATCAATGTCTCAATCTCAATATCTAGGGTGCCGTCAGTCCAGACCGGCCCCTACCATAAATCTCAAGACCACGACGGTATCCTCCGGATATCCGACGCGTCGGGTAAAATCACCGGTAGGTAGTACTCCCCTGCCAGGCTCAACGTCATCACCACATTCCTCTTGCCCCGGGGTACCGCACCGGGTCCACCATGTACCCGAAACGGTTCATCCGTCTCCTCGAATCGGGTTTCCAAATCCATCAGCAAACTCATGGTGGACGAATCATACATCATGGGAAAACCGCACTTTTTATTTTAAAAGAGAGAATATGTTTATTTGTGTTTTTGCGGTTTTCCTCCAAATCCAGAAAATCTCATAGAAATCCAAATCCAAACCTCAATAGCATGCAAAATAGTGAATATATGCATGAGAATCCATGAATGGGGCATAACAATGAATAACAGTATGCATGAAGTAGCAGGTAATAACTACAATGTCTAAACTATTCGCCAATAGGCTATGTCAAGCAATAATATATTTTCTAAGGTGTACGTGACATGGCAATTACCGATGAAGATGTGTGTGAGCCGGGAAGTAAGTGTACGTGGTACATACGCATCATCGGTAATGGTGCTGGTGTCCTATCAGCATGATATTAAAATGGAGTATGAAACATAATATAAGAATGCGATGCAAAGCGAACCACAAAAAAAAAATGGGAGCTGAAACTAGACGTAACCAAAACTAATCTGCATTAATCTAATATAAGTCCTACGAATGGTGCCTTTTGAAATAACACGAATCATGGGGTTTTGAAAATAGGGCTACGGTGTTTTTAGGAAAAGATACGTCGTTTTTGAAAGGTCTGTAGATTCCCTTGAGCTGTCTTTAAAAAAATGCCCACGATTCGTTAGTTTTTGAAATAGGTAAGAAGTCTAATCTACTCTAACAACTACTCTAAACTATACGGCCGAACTAACAAGCTGAACTACAGGTAAGGAAACCGCCTAACATCTGAGTCGATATATAAATATATATAAGTCGGTGATCCCGCCTCAATGGTATCGCGTACGATACAGTATATCATCTGACATCCTCGAGTCATGAGCGCGGATCTATCATCAATATAGGCTCGTACGGTAAATCGTCGTACGGCATCCCATAAACTAGGTACGGTTCAATATCACACTATCTCATCACATTTCAGATATCACTTATCATATCATATAATCTGGGGTACTGATCTAAGTCTAGTACAACTGATATCATCTACAAAGTATGAATGCGGGGGTAAACACACATCCCGAACCCGCAAGAATCACATTTCGTATCCCAAATACGAATCATATCAAATCACCGATCTCGCGGTACAAAGCCCACATCATCGACTCAACTCTAAAGTCATCCCATATCATCAAACACCGTGCAAGTATAAGGAACACACAAGTGTATGAGTGTGGGTGCAAATCTATCATATGGTTCGCAACTAGGAACTACGCTAGTTATTTCTACCCCTAACTAACCATAACACACTAACTATCATACATAAAAATATACTACATAGTACTAATTACGGACTGCGGGGGTGCTATACGCCATCCACCCGACTTCTCCCCGTAGATATAAATCTACTCACCCGGTCCTCGCTAGCCGGTGCCGACGTTGCCACGCGCTTGCTTGTCGTCTCGAAGTCCATATGGGGGTACCTACATATCATAACGCACCATATCTCATTAAAATCCGACCCATGATCAAAACGACGCACGAACCCCACATAGGTCAAAACCTATGGTTGCTTTCACAAATCGACCCAAAAAACCCTCAACGTCGGCGTACAAACGCCAGACCATCGAGAAAAACCCAAATACACTCATTTGCACATTCACGAACACAAATTTTAATATAAAATAGGTTAAAACTCACAAAAACCCCAAATTCACTTTAAAAGCCGTTTTTCCGAAAAACTAGCAAGCAAAATTACCCGTTTTAGTACAAAACTCGATGTATAAACGAATCTAGCGGCCACAATATTCACTAAATATCTTAAATAAGTCATAAAAACCATTTCCCTAATTTAATCTCATAAATTTACATAATTTCCAAAATCCTAGTTTGCAAAAGTATCAATTTTTAACACATTTTAAAGCAAAATTCACAATTCATCAATTAAGCTTGGTTTTTCATGAACTAAACTATTAAACCACTCAATATAATATTTATAATGACATGAAACCTTAATTTGAATTTTATTTCACAAGAACATAACTATTTTAGAAACCTAGTTTACAAATTAGCACAATTTTCTATTTTAGCTCAAAACTTGGTGTTTTAATCAACTTTAAATATTTTAACAATTTTAGTGCCCATAATCCTCAATAAAACATATTAACTAAGCCACACAACAATTAACTAGAATTTAATCTCACTACTTTATATAAATTACAAAAATCTAGTTTGCAAAACAATCATAATTAGGACAATTTACATATAACAATTTGCAAACTAACAAGTTGATTATGTTTCACATTCCACAAAATGATCAATTCTACTTGCAACCATAATCACACAACAAAACCCTAACTATAATCTAAAACCATCCACTTGAATTTCCAAACTTGAATTCAAAACCCTTATATTTATTTTAACACACCAATTTAAGCTTGATTTAAACATTCAATTAACAACTAACAAATATGGATGAATCTTTATACCTCATGATCAAGAGATCAACATGAAGATTATAGCCTCCAAAATGCCAAATTTCCTCCAAGATCCATGCTAGCTTGGGCAAAGAAATAAAGGGTAAGAGTTGGATTGAAGAATTATAGAGGTTTTAGCTTGATTTTGAGGCAAAAAGATGGATTTTTTGATGAGAATGAGAGGGGGAAAATAGGGGCTGCTGTTGGGGGGCTGTTGGGGGACCTGGTGCTGAGCCAAGAGGAGAGGAGTGAGAGGGTGTGGTGTGGGGAAAAACCATATAAAGAAAAGTCCAAGTCAACCCAAACCCATACCTCATTTTCTTATACTTTCTTTTCCTTTTTAATTCTTTCTTTTGTGAAATGAGGGGACAAGGTTTTGGGGCTGCCAAGGGGGGCTCGGCTAGCAGCCTAGGGGGTGAGGAGAGAGAGTGTGGAGAGTGTGGGTGAGGGAAAAAAAAAGATAAATACTATACCCCAATTTCCCTTTACACTAATTTCACCGAAAAAAGCCTTTTTCATCGATAATTTCTAAACCGTTTTGGCAAACGATTTTATTTCAAAAACCACATGATAAAATTTTATTTAATGTTTTATGATGCACAAAATTTGTTTTAACTCTTTCCAATTTGTAATTTTTCCTAATTAAATGTATTAGTGACGGCTTAAATAATAATAAAATAATATTTTTTTCAGAAAATTTGAAATTTCACCAGTGGCTCAATAAACACCAAATACTAGCAATTACATAGCTAGAATATGTATATTTAATTTTTATAATAAAATATTTGTATTTTGACTTTTTATAGAAAACCCCCTTATTTTACCGTTTTTTTTCGAAATTCCACCGAAACGATTTTCAAAACGTTACAATCTTCCCCCCTTAAAGAAATTCGGTCCCCGAATTTAAATTCAAACTCCCCCAAATACTAAAAAATCTAAGAAAACCCATCAAGTCGTCGGGGCTCCGAAATTGTAAATACATAAAACAAATCGTAGCGCAGCGCATGCGCTTGAAAAATGAGTATATAGCTCAAATCAAAACTCCTCCAAGTATCCCGCAATCATCGGAGTTATGGAGAAGACATCAATGCCAAATCCAAATCAAAACCAATATGATATAACTCGAAACTATAAATGTAAATATCGAATCTATATCTGTAAGTATCTGAAGGAAATGCATGCCAAATCTCTTTAAGTCGCTGTGCACGCGTATAACACTGCACAGTGGCGGACGTCTACCATAAGAAAATAAATATATACATATATACTTTTGTTTGAAATGTACGTCCCGCCGTTTTGGAAACAATTTAGAAGGGTCTCCTTGTTTTAAACATTTCGTGTCATATCAGACACGTAGGTAAATACTGAGGCTATAGCTCGCCTTTTGGAAATCCCTTCAATAACTATCAATGCATGCAAAATATATTCAGGTACTGTCCTCTGACTAGTCCTGCTCAGTACGAAAACACATAGCAATATCATAAAAACGTACTACTCTATAAGAAATCAATCCCAAAATATGCACATGAATACTACGTGCGTCTGGTGCGCACGGAAATCAAAATCCATGAATGTGCCATACATGCGCACAGAAACAATATCTATGTGCATCGGGTGTGCACGAAATATCTGTCGTAGGCAACATGTGTGCCTGACCGCAAAATCAGGTGCATCTGACATGCACGAAAAATCTCGAATTAGTGCATCTGGTGTGCACCAAATCGCATCTCGTAACAGGCGCCCAACAGGCGCTAAAAATCCAAATCAGGTGCATCCATCATGCACGAAATCATGAAATCCAATATCAAGCGCCGAACGTGCGCAAAATCAATCAGGTGCACAAAACAAATATCGAGTATCACCATCGAAATCGAAGTCCAGTGCATCTAAGTGCACAAGAGGCGTATCACTGCACTGCAAGCATATATCAACTATACAGAGTGCAGGAACCAAATCGTGTGCATGTATACGCACAAAACCAACTCAACTGTTTAAAATCGTAAAATCACAAACATGTGAAACTGAAGCACGAAAATGATATCAAGTGCAACACTGTGCAAAATCGTAATTACTCAGTAGGTGCAACCATGGTCCATGAAAACAAATATCATGAAACTCAATCATCAAAATCAATCCTGCGAATAGATCGCCCAAAATACCCAAAATTAAGTATGGCGGAATAGTACTGCTCAAGCGCATCCTCTAAGAATCTCGGCCAACTGTCGCGGTCATTAGTGGGAAGTCTAGTCGATGATCATGAACTCTGTCCTGCTGGTGTGCGCAACCATGACCACTCCTGGGTCAAGGTCTTCACTGTGAATTACCAATCTTTCGGTCCATCGGCTCATCGGCCCGGTCAGGTGTGCTAACGGGGATGATCCCATTCTGGCACTTCTCTGGTCATTTCTCGGTCAATCATTGCGACCACTCATAAGACAGCATATCACTGGCATCGGCCTCTGGCTCTCTGAATATACTTGACACATCTGATCCTGGGTGCAAGTATCATTGCAGCAGTGTCCTGGAAGGAATCCTGCTCACGGTCTCTTCCATGTCTCGTCTCTGCCATCTGTCCGGAAGTCATTGTCCTTTCCTATATCTGCATCTTGCTCTGGAATGACTGCATACTCATCGTGACTCCTTCTGGAAGGTAAGTCCAAGTACCATGCCTCGGCATGCGCATCGCATCTCTGATGTCGGCGGAGTGGAACGTCATCTCATCTAGATCTAGTACGAACCTCTTACTTCACTTTTCTCTAATGTCGTCTGCTTTGGACTCGTCTCGTCGCGGCTGCATGGACTGAGCTCCAACGGCTATCCTCGTATCGGGAGTCTCCCAAGAAATGCATCTCACCACCTAGCATCTGAATTAAGTCGAGCCATCTGATCGAGTCGTCAAAACCTTATAATCCCCCAAGAGCTCAACATCTTGTGCACAGTTTAATAGTATCGAGTACATACCACAGCATCGGTGGTCCAGCCGTAGAAGGGCAAACCCAAGCCTCACTAATGGCGCCGCAGAACTGCCGCAAACCCGAAGGTTCAAAGGCTTTCACACGGTCATTAAGTCGAGTTAGGGTTTCATTCTTCTAGAGGGACCATAGAATTGCCTGCATGTCTTTCCGACTACTTTAAACTTGGAATAATAGGTTTCTGATATTCGATCGTCTCTGTCGACTCCCAACGTCTCCGCGCGAAGTCGTCTCTAGCTGGAATCAATCTATCTGATGACCTCGCATCGGGGTAGGCGAACGATCCACATGTCCTAGTCATTCATCCTCGATGACTAGCAACCTTCTATCATCTCTTAGTACAACTCGTCCTGCACGAATTCCAGCATCTGGGGCAATATCTCGTCGTTCGCAGCAATAACTGGCTCGCTCGTCTGCATGCTGAACCGTGCCTCGATCGTCATGAATAAGCAACACACCAACGGTCATCAAGATCTGGCTGGCCTCTATCATTGGCTCAATCCTCTGATGTCGATCAGCACCACCGAGTAATCTCATAAAGGCGATCCGCCAAACACTCGTGGCGCGGAAACACAGTAAAAAGATACATCTCCGTAATCGTGTGTCGCCGGAATTTCGCCCTGGTCAGTCCTCGTTCGTGACGAGCTTGTGCTGACCGCAACTCTAGCCGTAGCTCTCCCTGCCGTAACCGTAGCAGCAAAACCAAACTGGTACCGATGAGGCTAGATCAGGAAGGAATATAATACTGAACAAGAAAATGTACATCCTAAGGCTTCATAAGTGGAGTGGCGTGTCGTACATATGCCGCGGAACATATCAACGGTACGTCACTCTACTTTAGTCACCTATTCCATCAACCAAGGGTCATCCTACACTCCGAAGGTAAAATCTAACGCTCTGATACCAATTTTGTCACGACCCGAAAGTACGGAACATGACCGGCACTTAAACTACGAACGTCTCGAGACGTACGTAATCTAAGTAAACCGACAACCCAGAAATCCAAACCAAGAAGAGTAATAGAGAGTAGGAAAAACCAACTTAAAGCAAGTAATTTCAATAGCATAAGCCGAATTATGCGGTTTTTAAAACATCGAAAATTTACTGAAAATTTCGGCAGAGTCTCCTTTGTAAATACTGGCCCCCAAACGGGATACAACATGAATAGTATACGAAATCAAGAAAAAGGCATCCCCAAGCGGGAGCTAGCTCTTCGTCAATCGACGGTCACAACCACACAAACAGTAAAATATACAACGCCAACGGCGAGGATCAAAACTCAAAAGGAAACTCAAAACCACCAGAAATATAACGAGCGACTCTAAGGTCGAAAGAATAACCAATACTGGTCTCTATCTCAATAAATACATGTTTGGTTGATGGAACTTCTAGATACAACAGAATAATGATATACAAGATATATAATGGGGGTATGATACAAGTAAAAACCCACCTACTAGCAAATCACCCGAATGAAACTGAGCCCGCAAGCCGTAAAGAAACCTGTACGGCAAATCTGCAAGAAACTGGGGCACAACGGGGGTGAGTTGCCAACTCGTGAATAGAAAAACATCTACGCACAGAAATCGCATAAATAACGCAATCCTAGGTCAATGATCATAATATATCCTCAAAATAAGTATATAACATGCAGCCTATAACAAGGCTAGGGTAATTATCTAACCCGAGTGTAAACTCATGTGCCCGTGTCAGTGCCTCAAGTAGCAATATATCCTATGAATGAGGTATGAATGCATGAAACAGAATACATGTAAATGAAGAAACTGTTTTCATAAATTAGTGAGATTTCCTTCGTATTTTTAAACTGAGGTATCATAAATGAAATCAGCATCAACAGTGTCTAGCATCGACACAAAACATAAATCTCACTGTCTCGAAATATCAATGTCTCAATCTCAATATCTAGGGCGCCGTCAGTCCAGACCGGCCCCTACCATAAATCTCAAGACCACGACGGTATCCTCCGGATATCCGACGCGTCGGGTAAAATCACCGGTAGGTAGTACTCCCCTGCCAGGCTCAACGTCATCACCACATTCCTCTTGCCCCGGGGTACCGCACCGGGTCCACCATGTACCCGAAACGGTTCATCCGTCTTCTCGAATCGGGTTTCCAAATCCATCAGCAAACTCATGGTGGACGACTCATACATCATGGGAAAACCGCACTTTTTATTTTAAAAGAGAGAATATGTTTATTTGTGTTTTTGCGGTTTTCCTCCAAATCCAGAAAATCTCATAGAAATCCAAATCCAAACCTCAATAGCATGCAAAATAGTGAATATATGCATGAGAATCCATGAATGCGGCATAACAATGAATAATAGTATGCATGAAGTAGCAGGTAATAACTACAATGTCTAAACTATTCGCCAATAGGCTATGTCAAGCAATAATATATTTTCTAAGGTGTACGTGACATGGCAATTACCGATGAAGATGTGTGTGAGCCGGCAAGTAAGTGTACGTGGTACATACGCATCATCAGTAATGGTGCTGGTGTCCTATCAGCATGATATTAAAATGGAGTATGAAACATAATATAAGAATGCGATGCAAAGCGAACCACAAAAAAAAAATGGGAGCTGAAACTAGACGTAACCAAAACTAATCTGCATTAATCTAATATAAGTCCTACGAATGGTGCCTTTTGAAATAACACGAATCATGGGGTTTTGAAAATAGGGCTACGGTGTTTTTAGGAAAAGATACGTCGTTTTTGAAAGGTCCGTAGATTCCCTTGAGCTGTCTTTTAAAAAATGCCCACGATTCGTTAGTTTTTGAAATAGGTAAGAAGTCTAATCTACTCTAACAACTACTCTAAACTATACGGCCGAACTAACAAGCTGAACTACTGGTAAGGAAACCGCCTAACATCTGAGTCGATATATAAATATATATAAGTCGGTGATCCCGCCTCAATGGTATCGCGTACGATACAGTATATCATCTGACATCCTCGAGTCATGAGCGCGGATCTATCATCAAAATAGGCTCGTACGGTAAATCGTCGTACGGCATCCCAAAAACTAGGTACGGTTCAATTTCACACTATCTCATCACATTTCAGATATCACTTATCATATCATATAATCTGGGGTACTGATCTAAGTCTAGTACAACTGATATCATCTACAAAGTATGAATGCGGGGGTAAACACACATCCCGAACCCGCAAGAATCACATTTCGTATCCCAAATACGAATCATATCAAATCACCGATCTCGCGGCACAAAGCCCACATCATCGACTCAACTCCAAAGTCATCCCATATCATCAAACACCGTGCAAGTATAAGGAACACACAAGTGTATGAGTGTGGGTGCAAATCTATCCTATGGTTCGCAACTAGGAACTACGCTAGTTATTTCTACCCCTAACTAACCATAACACACTAACTATCATACATAAAAATATACTATATAGTACTAATTACGGACTGCGGGGGTGCTATACGCCATCCACCCGATTTCTCCCCGTAGATATAAATCTACTCACCTGGTCCTCGCTAGCCGGTGCCGACGTTGCCACGCGCTTGCTTGTCGTCTCGAAGTCCACATGGGGGTACCTACATATCATAACGCACCATATCTCATTAAAATCCGACCCATGATCAAAACGACGCACGAATCCCACATAGGACAAAACCTATGGTTGCTTTCACAAATCGACCCAAAAAACCCTCAACGTCGGCGTACAAACGCCAGACCATCGAGAAAAACCCAAATACACTCATTTGCACATTCACGAACACAAATTTTAATATAAAATAGGTTAAAACTCACAAAAACCCCAAATTCACTTTAAAAGCCGTTTTTCCGAAAAACTAGCAAGCAAAATTACCCGTTTTAGTACAAAACTCGATGTATAAACGAATCTAGCGGCCACAATATTCACTAAATATCTTAAATAAGTCATAAAAACCATTTCCCTAATTTAATCTCATAAATTTGCATAATTTCCAAAATCCTAGTTTGCAAAAGTATCAATTTTTAACACATTTTAAAGCAAAATTCACAATTCATCAATTAAGCTTGGTTTTTCATGAACTAAAGTATTAAACCACTCAATATAATATTTATAATGACATGAAACCTTAATTTGAATTTTATTTCACAAGAACATAACTATTTTAGAAACCTAGTTTACAAATTAGCACAATTTTCCATTTTAGCTCAAAACTTGGTGTTTTAATCAACTTTAAATATTTTAATAATTTTAGTGCCCATAATCCTCAATAAAACATATTAACTAAGCCACACAACAATTAACTAGAATTTAATCTCACTACTTTATATAAATTACAAAAATCTAGTTTGCAAAACAATCATAATTAGGACAATTTACATATAACAATTTGCAAACTAACAAGTTGATTATGTTTCACATTCCACAAAATGATCAATTCCACTTGCAACCATAATCACACAACAAAACCCTAACTATAATCTAAAACCATCCACTTGAATTTCCAAACTTGAATTCAAAACCCTTATATTTATTTTAACATACCAATTTAAGCTTGATTTAAACATTCAATTAACAACTAACAAATATGGATGAATCTTTATACCTCATGATCAAGAGATCAACATGAAGATTATAGCCTCCAAAATGCCAAATTTCTTCCAAGATCCATGCTAGCTTGGGCAAAGAAATAAAGGGTAAGAGTTGGATTGAAGAATTATAGAGGTTTTAGCTTGATTTTGAGGCAAAAAGATGGATTTTTTGATGAGAATGAGAGGGGAAAAATAGGGGCTGCTGTTGGGGGGCTGTTGGGGGACCTGGTGCTGAGCCAAGAGGAGAGGAGAGAGAGGGTGTGGTGTGTGAAAAAACCATGTAAAGAAAAGTCCAAGTCAACCCAAACCCATACCTCATTTTCTTATACTTTCTTTTCCTTTTTAATTCTTTCTTTTGTGAAATGAGGGGACAAGGTTTTGGGGCTGCCAAGGGGGGCTCGGCCAGCAGCCTAGGGGGTGAGGAGAGAGAGTGTGGAGAGTGTGGGTGAGGGAAAAAAAAGATAAATACTATACCCCAATTTCCCTTTACACTAATTTCACCGAAAAAAGCCTTTTTCATCGATAATTTCTAAACCGTTTTGACAAACGATTTTATTTCAAAAACCACATGATAAAATTTTATTTAATGTTTTATGATGCACAAAATTTGTTTTAACTCTTTCCAATTTGTAATTTTCCCTAATTAAATGTATTAGTGACGGCTTAAATAATAATAAAATAATATTTTTTTCAGAAAATTTGAAATTTCACCAGTGGCTCAATAAACACCAAATACTAGCAATTACATAGCTAGAATATGTATATTTAATTTTTATAATAAGATATTTGTATTTTGACTTTTTACAGAAAACCCCCTTATTTTACCGTTTTTTTTCGAAATTCCACCGAAACGATTTTCAAAACGTTACAAAACCACACCCCAAATAGGTGTATCCCACATCATCGCCATGCATCTTGTCACGTAATAAATACACGGGTATAAATTGGTGATTTATAGACCGTAACGTTCTCAAACTACTATGGACCGTAACGTCCTCAAACTACTACGGACTGTAATGGCCTCAAACTAAACCCTCACCTGAAAAATGGTGATCTACGGATCGAAACGTCCTTAATCTAACAACAAACCGTAACATCCCTAAACTAAAATAATGGAGCCCAAATGCTCTGTTGTTGGATCTGAATGATCCTAAAACCCCGTTAAGTAGATCTTAGTCTCAAATTGGACTAATGTATCCTTAACAAAAAAATTAAGTTGATCTTAATCTCAAACGAGATTAATGATCCTTAAATCAACCCAAACCCAAATCTAAGGTATACGGATTTGGATTAATCCACGCCCTACAGGCGACGACACAAATTAGTCTCCGCATACAATCTATAGGCAACCAAAAATAAAAAAAATACACACGGCACGAAGTGAATGTTTGGAACAGGAGAAAGTGGTTATCACGATGCGGTAACGTAATTAACTGCAGGGGCTTGCGCCTGCAGGGAAGAGCATCACCACAATCAAAAAACCCTCGCAAATGAGGGGGAATCTAACGAAGTCACGCTACAACGGTCGCATCCGTCCAAACCTCCGATATACGGTGCCATAAATCAACTTGGTATCTTCGGAGAGGTGGACGGATAAATCCAAATAGCATCTACCCCCAAATTCAGGCAAGACGATCCATCTCGGTTCGTTTCTGTTTTCGGCGGTGAACAGATTCTGGCACGCCCGGTGGGACCTTTTTCTCTTTCCACTCCACACTTCGTGTGTCATGTTTCATGAGCAAAATCACGGTTTGCTATAGTTGCCCTTGGATTCGAGATAGTAAGATTTGGTGTCTTGCTCCTGTGCAGAGAAAAGAAGAATCGATGGCTTCCAAGTGTACCTGCAACAACAACTCCCACTCTGTCCCCGCTGGAGAAGCGACGTACGGGCCATCTGTTGTCTGGATCTTCTTAATGCCAGTGGAACAGGTGACTCAGGACACCACCGGATTGTTCTTCGAGACCATGCTCCCGCCGACAAGCTTCAGCAACCCGGTGCCGTCATAGGAAGCTCCAAAGAAGTCGGTCTTCAATCGACTTGCAGTCACCATGGCCCTTCTCAACGGTCTAAGTCTTACACCTCAGTCTTCAACAGACTGAGCCAAAGCTCCAGTGGGCCTGTAAAGAGACTCGCAATACCTGAAGGGGTTATCCCGAAACGGATAGTCGTTCCAGTTTCGGCAGATAAAGTCGTCAAAGGGGCATCTCTTACTAAAGGATCGGTCTTCACAAGATTGGTCGTTCCAACTACTGCTATGGGTGAAGTTGTTAAAGGAGCTTCCCTTACCAGAAAGTCAGCCTTCAAAAGATTGGCCTTTCCATCTCAACGGATGTCAGTCTTCAATAGGCTTGCATCAGCAGCAACCCCAAACCAAAGCAAGGGGCACGATGGAGCCGCTTCCACGACCGAGGAGGTTCCATCAACGAGAAATGCTCGACGTCGCCACTGGCGCCCGGTGAGAAGAGCTGGGGTCAACTCCCCCTCTGGACTTACTCCACCAGCTCCAACGGTGGAAATCGACGCTACTGTTCCAACCGAGAACAGTTTTGAACCGCTAAAGAGGGTGTGGCGGAACTCCCTACCGCGGTGCTGAAGAAATCGCCCCCACCTGTTGAAAACATGATACAGGCAAAGCCGGAGCAGCCCCCTCAGCGGCTGTCCTCCCAAGTTCACAGGGTCTGGCGGAAGGTCCAAGATTCTGTGATCAATAAAGACTACTCTCGCCGACTGAAGAAAACAAAGGCTCGGTAAGAGGAGGGCCATCCCTCCACCATGCAACGAGAGACTTCTTTCATGAAGGCGCCTGTTACAATGGCTCCTTCAACTTCGACTTCTCACAAAAAGAGAAGGCCGGAGAATCTCCAACCACCGACGGCAAATCCCAAGGGTGCTGGATCCAAACTCCCCAAGTCTGGGGCATGATCATGCACACAGTTTATATGGCTTTCGGAAAAGACGAAAGCCGTGCTTCCATGGGTCATCAGCAGCAAACTCGGTCACTGACAAAAGCCCAGGAGCAACAACAAAAACTTCAGGAGAAGCTGACAAAAATAGCAGCACTCACCGGGCAAAAAGAAAGTTCGGAATCAGCAAGTGAACATCGCCAGGAGTAGGAGACCGATACGGAGTTCCTGCAAACGGTGCTAGAAATAAAAGACATGGAGGCCGCGGAACAGACTGCTAATATAAAGCAGATGGCGCTCCTGTTCCAAAACATGGTTGGAATGATCATCCAGCCAGAACCTCTAGCAGACGACCCGCCGATAATCATCGAAGATGACAGAGGGGAAACATCGAGCCCTCTCCCGGCTCTATCAGTGTCCAGGGAGGAAACGATCTCCAAAGATGCTCTTGATGACTATATAGCTCAACAAATATGAGCTCATCAAGCGAGCAAAGCGGTTGGCCAAGTCGTCAGAACCGGGCGACCTTATCCAGGCTGGTACGATCAAATCAAGTACCCGCCGGGATATACGATTCCCAAGTTCCATGTATATAAGGGGACAAGCAAACCGCATCAACATGTCTCCCAGTTCAGAGCATTATGCGGCAATACTGGAGGTGATGACAAATTACTGCTTCGCTAGTTCATCGGCAGCTTGTCGGAGACGACATTCTAATGGTACTCGGAGCTCCCAAATGAATCTGTCAAAATATTCACGGAAATGGAGCTTCTATTCACACAGCGGTTTACAAGCGTAATAGAGCACACCCTGAACACCGCATTAATCAATGCCAGGATGAAGCCAGGAGAGACCTGGGTTCAATACGCAATCCGGTGGATGAACTTATGGTCAAAATACGAACATCGCATAGAAGCTCCTACCATGGGCATGTTCATAGGGACCCTCGATCTTCACGCGACTGTATCCCAGTTTATGATGTTCTTCAAGCCGGCCACCTTTCAGGCCTTAATCGACAAGCTGGCCTAAATAGACTAGATGGGCCATAGGTCGTCCTCTTCAAAAACGGATCCTCGGAATGAAACGGGAAAAGGGAAAGCGGCCTTCATTGCCAACACTCAACAACAGGCGAGAAACTTGAAACCGGTTGTTCGCCAAAACAACGTGCGCTCACGCCAATCCCTTAAAAAGAAACTATGACGTCCTTACTCGTTTCCCCATGATAAAATAAGGAGACTGTTCGAATTGGTGATGCGCAACAAACTCATCATTCTGCCGGATCTGAGACGTCCACTGCAGCCTGGTGACGCCAACAGTCCCAACTACTGCTCCTACCACAGAGTCGTAAGACACCTAATTGAGGATTGCTACATCTTCAAAAACTGGGTCGATGACCAATACCAACAAGGGAAGTTTGCGCTGTCCGAAAAATGGAGGGTGAACCCATCGCAGAAGCATGCTCCTAAAAAGGTGGACACGCCGAGGGCATCATGCTCGTTTGTAGAAGAAGCTCCGTGGGAGGTTATCCTTTCAGCTAAAACTAAAAGAATGTTGAAGGACCTTCAAGCATGTCCAGCGATCAGATGAAAAAGCATGCTGGAGCCCAAGATCATTAATGTAATGCTTAAACCGCGCCCAATACCGAAAACTACTAACAAAGGGCAAGACCTCCAGGCCAAGCCTTCGAAGTCTTCGAAGAAAAAGAAGAAGACCAAGAAACCCGTGCAGCTCGACGAAAATCGTATGGACCTACAAAAATACATCGACGCACTGGAGGAATACAACCAAAAGGCGCGAACCCCAGTTACACTCAAAGAGTTTCTCAACCACATTCTTGAGAACGGAGATAGTGACATTGATGAGAGAAACCGCTCGTCAGAAGAATCCGAGGATTATGTAGGAGTTGCCACATGGTCTCTTGATCAGTCGAAAATATTGTATATTTTAGCCGGCAATTTCCCTAACATTTGCATACATTTGGAAGTGTTCGGCATTCATATTCTACATATTAGCAAATCTGTCACAAAATATGAGATTGCATGTGTTAGACTTTTAAACCGACACTTTAAGGGAAATTAACCGCATTTCATGGCATCGCATCATTTCTGTATTTACGCAACACTTGTCTTGAGTCTGTGCAGGAAAATACGGAAGAAAAACCAAAGAGCTGATCAACATTACACCAACTCCATACTTTCAGATCTGGTAGCAATTCAGAAGGAATTATACAATTATATATATCACATAAAGGCCCATACAACAGCCCAAGACTATACCAGAAAGCCCAAGCTTCAACTCCCACAAGTAGCCGCGGATCCGCGGCAGGAGATGGCTTGCGCCGCGGATCCGCGCCTGTTTGGACACGTCAGCATGGAATTTTTACTGCAAAATTCTCAGCTCTGGTCCCACAGTCCTCTCTGATACTTCAAATTCCAGAACTCTCTCAAAGCTACTGCCAGATCAGAAAAGAAGATTAAGGAAGGCTAATCCTAATTAAGCTCCTAATTAATCCTCTTCTAGAAGCTCCTCCTAACTAATCACATCTAGAAGCTTCTCCCCTAACTAACTTTTGGAGGGAAATTTGAATTTCCTCAACAAACTTTAGGAGGGAAACTTAGAATTTGAAATCCTAGATCTAGGGTTAGTTATCTATAAATAGGAACCTAGACCTAGGGTTAAAGGCTAATCATTCTTTAGTGGTTCATTCATTAATCTTCTTCTTCTTCCATTCTACACCATTTTCTTCCACAAGTCTCGTGACAAGGCTTGTGCGAAACCCTAACCCTAATTCCACTCCAAATCCAAGATCTTGAGTACGAAATCAACCGAGAAGCCTTCAACCTTTTAGGAGCCGAGCCGATCTTCAATCGGGCAAGTGATCCAAGCCGATCCGCGATCCACGGAGACGAGCGAAGCCAAATCGACGATCAAGTTCTTCCACTTGTAGTTCTTGAGTGATTGTAACGAAATTGTTGATATAAATAAAAGGTGAAATTCTTTTATCTCGCTTTCTTTTAATTCTTGCATCATGATTAGATCTCAATTTGTAATTGTTGTTCTTGTTGTGATGTGTGAGTAAAACTCCGCTCGTAAAGGAGTCGAGACGATTGTAGAATGATGATGTAACAAATCTTAATACGATTTTTAAGTCCTACGAGTTTTGTAAACCCTAGCAAGTTCAAGAATCGATGACCTAGTTTCGTAGCGATGCTTTCTTGATTGTGATCGCTCGAAATTAGGGATCTACGATCGTTTCTTGAATTTACTAGAGGCTAGAATATGAATGATATCGATGAAAGAACAAGGGATGAGATGAAATCCTAGTTTCACTAGAAATCCCTAATTCTTGTCGATCATCATCGATCTAGTATCAATCCATCGAAGGATAAGAATACGTAATTGTAAGATTACATCACGTCTATAGATCCGATCGATTCCTACGAGCCTCATTTCGATTCTTGATATTTGGTGTGGAAAAATCAACAAACTATCAATTCTTGATTCTATCTTTTCTTGTTATTAGATCTAGTTTTTTCGAGTTCTTGAACTTCAACTACAAATCTTGAATTGTTTGTTTTTTCCTTTCTTTAATGTTTCGACTCATCTAATTCGAAAGACGAACGATTACACTTTCCCTGTGGACGATCCGCACTCACATACAAACTACATCGACACCGTAGTTGATTGCGGTCAAATAATTTTTGGTTGTGATTTCTTTACAATTTTCATACTACACATCCGAAATTCTTCTCAATCAAATGGCGCCGTTGCCGGCGACTATTTGATTCGATTTACACAACGAAGAAATTATCACCAATCAAATGGCGCCGTTGCCGGGGATAGTGCGCTAATAGTTCGTATTTTGAAATTTGAGTTGAACAATTTATTTCATCATAATTTTTAGATCTAAACTCGTACAAACCCTAATACGTGTGTTGTGATTTGTTGCGAGAAAATCTGGAATCACTGGAGCTGGAGAAAATTTTTTCTGAAATTTCCAGAGAACTGTAGAAATCAACAGCAAGCTACTGTTGAAATTTGGTAGTGTGAACAGTACATTGAGGCGTGTTTCCTCGGCAAAAGACCCCTACCTGCGGCAGATCCGTGGTGGGTTTGAGTCTTCTCTGTACCAAACTTTCAGGTATACTCCTCTTCTTTCTTATCTTCTCCTCTGTCTGCTCCAAATAACAATTTCTTGCAGGTTTCTTTGCAAATAAATCGCTGCGCCGCAAAAGCAAAATAAAATGTGTGCGTGTTTTTGATTCTTGGTTGTTTGCATATTAATACGGAATTTAAGGGGCACGACCAAATTCAAATTAGGTGGGGATTTCATTACCCTTCCTAGGCCCCAAAAATCACAAACCTGCATCCGCATTACCCTCATTAATTAAAAGAAATCTAGAGATGACTCTAAGGACCGTCGCGCTCAATTAGGACAAGAGAAGGCCGTGGGTAATTCATTGCTTATCCGCGTTTTCTTGTGGTGCCTAAAGCGAGTGTGTCTAAGGCTAGTGGTTTTTAATTAGGCCCACTACTTACGTAGTGGAGTACCTTCCCACTTACCTGGCACTTATCCGGCCACAGGGGGACAAAGAGGCAGTGGAGGATTCTATCCCGCGACTTGCCTTTTGGCAGTTAGGAGCGGTCTAGAGTTTGACCTAGGTGACCACTAGATTCTAGGGTTTGCTTGCTGCATTTGTTGTGTTGCATAATATTTTCAAAATCCGTCCAAATTTTCAAAACAAACACCGCATTCATCATTCCCCTAATTATAAATTCACGCTGCCACTTGTACTAACCCATTTTAGTGCAAGATAGGCTGGACACGGGATTCTAGTGTCCGTTAAGTCCGCGTTTCCCCCATCGACCCTAAAGTCGGTATTTCTACATTTACCTTTCTTTTACCCACCACCACACCCACATCGATGGATCCACCTCCATCGAACTTCTTTTCCACTACCCTGCCGCCGTCCGTTGGTGCACAGAATCCACCTCGCATCTCTCTCCAGGAGAGGTGCTACCCTACACGAGGCCCCCTTTCCACCTGTCTTTCCATTCCACCAGCCAACGGGGAAAATTTTCAAATAAAACCCCAATACATCAACCTTCTACCAAAATTTCACGGTCTCGAGTCTGAAGACGCATACGTGTTTATCACGAAATTTGAAAATGTATGCGCAATGATGGGTACTTCACAGCTTTCTGCGGATGCTTTCCGTCTTCGTCTTCTCCCATTTACCTTGTGCGATTTAGCCGAGAAGTGGCTATATAATACTACCGCACATTCCATTTCAAATTGGGATGAATTCGTCAAAGCATTCCTTAAGAAATTCTACCCACATCACAAAACAGCTCGAGTCCGTAGCGAAATCTATCAATTCACCCAGCTTCCAAATGAAACATTTTCAAAATGTCTTGAACGCTTCAAGGATCTGTTAGTCCAATGTCCACATCACGGCATCCCGAGATGGGAACTGTGCCAAATCATTTATGAGGGCATTACTCCTTACACAAGACAGTCCCTTGAATCCATGTGTCAAGGAAACTTTATGACCAAAGATGATTGGGAAGCCTGGAAATTTCTAGAAGATTTCGCTGAAAAATCTTTACAGTGGGAGGGTATGAGTCAATCGTCTAGGGATGGCAATGATATTTCCATAGGAGTTAGAGCTGACATTTCAGCTATACAAAAGAAACTCGAGAATATGGAAAAATTCTTAGCTGCCCTAAGTCAAATATCACTCTCCAAAACTGTATGTGGTTGTTGTTCTGATCCGTCTCACTTGACGGAAGAATGTCCGTTTCAAGGTCATGAGCATACCAATGCATCATTTCAAAGACCTAGAAACGATCCATCTTCCTCCACATATGATCAGGGTTGGAGGAATCACCCTAACTTTGCTTGGAACCAATCACAATTTCAAAACACGGTTCCAACCCAAAACAATTTCCAAGGGGCCCCTCCACCACAACAGCAGCCACCACTTCAATTGAGTCAGCACCCCTTCCAAGCACAAAATTTCCAAAATCCAGCCAACACTTTTGCACCGCATGAAAACTTTTTGCAATTGACCGGTACAGATAATACCTCTGCACTAGCACAAACCTTGGATACTTTCATGAAACAATCCATCCAAGGGACGGCAAGTTTGCAATCTTCCGTCGAGAATGTGATGAAGATCATTATCTCTCAAAATGAGAACATCAAATCGATGGAAGAACAAATTGCACAACTAAAAGCTGAAATGAGTGCACGAGAAAAAGGGAAACTTCCAGCTCAACCTTTTCCCAATCCTGGCTATTCACATCATGTGGATGCAATCACGTTGAGATCTGGAAGAGTGCTTGACAATCACGTTGGGGAAGAGTTTGATGATACTGATAAATCAATCAATAACACCCCGGCTGAGACCTTTTCTGACACACACACTTCTGACCCCAGTTCTTCTACCCTACCACCTTCTTCCGAGCCTATTCTTCATTTCCCAAAAGGCTCGCCATTACAGCCCACCTCTTTTACCCCTCCACGGACGATCCCCACTTCTATTCCGGGATCGGTTCCACAAACACTTTCTTCTCCTATGATGGACCCAGCGCTTATTGCTAAAGCACCTTATCCTAATCGGTTAAGGGCTAACACACCGAGTCCACATATGGAGAAGATTATGAACATTTTTAAGCAAGTAAACACCAACATCCCTCTCCTAGATGCCATCCAACAAGTTCCGTCTTATGCGAAAACTCTTAAGAACTTGTGCACTAGGAAGAGGAAGAATCCAGCGCCCAAGAAGATTTTCATGGAAAAGACAATAGACACGGCTTTCCCCCAGCAATTACCGAGGAAACGTAAGGATCCTGGATATCCTACTATTTCCGTTTCTATTGGGGAAAAACACATTAACCGTGCTCTACTAGACCTTGGCGCTAGTGTTAACTTGCTTCCATACTCAGTCTATGAGCAATTAGGTATCGGAGAGTTGAAGCCAACCAATTGCACTCTCCAGATGGCTGACCGATCAATCACCAAACCTAGGGGTGAACTGGAGGATGTGTTAATAAAAATCGGAGAATTTATATTCCCGGTAGATTTTATTGTAATTGACACACAGCCTGTAGCGAACCCACGGAATCAAATTCCGGTGATTTTAGGTCGCCTCTTTTTGGCCACTTCCAATGCAATAATCAACTGTCGTAACGGTTCTATGACCCTATCTTTCGGGAATAGGTCAATAGAGCTGAACATTTACAAGTTGGGAAGTGTACCCTCCGAACCTACTGCTCAGGTCTGTTCTGTCGACTTAATGGATGTCGACAGCAGCGAATTTGATGATCCTCCTGTTATCGATCTTGACTCTTTTCATATGTTATTGTTTGACCCAACTATGTATCATACACATACGGACTCTTCCACCGAGATGTCCGGATCAACAATTAACACGGATTATGAACTGTTTTTAGAGTCTGAAGATCACCCCGCACTTTGTGATGACATTATTCACCGGGGTATTAATGGAACTTTTGAGGAGATCTTCGCTGATGAGCTCGCATTTTTGAATGACACGGGTGTTGAGAAGAATCATCTCCCGATCAATGAAATTGAACCTCCACCCATTCTTATGAACTGTAAGAAGAATGCGAGTAATCCATCACACTCACTGCATCGTCTCTCCAAAACGAGACGCACACACATTCTATTCCACCACTTAACCTTTCCCCACTTCTTCTTCTTCCACCAACCTGAGCACTGCATTGATAAAATTTTCAAATGGTTGGTGTTAACTTTCGGTCTTTGCAAAGCTTGGCATCGACCAATGATTTTTGACCCCCACTTGTGATTTTAAAAGATTAACATTGCATAACTCAAGTTTGGGGGGTATGTATAATCGGGCTCCTAAAAAGAAATTTTTACAAAATAATGAGCCAAAAATAAGTTTGGGGGAGGATCTTCACTTAAATATTTTGCCCCCGCTAATAAATTCCTCCCAAGCTTACAGGTTTTTCGAGATTTAGCAGAAGGCAACAGTGAGGACACTGTTGAAAACAAGTTTGGGGGAGGTTTGTGCTTATTTTCGTATCATTTGCATCATACATTGCATAAGCACAAAACATTTCTTTAAAAACCATAAAAATTTAAAAATTTTCAAAATTATAAAAAAATAATTTTTGTACATAAATAAGATAATAAAAGTTTAGATAGTGAAAAATTACATCCATGAGATTAGAAAAATTTAAGAAAACCAAGAAAATTAGAAGTTTTCTTATACGAACTAGTAATAAGTAGTTATGAGCCGTTGTCCCAAGGGTTAGTAAGATGAAAGACGTCACTAATCTGAGGATAAAAATAAGTCTGAAAAATAGTTTCTATTCTGGAAGCCAAACATTTTGAACGTTGATACCCTGCTATTCGCACTTACACACATCTTAAAGCCTGGGATAGTAGAGGATACCTTGAAATGCTCTTGTCTTAAAGCCAAAAGTATGAAGGAAAGAAAAAAAAATGAAAAGTGGTGAGAAAAATGGACACTGGTTTTGTTATCACCAAGGGCAATAAAAAAAATATATAGCAAGGGTGCTTCTTCGCCTAGTGCCCTAAGGCCAACTGGTCTGGGAGTCACTGCTATGCCTGAGGTGGTGCAAGACGAGGAAAATACACCAAGCATGCAAGCACAGGAGTAATCGGTCGATTAGTACCTCAAGAAGTATTAACGGTCGCATGAAAGTGTGTGAGCAATCTCGTTTATCAAAAAGTACTGAGGCTGATGGGCAAGAGTATGATAGCTTGAATTGAATTCTCCAGGTGTAGGGATGTCTTTACACACACGCAGGGTTATATGATCGATGTTTGGAAGAAAGATAGGAATGAAGAATAAGACGATGTTTTATTGAGGGAGGACGTGATTTCTGACATCTTTTCATGACCATTAAGATAGGGCTCATGACAACCGAAAAGCTAGCTTAGTTGGAAACCCTAATTTTCAAGGCTTTTCTTTTACAATTCTTTTCTTTAAATGTAATATTCATGATCTTCCTTTTATTATTGGATTTTGTGGGTGCAATCCGCTGAAAACCCTCAGGAGACAACACTCCTCCTACTAGGGACACCTAGAGGTTTAAAGGCTTGTTGCACGTGCTCAGTGCAATCGTGTTGCCTACGAAAGTGTGCTAGTTAGTTTTTCTCTTTCTTTATTTTCTCCTTCTCTTTTTAAATAAAACATTCGCTCGAGACGATCGAAATTAAGTTTGGGGGTATTTGATCAGTCGAAAATATTGTATATTTTAGCCGGCAATTTCCCTAACATTTGCATACATTTAGAAGTGTTCGGCATTCATATTCTACATATTAGCAAATCTGTCACAAAATATGAGATTGCATGTGTTAGACTTTTAAACCGACACTTTAAGGGAAATTAACCGCATTTCATGGCATCGCATCATTTCTGTATTTGCGCAACACTTGTCTTGAGTATGTGCAGGAAAATACGGAAGAAAAACCAAAGAGCTGATCAACATTACACCAACTCCATACTTTCAGATCTGGTAGCAATTCAGAAGGAATTATACAATTATATATATCACATAAAGGCCCATACAACAGCCCAAGACTACACCAGAAAGCCCAAGCTTCAACTCCCACAAGTAGCCGCGGATCCGCGGCAGGAGATGGCTTGCGCCGCGGATCCGCGCCTGTTTGGACACGTCAGCATGGAATTTTTACTGCAAAATTCTCAGCTCTGGTCCCACAGTCCTCTCTGATACTTCAAATTCCAGAACTCTCTCAAAGCTACTGCCAGATCAGAAAAGAAGATTAAGGAAGGCTAATCCTAATTAAGCTCCTAATTAATCCTCTTCTAGAAGCTCCTCCTAACTAATCACATCTAGAAGCTTCTCCCCTAACTAACTTTTGGAGGGAAATTTGAATTTCCTCAACAAACTTTAGGAGGGAAACTTAGAATTTGAAATCCTAGATCTAGGGTTAGTTATCTATAAATAGGAACCTAGACCAAGGGTTAAAGGCTAATCATTCTTTAGTGGTTCATTCATTAATCTTCTTCTTCTTCCATTCTACACCATTTTCTTCCACAAGTCTCGTGACAAGCCTTGTGCGAAACCCTAACCCTAATTCCACTCCAAATCCAAGATCTTGAGTACCAAATCAAGCGAGAAGCCTTCAACCTTTTAGGAGCCGAGCCGATCTTCAATCGGGCAAGTGATCCAAGCTGATCCGCGATCCACGGAGACGAGCGAAGCCAAATCGACGATCAAGTTCTTCCTCTTGTAGTTCTTGAGTGATTGTAACGAAATTGTTGATATAAATAAAAGGTGAAATTCTTTTATCTCGCTTTCTTTTAATTCTTGCATCATGATTAGATCTCAATTTGTAATTGTTGTTCTTGTTGTGATGTGTGAGTAAAACTCCGCTCGTAAAGGAGTCGAGACGATTGTAGAATGATGATGTAACAAATCTTAATATGATTTTTAAGTCCTACGAGTTTTGTAAACCCTAGCAAGTTCAAGAATCGATGACCTAGTTTCGTAGCGATGCTTTCTTGATTGTGATCGCTCGAAATTAGGGATCTACGATCGTTTCTTGAATTTACTAGAGGCTAGAATATGAATGATATCGATGAAAGAACAAGGGATGAGATGAAACCCTAGTTTCACTAGAAATCCCTAATTCTTGTCGATCATCATCGATCTAGTATCAATCCATCGAAGGATAAGAATACGTAATTGTAAGATTACATCACGTCTATAGATCCGATCGATTCCTACGAGCCTCATTTCGATTCTTGATATTTGGTGTGGAAAAATCAACAAACTATCAATTCTTGATTCTATCTTTTCTTGTTATTAGATCTAGTTTTTTCGAGTTCTTGAACTTCAACTACAAATCTTGAATTGTTTGTTTTTTCCTTTCTTTAATGTTTCGACTCATCTAATTCGAAAGACGAACGATTACACTTTCCCTGTGGATGATCCGCACTCACATACAAACTACATCGACACCGTAGTTGATTGCGGTCAAATAATTTTTGGTTGTGATTTCTTTACAATTTTCATACTACACATCCGAAATTCTTCTCAATCAAATGGCGCCGTTGCCGGGGGACTATTTGATTCGATTTACACAACGAAGAAATTATCACCAATCATCTCTCACTCGTCGTTAAAAAATGAAGAAACTCCCTCGGCGTTGGAAAGCAACGCAGAGGAACTGGGGCCAGGACCGACGCCAGAATCCCTGGAACTGTCAGAAAACCCAATTGACAGGCTGTTAAACGAAGCCTTTCAAAAGAGCAAAGCTAGGCCAAGAACATTCTACCAAGGCGAACTCGTGCTAGTCGTCAAAAGACATATGATCCCCAATCGTGCAAAACGGGAGAAATTCGAGCCAAACTATGAAGGCCCGTATATCATAGACAAAGTCTACCAAGGTGGGGCCTACTTGCTCATGGATATGCATGGCGAAAGACCCTTCCGGCCAATAAACGGCCTGTTCCTTAAAAAATAATACGCTTGAAAAGTCATGACTCAAGTTAATGATAGATGACGACGCTCGTGTCCGCTCGCTATCTTCCTGAGTCAAAACTCTAAAAGTAGTATCCAACAGAACTTCCGCGACAATGGACCGAAATGTCTTTAAACTAACTGTTGCCTCCAAGATGGCGACAATGGACCGAAATGTCCCTAAACTAACAGCGGACCAAAATTTCCTTAAACTAACCGTTGTCACCAAAATGGTGATAATGAACCACTACGTCCTTAAACTGGTAATGGACCGAGATGTCCCTAAACTAACAATGGACCGAGAGGTCCCTAAACTGGCAATGGAACACTACATCCTTAAACTGGCAATGGACCGAGATGTCCCTAAACTAGCACTCCGCCTCAAATATGGCGCATCGCCTCAAATAGGGCGATATCTTGTCTTGGGATCTATATTGCAATCAAAGCTTCAACGGCAAAGACTGCAACCCAAGTAAAAAAAAAGGTATGTGTAATAACTCCAATTTCAATGTATATAAAATTGTTTAAAAGTTAATATACAATTGGGGTATTTACAATTCCTGTGAATGCTATAAGAATTTGATTTGCTTTAGAACAGCAAGAAACTCCTTATAGCGCATTGGTAAAGCCTTGTACTGCTGTGACGTAGCCCCTATGTTTGAATCCCATCAGCCACATTATCTTTTTGTTTTATTTTTTTAATTTTTTTAGAAGCCCAAGAGTTTGCACTTGCACTGCACGTAAAATGAAGATTCTCATAAAAAAACAAACAGGTGCAAAATGGTATTCAGATCGACCAGGACATGTGACAAAAATCCGAGCCTTCCTCACCGGGAACGGACCAGCGAGATTCATTCTCGAGCCGGTGCCGCCGGTCCAACATGGACCAAATACCATTTTTTTCCTGTACCCTAGACCCTTGGACTCCCCCCTTAACTCCAATACTATTTGTTTACTCTGCACATTTTCAGAGAGCATTAAAACACTCTTTAAATCCATTTTTAATACAAATTTTAATTCACCTATTCAATACATCAAACCCTAGTTTTTCCTATAAATACCGCACCTCATTTCACACATCCCCACCAGAATTTCATTATCAAAACTCTACCAAATTCCCAAGTATTTTAGTGTACAAGTGGAGTTAGCAAAAGGGTGAAGTTCCGGCGACGATCCAAGGAGATTCCGGCGACGAAACGACGCCCCGAAGCATTCCGTATTTTCCTCTCCCTCTCTTCTTGACCCCAATCCAGTAAGCCCACTCTCCCCCTCTATTCTTCTTCTTTAAAAACTTTCATTCTAAAACCTGACGGAAGCGGAGTTAATCCGACTTCCGATTCGGTTTTTCTTTAAAAATCCTATTTTTTTATTAAACAAGAAAATACCAAACTTTCATATCATGTTCTATAAATATTAACAAATATATTAAACAAGTTTTGACATCAAAAGAATTTATATTGCAATTTTTATCGCAGTTTACAGTAAAATACCACATACTTTAGTTTCCGACATAAACAACATATTACCTTTAGATAGTTCACGAGATAATGACCTACCTTATTACAACACACATCTATAATATAGCACGATGAAGTTTTGGGAATTTATTCTTGGGATAAAACGATTTTACGAATAAATATCTTTAACTTATAAAACCATTTCTATAAAAAGATGTATTAAACATTTCTATGCAATTGCGCCTCTACAACTCATTTTTGGGGACCCCGTTCGGGATGGTGCGGATTATCACACATCCTCGGGATTAGTAGAGCGAGATGCAGACCTCCGCAAGGAGCATTCGATCTCGGTGGAATTTTTATGCATTTTTCTTTAGAAAATGGGATTTCTACAAGAAAATAAATAAATTATTTTCATTAAATATATAAATATTTATTATCAAAATATCTATTTTAATTATATAAATATTCCAAGTTTTCTAAATCAAAGGAATTATTATTACATGAAAATACCATCCAAATACAACACAATTACAATATTACAAGAAAATACATATATTATGAAATTAGGTTTTATTCACTAGAAATTTCACTTGAATAAAAATATACATCTATGAAAACCTTAAAAACGATAATTAAATGCTTGAGGGGTATTTTGAAAATTATATCAAACTATTTTCACATAAAACCTCCGCAAGTTATACTAAATTACAATAAGGATCCTAGTAAAGATAGGTTTAAGCGGGACCAGTCTCTTGAGCCTCAGGGAGCCGGAGATATAGGTGCTTGCCTATTTAAGGTAGACAATCTAACAAACGGTGTTATCAACATGGTAATCGTCTTGAAAAAAGACACAAATCCTGCCGTCCATGTGCAGCAGTTACCGATAACATCAAAACAATCAGGATTTCAAGTTCTTTTTAAAAGCGTTTGACTCAGACTGAGTCTCAACCTAATCAATCTGACTTGAATTGATTCAAGTATAACTTACAATACAATAATTCAATATGAATCCATCTGTACAATCTATTTCAATATTCAACTTGACTGAACCGAACCATGGATATATTCCGTTTACATGGCTCTCTATTTATATCCATCCATTTACTGATATCATGGTTTCGGCAAGTCATCCATCTATATAACAAACAATAAAAACAATACAATCAAGACATCACGGGGTTTATAAGGAGTAGATTGGTACGGAAGGTGTTAAAAGTGGCACGAGACTGTAACCATAATACACCTAACCTGAATATCCATTGCCGTTGTACCGTGGCTGAACGGTTCCTTGTGCTCCGTATACCTTAGTCTTCGGAATAGTGAGACTCCTCTCGTATACACTGGCATTTTCTGTACCAAGCTACAAACAACAGCGTTAACAATATAATCAAACATTATGAGATATATTCTCTCTCTGCCTATTCTATCTCTACTTACCTTTGGGACTTACCGAGCGATTGTTCGCTGACGACATTATTTTCTTATTTCTTTGGAATGTTGTCTGGTGGATCGGACCTTCTGGAGACAGAGCCCGCCAGCGAGGACTTGGATCAGATAGCCTTCAACCCAAAGCTCTAGATTACTTGTACATATTTTCATTTCTGTTATTCCATTGTTTAGGCATTGCTTTCATTCCATGTATTTACATTTCAGCTGTATTGTAAAAATAATGCTTAATAAATAAAGTTGTTGTTCAATTACATCTATTGTCATTTTTCTTTTGTACATTTACTTTATATTGCTTAGATACGCTTAGCGTGTTTACTTCTGAGTAAATGCGTAGCGGAACTCGTCGCACCCTCTGCCCGTACACTGGGAAGCAGGACGTGACAGTATTCCACAAGCGAAATAGGCACGGATGAAAATCAAAAAGGACGCCGTGAGTAAAAACAGTAGGGCTACTAGCGGGCTTTTGAAAAGCCTAAAGGGTGCAATCTCGTAAAATAAAGGAAACGGTACGTCCACAAGCTAAATGGGCACGGATGAAAACCCGAAAGGGCGCCGTGAGTAAAAACAGCAGGGCTACCGACAAATTTGTGAAAACCCGAAAGGGCGCAATCTCGTAAAATTTTCACTTACGAGATCCTCTCGACTCGTAAGGAGAACTCCCCCTGTGAGACCTTCACGGCTCATAGGATTCAATGTCTTAAGTTACAGGGATCCAAACCCATCCTTAAGCCGTCATACTCCCCAAGTTGCCCTACAGGCGGTCCGATATTGGACCTTGTATACAATCCACAGGCGCAAATAAATGTTTCCCTCATCGAGTTCCACCAATCACGAGGAATGTCCTCATATGGTGAACGACACTTGTAAATCATCTCGACTTATAAGGAGAAAACACTTTTGTAAGATCTTTACGACTTATAAGAGAACACACACTTAAGAATCCCCACGATTCCTAAGGAGAAAATACGTCTACGAGATCCTCATGACTCGTAGGGAGAAATACCTTTATGAGACCCTTATGGCTTGTAAAGTCAAAAAGCTTTAGTCGGCAGGATCCTAACCCTGTTTGCTAAGCCACCTTTGTTCAAACCGACAAGGAAAAATGATGATTCGCTCCTGGCAATATCCCAGTTGTAGTGATGTTGATGCCTAAATCAGTATCAAATTCTGTTCAGTTGATAAAACTGCACATTTGTTATTACATTTTTCCTACCATTTTCATATTAAAAAAGGACTTTATTATATTATATCATGCATATGAGGGTTTATGTGTAAAAATACTATTTTCCATGTGTTGATATATTATAATTAGAATTTGGTTGGAAAATGTATGCAAATAATATCATTGACCTAATCCTAGTAGAACTAAGTCTACTAAATATTATTTAAGTTGTTGTGCAGAATTTTTCCAAGTTGTTGTGCAGAATTTTTCAAGAAATCAAGTTGTTAAAGAAAACTTGCCTAATTAAGAAAGCAAAACTTGGAGATCAAGTCTGGCAGCAACTACGAGAAGATTTCAAAGATCCAAAGATTCCAGAGAACACCACATGTCAAATAGAGGAAGCCCCAAGAATTTGATCAACGACTCTGATCATATGGCCGCGGATCCGCGGCCATACCCCCACTTGGGCCGCGGATCCGCGGCAATCTTGAGGAGATACAAAGTGCATTTTTTTGGGGTGAATCTTTATAGTTAGCTTCCATATTTGGAAGCATGAGTTCTGGCCTTAGACTATAAATATGGACCGAGTGCCTCTTGGAAAAATCATCAAGCCGACGAGATCACGAAGTCCAAGACGGCTCACGCATCCAGGCTGATCATCAACGGTTCATCTACCTCCTTAGAAGAGATCGAGAAGCAAACTAGGTTTTTGTAATCATTTTCTAAGGAATCAAAGTGTACTTGATCTTGTTGATTAATAAAGGTAGTTTATCGCATTTTCTCTCCATCTCTTTTTCTCCCAACATGCGCGAGTAATTCTCCGCTTGTTAGGGTTCGTAGGATTAGGGTAGGCTAATGGATGATGAACATCCCTAAACTCTTTTTAAGTCCTATAAAGTTTATAAACTTTATCAAAAGAATCATTAACATCCTAATCGGGCGCGCTAACAATTCATTGTTAGTCCTGACTGCGATTAGAGACTAGATTAATGATTGTTTTGGTAAAGGCTAAATATGAACGGAGTTCCGTGTCAAGATAAGGGTTAAGAGTGGGATTCCTTTTCCCTCCAAAAACCCTAATCTACACGCATCACCGTCGTTCTAGTTTTAAATCCATTAAAGAATAAAAAGGGTAACTTTTAATTAATCATCCATAACTACTAAATCCTAACGAACCCTACAAGCCCCCTTATTATATTAACTACATCCCTAAAATAATCTAGATCTATATATTTTGCATTCTTGCTTAACGTAGATCTAGAAACCATTCCACAAAATTCTTTATCCCTCCTTTCTTTTTCAACACATCTAAAGTAAGAGTAAAAGATTCAACGTTTCCCTGAGGACGACCCGTACTCATCTCGGTCTAGCTACACGTGACACCGTTATTGATTGCGGTTAACTACAAACACACACTTTTTCGTATCAATCAAATTCCAAGACCTTTCACGGAAAATGATGATTCTCTCCTGACAATATTCCAGTCGCAGCGATGCTGATGCCAAAATTGGTATCAAATCTTAAGTTCCATACTCACAATAAAAATCAACGAGCAAAAAATATGCATATAAAAATAGCCGAAATGATGGGGCAACTCGCAATAAAAATCAGCGAGCAAAAAATATGCATATAAAAAACAGCCGAAATGTTTGGGCAACTCGCAATAAAAAGCAGTGAGTAAAAAGAAAAAAATAGCCGAAATGATTGGGCACTACAATAAAAAGCCGAAATGATTGGGCAATCGCGACTTTCGCGATATAAAAAGCTGAAATGATAGAGCGTCGAGGAAAGAAAAAAAATGAATGAAAATGAAACTTTTGCCCTGCAGGTGAGTCCACATCGACCCCTGTATACAATCCATGGGCACAAACGAAAAGAGAACCACATTTTCCCACCAGGCTCCATCAGAAGGAGAGCCAGGTTTCTACGGCAATATCTACGGCCTAGAGATCAATAACGACACTTCTTCTCACTCCAACAGGATGTAGACGTGACGTCAACAAGCAACCCCAGGGTCAACAAAACGGAGCCATGGTAAAGTCCCTAGTTCCAAATCTCGACGGTTCACAGACAACCTAGAAACCACCTCGACATTCGTCTCGTTACAGCAGATACAACGTCAACAAAGCGGAGCCACGGCAAAGTCCCTAGTTCCAAGCCTCGATGGTTCACAAACAACCTAGAGATCACCTCGACATTCATCTCATTACAGTAGACGCGGTGTCAACAAAGGAAGAGAAGGCCAAATTCCTAGCTTTAGGGTCTTGACGGCAACTCAAATAAAACCTGAAAGACTATCGGAGATCATCCCACACCAGCGTGGAGTGGTTATGACTCATCGGGGCTCCCAAACTGAGCCTAACCTCAAGTAAAAAGCGTTACGAAAAATTCCTAACGTTTTCTCTTCCGACAGTAATATGACCTAAGGAGATTACTTGAAGACGTCTTGTCCAGCCCCCGAAGGGATCAAAGACACGACAGTCGCGGGGCTACTCGAACAACAGCGTAACGTCTGCATACACTACTACAAATAAGGGTTGCCCCTACGGATTTATCCGTAAAGGCAAACCACTGCCCCTACGGATATATTCGTAGGGGCAAGAAAATACCCTGTAGGTACAAACGCCGTAGGTGCAAGTCGAAGCCTTGAACATGCCCCTACTGACTAAAAATTGCCCCTACGGACTTATGTGTAGGTCCCGTTTCCCCTACGGCTTAGGCCGTAGGGACAAAAAATTTATTTTATTTACGGTTTTATAAAATAGATTAGGTGTACCTACGGACTTATCCGTAGGGCCAAGTAGTTGCCCCTACGGATAAGTGCGTAGGTATATATCCGTAGGGACAAAATATCAGGTATCCTGATATTTTGTCCCTACGGATACCTATGTAGGGGCATATGTTTGCCCTTACGGATATATCCGTAGGGGCATTCGTAACCCCTAATACTGAGATCATAGGGGCAAAATATCAGGTATCCTGATATTTTGCCCCTAAGGATAAATTTGTAGGTACACTGTTGGGCCCTACGGATTAATCCGTAGGGGCAACGTTGGGCCCTACGGATTAATCCGTAGGTACATATTATCAGGTTTTTTTTTAAAAATGGGCTGTCTATTTTTTTCTCGCCTTGTGCACAATAATATATACATCGATCATATATAAAATTAATCATCACGCAGAATATATATCGCAGTATTCATAATCACATCTCAGGCATAATATACAAAAGGAACCAACAAGCAAAATATGATATCAATATAAACACGCAAACATCACAATATCAATATCGTCCAAAATGTAGTACAATATGTATCATATAAATAAATACATGTTTAAAATATAAGAATCAAAAAGCTACCCTAGCCGAAGGAGATGCATGTGGAGGCTCGGCCGATGTACCCTGTCGCGTCTGGACCTACGTGTGTAATAAGCGAGTAAGAGCTGTGTATTATTCGAATTCGTATCATTATCAAGTTATTTCGAAACCCCAATCTATGTATACTTAGGGACTTAGGCCTCGTTTGGATATCTAGTTTGGAAAACCGTAGTTTATTTTAATTAGATATGTATGTATGATTAATCAAAGCTAAGTCTACAACCAAATAAGCTCAGGCTACGTACTAATATTGAATATGTTGCTATCTATAATATGACATAATATTTTACTATTAAGTAGTATACATACCAGCATCTCCTTCAACTCCTGAACGGTGGCCTTCAAGCTCTCCAGTTCCTGCTGGAAACGTCGCTCACTGGAGATGGAGGAAGTAACCGCCGGGGTGGAGTCCAATCTCATATGGGCTCTGCTAGGACCCAGTCCCCGGCCTCTCTCCCAACCTCCGTGGTGCCTTCTGTGTGCGGCATCTAGGATTGGGGTCAGCAGCATCGGATTGTTCTGTCCAGTAAAATCGAATCATTTAAATTTAAACTTTTCAAAACAAAAATTTCAAATAGGGGTTGAATAAATATTAACACTTACGCAATACTCCGGGGTATCGAAGCTCGCCCGTGGCGGGATCTGTTTAGGTGCCGTGGACGGCAAGATACGCGACAGCACGCTCGGTGTACCACCCTGCGCCAGGGTCTGAGCTCTCTGCAATTCGCAAAAAATTTACATATATTATAAAATAACTCTTAATATTATATTATATCACAGTAGATCTATTGTAATTTACCGATGCCTACAGGCTGAAAATCGTAATCCAACTGCAAATACAAAAAAACAATGTTATTAAATTGCAAGTGTTAATAATAAATATATTGGATAAATCAAATGAAAATATATATTAATACCCAAGCCTGATTCCAGAAGAGGGCGAATCGATCCCCGATGCCTCCACCTGCTCCACCACCCATATTAACCAGTAAAATATAAGTATATCATTTAAATTTGAACTTTTCAAAACAAAAATTTCAAACCTGTTAGAATAAATATTAACACTTACGCAATACTCCTAGGTAGCGGTGTCGAGAAAACCTTGGAACTCCTATAAGAAATCACCTAATATTCTCATAAATTCTTGAACGGAATAGGACTTTGAATATACAAAAAAAGAAAGTGAAAATTCTGATCAAGCATCATACTCAGATTTCAGATGATCCCATCAAAAGACTTCTATAAATCCAAAGAAGGCAACTGAAAACCCTTTTAGTCAGTTAGAGAGCGCACCTGCAGTGAGAAGTGGTAAAAGTATCACCCAACAAGGGTGTAATTTACAGAATCAGTTGAAACTCTTCAAAGTCAAAGAAGAACCTGACCTGCACAAATCTGATGTATACTTTCCATTGGACACTAAGAAGTTTCTAAAAGGAAAAGCCAATGTGAAAGCCATCATTAGTTCATATCAGAAGATTGATGCTGAAACAGAGAACAAGGAATGTCATTTTCGATACGAATAGATTCACCTAAGGCAGCCTCTACCATATCCTCCATTTCTTCTCCCGGAAAGAAATTATCGTCTTCTTCTTCTGCCACATTACTGTCTTCTCCTTCTTCTTCTGCCATATTACTGTCTTCTCCTTCTTATTATGTGCGCGTGAAAATTCAATGAAAGCAGAAACTCCAGCGACAAACTTAGGTTGCATACGTTGTTGCCAATTCATATACATCCAGTCCTTAACTCTGACGTACTTATGGGCCATGTTAGACTGTATAACATATAAATTGTAGGTTATGATGACTATATTGAGAAATCTAAGAACGGGATGTGTAATACCCAGCCCCTTTTATACCAATATCTGTATAGTTGTTATTTTTTAATTTTATTTGATTTATTTAAATTCTATTTCTTCTAAACCCTAATTTTTCCTTTTAACCAAATTTCATTTTCCCTTATATATACCCCGGCCCAGCCCTTTTTCCATTTCCCTTAATTCTTTTATTTAATTGTTAGCCCACTCCCTCTGGCCCAACTTTCCCCAGCCCGTTTCTTTTCCATTCAAATCAATTCCCTATAATTCATTTATTCTATTTTAGCCCAGCAGCCCAACCAAGCCCGGCCCCCTCATCTTATTTATTTTGTTGTTTTCTTTTAAAATTCTCAGGCCCGGCCCACTCTATTCCTTCTCACCGCTTCCCCAAACCCGACCCGCCTTCTCATCTTCTCCAACGGCTAGTTTCCCACGACTCCCGCTCGCGATTCGTTCCCTCTGCCGTGACCCACGCCGTCGCCCATACCAGCGCTCGCGAGCGTTACCCATGATGCTCGCCTCGTCTCCATTCCTCTCTCCCTCACTCCCATCGCCTTTCCCTCAACCCTCACTCTCGCAACTTCTCCCGCTCTTTTCTCCTTCACCCACGTCCCCGAGTTTCCCCACGACGGCCACGTCTCTGTGCCCGTCGCCACGACCGCGCGCCTCGCAAGCTCCACAAGCGCGACCCCTCCTCGCCTCTCTACCCCTCTCCCTGCTCACTTCCAGTCTCGCTCAACCCACACTTCTCTTCTCTCGAAGACTCCCAGTTCATACCCCTCGCCGACGAGCTCCGCCACCGCCGCGCACGCCCTCGCTTCCTTCTCATCTGAACCCGACACCACCACCGTCGAGCCCTTCCTTCCCTCCTCCTCCTCTCTTCCTCCACTGCCTCCCCGAGCGCCTTCGCCTGCACCCCCGTTCAATCACCACCGAACACCCGAGCCGATCCCCGCCTCATCACCGTTCAATCACCACCGTCGCCAACATCATCCCTCTCTCTCTTTCTCAGACCTCAATCTCTCTTCTTCTCACTCTATTCCTCTCTCTCTCTCTCTCAATTTCTCTCTCCCTGTGTGTCTTCCTCAGTACTCTTTCTCTCTCTGTTCTCTGTTTCACTCTCCGTTTCTCTCTCTAACTCTAATTCTCTCCCTCTAACTCTCTACCCCTGTCTCTCTGGCTCTCCTTTCACTCCCTCTCTCTGCTCCTCTCAATCTCTCTCTACAACTCCAATTCTTTCCTTTCACTCTTCTATCAACCGAGCCTGTGCCACCCAGTTCAAGCCGAGGCCAAATCTTAACGTCGTCGCTCGCGCGTGTGTCATTGTCGTGCCGTACGTGTGTCGTTGCCGCTGCCGTGTGCCCCAACGTCTCCAGGCAAGTCCACACTTGCTACATGCTACTTATTATTAATTACAAATTATAATCGTGTATATATTCCATGCTTTACTTTCTGTTACACTAAACGACTCAACTGTTCGATGCGTGTTCCCTATGGGAATTCTCGCTTAAATTGACGGCACTCACTTATATAGTTTGGCCCGTAAGCCTATGATTCTAGTATATGAATTTCATTAGAAAATACGACTGTTAAAGATTAAAATGACTACCCCCAAATTTACTAGTAAAACTGGAATTTTATTGTACCTGAAAACAGTTAAAATCACCATAAATATTATACATACTGGAATGATGCGTTCTAGGGCTCAAATCGAAGCCAACTCGACGAACGTTAACCCTAGACTAGTTTCCAGATATTCCTATACTTAAACTATGGCGATATTTGAATCGGAGTACGACTCTGGACTGCAGTCCAGAGCGACTCCAATGGTTGCTTACTGTTTCGTATTGAACACCACCCTGTTTCCTAAACTCGTAGGTTGCGGAACTCCACTGTATATTATAGGTGAATCTATTAGCTAGACAACACAAGTGGTTTCATCCTGTTCCGTCATCATTTGCTATTTAATATGTAATTTAAAAGATCGGGACGCATAACAGTCCTAACAGAATCAGAATTGATATACTAGTATTAAACAGTGTATAACTCCTGACGTGCAGATGCGATTGAAGATCCGTCTATTGCATTGAAAACCCTACTGAAAACCCTAGATTTCATATAACTGTAACGTCGCTAAAATCTGAACCCAATTGGTATTAAAATGCGTTGCGAAATGGACTTCTGATTCTGAAACCGGATTTCCAGCCGCGAGCGCTTAAAATGAAATGGCTATAATTAATGATCCTGGAAATCCGATTGGCATGAAACTATATTCAATGGTTAGATAACTGAACATACTATTTATTCCCCGTTCATTGTTTCATTAAACTGTAAACATATGACTTATGATAGATCGTGCAAGTGGTACAATATTGTTTCATAACATCCTAATCATGCTTATATACTGTTCACGCATCATATCATACCCATATCATTGCATTGATAACCTAGTGATATCGTGTATTTACCCAGTGTTAGATTTTAGTGATGATTGTGGCAAGTACGTCAGTGTTCGTGTATCCGTGAATAAGTGAAAGTGATACGTACTTGTGCACAATTAGTGACCCTATTATTCTATTGCATTGTCGACGTCTGTGGGATGCGTGTACGGGTGACTATAAGTGGTATGGGACACTTATGGAAGCACTTGCATGGGTGTCATAGATAAGGCATCAGACACTGCCATTTATCTTAGGTATTGTCGGGACGTGCTTGATGGAGGTCCTGCCTCCAGTTCTCGCGCAGACATGTCACCGACCGATTGGTATTTAGGGTTATGGTTAGCGTTTGATGTAGACCACGGGGTGTGGGGTAGTTTAAGTGTGAGTTCAACAGAATCTCGGGAGTCCCATGCCGGCTTTTATATTTAGGGAGATATATAGAGATTTACAGGGTATGTGATTATCACCGTGATATACATGTTGGGCCCGTGGTCCCTTGCTCTTGGGTTCTATCCTTGGGTGGAGGACACTCACGAGTGGTTGACTCTCACACTTGGACTGACGATAGGCTTAGTGACTTGTACAGTGAGACTTAGAGACTGATAGGGATACTGGCATTGAGATATCTTACTTATTGTGTTGACATACGTGGCATATCATTCTACTGCTTTTACTGTTCCGCTGCATTGATTACTGCACATTCATATTCATGTTGTCATTGATTTACTGTTATACATATTTATTACCACTGTTAGAATTGTCACTTGATTTTATATATATTATATTGCTATTGTGTCGCTCTGACGACCTGAGTATGCATGCTCAGTGTGAGGAGAAGATTTAGCCTGGACCAGGACTAGACGTATATCACAGACACCTCGACTTGCTATCCAGAGTTATATCCCGTTTGTTTCCCCTCAGGTCAGTTCTTTACATTGTTTCACTCAGTTACTGCATTTCTCATTACATGCGCATCATTTACTGTTTACCATGAAAAACTAGAAGCCGAAGTGTGACTACGGCAGGACATTTTCTTGACCGTAGGAGCATGGCTGGCCTTGTCTACCCCTCGTATTCCGTATTTTGGGAAGCGGGGCGTGACATGGTTTAGTTGGTATCAGAGCCCAGGTTTTGCTTCGATTGGGATTGCATTTTCCGTGTAGAGCTTGACAGTCTAAGATATCCCTCAGTCTAGATTGTAAACTTGATATCCTTGATTCATATTCACATCGTGTGTTCAGCTATCCATTCGCTAGAGTTTCGGACGACTTGGTAAGGTTACGTGGTTGCAATTGCACTACCGTACTCTGTTTAAGTGACTTAAAGTCATAACAGTTGACTCTCCACTTATAATAAAATTCATCACCTCTGATATTCTTGAATCTTTATCATATCCATATCATATTTTGATTCGTTTAGCGTGTGACTTATATCACCTTCAAAATTGTTGTTTCAGGATCATGTCTTCCAACGACTCTTCATCTATATCCGCTCCCCAGAATCAGACCATTGAGATTCTGAGTGTACTGCAAGGTCTAAAGTAAGCCCAGGAGCGAACAAACGACTTGTTGGCTGAAGGACCGAGAAGACAGATAAATCAGGCACCAGCGGGAGTCTCCAATCATAGAGGGATCCCTATCAGACGAGGAAAAGAGAAGAAGATGAAACATCAATTTGTTTCCCCACGACAGAAGCAGCAGAAGACCCCGTGTTGTGGGTACTGTAAGAGGCCAGGACACCTTCAGAGGGATTGTCGCCGTGCCCAAGGGAAATGTCTGAAATGTGGGTCCAACAAACATCTCATCAACGGCTGCCCAGAAAGGAAAGGACTACAAGGAGGAGACTCGTCTACTCTCCACACTTCTGACAAGTGATGATTATCGCGTAGTTCGGACTTCGACGATAAAGCGGACCCAACACAGGATTCAACTCGCGTGACGAGAATGCAGCGGTCTAGCAATCAAAGAAGAATTTTCATGTTTTCTAATTTCAGTAATAATGTTGTCATCCTTTTATAAATATTCCTTTTCGTTTGAAATCTTGTATCCGTCGAACTTTTAGTTGAATGCAATAAAAACTTGAATAGTAATATATGCATCATTCTCTTGTCCTTCCCTTTATTCATACTATTCATTATCACAGCATTTTAATCTTGATTTTTCAGTTCCTGCCACCGCATATCTTTCTATACTTCGTACACTTAGCTATTTTCTTGATGTATTCCACTGTCTAATCATGACTCTTTCTTTTCAGGCCATGGCCCACCCTGGAGCAGCGCCGCATCTAGATGAAGATGCACAGTCATGCGTATCCTTAGACAACACGCTGATGAGTTTTGACGATGAGATCAACGGTCCCCAGGTCAATTTTGGAGACAACGATTCAGAGGACGAAGGAGTAGCCGCCCCAGAGTTTGACATGATAGGAGATTCCGACGAAGAGGAAGAAGACCCTGAAGAAAACCCAATAGAAGAAGATCCCGAGGAAGAACCGATAGAAGAAAATCCAGTGGAGGAAGACCCCATGGAAGAGAACCCAGAAGGAGAGGAACACATGGAATCGGACCTCGATGAAGAAGCTCCACCCGAGGAAGAAGGACCGGAAGATCAAGACCCTGCTGTGGAAGAACTTCCAATGGCGATGGCCGCGAGGCGCTATGGAAATGGACGCCCCTACCTGAGTGCGCGAGCCTACCGCAACCTACTGAATCTCCACAACCGCAACTGACGGAATTTCTTTTGATGTTGTTTTTCTGGCCAAATAAAATGTGTATAGTTTAGGGCCACTTTTCGTTTTTGGGAATGCCTTGTTTCAAATTTTCTCGAATGAAATAAATCTTCTGAATTCGTAAACCTTTTGATTATTGGTTCGCTTGATGCTTGTTTATTGCCCATATCCAATTATTTTTCTGCTGAGATCCCTGACTGTCCACCCCTACTCATTGTATAGTTTTCACCCTCGTTTCGACTAGAAAGTACCGCACCCTGATCCTTGGAATGAGCCACCATTCATCCTTCGTCTGTACCCTGTTTGAGATCCTTCTGGGAGGAGGACCTTTCTTATGAATTACCGAGTTCATTAACTTTTCAAATTCTTGATTCATAGGATTTACCGATCGTTAGTCTCCCCCATACTTTTACCTTGTAGTCCTTTTGTTGCTCACCATTACTTTCTGTGCTGACCCGATCCCAGTCTCCTTGATCTTCAGCCTAAAGCCGCCACACACCGACCTTCTGTATGAGCTACACTTCTTTTTAATCATTACCCTAGCTAGCCCTATACTCCTTTGTGTTTTTCCTGTTACCCTAACTATATTTAGGGACACTGTTATTCAAAAATTTAGTTTTCAGTATTTTGTATTTATCAAAGAGTCCGTGTTATTGATTACTCCGTTTTATGTATTTTAAGTATACTATTATTATTCTCACTTTCAGTAGCGCGAGCTTACACCGCGCCTATTTTATCCCATGTTTCTTATTTTCACGATATGGGTTTTCTAAGTTATTTTAAAACTATTTGATCGATACAATATCCTAAAATGTTTTAAACTACCGACAAATCTTTCACTACTTTATTGTCGTTACTTTCTTTTCGAGTAGTGTGCCTATGATTACTATGTTAGATGGTTGAGCCTTAGACTTATTTTACTGCTTGCTTTTGATAGACTTAGATGTGCACATATGTGGGATTCGACTTTTATCGAACATACTTTGATTATTATTTTTCATTATTGATACCTATATTCTCGTATACTCATAGTTGCTCTTATACTTATTCTTACTTTATACCTAATTAGACCTACCTTTCGTATGTTGTTCTTACTTATATATAAATTTTCAAATTTCTTCGTCCACGTACTGCAAATAAATCTCTTGTGTTAGTGTGCAATCTAATAGCTTTTGCTTATGTTTGTATAACCTATCGTTTATTTTAAATTTCGAGGACGAAATTTTTGTAAGGGTGGTATGATATAATACCCAGCCCCTTTTATACCAATATCTGTATAGTTGTTATTTTTGAATTTTATTTGATTTATTTAAATTCTATTTCTTCTAAACCCTAATTTTTCCTTTTAACCAAATTTCATTTTCCCTTATATACCCCGGCCTAGCCCTTTTTCCATTTCCCTTAATTCTTTTATTTAATTGTTAGCCCACTCCCTCTAGCCCAACTTTCCCCAGCCCGTTTCTTTTCCATTCAAATCAATTCCCTATAATTCATTTATTCTATTTTAGCCCAGCAGCCCAACCAAGCCCGGCCCCCTCATCTTATTTATTTTGTTGTTTTCTTTTAAAATTCTCAGGCCCGGCCCACTCTATTCCTTCTCACCCGCTTCCCTAAACCCGACCCGCCTTCTCATCTTCTCCAACGGCTAGTTTCCCACGACTCCCGCTCGCGATCCGTTCCCTCCGCTGTGACCCCCGCCGTCGCCCATGCCAGCGCTCGCGCGCGTTACCCATGACGCTCGCCTCGTCTCCATTCCTCTCTCCCTCACTCCCATCGCCTTTCCCTAAACCCTCACTCTCGCAACTTCTCCCACTCTTTTCTCCTTCACCCACGTCCCCGAGTTTCCCCACGACGGCCACGTCTCCGTGCCCGTCGCCACGACCGCGCGCCTCGCAAGCTCCACAAGCGCGACCCCTCCTCGCCTCTCTACCTCCCTCCCTGCTCACTTCCAATCTCGCTCAACCCACACTTCTCTTCTCTCGAAGACTCCTAGTTCACACCCCTCGCCGACGAGCTCCGCCACTGCCGCGCACGCCCTCGCTTCATTCTCATCTGAACCCGACACCACCACCGTCGAGCCCTTCCTTCCCTCCTCCTCCTCTCTTCCTCCACTGCCTCCCCGAGCGCCTTCGCCTGCACCCCCGTTCAATCACCACCGAACACCCGAGCCGATCCCCGCCTCATCACCGTTCAATCACCACCGTCGCCAACATCATCCCTCTCTCTCTTTCTCAGACCTCAATCTCTCTTCTTCTCACTCTATTTCTCTCTCTCTCTCAATTTCTCTCTCTCTGTGTGTGTCTTCCTCTGTACTCTTTCTCTCTCTGTTATCTGTTTCACTCTCCGTTTCTCTCTCTAACTCTAATTCTCTCCCTCTAACTCTCTACCCCTGTCTCTCTGGCTCTCTCTTTCACTCCCTCTCTCTGCTCCTCTCAATCTCTCTCTACAACTCCAATTCTTTCCTTTCACTCTTCTATCAACCGAGACTGTGCCACCCAGTTCAAGCCGAGGCCAAATCTTAACGTCGTCGCTCGCGCGTGTGTCATTGCCGTGCCGTACGTGTGTCGTTGCCGCTGTCGTGTGCCCTAACGTCTCCAGGCAAGTCCCCACTTGCTACATGCTACTTATTATTAATTACAAATTATAATCGTGTATATATTCCATGCTTTACTTTCTGTTACACTAAACGACTCAACTGTTCGATGCGTGTTCCCTATGGGAATTCTCGCTTAAATTGACGGCACTCACTTATATAGTTTGGCCCGTAAGCCTATGATTCTAGTATATGAATTTCATTAGAAAATACGACTGTTAAAGATTAAAATGACTACCCCCAAATTTACTAGTAAAACTGGAATTTTATTGTACCTGAAAACAGTTAAAATCACCATAAATATTATACATACTGGAATGATGCGTTCTAGGGCTCAAATCGAAGCCAACTCGACGAACGTTAACCCTAGACTAGTTTCCAGATATTCCTATACTTAAACTATGGCGATATTTGAATCGGAGTACGACTCTGGACTGCAGTCCAGAGCGACTCCAATGGTTGCTTACTGTTTCGTATTGAACACCACCCTGTTTCCTAAACTCGTAGGTTGCGGAACTCCACTGTATATTATAGGTGAATCTATTAGCTAGACAACACAAGTGGTTTCATCCTGTTCCGTCATCATTTGCTATTTAATATGTAATTTAAAAGATCGGGACGCATAACAGTCCTAACAGAATCAGAATTGATATACTAGTATTAAACAGTGTATAACTCCTGACGTGCAGATGCGATTGAAGATCCGTCTATTGCATTGAAAACCCTACTGAAAACCCTACTGAAAACCCTAGATTTCATATAACTGTAACGTCGCTAAAATCTGAACCCAATTGGTATTAAAATGCGTTGCGAAATGGACTTCTGATTCTGAAACCGGATTTCCAGCCGCGAGCGCTTAAAATGAAATGGCTATAATTAATGATCCTGGAAATCCGATTGGCATGAAACTATATTCAATGGTTAGATAACTGAACATACTATTTATTCCCCGTTCATTGTTTCATTAAACTGTAAACATATGACTTATGATAGATCGTGCAAGTGGTACAATATTGTTTCATAACATCCTAATCATGCTTATATACTGTTCACGCATCATATCATACCCATATCATTGCATTGATAACCTAGTGATATCGTGTATTTACCCAGTGTTAGATTTTAGTGATGATTGTGGCAAGTACGTCAGTGTTCGTGTATCCGTGAATAAGTGAAAGTGATACGTACTTGTGCACAATTAGTGACCCTATTATTCTATTGCATTGTCGACGTCTGTGGGATGCGTGTACGGGTGACTATAAGTGGTATGGGACACTTATGGAAGCACTTGCATGGGTGTCATAGATAAGGCATCAGACACTGCCATTTATCTTAGGTATTGTCGGGACGTGCTTGATGGAGGTCCTGCCTCCAGTTCTCGCGCAGACATGTCACCGACCGATTGGTATTTAGGGTTATGGTTAGCGTTTGATGTAGACCACGGGGTGTGGGGTAGTTTAAGTGTGAGTTCAACAGAATCTCGGGAGTCCCATGCCGGCTTTTATATTTAGGGAGATATATGGAGATTTACATGGTATGTGATTATCACCGTGATATACATGTTGGGCCCGTGGTCCCTTGCCCTTGGGTTCTACCCTTGGGTAGAGGACACTCACGAGTAGTTGACTCTCACACTTGGACTGACGATAGGCTTAGTGACTTGTACAGTGAGACTTAGAGACTGATAGGGATACTGGCATTGAGATATCTTACTTATTTTGTTGACATACGTGGCATATCGTTCTACTGCTTTTACTGTTCCGCTGCATTGATTACTGCACATTCATATTCATGTTGTCATTGATTTACTGTTATACATATCTATTACCACTGTTAGAATTATCACTTGATTTTATATATATTATATTGCTATTGTGTCGCTCTGACGACCTGAGTATGTATGCTCAGTGTGAGGAGAAGATTTAGCCTGGACCAGGACTAGACGTATATCACAGACACCTCGACTTGCTATCCAGAGTTATATCCCGTTTGTTTCCCTTCAGGTCAGTTCTTTACATTGTTTCACTCAGTTACTGCATTTCTCATTACCTGCGCATCATTTACTGTTTACCATGAAAAACTAGAAGCCGAAGTGTGACTACGGCAGGACATTTCCTTGACCGTAGGAGCATGGCTGGCCTTGTCTACCTCTCGTATTCCGTATTTTGGGAAGCGGGGCGTGACAGGATGGTTACTGACAAAGGAGAAAATCCGTGTATATGCTTTGTGTGTGCGTTTGTCATTGAAAAGAATAAATTATCGATAATCAAAGTTAGATTTGAGGATACCCATGTATGAGTTGTATTCTATATATGTGTGTTTCAATTTATGATTTCGCTTAAGTGTAGGGTTGTTTTTACTTAAATGCATACATACGCACATATCACATAAACACATGCATACATATCACATATCACATATGTTCTCCGCCGAAAGACGCGACCGGGACGTTTGGACGTCCGGACCTGAACTTCGAGGGCAGATGCTATTTGGTTCTATCTGTCCACCTCTCCGAAGATGCCAAGTTAATTTATGGCACCGTATATCGAAGGTTTAAACGGATGCGGCCGATGTAGCAGACTTCGTCAGATTCCCCCTCGTTGAGGGGTTTTTGATTGTGGGGACGCTCTTCCCTGCAGGAACAAGCCCCTGCAGTTAATTACGCTACCGCATAGCGGTAACAACTTTCTCCTTCTCCAGATGGTCACTTCGTGTCGTGGGTGTTTGTTTTGTTTTTGGTTGCCCGTGGATTGTATACGGAGACTAATTTATGTTGTCACCCATAGGGCGTGGATTAGTCCAAATCCGTATTATCTTAGATTTGGGTTTGGGTTGGGTTTAAGGATCGTTAATCTCATTTGAGACTAAGATCAACTTAAACGTTTGTTAAGGATACGTTAGTCTAATTTTAGACTAAGATCAACTTCGTATAGTTCTATATCATGACAAATATCGAACGTATGTTAACCGATAGACAGGGACTAAGTGGCGCTTTTAGTTTCATATATGAGTATCGATGAGAATTTGAAAGTTCCATATTATCATCGAATATCATATATTGGTTTTAACTTGAACATCTTGAATCACTCTCTAATGATGCGTTTGTTGTGTATTCTTGTTGTGTGTGTGTGTTTCGGCTGTCGGGGGTAAGGCTTCTATCCAATTAAGAATGTATAAAGCGAACACCCATTCACTTTTGCTTTTAATCGTTTCGAGTAAATTTCGGTAGCACCTCCCCGCTGTTCTCCGAGTACACTGTAATAGAATAGATAATCATTTCAAAGCTGTGAAACAACGTTGAAATGAACATCTAATCTATCTTTGTACACGGAGAACCAGCGGAAAAGTACCGACGAAATATCTCGAAACGGATGAAAACACAAGTGAATGAAGGTGTTTGCTTTATACATTCCTAACTTGTCCACACGGGACAAATCTATCGGTTATCATATGATTGAATCTTCTCGTCACATAGTATCGAGCCATACTGTCCGATATTTAACAACCTTCGTATAGTTCTATATCACGACGAACATCGAACGTATGTTAACCGATAGACGGGGACTACGTGGCGCTTTTAGTTTCATATATAAGTATCGATGAGAATATGAAAGTTCCATATTATCGTCGAGTATCATATATTGGTTTTAACTTGAACATCCTGAATCACTCTCTAATGATGTGTTTGTTGTGTATTCTTGTTGTGTGTGTGTGTTTCGGCTGTCGGGGGTAAGGCTTCTATCGGTTATCATAAGATTGAATATTCTCGTCATATAGACTATACAAAGTATTTAAATAAAATATAACCGGTATCAGAAACCCGGTCCTGACACACAAGAAGCAACCCTTATCCTCAACTAGCCTGCATACTGAATATTATCTGTCGAGTTAACAAATTTAACCTGATCGGATATATCCGCTGGGTAAAACCTCACAAAGATAGGCACGAATTGAATGTATATGGTGCAAAATCAAGTATAACAAATTTACCATACATCAGAGTTACATTCAAGGAAGTTCAATCCCAAGCTCTAAATTTTTAATTACTTTTGATAAAAATGAAAGTGTATTCAGCTTTGTTGTCTCTGTTGTATATGCAGTTGCACTCAGCAGATCATAAATAAAATCTCCGTCCCCTGAGACCAGTTTTCCCACAAAAAAAAACAGTCCGTATCTTAACATGCACTGTACCATCAGAATCAATTCATTTAAGAGTTACACCTGAGCAAAATGTAAGCAACATTTTCAATTTTCAGCTCTAATTTTGAACTGATCTGCAGTCCATGCTCTCACACACTTTTCCCCAGGAAAATTGGTACCACACCTATCATACTCTAAAATTTAAGAACCCCAACCCTAACCCTAGCCCCAGCCCCAGCCCCAGCCAAACCCCAACCCTACCCTAACCCTAACCCCAGCACCACCCCCAGCCCCAGCCGAACCCCAACCCTAACCCTAACCCCAACCCCAACCGCAACCCCCTGCCAAACCCCAGCCCCAACCGCAACCCCAGCCCCAACCGCAGCCCCAACCCCAACCGCAGCCCCAACCCTAATCCTAACGCTAACCCAACCGATGCCTCATCGGTACCCAAACCATGAACCCTAGCCCTAAAATAATCAAAAATTTGTTTCATTGAAGATTTCCTAACCTGTGCAGTGGAGGAGACGATCGGTGGCGGCGACGAAACGGAGGCGACGACGAAAACGGCGATGAGGAAGAATCAGGCGGTGGCGACGACGAGACGGCCTGCGCTGGCGATGACGAGAACGGCGACGAGAGATTTGGCTATCGGCGGGAACGAGGATTTGGGGATTTTGGGTTCGCGCGCGAAACTTCGAGAAATATAAGATAATCAGCATATGGATCGATCTATGCCTTTTTAATTAAATCCCTATTTTTATGCCCCTACGGACTTATCCGTAGGTTCTTGGTTTGCGGCTCCGTAGGGACAAACAACAATTTATAATTTAATATTCTTAAATTAATATGTAAGAACCGTAAGGGCAACCTTAAGGCCCTACGGATTAGTCCGTAGGGCCAAACTAAATCTGCCCCTACGGATGTAGTAATCCGTAGGGGCAACACCCTATTTTAGTAGTGATATCAGGGAATGCATCAGCCAACGCGATGGTATGACGGACAAAACCCTTGTACCATAGACCCTAACGGACCTCTGTCGTAAAGAGCAGGGGTTAACTGTGACGTTAGGACGGTTTGCCTACAAGCCAAAGGAAGGTAAACTACAAACTCCGAAATGAGTGGATAAACTACAAACTCCGAAATGAGTATATAAACTACTTCACACCAGATCGAAACATCGAAGAAAAGAAAAATGTCAGTATGAAATAAAATATGTCTTTTATTCATGAATTCAAGTGAATACAAGATACATTTCATAAAGGAATCAAAATGAATACATGTTATTCATGAATCAGAAGTTTACAACGAATACAAGAAAACGGGTACAATGACAGTTATTAAGGAGGAGGCGTCTTCAGCAAATTGACAAGCCGCTCGCGCGCTCCTCTCAATTCTTTCTTGTGGTCAGCTACAGCGGCCAACTTCGTTTCGATTTGAGTCTATTGCTGCAAACAGGATGAAAGCTTTTCATCGATTTTTTGCTTGGAAGCTTCACAGTCCTGCGTGACCCGCTCGGTGAAGTCAAGCATCCGCCTTAGCATCAACCCATCCGAAATACATCGTTGGAGGTTGTCGAAAATAGCTTTAGCTGCGCACCATTCGCTTCAACCCGGGGGCGCAATTGGACGGATTCGCTTGAAGCCGCCTCATGTTCCTTTCGCCTCAGAGCCGCCTCTTGTTCAAAATGGAGAATGAAAGGATCACTATGCTCGACCCACGCAGCCTGCTGAGAGTTCGAGGCCAAAACCTCAGGAGTGAGACGCTTAAGCTCAATCTCGTGCAGGCAAGCCTCGATCTTCCTGCAATAATCAACCCAAGAACCGATGAGATCTTCATTATGGAATTTCACAAGCGTCGCCAGCATTGGATTGACTTCGACGGCAAAATCCGTAGCAGAAGTGAGGGCCTCAGCATTGAGATCTTTGATAAACTAGCTTAACGTTCACCGGCTATTCGTGGCGCCCCTAGAGGATGTACGTTTAGCGAAGGGCCCCGTTGACATTGGAATGCAAGACTCAAAAGGAGCTGGAGCCTATGTAATCGCTACAAAATGAATTACAGTCAAATTTTGACACGGGAGACAAAGAAAACACCTGAGGGATGGAATCTATCGTACCAGCTGTGGCAGGCGGCAGAAGAGGGAGTACCGGATCCGCGGCTATTCTTTTGCTTCCTCCTCCGACTCGTGATACTGTGGTCAATATAAGGAAGGCTTAGAAACAATAAGCCTACTCATAAAAAAAATGGGGAGAAACATTAGGTGAAGAATATACTGACCAATACCAGAAGGTGGAACGATTTCTGACTGAAAGGAAAAATGCGGTTTTAGCACCTGGTACAAATGGTCGAAAAGTACTCCTGCAAAGTTGGGACAATATACAGCCAATATAAGGAGGATTGTATCTACAGTGAAACAAATAAGTGAGAAACCCATACCTTCCAAGATTTGAGGAGGCACAGAAGAAAGCAAAGGGACAACGACCGTCAAAATAGCGGCCGATGACACTTCTTCAGCCGGCACAGCTTCAAGGTTTACCATGCCTATGCTCAAGACAAACGAAATATCATTAGAAGGGCTTAACAGGATTGAAAAACTCAAAAACAACAACCCAAGGACTACCTGATAGATCAGGGACCGAAACCACGCCGGAAGCGTCACCAAGTGTAATGGCTTCCTCACTCTCTCTCGGGGGAATAGATTCTGCACCCATAGCTTCATCTCCTGACTCGACGAGGGCCGTTGTAATACTTGTGACGCCCACCGATACCAAGGAGCCACAAGGAGAAAGAGTAGCAGTCTGGACAGTCCCAGATTCCTGAGAAAGAGTGGCCACTTCGGGCTCTGTAATCATCGGAGTTTCACCTGCCATACCATTGTCAGGACTCGGCCCTACTTAAAAGGAAATACGTATGTCAGAATTCGAGGACCAAGTTCTAATAAAGGACTAGGCGTTACGTTACTTTGAAGTAGCTTTTCATTTTCTTCCCGAGCTGCACGTGCAACCTGTCTATGGGCGGTAGACAGGGCGAAAGGAACATCCGCCGAAGAAATGTCAGCAGGCGGAATATCGCTTGAGCCCGCACCTGCAGCCAAAACAGCACCGCGTTCCCTTGCCGCGTGCTTCCTGTGCTTCCTTTCAGTCTGAGTAGTGAGAACTGACCTCCTTAAGACCTCCGACAAGGGAACGTCGTCGTCCGAACCGAGCTCTACCTCCGGAGCCGCTACGGCGTCCATCATCGGCTGCTTCAGCAACGCCTCCTGTGGTGACTTTGGGATGGCCGTGGCCATAGTAGCTGGCTCTAGAAGCTTTGCTGTATCACCACTTGGGATTGGAACAGCACTTGGAATGACCTGAATTGCAGTAGTTTCTGCAATAGGGCGAAAAGAAGGGTCAGATCATGAATAAAAAAGAGTAAAGGCGTAATAAAACGAATTATACAAAGACCCAAAGAAGCGTGGAGCCTCTCTTCGTCCTCGGACGTCCTGAGGGAAGCCGCGAGAGCCTCTTCGGCAGAAATACCTGTTGAAGAAGAAAGCGTTAATAGAAGCATAATAAAGAGAGAAGGGATAGGCGCAGAAGAATATAACTGAAGTATACCTGACTTCGCGATAGAGATCAACGCCGCTTCTTCATGAGCCAGTCGCTTGGAAGCTACGAGGGCAGCCTGTAGATCAGTATTGGTTGCAGGCGTGTCGAACAAACCCTCGTTGTGTCGTATTCGCACAAGCCCTCACTGTAGGGAGCATGTAGCTTCTGGCCAAATACGACATCGGCAGAAAATAGAGATTTCTTCTTTTTCTGCGAACGGACACCAGCGGTCGATGACAAGAGCTTGCGCTTGACAGGCATTTTCGGGCAGCGGGTCCCGATTTCCATACCAGCTCCAGATTCCGAGGACGCTACGGCTACCTCAGTTGTGGAAACACCCGATTGAATCTTCTCAGGGAAAGCTTGTGGGATCACAGCCGTAATATCTTCTCATAAGGAGGGACAAACGACAGCCCGTCACTTTAAGGGGACAGATGGATTACCGGCGGGGACTTCATCTTTATGATTGAGCAATAGCCGCCTTTCTTTCCTGATAACAGCACCCGTCGCATGCTGGTACCACGCTACGTAAGAGTTCGAAGCTTTCGGCACATAGCTCGGCTCGCTAATGAGAAAATTGGACCCCGTATTTAGTCGCATAAAGTGGTGTAGCGCGCTGCGAATACCCTCCTCCGTAGCAACCGGCTCGGCTAAGAATGCCTCGAGAGGAACACCCTGATTATAACCCGACTATTGAGCAAAGCAGTGCGGGTTGTACCTTATAAACAGTACCGAAGCGCTCTGTCTGAATACTAGAAGCCCGGCCTGATAGAATACAAGTGCAAGATTTCCCGAGCCTTCAACGTGGAAGCCCCGTCTTTGAAAGTGTCATGCAACGGTTGCACCATCTTAGTAGATTCATTGCCAATGGTCAAGACTCTATCGACAAAGGTCATGCTATTCCGAACTATGCGCGGGCGGAGGACCAGTCGCCGAGCCTCTCGCTGCGACGGGTCTAACGCAGAAGCGTCAACCAGATACATGACCCGAGGAAAGTTGTAGCTATTATAGAAGCGGGGTCGTTTGTGAACACCGAAAGCGTCTAACACGTGCAACTCAATCCACGATGTGAAGTAGTGCAATAGAAGATGTACGGGCTTTACCCCCAGCTGAGCAGTGTTTGCCGCTAAGCTCAAGCCGTGATATATATGAGCCAGCCCCGCGATCCCAATGGCCACACGCGTCCCTACAATCATGCGGTGGGCCGGATAAAAGACGGACGGCCTCATATAGCGAGGATAAGTCGGAAGCACAAACCAATTCAACCACAGGCCGATGAACCCCAGAAAGAATGTCTCTTCGTTGACGTATGGAGCAGCGAGCTCTGCGAAAGGGATGACCGGAACGTCTGGAATGAAGAAATTATTCCAATCTGCCTCTGCCGTCGGCAAGTTATCCAAACCAAAACCGAACGGGTCATCAAGCTTAGCGAATTTCGTGGCTTGTTTTGACAAGACTTCTGGGCGAAGAAATCGGGTGATGAAATCTGCAAAGACAACTCCGTGCCCTCCAGACTCTAAGAACAAACTCTCATAAATGTTCAACACCTTGATTAGGCTTGGGAACCGGTGTTGAACATCATTCTCTGGAGTAAGGCCCATCACCATTGATTTGGTGGCAAATATGTACTCATCAGGGAGAAGTATCTCCTCGTAATGCTCTCCTCTGACGGGTAAGCCGGAAATTTCCGCAAACTCCTCCAAGGAAATTGAGACCTCCTGGTCCGATAGAAGAAATGTATGGGTTGGGATGTTCCACTATTCCAGAAAAGCCTTAACCCACCATACATGAGGAGCGGGATATTGGAAAAGGGACGCATATATTGCAGGATACAGCCCAAGCTTCAGCAACAGCAACTTCTTGGCCGACAAGATATACCGAGCCCACTGCAGGTAGCCGGCTGAATGGCTAGGAGTCAACCCTATCATATAGACTTGCCCCTAAGGGCACGACTCGCCTTGGCATATGCACCGCCCCAAAATATCCAAAGCCATCGGTGGCTGTACGGGTATTGATGCCATGGAGGGCTGAAGGCGACCCTTCGAGGTCTAGTTGACCTCTTCTACGACATAAATCACTTGAGGCGAATCGGTGTAATGAATCGCTGAAATTGGCTCTGAGAGCGCTGCACAAGAAAAACTGCGCCAACCCTGAATGATCTGATTATACCATGACCCCCACAGGTGAAGAGATTTCTGCTCCGAGTCATGATCTTTAATAAGCGCGAAGATTTCTCGATCCACGGGCGTGTCGGCAAAGGCGCACTCTGAACGTAAGAAAGGGAAGGAAGAGTCGAAGGCCATTGCACCTGCACAAAAGGAGAAGGTTCAGCTATTGACGTTATGTTCAGAACTTTAACGTTCTTTGATACTTAAAAAAAAATTGTACTGCATTGCAGTGGAACAAAGGGGGCCCACAAAATTAAGGTGACGCTCCATCATTGATAGGGCAGTCATTCATTAAGAATAGAATCCTAAAAGGATTCTCATTTAATGAGAAATATCATTGGACCTCGAGAGCTGTGCTCTGCAAACAGATTTCACATCTGTCAGAAAATTAAGAAGGGAATAAAATTCCCCAAAATTTATTAGAGCCATGCTCTGTAAAACAATGGGGTAATCTACCAGAACCCTCAAAAGCAAAACTTTTTAACAGGGTAAAACCACAAGAACTTTAAGATCTGCAAGAAAAATCCTAAAAACTCTAAGAGTTCTTCATGAAAGATGAGAAAACCTCTGATTAACAGGTTAAGAAACCTTAAAATACATTTTTAAGATCTAAAATCTAAGAAGAGAAAAGCTCTATTGGTGGGTTCGATTGTAATTCTTACCAAGTTTTTGGCAAATTTCCACCTCTAATAGAGTTTCCTTGGGCAGAGATCTAAGCTCTGGAAAGAGAATTATATTCTCAGAAAGAAGAAGTCTAGGAAAGATGAACAGCAGTCATTTCAAGGGCCAAAGGCCCTACTTATAGGCACAAAGAGACGGTTCCACTTCCGAGAAAATCCAAAGGTGGAAAAGATGTCACCGCTGCACTCACGTGTGAGCCACGTGAGCGCGGTGGGGTGGGGGCATTTGTTTTCCCAATAAAAAAACAAGGCTCTGTTCAAAAACTCAAGAAGCAGCGCCTCACGTGTCTGCCACAAGGGCGCCAGCGCCAAAGTTAAAAGACTCTTAGAAGAGTAAAGCACTGTTCAAAACTCAAGAGGCAGCGACTCACGTGTCTGCCACGAGGACGCCAGCACTAGAGTTAAAAAAACTCTTAGAAGAGCAAACCTCTGTTCAAAACTAAAGAGGCAGCGCCTCACGTATCTGCCATGAGGGCGCCAGTGCCAGAGTTAAAAACTTTTATTGGCGCTGCACGTGCACAGCACGTGAGCGCCGGCGTCTTGTAGAATTAAATTCTACTCTCTGTTAAACAGAGCCGTTGGATCAAAGATCCAACGCAGATGATAAATCATCAGAGCACAGAATTAAATTCTGTTGAGGAAATATTCCTCAAATATTTCTAAACAAGAAATATTACTCTTTGTAAAACAGAGTACCGTTGGATTAAAAATCCAATGGTGATTAAAGAATCACCGAGCTACAGAATAAATTATGTATAGGAAAATATTTCCCTAATCTTGTTAAAAACAAGAAAAATTTCTTCTGTAAAACGGAAGTCCTTGGATCAAAGATCCAACGGTGGGTAAAATCCCCAAATCAATTAGGATCTCTCAATGAGAGATTTCTTCAACTAATCAACAGATTTGCCTCTACTATATAAAAGACCCGAGACTTCAAGTATAAAGAAGAAGAACCCCCATAAGCTTTAAAAAAAAGAGAAAGATATGAAAGAACGCAGAATTAAATTCTCGAGAAAGAAGAACTCTCTTCTTGGAAATTTTAGGTAAATAAAATTAGATAATGATCCTGTGGATCATTCGAAAAAAGAAGAAGAAGAGAGAGAACTCGGAGGGGCTTAGCACTCAGTGGGCAGCGCCCAGCACCCCATGTGCCCCTCACGTGGGCGCCATAAAATAAAGAGTGCTTAGCACTCAGTGGCTGACGCTCAACGCTCAGCGCCTCACGTGGGCGCTACAAAATTAAAAGTGCTTACCACTCAGTGGCTAGCGCTCGGTGCCCAGCGCCTCACGTGCTTCGCACGTGGGCGCCACAAAACATAAAGTGCTTGACACTCATCATTCAACGCCTAGCGTCTCACGTGCTTCGCACGTGGGCGCCATAAAGAGTGCTTAACACTCCATATAGAGACAAAAAAAAGAGAGAGTAAAGTGTGAGCGTCAGAACTCACATAAGTGCTCAGCACTTTTTGCAAGAAAAAGAGGGACTGAACCCTAACAAGTGTTTAGCACTTCTTTCAAATGAAAGAAAACAGAGTGGACCAAGCCCAAGTTGGCTAGGTCCTGATTTAGATCAACTGAGCCCATGGGTTCATTGCTTCCCAAACATGACTCATGATATCCAAAATGATGTTCATCCCACATTTCCTAAGTTAATCTTAGTCCCCCGAAAATGGCTAATGATTCTTAGATGGCCCACCATGATCTCTTCACTCAGACACGGGAATTGGTTCAAGGGTACATCTCTCCATACCTCTGATACATGTCGTTGTAATTTCTCAACGTCTTCAGAGAGGTGGCGGGTCCTGACAATCAACTGTTTTTGGGTGCACTTCCCAAGCTGACGCGCACACCTTAAACCAAACCATACCCCAAATAGGTGTATCCCACATCATCACTATGCATCTTGTCACGTAACAAATACACGGGCATAAAATGGTGATCTACGGACCGTAATGTCCTCAAACTATTACGGACCGTAATGTACTCAAACTAAACCCTCACCTCAAAAATGGTGATCTACGGTCCGAAACGTCCTTAAACTAACAACGGACCATAACGTCCCTAAACTAAAATAATGGAGCCCAAATGTTCTTTTGTTGGATCTGAATGATCCTAAAACCTCTTTAAGTAGATCTTAGTCTCAAATTGGACTAATGTATCCATAATAAAAAAAATTAAGTTGATCTTAATCTCAAACGAGATTAATAATTTTTAAATCAATCCAAACCCAAATCTAAGATATACGGATTTGGACTAATCCACACCCTACGGACGACGGCATAAATTAGTCTCCGTACATAATCCACGGGCAACCAAAAATAAAACAAACACACACGACACAAAGTGAACGTCCGGAGCAAGAGAAAGTGGTTATCGCGATGCGGTAACATAATTAACTGCTGGGGCTTACGCCTGCGGAGGAGAGAGTCCCCACAATCAAAAACCCCTCGCAAACGAGAGAGAATCTGACGAAGTCATGCTACAACGGCCGCATCCGTCCAAACCTTCGATATACGGTGCCATAAATCAACTTGGCATCTTCGGAGAGGTGGACGGATAAATTCAAATAGTATCTGCCCCCAAATTTAGGCAAGACGATCCATCCGGGTTCGTCTCTGTTTTCGGAAGTGAACAGAGACAATTGTGAGAGAGGTAGATATATTGGAGGGCTTCCTTCAGTTAATCTCGTAGGCAACTTAGTTTTCATTCATTGTATGCCTATCTGTTAAGACTTTTTGTTTATTTCTATTTCAGTTGTACCGGATTTTCAAACTTGTTATCAGTCCTTCTTTGAATATTGTGGAAATTGGAATGTAATAGATGCAGTAGGATTTATTTTATATCTTGCTAAATTCTTGTGTAATTATATTGCTTTCTTTAACGCTCAACATATTTTTTTCGAGAAAGATCTTTTCTCGGTATAAATACGTTGCAGGCCTAGTCATGTATCTGCTATCGTCTTTTGGAAAGCGGAACGTGTCAGATGGTGTGGACAACCTTATTGTAGAGAGCATGGGGCAATAGTTTTTTCTCATTTTTCTGAATTCTTTTGTTGTAAAATGATGTAATGGTGATATCATCATTCAAAGAGTTTGTGTTATAATAGTAAAGATATGTAGTAGCACACTCGTATAAGCTAATTGAGAGTAATACGAACTCATTTAACATATTCCATCCCCTTGCACTTTAAAATTACTAGGATATGCATGTGATTGAATTGATAAGAAATTAAAAATAAATGGATTTGTTAATTCTCTAATTTAAATATCTATGTTCCATTATTTTTGTTTGTTATTAAATTTAGTATCTTAAGGTTTGAGAAGTATGTTATTATTACTTTTAATATTGTTTAAAAGAATGAAAATTGTTCTTGCCATGTATCGTATTAGGAATCACTTTGAAGTCTGGTGTAATTTGCTACCTGTGAAACTAATCCTCCATAAAAAAAATTCTGTTGGTTCTTAAAATAAGTTTGTTCATGAACATAGGTATCGGATTTGCTATAACTATTAAATTTTTTGATAACCATAATAATCTCTTTTAAATTTTTTTGTCTAGAACTGTTCTTTTTATGTTTTACGGTTTATTAATCAAGAGATTTTCTCTCATCAAAACAATTGATGATGCGGGATATCTTAGAATTAAGAAATTTTTTCTTTACCAACGAGCAATAGCTTAATCGGTATGACACTTCTACTCCTGTCGAGAGAGTGAGGTTTGATCCCAGAAGGGAGAGTGGCCATAATTAATACTTTTAGGGAAAATTCATGGGTCCTCTGAGTTGCTTGTGTGTGATGGGTATGGGGTTATGGGCAATAACTCAGTTTGCATGATACTTTCTTCATGTGGAGAGTGCGGGTTCGATCCCTAGGAGGGAAAGTGGCCATGATTTATGCTTTTGGAGCAAATTCGTGGGTCCCCAAAGTTGCTTGTTGTTTATCACGTTTATTTGCGTTTCATAATATCCATTCTATAGTTTTTTATGAAATAATAAGTGCTATGAATCCTCTGTCTGTCAGCCAAATAAGTTCAAGTTACAAGTTATTGGGAGCTTGGGTTGGAATCGAGCGCAAACATAGACATTCGTGACAAATTAACAAAATTACTGACAGGTGAACATATGCTTAAAAGTCGATATTGGATTTAACAAAAACGGACTGTCGAAAACACATATAAATGAGCCGGAGAAGTGGGGCCCCCAACATGGGGCCCAACTCCAGAGAAGAACTGGCCGGGGCGGCAGTTAGGATGCCCTGGGAGGCCAAGTGGGCCCCAATGGGTCCAACCCACTTGGCTTGTGCTCAACTTGATGGGGTCTTCCAAAAGAATCCTAGGTTTGTTGTTCCTTGCCCTGTAAAAGCAGCGAATCGGCAGCCATCTAGGATCATAAAATAGTTGTTAGGATTAATTAGAGAGCAGTAAGCCATTTTCTTCCTTGAGATGCTAGCTTCCATTGCTTTCAACCAAGCAAGAAGCTTTGTTAGTTTCATTTGCAAGTTGTAATTTTTCTTTACATTTACTTTGTAGTTTCATTTGCAAGTTGTAATTTTTCTGTACTTTTACTTTGTAGTTTCATTAGAGAATCAATAAAAAAGACCGCCATTTTGTCGTCTCTTTCTCTTTCTTTGTGATTGTAGTTGCCATTAGAGGAAGGTGAGTTCCTTCTCCATTGAAAGGAAATCACCACGTGCTAAGCAACACTTCTTGATTGCTTAGTAACTTAATTCCCTTGCGCTTTTAATACTAGCAATTTAATTCATTGTAATCTCCTTTAGGTTCTCTTCCCCTTCTTTTGTTTATTTTCTTTTTACCATCACTTGTGAATACTAGACTTTACTCAGGATTAGGGTAGGTTAGATCATGGATGGGTTTAGCCAAACAATTAGCACTTAAAGCTATCTGAGTGTCTACAAGTTCATGAAACAAATTGATGGGCTATTCATTCTAGTAACTTGGACAAATGATCAAGAGGAATAGGATTAGTTGGGCTTAGCCAAACTAATCGAACCAACACCCAAAATCCTAGGCATTCTCTTTTATTCTCTTTACTTGTGTTTTCTTGATTTCTTGTTCTCTTACTTTTAGCTTTATGACACCAAAACTTCTCTCTCAAAACACAAATCTTTAACTCATCTAAATCAACTCTAAAATGAACGAATCTTCCTCATGGGATAACCCGTATTCGCCAATTCGCCGTGCATTGCGGTTACACTTAAGAACTGGTTTTACTCTTCGAACACTTGTGCGTGTTGTGTGTATGGATTAAGGTTACAGACCGTTCCAAAAAAAAAGAAGATTTTTTCTTTTTTAAAAACTATTTAATCACAATTAAATGTGATAACGCCATGCCCCCTAAATTATAGTTATAAACTACCAGTACTCAGCATGTGCTATGCAATTTTGAATATTTGGACACCATGGAAAAAGATTTAAGAAGATTTTAAAATAATTGGTTAAAATAATACAAGTTTTAAAGGTTTTATGTAAGGACTTTCTGTTTTTTTTTTAAATTTAATAAGTCAGCTATTTTAAATATATTTTAAAAATCTATATTATCTTAACTTAAAGTAATTAAGATATTTCCCAAATAAAAATTTAAAGTAATTTAAACTAAGGAATAAACAATATTTATATTTTATATTTTATGATTTAGTTATGTGCATCGCGCACATAATAAGTTGAGACATAAATGCTTTGATGACATCAAATTAGTCTCCCTAGGCATTATAAAAAGAGAGATCAGCAGAGGTTGACCTTACGAACCAAGCATATAATATTTCTCCGTGGAGTATTTTTCTTTTCCTATTATAGCTAGAACATCGAGAAATTATTCGGTGTTCCGGGTGTAATACATCCGGACAGGGATGAGAGGGAGGAGAGTTTCGGACAGTCTTGGGCATTCTGTAGGACCCATATTTCTATTTCTTCTCTCTCTTATCCGGGTAAATACAACCGGCACACGGAATCATTTTTCGGGTCACGTGACACTTCTAATTCAATTAAGAAAAAAAAAAAGAATTCCTTAATTATTAAGGATTTAGGATGCCCATGTCATCCCTTAAATTCTAAAATAAATTCAATTATTTAGTTGTAAAAAAATATAAAAGCAACAACCCACTGACAATAAGTCGTTACAACAATATTATTAAAATAAAATATCAACACAAAATCTTTTATCTACAAATTTTCTTTCCATTTTATTTGTTCAGGTGCAAAAGAAGTAGTTAGTATTTATGCAAGAAATCTCCTCAAATTAAAAATTTACTTAGCATTTTTTTCACTTTCTATATCTACCAATTTAAGGAAAAATAATTATTCCAAATTTGATTCCCATTTCTTTTCCCTTGCTTTTCTCCTAGACTAACAAAATCCATAAAATTAGCATGTCAATTGTTTTGATGAATTATAGGATGAGTTTGAATATTTAAAACCTGCCTATTATTTAACTATGAGATTTTCAAAAAACCTTTAAATCGTCAATTAATTAGCACAAAAATAGAATTTAGATAGCTAGGAAAGTAGTTAAAATCAATCACAAATCTTTTTAATTCGATAAATAAATTCCAATTTTCTCCAATTTCTCTGTCTACTTAACCTCCTTAAAAACCTTTAACTTTTTTGTTACTTTTTCAAAAATAAACCAAAATCTCTCATCATTTTAATGATTTATCCTGTCCATCCACCCAGTTATATTGTAAATAAATATTTTCTCATGACCTCAAAGAGAAAACTTTTAATCCAGTACAATTTTTTCAGCAAACGTCCAAATCTTCATTAATTAGATTATTCTTACCAGCATACTAATTTTTGCTGGTTGCAAGTAATACATCCTCCACAACAAATAAACATACAAAAAAATTTGCATGCTTTCTTCGTAATTGCATGATGCATGAGACATGAGCATCTTTCTAATCAAAGAGTAGTCTCAAGGGCTTGGAGTAGAACATTAATGGAATTTGGAGTAGACCATGAGTTGGTTGATTTAACTAAACTAATTAAAAGCATGTAAAAGAAATTAAAGTTGCAAATTTAAAATAAAATATTCAAATAATTAGAAGATCTAGGGTTTTGAATTACCTTTACTAAGATTTCAATTCTTGTATACTTTCCATATTTAGATTCATTACTATCAATCATACAAAAGCATAAAACAAACTTTTATCGTAACGAAATATCGATTTTTAAATGAAATTATAAATCATACGAATTATAGAAAAACCTTATCAATCAAATAAGTTCATCTAGCAAGGAATTTAAATATTAGATTCTAATTAACCTAATAATAATTAGATTTTATCCTTATACTAAATAAATCAATAGGTAATCAATCTATGGCTTTATTTAGTTTTGTCGGAATAATTTAAATTATCCTATATTAATTAGGTTGAATCAACTATGATAAAAACTTCATCTTACCTTTCCTACTTAATTTTCAAGATTGTTGTAACGACCCCAATATTACTATACCATCGTATTTTCTTCTTTTAGTAAAATATTGTATTTATTTATTCGTAGTATTTTTTTATATTTTATTTTCTATTATATATATTATTTTATTATTCCATATATTTTTCCCAAACCCATTTCTTTAAACTAAATCTTAATATATTTAAAATTAAATGCAAGATCCGACCCAGCTCATAACCCAAATTCAATCTCATTTTCATTTTCTTTTATAAAACTATGAGTCCAAAAGCCCACTTTCTTTTCAAGCAACAGCATATATTTAATTCTAATTAGATATATGCATGAATAACCTTGTAGCACATTGGTTAATTTCTTATATTGTTATTCCATAAGTCACATGTTCAAATCCCAATTCTTACAATTATTTTTTATCAATTTTTATTCTTCTCAAAATCTACAAATAAGACCTTTCATTTCCAAAATGAATAGTGACCTTTCATTTCTCTTTTAATTCTCATATTGAATGCATATATTATTATACATAATTCACCATTACACCATCTTTATTTGTGCTCCTCTATCTTTTCTTTCCTCACATTTTTTTATCTCTCACTTCTCCCTCTTCACCTAGAGTCCAAGAAGAAGAACATGAAGAAGTTTTTAAGAAGGTCTCGCTAATAACGCGAGCCTATCGACGGATAGACAAGCCCGGTGACAATACCGGCTTGTGTATGTAAGTTCCTTCTCTCTCTCCCTCTCCATCTCTTTATTCTCTTTTTGTCATATCTTGTAAACCCGCTATTCTTTTCATATCGTAATTAATAAGATAAGATAAACATATACATATAAATAAGTCTAGATATATATGGTTCTATATGGTTTAATAATATCTTATTGCTTCTTGTTCAAATTAAAGTGTTTTCAATTCTTTGTTCATGACTATGAATATTTATTATGAGTTGTGAGAACATAAATTTCATGCCACAATATATATCTACGATGTCTCATGAAATCGGTTTGCTTATTAAAAGAAAAGGAGAAGCTTGCATAAAAAAAATACTAGTTAATCTTTTTGCCGAATTTAGCATACATATCAATACCTTTATCTTTAAAATAAATTTTAGAAATTAATTTTTACTTCTGAAAATTTTAGAAAATTTAAATATGATAGAATATATTTTTCTGTACACGCTGTAAAAATTTTAGATTGAGTCGCTTAACGGTTTAGAAATTATATCGTTTTTATTCACTGTTCGTAAACCAGAAAACTGCATTTATCGGTTAATTTTTAGGACACATAACTCGGTCTAACGATTTCCAAATTGAGCAAACTCAGGTGTTTTTATCATCTACATCGAAATATATAGAATTTCTTAGTTGTAAGTTTTTACAGAAAACCGATATAAAATATAGAAAACCGCGTTACAATATTAAGCGACGAATCTGGACAGAATCTGTCCTGATTCGCACACTGTTTTTAAATTGGACATAACTCGAACACCCGATGTCCGTTTGTGACAAAATTTAGATGTGTAGATGCACAATTGATAGAACTGTAATTTTATGTGTACTAGATTACTTAGAACAGCATGAAACAATCCGATATAGTCTTTCCAATATAACATATAGTTGCTGTCCGGAAATCTGAATTTCTGTTTTAAACGCTGATATTAAAACGATTATAACTAGAGCTTCGGAAATCTAAATCATGTGAATCTTGGTATTTTGGATAAGTACATCAAAAGACCTACAATTTTATAATAATATTCATAACCTGAAACCCGATAGAAATTAACTCAAACTGCGTTTTAAAAATATGTGACGGTGCCGAATAGATTCTAATCTGTTTTGCGCGATGATACGAAAACATATATACCTCACAAACCGGTAGTCGTATTTAGGTGAAACTGGAACTCACGCATGAAAAAAACTTAGATCCATATTTCTGTTTATATTCCGCATTCGTTCGACTTGATTAATTAGCCATACATAATATTTCTTTACAGCATTGTTTATGGTAGTTACTCGAATAATATACTTGACTCATTTCATGCTATTCGAACATGTATACATATTAATCTTGATCATTAAATTGTTGTATGTACATAAAGACGATAATTAAATACTTGAGTTGTATTTTGAAAACTATACAAAATTATTTTTACATAAAACCCTCTCAAGTTATATAAATTACAATAAGGACCCTAGTAAATATAGGTTAAGCGGAACCAGTCTCTTCAGGGAGCCGGAGATATGGGTGCTTGCCTATCTAAGATAGACAATATAACAAACAGTGTTATCAATACAGTAAATGTCTTTGAAAAAGACACAAATTCTGTCGTCTATGTACAGCAGTTACCGATAACATCAAAATCAAATTCAGGACTTCAATTTCTTTCTAATTGTTTGACCCAGACTGAGTCTCATTATAAATAATCTGACTTGAATATGATTCAAGTACAATCTACAATACTACAATTCAATATGAATTCATGAATCCATATATTCAATCTAATCTGTATTGACTGAACCGAACCATGTATATACTTCCATTTACATGATTCTCCAGTTATATCCATTTACTAATATCATGGTTTCGGCAAGTCATCCAATTATACAATCTATATTACAAGACAATTCAAGTTGCAATACAATACAACTATACAACAAGACATCACGTGGTTTAAGGGGTAGATTGGTACGGAAGGTGTTAGATTTGGCACGAGACTGTAAGATTTAAGACACCTAACCTGTATTTCCATTGTTGTTGTACCGTGGCATAAACGGTTCCTTGTACTACACGTGCCTCTAGTCTCTAGCATATAGAGACTCCTCTCGTATACACTGGCATCCTTCTGTACCAAGGTACAAACAACAGCGTTAATAAATACAACAGTATAACAATATAATATAATTTTAAAAGTTACACACTCTCTCTCTTTCTGTCTTTTCTACTTCTTCCTTATCTTTGGGACTTACCGAGCGATTTGTTTATTGACGACATTCTCTTTCTTTCTTCTTTGAATGTCGTCGGGTGTTTCGGACCTTTCAGAGATCGAGCCTAGCACTGAAGACTTGGACCAGTTTATTGAAGATCCCGAGCTATAGTTACATTTGTACACATTTTATTCAGTACTTTCCATTTCTGTTATGCCATTGTTTAGGCATTGTTTTCATTCAGATGTATTTACTTTTCCATGCATTGTACAAAAGAATTTTAATAAATAAAGTTGTTGTTCATTACATTGTCTCTTGTGTATTTTCCTTTTATATTGTTTAGATACGCTTAGCGTATTTACTTCAGAGTAAATACGTAACGGCCTCGTCACATCCTCTGCCCGTACACCGGAAAGTGGGGTGTGACAGGTTTTGTTGGTGGCTCATGCAGGTCAGTTCTGCATGAAGTCCTAAGCAATATAAACACAAGAAACAGCAACTGAAAACATTCTTTATATTACATATTGCTTGAATTCCACCTTCGGTTTCCTTGAAGTCCATTTCTCCACTTTTGAATCCTTAATTCTTATTCACTTTTTCTATTTGTATCTTATAGACTGATTAGCTCAATTGGTTAGAGTATCGATCGACGGAGCTCGAAAACAACATCATTCTAATCTTGTTTTCTTACTATGTTGCAATATCATTCTTGAGTAATTTCGAGGACAAAATTATTTTAAAAAGGGTAGGATGTAATGACCCCAATATTACTATACCATCGTGTTTTCTTTCTTTAGTAAAATATTGTATTTATTTATTCGTAGTATTTTTTTTATATTTTGTTTTCTGTTATATATATATTATTTAATTATTCCATATATTTTTCCCAAACCCATTTCTTTAAACTAAATCTTAACCTATTCAAAATTAAACGCAAGACCCGACCCAGCCCATAACCCAAATTCAATCTCATTTTCATTTTCTTTTATAAAACTATGCGCCCAAAAGCTCACTTTCTTTTCAAGCAATAGCATATATTTAATTCTAATTAAATATGTTAATGAACAACCTTGTAACACATTGGTTAAGTCATTGCATTGTTATTCCATAAGTCACATGTTCAAATCTCCATTCTTATAATTATTTTTTATCAATTTTTATTTTTCTCATAAGCTACAAATGAGACCTTTCATTTCCAAAATGAATGATGACCTTTCATTTCTCTTTTAATTCTCATATTGAATGCATATATTATTATACATAATTCACCATTACACCATCTTTATTTGTACTCTTCTATCTTTTCCTTCCTCACATTTTTTTATCTCTCACTTCCCCCTCTTCACTTAGAGTCCAAGAAAAAGAACATGAAGAATTTTCAAGAAGGTCTCACTAGTAACGTGAGCCTATCGGCGGATAGACAAGCCCGGTGACAATACCGGCTTGTGTATGTAAGTCCCTTCTCTCTCTTCCTCTCCATCACTTTATTCTCCTTTTGTCATATCTCATAAACCCGCTATTCTTTTCATATCATAATTCATAAGATAAGATAAACATAAACATATACATATACATAAGTCTAGATATATATGGTTATATATGGTTTAATAATATCTTATTACTTCTTGTTCAAATTAAAGTGTTTTCAATTCTTTGTTCATGACTATGAATATTTATTATGAGCTGTAAGAACATAAATTTCATGCCACAATATATATCTACGATGTCTCATGAAATCGGTTTGCTTATTAAAAGAAAAAGAGAAGCTTGCATAAAAAAATACTAGTTAATCTTTTTGTCGATTTTAGCATACATATCAATACCTTTACCTTTAAAATAAATTTTAGAAATAATTTTTACTTCTGGAAATTTGAGGAAATTTAAATATGATAGAATATATTTTTCTGTACACGCTGTAAAAATTTTAGATCGAGTCGCTTAACGGTTTAGAAATTATATCGTTTTTATTCACTGTTCGTAAAACAGAAATTTACATTTATCGGTTAATTTCTAGGACACATAACTCGGTCTACCGATGTCCAAATTGAGCAAACTCAGGTGTTTTGGTTATCTACATCGAAATATATAGATTTTCTTAGTTGTTAGTTTTTACTGAAAACTGATATAAAATATAGAAAACCGCGCTATAATATTAAGCGACGAATCTGGACAAAATCTGTCCTGATTCACACACTGTTTTTAAATTGGACATAACTCGAACACCCGATGTCCGTTTGTGATAAAATTTAGATGTGTAGATGCAAAATTGATAGAACTGTAATTTTATGTATACTAGATTACTAATAAATGTATGAAACAATCCGATATAGTCTTTGTAATATAATATATAGTTGCTGTCTGGAAATCTGAATTTCTGTTTTAAACGCTGATATTAAAATGATTATAACTAGAGCTTCATAAATCCAAATCATGTGAATTTTAGTGTTTTTGATAAGTACATCAAAATACCTACAATTTTATAATAATCTTCGTAACCTGAAACCCGATAGCAATTGACTCAAACTGCGTTTTAAAAATATGTGACGGTGCCGAATTGATTCTGATCTGTTTTGCGCGACGATACGAAAACATATATACCTTCCAAATCGGTAGTCGTATTTAGGTGAAACTGGAACTCACGCATGAAAACAACTTAGAGCAATATTTCTGTTTATATTCCGCATTCGTTCGACTTGATTAATTAGTCGTACATAATATTTCTTTACAACATTGTTTATGGTAGTTACTCGAATAATATGCTTGACTCATTTCATGATATTCGAACATGTATACATATTAATCTTGATCATTAAATTGTTGTATGTACATAAAGACGTTAAAAAATTATTAAATACTTGAGTTGTATTTTGAAAACTATACAAAATTATTTTTACATAAAACCCCCACAAGTTATATAAATTACAATAAGGACCCTAGTAAATATAGGTTAAGCGGAACCAGTCTCTTGAGCCTCAGGGAGCCGGAGATATGGGTGCTTGCCTATCTAAGGTAGACAATATAACAAACGGTGTTATCAATACGGTAATTGTCTTTGAAAAAGACACAAATTCTGCCGTCTATGTGCAGCAATTACCGATAACATCAAAACCTAATTTAAAACTTCAGTTTCTTTCTAATTGTTTGACCCAGACTGAGTCTCATTATAAATAATCTGACTTGAATATAATTCAAGTACAATCTACTATACTACAATTCAATATGAATCCATGAATCCAAATATTCAATCTAATCTGTATTGACCGAACCGAACCATGTATATAATTCCATTTACTTGATTCTCCAGTTACATTCATGATTCTCCAGTTATATCCATTTACTGATATCATGGTTTCGGCAAGTCATCCAATTATACAATCTATATTACAAAACAATTCAAGTTGCAATACAATACAACTATACAACAAGACATCACGGGATTTAAGGGGTAGATTGGTACGGAAGGTGTTAGAAGTGGCACGAGACTGTAAGATTTAAGACATCTAACTTGTATTTCTGTTGCTGTTATACCGTGGCATAAATGGTTCCTTGTACTACACGTGCCTCTAGTCTCTGGCATATAGAAACTCCTCTCGTATACACTGGCATTCTTCTGTACCAAGCTACAAACAAAAGCGTTAATAAATACAACAGTATAACAATATAATACAACTTTAAAAATTACACACACTCTCTCTTTCTGTCTTTTCTACTTCTTCTTTATTTTTGGGACTTATCGAGCGATTTGTTCGCTAACGATATTCTCTTTCTTTCTTTTTTGAATGTCGTCAGCTGTTTCAGACCTTCCAGAGATTGAGCCTAGCACTGAAGACTTGGACCGGTTTATTGAAAATCCCGAGCTGTAGTTACATTTGTACACATTTCATTTTAGTACTTTCCATTTTTGTTATGCCATTGTTTATGCATTGTTTTCATTCAGATGTATTTACTTTTCCATATATTGTACAAAAGAATGTTAATAAATAAAGTTGCTGTTCATTACATTGTCTCTTGTGTATTTTCCTTTTATATTGCTTAGATACGCTTAGCGTATTTACTTCAGAGTAAATACATAGCGGCCTCGTCGTATCCTCTTCCCGTACATCGAGAAGCGGGGCGTGACAAGTCGCTACGTATTTACTCTGAAGTAAATACGCTAACCGTATATATGCAATATAAAAGGAAAATACACAAGAGACAATGTAATGAACATGAACTTTATTTATTAACATTCTTTTGTACAATGCATGGAAAAGTAAATACATCTGAATAAAAACAATGGCATAACAGAAATGGAAAATACTGAAATGAAATGTGTACAAATGTAACTACAGCTCGGGATTTTCAATAAACCGGTCCAAGTCTTCAGTGCTAGGCTCGATCTCTGAAAGGTCCGAAACACCCGACGACATTCAAAGAAGAAAGAAAGAGAATGTTGTCAATAAACAAATCGCTCGGTAAGTCCCAAAGATAAGGAAGAAGTAGAAAAGACAGAAAGAGAGAGAGTGTGTAACTTTTAAAGTTGTATTATATTGTTATACTGTTGTATTTATTAACGCTGTTGTTTGTACCTTGGTACAGAAGGATGGCAGTGTATACGAGAGGAGTCTCTATATGCCAGAGACTAGAGGCACGTGTAGTATAAGGAAACGTTTATGCCACGGTACACCAGCAACGGAAATACAGATTAGGTGTCTTAAATCTTACAGTCTCGTGCCACTTCTAACACATTCCGTACCAATCTACCCCTTAAACCCCGTGATGTCTTGTTGTATAGTTGTATTGTATTGCAACTTGAATTGTCTTGTAATATAGATTGTATAATTGGATGACTTGCCGAAACCGTGATATCAGTAAATGGATATAACTGGAGAATCATGTAAATGGAAGTATATCCATGGTTCGGTTCGGTCAATACAGATTATATTGAATATATAGATTCATGGATTCATATTGAATTGTAGTATTGTAGATTGTACTTGAATCATATTCAAGTCAGATTATTTATAATGAGACTCAGTCTGGGTCAAACAATTAGAAAGAAATTGAAGTCCTAAATTAGGTTTTGATGTTATCGGTAACTGCTGCATATGGACGGCAGGATTTATGTATTTTTCAAAGACAATTACTGTATTGATAACACCGTTTGTTATATTTTCTACCTTAGATAGGCAAGCACCCATATCTCCGGCTCCCTGAGACTTAAGAGACGGGTTTCGCTTAACCTATATTTAATAGGATCCTTATTGTAATTTATATAACTTGAGAGGGTTTTATGTAAAAATAATTTTGTATAGTTTTCAAAATATAACTCAAGTATTTAATTATCGTGTTTATGTACATACAACAATTTAATGATCAAGATTAATATGTATATATGTTTGAATAGCATGAAATGAGTCAACTATATTATTCGAGTAACTATCATAAACAATGCTGTAAAAAAATATTATGTACGACTAATTAATCAAGTCGAACGAATGCGGAATATAAACAGAAATATGGCTCTAAGTGTTTTTCATGCGTGAGTTCCAGTTTCACCTAAATACGACTCCCGATTTGGTAGGTATATATGTTTTTTTATCGTCGCGCAAAACATATCAGAATCTATTCGGCACCGTCACATATTTTTAAAACGCAGTTTGAGTTAATTTCTTTCGGGTTTCAGGTTACGAAGATTATTAGAATATTTTAGGTCTTTCGATATACTTATCCAAAACACCAAGATTCACATGATTTGGATTTCTGAAGCTCTAGTTATAATCATTTTAATATCAGCGTTTAAAACAGAAATTCAGATTTCCGGACAGCAACTATATGTTATATTGCAAAGACTATATCGGATTGTTTCATATACTTCTAAGTAATCTACTATAAAAAAAATTACAGTTCTATCAATTGTGCATCTGCACATCTAAATTTTGTCACAAACGGTTATCGGGTGTTCGAGTTATGTCCAATTTAAAAACAGTGTATGAATCATGACAGATTCTGTCTAGATTCGTCGCTTAATATTGTAACACAGTTTTCTATATTTTATATCGGTTTTCAGTAAAAACATACAACTAAGAAAATCTATATATTCCGATGTAGATGACCAAAACACCTGAGTTTGATCAATTTGGAAATCGGTAGACCGAGTTATGTGTCCTAAAAATTAACCGATAAATTCAGTCTTCTGTTTTACGAACAGTGAATAAAAACGATATAATTTCTAAACCGTTAAGCGATTCGATCTAAAATTTTTACAGTGTATATAGAAAAATATATTCTATCATATTTAAATTTTCTGAAATTTTCAGAAATAAAAATTAATTTCTAAAATTTATTTTAAAGCTAAAGGTATTGATATGTATGCTAAAATCGGGAAAATGATTAACTAGTATTTTTTTATGCAAGCTTCTCCTTTTTTTAAATAAGCAAACCGATTCCATGAGACATCGTAGATATATATTGTGGCATGAAATTTATGTTCTCACAACTCATAATAAATATTCATAGTCATGAACAAAGAATTGAAAACACTTTAATTTGAACAAGAAGTAATAAGATATTATTAACCCATATAGAACCATATATATCTAGACTTATATATATGTATATGTTTATGTTTATCTTCTCTTATAGATTACGATATGAAAGAATAGCGGGTTTACGAGATATGACAAAACGAGAATAAAGATATGGAGAAGGAGAGAGAGAAGGGACTTACATACACAAGCCGGTATTGTCACCGGGCTTGTCTATCCGCTGATAGGCTCACGTTACCAGCGAGACCTTGTTGAAAACTTCTTCATGTTTTTCTTCTTAGACTCTAGGTGAAGAGAGAGAAGTGAGAGATAAAAAAATGTGAGGAACGAAAAGATAGAGGATGACAAATAAAGATGGTGTAATGGTGAATTATGTATAATAATATATGCATTCAACATGAGAATTGAAAGAGAAATGAAAGATCAGCATTCATTTTGGAAATGAAAGGTCTTATTTGTAGGTTATGAGAAGAATAAAAATTGATAAAAAATAATTATAAGAATGGAGATTTGAACATGTGACTTATGAAATAACAATGCAAGGACTTAACCAATGTGTTACAAGGTTGTTCATTCACATATTTAATTAGAATTAAATATATGCTATTGCTTGAAAAGGAAGTGGGCTTTTGAGCTCATAGTTTTATAAAAGGAAATGAAAATGAGATTGAATTTGGGGTATAGGCTGGGTCGGGTCTTGCGTTTAATTTTGAATAGGTTAAGATTTAGTTTAACGAAATGGGTTTGGGAAAAATATATGGAATAATAAAATAATATATATATAATAGAAAACAAAATATAAAAAAATACTACGAATAAATAATTACAATATTTTACTAAAGAAAGAAAACACGATGGTATAGTAATATTGGGGTCGTTACAATTGTCAATCTTTCATTAAACTAATTAGTTTATAGGCGATTCTATCATTTCCTAAACAAATCTTATGGTTGTCAATCATGCATCGATTTATTTGGTTTATTAGCATAGAACCAAAAAGAATTAATTTTAATCAAAGCGATTCATCATGAAAACCAACTAGAAAAGAATAGAGAGTAATGAAACTAAACACACATAATAGTTAGTATAATCCAAACTCTAGAAAAGAAATTGGCTACTCATGATAGAACAAGAAGAAATCATAAAATAAAATAACTCCATATCAAAAGTAACTTATAAATTAAACTTGATCTCTCCCCAAAAAAAAAACATAATGCAAAAACTTATGGAGAGATGAAATCCTAAAGAGGCTATTCAGCATAATATATAGGCTTTTTGGAAAATCTAATAGCGGTGTCCAAAAGATACATCAAGATACAAAAATCCCTGAAAATTTGATCCCGTGAAGCTTTGGAATTTTTGCCAAAATTCGGCCAAGTTTCGGTTTTAGCCTAAATTTGGAAAGATCATAACTCCAGATTTTTAGTGTATCTCAATCTTGATATTATGAATCTTGTTCCATGCATTATTTTTGATAAATTTCCCCTTTTTCTGTTTAAGTTTAAATAAGTCCACATCCGATGCACGTAATCCGTTTTTTGCGTACTTTTCCCTTTTAACCCTGTAATCTGCAATATTTGACAAAACATATCCGGAAAAGTATAAAATAGGTAAAATTAAGATAAACATGGTTATATAAACGTGCATTAAAATGCACCAATCAAATACCCCACACTTATCTTTTGTTGTCCTCGAGCAAAATCTAGGGTTTCAAACTCAAAACTAAAATCTAAAAATAATTCTAACTAAAATCTACTCCTATGCTCCTTTTCACAGGTGTTGCGATTGCATTTAGTATATGGAACAAGTCGTTAAAGCTCTAGATGTTCATAGTAGGAGGAGTGCTGTCTAATGAGGTTTTTCAGCGGATACTACCATAAAATCCCAAAAAGGGAAAAAAAGAAATATAAAAAATGAAAAATAAAGAAAGTAATAACTGTATACAAGAGAGAAGAAAAGAAAGAAAAAGAAAAAGTTTTGAATTTTCACTACTTTTTAGCTCTCATGAATTTTCATCTTAATAGTTTTGTTTGACTCCAGAAATTATATCCTCTTTCAATAAAAGTTCATCCTATTTTTTCTTCATATCTTTCCTTCAAATATCGATCTTATACCCCTACGTGTATGTAAAATATCCATACATTTGAGAATTCAATTCAAGCTATAGTACCAATACCCCTGCACCCTCATATTTTTATTTAATGTAGACATAGGTGAATGTACCCATACACCTTTCAATGCGGCCGTTGATACTTTCCGATGCACTGACCAACCGGTTACTCAATGTGTGGGCTTAAGTTAAGCTCAGTGTTTAGTTATGCTAGCTTTGCAACTATCTTGGACTTTCAGCAGTGACTAACAAATCAGTTAGTCTCAAGCACTAGGTGATGAAGCACCCCTACGACTGAAGTTTTGTTTGCCCTAAGTAATTACAAAATTAATTTATTATATTTATATTTTTTCCTTTTTTATGTTTTAATTACTTTTTAATCATCTTTCGGCATGAGCATCCAATACTTCCTGAAACACGAATTCCCATATACTTAATGAAGAAAAATATGTGAATTTTATATATGATATTTTATATTATATACTTAGGTATTTTAGGCAATGATATTTTTAGGTATGCTCTACTATCTCTAGTTTCAAGATTCGTGTTTGTACAATTTATAGGGTGTATACTCTTTAAATTTGAATTCAAGATAAGAAATTATTTTTCAGATTTAGTTCTATTATCAGATTCAGTAACTTCATTTATCTTACTCAACCTTTCGGATTAAAATTCATGATCATTTATAACCAGTTTGATTCAAAAACATCCCCTCTTTCCTTTTCTTCATCTCTTTCTTTTATTTTTTAAAAAAACCCTTTTTCTCTTTTCATCTCTTTCTTTATTTTTTTAAAATAATGAAAAAGAAACTAAAAAGATCTAAATAAATAAAAAAGAAAGAGAAAAAAGACCTAAAAGAAAAAAGGAACGTGCAAAAAATCTACACGAAACTATATAACCCCCAACTTAAATTAAACAATGTTCTCATTATGTTAGAGTACGTATCTTATTATACTTGCCTAAGTGTGTCTTATCTTTCCCGAAATCTTCGTGATTTCAAATTCTAAATACCTACAAAAGAAGATATGTGTGTGCATTTTGGTACCCAAACTATTTTGGGTTTATGGGGGTTAGCTTTGGGGACCCATTTCAAATTGGTATATTCAACTCACAAGAATATGCAAAGTGACCATGTGTACCATAATAATGATAAGTGTGATTAGATATACTCATGAAACTAGATTTATGATTAGCATAGTGGTTAACAAATCTAGATGAAGAGGGTTCTTGAAAATTTAAAGTTTTAAAATCAACGTCTCCTTTATTTAAAAAGTTCTACCCTTTGCTTGGTAAATGATTAATCATTTCCTTTATTTTTGAAAACTTAGCAAAAGAAACAGTTAAATCATTATTTTGTTTCTTGAGTGAAACTATTTCCTCTTTCAACGTTCTTTGAAAATTATAGGACAATTTCAAAGAATCGATTTCACTTTTCAAAGTTGAAATCAAATTTTCATGATCATTTCTCAATACAGCATATAACAAAATCAAATTTTTATTTTCAGTTTTTAAAGTATCAATAGTTTTTAATTGAATATCAATTTTTAAAAGAAACTCAATTTTCTCCTTTTCTAATTTATCAATCTTTGAAAGAAAATTAGTTCTCTTTTTTTACTAATTTATCAATCAAAATATCATTTGTCAAAAGTTCTTGTGAACTAATAGAAGATTTTAAAACATCAATTTGACTGGTAAAAACTGAAATCAAACTATCATTTTCTTGTCTCAAAGAATTACAAGATAAAATTGATGATGCTCACAAGTAGAAATTTCTCAGATTACAACACGTGGTGGATGACGTGTCATGGGAGCTACGGAGGTGGAATAAATAAGATGCATTGGGGATGTTCCTTAGGACTTCTTCTCCGAGGATGCATCCAATCTTTCAGAGACATCCCTGAGTACCTTCCGTATTCACCTAGCAAACAGCCAACAGCTCGTCTCCAAGCCATCTGACAGGCCGAGCTTCCTCGGCCTTCCTGCTTGTCTCCGAGCCTCCTGACAGGGCGAGCTTCCTCGGCCTCCTTGCTCGTCTCCGAGTCTCCTGGCAGGCCGAGCTTCCTCGGCTTCCTCGATCAACCGAGAGCACGGAGCCTAAGCGCCCCCGCATATCTCGCCAGGGCGAGATATCCGCCTCCCCATGTTCCGCGCCCTACACTGGCGCGTCCCTCTCTTAATGGGAGTATCCTACCATTGATGCAGGAATAACGTGGAGGCGTAACAGACGGCGAAGATCTCGCGCTTGCTCGCTCTACGCGACCACTATATAAACCCTTCTTTCAGACGACTCAGGTAACGGGAACTCAACCCAATAGGTCGCTGCGCTGCTCTTATTCCCCAGCACTAACTTGATCGTCGGAGGGTCCTACGGTAGTTTCCCACCCCGGGACTTCCCTTGTAGGTAGCTCGGCCTCAGTAACTTCCAACAATCCATTGAGATTCACACGCTCAACAACCCCCAAAACAAATCTTAGACGCTCAAAACCGCTCGCTACCATATCGACGAAGGACAACATCTGAGGGAGATCACAGCCTCCATCAGTTGCCGCCGTCTGTGGGGAAATATTTAGAAACTTCTCCATCCATAAAGTTGATCTTCCGCTCTCGACCCGATGGAGAGCGAAAACCACGACGATCCTAATATGAGCCGCCCCACCATCCATAACGGAGGTGGGAGCAGTTATCCTCCCCCTCTTAACTTCATCGGCGTCTTATCCGTCCGAATCGACAGACTCACGGCTATTGTGGATGCGCTCGTCCGCGTTCAAACGGCATGCCCTACCCATCAAGCCATAGTTCCCTGTACTCGGGATAACGATGTCCGCAGAAGGACAGATGGGCAAGCTCAGGCCCTCAATCTCGCTCACGCTCATCTCAGCGTCACTGAGCGCCGGCATGCCGGCTCCGGCAACCAAGACCCTCATGCGGCGAATGATTCCATGATCCGCTGAGCGCCGGATAGCTCCATACCCCGATCCCTGGGAAGACTAGGCCGTCTCTCTGATACCCGCTGTGCGCTGTTTCCTCCTGAGGAGGTGTCGGTCAGTTCACCTGCTTCCAGGAATAACCAGTGCCCCCACTCCCGTCGAGGCCGCACGAAGGGCGAACGTCGGTACTACCCAAGAAGGGCCTCGCCTGAGGATTTAAGAAATTTGATAGAGCGGAATCAAAGCCTCACCATCGTGCAGACCTGGAGCGGGGGTAGCCACTACTCCGATTGTGCAAAATCCTCAGGGTACCACCACCGGCTTGAAGCCCTCGAAAATAAAATCGAAGGCATACGACGAGATGGCCACATGTCCGGTGAAGGGGCCAGGTATTCCGCCGATTCGCTCACCAAGCCCTTTACAGAAAACCTGCTGGCCAAGCACGTCTCGTCCAGAAGCAATCCGTCCAAAGTGGCCCTCTTCGACGGGAAGTCCGACCCGAAGGACCACTTAGATGCATTTACAGCGGGTATGAGCTTCCAAGATAACTCGGACGTGGCTCAATGCTGAGCTTTCCCCACTACCCTAATCTGGGTTGGCCGTGATTGGTTCCGAAGACTTGCGCCACGCTCCATCTCGACCTTCGACGAGCTGGCTACCCAATTTCTTGGTCACTTCGTCGGGAACCGATGAAAAAAAGGATGGTCGACTACCTGTTCACAGTCAAGAGCGAAGACAAGGAATCCTTCAAAGGGTATGTCACCCTCTTTTATAATGCCCTCCTGGAGGTTCCCGAGCACCGCGATGAAACATTTATCACTGCGCTGAGGTCGGGTGTAACAACCGAGCCCAATGCTACTAGTTTCTGTTATCGTATGAATGGTGTATGGTATTTATTTCATTAATCCTATTTGACTGTTGCTAGTATAAATTTTACCCGACAATTCACTTCTGCATATAACAATTTAAGGCATCTAGAATAAAATTAAAAATATTTGACATAGCCTGCTTGACACCCCTAACCCTGTGGTAGCGTCTTTGCATCGTGTCCGCGTCCCGTTCAGTGAAACGGACGTGTTTGGACGGCTACGCGCACGTGCGTGTGTCCGTTTTGGGGGTATGCTTTTTGGTTGTAAAATATTTCATTTTAAATTTTGGATCCCGCCTAAAATTTTCCTTTTTCAATTTCAAATTTTTGGACCCGACCCGGGCGCAATTTGGAAATATTTTTCATTTGCGCCAAATCCTAATTTCTAGTATTTTATACCGTCGAATAATTTTTTAAACCCATATAATATATTTCCTTTTTCCCTAAATCTTTGGAAAAGATTTTTCCCCATAAATATTTCCTTCTTTTCTTATTTTTTTATCCCAGCCAATTCCCTTCATTCTTTCATCCCGGGGGCCCCACCTTCTCTCTCTCTCTCGCTTCTTCATTTCTCTTTCTCTCTCTCTCTCCTCCCTATTCATTCAGAAAAATCCAAAATCATATCTCCTCACTGTTACTCTCTCCCTCTCTCTCTCCACTCGCGAGATTTCTCTCTCCTCTCTCTCTCTCTCCGTCTCTCTCTCTCTCTCTCTCCGATAAATATATTTCCTCTTCCTCCTTTTTTTTTCTTTGCACTGAACAAACCCAACCTCGCGAGCAACCCTAGCCGCCTTCCTCTCCCTTGCGGTGACCCTCGCAACGATGCCCTCACCTCCGTTCCTCGCCGCTGCTCGCCCTCGTCACTCCCACCACCTCTTCTTCCTCCTTCATCAACTCCCCGAGCACCCTGCACGAGAGGCTGCACCCCCCTGCACCTCGTGGGCTCGCCGCCGGCGATCTCGATCCGCCCCCCCAGCCTCGTGCATCCCTCGGTGAGTGGTTTTCTTCTCCTCTTCTCCTTTCTTCTTCTTTCTTCTCGGTTCATGTTTTCTTGATTTGTAGGTTTCTGTCGCTGTCGTCGTAGGCCGACCGCCGGAGCTCCGTCGACGTGATCGGCGACCACAACCTCCCCACAGATCCTCGTGAGCATCCCCTTCTCCATCCTCCTTCCCTTCTTCTTTATTTTTCTGTTCTTTCTCGTTTGCATTTTGTTTGTTCACTGTTTTTGTGTCTCGCCGGAATCCGGCCGTGCCGGCGACGTGTCTCGTCGATCCAGCGAGTTACCCTGACTTGTGTGGTTCCACTGTTCGTCGTTTGGGTCCATTCCGTGAACCGTGCGCCCGTCGCGAGATTTCCCCGCTGACGTTTAACGTTCCGTTTTCCTGATTCGCGACCCGTCGAGGCAAGTACCCCTTGCTACATGTTAAATAATATTTACATATACATTGATAACACCCTAAACCTGCAGTTTAATTTTAGTACTATAATTTCCATTTTCATGTTCAATGTCGTGTTATATCATTTTATCTTCCAAGCTTGAAACCTACCGTTTGCAATTACTGTATTGAATCTAATAACCACATTTACGTGTTTTAATCACACTTTCACTATTGACGTAGCCTATGGCACTTTCTCTATAGTTTTACTTCATTCGGACACTCGTGTACATTTAACCTGTATTAGCTGTGATTTCATCCATTGAACCTATATATATATATATATATATATATATATATATATATATATATATATATATATCATTGCATCCATAAGATTCTTAAAACTTGTTAACATGATTTAACGGCCATAACTGTCATATTGTATTCTTATAACGTTGAAGTCACCTCTGAAACACAACTGATAACTGTGCTGCTAATTAATTGAAACTTCTTTATTGTTTAATTCGTTGCTTAGATTTATGTTGTTGATAACCATGCTTGATTATGTAACTGAGTATGAGCACACCCATGATATCGTTTACATCTTGACCTGACCTGCTACATACATATTGATTGACCCGACATGGTACCGTATACTGCTTGACTTGACCTGATGTACCATGACTTGACTCGTTACCTAATCTTGTGTCTAATGCCAACAAACCTGACATATAGTCCTCATGGACCGTTCCTGTTGTCTATCCAGACAAACCTGCTTACCTGATCCTGTGTTGGCATTAGTTCTTGATTACGGAATACCCGACTTGACATACACATATAACTTGGGGGTATGGGGAAATCAAAGGTGAGACCTGACTTGTAACTCAACAGTTCGCTACTTGTTCTGATCAGTTTAGAGGCTAGGCCAGCCTTGGAATGATGCTGCTGACATCATTCATCTGTACATATTCCTGTTTAGTGCCTAGCGGCATGTCTTGGTTTCAGCCCAAGAATCTGGGCCGTGGTCCCGGGTATGCACGGGATACTATTGAGTTACATCGATGATTCACCAATTTGGTTTCAAAGAATTTAGAACAGAAAACCTGATAGAACAGTTTAGTTTACCCACTGCACACTACCCTGCACTGCTCTGATTTATATTATTGTTACCCTTATTTTATTCATGTTTATATTCGCATTGGCTGTACCCTGTTTATATGTTATTACTTGATGACTTGACGCGCTGACGTCTGAGTTTTGCATGGCCCAGATTCTGTACCGCTGTTGCCGTCCGAGCAGGAGTACTTCAGCCAACAGGCTGAGCTGTGAGTGTCAGCAGTAGTTAGCTTTTCTTTCCTGCATTTTATTCCTGATGTGAGCCCGCATTATGGGACATACATTCCAGTTATTTTGTATTGGATCTTTCGCTTCCGCATTTTATTATTCTTGATTCATGTTATCTTGGATTATGGAAATGTTTTAGATAGTTTTATTTTGTTCTTGATATCTCTACAGCCGTAATGTGACTGTAGATGGATACTTCCTACTCACAGGTAGCATGGTTGGCTATGTCACGTGCCTATTTTAGCGTACTCTGGGAAGCTGGGCGTGACATGGTTCTTTTGGTATCAGAGCCATAGGTTAGTCGGGTTGATTCTTTTGTAGTTGGGTATTGTACCCAATACATGAATCAGAATACCCGTGTTTAGGAAACATGTCCTGCCACTTTGCCGTTTTACCATTCTTGAATCACATTCTTCCTGATTATATCTTTTACGATGTGCAAACTTCCTTTGCATATCGACTCGAAAACCTGATTCCTTTCATCTCTAGGACTTAGGCGACTTGTGTGGAGTTATGTGATTGTGGCTATGATACCGCGGCATAGTTACAATGCGGCACTCTATTTAAGTAACTTGGAGTTCTAGCCTTGATCTATATTTTGAATCTATCATCATGCTAATGTTGGGTGTTTTGATTTCAGGAATATGGCAGATAAGAATTTGAAGACGTACCAGAGGCGTGTGGACGAAGCCGCCATGCTTGGAGTAATAAAGGGAATGCTGGAGAATCAAAAGAGACAGACCGAGCCGATCCAGTAGCAAGCGGAATCGTTTCAGGAAGGTTTGCAGATCGTTCAGCAGTCTGTGAACAATGTTGGAGCTAAACCAGTTGACCGAGTAGGGACCGTAGCAGATTTCAGGCGTTTGGGTCCGTCTGCATTTACTGGTTTGGAGGAGCCGTTGCCAGCGGAGCAGTGGCTAGTTGACACAGAGAACTTGCTTATTGCGGCACAGACTCCAGATGAGAAAAGGGTTGATGTGGTACGCATTCAGTTAGTGGACTACGCCCGAGAATGGTGGCTTGTGGAGGAGACCCGCTTGCCCAAGCCGATCAAGTGGGCGGATTTTTCAAAGAGTTTCCTAGAGAAGTTCTTCCCGCGGACCGCACGGGAGGAAATGGAAGAGAAGTTCATTGGGCTAAGGCAGAATGGAGCACCCGTGGATGTGCATGCAGCAGAATGGACAAAACTCAGCAGATTCGCTGGACCTTTAGTTGCCAATGATGCAGACAGGGCACGGAGGTTCATGCATGCGCAGCTTGGACGTGGACATCTAGAGGCAGATTGTCTCCCTGGGTTTGACCACTTTCTCACAAGTACTTGCGGCAGCCCGAGAGCAGCAGAGTTTATCTGGGATGAAGGGGAGTTTGCAGCAGACAACAGTTGCGGTAAGAAGCCAGCATTTGTACCAAACCGAGCTCATGGTCCCAGAGGTATTCCAGTGGACCGTCGAGGCGTAGCACCCATGAAGAAGCCTGTTGTCATCGATCGAAGATAGAGCATGACTTGTAACTACTGCAATTTACCTGGCCACATGCAAAAGGATTGTCGAAGGAGGCTGGGACTCTGTTTGGTTTGTGGAGCGGCAGATCACGCTGTTAGTGCTTGTCCGTCGAAGCTTCGTACGAGGGATGATTTTCAGAAGCCTCTGCAGATACCGTTCCAGGGACAGAAATAGCTGACTCAAGGACCTAATCAGGCTCGAGCTTTTACCTTGACAGCTGAAGAAGCTAAGGCGTCAGGAGAAGTTGTTTCAGGTACTCTACTCGTTCATGGTTTTTCCGCATTAGCGTTATTTGATTCTGGTGCATCCCATTATTTTATGTCGTCCAAGTTTATAGCTACACACTCGATCACCTGCACGACCCTGTCTAGTTTCTGGGACATACACACTGGGAATGGGAAAATCATAGCTAGTAGGGAATGTAAAGATTGTACAGTTGTTGTGTGCGGATGGGAGCTTTTTGCAGATTTCTTGGTGATTGATACGGGCAGCTACGAAGTCGTCTTGGGAATGGATTTTCTTGGCACTTTCCACGCTCACATTGATTGTAGGGCAAGGAAAGTAATTTTCCAGATTCCCGGACATCCCGAGTTTAGCTTCACTGGGGGAAGAAATTCTGTCGGGCCAGTCGAGTTTAGGGCTAGGCCGACAAATAATATTCTTGCATCAATGGAAGTTGATAAAAGTGAAGAGCCAGCTGTTGTTCACGATTTTATGGGCGTGTTTGAAGATATATCGGGTTTACCGCCGAAACGAGACGTGGAGTTCGCAATTGACCTTATTCCTGGTGCAGCGCCAGTATCCAAAGCGTATTATCCAATGGCGCCAGTAGAGTTGGAAGAAGTCAAGAAACAGGTTGCTGAATTGCTTGAGAAGGGTTGGATTCGAAGCAGTAACTCGCATTGGGGAGCTCCAGTTCTTCTAGTAAAGAAGAAGGATGGCACAAGAAGGATGCGCATCGACTATCAAGAATTAAACCGGGTGACTATTAAGAACAAGTACCTGATCCCTCGCATTGGCGAACTTTTCGAGTAGCTTAGTGGCGCGAGGGTATTCTCGAAGCTGGATTTGCGATCCGGATATCATCAGGTCCGAGTGAAAGCAGAAGATATTTGCAAGACGGCGTTTCGAACTCGGTATGGACATTACGAATACTTAGTGATGCCCTTCGGAGTAACAAATGCGCCGGCAGTATTCATGGACTTGATGAACCGAATCTTTTCACCATTCTTGGACCAGTTTATTATGGTATTCATTGACGATATTCTGATTTACTCGAAGAGTTTTGAAGAGCATGCAGAACATTTGAAGATCGCACTGCAGACGTTGAGACATGAGAAGTTATGTGCGAAGATGAGTAAATGCGAGTTTTGGCTGGAGGAAGTAAAGTTTTTGGGGCATGTTGTGTCTGGTGATGGAATCGCCGTCAATCCCGAAAAGATTGCAGCAGTTCGTGATTGGCCGATTCCAAAGAATGTTGCGGAGATAAGAAGCTTTCTTTGACTCGCCGGATATTACAGGAGATTTATGGAGAACTTTGCTCGTCTGGTGGAGCCGTTGACCAAGCTTACACGCAAGGAGGTACCTTTTGTATGGACGGATAGATGTGCGTTAGCTTTTGGGACGTTGAAGCAGAAGTTGATAACCGCCCCTATTCTGACCGTGCCAGACAATTCCGGAGGATTGGTGATTCACAGCGACGCATCTAAGAAAGGATTGGGATGTGTTTTGATGCAGTATGGGAAGGTTGTAGCGTACGCATCGAGACAGTTGAAGACCCATGAGAAGAATTACCCAACTCACGACTTGGAGCTTGCGGCTGTGATTTTCGCTTTGAAGATTTGGAGACACTACCTTTTAGGTGAAAGGGTCGAAGTTTTCACGGATCATAAGAGCTTGAAGTATGTGTTCACACAGAAGGAGCTTAATATGAGGCAACGTAGATGGTTGGAGCTGATGGCTGACTACGATCTTGATCTTAAGTACCATCCGGGGAAGGTTAATGTCGTGCCGGATGCGCTTAGTTGGTTACCAGCAATTCAGGTGTTAACTACGCAGAAGGAGCTCGTTGAAGATTTTCGAAAATTTGACTTGGAGGTTGTGCTACCGCATTCTACGGGATAGTTGTTGCAGCTGCAAGTACATTCATCGTTGATTGAGAATATTAAAGCAGCACAATCGCAGGATCCTAGACTGCAAAAGTTTCGAGAACAGGTTGAAGCCGGACTACGAACAGATTTATTGATCCACGAAGATGGTTCGTTGAGGTATGGTAGCCGTTTGTGTGTGCCAAAGGGAGATATTCGTGAAGAGCTTATGAAGGAAGTACACAGTTCAGCTTATTCTGTACATCCAGGAGGCACAAAGATGTACCAAGATATTCGACAGCATTTCTGGTGGGAAGGCATGAAACGGGAGATTGCTCACTTTGTGGCAAAGTGCTTGGTGTGTCAGCAAGTTAAGGCTGAACATCAAAGGGTTGCTGGTTTATTGCAACCACTTCCGATTCCTCAGTGGAAGTGGGAACATATAACCATGGATTTCGTGACAGCTCTACCGCGGAGTCCAAAGGGCAACAATGCAGTATGGGTGATTGTTGATCGTTTGACCAAAGCAGCTCATTTTATTCCTTTTCGGGTTGGTCAATCAACAGAGACTTTGGCGGAGCGGTACATGCAGGAGATTGTAAGATTGAATAGGAGTACCGGTAAGCATCGTGTCCGATCGGGACACTCGGTTCTTATCACACTTTTGGCGGAGTTTACAGGAAAGTTTGGGGACTCGATTGAAGTTTAGCACAACTTATCATCCTCAAACTGATGGTCAGTCGGAGAGAATGATCCAAACTCTTGAAGATATGTTGAGGGCATGCATGTTGGACTTCAAGGGTTCTTGGGAGGATCATCTACATTTGGTGGAGTTTTCTTACAACAACAGTTTCCAGGCAACTATCCAGATGGCTCCATTTGAAGCTTTGTATGGTCGCAAATACCGTTCACCTGTTTGCGGGGACGATGTCGGTGAACGAAGATTATTGGGACCAGATTTGGTTATGCAGACAGTTGAGAATGTTAACACTATCAGAAATCATATGAAGGCAGCTCAAGACAGACAGAAGAGTTGGGCAGATACGTCGAGAAGACCTCTAGAGTTCGCCGTGGGTGATTGGTATTCTTGAAGATATCACCGACTAGGGGGGTGATTCGCTTTGGAAGTCAAGGAAAGCTCGGTCCTCGATTTGTCGGACCTTTTGAGATCTTGGAGCGTGTTGGTGAGATAGCGTATCGTTTAGCGTTACCGCAGTCCTTGGCAAATATGCATGATGTGTTTCACGTATCTCAACTCCGTAAGTATGTTCGTGATGAAACGCATGTATTGGATCATTCGGAGCTGACGGTACGAGAAGACTTGACTTTCGAGGAGCGACCGGTTGAAATTGTGGATCGAAGGGAAAAGGTTCTTAAGAACAAGATGATCCCTCTTGTACTTGTTTCTTGGGGTAATCGCTCGCATGAAGAGTCCACTTGGGAACGAGAAGATGAAATCCGGCAGAAGTTTACTCATCTCTTCTTATAGTTTGTTTTCGTCTATCTTTATATTCTTGGTATTTCGAGAACGAAATCTTTTATAGTTGGGTATAATATAACAACCGAGCCCAATGCTACTAGTTTCTGTTACCGTATGAATGGTGTATGGTATTTATTTCATTAATCCTATTTGACTGTTGCTAGTATAAATTTTACCTGACAATTCACTTCTGCATATAACAATTTAAGGCATCTAGAATAAAATTAAAAATATTTGACATAGTCTGCTTGACACCCCTAACCCTGTGGTAGCGTCTTTGCATCGTGTCCGCATCCCGTTCAGTGAAACAGACGTGTTTGGACGGCTACACGCACGTGCATGTGTCCGTTTTGGAGGTATGCTTTTTGGTTGTAAAATACTTCATTTTAAATTTTGGATCCCGCCTAAAATTTTCCTTTTTCAATTTCAAATTTTTGGACCCGACCCGGGCGCAATTTGGAAATATTTTTCATTTGCGGCCAATCCTAATTTCTAGTATTTTATACCGTCGAATAATTTTTTAAACCCATATAATATATTTCCTTTTTCCCTAAATCTTTGGAAAAGATTTTTCCCCACAAATATTTCCTTCTTTTCTTATTTTTTATCCCAGCCAATCCCCTTCATTCTTTCACCCCGGGGGCCTCACCTTCTCTCTCTCTCTCTCGCTTCTTCCTTTCTCTTTCTCTCTGTCTCTCCTCCCTATTCATTCACAAAAATCCAAAATCATATCTCCTCACTGTTACTCTGTCCCCCTCTCTCTCCTCTCGCGAGATTTCTCTCTCCTCTCGCGAGAATCTCTCTCTCTCTCTCTCTTCCGTCTCTCTCTCTCTCTCCTATAAATATATTTCCTATTCCTCCTTTTTTTTTCCTTTGCACTGAACAAACCCAACCTCGCGAGCAACCCTAGCCGCCTTCCTCTCCCTCGCGGTGACCCACGCAACGATGCCCTCACCGCCGTTCCTCGCCGCTGCTCGCCCTCGTCACTCCCACCACCTCTTCTTCCTCCTTCATCAACTCCCCGAGCACCCTGCACGAGAGACTGCACCCCTGCACACGCCTGCACCTCGTGGGATCGCCGCCGGCGATCTCGATCCGCCCCCCGGCCTCGTGCATCCCTCGGTGAGTGGTTTTCTTCTCCTCTTCTCCTTTCTTCTCAGTTCATGTTTTCTTGATCTGTAGGTTTCTGTCGCTGTCGTCATAAGCCGACCGCCGGAGCTCCGTCGACGTGATCGGCGACCACAACCTCCCCACAGATCCTCGTGAGCATCCCCTTCTCCATCCTCCTTCCCTTCTTCTTTATTTTTCTGTTCTTTCTCATTTGCATTTTTTTTGTTCACTGTTTTTGTGTCTCGCCGAAATCCGGCCACGCTGGCGACGTGTCTCGTCAATCCAGCGAGTTACTCTGACCTGTGTGGTTCCACTGTTCATCGTTTGGGTCCATTCCGTGAACCGTGCGCCCGTCGCGAGATTTCCCCGCCGACGTTTAACGTTCCGTTTTCCCGATTCGCGACCCGTCGAGGCAAGTACCCCTTGCTACATGCTAAATAATATTTACATATACATTGATAACACCCTAAACCTGCAGTTTAACTTTAGTACTATAATTTCCATTTTCATGTTCAATGTCGTGTTATATCATTTTATCTTCCAAGCTTGAAACCTACCGTTTGCAATTATTGTATTTAATCTAATAACCATATTTACGTGTTTTAATCACACTTTCACTATTGACGTAGCCTATGGCACTTTCTCTATAGTTTTACTTCATTCGGACACTCGTGTACATTTAACCTGTATTAGCCGTGATTTCATCCATTGAACCTATATATATATATATATATATATATATATATATATCATTGCATCCATAAGATTCTTAAAACTTGTTAACATGATTTAACGGCCATAACTGTCATATTGTATTCTTATAACGTTGAAGTCACCTCTGAAACACAACTGATAACTGTGCTGCTAATTAATTGAAGCTTCTTTATTGTTTAAGTCGTTGCTTAGATTTATGTTGTTGATAACCATGCTTGATTATGTAACTGAGTATGAGCACACCCATGATATCGTTTACATCTTGACCTGACCTGCTACATACATATTGATTGACCCGACATGGTACCGTATACTGCTTGACCTGACCTGATGTACCATGACTTGACTCATTACCTGATCTTGTGTCTAATGCCAACAAACCTGACATGTAGTCCTCATGGACCGTTCCTGTTGTCTATCCAGACAAACCTGCTTACCTGATCCTGTGTTGGCGTGACATCGGGTCTCAGGCACAAAGAGTGGCTCCGCTCTTTTGCATTAGCGCAACCTAAGACAACGGCCGAAGTGAAGGCCTGGACTGAGCGAGAAATCCAATTCGAGTCGGAGGTGAACTCAAACCTGCCCCGAGCTGACCAGGCGGACAGAAAGAAAAGGGACAGAGAGGAGAAAAAGAAATTCGATCGTCCAAAGCCTTACTCCCCGAGGTTTCAGGAGTACACTCCTCTAAACATTTCCCAGACCGAGCTGCTGGACGAAGCTAAGGGAAAGAGGTTATTTAAGCTCCCGCCAGTGATTTAAAGAGTGGGAAAGCATCTACGCGGCCCATACTGCGCCTTCCATAGGTCGCAGGGTCACCCGACTGAGAACTGCAAACAACTTCGTGAATACATCAAGGAGTTGATCAACTCTGGCCACCTAGCGAAATACCTGTGGGACAAGCGGCAGGCGGAGCGGGAGCAAAAGGACCAAACCCCTCCCGGAGAATTAACGAACGGGCAAATCATGGTCGTTACTTCGGATCCAGCTCGGGAAAATGGGGGGAACCACCGCTTCCTCCCAATCGAGTGTGTAAGTGATACACCACACAAGAGGTGCAGGAGGGACGGACCGATCATCTTCACCGTGAAGACCTCCATGGTATATTGCTTCCTCACAATGACCCCCTCGTGATAACGGCCCAAGTCTACCGTTGCGAGGTCCAGAGAATATTGGTCGACTCAGGGAGCTCGGCGGATATCCTGTTCCATGACTGTTTCAAGCGTATGGGGATAGGACCGTCCGACCTTCAGCCGACCTCCCATGTCCTCTCTGAGTTCACAAACCACTCCGTCCCGGCCGAGGGGCTGATCACCCTCGTCCTCAACATTGGGGAAGAAGGAAATACGCGAACTATACCAGTAGACTTCCTCGTCGCCAAGGTCCCTTCATCCTATAACATTCTCCTGGGACGCCCTACTTTGAATGCACTCCGGGCCCAAATTTCGACTCATCACCTTGCGATCAAATTCCCTTTGGATCAAGGGGGATAGGCCGGGCCTACGGGAACCAGCAAACCGCCAAGATTTGCCTCGCTTCGATGTCTATTGTCGGAGAGCAGGGCGACGATATTGAGGACGCGCATGATTTCCAGGGATCCATAGATACATGTGACGAACAAAGAGAAATTCGAGGCGCCCCGGTGGAAGCCTTGACGGAAATCCCCTTCGTAGAAGGAGTTGATGGCCGGACAGTCCAGATCAGCTCTCTCTTGACCGGGGACTACCGCGAAGACTTGATCCATTTCCTCTGGGGAAACTCAGACGCATTCGCTTGGACGCCAGAGGACATGTCCGGGGTCGACCCCAAAGTGATCTTCCACAAGCTCAGGGTCGACCCGCAAGCCCGACCCGTTCGACAAAAAAAGAGAAGTTTTGCGCCGGTTAAACAAAAAATGATAGAAGACAAGGTAGATCGATTGCTCGCAGCCAACTTCATCAGGAACCTAGACTATTCAAATTGGCTGGCGAATGTGGTCATGGTCAAGAAGGCAAACGGGAAATAGCGTATGTGCGTCGATTTCATGAATTTGAACAAAGCTTGCCCCAAAGATAACTATCCACTACCTTGGATAGACCAGCTAGTGGAAAGTTCAACCGGCGACGAACTAGTAAGCTTTGTGGACAATTTCTCCGGTTACAATCAGATCTGGATGAACCCGGCCGACGAAGAACATACCGCCTTCATCACGTATCGGGGGGTATACTGCTATAAAGTAATGCCCTTTGGACTCAAGAACGCGGGGCCATGTAGCAATGTCTGGTCAACAAACTGTTCAAACCACAGATTGGGAGAAACATGGAAGTCTACGTCGACGACATGCTCATAAAATTCGTTTCCTCAGCCGGGCATACTAAAGACATCGGCGAGACATTGACGTCCCGCGCAAGTACAAAATAAAGCTGAATCCAGCTAAGTGTGCGTTCGGAGTCACCAGTGGGAAATTCCTCGGGTTTATGGTTACCCATCGAAGAATCGAAGCAAACTCAGAAAAGATCAGCGCCATCCTCAACTTGGCAACGCCCAAGAGCAATGTCGACATCATGCGCCTTATAGGAAGGGCGACTGTCCTGAGTCGCTTTATGTCCAGATCCGGAGAGAAGTGCCTCCCGTTCTTCAGGGCACTAAGGAAAATTCCTAAGTTCGAATGGTCTGAGAAATGCCAGAACACTTTCGAGCAACTAAGGCACACTTAGCGACTCCCCTGCTACTCAACCGACCGGTCGAGGGCGACGAGATATTATTATATTTAGCCGTCTCCGATCAGGCTGCATGCTCGGTGCTTGTCAGAGGATTTGAAGGCAGATAGAGGCCGGTCTACTACGTGAGCCATAGCTTCAAGGATGCAGAAACAAGATACTCGGCCATAGAGAAAATAGTCCTGGCACTTGTCGTTGCCTCCAGAAAACTTCAACACTATTTCCAAGCGCACACAATCCTCGTCCTCACCGAGCGACCTTTAGGGTCTATTCTCGCCTCCCCCGAGTCGTCAGGTCGTCTGGAGAAATGGAGGTGGGAATTGTCCCAATTCGATATCAAATACCACCCCAGACAATCCATCAAAGCACATGTCTTAGCAGATTTCGTTGTCAAATGCACTATTCCCACTAAAGAAGGAATGGCAGCGCAGGGCCCCGAACCACGTCCCTCGGCCGAAGAGGTACCCGACCCCATCTCAGACTGGGTGCTCTACGTGGACGGATCCTCTACCGAGGAGGGGAGCGGGGCTAGCCTGATCATCCGCGGCCCGGACGAAGCGGAAATGGAATACTCTTTAAAGCTCGGGTTCAGAGCGTCGAACAACGCCGCGGAATACGAGGCTTTGTTGGCGGGACTGCGAATCGCCTCTGGGGTAGGGCTGAAGACCATTAAAGTTCACAGCGACTCTGCACTGGTCGTCGGCCAAGTAACCGGGTGTTTCGAAGCCCGGGAGCCACTCATGATAAAATACCCGGCCGAAGTAAAAAGGCTTCGAAAATACTTCGACGAGGTCCAAGTGGAGTAGATTGACAGCTATATACTATCTACAGACCGCACTAGCTAAAATCACACGGCAACAACACAGCAAGGAGAAGGAAGCGACAGAAAGAACATCTGATTTGCATTTAATTAAGCGTTCGAGGCATACCCATTCATGCATGTGCAAAAGATTCAGTACACAAAATAAGACACGCTGAAATGAGAAATTTTCCATTCATACTTCAAAAAAAGGGGGGACTCTTACAATTATGAAAGCAATAAACGAAAACATCATCAAGGTGATTACAATGGAAAAACCTCAGATCCAGGGCATGGATTGAGGAATTCGAAAGTAAGGCCGTCTAGAGTCTTTCTGGCCTTTCTGACCATTCTCATGTGCATCCTCTCGCGCTCACGCGTGTCAAGATCTTCGGCAAGGCCCCCCATCTTTTGATAAGCATCAATTATCGTCGTCTGTTGAAAAATTTGATGCAGAATGTCAATGAGGCTATCTCGCCGTTTCTTCGTGATCAGCCCCGATAGGTACACTGAATGTACCTTGTCTTCGGTATCATCCAGCGCATTAAGCGGCATGGCCTCGTGAAACCCCGGAAGTGCTATCCAAATTGCTCCCAGAACGAATTTCAAGAGAGCAGAACGGCGAGGAAGCAACCAACTAACGCGTGCATACAGACGACCCATAATCTCCGCACACTGGGCATCTGCAAACTCTTGGTTTTGATGACGGCCCTGTACGCGGATATCCTCATAAGTAATGAACTCGTTCAGACTGTATAAATGAACAGCCATAGTGCCTGAAAGAAACATCATTAGAAGATTAGCAATGCGGAAAAACAAACACAAGGAGTTAAACTCCTCGAAAGCAATGCTCTGTATACAAGAGTGACACCTGTCAAAATTAGTTATGAGGAGAATTTAAAGAAATTCCCCGAGAACGCTGGGAGCCTTGCTCTAAGAAAATGATATAACCCATCAAAAATAAAATTTCATTTTTGTTCTTCAAGATCCATGAACAAACTCTTAAGAGTTCTTCTATATGATTTGAAAGGAGCAAAGCTCCATTAATGAATTAAGAAATCATAAATAAAAACCTTTTAGAGGGCAAAGCTCTATTAATGGAACCCTAAAAGGATTCTCTTTAGATCAAAGATTTATGAAGAGCAAAGCTCTGTTAATGGGTAAAACCCTAGTTTATTAAAAGTTTTTAAACTTTACCTAAGTTTTGACAGAGTTTTACTCTTGAAAAGTTCTTAAATTGAAGAGCAATGCTTTGAATAAGAGAAAATTCTCAAGAAAGAAGATGTGAATCATCTAAGGGACCAAAGGTCCTATTTATAGGCATTTAGAGCCGTTTCAACTTCCAAAAAATTGATCCAACCACCGCTGCACTCACGCTTGGGCTACGTAAATGCAACGGTGGGGGGGGGGGCATTTGTTTCCCCAATCAGAGCAAAGCTCTGTTCAAATTCCAAGATTTGAAATGAAGCGACGCTTCCTTTTTCCAATAAGAGCAAAGCTCTGTATTAAAAATCTAAAGTAAAAATTGAAGCAACGCTTCAGATTCTGCGCGCTGCGCGCCACATGTCAAAAGCAGACACGCCAGCGCCAGGAGCGCTGCGCCCTAGGCAGCGCACCCCCAATCAGAGCAAAGCTTTGTTTCAAAATTCAAAATTTAAAATTTGAAGCAACGCTTCAGATCCCGTGCGCGCTACGTGTCAAACGTGGACGCGCTAGCGCAGTTGCGCTGCGCGCCACGTGTCAAACACGGGCGCGCTAGCGCAGTTGCGCTGTGCCACGTGTCGAGCGCAGGTGCGCCAGCGCAAGTATTAAAATTCCCCCACCGTCAGATCAAAAGATCTACTAATAACAAATTATTAATTAATCAGAACTAAAATTCTGTTATGGAAAGATTTTCCAATCTTATTAAAACAAGAAGATTATCTTCTGTAAAACAGAAGTCTTAGGATCAAAGATCCAACGGTAGAAAATATTCCCAAATCAATCAGAGAAAGATCTCTTAAAACTAATTTAACAAATCTTTTGGCCCTATATAAAGGACCCTAGACTTCAAGTCTAAAACACACATACAGAGAGAGAGAAAAAACCCTCTGCAAACTTTGAAAAAACTCAAAGAAAAAGAAAGGCAAGCCTTTAGCAAAAGAAGATCATTTCTTCGAGGTAAAGAATTAATTCTTGAACAATAGAGATAAAACCATCTCGTAAAAAGAAGAAGTATCTTCTAAAAAGATCTTAGACCAAGGTCTTTGATTAAAAAGAAAAGATCAGAAGATCTAATCATAAAAAAAAAGTGAACAAAAGAAGTATTTTACTTCATTCACAGATCTTTGATCTATAAAGGCAGAGCCCTTTTATAAAAAAAAACAAGAACTTTTGTACTTGAATCTTCAGGCAAAGCCTCTTTTAAGAGGAACATAAATCTGTTCTTTGATCTTAAGATTGATCAAAAATGCGCTCTGCGCTATGGAAAAGTGCCTTGTACTCATGAATTGCGCTTTTGCGCTTCTTGGACTGGCGCTCAGCGCCAAAACCTGCCACGTGTCAATCAGAGACACAATATGCGCTTTGCACTTCTGAAAACAGCGCACTGCGCTCATGGGCTGACGCTCAGCGCCAAGCGCGCCACGTGTCACTCACTGGTGCGCCAACAGACTAGCGCAATGCGCTCATAAATTAAAAGCGCAATGCGCTAACGAACTAGCGCTTAGCGCTAAGCGCGACACATATCCCCTTTTTGTGCGCTGCCCGACAGAAGCGCAATGCGCTCTTTGACTGGCGCAACGCGCCTGGCGCGCCACGTGGCGCACTGTCAGAATAAATTTTGTTTCTGATGAATACTATGCATTCAATATAAGACAAAAATGTCAGAGCCCAATGCCTAGCATTATTAAAAGGGCTGAGCCCAAATAAAGGCCTAATGGCCAGAACAAAAATAAAATGTTAAACATTTTTAGCTGGACTTAGCCCAATTCTGGCCATAAGTCCTCAACTTAAATTGAACTGAGCCCATCTGCTCTTTCAACCAATTTACATCGGTTCGAGGGTACATCTCTTTACTCCTCTGATATCTGTCGTTGTAATCCTTCAACATCGTCAGAGAGGTGACGGGTCCCGACAACCACATATTACAACGGACTGTGGAGTTCTTAAATCCACGGACTATGATGTCCTTAACCTCGACCGTGATGTCTTAAAACTAACAACGGACTGTGGGGTCCTTAAACCCATGGACTATGATGTCCTTAACCTCGACCGTGATGTCTTTAAACTAATATTGGACTGTGGGGTCCTTAAATCCACGGACTATGATGCCCTTAACCTCGACCGTGATGTCTTAAAACTAACAACGGACTGTGGGGTCCTTAAACCCATGGACTATGATGTCCTTAATCTCGACCGTGATGTTTTTAAATTAACACCGGACTGTGGAGTCCTTAAATCTACGGACTATGATGTCCTTAACCTCGACCGTGATGTCTTAAAACTAACAATGGACTGTGGGGTCCTTAAACCTATGGACTATGATGTCCTTAACCTCGACCGTGATGTCTTAAAACTAACAACGGACTGTGGGGTTCTTAAACTCATGGACTATGATGTCCTTAACCTCAACCGTGATGTCTTTAAACTAACACCGGACTGTGGAGTCCTTAAATCCACGGACTATGATGTCCTTAACCTCGACCGTGATGTCTTTAAACTAACACCGGACTGTGGAGTCCTTAAATCCACGGACTATGATGTCCTTAACCTCGACCGTGATGTCTTAAAACTAACAACGGACTGTGGGGTCCTTAAACCCATGGACTATGATGTCCTTAACCTTGACCGTGATGTCTTTAAACTAACACCGGACTATGGAGTCCTTAAATCTACGGACTATGATGTCCTTAACCTCGATCGTGATGTCTTAAAACTAACATCGGACTGTGGAGTCCTTAAATCCACGGACTATGATGTCCTTAACCTCGACCGTGATGTCTTGAAACTAACATCGGACTGTGGGATCCTTAAATCCGCGGACTATGATGTCCTTAACCTTGACCGGGATGTCTTTAAACTAACATTGGACCACTATGTCCTTAAACTGGTAATTGACCGCAATGTCCCTAAACTAAACAATAAAGTTCAAACGCTCTTTTGTTGGATCTAAATGATCCTATTAAGACGATCTTAGTCTAAAATTAGACTAATGTGTCCTTAACAAACGTTGAGTCGATCTTAGTCTGAAATTAGACTAACGTATCCTTAACAAACGTTTAAGTTGATCTTAGTCTCAAATGAGACTAACGTATCTTTAAACCCAAACCAAAACATAAATCTAAGAAAATACGGATTTGGACTAATCCACGTCCTACGGGCGACAAAATAAATTAGTCTCCGTATACAATCCACGGGCAACCAAAAATAAAAAAAACACACACGACACGAAGTGACCGGCTGGAGAAGGAGAAAGTTGTTACCGCGATGCGGTAGCGTAATTAATTGCAGGGGCTTGTTCCTGCAGGGAAGAGCGTCCCCACAATAAAAAACCCCTCGACGAGGGGGAATCTGATGAAGTCTGCTACATCGGCCGCATCCGTTTAAAACTTCGATACATGGTGCCATAAATCAACTTGGCATCTTCGGAGAGGTGGACGGATAACACCAAATAGCATCTGCCCCCAGATTCAGGCAAGACGTGCGTCTTTCCGGTTTCCGGCGGTAAACAGGCATCCAGAAGCACGCGCGAGACCCGGAACCCGGGCGAGGGAGGAGGAGGAGGGAACCGAGGTTCCCCTTAAGAGGAAAAGGACGGTCTCCCGCACGCCGTCGACTGAGATCCCTGAGGGGATTCCCATGCAGGAGGGGGATGTCTGCTTCGTGGTACCCTCGGGGCTTTCCGTTGCCGACAGCTTGCTTGCAGACATGGAGCAGTCGGCTGGGGGCAAGATTCCCCGGGGGACTCTAAAGGCCGGAGTGGCCGCCATTGCTCAGGAGGCAGTTCAGGTTGGTATCCATTTATGTTACGCCCCGCTTTCCGGTTTACGGCGAAGTGGACGCGACAAGGTCCGCTACGTATATACTTTGAAGTACATACGCTAAGCGTATCTAAGCAATATAAAAGTAAATCAAAAGAGACAAGAGACATAGAAATAACATCAACTTTATTAATAACATTCTTTTGTACAATGCATGGAAAGTAAATACAACTGAAATGAAAAGCGATGCCTAAACAGTGGCATAACAGGAAATGAAAATACTAACTAGAACAAGGTACAATATCTAGAGCTCGGGGTCTTCGTGAAACTGCTTCAAATCTTCACCGGTGGGCTCGATCTCTGCTGGGTCCAAAACACCTGACGACATTCAAAGAAGAAAGAAATAGAATGTCGTCAGCGAACAGATCGCTCGGTAAGTCCAAAAGATGGGGGAGAAATAGACAAGAGTAGGAGAGAGAGAGTAGCTTTTAATATTGTATTGTATTGTTGTAATGTTGTATTAACGTTGTTGTTTGTAGCTTGATACAGAAGAATGCCAGTGTATACAAGAAGGGTCTCTATATGTTAGAGACCAGGGCAAACGGAAAATAGAGTACAAGGCTCCGTTATACAACCCGGAACAACGGCAATTGGATTCATGTTAGGTGTCTTAAGTCTGACCGTCCCGTACCACTTTTAACACCTTCCGTACCAATCTACCCCTTAAACCCCGTAGTGTTTTGTTTAGTATTGTAGTATTGTATTGTGTAAGTTGGATGACTGACCAAAACCATGATATCACTAAACATATTGTAACTGCATAATCAGGTAAATGGAATACGGAATAATGGATGTATATCCATGGTTTGATTCAGTCAAGTTGTATAGATTATTAACTGGATTCTGGGATTCATGTGTTCCTATTGAGTTGGAATATTAAAGAATATAGATTGACTTGAATCATATTCAAGTCAGAAATAATCAGACTCAAACCCGAGTCAAACTAAAAGAAATGTAATTTGAAGTTCTATATTTGTTAGGGTCCTTATTGTAAATTATAAAACTTGAGGAGGTTTTATGTAAAAATATTTTTGTATAGTTTTCAAGATACACCTCAAGTATTTATTATTCGTCTTTATAGTTATAATGAGTGTAAATTTTATTTGTGTTATTTCTAGTGAGAATATCCTAATTACATAAATAAAAGTATTAATTTTGTAATATTGATTTAATTGAAATTCATGGTATTTTAATGTAACTTTTAATCTTGTAAGTTTTTTTTAGGAAAAGGTGAAAACTTTATCTTATAATAAAATATGTATTTAAATGATAAATATATATATTGATACAAGAATAATTTTTAATAAATATTTTATTTTCTAAAAATCTCATTTTTCATAAATGTCGTATTCTAAACCTTTCGAGACCGAATGCTCTTTGCGGAGGTCTGAATCTCGCACTACTAAGCCCGAGGGTGCACGATAAACCGTACTAACCCTAACGAGTTCCCCAAAGGTGGGTTGTAGTGGTGCTTTGCAAAGATTTAATAAATACTAATCATTTAGAAAACGGTTTTATAAAGATAAGGTATTTATTTGTAAAAGGGTGTAAATTTCCGTATTTTAGATTCTAGGGTTTCATAAGCCAACTAGCCTATTTCTAAATGGTCTAAACGATAAGTCATTAGAAACCTCAAATCGTTTCTTCACCGCCAATTGCGGCCAGGTAAGTGCCAGGTGAATGGGAGGCTCTCCACTACCAGTAGTGGTCCTAATTAAGTAACCACTCGCCTTAGACACACTTGCCTAGACACTACAAAGTCAGGTTTAGATAAACGATCGATGTCCACGACATATCGTATTTTCCTATTAAAAGATATTGTTTTAAAATTGTATACAACTTAGAACTTTCAGAAAAGGTTTATAAAAAAAAGGGTATTTTAATGTAAAATCTTGTATTATCGTATTCTAAGTTTTGATGATATCAATTAGGATTGTATTTACGTGTGTGTGGAGGTAGGTCATTACCTCGTGATCTATTTTAAGGTATAGCATTGTTAAAGGGTTAAATGTGAAAACTAAACATTGTGATATTTAAGTGAAAGAATACGATATATTGCAAAAGCTATCATTTCATGTGTGAAAACTTGTTCAAATTGATTTTTAAGTGATTAGTAGTCAACATGAAGATGTTTAAGCATTATGGAATTAGTGATAAGTGAGATTTGATAGAAAACCGAATCGGAAATCGGTTTGTTCCGATTTCTATCGAGTTTATAAATTCATATTTTAATGAAAGAAAAGAAGGATAGAAAAGGGGGACTTACGGGTTTGGACAACGCTAGAGAGTACTAGAAAGGTAGTAGGTTTGTCGGTGCGTCGAAACGTCGTGAAGAGTCCTAGTACGATCGCCGGGATTCGCCGTCGATTTCGGCAGCGCTTCGCCTTTCGCTCGTTTTCCGACGTACCAAGTTCTCTTGAAATTTTTAGAGAGTGGACTTAGGAATTTAGGGTGAGAGGGTAGAGGGTATGGGGGTTTTAATAAAAAATTATTTAAAAAATATACAAAATCATTAAAAATTCATTAAATATAGGAGTAAAAGGGATTTATTGGCCAAATGATAACTGATCCAAGCATTTAGAGTATGCAGGAGGGTGGACCAGGTCAAGACCCAACTTTTCTCTGTTGATGACTCGGCCGTCCGGCCAAGTCCGGCCGGCGGAGCCGGACCGAGTCGGCCGAGTCGCCGTCCGGCGGCGCCGAGTCGGGCCGAGTCGGGGGTCCATTGGCCGGGGATTCTTCGGGGGTACAATTTGGTATATTTACTTTTTGTTGTCCAGTACATATTTTGGGAGTTATGGTCTTTTTACCGTTGACTTCCAAAAAAATTAAAACAAAATAAATACAAAAATAATGTGGGGCATGGGATTTGAACTCCGGTGGCTTGGTTCAGCAGTGCAAGGTATTACCAATGAGCTACAAGCTCTTTCTTGTAATTATTGTGGGAAAATAACTACTTAAAGTGGTAACAGCAACATTAAATACCCCAAGTACACTTTAATTTAAAACAATTTTATGTACACTAAAAATGAAATTATTTAAAAACAAAATAATTAATTATATATATCTTGTGCTCAGATTAAAATACTCCTTTATGGATTTTTAAAAAATTAAAAAAAATTGTATAGAAAAGTGTATAGGAAAATTAGGGTTGTTACAATTTAAGTATTATCTTAAGTGCCCTTTCTTAGTCTGAACACCTCTAAATCCATCTGCTGCTTTCCTTAGTTCCTCCAACATTGCGCCCTTATCGTCAATATGGAATCCGAGGAGATTGCTCCGGCCATGAGGAAGGCAGGGGAATCGTCTTCGTAGACGGAGGATCTGCGCCTTCAGCTGCGGCAGGAGAAGGAGAACATGGCCGCCCTCGAAACCCGGTTGGCCACCGGGGAGCTCACAATCTCCAAGTGCCAGGAGTCCCACAGACTTCTGAGCGTGTCCCACCGAGCTGTCGATGTCAAGTTGGAGGAGTTGGATAAGCGCTACGCCATAATGAAGAAGGCGAAGTACACTAGAAAGATGGAGAACGAGGCCGCGCTTGAGGCGGTGAAGATCGTCGAGCTTCGAGCTGGCAAGTCGGTGGACATGTACAAGGTGTCATACCAGTTCTACGCCGACATCGGCAAAGTCTCTGCCATCATTTGGCACGAAGCTCTTGATGCCGTCAAGGCGTTAATGCTGGAGTTTGCCGACGGTGAGCTCCGCACTCAGGTCCCACTTTTGGTGGACACGCTGCAAGCCGCTGGCGCCAGGGAAGGGGCGGTTACGGAAGTAAAAACTCCATCCCCTGAGGGCTGTGCCGAGCAAGGCGAGATCTGGGCAGAGCCTGCAGCTTGAGCCTTTTATTTTTCTCTTTATTTTTTCTCAAATTTTATAAGCCTCCGGGCACTTTTTGTAAGGCTGAGAAGCCCATAATACCTTGTAAAGACTTTTGGAACATGAATAAAACTGGGTTTATTTTCCTCTGCATGACAATGTGTTTCTTGCGTGAGTACTTGAGCTAGTCGGTCTTTTCCTCGATTCAAGTGTTAGGCCGTAAGTCGATGACCGGCCTTTTAGATGACGATCGCGCGTCGAGTGTAAGTCAATTAATCGCCAAGTGCAGGAAGGTCGGTGCCCTCCCGCCCCCGGAGTCGAGGTGGCGATCGTTCACTTAGAATACATCAGAAGATCCCTCTGTGTAGGAAGGTCGGTATCTGTCCATTCCTTAGATTCGGACCGACGACCACGTCTCTTAGCGTAAGTTTAATAATATCCAAGTTAGAATTGGTCGGCATTGACTGATTCCCTCTTGATGTAGTTCCTAGACCCTCATCTTGGGATGGTAGGAATTTAACACTCGGAGGTTAGCTGAGAAGGGATCTCAGCGGTTGCCCCTTGGTGGGACTTCGATCTTTAGCGTCGGTAGGTAGGAAGTTACCCGCTAAGGATTGATCAAGCAGGGAAGCTGCTCGGTGGCCTTTTGATGAGAGCTTTGATCCTTAGCGTAAGTGGGTAGGAAGTTACCCGCTAAGGATTGACCGACTAAGGAAGCTGCTCTGTGGCCTCTTGATGAGGGCTTTAGATCCTTGGTGTCGGTGGGTAGGGAACAACCCGCCAGGGATTGACCGAGAAGGAAAGCTACTCGGTGGACTCTTGGCGAGGGCTTCGATCCTTAGCGTAGGTGGGTAGGAAGTTACCCGCTAATGATTGACCGAGCAGGGAAGCTGCTCGGTGGCCTCTTGGCGAGAGCTTCGATCCTTAGCGTAGGTGGGTAGGAAGTTACCCGGTAAGAATTGACCGAGAAGGGAAGCTACTCGGTGGCCTCTTGATGAAGGCTTTAGATCCTTGGCGTCGGTGGGTAGGGAGCTACCCACCAGGGATTAACCGAGCATGGAAGCTGCTTGGTGGCCTCTTGGTGAGGACTTCGATCCTTAGCGTAGTGGCTTCTTGATGAGGGCTTTAGATCCTTAGCGTCGGTGGATAGGGAACTACCCGCCAGGGATTGACCGAGGGTCAGGACCCGGGGATATGTGCCGATGCTGCTTCCTTGGTGGGTATAGTGCACTCGACAACGGAGTCTGCCAGGACATGTGCTTTGATGGCTTTCCTGGGACGGTATTTGATGTCGAATTAGGATAAATCCCACCTCCATTTCTCCAGACGACTCGGGGAGGCGAGAATAGTCCCTATAGGCCGCTTGGTGAGGACGAGGATGGTGTGTGCCTGGAAGTAGTGTCGTAGCTTCCTTGACGCGACGATAAGTGCCAACACTATCTTTTCTATGGACGGGTACCTTGTTTCCACGCTTTTGAAGACATGGCTCACGTAGTAGACCGGTTTCTGTACTCCTTCGACTTCTCGAGCGAGCACCGAGCCAGCCGCACGATCGGAGACCGCAAGGTACAATAATAGCCTGTCTCCTTCGATTGGTCGGGTGAGCAGTGGGGGGGTTGCTAGGTGTGCTTTGAGCTACTCGAAAGCGTTTTGACATTCTTCCAACCATTCGAACTTTAGGATCTTTCTCAGGGCTTTGAAGAATGGGAGGCACTTTTCTTCGGATCTCGACATGAAGCGACTTAGAGCGGCCACTCTCCCCGTGAGTCGCATGATCTCAACGTTGCTCTTTGGTGTGGCCATATTGAGAATAGCGCTGATCTTTTCCGGGTTAGCTTCGATTCCTCGGTGGGTAACCATGAACTCAAGAAATTTCCCGCTAGTGACTCCGAATGCACACTCGGCTGGATTCAGCTTCATTTTGTACTTGCGGAGGATGTCGAACGTCTCGCCAAGATCTTTAGTGTGCTCGTCCGATGAGGTTGATTTCACGAGCATGTCATCGACGTAAACCTCCATGTTCTTCCCGATCTGTGGTTTGAACATTTTGTTAACCAGGCGTTGATATGTAGCCCCAGCATTTTTGAGGCCGAAGGGCATCACTTTGTAGCAGTATACCCCCCGGTCCGTGGTGAACGCGGTAAGTTCTTCATCTGCCGGGTTTATATGGATCTGGTTGTAGCCGGAGAAAGCTTCCATGAAGCTGAGAAATTCGTGGCCTGCCGAGCTGTCTACTAGCTGGTCTATCCGAGAGAGGGGATGGTTGTCTTTCGGGCAGGCCTTGTTCAGGTCTGTGGAGTCGACGCACATACGCCACATCCCGTTCTCCTTTCTAACCATGAATACATTCGCCAGCCAATCCGAGTAGTCAACATTTTGAATGAAGTTGGTTGCGAGCAATCTATCAACCTCGTCCTCAATCACTCTTTGCTTGATTGGCGCAAAACTTCGCTTCTTTTGTTTGACGGGTCGGGCCTTCAGGTCGACCCCGAGCTTGTGCAAGATTATTTTGGGGTCGATCCCAGGCATGTCAGCAGGCGCCTGGGTGAATACGTCCGAGTTCCCTCGAAGAAAGCGGATCAAGTCTTCGCGCCGGGCTCCCGTTAAAAGGGATCCGATCTGGACGGTTCGTCCCTCCTTCCCCTCGACGAAGGGGACTTCTGTTAGCGCCTCCACCGGGGCTCCTCGGATTTTTTTTTTCTGTTCGTCGCCAGTGTCCAAGGACCCGTGGAAATCATTTGCGTCTTTGAGGTCGTCGCTCTGCTCTCCGGTGGTGGATGTCGCGGTGAAGCAAATCTTAGCGATTCGCTGGTTCCCGTAGGCTCGGTCTATCCCTTCTTGATCTAATAGAAATTTGATCGCAAGATAGTAGGTCGAGATTTGAGCCCGGAGGGCATTTAATGTCGGGCGTACCAGGAGGACGTCGTAGGATGAGGGGATCTTAGCGACGATGAATTCCATTGGTACGGTCTTCGTATGGCCCGCTTCCCCAATGTTGAGGAAGATAGTGACCACTCCCTCGGCCGGGATGGAGTGGTTGGTAAACCTTGATAGGACGTGGGAGGTTGGACGTAGGTCGGACGGCCTTAGCCCCATAAGCTGGAAGTAGTTATAGAAAAGGATATCTGCCGAGCTTCCGGAATCGACCAATATCCTCTGAACCTCGTAATGGTGGACCCATGCCTAATCACGAGAGGGTCGTTGTGAGGCAAGGATATACCGTGGAAGTATTCATCAGTGAAGATGATGGGCTTGGTGGTCCTGCATTTATTTTGGCGCGGGTCTCTTGTTCCCTCGATGGGTAGGAAACGGTGAGTCTCGATGGCTCCACGGGCAGACCCCGAGGAAACTACCATGATTTAGTCGATCGTTAATTTGCCGGAGGGGCTTATTCTCTTGCTCCCTATCTTCCTGTCGCTTCTCCCGTAGGTACTAAGCCAGGTGGCCAAAGCGGATCAACTCCTTGATGTAGTCGCGGAGTTGTTTACAGTTCTCGGTCAGGTGGCCCTGCGGGAGCTTAAAGAATCGCTCGCCCTTTGCCTTCTCTAACAGCTCGGTCTGGGAGATGTTGAGAGGAGTGTACTCCTGAAACTTCGCGGAGTACGGTTTTGGTCGGTCGACTTTCTTCTTCTCTTCTCCGACCCTCTTCTTTTGGTCGGCTTGGTCGCCCCGGGGCAGGTTGGCGTTCACCTCCGACTTAAGTTGGATCTCTTGTTCGGTCCAAGCTTTTACCTCGGGCATGGTCTTAGGTTGCGTTAATACAAAAGAGCGGAACCACTATTTGTGCCTAAGACTCGACCTTAGGGCGGCGATGACAGGAACCTCGAGAAGAGCGTTGGAGAAGCGAGTGACGTATCCCTTAAAGGACTCCTTGTCCTCACTCTTTATGGTGAAGAGGTAATCGACAATCCGCTTCTGTCGTCTGTCTGATAAAGTGACCGAGGAACTGGACGGCCAGCTCATCAAAGGTCGAGATAGAGCGTGGCGCCAATCCTAGGAACCAGTCCTGACCTGCATGAATGAGGCTGGTCGAGAAAGCTCGGCACTGGGCCGCGTTCGAGTTATCCTGGAAGCCCATGCCCACAGTGAACGCGTCCAGATGGTCCTTTAGGTCGGACTTCCCGTTGAAGAGGGCCACCTTGGGCGGCTTATTCCTGGACGAGATGTGTACGGCGAGAAACTTCTCGGTGAAGGGCTTCGTAAGTGAGTCGGCGGCGTACCTAGCCTCTTCACCGGATGGATGACTCTCCTAATGTATACCTTCGATTTTTTTTTCCGAGGGCATCGAGGCGGTCGTGATACCTCGAGGATTCAGTGCAGTCAGAGTGGTGGCCCTTCCCGCTTGTAGTCTGCGCCAGGCTGCGACTCCGATTCTATTCTATCAAATTCCTTAGGTCCCCTGGCGAGGTCCTTCTTGAGTCTTCGCGGAGAGTGCCATTCGCGCGATCCCGTCGAGGGAGGGGGTGTCGTTCATGCCTGGGAGCAGGCGAGCTGATCGATACCTCCTCGGGAGGGACTGGAATGCGACGGGCCTCGGGGCGATGGGCACTTTCACGAGATCGCAGCGTGGAGCCGTGTGGCGCCCAGCGGGCCATTGAATCGGTCGCCGCGGGAGAGCCGCGGTCGCCGGAGTAAGCACGGCGTTGATCGGTGGTGCCAGCGTGGGCAGTGTCATCCTCCCCTCTGTGGAGGTCATGATCCCTTGGGGGAACGGCGACCTGGGGGGTTGGGCCCGCCGTTTGGACACGGACAAGGGTGGCCACTATGGACCCGAGCCTGTCAATCCTTGCCAAGAGGGAGTGGATGGCGTTCGAAGGGGGAGTAGATCCATCCGCGCCTCCGTTACGGGGAAGGCGGTGGCTTATGCTAGGATCGTCACGGTTTTCACTCGCCATGAAGTCGAGAGCGGAAGATCAACTTTCGATGGGTGGAAAAAATTGTTCTTCCCACATACGGCGTCAACTGATGGAGGTCTTGATCTCCTTCAAATGTTATCCTCCGTCGATCTGTCACAAGCGTTGATGAAGGGTTAAGATTGGTGTTGAGGGTTGTCTTCTTGAGCGTGTGGATCTCAGTGGGCTTGTTTTGAGGTGAAGCCGAGCTACCTGCAAAGAAGTCCCGGGATGGGTGACCACCGTAGGACCCTCCGACGATCAAGTTAGCCGAGGAAAATGAGCAGAGTAGCGGTTTGTTGGATTGAAATTGCCTTACCTGAGTCGTTTGGGAGAGGGTTTTTTTATAGTGGTCGCATGGAGCGAGCTGGCGCGAGATCTTCGCCGTCAGTTACGTCTCTGGCGTTACGCCTACGTGAATGACGGGATCCCTCCATTAATGACGAGATACGCTCGTTAATGGGGTGATACGACGGCGTGGAACGCGGGATGTTGGATGGTGGATATCACTTCTGGCGAAATACGCGGAGCCGTGGCGGAGGTGCTTGGGCTCTGCGTTCTTGGTTGCTCGGTAGAACCGGGGAGACTTAGCTTGGCGGGAGGCTCGGAGGCGAGCGGGAGGCCGAGTAAGCTCGGTTCTGTGATAGCTCGTAGGCGAGCTGGGAGGGCTGAGAAAGCTCAGCGTGTAGGAGGGCTCGGAGGCGAGCCGATGGTTATTTGTATGGCGGGCATAGGAGTGTTCAGGGAGGCCATCGAAGGTCGGGTCAATCCTTGGGGAGAAGGCCCGGGGAATGTCTTCAATGTATCGTACTTGCTCATGTCCCGTAAGCTCAGGGAGACGTCATCTACCACGTGTCATGATCTGGAGAATTCCCACTTATTAGTATCATCAGGTGGAATCTAAGAAGATGTTGAGGGCCACCAAGTGTTTCGTTCTGTTGATATCAACGACTGGCATCACATTCAACCTTATGTGACCCATTTATTTTGTCCCGATAAATCCATGAGTTATAAAATGTAGGGTCATTTTCATTATTCTCCTAGGGGAATTGCACCAAGATGTCTTTACACCCGAAAGGACAGACCGCCATACCTTTATATCGAAAGGTAGAAAATTGCTCTCAAGGACAGTGAACTCACGTTCAGTCGCTAATGTTTTATTAGTTATTTATTCTAATTTCCAACACATGATACTTTTTAGTTAGGCTCCTTTATCTTGCAAGCACTTAATGAAAGAGAGTATAGCATACATTAAAAGATCCTCCCTCCGCCACGCTAAGGATCGACAAAGATTTAGGCTTCTCAAATTTGCATCGATAGTAACGTCAATCGCATAAGGCATGATCTTTTTCTAATATAGATTCTTATAAATTGGAGAGGAAATGGGATCGGCTTGAAGATTTTTTTGTTTTTGAAAGAGAGAATGGGGTCGAGATTTTTTTAGAGCTATAGAGATGAAGTGAGAGATTAGAGAGGAAAGGTATTTTGGAGACTTTGGGCACATGTTATGAACCTAATAGTTAACTTATACCGTTATAGGTCCTATGTGTAAGTTGTTGTGGCCTTATGGTCAAATATCCGACCCGGCCTAATTACTAGCCGTTATTGACAAGAACCGCGTTCGTTGTGATTCTTTCTCGCGACCGCGTCAAACGCGAGACAGAGGGATCGTGGAAAGCGATCTCTCGGAGAAAAATCTGGGCAGTTTCGAGGGCGAAGGACAGAGGAGGTGGTCTATATATGGAGAGAAGATCATCTCCATTATAGAATTGATCAATCGATCCTCCTCTTAATCGGAGCCCCAAATCAAATCACAAATTCCTTCGCAGGTATCAGAGTTGTACTTTTCCTGGACCCCGATCCAACGAACTCCGACGAAGACGAGCTCGGCTTCGACCTAAAAAAGCCACCATGTTCCTCGACCTCGATCTGACGGAACTCCGACGAAGACAATCTCGGCTTTGACCTGGATCGGCCACCCTTTTCCTCGACCCCGATCTGACGAACTCCGACGAAGACGATCTGGGCTTGGACCTCCATCATCTCTCGTTTTTGGATTTGATCCCATCTCGATTTGAATCACTTCATCTCCGTGCACTTGTTTTTTGTTCTCGGGTAAGGTTTTTTTTGGATTGGTAACCCCTACAGAAACTTTACTGTTTCACATTTCATATTAATTTAAAACAGTTAATTTAATTTAAAATAGTTGCAATAGTTGCAAATTTCTACAGAACAACCATAAGGTAACTGCCGCAACACAACACTTGCATTTTTCATAAAAATTTGATAAATACTGCTGTTTGTTGCCTACTTTATGATGTTACACTGTTCATGGCCCATAATTACAATTTTTCTAATGAGAATAATGGAGAAAAGATGTCATAGGAGGGAATTCCCTCCTATGGCGTAGAAAAAATACCCCCTCCACCAATTTTTCCGACGATCGGCCCCCATCATCTTCATCGTCATCATTTAAGATGTGGGTACACCAAATTTCATGTGATTCTACAACTTTTTCACCGTTGATTTAGCAATGTAAAAAGTTCTATTGTCGGTAAACCGTTAATTTTGAACCCACTAAATTAACGGTGAAAAGGTTGTAGAATCACATGAAATTTGGTGTACCCACATCTTAAATGATGACGATGAAGATGATGGGGGCCGATCGTCGGAAAAATTGGTGGAGGGGGTATTTTTTCGACGCCATAGGAGGGAATTCCCTCCTATGTCCTCTTTCCTCCATTAATCTCTTTTCTAATTCCCTCAACTATAATCATTGCCTGTCAGTATTTTACTGTCTCATGCAAAATTTTGATTATCTATTAGTATCAAATTGTTGTCGTAAGTTTTTTTTAACAAGTTACATTTGTTTGATTGCCAGTTAATTTAAACTGCTGATCAAAATTTTGTTGCTTACATGATATAATTTTTTGTAATTTGAGTTTCAAAATTTTTTTGTTTGCTATCCAGCAATAACTTTTAGATAAATTAGTTTAAAATGGTGTAATTATTTGCATGCTGCTTAATATCTTTTGATCAATTAAATATTGCATATCAGTATTTTTTTAAATTTATTTTCACGCATCAATTAGTTATAGATCCTTAATTGTTTTACCAACCCATATTTATTTCCTTTTTTGAACTATTATCACAGCAAATCTGCAACATGGATAGTAAACTTATTGTTTCTGAACTGGCAAAGATAGAACCCCTTAATGATATCAATTATGACATGTGGCATAAAAAAATTAAATATGAACTTGCTCATGACAATCTTGATATAGTCCTTGAGGTCGCTACTCCAACTTTCAATGACCATCCCAATGACATTCAAAAAAGAGAGTTTGATCAGTGGCAATTCAATGACAAGAAGGCTAAAAGCCTGATACTTATGTTCATGGAAGATAGTCTTATTAAAGTTTTTGAAAACTATAATACTGCAAAATAAATGTGGCATGCAACTAAGGAAAAATATGACACCACTTATATACAACTGTTGATGTACAAATTTAATTCATGCCGCATGCAAGAAGGTGACAATATTATCGAACACGTGAACAAAATGATTGTCATAGCTAATGAATTAGCTTCTGCAGGATCAGATATTTTTGAAAAACTGTAAGTGGCAACTATTTTGAATAGTTTGCCATCGTCACTGGATATGGCTGCCACAATTCTTAAATTGAATGGAACCATTAAGCGCGTTACTGACTTGTCAGCCCAGTTAGCAATGGAGCAAGACCTATTAAGAAGCAGGAGAGGTTTCGATGTGAACCTTGTGCAACAAGAAGAAATAAATGTTGTGCAGTATCGGAAGACGCAAGGAACACGTAAGAGTCATCACATTGGATCCTCCAAGCCATCCTTCAAAGGACCTAACCGACAGCACGCTCGCAGCAAGCAAGGACCTCCTGGAGCCTGCTATATCTGTAGGAAGTTTGGCCATTTCAAAGAGAACTGTCCATAGGCCAAGAACAAGGGTTATCCTAAATGCCCAAAACAAAGAGGATCCGGCAAGCAAGAGTTCATCGGTGTAATCAAGTGGAATGCAGCAACCACCGATGCTGATGGATGGTGGATAGACTCAGGAGCGACCCGACATATTGCAAAGAAAAAGGAAGAGATCACTGACTTCCAGGAGCTGAAGAAAGGAGAACAGAGGATTTACATGGGGAACAATACTTATCTGGATGTAGAAGATATTGGTTCATACATATCGGACCTTAGGGACAACATTATAGTTCTCAAGGATGTGTTTTATGCACCCGGCATAAGACATAATCTGATCTCTATTCCCGCCTTTCTGAAAAAGGGTCTTGAAGTTGAGTTTTACAACAATAGGATTTCTATTGAGAAGGACAAGAAAGTTTTTACTATGGACGAGCTTGTACCTGAACATGATTTATTCTGTCTTTCTGTTGTAAAACATGATGCTTGCAATAAGAATTATGATTTGAATTATTATGTGTGTCTTTTATCTGATTTTGATCTTTGGTATATGAAATTAGGACATCCTGCTAATAATAAGATAGATCAGATAATTAAGATGGACTTATTACCAAATCTGACAGGAGTAAGAACATTTCCCTATGAATATTGCTTGACCGTGAAAATGACTATAAAGTCATTTCCGGAAGGTCAAAGAGCAAGTAAACTTTTAGAATTAGTTCACTCTAACATTTGTGGACCATTAAATGCACGTAGTAAAAAATAATATTTTTTAACTTTCATAGATGACTATTCTAAGTTTTATTTTGTATATGTCACGCCCTGCTTCCCAAAAAACAGTAACGGTACGTGATAAGGCCCGCAACGTATTTAGTATGAGAAGATCATTCCCTCAATAAATATGTTAAGTGTATGAAAGTAATATAACAATATATAAGAATTAACAAGAGTAATTAAAATTTTACAGCAACTTTATTTACATTCATTTTCATAGTCTGGATACAAGATAACTGAAATAAAAGTGCAAATGCGAAAATGTGCCTAAACAATGGCATACTGAAAATAAAAGCAGACGAAAAAGAGCTAGTAATCTGACTGAGTAGTAAGCTTCTCGAAGTCCTCTTAGTTAGGATCGATCTCTTCAGAATCATGTCCACCTGACGAACATCCCAAGAAAAAAAATAGAAAGGAATATCGTCAGTGAACTAGCGCTGGGTAAGTCTCCAAAGAAAAAGTACTAATGATTGAAGGTATGTAAAATGATTAGAAAACCAAGTAGTAATGAACAAATAAGAGTGCATGTAAAAATATCATATATATGTATAAGGTTAAATATTCTAATGTGCTTATTTGTAATTTGATAAGGAAGGTAAGCGTGTATACAAGAGTGGTCCGTCAAATCCATGAGCCTACAACACAAAAGAGTACAAGGCCCCGTCAAACCCACGGGATAACGACACAAGAATATTCAAAAGGTGTCTTTTATTTAACTTTTGTGCCATGTCGTACATTCCTTACTAACCTACCTTTTATCCCCGCGCATTTTATTGTATAGTTCAAGTTTGCCGGTCTTGACTGATTCCATGAATATAAGAAGTACAAATTCAGATTGTGTTCAAGTATTTATGTCAAGTTCATATCAAGTCATATTCATGGTTCGGGTCAAGTCAAGTCAAATTCGAATTTGAGTTCAGGTTCTAGACATGCCTTATTAAAAAGATATAACTTTTGAATTTATTAAGTTTGGGAACAATCGGGCAACCGCTGCACATGGATGGTAAGATTTGTGTTTTTTTCAAAAAAGATTACCATTGATAATTCCTTTAATATTATCGAGGCTAGATAGGCAAGCACCCACTTTCTTCAGCTCTCTGAAGCCTAGAGAATTGGTATCGCTTAAACCCATTATTAATCTAAATTCCTTAAATATTTATTAATTTGTTATTGTATATTTTTATATGTTTGCATTTCTCGAGGAGGTTTATGTAAAATGTTTTAATTTAAAAATAATAAACCTCGAGGGCATTTTTGATAAAAACATGTTAATTAAAAAGTCAAGAGTTTTTTAAAAATGTATTTTAGATTTGGTGGTATTTTAGTGATAAAACTTAGCTTTTAAAAGTTTATGGTATTTTTATGAAAAATTTATCTTTTAGAAACTTGAGAGTATTTTCTTTAAAAACTTTAATCTTTTCATTTAAAAAAAATCTATTTTTCACAAATTGTTTTATTTGGAAATACGAATATATGATTTAAATAATTTGCAAATTATTAACTTATTTTAAAATGTCGTATTTTCTTTAAACCGTATTTTATTCCTTTCGAGACCGAATTCTCCGTGAGAAGTTTTGCATCTCACACTATTATCTCTAACATGTGTGATAATCCGCACGATTCATAAATGGGTCCTTTAACGAGGGTTATAGAGGGAATTTGCAAAGGATTTAAAAATAACGATTTAAAAACCGTATTTTATCTTGATGGTATTTTAATGAAATATGTTTCCTTCAAAAAACATATAACTATAGTATCGTGTTATATTTTCCATGTGTGCGTAAGGGATGGGTCGTTACCCCATGCATGATGTATATGAGAAATAAAGTCTGGTATATAAGTGTTAAACTAATATGTCACAAAAATATATTTTTAAAGAGAAGAAAATTTTCATGAATTGAGTGTAGTATACGATTTGCAAGAAGGTAAACTAATTTTTTTTTTGTTTTTATCAATCTTTTAGCAGGGAATTTATGGTTAACAAGTCAATTGTTTGTGTTACAAAATTCTTTACGAAGTTTAGTTTAGTAATGATTTTACGTGGGGTTTATGTGGGAAAAGTCAAGGAAAGAAGTTAACAATGGATTCAAAAGGAAGTGAATTAGATGGGAGACTTATCCGTACCACTCTTACTCGTACGAGCGAGAATTAGAAGAGAGTTAGCCTCGGTTTGAAGAACCAAGGCCAATGATATATGGAGGATGAGCGAGTTTCCGGCTTCGGGATCTTAGCACTTCACCTAGAGACTTGAACAACTTCTTGAGAATTTTGAGAGTGAAATTTAAGAGAGAGGATGCCTCGGGATGGAGCTAGGACTGGTCTAGGTATTTATAGGGGATAGAGTGAGGGTATGGTGAATTAAGTGTAATTAAAAAGAATTAAAAAGTGAATTAAAAGAGAGAAAATGGATAGATAAAAGGACTGCAAAGTCTCTGATTTAAAACAGGGGATTTAAAGTGTAAAAAGGGGCAGTGGGGAGTTGAAAGGATGCACGTATACAAGATGGGGATAATTGGACACCATCGAGCTGTCGGTAGTGGCCAAAAGGGGATTTTGGACGGCCAGATGAAGAGCTTTGGTCTCGAAGTTCATGCCCAGGGTTTTAAGTGGTTTTAGCATCTCATTTATCCACTTTGTTTCTGTTGCAACCTTTCGCTTCTCCGTGTAATGCCCATGCAAACTCTTGGGCTTCCAAAACGTTAAAATAAAAATATTAAAATAATTAGGGCTGATGGGATTCAAATACACGGGCTAAGGAACAACAGTGGAAAGTATTAACTAGTGAGCTACAAGGAGTTTCTTGTTGTTATTTAACAATAATAACTTATAACTTATGGTTAGAGCTGAAATACACCTTCACATATACATTGGATACGATACAATTATACAGGGATTTCAGGGTCGTTACAATATATCTTTTAAAAAGAAAATTAGAAGCGTTTGAATGGTTTAAAAGATGTTAGACAGAAGTAGAAAGAAAACTTGGAAGGTACATTAAGATATTAAGAACTGATAAGGGTGGGGAATTCAACTCAAATGAATTTGATGACCATTTCATTCATTATGGTATTAAGAAACAAACCACTATGCCTTATACGCTACAACAAAACGGTGTGGCTGAAAGGAAAAATAGAATATTGATGAATGCAGTATGTTGCCTCATTCTAATCTCTCCAAGGATTTCTGAGAAGAAGCAATATTGACTACAAATTATGTTTTGAATAGAATTCCAACTAAATCAGTCGAGTCAATATCTTATGAGATTTGGAATGGACACAAACTTAATTTGAATCATTTAAGAAAATAGGGTTGTGTAGCACATGTTCTCATTCCATATCAGGTTAGAGATAAGTTGGATCTCAAAATCTTGAAGTGTAGATTCATAGGTTATTCTGAAAAATCAAAGGGATATAGGTTTTTCCATGAGGAAAAAGAGATCATTGAAAGTAGAGATACTACCTTTCTAGAAAATCTAGAGAATAAAGAATAAGTTCAAGAGAATGTACCACATCTACTAGACTTAAATGATGTTTCCAGAGATGACCTGGATATAGCAGATGAAGTTAATCATCCAATTATGGAAAATGAATCTTTAAATGAGAATATACATATGGAAAATCAACCAGCTGAACCTATGCAACCTAAAAACGTCAATGGCAACAAAAGACATAGAACAACACTTGCATGGATGGATGACTATCATCTATATTCATATGAACCATCTTGTTTCTCGGTAGATATTGATGTAAATGAGCAAGCTGATCTTCTGAATTATAAGGATGCGATGAACGCACATGAATCAGATCAATGGCTGGAAGACATAGAAAAGAAACTTGACTCAATAGAGAGAAACAAAGTATGAGAGCTATGGGACTTACCAGAAAATAGGACGTCCATAGGATGCAAATGGGTGTTGAAAAGAAATATCGACCTGATGGGTCTGTTAATACCTTTAAGGCCCGATTAGTTGAAAAAGGCTTTACTCAAAAGGCAGGTATAGATTATCAGAAGACTTGCTCTCCGGTGGCCAAGTTTGCATCTATTAGAACAATCTTAGCGATTGTTGCGTATCTTGACTTAGAACTTTTCCAAATGGATGTCAAGACTACATTCCTCAATGGAGAGTTGAAGTAAGTAATATATATGAGACAACCTAAAGGATTTCAGGTCGAAGGAAAGAAAAATAAGGCATATAAATTGAAAAGGTCTCTATATGGTTTAAAACAGTCATCTAGACAATGGTACCTTAAATTTCACAATATTGTTATTCAACTTTGTTTCGTTGCGAACCAATTGGATAACTGTATGTATGTCTTGAAGAGTTGGAGCATTTTTTCAATATTATCCTTGTACGTGGATAATATTTTTGCTCGCTGGAAATGATATAGAAGTGTCGAACAAGATCAAATCAACACTTAGTAGTGAATTTGAGATAAAGGACATGGGAGATGCATCTTATGTTCTTGGTATACAATCCTTAGGACTACAAAATCTAGAATGTTAAGTTTGAATCAAGAAAGGTATTTTCACACAATACTTAGAAGATTTGGGATGCAGAATTGCAATTCGACACCTACACCATTGATTATAGGAAGTGGTTGTGTAAAGACCAATGTCCTGGAGAAGGACAGATCATATGCTCAAGCTATTGGAAGCTTGATATATGCAATGCTGTGTACTAAACCTGTAACGACCCTGAATTTACTGTACACAATTTTTCAGTTTAATATACAGAAAGGAGTTTACAAGCTTGAGTACAAATTATAAGTTAATTTTTGTTTAAGAACAACAAGAAGCAATTTGTAGCTCACCGGTAAAGCTTTTGCACTGCTGTAACGTAGCCCCTGTATTCGAATCCCACCAGACACATTATTTTTTCTGATTTTCTTTTTAAACTTTTTGGAAGCCTAAAATTTTACACGTTCAATACACACAAAAACGAAAAGACAGAAAAATCAAACATGTGCAAAAAGGTTTAAACACTGGCTTGTACATGTGGCAGCAATCCACCGGCCCCACCACCTAAATCTACCGGCCAAAACCCTCCCTACGCCGGTACCGACGGTTCCACTGTGGCAAATGATGCCCGTGCTTTGCACACAAAATCTTTCCCCTACCCCTAACTCCCCCGCATTGTTTGATTGCTATGCAATCAAACAGAGACCCTTCAATTCCCAATTTATCACATTTTTAATGCATTTCAATTCACCATTTTAATTCTAAAATCCTAATTCTATACTATAAATACTATCCCATTCCCTAGCCCTTCATCATTCTGAAAATTCTAGCCAAAACTCTCAAAATTTCTTAAGTACAAGTGAAGTACAAGTGGAGTTAGCAAGCGGTCAATTTCCGGCAAAGAATCGAAGCAATTCCGGAGCTCCCGCGACGCCGCGACGACAACCCTCCCTTCTCCTACCTTTCCTTAACCTAAATAACTTGTAGGTCCCTCCCAATCTTCCTTCTATTCCTTGAATTTCTTTTTAATCAAAATCGGTAAAAAAAATGGAGTTATTACCGATATTCCTTTTTCTAAAGAATATAACTCCAGTTTCCTTTACCTTTTGATCAAACAAATTGTACCACTTCACTTTTAAACTTAATACTCATGTCTAAAATAAATTTTATCCAAGAATTTTTTGTAAAACAATCACAATTTGACCTTTTCATTTAAATACCATGAACTTTAGATAATATCTCTTTTCGTATTTTGTTAATACATACCTTTAGAAAACTTCACGGGGTAACGACATACCCCTCACATACACACATAGTTCCATAGCACGGCATACCCTTGTATGAATTTTTCTTACGCATACCATATTACAAGAAAATACCATTTACTATAAAAACCGGTTTTCTTTTGAATTATATTTTAAATTCCTTTGTAAATAAGCCTCTACAACCCTATTTAGGGGACCCGCTATTGGATGGTGCGAATTGTCGCACATCCTTGGGCTAGTAGAGCGAGATGCAGACCTCCTCACGGAGCATTCGGTCTCGAAAGGTTTTTAATACGGTTTTTAAGAAAAACGAATTTTTCTACTTAATTAAAAATTTAATTTTAATAATTATATAAATATTACAAATCCATATATTTTCAAAATATAATAAACTTATATTTTTTTAAATGAAGAACTACAAGTTTCATCAAAATACCATCAAGATACCAACAAAATACAAGTTTTACATTAAGCTACCATGAACTTTCCAAGCTAAGCTATTATCACTAAAATACCTTAAATCTTTAAAATTCACATCCATGAAAACCTTAAATCAAGTAAATAACTTCTCAAGGTTATTTTGAAAATATATTAACAATATTTTCATAAAATCCCCTCGAGATATATAAAACAATAATTAAGGACTTTCACTAAATATAGGTTTAAGCGTTTTTGAGCCCCAGAGAGCCGGAGAAAGTGAGTGCTTGCCTATTTAAGGTAGAAAACTTAACGGAGTTATCAAAGGTAATTGTCTTGGAAAAAGACATAAATCATACCGTCCATGTGCAGCGGTTACCGATAACTCCCGAACTTAATCCAGGATCTAAATCAGTTATAAGTGTCCGACTCAAGTCTAAGTCTAAACTTAAATCAAATTCCAATTCAAACATGAATCCAAAGTCTAACATGTATACTTGAACTTGAACAATTGAATTCAAACTTCAATATCAAACTTGAATACATGACTTGACTTGACCGAACCATGGCTATAACTTGATATGACCACAAGATTACATTCTGAACCTGACTACTTGAACAACTTGTATTCATGGTTTTGGAAAGACTTGTAAATATAATCAATACAATACATTACGCGGGGATAACGGGGTAGATTGGTACGGAACGTATTAACGTGGCACGAGATGGTCATTTAAAAGACACCTACATAAACTCTCGTGCCGTTGTCCCGTGGGTTTTGACGCGGCCTTGTACTACATGTTACTATAGTCCATGGGGTAAGATAGACTCCTCTCGTACATACAAATACCTTCTGCACCAATCTACAAACAACTACATTAGAATAACAATCATATAACTGTACAACTTACCAGTTCAATTCTCATTACTTGTTCTATTCCATTCTTTCTTTTGGGACTTACCGAGCGCTAGTTCGCTGACGACATTCCTGTCTATTTCTTTCTTTGAATGTTCGTCAGGAAGACCGGACTCTCAGGAGATCGATCCGAGCCAGGAGGACTTAGACCAGTTCACTGCCCAGCATGACTTCTAGCTCATCTTGTACTTATTTCAGTTTGTATGCCACTGTTTAGGCATTGCTTTATATCATTGTTTAAAGCAGTTGTATTGTAAAGATGAATCTTAATAAAAGTTGTTGTTTATTTTATATCTCTTGTCATTCTTGTGCATTTTATACATATTGCTTAATTACGCTTACCGTATTTATTTCTTAGTAAATACGTTGCGGCCTGCAACGTCACCGTTTTCGTACACTGCAAAGCAGGGCGTGACAGGTTTGTTGGCGGCCCATGCAGGTCAGTTCTGCATGGAATCTTAAGCAATATATCACAAGAATTATAAGAATCAGCAACTATACATTCGTTACATTTCAAATATCTTGAATCTATCCTAACCTTTCTTTTCCTATCAAGGTCATGGATTCTCCCAACAACACAAGCACGAACGTCAATGGCAACACCCCACCGCCTACTCTACCACTACCTCCTACCGTTGCAGCTCCCATCAATGGGCAAACGGTACCGCTTGAGGCTATCAAGAGCCTCTTGAAGGATCAGTAGCAACAGACTGCTATCTTCATGCACCGTCCAGAGGTCGAGGCACCTGGAATCAAGCAATTCCGGGCACTGCACCTGAAACATTTCTCTGGGAAAGAGAGCTTACGCACTGCACCTGAAACATTTCTCTGGGAAAAAGAGCCTACCGGATGCAGAAGAACGGGCTCAGTCAATAGAAGATGACCTGGTAGCAGCACAAGTGCCAGAGATTGCTTGGATGAGAGTTGCGAAGCTGCAACTAACAGATAACGCCAGAGTCTGGTGGAAGGCTGAAGAAAACCGACTCGCCCAACCGATTGAATGGAAGACATTTCATGATATGTTCGACGCGAAGTACTTCCCTGAAACTGCCTGTTTCGACATGGAACAGTAGTTCATCCACTTACAACAAGGCTCGATGTGGAGCAAGTCCGTGGATAAATACGATGTTGAGTTTACCATGCTTAGCAGGTAAGATATTGTCTCAAATTTAATTTCCTAATATCACTTACTGCACTGCTAACACAATACCATAACAGGTTCGCGGCATACCTGATTCCAACTGATGAGATCCGGGCACGACGATTTCAGCAAGGGTTAAACCCGAAAATCTAAGCTACACTCGCTATATGGGATTTCCCAACCCATGATCTTGCTTTGAAGGCTGGCCGACGCTATGGGGCAGTTGTGAAGAAGAAGGGCAGACAACAGACTGCCGGTGTGAAACACCCTGCCACTCAGATGGCAGGAGGAGCCTCTTCCAGGTCAACTTTTGCACCGAGGAGACCGGGAGGATCATTTAACCGGTTCAGTCCAGACTTTTTCTTCTATTGCAAGAGGAACGGACACCGGGCAAAAGATTGCAGGTGTGCAAATGTCCTATATTTAGTTTATGGCGCATCCACTAACGCTATAGGAGGATGTCCATATCAACTCAACCCAGCTCTAGCACCTAAACCTGCAATCACAGTCCTGCAGCGGCTAGCTATTCAGGCTCCTGCACCCCGACTAGCTCTACCTGCTTTACCTCCACATGGACCTCTTGCACAGCCTCCTCGTCAATTTCATCAGGCACAGAGGAACATGCCTCAAGGGCAAAGAAACATGCCCCAAAGATAGAGGAATGTGCCTCCAGCAAGGAGGAATGTGCCCAGATGTCGGGCTTTCACAATAACGGTTAAGGAAGCCGAAGCCACTGGCCAAGTGATCACTGGTAATTCCCAATCCTTTCATTTTTTCAATCCTTGTATACCTCTATATTTCTCCTGTATCTAAAACCAACCTCACACAACTTAGATACTATACTAGTAGCCACTCTTCCTGTACTTGCACTGTTCGACACTGGAGCGTCATACTGCTTCATGTCGCAGTGGTTCGTGAGAACGCATGCGATTCCCATGAAGCCACTTATTTCAAGCTGGAATCTCAGTTTCGGGAATGGAGTATTGAAGGCAACTATGGGATTTGATCAGTGTCCAGTTGTAGTTTGCGGACGAGAATTCTACGTGAATTTCAAAGTACTGGACATCCCAAATTTCGATGTTATGTTGGGGATGGACTGGCTGGGAGTTTTCTATGCTACGATTGACTGTCGTCAAAGGAGGGTAGTATTTAAGATACCAGATCACCCAGACTTTTACTTCAAGAGTGGAGATAGAATTTTGGAGCCAGGAATATTTCATGCTAAACCAAATAATGCAGTAGTGTTTACTCTACTGGCGGTAGAAGAAAAGCCAGAAGTAGTTCGAGAGTTCGAGAATGTGTTCCCTGAAGAAATAACAGGTTTGCCTCCCGATCGAGCTCTTGAATTCAGCATTGATTTACTACCTGGTACGCAACCGATAATCAAAGCTCCATACCGGTTAAGTCCAGAAGGATTAAAGGAGATCCGTACTCAGTTGGACGAACTCCTGAAAAAAGGTTAGATTCGTCCCAGTACTTCAAGTTGGGGATCTCCAGTTTTGCTCGTGAAGAAGAAAGAAGCTTCATACAGGATGTGTATGGATTACCGAGCGTATTTATCCTGAATGAAGTGACGATAAAGAACAAGTATCCACTACCACGCATCGATGATCTTTTCGATTAGCTAAGTAGGTCTTGTGTATTTTCGAAGCTAGATCTTCGTTCGGGTTATTGCCAGGTGAAGGTCAAAGAGTCTGATATTCCGAAGACGGCGTTTAGGACTCGCTATGGTCATTATGAATATCTTGTGATGCCATTTGGAGTGACCAATGCACCTGCTATTTTTATGAATCTGATGGACCAAGTTTTCCGAGAGTACTTAGACAGGTTTGTTGTTATCTTCATCGACGACATCCTGGTGTATTCAAAGAATCGGAAAGAACACGCCGAGCATTTACGGATTGTCCTGGAGACATTACGACAGCATCAGCTCTATGCCAAGTACAGTAAGTGTGAATTTGGCTAGATCAAGTCGGATTTCTCGGACATATCGTTTCAGGCGAAGGAATCTCAATAGATCCAGCTAAGGTGTCAGCTGTCAGCGAATGGCCGACACAAAATACGGTGAAAGATATACGAAGTTTCCTGGGATTAGCAGGATACTACCGAAGATTCATTAAAGGCTTTTCAAAGAATGCATCACCCCTGACCAAGCTCACACGTAAAGATGAACATTCGTGTGGTCAGAAGCATGTGAACAAGCTTTTGTAGAACTCCAATCGAATTAACTTCTTCTCCTATTCTCGTAATACCGGATCAATCTGGAGGATTCGTAGTACATTATGATGCGTCCGGTAAGAGATTAGGATGTGTTCTACACCAGCATGGAAAAGTTATAGCCTTTGCATCAAGATGGCTGAAAGTTCATGAGCGCAACTATCCAACACATGATCTGGAGTTGGCAGCCGTTATCTTTGCACTTAAGATCTGGCGCCATTATCTTCTGGAAGAAAGAGTATATATATACACTGGCCATAAGAGTCTGAAGTATATATTTACTCAGAAAGAATTAAACATGCGGCAGAGAAGATGGCTAGAACTCATGGCGGACTTCGATATCAACCTACAACATCATCCAGGGAAGGTGAATGTAGTTACATATGCATTTAGCCGCCAACCATTAGCAATGAATCTCACCGCTCAGTAGAAGCTACAACAGGAATTGCACAAATTGGCGATCGAAGTAGTTATGCCAGGTAATACTTCGTATTTGATGAACTTACAAGTCCAGTCTACTATTGTCAATTAGATCAAAGCAGCTCAAGCAAATGATGCCAAGCTACAAAAGATCCTCGAACAGGTAGAAAGTGGACGTCAAACTGATTTCATCATCCACGAAGATGGATCCTTGAGATATGGAAGTAGATTATGTGTACCATAAGGTCCAGTTCGAGAAGATTTGATGAAAGAAGCTCACAGCTCTTTGTACTCAGTACACCCCAGTGGTAGAAAAATGTACAAAGATCTACGGAAACACTACTGGTGGTATGGAATGAAGCGCAAAGTAGCCAAAAGTGTAGCCAAGTGTTTGATGTGTCAGCAAGTAAAGGCTGAATATCACAGAACTGCTGATCTACTTCAGCCGTTACCCATTCCAGAATGGAAATGGAAGCACATTACCATGGACTTCATGATTGCCCTTCCTCGCAGCACGAAGGGTAACGACGCGGTATGGGCTATTGTGGATCGACTCACCAAGTTGGCTCACTTTATTCCCTTTCGAGTTGGCCAATCTACCGAGATGTTAGCAAAGAAGTACATGGAGGTAAGCATGAATTTAAAGTAAGATTTAACCTCAAAAGTGTACTATATTGATACCTATGAACTCATGTAAGAGATCATGAGATTATATGGAGTACCGGTTTGCATCATTTCTGATCGTGATACCGGATTCCGATCATAATTTTGGCAGAGTCTGCAAGCTAGCCTGGGAACGAGTCTGAAATTCAGTACGGCTTACCATCTATAAACGGACGGACAGGCCGAGCGAACAGTTCAGATTCCGGAGGACATGCTAAGAGAATGCATGCTAGACTTCGGAGATTCGTGGGAAGATCACTTACACCTTATGGAATTTTCATACAACAATATCTATCAGGCGAGCATTGGATTGGCACCATTTACAGCACTCTACGGAAGGAAGTGTCGTTCACCACTAAGTTGGGACGACGTTGGAGATCGTGAACTCCTTGGACCAGAGATGATCGTGGCAATTGTGGACGTACTTCGCACGATCAGGGAAAGAATGTGCATAGCCTAAGACCGACAGAAGTATTGGGCTGATGCAAAGCACGGACATCTGGAGTTCCAACCTGGAGACTATGTTTTCTCAAAGATCTCTCCAAACAGAGGTGTGATCCACTTTGATAAGAGGGGTATGCTAAGTCCAAGATATATAGGACCGTTCGATATACTCGAACGTGTTGGAGAAGTGGCCTACCGTTTAGCACTTCCACCCTCATTGGAAGGAGTGCACAACGTGTTCCACGTATCCCAGCTATGACGATATGTGAGCGACCTCAGCCACATACTTTATCACTCCAAGCTTACAGTCCAAACTGACCTGACCTGTGACCAACAACCCATTGAGATCCTGGACCGAAAGGTGAAGATACTACAGAACAAGGAAGTAAACTTGGTCCGAGTGAAGTGGAGAAAAGATTTTCCAGGAGAATTAACGTGGGAACGAGAATAAGACATGCGTGCAAGATACCCTTATTTATTTGTAAATTAGTCCTTATGTAAATGTAAATTTCGAGGACGAAATTTTTCTAAGGAGGGTAGAATGCAACGACTCTGAATTTACTGTACAAAATTTTTCAATTTAATATACAGAAAGGAGTTTACAAGCTTGAGTACAAATTATAGGTTAATTTTTGTTTAAGAACAGTAAGAAGCAACTTATAGTTCACTGGTAAAGCCCTTGCACGACTGTGACATAGCCCCTGTGTTCGAATCCCATCAGACACATTATTTTTTCTGATTTTCTTTTTAAACTTTTCGGAGGCCCAAAAGTTTACATGTGCAATACACACAAAAACGAAAAGACAGAAAAATCAAACATGTGCAGAAGGGTTTAAACACTGGTTTGTACACGTGGCACCAATCCACCGGCCCCACCCTCTAAATCGACCGGCCAAAACCCTCCCTAGGCCGGCACCGACGGTCCCACTATGGCAAATAATGCACGTGCTTTGCACAAAAAACCTTTCCCTAACTTCCCTGCACTATTTGATTGCTATGCAATCAAAGAGACCCTTCAATTCCCAATTTATCACCTTTTTAATGCATTTTAATTCACCATTTTAATTCCAAAACCCTAATTTTATACTATAAATACTACCCCATGTCCTACCCCTTCATCATTCTAAAAATTCTAGCCAAAACTCTCAAAATTTCTTAAGTACAAGTGATGTACAAGTGGAGTTAGCAAGCGATCAACTTCTGGCGAAAAATCGAAGCAATTCTGGAGCTCCCGCGATACCGCAACGACAACCCTCTCTTCTCCTACCTTTCCTTAACCTAAATAACTTGTAAGTCTCTCCCAATCTTCCTTTCTATTTCTTGAATTTCTTTTTAATCAAAATTGGTAAAAAATGAAGTTATTACCGATATTCCCTTTTCTAAAGCATATAACTCCATTTTCCTTTACCCTTTGATCAAACAAATTGTACCACTTCACTTATATGCTTAATACTCATGTCTATAATAAATTTTATCCAAGAATCTTTTGTAAAACAATCACAAGTTAACCTTTTCATTTAAATACCATGAATTTTAGATAACACATCTTTTCGTATTTTATTAAAACATACCTTTAGAAAACTTCATGAGGTAACGACCTACCCCTCACATACACACATGGTTCCATAGCATGACATATCCTTTTATGAATTTTTGTTTCGAATACCATATTACAAGAAAATGCCATTTACTATAAAAACCGGTTTTCTTTTGAATTGTATTTTAAGTTCCTTTGCAAATAAGCCTCTATAACCCTCTTTAGGGGACCCGCTATTGGATGATGCGGATTACCGCACATCTTTGGGCTAGTAGAGCGAGATACACATCTTTGGGCTAGTAGAGCGAGATACAGACCTCCTCACGGAGTATTCGGTCTCGAAAGGTTTTTAATACGGTTTTTAAAAAAAAAAATTTTCTACTTAATTAAAAGTTTGATTTTAATAATTATATAAATATTACAAATCCATATATTTTCAAAATATAATAAATTTATATTTTTTGAAATGAAGAATTATAAGTTTCATCAAAATACCAACAAAAGACAAGTTTTACATTAAACTACCATGAACTTTCCAAACTAAGCTATTATCACTAAAATACCTCAAATCCTTAAAATTCATATCCATGAAAACCCTAGTAAATAACTTCTCGAGGTTATTTTAAAACTATATTAAAAATATTTTTCATAAAACCCTCTCGAGATATATAAAATAATATTTAAGGGCTTTAGTAAATATAGGTTTAAGCGGGTTTGAGCCCCAGGGAGCCGGAGAAAGTGAGTACTTGCCTATTTAAGATAGAAAACTTAACGTAGTTATCAATGGTAATTGTCTTGGAAAAAGACACAAATCCTATCATCCATGTGCAGCTGTTACCGATAACTCCCGAACCTAATTCAGGATCTAAATCAGTTACAAGTGTCTGACTCAAGTTTGAGTCTAAACTCAAATCAGAATCCAATTCAAACATGAATCCAAAGTCTAACACGTATACTTGAACTTGAACCTGAATACTTGAATTCAAAATTCAATATCAAACCTAAATACATGGTTTGACTTGATCGAAACATGGGTATAACTTGATATGACTACAAGAATACATCCTGAACCTGACTACTTGAACAACTTGTATCCATGGTTTCGGCAAGACTTGTAAATATAATCAATACAATACATTACGTAGGAATAAAGGGGTAGATTGGTATAAAACGTATTAACGTGGCACAAGATGGTCACTTAAATGACACCTATATGAACTCTCGTGCCGTTATCCCGTGGGTTTTGACGGTGCCTTGTACTACATGTTACCATAGTCCACGGGGTAAGATGGACTCCTCTCGTATACACAAATACCTTCTATACAAAGGTACAAAAAACTATATTAGAATAACAATCATATAACTGTACAACATACCAGTTTAATTCTCATTACTTGTTCTATTCCATTCTTTCTTTTAGGACTTACCGAGCGCTAGTTCGTTGACGACATTCCTGTCTATTTCTTTTTTTGGAATGTTTGTCACGAGGACCGGACTCTCAGAAGATCGAGCCGAGCCAGGAGGACTTGGACCAGTTCACTGCCCAGCCGGACTTCTAGCTCATCTTGTACTTATTTCAGTTTGTATGCCACTGTTTAGGCATTGCTTTATATCATTGTATCTTTCCTTTTTAAAGAAGTTGTATTGTAAAGATAATGTTAATAAAAATTGCTGTTTATTTTATATCTCTTGTCATTCTTGTGCATTTTATACATATTGCTTAATTACGCATAACATATTTATTTCTTAGTAAATACGTTGCAGCCTGCAACATCATCGTTTCCGTACATTGGGAAGCGGGGCGTGACAAGACCAGACTTGGCGTACTCGATGGGTTGAGCTAGTAGATACCAAAGCAATTCTGGTCCAGCACATTGGGAAGCTGTTAAGAGGATTCTGAAGTATCTAAAGGGTATTGTGCACTATAAGTTGGTTTATCAAGCAAACTCGCTTGGGGTTCTTGGTTACTCCGAAGCTGATTTTGGAGGAGTCAAAGATGATGGGAAGTCCATTTTGGGACATCTGTTCATCTTTGGAGGTGTAGCTGTTTCTTAGGGTAGCTAGAAACAGGTATGTGTAGTAAGATACACACAAGACGCTGCGTACATAGCCTGTAGTATGCCCACTACTCATGCAGTCTGGATTAGACGGTTTCTAAAGGACTTGGATCTTAATTTGGTGGATAGACCAATTGAGAGTTACTGTGATAATCAAGCAGCTATCAGCTTGATTCACAGTGGTGTAAATAGTTTAAAAGGAAGACATATTGAAGTTCAATATCAATATATACGTGATATAGTGGAGAAGGAAGAAGTCAAGGTGACTTATATTTCTGCCAGTGTAATACCCAGTTTCTTTGTAAATATTTTCCATGTTTATAAATAAATGGTTCCCATTTTTTTTTTTTGAATATTTTCTATAAATAATTTACAATATTTTTCTAATTCGTAAAACCTTAACCCCTTTTATTTTTTCCTAACCCTAACCCCAAGCCTGGCCCTGCCCATGAACACAAACCCTACCCGACCCAACCAGACCCTACCCAACCCGATCTTAACCCTTCTCCTCTTCTTCTCCTTCTTTTCCCCCGAACTCTATCGCGCCAGCGTCTTCCTCCACACCCTCGCAACCTCCTCCTTCTTCCTCACAACTTCCTCCGCTCAACCCGCTCATCCCCGTAACCTCGTCCTCGTCCCAACGTCCCCCGCATCGAGCCCCCCTTCCTCTTTCCTTCTCTTCTTTTCTCTCTCCTCTGGAATCCCATCGTCTCCCCTTGTCTCGCAACTACCTCCCCCACGAACCGCTTCTCACCGACGAAGCCCCCAACGACTTTTGCAAGATCTCCGCTTTAGCCCTTCTATCTCCAAGAGTGCCACCTCCTCTCTCCCATGCCTCCATGAGCTTCTACTTCCTTGCACCCGAGCTTCCTCCAACAACCACTTCTATCAAGCAAGCCCGCTACCTAACCCCACAGCACCGTGGCCCACTGCCTCGAACTTCCGCAACCACCCACCTCCGCTAACCATGTCGAGCTCCACTCCCCATCCACCACCGTCGCCATAACCCCAAGCACCTTCCCATTCTTCCTCCCCTCACAACTTTAAGCCCTCACCTTCATTGCCTCCACCATCATATTCAAACACCGTTCGAGTCACCTCCGGCCACTCCTCCAACAACAACCCCTATCACCAACCTCCCCTCGACAGCTCCGCCCTCCACTTCCTCCCTTAAAACTCTAACAACCACCGTCGACGCCCTGGCTCCGACCTCCGAACATCAGACACAAAGACGACCCCTTGCCACCATCGGCCACGTCCACCATCCATCTCCATCAACCCACACCACCGAGCTCATCATTCCCACTTCTTCTGCAAACAAACACCCCTACCCCGACGAACCACCATGACTCCGACCAACTTGCATCCGCTGCCTGAGCCCTTTGCCATCGCCGCCTCTAGCCAACAGCCACTGCATTGATGCCTCGTGCTCCGCCACGCCAACACCAGTGCTAAAGCTAAAGCCCGAGCCTAAGCCAAACCCTAGCTTGTGCTGCGCCGCGCTGTTGCCGTCGCCATTGTCACCCCGTCTACCACAACCACGACCAACGAGCTCTCCTCTGCTCACTGCAGCCCAATTCCGCCACCATCACACCGTCCACAGCATCAATCGATACCAAAATTGAGCCTCGGCATTTCATCGAGCACGTGTATCCGTCGCCTTAGCCGCTGCCCTTGCCGCCTTTTTTGCTGACCAAGTTGTGGCTTAGGTCGTGGTAACTATCACGGTTATCAACGCAGTCACCGTCGCAACATCGCACATGTCCGTCGTAACCTCTATCGCGCTCGAGCCTCGCGTCGCATCATGGAGGTTCTGCGACATTCATCGTTGTCTCGTGTGTCGAGAAGAATAATCTGCACGTTCTTCGCTTCCATGTCAGCGACCGAGGTAAGTGAACCCCACTTGTTTTACATGTTACGATACTAATCGATCTATATAATTATATACCTATATAACCACCTAAGTCGTAAAGTCGTATTTTATGACAAACCGTGTTAAGATAGTGGTGTTGTTTTGAGTTATTAACTGGCCCAAGATATTAGTGATGACACCGTATGGAAATTATAAGATTAAATAGTATAGGTTCAGATAAAAGAAAAGGACATTTCGGTTGCGAACCATATGTTTAGCTTATGTGCGCGACGCGTAATTTCAAATGAAAACCTAATCAAATATGGCGGAACTTGTTGTGGATAGACCTGTTTACTGATAATGAACTTCATGTAAGATTTTGGGTTGAAAGTAGTGAATTTTATATCATGTAACGACGCCCCCAAAAAGCGACATTGAATCTGGAATTCATCGCACATGCCACGTTCTAAAATCTATATTAAACTGAATGCGACTTGTAACCTAATATTTTATGGCTCGTATCGAAGCCAACAGATAAAACTACAGCACCCCAGAGTTCATCTTTGTATTTTAATAAGTTATGACAACGTAAACTTAGGCGATTCATGGCTCTAGACTGTAGTCCAGAGCCAGAGTCTTTACCTGCACTCGTTTTGGAACGCATGTTTCTCCCTGTTTAAGCAAGAAAGTGTGCGGAACCATACATAGAAGCATATAGGATTGAATTATATTTCCAACGGTACTGGTCTCATTGCATTCGGCGTCGTTTAATATTTATAACACTTTTTAAATCGACGATGTGCGCTACAGTTTCGTGCTGAACCAGAATGTATACCTTAATCTTAGACAGTGCATATCTCACTACGTATAGCGGATATTATTGATCCGTATGATTTGTTGGAAACATAACAGATAAATCTAAATATTATTTAACTTTAGCGTTGCCTAATTATGATCTCAACAGGGATTAAAACGTGTTACGAAACGGACTTCCAGTTCAGAAATTGGATTTCCAGCAGTAAACACTTAAAATGGAATGACCATAACTTCCAAACCTGAAACCCGATTGACTCTAAACCAATTTTTATTTAGATATAATTTAATATACTGTTTATGCTTTTTATATTTTTTCGCCAAATTATTCATATGTGATTTTATGTGATTTTTCTATTCCAACCGACGCCGGTTGCTCATATGTATTCAGTAGTGCATTTACTGTATTCCCATCATATTGCATGACCGTTATACCCTTGTAAATAGTGTTCATTTGTATCAATATCCTAGTGGCCGTGTTACATTACCAAATGATAAATGTTAGTGATTGGATTGTGCCAAGTATGTTAGTATAAAAGCGAGATTGAATAATGGAAGTGACACATACTTGTACACAATCAGCGGAACCAATTAGTTATTGCATTGTCGACGCCTATGGAACATATATAAGTGTGACTATAACTGGTATGTGATGGGTATGAAAGCACCTATATTAGTGTCATAGGTAAGATATCGAGTACTAACCATTTATCTTGGATACCAATCGAGACATGCTTGATGGAGACCCTGTCTCCAATTCTCACGTAAATTTATCATGGAGCGACTAGTATTTAAATTCATGGTCGGTGTTTGATGTAGAACATGGTGTGTAGGGTAATTTGAGTGTGAGTTCGATCAACGGAATCTCAGAAGTCCCACTGCCGGCATATTTAGTGATTTCTGGATTTGTATTGATAATGTTTCTGATTCTTATTGATAGTGCGTATTCCCTTGCCCTTGAGGCTTACCCTTGGGTTAAGGATACCTCTGCGGTGGTTGATGCTCACACTTGGACTGACGATAAGTTTAGTGATTTGGACATTGAGACTGATTGCTTTAGTGACATGGGTATTGCATTGATTACTGATCTGATACACGTGCTTTATCATTACATGTACCGGTTATTTCATGCTCACGTCATTAGTTTATATTACTGCTTTATTTTTATCATCGTTGTACATTATATATGTATATATTTCTATTGTGTCGCTCTGACGACCTGAGTATGCATGCTCAGAGTGAGAAGTGGACTTATCTCGGATCAGGATCTGTCTTATCTCGAGGATACTGTAGACATCGAGATTAGCAACGTCAGCGTTATCCTTTTCTTTGAATCTATCTGGTTAGTTTTACATCTATTTTGATAGAATTAGTGACTGCATTTCTCCTTACTTGCGCTATGATTACTGATTACCACGTAATGCTAGAAGTCGAAGTGTGACTATAACAGGATATTTCCTTGACCGTAGGAGTATGGCTGGCCTTGTCACCCCTCGTATTCCGTATTTTGGGAAGCGGGGTGCGACATGGTTTTGTTGGTATCAGAGCCAGGTTGGTTTAGAATGAGATTACAGTTTCCGACTAAGACTTGACAATTTAAGTTGCCCATTCGGTCTAGATTGTAAACTTACTATCCTTGACTAGAATCCCTATGGTTTGTCAAGCTACATTTTGACTCAATCCGCTAGAGTTTTGGGTGACTTAGTAGAATTATGTGATTGTAACTATTAACTGCAGCATAGTTACAAGGCAGCACTCTGCTTTAGTGACTTGGAGTTCTACCTTTGATTTCCGCTCGATTGAGTTTCACCCCACTACATATTCTTGTTTCGTTTGTCAATTCTATATCTTATTCTGATTCTTAAATCTTAAACCGTCGTCCGAAAATTTTTGTTTCAGAATCATGGTTTCCCACGACTCTCCTTCCACCTCCGCTTTCCAGGATCACCCCGCCGAGATTTTGGGCGTACCGCAAGGATTGAGAGAAGCCCAGGAGAGGATAAACTATCTTTTAGCTGAGGGGTTAAGGAGGCAGCTAGTTCGAGCACCGGAAGGAGCTCCGATCATAAGGGAATCCCTGTTAATAAAAGACGAGGTATACAGATGAAGCGCCCATTTTTCCTTCAGCTTGAGGAGCAGCAGAGAACCCAAGTATGCAGTTATTGCAAGAGACTGGAGCACCTTCAGAGAGACCGTCGCCAGGACAAAGGACAATGGCAAACACCGTGTCAACGGTTGCCCTCGAAGGAAAGAATTAAAAATAGAAGATCTGTCAACGCTTTCCCTATCTTTTGAGTAGCTATTTTCGCTGTTTTCATTCTTTAATTCCGAGGAAAAGAGAGTCGGAGTCGGAGTCGCAGCTCAAGGGATCAATATGATCAATGACTCGGACGATGAAGAAGAGGATCCCGAAGAAGACCCAGTAGAAGCGGACTCAGATGAAGATTCTAAGAGGAGGATCATGAGAAAGACCCTGAAGAAGAGGATCTAGAAAGGGACTCGGAAGAAGCGGAACATATGGAAGAGGACCCCGATGAGGAAGCTCCCGCCGAAGAAGAAGAACCAGGAGAAGAAACCCCATGTGGGAGGAGTCCGAAAATGAGGCTCCAGCCCAGGAAGAATCGGAGGATGAAATATCGAGGGAGGAGGAACTCGAGGGTGAATAACCTCAAGCAGCGATCCCTACAAGGCACTATGGGAATGGACGCCCCTATCTTAGCGTGAGAGCTTATCGTAACTTATTGAACTTCCACAACCACGACTGACGCGAATTGTTTTTCTTTTCTTCTGGCCAAAAAAAACAATGTATAGCTTAGGGCCATGTCTAACTCTCAATTGTGTTCTGTCAAAATTTTCTGGATAATAAAGTTCGGTTAGAGCAAAATTTTCCTTGAGTATTGTACCTTTAAGATCCACATGATGCATTGATTGCTCCTCCTCCCAATAATTTATTTCTGTAACAACTCCAATTCTTGTGTACATAAATTTGATTAAAAGTTAATGTATATTTGGGGTATTTACATTCCTGTGAGTACTATAAGTATTTGATTCAATTTTGAACAGCAAGAAGGAGCTTGTAGCTCACTGGTAAGACATTGCACTGCTGAACCAAAGCACCAGAGTTCAAATCCCATCAGCCACATTATCTTTTTATTTTGATTTCTTTTAATCTTTTTAGAAGGCCAAGATTCTACACGAGCATAACCCGTAAAACCAAGAGTCACACATAAAACAAACGGGTCCACGAGTCAAGACCAAGCACCAGGGGACACGTGGCAAGGAGACTCGGCCCGACTCGGCCAACTCGGGCCGGTGACTCAGGTGAATCGGCCGCCGCCGCCGGCCCGACTCATCCTGATCCCAAATTTTCTTGAAATCCCAGCAACCTTTGGCCTACCCCACTCCCCCTGCACTATTTAAATTCTCTGCAATTAAACAGAGAATTAAAATACCCCCTTTTAATTTTTTAAATACAATTTTTACCCTAAACCCTAGATTTTTCCTATAAATACCACACCTCAAATCACCCTCCTCACTCCCAAATCCCTGCCCAAACTCTCAAAAAAAATTCCCAAGACTTTTTTTGTGCAAGTGGAGTTAGCAAAGGGAGAAACTCCGACAAAGTTCCGACGGTGATCCGAGGAGATTCCGGTAACGAAACGACGCACCGTCACCTCCTACTTCTTTCTTTTCCTCTCCTCTAGACAATCAACCTGTAAGTCCCTTCTTCCCTTTCTTTTTACTATTCTAAAAATTAAAATTCTAAAACCCGACGGAAGTGGAGTTAATTTGACTTCCGATTCGGTTTTTCCTTAAAAATCATATTTTTCTTAAACACAATAATACCAAACACTCCCATCATGATCATTAAACATTAACATATCTTGACAAGTTTCATATCAAAAGAATTCATATTTCAATTTTTATCGCACTTTTACAAAAAAATACCATATTGTTTAGTTCGACATAAATCATTATAATTCCTTTCTATACCTTTAGATAGTTCATGAGGTAATGACCTATCTCCTCACAACACTCATATCTATCATAGCACGAGAAATCTTGGGACAATAGAATACGGGAAATATGACTTTACAGTAAAATACGTTTAACTTATAAAACCTTTTTCTTTAAAAAAAATGTATTAAACATTTCCATGCAAATGCGTCTCTACAACCCATTTTGGGGAACCCCGTTCGGAATGGTGTGGATTATTGCACATTCTCGGGCTTAGTAGAGTGAGATGCAGACCTCCGCAAGGAGCATTCAGTCTCGATGGATTTTATACATTTTTCTTTAGAAAATGAGATTTTTACAAGAAAACTAATAAATGTATTTTCGTTAAATATGTATATATAAATATTACCAAAATACTAATTTTAAATATCTATTTTTAGTATTTATAATATTCCACATTTCCAAAATTCAACAAAAATATCTCATTTACAAGAAAATACCATACAATTCCAATATTACAAATAAATACCATATATTATGAAAAATAGGTTTTATTCACTAGAAATATCACAATGATAAAATATACATCAATGAAAACTTTAAAGACGATAATAAAATACTTGAGGTGTATTTTGAAAATTATACAAAATTATTTTTACATAAAACCCTCTCAAGTTATACTAAATTACAATAAGGACCCTAGTAAATATAGGTTTAAGCGGGACCGGTCTCTTAAGCCTCAGGGAGCCGGAGATATCGGTGCTTGCCTATTTAAGGTAGACAACTTAACAAACGGTGTTATCAACACGGTAATCGTCTTTGAAAAAGACACAAATCCTGCCGTCCATGTGCAGCGGTTACCGATAACACCAAAACCTAATTCAGGATTCAATCTTTTTTCTAATTGTCTGACTCAGACCGAGTCTCAATATAAACAATATGACTTGAATATGATTCAAGTACAAACTATAAATTCAACATGAATCCATGAATCCATATATTCAATCTAATCAATCCATATTGAATGAACCGAACTATGGATATATTCCATCTACATGTTCATCCATTATATCCGTTCCATTACTGATATCATGGTTTCGGAAAGTCATTCATCTCTATACAATATACAATTCAAACAATACATCAATACAATCAAGACATCGTGGGGTTTATAAGGGGTAGATTGGTACAGAAGGTGTTAGAAGTGGCACGAGACAACAACCATTAAGACACCTAATCTGAATTCAATTACCATTGTACCGTGGCTGAACGGTTCCTTGTATTCCGTACACCGTAGTCTCTGGTCTATTGAGACTCCTCTCGTATACACTGGCCTCTTCTGTATGAAGCTACAAATAACAGCATTAACAATATAATACAACTTTAAAAGTTACCCTCTCTCGTTGTCTATTCTATTTCTCCCTCATCTTTGGGACTTACCGAGTGATTGTTCGCTAACGACATTACCTCTCTTTCTTCTTTGGAATGTTGTCAGGTGGATCGGACCTTCAGGAGATCGAGCCTACCAGCGAGGATTTGGACCAGCTAGCTTTCGACCCAGAGCTTTAGATTCCTTGTACACATTTACATTATGTATTTTCCATTTCTATTATGCCACTGTTTAGGAATTGTTTTTAATTCCATGTACTGTAAAAAGAATGTTAATAAATAAAGTTGTTGTTCATTACATTTGTCTCTTGTGTATATCTCTTTTATATTACTTAGTTACGCTTAGCGTATTTACTTCTGAGTAAATATATAGTGGTCTCGTCGCGTCCTCTTCCCGTATACTGGAAAGCGAGACGTGACAGGTTTTGTTGGTGGCCCATGCAGGTCCGAGCTGTATGGAACCCTACCATGCAGTTCAGCTCTACATGGACAACCTAAACAATATAACACAAGAACCATCAACTAAAAACATTCTTTACAATTCATACTTCTTGAATCTTATCATTTCATATGCTTTGAATCTGTCCTAACCCAAAATTTTCTTTCAAGGTTATGGATTCCCCAAACAATACCAGCACCAACTTCAACAACACTCCACCTTCACTACCGATTACACCTGCCGTCGCTGTTCCGATCAATGAGTAGACGGTTCTGCTTGAGGCAATCCGCAGCCTCCTGGAAGGACACTAGCAGCAGACTGCTATCCTGATGAACCGACCAGAGGCAGAAGCACCTGGGGTGAAACAATTCAGGGCCTTGCACCCCAAACAATTCGCAGGAAAAGAGAGCCCTCTAGAAGTAGAGGAATGGGCTCAAAGCATTGAAGATGATCTAGCAGCAGCAAAAGTGTCAGAGATAGCTTGGGTTCATGTTGCGAAATTGCAGCACACGGACGATGCACGAGTTTGGTGAAAGGTGGAAGAAAGCCGTCTCACCCAGCCGATCAAATGGAGGACTTTCCGTGATATGTTCGATGCAAAGTACTTTCCTGAGACTGCCCGCTTCAACATGGAACAACAGTTCATTCACTTACAACAGGGTTCGATGTGGACTAAATCAGTGGATGAATACGATGCTAAGTTCACCATGCTCAGTCGGTAAGATATGTCTCAATAATTCGATTTTTATATATCACATTCTACACAGCTAACACAAGTCCTTAACAGATTCGCGACACATTTGACACCGACGGATGAGATTAGAGCCCGTCGATTTCAACAAGGGTTTGATTCGAAGATCAAGGCTGCATTAGCCACAGGAGATTTTCCGACTCATGAATCGGCTCTGAAAGCTGCCCGCCGTTATGAGGCAGTGGTAAAGATGAGGGGCAGATCTCAGTCTGCTGGAGTTAAGCGCCCTACCACCAAGATGGAAGGAGGAGTCTCATCAAGGCAACCATTTGTGCCAAGGAGACCGGGAGTACCGAACAACAGGTCCAGCTGTTCATAACAGAATACTACATTTTATACCGCCCATTCTTATGCTCGTGTGTTTATAGGTAGGTGCTTTTAATTCGTGTTTGTTACATATTTACAGATTACAGGTTTCCAGTACAAATATTGCAAATCAAGACAAAATCTCCACAGTTACACCAAATACAGAACATCTGTTGACAACAGATAAAAGCCGGGTTCCGGTCATCCATATTCGTCCAGTGCTGCGTACCGGTTCCAGAGACAAGACATATGACAGCGGTCATTCGTGTCTCGGACAAGCACAGAGCACGAGAGGGGCAGCACAAGAATCAATGGGTGCACGGAGCTCGAGGGAGAAAAGGTCAAAAGTATTATTTTTGTTGCCACTTTGGATCATTGCAAATCTGATGCAACTGTGGAAGCATACTGCAATTTGGTATATGTACAATAACATAGGACAGAGAACCAGGGGAGCACACAAAAGATGGTGGCCCATCTCATCAAGACGGCCGCGGTTCCGCGGCCTAAGCAGGCTTAGGCCGCGGAACCGCGGCCGTACAGCCTCTCTCTCTGTCGTTTTTCATGGGCAGTTTGGTCACTTCATTTAGGGGCAGATTGTTGCCCTAGGTTTCCCATTCCCCTCCTATAAATACCCCAGATCTGAGCCAAGCCATGGTGTTCAATTCTTTTGCCTCTTTTTGTTAGGTTTTAGTCTTTTTCTTCTTCTTCTTCATCTTTTCTCCATGAAAATTGTAGTGAGAGATTTTTGAGTGGAAGATCAATGAAGATGAGGGTTTTTGTATCATTCTCTTTTGTTTAACTTCCCCTTGAGATTCTTGCTTTCTCTTGATCTTTCAACCTCTTCATTGAGCTTGAAAGTTTAAGAGTTTGTTATTGATCTCAAGGGTCGTATTTTCTTATGAAATTGGTTCTTCACTTCACATGAGTTCTTTACCCTTCTCTTGATCTTGCAACCTCTTGATTGAGCTTGCAAGTTTAAGGGCTGGCTATTGATCCCATACTTGTCTTGAGTTCTAGTTTCTTGTTCTTTTTATTTCTTATTTATTACTTGCTTTTTATTACCTTGCTTTACTTTCTTGCAATTTATATTCATGCACTTAATTACTTGTAATCTTTTCTTTTCTTTGTTCTTTTCTTTTGCTCTTCTTTGTTCTTTTTTGTGAATGAATGTAATTATCGTTGTTAAGAATAAATACGGTATAGTAAGTTAAGATTTTCTTTTCTCATTTTCTTTTCCCGTTATTTTCCATTGAACTCCGCCCAAACCATACGCAAGCGCTCCGTTAGGCACCCTACCCTAACAAGCTAACGGTGATTCCTAACCGCGACCGGTTGCGTTCGGTTTGGCCGGAGGCGAAAGCAAGAGACAAGAACGGAAGGACAAGGGTAAATAAGCCGTATTCCACGAATACCGCGCTTAAATCCCCTAATCCACGTTGTTGCCGATTGCTCTAGCTTCAATTGGTCAAGACTCGGCTCAAAGGTTTTGAGTACGGATTTCTTTAGCTTACAATTTCGTATCTTTTTCTTAACAACTTTATACTTGCAAATAATACACATAGGATAGTCTTGAACAAACCTTATACAAATTCTTTATTGACTCGTCTAGGACAAGAACGGACATACAACCATCTCCATGTGGATCGACCCGTGCTCAACCGGCTAGCTGCATAGCGACACCGTCCTGATCGCGATAAACTTTAGAACTTTGAACATCCGACACGCTAAAAGCGTGCGATCAAATGGCGCCGTTGCAGGGGAGACGGTAGCGTATTTTCTTTCTTGTTATTCGGGTTAACATTCTTTTTGTATATATAAAAAAAAACAAAAAAAAAATCTTTTTGTTATTTTTGATCATTTTTGTGGGCATGAGTGCAGATTTTTGCGGATTTGCAAATTGCGATTGTGGGGAGCAAAGTGTACGTTCAAGGCTAAGGTGATTGCAAAGTACAGTGCCAAAGATCCGGGTAGTTTGACCCACGCAAGCGAAATTTTCAAGCTTACCGGATTTGATTCAACGGGGGTTTCCTAACCCAAAACTTAACGGTACGTACTTTACTAACACCTTCTTCTCAAATCCGACGCTTCCAATATACTATTCTTTGCAGGATTCTTTGCAAGTTCGCTAGCAAACGCTAAAAAATTGACTAACCCGTATTTGTTGCAGTGCCCTGTTTAAACTAAAAAACGATTGTTTGATTCTTTATAGAATTTTTTTTGAATTGCGCATTGCATACATTAATACGGACTTAAGGGCAAGCGAACCCCACAACATACGGTAAAGGATTTCATCACCTTTTCCGTGGCCCACAAATCATGAACTTAAGCATAACGTTTTACCCGCACAAAATTTAAAAGAAATTAGACTTTAAGCCTTAAGGACTTCGCGCTCACTAGGAGAAGTTAACCGTGTTTAGAACCTCGCTTAACGGTATATTGTTTACGGGGTGTCTAGGAAAGTGTTAACGGCGAAACCGTCAAAAGAGAAAGGGTTATTTAATTAAGGAACTTCGCGAAAGCGTTGGAAAACCTCCCCTTATCTCTGCACTTACCTGGCCTCGTGATCAGTGTATCTTGAGCCCGTTTCTCGACACAGTTTTACTTCGACAATCAAGTTCTGGAGCAGGTCTAGTGACCTAGGTGAACCCTAGAACGATTAGGTGTGTGGTATTTTTGTGTCGTGATTGTTTTTGTCCATTTTTTTTGTGTATATTTCATTCTTTTAATAACTAAAAAACAATATCACATTCTTTTTCCCCTCCTTTTCTCTACCTTTCTTTCTTTCTCTTCATATCATGGGTACCCCACCTCGAAAAACTCTTGCCGAACTTTGGTACCCACAACTAGACATTACTTCTTACGGTTCTTGCTTTGGCCGAACATCGAACGACCCTTCCATGCCCAAAGTTTCACTGAAAGATCGCATAGAAGCGTCTAGGACAAACACTTGCACTCCGCATTCCACTTTGTATCAACCTTTTCAACCTCCCGCACCCGCTTATGTTGATACTCCTTTTGCAAGTCGTCTTTTGTCCATCGCTGAACGTATTGAACAATCTCGTAGCCGATCTTTCACTCCTTTCACCACTTCAAATTCTTGGGATCAACAATTCCATTCACCTTCCTATCCAAATGTTGATCCTGTTCCTGTCCAGCCATTCAATTCTTACCAATCCTACCCTAATTTTGCACCTTCCCTAGACATTGCATCAGAACCGCCATTTGGGAGTTTTCAGTATCCAAACAACTTTGAATCTTTTACTGAAACCCCTTCACAACCAATGTCTAGTCTAGAACAGTCGTTGGAAGACTTTAGGGTAGCGTCAAGCCAACAGATGATGGATTTGAATGCGTCCATGGCCGCCCTCATGCAACCTAGTGACCCGGTAGCTAGTTTACACCTAGCTCCAACTTTTTCAAAGTATGATGAGGCGGCAGGACAGGCTGTGAATTTGAGTGGAGAGAGTGAGATGTACCCCCTTCCAAATCAAACCTACCCATCCCAAATTGAATCCCACACCTCCTGTTTTGAAAGTCTATCGAGTATCCCACATGATTTATCAATTGAAGATAGAATGATGAATGAGTTGTGCGACTTCGTAGTGTTTGATTTACCCGATTGTGAAGGGTCTCTTCCAAGTGAAACCGATCCTAAACCTTTTAACCTCTACACCTCCACTTTAGAACCTGAATCAATTGATATCCATGCTTTTGTTGAGGTGTCAGAGAATTTTGATTTTCACTTAATTAAGGATATTGACGCCGGGAATATTTCGGATGATGAACCCGTAGATTTGGCTGAGTTTGTCTTTTCAAATAGTCATCCCGAGTCATTAAATATTTTTCCCGAACCCCATATGCGTCTGGATTTTGAAGAGAAGTGCATGGATGTGCTAAATTTTGAGGAGAATATTGAGAATAGTTTTGAGGATGAACCAGTTTTAATTGATGAGTCGGATTTTCCCATTCATCCTGTCCCTGTCATTGACTGTGTACACCCTCCTGTACCTTTAACCGATACCCCTCCTCGATCACTTCCCTCCATTCTTTCCATCGTTCCGACCTTGCAAGAAACCGTCTCACTTTCATTTCATATGTCTGGTTTACCAAGTTCGGCGTACCCATGGTTTCTTACGAATCTTGAGGGATTTGACCCAATCTCTCGTTGGGTCAATAGATTAGCACAATCGCTGTTTACACATCGCTCATCACAAATTGTGCTAATCAATTCACTCCATTTGCACCCTCAAGTTCGTACTCCACTTCTTTTTCCCTTCCGCCATTCTTCTTCTGATATACCGAGACCGTATCCCGCTTCTATCTCCATACGGTCTCGCGTATTCTCCATTTCTTACCTCTTCACCTTCTTTCCCCAACAACTGTTTCACCATGATAAAACCTTTGAATGGTTGGTGTTAACTTTTGGCCTGTGTAAGGCCTTGTATAGCTTGATACTATTCCTTCCCCCCTAATCCTGAACTTCAACGCTTAACAGTGGAAACACTGTTTTACTTAAGTTTGGGGGGGGACACTTTTTTTGTATATATTTTTGTTTTCCTTTTTGTTTTGTATATAATTTTTTTTAGGGAGCGCCGACAATTTTGACCCTCTTGGTGTAGCCTGACAGTGAGGGCACTGTCAAGTTTAAGTTTGGGGGTGTGCTCGGTAAGCTTTCTTCCTTCGCATTCATTTGTATATTTTGCATTTGCATACCTTATTAAAAACCCACAAAAATTGAAAAATTTTCCAAAAAAATATATAAAAACTTTTTCGTCAAGTTAGCTAATAGGGTAACTTAGATCTTTATTCCGAAAGTTTAGTCGATATATTAGAAATAACTAAATTCTAGGCTTAGGAATTGAAAACCCTAAAAATAACCCTCATTCTGTCTAACTTTGGTAAGTATACGTTGAGTTCAGTTCTTGAGTTAAGTCAAGATGAAGGAAAAGTATTGAAGCTTTACTGGAGGATAAGTCTGAAAAATAGTTTCTTTTCTTGAGTTCAAATTTAGAAAGTACATACCCTACAAAACTGCACTTACACGCACCTTGAAACTTGGGATAGTAGAGGATACCTAGAAATACTCTTGCCTGAAAGTCTAGTATGAAAGAAAAAACGGTATTTAAAGCTAAACACCAAAAGAGCATATTGTAAAATATATTCCGGTCTTGAAAAAGAAAAAGAAAAAGAAAAAGAAAAAGAAAAAATAGAATAAAGTCAAGACCTGGAAACTGCTATTTACGCTTTAAAGTTCACACATTCAGTAATCGGTCGTTAGTGCCTCAAGAAGCATTAATAGTCGCATGAAAGGTGTGTGAGCAAATCCGTCCATCCTTAATGAAAAGAAGTAGTATTAGGTATTAGGGCAAGGGTATTATAGCTTGAATTGAATTCTTAAGTGTAGGGGTGCAAATATACACACACGTAGGGGTATACAATCGATATTTGGATAAAAGATAGAAATAAAGAATAAGACTTGTGTTTTCTGTAAAGTTGATAAAAATCCCTGATTTGAGGCCGCACTTTAGAAGGAAAACTCAGAAGATCCAAAGTTAAATAGATAGGAGGTGTGAAAAATAAGGGTTGGATATTTCTAACTTAGGATGATAGAATTTCTAACGTAAATACTAAACTGTAGGAGTAGAATCGATATTAACTTATGACACTAGCTTGACGGGATTTTTTGGGTGTAATCCGCTGAAAACCCTCAGGAGACAACACTCCTCCTACTAGGGACACCTAGAGGTTTAACGGCTTGTTGCACGTACTCAGTGCAATCGCGTTCCCTGCGAAAGTGCGGTTAGGATTTTCTTTTTTGTGAATAATTGGTTTTGCTCGGGACGAGCAAAAGTTAAGTTTGGGGGTATTTGTTCATAACAAAATACTGTATTTTATACCGCCCATTCTTATGCTCGTGTGTTTATAGGTAGGTGCTTTTAATTCGTGTTTGTTACATATTTACAGATTACAGGTTTCCAGTACAAATATTGCAAATCAAGACAAAATCTCCACAGTTACACCAAATACAGAACATCTGTTGACAACAGATAAAAGCCGGGTTCCGGTCATCCATATCCGTCCAGTGCTGCGTACCGGTTCCAGAGACAAGACATATGACAGCGGTCATTCGTGTCTCGGACAAGCACAGAGCACGAGAGGGGAAGCACAAGAATCAATGGGTGCGCAGAGCTCGATGGAGAAAAGGTCAAAAGTATTATTTTTGTTGCCACTTTGGACCATTGCAAATCTGATGCAACTGTGGAAGCATACTGCAATTTGGTATATGTACAATAACATAGGACAGAGAACCAGGGGAGCAAACAAAAGATGGTGGCCCATCTCATCAAGACGGCCGCGGTTCCGCGGCCTAAGCAGGCTTAGGCCGCGGAACCGCGGCCGTACGGCCTCCTCTCTCTGTCGTTTTTCATGGGCAGTTTGGTCACTTCATTTAGGGGCAGATTGTTGCCCTAGGTTTCCCATTCCCCTCCTATAAATACCCCAGATCTGAGCCAAGCCATGGTGTTCAATTCTTTTGCCTCTTTTTGTTAGGTTTTAGTCTTTTTCTTCTTCTTCTTCATCTTTTCTCCATGAAAATTGTAGTGAGAGCTTTTTGAGTGGAAGATCAATGAAGATGAGGGTTTTTGTATCATTCTCTTTTGTTTAACTTCCCCTTGAGATTCTTGCTTTCTCTTGATCTTTCAACCTCTTCATTGAGCTTGAAAGTTTAAGAGTTTGTTATTGATCTCAAGGGTCGTATTTTCTTATGAAATTGGTTCTTCACTTCACATGAGTTCTTTACCCTTCTCTTGATCTTGCAACCTCTTGATTGAGCTTGCAAGTTTAAGGGTTGGCTATTGATCCCATGCTTGTCTTGAGTTCTAGTTTCTTGTTCTTTTTATTGCTTATTTATTACTTGCTTTTTATTACCTTGCTTTACTTTCTTGCAATTTATATTCATGCACTTAATTACTTGTAATCTTTTTTTTTCTTTGTTCTTTTCTTTTGCTCTTCTTTGTTCTTTTTTGTGAATGAATGTAATTATCGTTGTTAAGAATAAATACGGTATAGTAAGTTAAGATTTTCTTTTCTCATTTCCTTTTCCCGTTATTTTCCATTGAACTCCGCCCAAACCATACGCAAGCGCTCCGTTAGGCACCCTACCCTAACAAGCTAACGGTGATTCCTAACCGCGACCGGTTGCGTTCGGTTTGGCCGGAGGCGAAAGCAAGAGACAAAAACGGAAGGACAAGGGTAAATAAGCCGTATTCCACGAATACCGCGCTTAAATCCCCCAATCCACGTTGTTGCCGATTGCTCTAGCTTCAATTGGTCAAGACTCGGCTCAAAGGTTTTGAGTACGGATTTCTTTAGCTTACAATTTCGTATCTTTTTCTTAACAACTTTATACTTGCAAATAATACACATAGGATAGTCTTGAACAAACCTCATACAAATTCTTTATTGACTCGTCTAAGACAAGAACGGACATACAACCATCTCCCTGTGGATCGACCCGTGCTCAACCGGCTAGCTGCATAGCGACACCGTCCTGATCGCGGTAAACTTTAGAACTTTGAACATCCGACACGCTAAAAGCGTGCGATCACTAGCCCAGCCTTTTGTATCTACTGCAGGAGAGATGGACATTTGATGAAAGACTGCCGGCGTGCAAATCGTCTTTGTTTAGTCCGCGGCTCAGCCACTCAAGATATTGAGTCTTGTTCTCATAGAAAAAACTCATATGCTGCATCCAGGCCAGCAATCACTTACCCGCAGCGCCCAGCCATCCAAGCACCTGCTCCAAGACTCGCTCTCCCTACTCCACCACCTAGAGGACTACCAACTGCACCTCCTCCTCGTCAGTTCCATCAAGCTCAAAGGAACGTTCAGAGGAATGCTCCTCCGGCCAGGAGGAATGTACCACGGCGACAGGCTTTCACGATGATCGTAGAAGAAGCTGAGGCCACTGGCCAAGTTATCACTGGTAACCTTTTCTTCTCAAGCTTTTCTTTCAGTCTTACTACCTATCTACATACTTTTCCTTATACCTAAAACATATCCCACATATACCTTAGGTACAATCTTAGTAGCCTCGCTTCCTGCACTCGCACTCTTCGATACTGGAGCATCTCATTGCTTTATGTCGCAATGGTTCGTCCGAACTCATGCGATTCCAGTCACACCGCTTGTATCCAGTTGGAATGTCAGCTCAGGAAATGGCATTCTAAAGGCAACAATGGGATACAGCTTGTGTCCAGTAGTCGTCTGCAGCAAAGAATTCTATGCTGACTTCAAGGTACTGGACATACCGAACTTCGATGTGGTTCTAGGTATGGATTAGCTCTGAACATTTTATGCTACCATTGACTGTCGTCAAAGGAGGGTGGTATTCGAGATTCCAGAGCATTCGGTTTTCTATTTCAAAAGTGGAGACCACACCCTAGAGCCAAGTACTTACAAGGCGAAACTAAAGAAGGCAGTGATTGCAGCAATTCAAGCAGAGGAAGGATCAAAGCCAGAAGTGGTTCGAGAGTTCGACGATGTGTTTCCTAACGATATATCAGGTTTGACTCTCGATCGAGCTCTTGAATTCAGCATTGATTTAATACCAGGAGCACAACCAGTGATCAAAGCACCTTATCGATTAAGTCCGGAAGGTTTGAAAGAAGTCCGAACTCAGTTGGACGAATTATTGGCGAAAAGATGGATTCGTCCCAGCACTTCAAGTGGGGGATCACCAATACTGCTTGTAAAGAAGAATGAAGTTTCATATCGAATGTGCGTTGATTATAGAGCTGTTCACCGCCGAATGCTGGAAAGACAAACGTCTTGCCTGAATTTAGGGGCAGATGCTATTTGGTGCTGTCCGTCCACCTCTCCGAAGATGCCAAGTTGATTTATGGCACCGTGTATCGAAGGTTTAAATGGATTCGGCCGATGTAGCAGACTTCGTTAGATTCCCCTTCATTGAGGTTTTTTTTATTGTGGGGACGCTCTTCCCTGCAGGTGCAAGCCCCTATAGTTAATTACGCTACCGCACCGCGGTAACCACTTTCACCTTCTCCAGATGGTCACTTCGTGTCGTGTGTGTTTGTTTTGTTTTTGGTTGCCCATCGATTGTATACGAAGACTAATTTATGTTGTCGCCCGTTGGGCATGGATTAGTCCAAATCCGTATTTTCTTAGATTTGGGTTTGGGGGTTGGGTTTAAGAATACGTTAGTCTCATTTGAGGCTAAGATCAACTTAAACGTATGTTATGGATATGTTAGTCTAATTTTTAGACTAAGATTAACATAACGGGATCGTTTAGATCCAACAAAAGAGCGTTCGGACTTTATTGCTTAGTTTAGGGACATTGCGGTCGCTTAGTTTAGGAACATTGCGGTCGATTAGTTTAAGGACATCTCGGTACATGGGTTTAAGGACCCCACAGTCCAAGGTTAAGGACATCATAGTCCGCGGGTTTAAAGGGACCCCGTAGTCCGAGGTTAAGGATATCATAGTCCGTGGGTTTAAAAGGACCCCACAGTCCAGTTTAAAAACGTCATAGTCTATGAAATGTATGGCTGTCGGGACCCGTCACCTCTCTGAAGACGTTGAAGGATTACAACGACAAATATCAGAGGAGTAAAGAGATGTACCCTTAAACCAATGTGAGTTGGTTGAAAGATCTGTAGTCCAATTTGGGGATAAGATCTGTTAAAATATTTATGAGCAAATGGGCTCAATCAATATGAGTTGAGGACTTATGGCCAATTTTGGGCTAAGTCCAATCAAGTTAAAAAAATGTTTAACATTTATTTTGGGCTGCTGAGCATTTGCTTGGGCTTGGCCCTTTTAACAATGCTGAGCATTGACTTGAATTCTGACAATATTTTGTCTTTTATTGAATGCTAGGCATTCATCATAGCTCTGAGCTTATTAAAGAACAATTTATGTTCTATCAGCGCACACGTGAGGGGTCCGTGGTATGCTTGGCGCTTTGCGCCAGTCAAAGAGCGCAATGCGCTTCTGCTGAGTAGCGCACACATGAAGGACACGTGTCACGCTTGGCGCTAAGCGCCAGATGATGGGTGCATTGCGCCAGTTTATGAGCGCAGAGCGCTAATTTATGAGGGCATTGCGCTATTAGTTCAGTGGCGCATACGTCAATGACACGTGGTATGCCTGGCGCTGAGCGCCAGCCCATCAGCGCAGTCCGCTATTTCAAGAGCGCGAAGCGCTGACTGTTAAGTGGCGCGTACGTGAGGGACACGTGTCACGCTTGGCGTTGAGTGCCAGTCCGAGAGCACAGAAGTGCGGTACAAGAGCGCAAAGCGCATCTGATCAATTTTATAATCTGAGAAATAAATGCATGTTCTTTTAAAAGAGACTTTGTCTCAAGATCTAAGAACAACAGTTCTTAAGAGATATTTCCAATATCTTATATTGATGAAAGGCTTTGCCTTTATGGATCTATGATCTGTGAGAAGAATTATGCTCTTCTTCTTTTAGGGTGAGATCTTTTGATCTCTTTATGAAAGACTTTTGTCTTATAGATCTATGATCTTTTAAAGAAGTGAATCCTTTTTTTTAAATTAATTACTAGATGATTTCTGTAACAACTCCAATTTTTGTATACATAAAATTGATTTAAATTTGAAGTATACTTGGGGTATTTAATGTTGCTGTTACCACTTTAAGTATTTATTTTCCCACAATAATTACAAGAAGGAGCTTGTAGTTCATTGGTAACACCTTGCACTGCTGAACCAAGCCACCAGAGTTCAAATCCCCTACTCCACATTATTTTTATATTGTTTTTGTTTTAAATTCTTAGGAAGCCCAACAGTCCACACACCGTAACTTCCAAAACTTGAACTTCACTTGAAAAAGTAAATATAGCAGAGCCTTCACTTGACAACCCCCCATCCACCGACCACCTGACTCGGCCGGGATCAGCCGAATCGGCCGGCGGACCGGCCGACTCGGGCCGACGCGGCCGGCCGGATTCGGCCGGACGGCCGAGCCCCCAACATAAAAGTTGGAGCTCTTCACCTACCCTGCCCCCTGTATACTCCAAATTAATGGATCGGTTCCCAAGATTTCAATATACCCTATTTACTACGATTTTTAATGATTTTCTCACATTTTTATAAATTTTTATCAAAATCCCTTCACCTACCCTACCCCTAGCCTACCCTATAAATACACCCCCTCCCCTCTACCCTCTCATCCCAAAATCCTAAGCTCACTGTTCCCCTCCGAAAGGCGGCGCACAGGACCGCGATGTCCTGACGCTGAGATTCGGGGCAGATGCTATTTGGTGTTATCCGTCCACCTCTCCGAAAATGCCAAGTTGATTTATGGCACCTTGTATCGGAGGTTTAGACGGATGCGACCGATGTAGCAGACTTCGTCAGATTCCCCCTCGCTTGAGGGGTTTTTGATTGTGGGGACGCTCTTCCCTGCAGGCGCAAGCCCCTGCAGTTAATTACGCTACCGTATTGCGGTAACAACTTTCTCCTTCTCCAGAATTTCACTTCATGTCTTGTGTGTTTGTTTTGTTTGTGGTTGCCCGTGGATTGTATACGGAGACTGAGTAATGCCGTCACCCGTAGGACGTGGATTAGTCCATTACTTAGATTTGGGTTTGATGTTTTTAGTTTAAGGATGCATTAGTCGCGCTGCGGCTAAGATCAACTTAAACGTTCGTCAAGGATACGTTAGTCCTGTTTTAGACTAAGATCAACTTAACGTGGTGATCCATTTAATATATGGCCGTCGGGACTCATCACCTCTCTGACGTCGTTGAAGGATTACAACGATGGATGTCAGAGGAGTTCAGAGATGTACCCTGGAACCAAAGTTGATTTGGAGTTTTATCATTCATTTAAATGTCTAAGGATACGTTAGCCGTATTTGAGGCTAAGATCAACTTAAACGGGACTGTTTAGATCCGGCAAAAGAGCATTTGGAGGCTCTATTGTTCCAGTTTAGGGACATAGTGTTCCATAGGTAGTTTAAGGACGTTGCGGTCCATGTTCCAGTTTAGGGACGTGGTGGTCCATATTCCAGTTTAGGGACGTGATGGTCCGACATTAGTTTAGGGACGTTTCGGTCCAATATTAGTTTAGGGACGTTTCGGTCCAATATTGAAGGGTGTGGTCGTCGGGACCCGTCACCTCTCTGACGACGTTGAGTGATTACAACGACGTGTGTCAGAGGAGTTCGGAGATGTACCTTCGAACCGGATATAAATTAATTTAAGAGAGAGCTATGCTCAGTCAATTTAATTTGAGGACTTACGGCTAGAATTGGGCTAAGTCCCATTGAGAATATTCAAGATTTTTCTTGATCTTTGGCCTATTAGGCCTATGCTAGGGCTTTGCCCATATTTAATAATGCACTGCATTTTATTCTGGCCTGCTAGGCCTTTTTGATTTGGGCTCTGTCCCTTTATTTATGATGCAGAGCATCTGTTTTGGTTTGGGCTCTGCCCTTTTTTAAAAATAATGCATTGCCTTTTATTAGGTCTGTTAGGCCTTCTGTAATTGGGCTTGGCCCTTTTGTAAGCAGTACAGTGCATTTGTCTGGCGCTTTGCGCCAAGTAATGAGTGCAAGCTCATATGGTGATGACACGTGTCATGCTCTGGTGAGCGCAAACGCAACAACGCAGTGTGCTGCGCTAGTGCGTTGCGCTGTTGCGCTGCTGACACGCGGCGCGCTCTGGTGAGCGCAAGCGCAACAACGCAGTGCGCTGCGCTAGTGCGTTGCGCTGTTGCGCTGCTGACACGTGGCGCTCTCTGGTGAGCGCGCCAACAAAGGAGCGCAACAGCGCAATTTTTCTAGTGCAAAGCACCATTTGATTTCTTGATCTAATTTAGATCAAAGAAAAATATGTTTTTCCTTGTTTTTCTTATCTCAGAGAACCAAAGGTTCATGAAAAGTGCAAAACACTATTTTATTTTATTTTATTTTTATTAAAGATCATTGATCTTGTTTTTAGATCTATGATCTGTTCATAAGAGAACTTTCTCTTTTTCTAAAGGTTTTTACCTTTTTTTATTCTTGAGGAGTTTCTCAAAGTTCTCTCTCTCCTTTTTTTTAGAAAAATGTTGATGCCTTTGAATTGAGGCCTAGGGTCCTTTTTATAGTGCCCATAAATTAGTTAAATTTGTTAAAGAGATCTTTCTCTGAGTGATTTGGGGAATTTTCCCCACCGTTGTATCTTTGATCCAAGGGCTTCTGTTTTACAGAAGAAAATCTTCTTGTTTTAACAAGAACAGAAAGATTTCTTTAAAATCTTAATTCAGTTTGGCGCAAATGCCCCAGCGCGTGACACGTGTCGCACAGCGCACAGCGCAGCGCAGCAGCGCTAGCGCATCTGCGCTGACGCGTGACCCGCAACGCACAGCGCAGCGCAACCGCGCTAGCGCATCTGCGCTGACACGTGTCGCGCAGCGCAGAGCGCAACCGCGCTAGCGCATCTGCGCTGACACGTGTCGCGCAGCGCAGTGCTTGCGCAGCAATAGCGTTGCTTCATTAAAATAGAGCTTTGCTCTGATTGGACGCGCCTTCTTGGGCGCTGTGCTGACGTATCAGTGCCGGACACGTGGCGCGTTGCGCCTGGGATTTGAAGCGTTGTTTCAAAATTTGAATTTTGAATTTCCAGCAGAGCTTTGCTCTGATTGGGGGAAACAAATGCCCCCCCACCGTTGCGCTCATGTGGCGTGCACGTGAGTGCATCGGTGGCAAGCCCCTGACTGTTGGATCAAGGGGTGAGCTGAAGGGGCGCAAGCGCCTTATAAATAGGACCTATGGCCCTTTAGAAAACTTCACCATTTTCTAGATTTTGATTTCAGAGCTTTGCTCTTGCTTAGAACTTCAGAGCTTTGCTCGTTTCCACAGTTAGAAACTTTAGGTAAAACTTAATTTAAATCAAATTAATCTAAATTGATCTTAACCAAAGAGCTTTGCTCTCACAGATCCTTTGATCTAAAGAGATCCCCATTGGGGTTTTCTCAATAGAGCTTTGCTCTCATAAATCCATAGATCTGAAAAGATCTTGCTCAAGGGTTCTAACCCATGAGCAGAGAGCTTTGCTCATGGATCCAAGAATAGATCTTTTAGGTCCAAAAATGAAGAACTTCTAAGGGTCTTCAAAAATGTTTTAATCTTCTTTAGGAATTTTAAATAAGTTTTCTCATTATCACCACAGAGCTAAGCTCTTTTTAAAGAATCTTATTCCTTTAAGACCAGAGTTTGACAAGTGTCACTCTGTGACAGAGTTTTGCTCTGAAAGAGGAGATTTCCTCCTTGTCTTTAGAGATTATTTATTAATGGGAATGTTTTCCTGGGGACCAACTGATGATCTCATCCAATGATGAGTTTGTCTTATTAACCGACGTATTGTCATCCAGATTTTGTGGGTCCCTCCTTGGTCTCCTACTCACTGCACTGTTGTGTGGTGTAATTAATTAATTTTAATTTAATTTAATAAATGCATTTTCCTCTTTTTTTTATACGCCAAACGTTGGAATTACAACACTAACGGCTAAATTGTTCTTTTGCAGCGATCATGTCTCTAGACACTTCATTTCCGTTCGTCCGCTCGAAGGAGGGATTTCCCGAGGCGCCCCTAGACCGTGAAGTCCTGGCTATGATCAAGGAGTACGACCCGGAATACAAGAGTCTCCATCTTTGGGGGTCGTGGTACAATCAGATCATCATGGGCCGACGGAGCTTCACCTGAGCGGTGCCGTCAGAACCCATCACGGTAATTCACTACGCTACCTCACCTTCAGTGCAGTATGCCGTGGAGATTATAGACTGGACCGCGAACAGCTTACTTCATCCCGCTATGGATGCGGTTCCGGTTCAGCGTCCCATGGTCTTGGATATCCTAGGACGCCGTATTTATCAGGGAGAAGCACGGCCTTGGGGGCAATCATATAACCTTGGTTTGATTCCCCGTCACCCGATTGGCTATCTGCCGTAGGCCCAATACATCCTGTCGACGAAGAAGTCGCAGTTGATAAGACTCGGACTGTACACCGCGGTCTACGTCTCTCTCTTCCAGTATCCCTCGCTCCCCACCTGGTGGTTCAAGGCTTTCTTGGAGCAATGGAATATTCCCACCCACACTTTCCTTTCCATGGATCGGGAAGTGTCCATTTCTCTGGAGGAATTCGCGGAGGTATCCGGCCTACCGGTCATGGGGGAACACTATGAAGAGCTGCTCCCGACAGATGAGTACGTCTTCGGTGCTAAGCCGATGGTAAGGGGAATTACGCCGGAAAATGCCGTTCAACACCAATTCCCGAGCCTGATCAAGGTGTTGAACATCTACGAGTCCCTTTTTATCGAACACGGGAGTCGGGGGGTTAACTTTGAGGACTTCATTGCTCGTTTCCTTCACCCAAGCGTCATTTCATCGGGATCTGCCAAGTTTGCCACCCTGGATGACCCTTTTGGTTTAGGTTTGGATAACCTGCCAGCGAAAGACATAGACCAAAAGGACTTTTTTCTTCCTAACTTCCCAACTATGTCTTTCGCAGAAATTGCGGCCCCTGGAATGGATGAGGAGGCTTTCTTTTTAGGATTTCTCGGACTGTGGCTGAGTTGGTTCGCGATCCCAATGCACTCTCATCGCATGCGGCCTTCCGTCTTCTACCCAGCCCACCGAATGGTCATCGGGAAAAAGGTGGCTGTGGCGATCGCTGGCTTGGCGCACCTATATCATGGCCTCAGCCGAGCAGCGGATGCCAGTGAGCCCGGGGTACTGCACGTGGTCTTCCCGATGCACTACTTTGCATCGTGGCTAGAGCTACACACGGCGGGTGTCTTTGGTATGCATAAAAGGCCTTCATTCTTCGACAAGTGCGGTTTTCCTCATATTATACAGTTGATTGGCTCATCAATCGTGACCCCCTCACCACGGGATGCCATGGGTTTACTGCTTCGCCCTTACACCGTTGGAGTCGGGATGTCCTTTATTGATAAGGTATTAACCATTGGGAAAGCGTCCACCACTGCGGTGCGACCATTACAGGATTCCTTTAAAGATGGAGCTTCAGTGTTGACGGCCCGGGAGACCCTCCACTTGTATTCTATTAGACCGGGCTTCTTAGTTTTCAGGCAGGACGGTGCGACAATCTTCATGAGATATAACCCGCATCGTTTCGCCCGACAACTGGGCTACGATCAAGGGGTACCGTTGGAAGCTTTCTTACTGGAACCTGCCGCCAATGAAGAAGGGATAGAGGACGCGTTACATCACTTCATGCGCCTGAACACGGGTTCTCGTTTTTTTATCAGCGCGCCGGCCTGTGCTCCACGACTCCTTAATGTGTATAAAGAGTGGTACAATCATGCGACGGGGGCTGTTATAAAGGAAGAGAGGCGAGTGTTGATCGACCGTAAAGAAGTACCCCCCGGCACCAACCGTAACGTTCCCGTAGCGCCAAGGATCCTGGTGGCTCCTCCTCTAAAAGATGTCGGGGGCAGACCATCACGTGCGCAAAGTCCTCCACGTGAGCTGCCGCTCCCTGATATCGCAGATGCACCTCCCGCACCCTGTGCTCCAGTAGAGACAGGGGTTGTACCCTCGCCGGAGTCTGGCGTGGGTGCTGACATCAGGACCCGTCGTCCCAAAGTGGCTGCTAAGCGAAAGTCGATCCCCCGCGAGCCTAGGGTCGGAGGGCAAAAGAAAAAGAAGTCGCTCTTCGCCGCGGACGTCGTGTTCGGCCAGAAACCCTATGCTCCCTATGCTGAAGGTCTGCTCGAATATGGGACTAATGCAGGATTAGCGATGCCGCCGCCGGACGATACAGACTTGGAGGCTGCTCTCAAAGCTTCGGCATGGTTGGCGAGACGTGACGCGTGGTTAGCTAAGCTTGCGCAGTCAGGTAACTACTAGTCACATTTTCCTTATTACATCATATCTTCCTTATCGCCCTTGATTAACGCTTTTCTTTCCTTTCTTTCAACAGGCATCACTAATGAAGAAGCCATTGCCGCTTCTTTGAAGACTTTCCAGGAGGAGGAACATCTTAGAGCATCTATGGGCCTTAGTAAGTTTCGACTCATCAAGTTTTCATTTTCCTTGTGTTATGGTCGATCTAACCTTTCCCCTTTAATCACAGGAACCTCAATGCCGTTCCCTCCAAGTGACGCAGATGTTCTACCAGCTGCCGACATTCCTGCTTCCTCTGGGCCACCGCAGGAGGCTCGTCTTGAAGAGCCGATGAGAGATGCCTTAAAGGCTCTGGAGGGATCCCTGAACGAGGATGACGACGCCTTGAAAGAGGCATCACAAAAGTCTATCGCGACAGCCCAGGAGGAAAGGAAGAGGCTGAGACGTGAGGCGAAGGCACGCAGGGCTGCCTTAGCTATGGGAGCGGGTCCCAGCACTGTCCCTCGCGCTGATACTCCATCCGAAGAGGCCCCTGTCGCCCTATCCACTGCCCGCAGAGAGGTGGCGCGTGCTGTTCGGAGCGCAAACGGTAAATCCATTTCAGGTAATGTTTCTTTTAGAGTTTTTGTTATAAGTATTTTAATGTCGTTGGTCCTTATATCTCTTATCTTGCAGGGCCAAGTCCGATCGAGGGGGGGGGGCGGAAACCGTTGATCCCAAAGAAACAGAGGAGACAGTACCTGCCGAACTCGAGCCGACGGTGGGCAATGTCGTTGTGGCTTTGGAGCCTGAAGTGGAGGTCGAGGGGCCTACCACCGGGAAGGTCATTGATGCCGAACCTGAAGTGGTGGCAGATGATATGATCATCATAATTGAGTCTAGGGTGGTGGCGGATGAGGCGCTCGAAGCCGGCGATCCCCCGGCGACGGTGGACGATACAACCGCAACTACTGAACTTGAGAGAGTAGTGGGTGAGGTGGCCATGATTCCCGAGGACGAGCCAACCGCTCCTTCTCTGGAATCTGGCAATACTCCGATCATAGCTCTTCCCGTCTATGGCCCTCCGCTGTCTCCAGGTCTTGTGAGCACGACGACGGTCCCCATCGAGTCGGGTGACGAGGCCACAGGCGGTGGTCTCATGTCAATAGAGGAGGGAGTCGCCTCCGTTTCAGCCGGGAGCTCCTCAGGTAAACCCCAAGTGGCTGCTTTTTTTTACTTTACAATCTTTTCTGACAAGTTCACCTTTTCGTAATGCAGGTGCAGCCAGTGCCAATGCCCCACTGCTCGAGGGAGCGCCTTCAACGACTGCTTTGGCGGTGGTCACCTCTCAACCCTCTCTAATACCCTCGAAGATGTTGGAAGGTATGTGTTTGCGATTTATTAATCTTATCTTCCAGACGCATGATTCGTGTACTAAAGTCACACTGTTGTATCTTCCAGGAGTGCTTTTTAATCATCTCTATCAAGTGTTGCTCCCACACTTCTCCTTCCCATCTGAATTCGCCTCTCCCTCTGGTGGCGCTGGTGAGTACCGTTCCCGATTGATATCTTTGTTTTTAAGTGGTAGAATTATTTCTAACTCTCTTTTATCCTGACTGTAGTGTTACAAATCGTAGTGGGAGAAGAAAGATTGGTTGCGCCATTGGCCCTTCCGGCCTTGCCACCTGCTTCAACCGGTATAGTAAAATATCTTATCAACGATTTTCTCCCTATCTATTGAATCATCATCTAATCGCATTTTGTCTTTTTCAGCTGTCGTTCCAGTCTCGGTGCCTTTCGAATCTCGCATTATAATGCCAGGCGGCCCTTCCCAGAGACGTCCGTCCTCAAAAGGTGCGGCGAATAGTCTGCGCATGTTAAGCGACTATATCGAGGAACTCGACGTCGAGGCTCCTACATCTGCTGAGGACTCCGCTACGACGGTTAACCCGATGTTGGTGATATTTGCCACCTTCCATGATGAGGGCATTGTCGCCTCTTGGGTTAACTACTGTCGGGAGATTGAGGCTCGCCTTCATCAGCTGGAATCGATGCGCCTATCCCCCGAGACTTTAGCCTTGAGCACTCAATGTGGAGCATGGCTCGAGCAAAGCACTTCTCTTTTCCGTCATTTGGAACAAGAAGCAGCTTTGAGGCTGAAAGAGTGCCAAGAATCTTCAAGCAAAACTGCTCGCCTGCGTACTGAAGTTGAGCAAAACGCCGCTGAGGTAAAGGCCGTCTTCGAGGGCCTTCTGGAGCGCATATCAAATGGGCTGAGACTGAAGCGGGCACTTGATGTCTCCGAGCATGACACTCCAGGCCGTGAAGCTGCTCATCAGGCCGTCAGGGATCAGCTTGCATCTGTCGCACAGCAACGGGCCCAAGTGGAGGCAGAACTGGCGGTGGTAGCCGATCGGGAAAAGGCATGGAAGGAAGTGTGCGAACAACTGATAAAGCTACTTAAGACGCTTCCTTCCCAGTAGCTGCCCTTGTATCAATGTATTTGTAAAATTTTTCCTTTTAAATAATATGTATCTATTCTTCATTCTTTTGTACGATTCATCTTGTATTTGATTGAAGTCAATGAATAAAGATACACATTTTCTTTTGTAATATCTTGTATGCTCTTTTGCTTTCTGCCTTTTCATTATGATGTTTTCGATGAACCTGATTGACGGGTAACTTAATTTCTCCAAGAGATAGCGATGGCTTAGGCCGCAGGTTCAGATCTGCCGTCTAAGACTTTTCAACTCTATAAGCCGTGTGGGTCTCATAGAGACTTTTCTCCCTACGGATCGAGAGGATCTCGTAAGTGGGTTTTCTCCTTAGGAATCGTGAGGATTCCTAAGTGTGGTTTTCTCTTATAAGTCGTAAGGATCCTATAAGAGAATTTTTTCCTCTTACGGGTCGAGAGGACCAACAAGCGGTTGTTTCCCTCCTCGTCGAAATTCGACTTTGGAGAGTGAGACCCGTGAATAGTATGCAAGAGACCATTTTGGATTGACTTACAGGGTCCCAATGTTCAGGAAGCAAGTTTTTTTTTAGTCCCTGCTGCCTGAGGCTTCATTTGCAAGTTGAGACGAATCGGGAGTTTCCCGTGGATACAATGGTTTCTCTGCGAGCCGACGCGAATCAGGAGGCTCTCGTCAAGGAGTGTTTGTATTCATGAGTCGAGGAGTTTGCTAGGGATTATTTGTTTCCCAAGCACCAAGGATTATTTGTTTTCTTAGGGTTTGAAACGAGTCGAGGATTCCCACGGAGCCATTGGTGGTTCTGCGAGTCAACGCGGATCAGGAGGCTCTCGTCAAGGACTGTTTGTATCCGTGAGTCGAGGAGTTTGCTAAGGATTATTTGTTTCCCAAGCGCCAAGGATTATTTGTTTCCTTGGGGTTTGAAATGAGTCGAGGATTCCCACGGAGGAATTGGTGGCTCTGCGAGTCGACGCGGATCAGGAGGCTCTCGTCAAGGAGTGTTTGTATCCGTGAGTCGAGGAGTTTTGCTAGGGATTATTTGTTTCCCAAGAACCAAGGATTATTTATTTCCTTGGGGTTTGAAACGAGTCGAGGATTCCCACGGAGGCATTGGTGGCTCTGCGAGTCGACGCGGATCAGGAGGCTCTCGTCAAGGAGTGTTTGTATCCGTGAGTCGAGGAGTTTGCTAGGGATTATTTGTTTCCCAAGCGCCAAGGATTATTTGTTTCCTTGGAGTTTGAAACGAGTCGAGGATTCCCATGGAGGCACTGGTGGCTCTGCGAGTCGACGCGGATCAGGAGGCTCTCGTCAAGGAGTGTTTGTATCCGTGAGTCGAGGAGTTTGCTAGGGATTATTTGTTTCCCAAGCGCCAAGGATTATTTGTTTCCTTGGGGTTTGAAACGAGTCGAGGATTCCCACGGAGGCACTGGTGGCTCTGCGAGTCGACGCGGATCAGGAGGCTCTCGTCAAGGAGTGTTTGTATCCGTGAGTCGAGGAGTTTGCTAGGGATTATTTGGTTCCCAAGCGCCAAGGATTATTTGTTTCCTTGGGGTTTGAAACGAGTCGAGGATTCCCACGGAGGCACTGGTGGCTCTGCGAGTCGACGCGGATCAGGAGGCTCTCGTCAAGGAGTGTTTGTATCCGTGAGTCGAGGAGTTTTGCTAGGGATTATTTGTTTCCCAAGCGCCAAGGATTATTTGTTTCCTTAGGGTTTGAAACGAGTCGAGGATTCCCACGGAGGCACTGGTGGCTCTGCGAGTCGACGCGGATCAGGAGGCTCTCGTCAAGGAGTGTTTGTATCCGTGAGTCGAGGAGTTTTGCTAGGGATTATTTGTTTCCCAAGCGCCAAGGATTATTTGTTTCCTTGGGATTTGAAACGAGTCGAGGATTCCCACGGAGACGCTGGTGGCTCTGCGAGTCGACGCGGATCAGGAGGCTCTCGTCAAGGAGTGTTTGTATCCGTGAGTCGAGGAGTTTTGCTAGGGATTATTTGTTTCCCAAGCGCCAAGGATTATTTGTTTCCTTGGGGTTTGAAACGAGTCGAGGATTCCCACGGAGACGCTGGTGGCTCTGCGAGTCGACGCGGATCAGGAGGCTCTCGTCAATGAGTGTTTGTATCCGTGAGTCGAGGAATTTTGCTAGGGATTATTTGTTTCCCAAGCGCCAAGGATTATTTGTTTCCTTGGGGTTTGAAACGAGTCGAGGATTCCCACGGAGACGCTGGTGGCTTTGCGAGTCGACGCGGATCAGGAGTCTCTCGTCAAGGAGTGTTTGTATCCGTGAGTCAAGGAGTTTTGCTTGGGATTATTTGTTTCCCAAGCGCCAAGGATTATTTGTTTCCTTGGGGTTTGAAACGAGTCGAGGATTCCCACGGAGACGCTGGTGGCTCTGCGAGTCGACGCGGATCAGGAGGCTCTCGTCAAGGAGTGTTTGTATCCGTGAGTCGAGGAATTTGACGAAGACACTGGTTTCTTCGGAGTTGGACTGAACCGTCGAGATTTGGCTTCGTCTTCTGGCGGAGCCTGTTGGGAAAGTATGGTTCCCTCTTTGTTTACGCCCTTGGATTGTATACAGGGATCGATGTGATCTTAACTGTAGGGCCAAAGTTTTATCATTTATTCTTTTTTTTTATTTTATTTCCGCGATACTCTATCATTTCAGTTTTTATATCGCGAAGGTCGCGATTGCCCAATCATTTCGGCTATTTTTCGCGGTGCCCAATCATTTCAGCTATTTATTTTATTTTTACTCGCTGCTTTTTATTGCGAGTTGCCCAATCATTTCGGCTATTTATTTTATTCTTACTCGCTGCTTTTTATTGCGAGTTGCCCAATCATTTCGGCTATTTATTTTATTTTTACTCGCTGCTTTTTATTACGAGTTGCCCCATCATTTCGGCTATTTCATATGCATGTGCGGCCTACTGGCTTTTCGCCGTAAGCCTGAAATTAAACACCGATTTCGGCATCAGCACCGCTACACCTGGGATATTGCTAGGAGCGAATCATCATTTGCCTCTGTCGATGTCAAACAAAGGTGGCTTAATGACCAGGGTTAAGGTCCTGTCGACTAAGGCTTTTGACTTCATGAGCCGTAAGGGTTTCACAAAGGTATTTCTCCCTACAAGTCGTGAGGATCTTGTAGGTGTATTTTCTCCTTAGGAGTCGTGAGGATTCCTAAGTGTATGTTCCTCGGTAAGTCGTAAGGATCCTACAAGAGGATTTTCTCCTTGTAAATCGAGAGGACTTACAAGTGTTGTTCATCATGTGAACATATCCTCAGTCTCGGATGAGACTTGATTAAAGAAATGTTTATTCGCGCCCGTGGATTGTATACAAGGGTCGGTATTGGACCACTTGTAGGGCAATCTCAGAAGTTGTGGGGGTTGCTTAAGCACAGGTTTAGGTCTCTGTAACTTAAGACTTTCAAATCTTATGAGCCGTGAGGGTCCCATAAGAGAGTTCTCCTTACGAGTCGTGAGGATCTCGCGAGTGTATTTTCTCCCTAGGAATCGTGAGGATCCCTAAGTGTGTTGCTTCCTTGTGAGTCGTAAGGATCTCACGCGGGAGGTTTCTCCTTACAAGGTCGATAGGACCCTATAAGTTTCCTTTAACGAGGTCACGCCCTTTCAGGTTTTCACGAACACTCGCCGGTAGCCCTGCTGTTTTTTACTCACGGAGCCCTTTTGGGTTTTCATCCGTGCCCATTTTGCTTATGGACATATCGTTTTTTTATTCTTTTTATTTTCATTTTCTCTGTTTTTTTTACGAGGTCACGCCCTTTCGGGTTTTCACGAACACTCGCCGGTAGCCCTGCTGTTTTTACTCACGGAGCCCTTTCGAGTTTTCATCCGTGCCCTTTTTGCTTATGGACATACCGTTTTTATTTATTATATATATATATATTTTATTTATTTTTTATTCATCTCGTCAGCCTAAGGATGCTGCGGTATTAGTTTAAAGACGTTTCGGTCTGCTATTAGTTTAAGGACATTTCGGTCCGTTGTTAGTTTAGGGACGTTTCGGTCCGTTGTTAGTTTAAGAACGTTTCGGTCCGCCATTGAGAAGGCTGGCTACTGCTTATAAAGCTTGAGCTTAGGAAGATAGCGAGCGGACATAGTCGTCGTCATCTATCATTGGCCTAGGCCGTGGCTCATTAAGCGTAGTATCTCTTTAGGAAGCGACCGTTTATTGGCCTGAAAGGCCTTTCACCATGCATGTCCATGAGTAGATAGGCCCCACCTTGGTAGACCTTATCTATGATGTATGGGCCTTCATAGTTTGGCTCGAACTTTCCCCGTTTGGCGCGATTGGGGATCATAGGCCTTTTGACCACTAGCACGAGTTCACCTTGGCGGAATGTCCTCGGTCGGGTCAATCTTTCATATGAACGCGTCATTTTTGCTTTATAAGCTTCCAAATTTTGCTGTGCTATGAGCCGGGTTTCATCAAGGGTGTCAAGCTCCTCAAGCCGAAGGTGAGCATTTTCTTCGTCCGTTAGCTCGTAGTGGACTGCTACTCGTAGAGAGGGTAATTCTATCTCGAGAGGGAGTACTGCTTCTGTACCGAATACCAACGCATATGGTGTCGTGTTCGTGGCCGTTTTAAACGTAGTTCGATACTCCCAGAGAGCTTCTTGCAGTCTTTCGTGCCAATCCTTCTTGTTTCGGGATACCGTTTTCTTTATGATCTTTGTTAAGGTCTTATTGAAGGCCTCAGCTAGACCGTCAGCTCGTGGATTATATACCGAGGAATATCTCCAGTCTATATTGTGTTGTTGCGCAAAGCGACTGATTTTGTGACTTCTGTGCGCTGGCCCGTTATCGGAGATGATTCGCCTTGGCGTTCCAAACCGATATATGACATGCGTCTTGAAGAAATGGAGGATATTTTCCGTCTTCACTTCTCTTAACGGTACCGCTTCGGCCCACTTAGAGAAATAGTCGGTCGTTTCTAGGATGAAACGATGTCCTCTAGACGATGCTGGTTCGATAGGGCCGACTATGTCAGTCCCCCACATTTTGAATGGCCAGCTAGCCACCGTTGGATGTAGTGGATTTGGGTGTTGGTGGATGAAGGCCCTATGGATTTGACACGAGTGACACTGCTTCGCATATTCGAGGCAGTCTTGAATCATCGTGGGCCAGTAGTAGCCTATCCGTTTTATCTTCAACTTCATCTTTGGGCCCGCTTGGTGAGAACCGCAGAGTCCGTCATGAACTTCCTGGACGACCCTTTTTGCTTCGTCAGGTCCTAAGCATCTCAGCCATAGAGAATCAAATGACCTCTTGTATAGGGTATCATTGACGAAGGCGAAAGACAGAGCTCGTTTCATGAGTTGATGTCTTGTGGATGCTTCTTCAGGCATTCGGTGGGACTTGAAGTAATCTATGAAGACTTCTCTCCAATCCTCGGCATTTTTCCAATCTTGTACTTGCAGGGTCGTCTACTCGCTCGCTCCCTTTTCTTCGGATGATTCCGGAGATATTTCTGCTGGGGCAAGCACTCGACGGCTTTGTACCACGATTCTAACGTCATCGAGGTTCTCGTCAGCCAGTTCTTTAGCAAGTTTGGCCAACGCGTCTGCTTTGCAATTTTCCGCGCGCGGTATGTTCTCCAAAGTATAGGAGGGAATTTGGGTCAACAGTTGTTGCATCTTTTCCCCATACTTCACCAACTCCGGTTTGCACGTTTGGTAGTCGCCGTTTACTTGACTATCGACCAGTTGAGAATCTCCGTATATGAGGAGGTCTTCAATTCCCATGTCAATGGCGATCTCGAGGCCAGCTATCAGAGCTTCGTATTCGGCTTCGTTGTTTGTCCTTGGCTCCGTCAGGGAGAAAGCAAAGCGCATTATCCCTCCTTGTGGAGTTACAAAGATAAGTCCTACCCCCGATTTGATTATAGGGGTATTCTGTTTGCGCTTTTTCATGGAAGATGCTCCATCGAAATAGAGCTCCCATCGGGTATCACCACTGTCGATCGCATCAAACGCATGTTCGTTTGGAAGATCGCAATTTAGAGGAGAATCGACGGGTATGGGATGCTCAGCGAGGAAGTCGGTGATGGCCTGGCCTTTCACTGCCTTGAGAGGTTGATATGTTATCGAAAACTCCATCAAGAGTAGGGCCCATTTAGCGAGTCGTCCCGTCAATATGGCCTTTGACATCAAGAATTTAAGGGGGTCCATCATTGAAATGAGACGGACCTCATGCGCCAACGCGTAGTGCCTAAGCTTTGTTATCGCGAAGATCAACGCCAGGCAATGTTTTTCAATGGGGGAGTAGTTGCTTTCTGCCCCCAGTAGAACTCGACTTAAGTAGTAGAGTGCTCTTTCTTTCCCTTGATCGTTCTCTTGTGCCCATAATGCGCCTAAAGAACCTTCGAGGGCGGTTGTATAAAGAATGAGAGGCTTTCCCTTAACCAGAGCAGCCAACACCGGCGGGTTCTGCAGGTATTGCTTGACCTCGTCCAGTGCGCCTTGGCATTTGTGGTCCCAGACGAACGGGGTTCCCTTCTTCATCAGGTGGCTGTAAGGACGACACTTTCCTGAAAAGTTGGCTATAAATCACCGTATATACGCGAGCTTCCCTTGGAGAGATCGCAACTGTTTGAGAGTTCTTGGCGGGGGCATTTCCATGATCGCTTTGATCTTTGACGGATCTATTTCAATACCTCGGTGTCGAACAATGAATCCCAGGAATTTGCCCGAGGAAACTCCGAATGCACACTTGAGCGGGTTCATTTTCAGGTTATATTGTCGCAGGCGTTGAAATACGGTCTTCGGATGCTCGAGATGTTCCTCATATGATTTGCTTTTAACAACGAGGTCGTCGATATAGCATTCGACGATTTCGTGTACAAGGTCATCGAAGATCTTTGTCATCGCCCTTTGATAAGTGGCACCGGCATTCTTTAAACCGAAGGGCATTACTTTATAACAAAATATCCCTAGAGGGGTCCTGAAAGCGGTGTGCTTCTGGTCTTCGGGATGCATCTTTATCTGGTTATACCCCGATGAGCCGTCCATGAAGGAGAAAACTTCATGAGTGGATGTATTGTCTATCATCAATTCGGTGACTGGCACTGGGAAATCATCCTTCGGGCAGGCTTTATTGAGATCCCGAAAGTCCACGCATATGCGCACCGTCCCATTTTTCTTCATCACCGGGACGATGTTGGCGATCCACTCCGGATATTGAACCTCCTGGATGAAGCCAGAGTCGATCAGCTTTTTGACTTTAGCATTGATACTCATTTCAAGCTCGAGCCGCATTCTCCTCGGAGCCTGTTTGACTGGCTTGATGTTCATGGATATCGCCAATTTGTGTACAGCAATTTCTGGATCTAGTCCCGGCATTTCGGAATAGTTCCACGAGAAGCAATCTTTATGCCGTAGAAGCACATCTTTTAATGCGGCCACCCTTTCTTCAGCCTGCAGCTCGCTGATGAATGTCGGTCGCGGGTCATTTGTCGTCCCCAACTCAATCTTCTTGAGGTTATCTGCAGTGGTATGGATTCCATCTTCCAGCTCTTTTGGCGCTGGCGGGAATTCTGAGATTATCTCGTCGCTGCTGTTTTCGAAGCACCAAGGGAGCTCATCTATGTCTTCGGGCTCTTCTTTTAATATTGTAATCGTATGACAGGTGCGAATTCGCTTCCAATCCCAATGTGAAACTGGTTCCTCTTTCGTGGCCTTGGGTTCATGCTTTTGTGGTGGCGTTACTCTCCAGTTGTCGGACATAGCGAATTTGCCAACCTGGTACTGATCTTCGACCCAATTCTTGAAGGTGAAGAAATCTTCGAGAGGATGCCCTATTACTCGGTGCTAAGAGCAATAGTCTGGGTATGAGACTTCGCCTGCTTGTTCGGGGTGTTTGGACTCCGGCAGTGTAAGCATCTGATGTTTTAGAGCGAGGTCAAGTATCTTCTTCGTTTTGTCCCGAGGAAACGAGTACTCTCGACCCATTTTCTTCATAAGGGATAGATCAATAGCGCTCGACTCCCGTTTGCGTGGCTTCTTAGCCTTGCTTTGTTGTTGTTGAGCGCCTTTTTGGCATTTTGACTTATTTCTGCTTTTGCGCTGAGCCTTCTTTATAACAGGTTGACAGGGAGCAGCCTTTTCATCTTTCACGGCTCGTTGGAGAAGGCGTTGCGTTCTGGCTTTCTCGTAGATGACCATTTCACGGTTATGATCATCCCGGGCTTTTTGACCCGCTTCCCTTATAAGCTTGTCCATTCGTTCTTCGAACGACGGACTGGGCTCTTTTGCATCTGGAACTTTCACTGGCTTAGGATTAGCGTCCTCCCATTGAGCATCCGCTTCTTCATTGAAGTCGTACACGACATAGCAGCTGTTTAGTAGCCCCCGTTTCTTTGACCGGACGTATCCAAGCCCAATTGTTTCCATTCTCCCATTAGGCAGTTTGCGTTGAGTCCCGGGAACGTTCCAAACCCTGTCATAGAATTTGGCCTTCCTAACAGTCTGTTCGAAGGGTATCCCTTGGCGCTTCAGGAGCTTCTTCAAACCTTCCGTATAATATCTGGGAAGACGGATAGGCTGAAGCCTGTCGAGCGTAGGATCCGCGCCATGCCAGATTTCCTTTTCTACCTTGGTTTCTTTAGAGCGGTAAAACAGAATTGCTTTCTCGCTCTCTCGCCTGGGAGGGATGTAGAATGTTTGTAGCTCTTCTACATTGCAAATATTAAGTGCATCCAGTTCTTTATGGTGTCTAAGCGGCACCATGGCTATCTGCAGACTTTGCTCTTCATCAGCAGAAGCTCGTATTGAAAGCCGAGCAGGGAATACAGCATGAACTTCATCCTCCGAATCACTACCGAAGATCAATGAAGGAACGGAAGGTCCCGGCTTGGTGTATTGGGGCGGACCCGAATAAGTTATATCCTCTTCCTCCTCGGTATCGCTGCCGAAGACAGGGATGGTGGCGTTAGTTTTGTTCTCAGGCTTGTGACACCTTTCCGTGTCTTCGAAACTCGGCAAGAAGTATTTGGCATCTTCATACTTACGAACTTCGTTCACGGAGAACAGGTTCAGTTCTCCCGTCACGGTATACTCGAAACCATCCTTAAAATACTTCATACACTGATGTTGTGTAGAAAGGATGATGTTGTACTCGTGTAACCATGGCCGGCCGAGCAAAGCGTTGTAGCATGTCTTGGCGTCTATGACGTGAAACTTAATGTCCATGATGAGTAGCCCGAAGCGTAGCGTCAGTATCACAGACCCAAGAGTTCTTGATGACTGGGAGTCAAACTCGGAGATGGTGATCTTGTCACGAGCAAGGTGCTGGCCGGACGCTCATGCAGATTTCTTTTAACACCCGAACATTGAGGAGGTTAGCTGAGGATCCATTGTCGATCAGGATTTTGCCTATCTTTATATCGTGGCAGTATCCTGAGACATAAAGGGGACGATTATGCTCGCACGACCCAAGGAGAAGGTCCTCGTCGCCGAAAGTGACATCGGCCGTATGCACTTCCTCCAATTCATCCTTCATCTTTTCCTCGGCCAGGCATGCTTGGAATTGTTCCGGATCTTGTAGTGCCTTGATCAACGAATCTCTCGCCTCCTTTGATAGCAAAAGGGCGTCAAGAATGCTGAGCTGTGAGGGTAGCTTCCTCAGATGCGCTAAGACGTTGTAATCCACCTTATTCTTCTTCGGCGGGTTGTTGGCGTTTAGCTCTTCCAGAACTTGGTCATCTAAGACGATATCTTCAGAGACATTTTCTTTCCCTTTATCTTTTCTGTTTGAGGATCCGAGATTCTTTTCAGGCAGTGTTCGATTCCGCAGCCGGATATTTTCGCAGACCTTCGGCTCTTCTTCTTTTCCCGAAGTGGATTCTTTAAAGAGAGGGGCAAGTTCCAGCTCTCCATCAGAATCGCTCCCGAATGTAGGCACTTGTGACCCGCTAGTGTTAACCATGCGAAAATTGCCGGTAATTCTTTTAATCCCTTCGGTCGTATTTCTTTGCTCTCGAAGAGTTTTACGCTTTTCCCGCTTAAAGCGTTGTCGATGAGCAACGTATCCTTGCCACCATCTATCGAAAGCTTTGCACTCCTGAGTGGGGTGCGAAACCTTCTGATGATATAAGCAACAAGACGGGTGCATTTCCGCTTCACCAGTAATTTTTTCTTCGGAAGATGGTAGCTTCATGCCCATTGATATGGCCTTAGCAAACTTTTTCCTTATCTTGAATTGGCTTTTGTCGGTAGCGGAGGTGTTTTGCTCCAGCGGGATCATCTCAGCTCTTTCATCAAGTCGCTGGCGCTTGGCCCTTTCAAATATAGCCGTCTCGTGTTCTCGATCAGCTTTACTTTTCAGTCGAGCTTCGTTAAGGAATGCGTCAATCATTTCATCTGATAGCTTCGGGAATTTTGGTTCAAGATCTGCCCCCAGCGTTTTAGTGCCAGGAGTCTCTTCATCGTTCGTGATCGAATGGGAGATCATATGACAGCTCGCTATATATTCCTCGGATTCATCCGATGAACTTTCTCCCTCATCTTTTTCTTGAAAGACGTGAGTGAGGAACTCTTGGAGCGTAATGGGAGTTCGTGCCTTTTGGTTGTATTCATCCAGCGCGTCAATTTGCTTTTGTAAGTCCGTGCGCTTGTCGTCAGGCTTCACGGGCTTCTTAGATTTCTTCTTCTACTTTTTTGAAGATTTTGACGGCTGGCTGCGAGTGTTTGAGCCACCACCATCTGTCTTTGGAGTTGTACGCAGTTTCAACATCCCTTCAATGACCTGCGGTTCCAACGGGTTCTTCCACTTGATCTCTGGACATGTCTGAAGGTCGTTTAGCATCCTCTTCGTCTTGGCTGATAATACAACCTCCCAAGGAGCTTCTTCAATGACGGAGCATGTTGCCCCCGGCGTATTCGTCCCTTTAGAGGTATGGGGCTGCGGGTGATTCACCTTCCATTTGTCAGATAACGCGAACTTGCCCTGTCGGTACTGGTTTTCAAGCCAATTTTTGAAAACGTAGCAATCTTCGATCGGATGGCCTAGTACTCGATGATAAGGACAGTAGTTGGGTTCGTTGGCGTCACTTGGTTGTAACGGACGTTTTGGATCCGGCAAATTTATGAGTCTGTTGCGCAACGCCGGCTCGAATAACCTCCTCGTTTTTTCACGGGGAAAGGAATAAGGACGTCCCATCCTATCCTCAAGGGGTACGTACGGGCGCATATTATTTTGACGAGCCAGTGGCTTCGGGTCGCTCGGTTGTTGTTGAGCATTAGCGACGACGATCGCTTTTCCCTTCCCTTTGTCATTTCGGGAGTCCGGCCTTGGAAGAGAAGGTTTATGGCCCATCTGATCCATCGGTGTTAGTTTGTCGATCAAGGCCTGGAAGGTAGTCGGCTTGAAAAACATCATAAACTGCGAGATGGTTGCTTGTGGATCGAGGGTTCCTAAAAACATACCAACGGCGCGAGCTTCTTCAATGCGTTGCTCACACTTTGACCATAAATTCCGCCATCGTATAGCGTACTGAACCCACGTCTGGCCGGGTTTTACCCTGGCGTTAATCAGTGCCGTCATCGGGGTACGCTCACTGGCACTTGCAAAACGCTGAGTGAACAGCAGCTCCATCTCCGCGAAGGTTTTAATAGAGTCATTTGGGAGTTCAGAATACCACTCGAACGCCGTATCTGATAAGCTCCCAACAAACCGGCGAAGCAACAGCTTGTCGTCACCGCCGGTGTTGCCGCAGAGCGCCCTGAACTGGGTAACATGCTGATGAGGATTGCCCGTCCCCTTGTAGACATGGAACTTAGGAATTGTATAACCTGGCGGGTACTTAATCTGATCGTACCAACCCGGATATGGCCGCCCCGTCTTTACGATCTGACCGGCTGCTTCAGTCGCCTGATGCACCCGTATTTGCTGGGCGATGTATTCATCCAAATCAGCTTTTGATATGGTATCCTCTTTAGCTGCGGATAGAGCCGGTGGAGGATTCGATGTCTCTCCCCTATCGTCTTCAAGAATGATCGGGGGATCCCCAGCAGGTGGATCTTGTTGAATCATCATACCCACCATATCCTGGAACAGGAAGGCCATTTTCTTTATGTTGGCTGCCTGTTCCGCAGCCTCTTTATCTTTCTTCTCTAGCACGCGCCGAAGGAATTCGGCGTCCGTTTCTTGTTCTTGACGTTCTTCTTTGGATGTTTCCGGGGTTTCTTTCGCCCCTGTAAGTGCGGACATAGCATTCATCATCTCCTGGAGCTTCTGTTGCTGCTCCTGAGCCTTGGTCACTGACCGTGTAAGCGGTTTATGACCCGTGGATGTACGGCTGTCCTCTTTTCCCGATGCCATGTAAACCGTATGAACTGTTATGCCCCCCGATTTGGGGCGTTTAGGTTCACCATTTTTAACTTTTGCCGCTGACGCGGGGGTTTTCTCTGGCCTCCTTCTTTTATGGGCCGTTGAAGTGGGAACCCTAGCGATTGTTGCCCTCTGTTGTTCAATAGGACGGTCTTTTTCTTTTTGTACCTTCGTCTTCTTTTGTTGACGAGAGTGATCTGGGTCGATCACAGAGTCTTGAACCCTTCGCCAAACCTTGTATATTTTTGAGGACAGCAGTTGAGGGGGCTGTTCTTGCTTTGTTTCCAGAACTCTTTCCGCGGGCGGATGAGATCTTTTCAATGTAGCGGTTGGAGAATTCTTACGTACCCTCCTCTGCAGTTCAAAGCTGTTCCCAGTTGGAACAGCAGCGTTGACTTCCACCACTGGAGCCGGTGGAGTTAGCCCTGAGGGGGAGTTGCCCCCTGCCTTCCTTACTCGTCGCCAATGGCGACGTTGAGCATGACGAGCCGTTGGGACTAGCTCGGAGATTGAGACCGCTTCTTTTTGCCCCCTGTCTGAATAAGGCGCCGCTGGTGTTAACCTCTTAAAGACTAAGGTTGTCTTTTGAAGGGTGATATTCAACCTATCGAAGACGGATCCTCGAGCAGGGGCAGGAGCAGGAATCGTCAGTCTTGAAAAGACTGACTGTTTGACAGGGGAAGCCGCCTTGACGACTTCTAGAGCAACAGTTATTGCCTTCCTTGGGACAGCCAATTTAGAGTTTTGATCCAGCCTGACGAAAACAGAGGCTGTTGGTTTGGTAGTTGGCGACCCGTTGACAGGGGCCGTCGTAGCAGTGAGCCGGTCGAAGACCGACTTCTTGTTCACTTCCGGTGCAGGTATTGGCATAGAGAAGCTTATAGGTGGGATCATGGTCCTGAAGAACAGTCCAGTGGTGGCTTGGGTCACCAGATCTACCGGCAGAGCGAGGAAGGAAGCCGCTTGGGGCCCATATGCTACACCTCCGGTGAGGTGGAGCGTCCATTGCAGTGGCACTTCGAGCAGTTGGTGCAGTTGAAGGCCATTGAATCTTGAGTTCTGTGCCAGGCAAAAGACCAAATCTTAGTAACTTGAAATCCGAAGGCAACCATTTAACAAACCGCGATTGGTTCGCGAGGACGACACACGAAGTGTGCAGTGGAAAGAGGAAAAGGTCCCACCGGGCGTGCCAGAATCTGTTCCCCTCCGAAAGGCGGCGCACAGGACCGCGATGTCCTGACGCTGAGATTCGGGGCAGATACTATTTGGTGTTATCCGTCTACCTCTCCGAAAATGCCAAGTTGATTTATGGCACCTTGTATCGGAGGTTTAGACGGATGCAACCGATGTAGAAGATTTCGTCAGATTCCCCCTCGCTTGAGGGGTTTTTGATTGTGGGGACGCTCTTCCCTGCAGGCGCAAGCCCCTGCAGTTAATTACGCTACCGCATTGTAGTAACAACTTTCTCCTTCTCCAGAATTTCACTTCATGTCGTGTGTGTTTGTTTTGTTTGTGGTTGCCCGTGGATTGTATACGGAGACTGAGTAATGCCGTCGCCCGTAGGACGTGGATTAGTCCAAATCCGTATTTACTTAGATTTGGGTTTGGTGTTTTTAGTTTAAGGATGCATTAGTCGCGTTGTGGCTAAGATCAACTTAAACGTTCGTCAATGATACGTTAGTCCTGTTTTAGACTAAGATCAACTTAACGTGGTGATCCATTTAATATATGGCCGTCGGGACTCATCACCTCTCTGACGTCGTTGAAGGATTACAACGATGGATGTCAGAGGAGTTCAGAGATGTACCCTTGAACCAAAGTTGATTTGGAGTTTTATCATTCATTTAAATGTCTAAGGATACGTTAGCCGTATTTGAGGCTAAGATCAACTTAAACGGGACCGTTTAGATCCGGCAAAAGAGCATTTGGAGGCTCTATTGTTCCAGTTTAGGGACATAGTGGTCCATAGGTAGTTTAAGGACGTTGCCGTCCATGTTCCAGTTTAGGGACGTGGTGGTCCATATTCCAGTTTAGGGACGTGATGGTCCGACATTAGTTTAGGGACGTTTCGATCCGATATTAGTTTAGGGACGTTTCGGTTCAATATTAGTTTAGGGACGTTTCGGTCCAATATTGAAGGGTGTGGTCATCGGGACCCGTCACCTCTCTGACGACGTTGAGTGATTACAACGACGTGTGTCAGAGGAGTTCGGAGATGTACCTTCGAACCGGATATAAATTGATTTAAGAGAGAGCTATGCTCAATCAATTTAATTTGAGGACTTACGGCTAGAATTGGGCTAAGTCCCATTGAGAATATTCAAGATTTTTCTTGATCTTTGGCCTATTAGGCCTATGCTAGGGCTTTGCCCATATTTAATAATGCACTGCATTTTATTCTGGCCTGCTAGGCCTTTTTGATTTGGGCTCTGTCCCTTTATTTATGATGCAGAGCATCTGTTTTGGTTTGGGCTCTGCCCTTTTTTAAAAATAATGCATTGCCTTTTATTAGGCCTGTTAGGCCTTCTTTAATTGGGCTTGGCCCTTTTGTAAGCAGTACAGTGCATTTGTCTGGCGCTTTGCGCTAAGTAATGAGCGCAAGCTCATATGGTGATGACACGTGTCATGCTCTGGTGAGCGCAAACGCAACAGCGCAGTGCGCTGCGCTAGTGCGTTGCGCTGTTGCGCTGCTGACACGCGGCGCGCTCTGGTGAGTGCAAGCGCAACAGCGCAATGCGCTGCGCTAGTGCGTTGCGCTGCTGACACGCGGCGCGCTCTGGTGAGCGCAAGCGCAACAACGCAGTGCGCTGCGCTAGTGCGTTGCGCTGTTGCGCTGCTGACACGTGGCGCTCTCTGGTGAGCGCGCCAACAAAGGAGCGCAACAGCGCAATTTTTCAAGTGCAAAGCACTATTTGATTTCTTGATCTAATTTAGATCAAAGAAAAATATGTTTTTCCTTGTTTTTCTTATCTCAGAGAACCAAAGGTTCATGAAAAGTGCAAAGTACTATTTTATTTTATTTTATTTTTATTAAAGATCATTGATCTTGTTTTTAGATCTATGATCTGTTCATAAGAGAACTTTCTCTTTTTCTAAAGGTTTTTACCTTTTTTATTCTTGAGGAGTTTCTCAAAGTTCTCTCTCTCCTTTTTTTTTTAGAAAAATGTTGATGCCTTTGAATTGAGGCCTAGGGTCCTTTTTATAGTGCCCATAAATTAGTTAAATTTGTTAAAGAGATCTTTCTCTGAGTGATTTGGGGAATTTTCCCCACCGTTGGATCTTTGATCCAAGGGCTTCTGTTTTACAGAAGAAAATCTTCTTGTTTTAACAAGAACAGAAAGATTTCTTTAAAATCTTAATTCAGTTTGGCGCAAATGCCCCAGCGCGTGATACGTGTCGCGCAGCGCACAGCGCAGCGCAATAGCGCTAGCGCAACCGCGCTAGCGCATCCGCGCTGACACGTGTCGCGCAGCGCAGTGCTTGCGCAGTTGAAGCGTTGCTTCATTAAAATAGAGCTTTGCTCTAATTAGGCGCGCCTTCTTGGGCGCTGTGCTGACGTATCAGCGCCGGACACGTGGCGCGTTGCGCCCGGGAAGCGTTGCTTCAAAATTTGAATTTTGAATTTCCAGCAGAGCTTTGCTCTGATTGGGGGAAACACTCACTCTCCCAAAAAGTTCTCAAGAGTTGTGTACTTTGAAAACAAGTTCGCGGCGAAGCTCCGACGAAATTCCGGCAGAAATTCCGGCTACGTTTTTAGGAACAACCGGTGACGAAGCAACGCCTCGGCAACCCCTTTAGTCCCCCTCACTCCTTTGTATAATCAAAACCTATAAGTCCCATTCTATCTCTCTTTCTTATTCTCTAAAATACGAAATTTCAAAACCCGACGAAATCGGAACAAATCCGATTTCTGATTCGGTTTTCTATAAAATTTCACTTCTCACCAATACATTCATGCTTAAACATCCTTATGTAGACTATTAAACATTTAACAAATAATTTGAATAAGTTTCATCACATGAAATGATAGCTTTCTCGATTTATCGTATTTTTCACTTAAATACTACAATATTTCGATTTCACATTTAATCCCCTTAACCTTGCTATACATTTAAAGTAGAGCACGAGGTAATGACCTACCTCCCTACACATGCATATACCACCTAAAACGATATCATCAAAAAAAAATTAGAATACGATAAAACAATACTTTCATTTAAATACCATATTCTTAATAAAAACCATTTCTAAAAGTTTTAGCTTTGGTACACTTTTAAAACAAATACCTTTTAGTAGGAATAATACGATAAGTTGTGGACATCGGTCGTTTATCTAAACCTGACTTTGTGGTGTCTAGGCTGGGCAAGTGAGAAAGGTAATTTTGAAAGTCCTGTCTCACGGTGATTCGTGAGCGGATCCCTCCTTTCCTCATTTGTACTTACCTGGCCACAATCGGCGGTGAAGAGGCGATTTGAGACATCTAACGACTTGTCATTTAGACCATTTAGAAATAGGCTAGTTGACTTAGGAAACCCTAGAATCTAAAATACGGAAAATTGACATTTTTACAAATAAATACCTTTTACTTTATAAAACCATTTTCTAAAGGATTTAGTATTTTACAATCTTTGCAAAGCGCCGCTACAATCCATTGTGGGGAACCCGTTCGGGATGGTGCGGATTATCGCACATTCTCGGGCTTAGTAGTGCGGGATTCGGTCTCGAAAGATTTAAAATACAATATCTTAAGAAAATGAGATTTTTATAAAATAAAATATTTATTAAAATTATTTTTGTATAAATATATGTATATTTATCATTAAAACATTTATTTTGTTATGATATAAATATTTCACCTTTTTCTAAAAATCACAAGAATAAATTTTACACTAAAATACCATGAATTTCAAATAAATCAATATTACAGATAAATACCTTATTTATAAAAATAGGATATTTTCACTAGAAATGACATAATATAAAATTCACATTCACTACAACTCAAAAGACGAATGATGAATACTTGAGGTGTATTTTGAAAAGTATATAAAAGTATTTTTACATAAAACCCCCTCAAACTTTATAAATTACCCTAAGGACCTTAGCAATTATAGGACTTCGATTTACATTTCTAACTGTCTGACTCGGGTTTGAGTCTGATTAATCTGACTTGAATATGATTCAAGTCAATCTACAATCTACAATATTCCAATTCAATATGAACATATGAATCCATGAATTCAATTATCAATTTATACAACTTGACCGAACCGAACCATAGATATATTCCTTTTACATGATTCTCAGTTATTCCATTTACATGACTGTACGGTTACAACCGTTTACTGATATCATGGTTTCAGTCAGTCAATCACTCATACCACCAATACAATTTACAAGATAACAATACAAACAAGACATCACGTGGTTTAAGGGGTAGATTGGTACGGAAGGTGTTAAAGGTGGCATGAGGCGGTTAGATTAAGATACCTAACCTATATTCCGTTGCTGTTGTACCGTGGCCTAACGGTTCCTTGTACATTCTGTTTGCCCTGGTCTCTAGCATATAGAGACCCCTCTTGTATACACTGGCATTCTTCTGTACCAAGCTACAAACAACAACGTTAACACAACATTACAACAATAATATACAACTTTAAAAGATATCTTCTTATTCTGTCTATTCTACTTTCTTCTTATCTTTAGGACTTACCGAGCGACCTGTTCGCTGACGACATTCTATTTCTTTCTTTTTTGAATGTCGTCAGGTGATTTGGACCCGGCAGAGATCGAGCCATCTGCAGAAGACTTGGAGCAGTTTGTCGAAGATCCAGCACTTTAGTTTCATTGTACACTTTTCTTTTCAGTACTTTTCATTTCCTGTTATGCCACTGTTTAGGCATCTTTTATTTCAGTTGTATTTCCTTTTCATGCATTGTACAAAAGAATGTTAATAAATAAAAGTTGCTGTTTTTATTATCCCTTGTCTCTTGTGTATTTATTTCATATTGCTTAGATATGCTTAGCGTATGTATTTCTGAGTATATACGTAGCGGGCCTCGTCGCGTCCCCTTCGCCGTACACCGGGAAGCGGGGCGTGACAGGTTTTGTTGGTGGCCCATGCAGGTCAGAGCTGTGTGAAACCTTATCATGCAGTTCTGTTCTGCGTGAACAACCTAAGCAATATAACACAAGAACCAGCAACTAAAACATTCTTTACAATTCATGTCCCTTGAATCTTAGAATTTCATATTTGTTGAATCTTATCATTTCGTTTGAATCTGTCATAACCCAAATTTTTCTTCAAGGTTAAGAATTCCCCGAAAAACACCAGCACCAACGACAACAACACACCTCCACCACCACTACCAGTCGTTCCTGCTGTTCCTGTGCCACCCACCGAGCAAACAGTGCTACTTGAGGCGATCCGCAGCCTTCTTGAGGGGCAGCAACAACTCCTGAACCGTCCCAAGACTGACACACCTAGGGTAAAGCAATTCAGGGCTTTACATCCCAAGCGGTTCTCCGAAAAGGGAAGCCCTCTTAAAGCCGAAGAATGGGCATAAAGCATAGAAGATGATCTGGCAGCAGCACAAGTGCCAGACATAGCTTGGGTCCGTGTGGCAAAACTACAGCTCACAGACAATGCTCGCAACTGGTGGAAGGAGGAAGAAAGCCGTATTGCACAGCCTATTGAATGGAAGACTTTTCGTGAGAAGTTCGACGCGAAGTACTTCCCTGTGACTGCCAGGTTTGCCATAGAGCAGCAGTTCATTCATCTGCAACAGGGTTCGATGTGGGAAAAATCAGTAGATAAGTACGACGCTGAATTCACCATACTAAGCCGGTAAGATATGTCACAATAGTTCAATTTTTAAATAGCATATACTAAACAGCTAACATAATCCTTTAAACAGATTCGCGACACACTTGATACCGACGTACGAGATCAGAGCCCGTCGCTTTCAACAAGGTCTGGACACGGAAATTCAGGCTGCTCTAGCCACAGGAAAATTTGACAGTCTCATCAAATGATGAGGCTGTTTTATTAATGGTGAACTATCATCTAGATTTTGTGGGTCCCCTTTGGTCCCACTCTACTGCATTGCAGTGCGGTACGAATTTTAAAATACCAAGTGTCAGAATTTAAATTATAGCACTGACGGTTGACTTTTGTCCCTTTTTGCGCAGGCGACATGTCTTTCGATCGTTTTTTCCCATTTGTTCGTTCAGAGGGAGGATTCCCTGGAGCGCCTGTGGACCAGGAAGCCTTAGCATTGATCAGAGATCATGACACGGAACATAAGAATCTTCATCTCTGGGGGACATGGTACAATCAAATTATTAAGGGTTGGCAGAGCTTTTCGTGCGCAGTACCCTCAGAGCCCATCTTGGCGATCCATTACGCCGACTCACCCCCGGTGAACTATACCGTGGAAGAAGTCAACTGGACTTCGGGAGGTCATCTTCAGCCTGTTATGGCTTCGATACATGTTCAGCCTCCAATGGCTTTGGATACCCTAGGGCGACGTATTTGTCAAGGCGAGTCACGCCCGTGGGGACAACCATATATGTTGGCCTAACTCCTCATCATCCAGCTGGTTATCTGCATTGGGCCCGCTATATTCTGTCAGCGAAGAAGTCGCAGTTGCTGAGGCTTGGGTTGTATCCCGCAATTTATGCTTCTTTTTTCCAGTATTCTACACTTCCTGCCTGGTGGGTTAAGGCCTTTCTGTAGCAGTAGAATATTCCTACTCACACATTCCTTTTGCTGGATCGAGAAGTATCAATCTCCTTAGAGGAATTTGCAGAAGTTTCTGGCTTACCGGTTATAGGGGAGCATTATGAGGAACTGCTTCCTACGGATGAATACGTTTTTGGTGCCAAGTCAGTGATGAAAGGCCTTACCCTAGAGAACGCCATTCAACACCAATTCCCTAGTTTGATCAAAGTGTTGAATGTTTATAAGGGCTTTTTCCTCGAATCTGGGAGCCATGGGGTTAATTTCACGGATTTCATCGCTCGTTTTCTCCACCCGGAAGTCCTTTCGAAGGAGGTCGCTAAATTCGCCAAACTTGACGATCCTTTCGGCTTAGGTTTGGACAACCTGCCAACGGCGAAGGCAGATCAGAAGAGTTTCTTCCTTCCCAACACCCCAATCGTTTCTTTTACAGAGGTTGCAGTCCTTGGGATCGACGAGGAAACGTTCTTTTTGGGGTTTCTTAGGTTATGGTTGAGCTGGTTTGCGCTTCCGATGTACCCTTGCCGTATGAGGCCGTCTGTCTTCTACCGAGCTCACCGAATGGTTATTGGGGTGAAAGTGGCTATCGGGGTTGCCGGGTTAGCACATTTGTATTACGGCCACAGCCAAGCAGCGGATACTACTGAACCAGGAGTGCAGCATGTGAACTTCTCGATGCCTTACTTCATGTCATGGCTCGAGCTACATGCACTTGGCATTTTCGGTATCCATAAAAGGCCTTCCTTCTATGACAGGTGTGGCTTCCCCCGGATTATGCGGCTATTTGACGCATCCATTGTAAATCCATTACCACAGGAAGCTAGGGGTTTGCTCCTTTGTCCTCGCACGGTTGGAGATGGCATGACCTTTACCGACAAGATTCTGACTATCGATAAAGAGTCCGCGACAACGGTGCATCCATTGCGGGACATTTTTAAAGATGGAGCCTCTGTTTTGAAAGCTCAGGAAAATTTTCATTTATATTCCATCAGACCGGGCTTTCTAGTGTTCAGGCAAAATGATGCGGAGTTATTCATGAGATACAACCCACATCGTTTCGCCCAGCAGCTGAGCTATAATCAGGGAGTCCCGCTTGAGGCTTTCTTGGCAGAACCTGCTGCTACCGAAGAGGCAATGCGAAGCGCGCTGCATCATTTTATGCGCCTGAACACAGGGTCCAACTTCTTTATCAGCGAACTGAGTGTATTCCGAAGGCCCTGAATGTGTATGTGGCATGGTATCAACACTCGATGGGCACCGTCATTAGGGAGGAGAAGCGATTGCTGCTCGATCGCAAGGGTACCGCTCCGGCTGGTAATCCAAATGTTCCTCTGAAGTGACGGACCATTGTCCGTCCTCCCTTAAGAGAAGTTGCTGCGGTCGAAGTCCTGCATGATAGGCCCGAACTACCGATGTCCCGTGCTCCCATGGAAGCGGTGACTGTGGCGTCCCCCGAGTCTGGTTTAGGTTTAGATATCGGGACTCATCGTCCCAAGGTGCCCACCAAGCGTAAGCTTGTGCTAGCGGCGACCGGTGTTTGCTCGCAGAAGAGGAAGAAGAAGTCAATTCTCTCTGCCGATGTTGCATTCGGCTAGGAGCCTCATTCTCATTATAGTGAGGGCTTGGGTGAATATGGGACCAACGAGGGTCTAATCATAGCGCCGGACGATACTGATATGGAGGCTGCTATTGCAGCTTCTGTGCGATCGGCAAGCCACAAAGCGGGATTGGCCACCCTCGCGCAAGCAAGTAAACATCAGCCGTACTTTTTGTTATTGCATTATATTTTTATTATCATGTTTTGACTAACACTTTTCCTTCTTTAACAGGAATTTCCACTGAAGAGGCTCTCACGGGTTCCCTTAGGACCTTTGAGGAGGAGGAGAGGATTCGCGCTTCGCTGGGCGTTGGTATATTTCGGCTCATTGCGCCTTCATTCGTATTTTTTATAGACAATTTGACTCCTTTTATCTTATCGCAGGGACCACAATGCTAATTCCACAGGGTGATACGGATATGCTTCCAGGGCCGACTATCGAAGTCCCGGCCTCCTCAGCACTGCCAAAAGAGGCTTTACTTAAGCGACCGGTGACAGATGCCATAACGGCTCCAGAGATAACTCTTGGCGTGGACGATGACGTTCTATTGACGGAGGTCTTGAGAAGATCCGCTCTCACGCCCGGGAGGAAAGGAAGCGTAGAATGCGCGCAGCAAGGGAGATCAACGCCGCCATGGCCGCGGATGCAGGTTCGAGCGTTGCTACCCCTGCCCTTAGTTTTTCAGAGGATGCTTCAGCCGCCTTGTCTACCGCCCACAGACAGACAACACGTGCGGCCAGGGAAGCAGTTGAAAGACCGACACAAGGTAATGTAACATTGAGTTCCTTTGTCAAAATTTTAATCTTCAGATTCTCATATAACCTATCCTGCAGGGCCAAGTCTTGATGCGGTAGTGGTAGGTGAGATGGAGGCGACCACCGAGCCTGAGGTAGCCACTCTTTCTTAAGAGTCTGGCATTGCCCCAATCGCCATTCTTTCTGCCTGCAGTTCTCTGCCATCTCTTGGCGTCGCGAGTATTACGACAGCTCTCGTGGAGTCAGGGGATGAGGCCACAGGTGGCGAAACCATTCCGGTGGAGGAGGGTGAAGCAGTCGCTGCATCTAGTGACGCCCTTGTCACGGTTTCAATCGGCGACTCACCAGCTAGATTTTGGGTCATTGCTTTCCATTTCATTCTGCAATCCCTTTTCAATCTCTTCTTACAGTACTTCTCTTGTTTCGGATGCAGGTGTGGTGAGCGTTGAGGTTGTGCCACCTGAGGAAGCATCTCCAGTTGCTGCTTTGACGGTGGCCCCTCGTTTGCCTTCTCTCGTATCCTCTCAAATGCTGAAAGGTACGGATTTGTGACCCATCAGTTTCATTGTAGGCAATATACTTTAAGTACTGACATTGCATTATTACACCCTTTCAGGAGTTTTTTTTGATCATCTGTATCAGGTGCTGCACCCACATTTCTTTTTCCAGTCGGACATGGCTTCACCCAGTGGCGTTGGTGAGTACAACCTAGCTGATGTCTTCTCTTTTCTTTTATGGGCAGCTAAGTCGTTGCTAATTCTTCTTTGTTTTGACTGCAGCACTACAAATTAAAGGAGGAGACGAAAGAATAGTTGCGCCACCGGTACTCCCAGCCTTGCCACCTGCCGCAACTGGTATAGTAAACTCTATTGTTCATGTAGCTTATCTATTTATTGAACCGTTATTTGACTATGATTTATTTTGCAGTAGTGACATCGACTTCAGCTTCGTTTGAGTCTCGAATCATAATGCCAGCAGGCCCCTTTTCCAGACGTTTATCTTCAAAAGGCGCTGTGAATAGTCTGCGTATGTTGAGCGATCACCTCGAGGAGCTTGACGCGGAGACTCCTGCCCTTACTGCAGATTTTGCTGCTGAGGTTAATCCCATGCTGGCGATGCCCATGCACTTTCATAACGAGGGCGTCGTTGAGTCTTGGGTTAATCACTGCAGGAAAATTGAGGCTTGTCTGCATGAGCTCGAGGTCGGACATCCTACTCCCGAGGTCCTGGCTGTGAACTCCTAGCGGGCTGCATGGGTCCTCCCTACTTCTGTCATTTTGGACAAGAGGCGTCCTTAAAGTGTAAGGAGTGAGAAGAGACATCAAGCGAATCTGCCCGGCTGCACACTCAAGTTGATGCAAACGCTGTACAGCTGAAAACTATCTTTGAGGGCCTTCTGCGATGTATTTCTGATGGGCTAACGCTGAGGCAGAAGCTCGACCTCATTGAGCGGGATGCGCAGAGTCGTGTGGCAGCTCAGCGGGTCGTTGATGAGCAACTTTTATCTTACTTGCAGCAACGAGCACAGGTTGAAGCAGAGTTGGTCGCGGCAGCTGACCATGAAAAGGGGCTGAGGGGAGTGCGCGAGCAGCTGAATGGTCTATTAAAAACGCTCCCCACCCAATAGTTTTTTTGCACCATTTGTAATTTTTTGAATAAAATGTATCCATTTTTTTTATCCTTTCCTATGATTTAAATTGTACTCAATTTGACTTTATAAATAAAAGATACATTTCTATCGCACTATCTTGTGTTATCTCTTGCTTTCTTGTCTTTTCTGTGTTGCCGGCATGTCACCTTTAGCAAGCGTCGTTTGTAGATGATAGAGAACATTCCATCTTGAACTCTTCGAGAGGTAGTGATGGTTTAGGAAGCAGGTTAAGATCTGCTGCCTAAGGCTTTTCAACTTTATGAGCCGTGAGGATCTCATAAAGACTTTTCTCATTACGAGTTGAAAGGATCTCGTAGGTGTATTTTCTCCTTAGGAATCATGGGGATTCCTAAGTGTGTTTACTCTTGGGAGTCGTAAGGATCTCACAAGAGAATTTTCTTCCTTACGAGTCGAGAGGACCCGTAAGTGACTGATGAGGTTGACATTATCTGCATTTCACGGAGTCAGGGGTTGCTCTGGGCGTTTCCCACGGGGTCAAGATTGACTTTATCCGTGTTCCACGGGACTAGGATTTGCTCTGGACGCTTCCTATAGGGTCAGGATTGACATAACCGTATTCCGCAAGGACCAGGATCCGCTCTGGACATTTCCCACGGGGTTAGGATTGACATAGGCCGTATTCCATGAAACCAGGATTTGCTCTAGATGCTTCCCACGGGGTCAAGATTGACATAGGCCGTGTTCCGCAAGGACCAGGATCCGCTCTGGACGTTTCCCACGGGGTCAGGATTGACATAGGCCATGTTCCATTAGACCAGGATTTGCTTTGGATGCTTCCCATGGGGTCAGGATTGACATAGCCGTGTTCCGCTAGACCAGAATTTGCTTTGGATGCTTCCCACGGGGTCAGGATTGACATAGCCGTGTTCTGCGAGGACCAGGATCCGCTCTGGACGTTTCCCACGGGGTCAGGATTGACATAGGCCATGTTCCACCAAACCAGGATTTGCTCTGGATGCTTCCCACGGGGTCAGGATTGACATAGCCGTGTTCTGCGAGGACCAGGATCCGCTCTGGATGTTTCCCACGGGGTCAGGATTGACATAGGCCGTGTTCCGCGAAACGAGGATTTGCCCTGGATGCTTCCCATGGGGTCAGGATTGACATAGCCGTGTTCTGCGAAGACCAGGATCCGCTCTGGACGTTTCCTACGGGTCAGAATTGACATAGGCCGTGTTCTACGAAACCAGGATTTTCTCTGGATGCTTCCCACGGGGTCAGGATTGACATAGCCGTGTTCTGCGAGGACCAGGCATCGCTCTGGACGTTTCCCACGAGGTCAGGATTGACATAGGCCGTGTTCCACGAAACCAGGATTTGCTCTGGATGCTTCCCACGGGGTCAGGATTGACATAGCCGTGTTCTGCGAGGACCAGGATCCGCTCTGGACGTTTCCCACGGGGTCAGGATTGATATAGCCGTGTTCTGCGAGGACCAGGATCTGCTCTGTACGTTTCCCACGGGGTCAGGATTGATATAGGCCGTGTTCCACGAAACCAAGATTTGCTCTGGATGCTTCCCACGGGGTCAGGATTGACATAGCCGTATTCTGAGGACCAAGATCCGCTCTGGACATTTCCCACGGGGTCAGGATTGACATAGGCCATGTTTCACTAGACCAGGATTTGCTTTGGACGCTTCCCACAGAGCCAGGATTGACATAACCGTGTTCTGCAAGGACCAGGTTTGGTTGACTTTATCCGCATTTCACGGAGTCGGGGGTTGACTCTCGGTTGTCTGTGTATCGTCGAGTCATGGAACTGGGAACTTTGCTGCAGCTCCGATTTGTTGATGTCGTGTCTGTTGAAATGAGACGAATGTTGAGATGATCTCCAGGCTGCTTTGTGAACCGTTGAGACTTGGCTCTCTTTTGGATGGAGCCTGGTAGGAAGGTGTGGTTCCCTCTTTGTTTGTGCCCCTGGATTGTATGCAGAGACCTATTTGATCTCACCTGTAGGGCAAAAATTTTATTTTATATATTTTTCTTTCCGCGATGCTCTATCATTTCAGCTGTTATATCACGAAAGTCTTGATTGCCCAATCATTTCGGCTATTTTTCGCGGTGCCCAATCATTTCGGCTATTTGTTTTATTTACTCGCTGCTTTTTATTGCGAGTTGCCCAATCATTTCGGCTATTTTACATGCATACACTTTTACTTGCTGATTTTGTTGCAAGTTGCCCCATCATTTCGGCTATTTCATATGCATTTTTGGCTCGCTGACTTTTTGCCACGAGTATGGAACTTGGAATCTGGTGCCAATCTTAGCATCAGCATCGCTGCGACTGGAATATTGTCAGGAGCGAATCATCATTTTCCATGAAAGGACTTGGAATTTGATACCGATTTAGGCATCAGCATCGCTACAACTGGGATATTGCCAGGAGCAAATCATCATTTGCCTCTGTCGATGTCGAATAAAGGTGGCTTAGCAAACAAGGTTAAGATACTGTCGACTAAGGCTTTTGACTTCATGAGCCGTAAGGGTCTCATAAAGATATTTCTCCCTACGAGTCGTAAGGATCTCATAGGTGCGTTTTCTTCTTAGGAATCGTGAGGGTTCCCAAGTGTATGGTCTCTTATAAGTCGTAAGGATCTTACAAGAGTGCTTTCTCCTTATAAGTCGAGAGAACTAACAAGTGTCTTCTGCCATATGAGCATATCCCCAGTCTCTGGTGGGACTTTGTTAGGGAAAAGTTTATTCGTTCCCGTGGATTGTATACAAGGGTCAATATCGAGACGCTTGTAGGGCAGCATTGGAAGGTGTGATGGCTTAAGAACAGGTTCAGATCCCTGTAGCTTAAGACTCTTGAATCCTATGAGCCGTGAGGGTCTCAAAGGAGGGTTCTCCTTACGAGTCGTGAGGATCTCGTAAGTGTGTTTCTTCTTAGGAATCATGGGGATACCTAAGTTTGTTTCTTCTTTGTGAGTCATAAGGATCTCACGCAGGTGCTTTCTCCTCACAGGGTCGAGAGGACCTTGCAAGTGTCTTTTAACGAGCTTGCGCCCTTTCGGATTTTCACAAAACTCGCCGGTAGCCCTGCTGTTTTTACTCACGGAGCTCTTTCGGGTTTTCATCCGTGCCTATTTTGCTTATGGACATACTGTTTTCTTTTTTTTTTTAATTTTTTTTATTATTTTTTTTTGTGTCAGCCTTGGGATGCTGCGGTCCGTAGTAGTTTATCGACGTTTCGGTCAATACCCAGTTTTAGGACATAGTGGTCTATCGTTAGTTTAAGGACATTTCGGTCCGATGCCAATTTTAGGACATAGTGGTCCATTGTTAGTTTAAGAACGTTTCGGTCCGAGAAAAGAAGCCGGCTACTACTTACAGAGTTTAGGCTTAGGAAGATAGCAAGCGGACATAGGCGTCGTCATCTATCGTTGACCTGGGCCGTGACTCGTCAGGCGTAGTATTTTTTTAGGAAGCGACAGTTTATTGGCCTGAAAGGTCTTTCACCATGCATGTCCATGAGTAGATATGCTCCACCCTGGTAGAGTTTGTCTATGATATACGGGCCTTCATAGTTCGGCTCGAATTTCCCCCGCATGGTATGATTGGGGATCATAGGACTTTTGACCACAAGCACGAGTTCGCCTTGGCGGAATGTTCTCGGCCTAGCCAATCTCTCAGATGAGCGCGTCATCTTTGCTTTATAAGCTTCCAGATTTTTTTACGCCATGAGCCTGGTTTCATCAAGGGCGTCGAGATCTTCAAACCGAAGGTGACCATTTTCTTCGTCTGTTAGCTCGTAGTGAACCGCCACTCGTAGAGAGGGTAACTCTATCTCGAGGGGGAGTATCACTTCTGTGCCGAATACCAATGCATACGGCGTTGTGTTCGTGGCTGTTTTGAACGTAGTTCGATACGCCCAGAGAGCTTCAAGCAGTCTTTCGTGCCAGTCCTTTTTATTCTTGGACATCGTCTTTTCCATGATCTTCGTCAAGGTTTTGTTAAAAGCCTTGGCCAGACCGTTAGCTCGGGGATTATAGACCGAAGATTATCTCCAGTCTATATTATGCTGTTGTGCGAAGCGGCTGATCTTGTGGCTTCTATAGGCTGGCCCGTTATAGGAGATAATCCGTCGTGGAGTGCCGAACCGGTAAATGACGTGTGTCTTGAAGAAATAGAGAATATTCTCCATCTTCACCTCCCTCAGCGGTACCGCTTCTGCCCATTTGGAAAAATAATCAGTTGTCGCCAAAATGAATCGATGTCCTCTGGACGATGCTGGTTCGATAGGGCCGATTATGTCAGTTCCTCACATTTTGAACGGCCAGTTAGCCACCGTTGGATATAGTGGATTTGGATGCTGGTGGATAAAATCTCCGTGAATCTAGCATGAGTGGCATTTCTTCGCATATTCGAGGCAGCCCTGGATCATCATGGGCCAATAGTAGCCCGTCCTTTTGATCTTCAGCTTCATTTTCGGGCCGGCTTGGTGAGAACCGCAGAGCCCATTATGAGTTTCTAGGATGCCTCTTATCGCTTCTTCCGGTCCCAGGCATCTTAGCCATAAAGAGTCAAACGATCTCTTATACAGAGTATCATTTACGAGTGTAAAAGACAGAGCTCGTTTCATAAGCTGATGTCTTGATGACGCATCTTCAGGTGTTCGGTGGAATTTGATGTAGTCTATAAAGACTTCTCTCCAACCCTCAGCCTTTTCCTAGTCTTTTATTTGTAGGGCCGTTTGCTCGGTTGCACTTTTTTCTTCGGATGACTCTGAAGATATCCGTGCCGGTGCAAGAACCCGATGGCTTTGCACAACGATCCTCACGTTATCGAGGTTCTCGTCGGCCAATTCTTTAGCGAGCTTGGCCAATGCATCCGCTTTGCTATTTTCCGCACGCGGTATGCTTTCCAGGGTGTAGGAAGGAATTTGAGTCAGCAGTTGCTACACTCTCTCGGCGTACTTCACCAGCTCTGGCTTGCACGTTTGATAGTCACCGTTTACTTGGCTAACGATCAGCTGGGAGTCTCCGTATATGAGGATATTCTCAAATCCCATGTCGACGGCGATCTCAAGACCTGCTATCAAAGCTTCATATTCGGCTTCATTGTTTGTCCTCGGTTCGGTTAAGGAGAAAGCCAAGCGCATTATCCCTCCTTGTGGAGTCACGAAGATGAGGCCCACCCCTGATTTAATTATGGGGGTTCTTTGTTTGCGCTTCTTCATGGAAGATGCCCCATCGAAGTAGAGTTCCCATCGGGTGTCTCTTTCTCTTTTCTCACCGTCGATCGTGTCAAACGCGTGCTCGTCTGGCAAGTCGCAGTTCAAGGGAGAATCAGCAGGTATCGGATGCTCAGCGAGGAAGCCGGCGATGGCCTGGCCTTTCATTGCCTTGAGGGGTCGATAAGTTATCGAGAACTCCATCAAGAGCAAGGCCAATTTAACGAGTTGTCTCGTTAATATAGCCTTTGACATTAAATATTTGAGAGGATCCACCTTCGATATGAGATGGACCTCATGTGCTAACGCGTAGTGTCTGAGTTTCGTTATCGTGAAGATCAATGCCAGACAATGTTTTTCGATGGGAGAATAATTACTTTCTGCCCCCGGTAGAACTTGACTCAGATAGTAGAGAGCTCTTTCTTTCCCTTGGTTGTTCTCTTGTGCCCATAATGTGCCTAAGGAACCTTCGAGGGCTGTTGTATATAGGACGAGAGGTTTTCCTTTAACGAGAGCGGCCAGTACTGGCGGATTCTGCAGGTATTGCTTGATTTCGTCCAGTGCACTTTTCGTCCAGTGCACTTTAGCATTTGCGATCCTAGACGAACGGAGTTACCTTCTTCATTAGGTGACTGTAAGGACGACACTTGCCGGAGAGATTAGCTATGAATCGCCGGATATATGCGAGCTTTCCTTGGAGAGACCGCAACTGCTTGAGAGTTCTGGGCAGAGGCATTTCCATGCATGATCGCCTTGATCTTAGACGGGTCTATCTCGATGACTCGGTGTCGGACGATGAATCCTAGGAATTTTCCCGAGGAAACTTCGAACGCGTATTTGAGAGGGTTTATCTTCAAGTTGTATTTCCGAAGGCGCTAAAACACGATCTTCAGATGCTCTAAATGTTCTTCGTATGATTTACTTTTAACTACGAGGTCGTCGATATAGCATTCGACGACTTCATGTATGAGGTCATCGAAAATCTTCGTCATGGCTCTCTGATAGGTGGCACCGGCGTTCTTTAGACCGAAGGGTATCACCTTGTAGCAGAATATGCCTAAAGGAGTCCGGAAAGCGGTATGCTTCTGGTCTTCGGGATGCATCTTTATCTGATTGTATCCTACGAGCCGTCCATGAAGGAGAAAACTTCGTGAGTGAACGTGTTATCTATCATCAGCTCAGTGACCGGTACTGGAAAGTCGTCCTTCGGGCAAGCTCTGTTGAGATCCCGAAAATCTACACATATGCGCACCGTCCCATTTTTCTTCATCACTGGGACAATATTGGCGATCCAGTCCGGGTACTGAACCTCTTGGATGAAGCCGGTGTCGATTAACTTCTTGACCTCGGCATTGATGCTCATCTCAAGCCCGAGCCTCGTTCTTCACGGTGCTTGTTTGATCGGCTTAACGTCCGTGGATATTGCCAATTTATGGACAGCAATCTCTGGATCTAGTGCTGGCATCTCAGAATAGTTCCATACGAAGCAATCTTTATGCTGCATGAGCACGTCCTTTAGCGTAGCCACCCTTTCTTCAGACAACAGCTCACTGACGAATGTCGGCCGCAGGTCACCTGCCATCCCCAAATCAATTTTCTTGAGGTTATCTGCAGTAGTATGTATTCTATCTTCCAGCTCTTTTGACGCCGGTGGAAACTCTGAGATTACCTCACCATCATCGTTTTCGAAGCACCAAGGGAGGTCATCCATATTCGCGGGCTCTTCTTCTGACAGCGTTATCACGTGGTTGGTACGAGATCGCTTCCAAGACCGATATTGATCTGGTTCCATTCTCGCTGCATACGTGGCTTTCGGTTCATGCTTCTGCGGCAGGATTACCCTCCAACTGCTGGATAGAGCGAACCTGCCAAGTTGATACTGTTCTTCAACCCAGTTCTTGAAGGTGAAGCAGTCTTCAAGAGGATGCCTTATTGCTTGGTGATATGAGCAATAGTCTGGGTGAGAGACCTCGTCTTCTTGCTCGGGATGCTTGGACTCCGGGAGTGTCATCATCCGATGTTTCATGACAAGATCGAATATCTTCTTTGTGTTGTCTTGAGGAAAAGAATATTCTCGACCCATCTTCTTTATAAGAGACGGATCCCAGCTGATCGATTCTTGATCGTGTGGCTTCTTAGATCCTCTACGCTGCCGTCGAACATTTTTTTTCTTCCGTTTTTTGGTTTATTTTTGCCTCTGCGCCGGGTCTTTTGCATAACGGGTTGGCGACGAGGAGCATTGTCATTCTCAGCGGCCTGTTGAAGGAGGCGCTGTGTCCTGGCTTTCTCGTAAATGGCCATTTCGCGGTTATGGTCATCCCGGACCTTTTGACCCGCTTTACTTATTAGCTTGTTCATCCATTCTTCAGACGACGGACTCGGCATTTTGATGGCAGGACCTTGTTTTGGTTCAGGGTCATCGTCTTTTAACAGAACGTCTCCTTCTTCATCGAAGTCATGTATGACGTAGCTGCCATGGACTCGCTCCCGTTTCATAGATTGAACATATCCAAACCCGATCATTTCCATTTTCCCGTTGGGCAACTTTCGCTGAGTTCCGAGGACGCTCCAGATCCTGTTATAGAACTGTGCTTGTCGAGCAGTTTGCTTAAGGGTACACCTTGGCGCCTCAATAGCCTTTTTAAGCCCTCTGTGTAATATCTAGGCAAACGGATGGGGTGGAGCCTGTCAAGTGTAGAATCGGCACCCTGCCAAATTTCTTTCACTACTTTGGTTTCCGTGGATTGATAAAAGAGGATCGCCTATTCATCTTTTCTCCTGGAAGGGACGTAAAATGTTTGCAGTTCCTGCACATTATAGGTATCAAGCGCGTCTAGCTCTTTGTAATGCTCTTGCGGAACCATGGCAATTTGCAAACTCCGATCATTGCCAGCGAAGGCTTGTATTGATGGCCGAACAGAAAACACGGCATTGACATCATCTTCTGAGTCGCTGCCGAAGACCAGAATAGGGGTGGACGGTCCCGTCTTGTTGCATTGGGGCGGCCCTGAATAAACTATTCTTCTTCCTCCTCAGTATCACTCCCGAAGACCGGAATAGTGGTGATAGCCCTGTTCTTCGGTCTATGGCATCTTTACGTGTCTTCGAAATCTGGTAAGAAGTACTTTGCATCTTCGTACTTTCGTACTTCATTCACGGAGAATGGATTTAGTTCCCGTCACTGTGTACTCGAGACCATCTTTGAAGTACTTCATACACTGATATTGTGTAGAAGGGATGATATTGTACTCGTGTAACCAAGGCCTGCCGAGCAAAGTATTGTAGAAAGTCTTGGCGTCAATGACGTGAAATTTAATGCCCGTGACGAGCAGCCCAAAGCGTAACGTTAGTATCACAGACCCAAGCGTCCATGATGACTGGGAGTCAAATCCGGAGATGGTGATTTTATCACGAGCGAGGTGCTGAACGCTCATGCAGATTTCTTTTAACACTCTCACATTAAGGAGATTGACGGAGGACCCATTGTCAACTAGGATTTTGCCTATCTTGATATCATGATAGTATCCGGAGACATAGAGGGGACGGTTATGCTCGCACGTCCCGAGGAGGAGATCTTCATCGCCAAAGGTGATATCCGCTGTGTGCACTTCTTCCAGCTCGTCTTTCATCTTTTTTTCGGCAAGGAACTTGAAATTGGTCGGGCTCTTATAATGCCCTGATCAGAGAATCTCTCGCCTCCTTAAATAGCAGAAAGGCGTCGAGAATGCTTAGCTGTGAGGGGATCTTCCTCAGGTGTGCCAGAACGTTGTAATCTACCTTGTTTTTCTTGGGCGGGTCCTTGGCTGTCAGCTCTTCGACAACTCGATCATCGAGGGCGATATCCTCAGGGACCTTTTCTTTCCCCTTATCCTTTTTGTTCGATCCCTTGTTTGCGGGCCCGAGATTCTTTTCGGGCAACGTACGATTGCGCAGCTGAATATTTTCACAGCTCTTCGGTTCTTCCTTTTTTCCCAAGGTGGATTCTTTAAAGAGAGGGCCAAGGGTCATTTCTTCATCAGAGTTGCGATCCCCCGTAGTCAACCATGTGATAATTGGCGGCAGTTCTTTTCCGCTCCTCGGTCGTATTTCTTTGCTCCCGACGAGCTTTGCGTTTCATCCGCTTGAAATGTTTCCGGTGAGCAACATATCCCTGCCACCAGCTTTTAAAAGTGTTACACTCTTTGGTGGGGTGCGCAATCTTTCGATGATATAAGCAGCAGCTAGGATGTATATTCGCTTCATCAGAAGTGTTTCCTTCGGAGGGTGGCAGCTTCATTCCCATCGATATGGCTTTGGTGAACCTTTCCTCATCTTGAACCTGCTTTTATTTGCGGCGGATGTACTTTGATCTGCTGGGAGTGCTTTGACCCTTTCGTCTAGTCGCCGGCGTTTGGCTTTTTCAAATATGGCCATTTCGTGCTCCCGATTAGCTTTACTTTTCAAAAGAGCTTTCGTTTAGGAATGCATCGATCATTTCGTCCGATGGTCCTAGAAGTTCCGGCTCAGGATCTGCCCCCAGTTTTTCTGCGTAAAGAGCTTCTTCATTGTTTATTAATGAGTGAGAGATCACATGGCAGCTTGCCACATAATCTTCAGACTCATCCGACGAGTCTTCTCCATCGTCATCATCTCCGTCCTCAAGGACGTGGCTAAGAAATTTTTGGAGTGTGACTGGAGTCCGCGCCTTCTGATTATATTCTTCCAGCGCGTCGATATATTTTTGCAGGTCCGTTCGCTTGTCACTAAGCTTCACGGGCTTTTTGGTCTTCTTCTTCTTCTTTGAAGACTTTGACGACTGAATGTGAGCGCTTTGACCGTCACCGCCAGTTTTTGGAGTTGGGCGCGGTTTCAGCATCCCCTCGATGATCATGGGTTCCAGTGGATTTTTCCATCTGATTGCCGGGCACGTTTGGAGATCCTTTAGCATTCTTTTCGTCTTGGCTGAAAGAACGACCTCCCATGGGGCTTCTTCTACAAAAGAGCATGATGCCCCCGGTGTGTCCGTCTTTTTGAGAGCGTGCGGCTGCGGCGGGCTTACTTTCCAATTCATGGACAGTGCGAACTTGCCCTATTGGTATTGGTCTTCGATCCAGCCTTTAAAGACGAAGCAATCTTCAATTGGATGGCTTAATGCTTGATGGTAGGGGAAATAATTAGGACTATTAGCCTCACCGGGTTGCAATGGGCGTTTTGGATTCAGAAAATTAATGAGCCTGTTGCGCACCGCTAGCTCGAACAATCTCCTCGTTTTGTCCCGGGGAAACGAATAAGGGCACTTTATGTTAGTGTATATGCCCTAGAGGCCATTACTGTATCATACTAGATTGTATATTACTTGATGGAAGCTTGGGATATTCACCTTATATTGACATTCTTGCTCAAAACAGTAGTATGCTACTTGGTTTGTTTCTACTTTAATGTGTGCATGTGTTTCATATAGCATATCGCCTTTACACATTAGTGGAGCCTTTAGGATCTTTGCTTGATTACCAGCGTTGTGATGGCAGTCACACTCGTGGGGGCTGGGTAATCCACAAGCACATCCTTATGCATGTCCTTAGTCGTAGGACTATCGAGACAGGGCATCGATACTCCGGAGTAGACTAGCATATGCGCTTCTCATCCCACCTTGGGAGATGGTCTGTCCCACAGCCATCAGTACGTCGTACTTGAGATAGTATGCGGGTGCTCGTTAGGTTACGAGTACACTGGACAGGACTCGTCGGGAACTGTTGGTTGGTATTATACCTATCGTCAGTTATCAGTTCCCAGGTGACATGAGTACAGCTTAGTCCGTTGACTTGACACTGTCACTTCGCCTCGAGTGTGTTCCCACTGTTCTTAGATTGCTACCCTACCACGGCCCAAAGGAGTCGTGCAAACAGGTAGCAGTTGGGTGCAGTCCCGAAGCACTTGGAGGCAGTGACGGTTAGACAGGATTCGTCTCTCCCGGTATTAGGGGTTGATATCGCGCCGTGTCTAGGAGAGCCATTACACAAAGTCCCTGGCCAGGGCAAGCGAGATATACTGGTGGATTTCCAGTGTTATCTCAGGGTGTTCTGGGCTACACTCCGACACGACTTGTACCGCTATTAGGGGACTGACGTTTACCGCTCCCCTAGGCCCTCCATGCGATGTTCTTAGACGAACAGACCGGACTGTACGGAGATTGTCACATTCAGGCTCAGTAGGAGTTCAGATGGGTTTACCTTGTCAGTCTTCTTATCGGCATCTACCTGGGGACCGTTATGTACAGCTAGTGCCGCTTGCGGTCTGTGGTTAAACCCACTGCCAGCGTAGTGTCGAGTCTTTAGAGTCCCACACAGAGGGTTATTTTCCTTTGGGCAAAACAGAGTAGAGGTCGCATGGTTTTGCGACAGGGTTCGTTCACATCCGTGCACTTATGCACGTTTGGTGTCCGAACAGTCATTACTAGCAGGCTATGGTTTGAGCCAGATCCTAGTATATGCTTTGGGGTTAGTTTTATCTCATTGTATTCGTGCTCCTCGGAACACGAATGCGGGTGTGTATGCACAGTTGACTGAGGCAGAGGAAGAGGATTTTCATTAGGGTTTTGGAACGGGTGTGTATGCACAGTTGACAGTCGTCTTTTTCCAAAACCTAATGAATATGTGAAATATCAATTAATAATATTAATTAAATGAAATTGGGTTATGGTTAGGGTTGTTGACTTGTTGACCAAGGTTGACTTGTTGACCATGGTTGAAACATTGACCATCATCATTTCACTCCAAAGATACTCTTTGATCTTTGCAAAAACATTTAATGTGAAATGATAATAGTCTTATCAAACCAACCATCACCTTTTTCATTTTGATTATTATTATTAATTAGATTAATTCACATATATTGGTTATGGTTGTAAAAACTACTATCATTCTCTCATATTGATTCTCTCTCATCCTCTTCCTCTCTCTCAAAGCTCTCCTCTCTCATGAGTTGAGAACCATTGAGCTTGAGATAAAACCTTCAAAATTACTCTCTACTCTTTCTAAGGTTCTAGGTTTAGCACACCAAGCACCTTAGTTACTTCTAGTTTGAGGTTGGAGCCAAAGGTAGAGGCCCTCGGGTGGATCTTTCTTCGGCAAGAGAAGGCGACGAGGAGATCCCGTTCATCCCACTCCAAGGAGCAAGAAGAGAAGGACTTCAAGACTTAGGTATAACCCCTTAACCGAGTAGCTAACTCTTTTAGCTTGGTAGTTAGTTTATGTTTAGCAAAGATCCCTCCTTTGGTTAGTCCATGTTGCCTAGTGTTGTAAAAATCGAATTTTTCATAACGTTTCCGCCTCCCCGTAAGCACCGAGGTGGGCAACGTGGACTTACACTTTATTTTCTCATTATAGTATCGCCGTCTCTCATCTAGATGATCCGTTAATTTTGGACCACTAGGCTGCTTTTGAGCATTGGCAACGAAGGTCACTTTCCCTTTCCCTTTTTCATTCCGCGGCTCCAGCTTCGAAGAAGAAGGCTTGTGGCCCATCTGGTCCATTTGGGCCAGTTTGTCAATCAAAGCCTGGAACGTGGTCGGCTAGAAGAATATCATGAATTAGGAAATAGTCTCCTGAGGGTCAAGAGTGCCCACAAACATGCCTACTGCCGGCGCTTCTTTGATGCGCTGCTCGCATTTCGACCATAGATTCCGCCATCGTATTGCGTATTGCGCCCACGTTTCACCTGGCTTTACCCTGGCGTTAATCAATGCCGTTATTGGGGTGCGTTCACTAGCACTCGTGAAACACTGAGTGAACAGCAGCTCCATCTCCGCAAATGTCTTGATAGAGTCATTTGGAAGTTCAGAATACCACTCGAACACCGTTTCCGACAAGCTACCAACGAATTGGCGAAGCAACAGTTTGTCATCGCCTCCAGTATTGCTGCACAAGGCCCTGAACTGAGCGACATGCTGATGCGGATTGCCCATCCCTTTATATATGTGGAATTTGGGGATCGTATATCCTGGAGGGTACTTTATTTGGTCATACCAGCCTAGATAGGGTCGTCCAGTCTTAATGATCTGCCCGGCCGCTTCATTCGCCTGGTGAGCTCGTATTTGCTGAGCAATGTAATCATCCAGAGCGGCCTTGGAGATGGTCTCCTCCTTGGCTGCTGAAAGAGCCGGAGGAGGGTTCGATGTCTCTCCTCTGTCATCTTCAATGATAATCGGGGGGTCATCAGCTGGAGGTTCCGGCTGTAACATCATCCCAGCCATGTCTTGGAACAAAAGAGCCATTCGTTTTATGTTGGCCGCCTGTTTCGCGGCATCTTTTTCTTTCCTCTCGAGCATACTTCGGAGGAATTCAGTATCAGTTTCTTGTTTCCGACGCTGCTCTGAGGTTTCTGGATTTTCTTTTAGCCCAGTGAGTGCGGCCATTGCAGTCAGTATCTCCTGAAGTTTTTGCTGCTGTTGCTCCTGAGCCTTTGTTATCGATCGGGTAAGCAGTCGATGACCCGTAGAAGCACAGCTTTCCTCTTTTCCAGAAGCCATATAAACGGTGTGTGTTACCATGTCCCCAGACTTGGGGCGTTTAGGTTCAGCGTCCTTGCGGTTCGCCGCGGTCACAGGGGCTTTCTCCGGCCTCCTTCTCTTGTGAGCGGTTGACGTTGAGGGAGTCATTGCAGCGGGCACCCAAATAGATGATATCTTCTGTGGTGCCACGGGGTGGTTCTTTTCTTCCCGAGATATAATCTTCTTTGATCGGCGAGAGTAATCCTGGTCAATCACCGATTCCTGGACCTGTCGCTAGACTTTGTAAATTTTGGAGGACAGCTGCTGAGAGGGCTGCTCTGGCTTCTTCTCTGTAGCACTCTCCACAGGTAGAGGAGATCTTTTCAGCACGGCAGCCGGAGCGTTCTTGCGAACCCTCCTAAGCAGTTCAAAACTGTTCCCAGTTGGAACAACAGCATCAATTTCCACCGTTGAAGCCGGCGGAGTCATTCCAGAAGGAGAGTTTCCCCCAGCCTTCCTTACTCGGCGCCGGTGGCGACGTCGAGCATGTCGAGCCATTGGGATTGTCTCAGCTGTAGGGGTGACTTCCTCATGCCCCCTTGTTTGGACGGGGAGTTGTCGTTGTCAGCCTCTTGAAGACCGATGCCCGTTGAGAAGCGACATCCAATTTGTCAAAGACAGACCTCTGTGCAGGGAAAGCAGCTTTGGGGACTTCGCCTGAAGCAGGAGCCGGCACAGTCAGTCTTGTGAAGACCGACCCTTTGGCAGGAGAAGCCGCTTTGATGACTTCGAGAGCAGGAATGGCTATCCTTTTTGGAATAACCCTTTCTGGTATTGCGGGCTTCTTCATGGGCCCGTTGGAGCTCTGGCCTAGTCTGTTAAAAACTGAGGCAATGGAGTTGGGTGATCCGTTGAGAGGGGCCGCGGTGGTGGTAAGCCGATCAAAGACCGACTTCTTCAGAGTTTCTCGCAACGGCAACGAGGCGTTGAAGCTTATGGGTGGGAGCATTGTCCCGAAGAATAGGCCAGTGGTGGCATGAGTTACTTGCTCCACCGGCATCTTGAACAGGGACGCCGCTTGGGGCCTGTATGTTACCTAGATGAGGCGGAACGGGAGTTGCAGTTGCAGCTAGAGCAGTTTGAAGCCATTGATCTTTTGTTTTCTGCACGGAGCAAGACACCAAATCTTAGTACCACAAACCCAAGGGCAACCATATTATACCGCGATTCGTTCGCAAACACGACACACGAAGTGTGGAGTGGAAAGAGGAATTGGTCCCACCGGGAGTAGCAGAATCTGTTCACCGCCGAATGCCGGAAAGACAAACGTCTTGCCTGAATTTGAGGGCAGATGCTATTTGGTGCTATCCGTCCACCTCTCCGAAGATGCCAAGTTGATTTATGGCACCGCGTATCGAAGATTTAAACGGATGCGGCCAATGCAGCAGACTTCGTCAGATTCCCCCTCATTGAGGGTTTTTTTTATTGTGGGGACGCTCTTCCCTGCAGGCGCAAGCCCCTGCAGTTAATTACGCTACCGCATCGCGGTAACCACTTTCTCCTTCTCCAGATGGTCACTTCGTGTCGTGTGTGTTTGTTTTTTTTGGTTGCCCGTGGATTGTATACGGAGACTAATTTATGTTGTCGCCCGTAGGGCGTGGATTAGTCCAAATCCATATTTTCTTAGATTTGGGTTTGGGGGTTGGGTTTAAGGATACGTTAGTCTCATTTGAGGCTAAGATCAACTTAAACGTATGTTAAGGATACGTTAGTCTAATTTTTAGACTAAGATCAACTTAACGGGATCATTTAGATCCAACAAAAGAGCGTTCGGACTCTATTTCTTAGTTTAGGGACATTGCGGTCGATTAGTTTAAGGATATTATGGTCCAATGTTAGTTTAAGGACATCTCGGTCCATGGGTTTAAGGGCCCTACAGTCCAAGGTTAAGGACATCATAGTCCGTGGGTTTAAAGGGACCCCACAGTCCGAGGTTAAGGACATCATAGTCCGTGGGTTTAAAAGGACCCCACAGTCCAGTTTAAAGATGTCATAATCTATGAAATGTATGGCTGTCGGGACCCGTCACCTCTCTGAAGACGTTGAAGGATTACAACGACAAATATCAGAGGAGTAAAGAGATGTACCCTTAAACCGATGTGAGTTGGTTGAAAGATCTGTAGTCCAATTTAAGGCTAAGATCTGTTAAAATATTTATGAGCAGATGGGCTCAATCAATATGAGTTGAGGACTTATGGCCAATTTTGGGCTAAGTCCAATCAAGTTAAAAAAATGTTTAACATTTATTTTGGGCTACTGAGCATTTGCTTGGGCTTGGCCCTTTTAACAATGCTGAGCATTGACTTGAATTCTAACAATATTTTGTCTTTTATTGAATGCTGGGCATTCATCATAGCTCTGGGCTTATTAAAGAACAATTTATGTTCTATCAGTGCACACGTGAGGGGCACGTGGTATGCTTGGCGTTTTGTGCCAGTCAAAGAGAGCAATGCGCTTCTGCTGAGTAGCGCACACATGAAGGATACGTGTCGTGCTTGGCGCTAAGCGCCAGATGATGGACGCATTGTGCCAATTTATGAGCGCAGAACGCTAATTTATGAGCGCATTGTGCTATTAGTTCAGTGGCGCACACGTGAATAACACGTGGTGCGCTTGGCGCTGAGCGCCAGCCTATGAGCGCAGTGCACTATTTCAAGAGCGCGAAGCGCTGACTGTTAAGTGGCGCGTACGTGAGGGACACGTGTCACGCTTGGCGCTGAGCGCCAGTCCGAGAGCGCAGAAGCACAGTACAAGAGCGCAAAGTGCATCTGATCAATTTTATGATCTGAGAAATAAATGCATGTTCTTTTAAAAGAGACTTTGTCTCAAGATCTAAGAACAACAGTTCTTAGGAGATATTTCCAATCTCTTATGTTGATGAAAGGCTTTGCCTTTATGGATCTATGATCTGTGAGAAAAATTATGCTCTTCTTCTTTTAGGGTGATATCTTTTGATCTCTTTGTGAAAGACTTTTTTCTTATAGATCTATGATCATTTAAAGAAGTGAATCTTTCTTTTTAAATTAATTACGAGTTGATTTTATCTCTCTGTTCATCACTCTTTTTTTTACCTTGAAGAAGAATCTTCTTCCTTTGAGAGCTTGGCTCTTCTTTTTGAGATCTCTCAAACCTTATGGGGGTTTCTCTCTATGCTTTTTTTTTTCTTTCTATTTTTAGACTTGAAGTCTTGGGGCCTTTATATTGGACAGGCTGATCAGTTCAATCAGTTAAGGAGATCTTTTCTCCAATTGATTTGGGGAATTTCCCATCGTTGGATCTTTGATCCAAGGGCTTCTGATATACAGAAGGCAATCTTCTTATTTTTAACAAGATTGATAAATCTTTCCATACAGAATTTATTCTGTCTTTTGGTAATTTTTAATCACCCTGGGATCATTGATCCAACGGTGCTCTGATTTACAGAGCACAATCTTGTTATTTAGAAAGATTTTGAGAAATCTTTCCTTAACAGAATTTAATTCTGACTAATTAATGATTTATCATTATTATTTGATCTTTGATCTAACGGTGGGAAGCTTATAGTTCCAGCGCTAGCGCACCCGTACTTTGCACGTGGTGCGCTGCTTAAGGGGCAGTGCACTTAGCGCTAGCGTACCGTGCTTTGCACGTGGTGCGCTACTTAGAGCGCAGCGCACTTAGCGCTAGCGCACACGTGGTGCGCTGCTTAGAGCGCAGCATGCCCAGCGCTAGCGCACACGTGCTTTGCACGTGGTGCGCTGCTTTGGGCGCAGAGTACTTGGCGCTGCATCTGAAGCGTTGCTTCATTTCAAAATTTGAATTTTGAACAGAGCTTTGCTCTGATTGGAGGAAACAAGAGCCTTGAACGAAGTAACAATAAAGAGCAAGTATCCCCTCCCGGGCATCAATGATTTATTCGATCAGCTAAGTGGATCTTGTATTTTCTCTAAGTTAGATCTTCGTTCAGATTATCATCGGTGAAGGTCAAGGAATCCGATATACATAAAACGACATTCAGAACTCGTTATGGTCATTACGAATTTCTTGTGATGCCATTTGGAGTGACCAACGCACCAGCAATTTTCATGAACCCGATGAATCAAGTTTTCCGAGAGTACCTAGACATGTTTGTTGTTATCTTCATCGACGACATCCTGGTGTATTCAAAGAGTCGGAAAGAGCATGCCGAACACTTGAGAATTGTCCTGGAAACTTTATGACAACATCAATTATATGCCAAGTATAGCAAGTGCGAGTTTTGGCTAGATCAAGTCGGTTTTCTCGGACATATTGTATCGGGCGAAGGAATCTCTGTAGATCCAGCGAAAGTAGCAGCAGTAAGCGAATGGCCGACACCAAAGTCAGTGAAGGACATTCGGAGTTTCTTAGGTCTAGCTGGATATTACAGAAGGTTCGTTGAAGGCTTTTCTAAGATAGCAACACCCCTGACCAAGCTCACACGTAAAGATGACGACTTTGTGTGGTCAGAAGCATGCGGGCAAGCTTTCGTAGAACTCAAGTCAAGGTTGACATCAGCGCCTATTCTCGTTATACCGGACCAATCTGGAGGTTTTGAAGTGTATTGTGATGCATCCGGTAAGGGATTAGGATATGTTCTACATCAACACGGTAAAGTTGTAACTTATGCTTCAAGACAGCTGAAGATTCATGAGCGCAATTATCCGACACATGATTTAGAATTGGCAGCCGTTATCTTTGCTCTAAAGATTTGGCGCCATTATTTTCTTAGTGAACGAGTGAACATATACACAGATCACAAGAGTCTGAAATATGTGTTTACTCAGAACGAGTTAAATATACGGCAGAGACAATGGATAGAACTCATGGCGGACTTCGACGCCAACCTGCAATATCACCCAGGTAAAGTGAATGTGGTACCTGGTCGCCAACCATTATCGATGAATCTCACCGCTCAGTGGAATCTTCAATAAGACTTGCATCAGATGGAGATTGAAGTAGTCATGCCAGGTAACACTTCAAGCTTGATGAATTTACAAGTTCAATCTACCATTATCAATCAGATCAAAGCAGCTCAAGCAAGTGATGCTAAGTTGCAAAAGATCAGAGAACAAGTGGAGAATGGACTCAGAACAGACTTCATCATCCATGAAGACGGATCTTTGAGCTACGGCGGCAGATTATGTGTACCAAAAGGTTCTGTTCGGGAAGAGTTACTGAAAGAAGCTCACAGCTCTCCCTACTCAGTACATCCTGGAGGTACAAAGATGTACAAAGATCCACGTCAAAATTACTGGTGGCATGGAATGAAGCGTGAAGTAGCCAGAAGCGTCGCTAAATGCTTGGTGTGTCAGCAAGTAAATGCTGAACATCATAAGACTGCTGGATTACTTCAACTGTTACCTATCCCAGAATGGAAGTAGCAACACATCACGATGGATTTTGTAACTGCACTTCCTCGCAGCACAAAGGGTAACGATGCGGTATGGATTATTATGGATCGATTCACAAAGTCAGCTCATTTCATACCATTTCGAGTTGGCCAATCAACTGAGACATTAGCAAAGAAGTACATGGAGGTAAGAATCTAAATAAGATTTAAACTCTTCAAATATGTACTATCTCTGATACCCATGAACTCATACAGGAATTCGTGAGACTTCATGGAGTACCAGTCTGCATTGTCTCCGATCGTGACACCAGGTTCCGATCACAATTTTGGCAAAGTCTGCAAGCGAGCTTGGGAACAAGTCTGAACTTCAGCATAGCTTATCATCCACAAACATATGGTCAGTCTGAGCGAACTATTCAGATCTTGGAAGATATGCTCAGAGCGTGTATATTAGACTTCGGGGGATCGTGGGAAGATCACCTACATCTTGTGGAGTTTTCATACAACAACAGCTACCAAGCAAGCATAGGAATGTCACCTTTTGCAGCACTATATGGAAGGAAGTGTCGATCGCCATTAAGTTGGGACGGCATCGGAGATAGAGAACTTCTTGGACCTGAGATGATAGTAGCAACAGTTAATGTGGTTCGTACTATCAGAAAAAGAATGCGGATAGCCCAAGATCGACAGAAACACTGGGTTGATGCAAAGCGCCGTCATTTGGAGTTCCAGCTTGGAGATCATGTATTTCTGAAGATATCTTCAAACCGCGGAGTGATTCGATTTGGAAGACGGGGTAAGCTAAGTCTGAGATATATTGGACCGTTCGACATACTCGAACGAGTCGGTGAAGTGGCATACCGCTTGGCACTTCCACATTCATTGGAAGGAGTGCATAATGTGTTCCATATATCCCAAGTCAGAAGGTATGTGAGTGACCCCAGCTATATTCTCGATCATTCCGAGCTCACTGTACAGCCCAACTTATCGTGTGAGCAACAACCTGTTGAGATTCTGGACAGGAAAGTGAAGTCACTTCGGAACAAGGAAGTCAACTTGGTTCGAGTAATGTGGAGAAAAGACACTCCAGAAGAATTGACATGAGAAAGAGAAGATGATATGCGTGCAAGATACCCTCACCTATTTGTAAACTAGTCCTTAAAATAAATTGTAAATTTCGAGAATGAAATTTTTGTAAGCAGGGTAGACTGTAACAACTCCAATTCTTGTGTACATAAATTTGATTAAAAGTTAATGTATATTTGGGGTATTTACATTTTCTGTGAGTACTAAAAGTATTTGATTCAATTTTGAACAGCAAGAAGAAGCTTGTAGCTCACTGGTAAGACCTTGCACTGCTGAACCAAAGCACCAGAGTTCAAATCCTATCAGCCACATTATCTTTTTATTTTGATTTCTTTTAATCTTTTTAGAAGCCCAAGATTCTACACGTGCATAACCCGTAAAACCAAGAGTCACACATAAAACAAACGGGTCTACGAGTCAAGACCAAGCACCAGGGGACACGTGGCAAGGAGACTCGGCCTGACTCAACCAAGTCGGGCCAGTGACTCGGGTGAATCGGCCGCCGCGGCCGACCCAACTCAGCCCGATCCCAACTTTTGGCCTACCCCACTCCCCCTGCACTATTTAAATTCTCTGCAATTAAACAGAGAATTAAAATGCCCCTTTTAATTTTTTAAATGCAAATTAAATACAATTTTTACCCTAAACCTTAGATTTTTCCTATAAATACCACACCTCAAATCACCCTCCTCACTCTCAAATCCCTGACCAAACTCGCAAAAAAAATTCCCAAGACTTTTTTTGTGCAAGTGGAGTTAGCAAAGGGCGAAACTCCGACAAAGTTCCGGCGGTGATCCGAGAAGATTCTGGCGACGAAACGACGCACCGACACCTCCTACTTCTTCCTTTTCCTCTCCTCTACATAATCAACTTGTAAGTCCCTTCTTCCCTTTCTTTTTACTATTCTAAAAATTTAAAATTCTATAATCCGATGGAAGTAGAGTTAATCCGACTTCCGATTCGGTTTTTCTTAAAAATCATATTTTTCTTAAACACAATAATACCAAACTCTCCCATCATGATCATTAAACATTAACAAAACTTCTTGACAAGTTTCATATCAAATGAATTCATATTTCAATTTTTATCGCATTTTTACAAAAAAATACCATATAGTTTAGTTCGACATAAATCATTAAAATTCCTTGCTGTACCTTTAGATAGTTCACGAGATAATGACCTACCTTCTCACAACACTTATATCTATCATAGCACGATGAATCTTGGGACAATAGAATACGGGAAATACGACTTTACAGTAAAATACCTTTAACTTATAAAACCTTTTTCTTTAAAAAAATGTATTAAACATTTCCATGCAAATGCGCCTCTACAACCCATTTTGGGGAACCCCGTTCGGGATGTTGAGTATTATCACACATCCTCGGGATTAATAGAGTGAGATGCAGACCTCCGTAAGGAGCATTCGGTGTCGATGGATTTTATACATTTTTCTTTAGAAAATGAGATTTTTACAAGAAAACTAATAAATGTATTTTCGTTAAATATGTATATATAAATATTACCAAAATACTAATTTTAAATATCTATTTTTGGTATTTATAATATTCCACATTTCCAAAATTCAAGAAAAACATTTCATTTACAAGAAAATACCATGCAATTCCAATATTACAAATAAATACCATATATTATGAAAAATATGTTTTATTCACTAGAAATGTCACAATGATAAAATATACATCAATGAAAACTTTAAAGACGATAATAAAATACTTGAGGTGTATTTTGAAAATTATACAAAATTATTTTTACATAAAACCCCCTCAAGTTATACTAAATTACAATAAGGACCTTAGTAAACATAGGTTTAAACGGGACCAGTCTCTTGAGCCCTAGGGAGCCGGAGATATGGGTGCTTGCCTATTTAAGGTAGACACTTTAACAAACGGTGTTATCAACACGGTAATCGTCTTTGAAAAAGACACAAATCCTACCGTCCATGTGCAGCGGTTACCGATAATACCAAAACATAATTCATGATTCAATTTCTTTTCTAATTGTCTGACTCAGACCGAGTCTCAATATAAACAATGACTTGAATATGATTCAAGTACAAACTACAAATTCAACATGAATCCATATATTCAATCTAATCAATCTATATTGACCGAACCGAACCATGGATATATTCCATCTACGTGTTCATCCATTATATCTGTTCCATTACTGATATCATGGTTTTGGCAAGTCATCCATCTATATACAATATACAATTCAAACAATACATTAATACAATCAAGACATCGCGGGGTTTATAAAGGGTAGATTGGTACGGAAGGTGTTAGAAGTGGTACGAGACAGCAACCATTAAGACACCTAACCTGAATTCAATTGCCGTTGTACTGTGGCTGAATGGTTCCTTGTATTCCATCCACCGTAGTCTCTGGTCTATTGACACACCTCTCGTATATACTGGCCTCTTCTGTACCAAGCTACAAACAACAGCGTTAACAATATAATACAACTTTAAAAGTTATCATCTCTCTGTCTATTCTATTTCTCTCTCATCTTTGGGATTTACCGAGCGATTGTTCACTGATGACATTCCCTCTCTTTCTTCTTTGGAATGTTTCCAGGTGGATCGGACCTTCAGGAGATCGAGCCCACCAGCGAGGATTTGGACCAGCTAACTTTCGATCCAGAGCTTTAGATTCCCTGTACACATTTACATTCTGTATTTTCCATTTCTGTTATGTCACTGTTTAGGCATTGCTTTTCATTCCATGTATTTAATTTTCCATGTACTGTAAAAAGAATGTTAATAAATAAAGTTGTTGTTCATTACATTTGTCTCTTGTGGATATCTCTTTTATATTGCTTAGTTACGCTTAGCGTATTTACTTCTGAGTAAATGCGTAGCGGTCTCGTCGCGTCCTCTGCCCATATACTGGGAAGCAGGGCGTGACACTTTCCTTTCTTGAATTTATCATATCCTTGAACCTTGTAGTAACCTGACCCCCAGTTTGGTGGACTATAAACTAGCGCCGCATTACCGACTTCCCTTCGTTTAGGCCGTATCTTACCGCAGTCTATGTCCTGGATAGTCTCTTATACATTACTAGTAATGTTTCCTATTACTGAAATTACATTCAGTGACGTTTGTTATTCGAAGTTTAGTTTTCTTTATTTTTGTGTTTTTCAAAATTGCATATTGTTAACTACTTTTGTTTTACTTATTTTAAATGCTCTACTATTCTTCACATTTTCAATAGTACAAACTTACATAGCATATACTATTTTTGTATTATTTTCTCTTGTATTCCTCCGTATGAGTATTCTTAAGCTATTTTTAACTACCTGATTTACTAATGTAGTTTCGGAGCTTAAGACTTATCAGCTAAGCCTTCACCATTGTTATTTGTTGTCATTCTATTCTTCTTTGTATTGTATATAAAGTTTATTACTATGAATTTTTATGCATTGTGTTTACTAATGACTATTCTTTTAACCGCGTTATTTCTTATATATATAAATATTTGATTTTCATCTAGTTGTTGTCCAAATCGACAGGGGCAAATGATGATTCGCTCCTGGCACTATCCATTTGTAGCGATATTAATGCCTAAACAGGTGTCAAACTCCAAGTCAACATCTCCGGCAAATGTCGTCCCTACAACCATTTAATGAAGAAGGGGACCCTGTTCGTCTGGGATCAAAAATGCCAAAGTGCACGGGACGAAATTAAGCAATACCTGCAGAATCCGCCGGTACTGACCGCTCCGGTCAAGGGAAAACCCCTCATCCTGTACACAACAACCCTTGAAGGTCCTTTAGGCGCGCTATGGGTACAGGAGAACGACCAGGGGAAGGAGAGAGCTCTCTACTATTTGAGTCGAGTTCTCCTAGGGGCAGAATACAAATACTCTCCCATTGAAAAGCATTGCCTGGCACTGATCTTCGCGATAACGACTCTTCAGCATTATGCCTTGGCACATGAGGTCCATCACATATCAAAGGTGGATCCTCTCAATTATTTGATTTCAAGAGCCATACTAATGGGAAGGTTTGCCAAATGGTCCCTCCTCTTGATGGAGTTCTCGATAATCTATCGACCCCTCAGGTCAATGAAGGGCAGGCCATCGCTGACTTCCTCGCTGAACATCCAATACCAGCCGACTCTCCCAAAAACTGTGAATTACCGGACGAACACACGTTCGACACAAAGGACGAAGAAAATGACTCTCGATAGGAACTTTACTTTGATGGAGCATCTTCCATGAAAAAGCAAAAGCAAAACACCCCCATAATTAAAGCCGGGTGGGCCTTATCTTCGTGACTCCGCAAGGAGAGATAGTGCGTTTCGCCCTTTCATTAACAGAGCCAAGAACAAACAACGAGGATGAGTATGAAGCTTTGATAGCAGTTCTTGAGATTGTTGTCGACATGGGAATCAAAAACCTCCTCATATATGGAGATTCTCAGCTAGTCGTTAGCCATGTAAATGGTGACTATCATACATGCAAACCAGAGTTGGTAAAATATGGCGAGAGAGTGCAGCAATTGCTGACACAAATCCCCTCTTACATTCTGGAGAGCATTCCGCGCGCAGAAAATAGTAAGGCGGATGCATTAACCAAACTCGCTAAAGAACTGACCGAAGAAACCTCGATGACGTAAGGATCATTATGCAAAACCGCCGGATTCTCGCGTCAGCAGAAATATCTACGGAATCGTCTGAAAGGAAGGAAGTGACCAAACAAGTAGCTTGCCAAATAGAAGACGAAGAAAATGATAAGGATTAGAGAGAATTTTTCATAGACTACTTCAAATCCCATCGAATACCCAAAGACGCGTCATCGAGACATCAGCTCATGAAACGAGCTATATGCTTCGCCTTCGTCAATGATACTCTATACAAGAGATCATTTGACTGTCTATGGCTAAGATGCCTTGGACCAAAAGAAGCAAGGAGAGTCGTCCAAGAAACTCACGATGGACTCTGCAGTTCTCACCAAGCCGGGCCAAAAATGAAGCTAAAGATTAAAAGAATGGGTTACTATTGGACCACGATGATTCGGGACTGCCTCGAATATGCGAAGCAGTGTCACTCGTGCCAAATTCACAGGGATTTCATCCACCAGAATCCAAATCTGCTACACCCAACATTGGCTAGCTGGCCGTTCGAAATGTGGGGAACGGATATAATCGGGCCCATTGATCCGACATCATCCAAAGTACATCGGTTCATATTGGCAACAACTGATTACTTCTCTAAGTAGGCAGAGGCAGTACCGCTAAAGGAGGTGAAGACGGAGAACATCCTCCATTTCTTCAGGACACATGTCATCTACCGGTTCGGCACTCCGCGACGAATCATCTCGGATAATGGGCCGGCCTACAGGAGCCATAAGATCAGCCGCTTCGCACAGCAGCATAATATAGATTGGAGATACTCTTCAGTCTATAATCCCCGAGCTAACGGTCTAGCTGAGACTTTCAACAAGACCCTGATGAAGATCATAAAGAAAACAGTGTCCAGAAATAAAAAGGACTGGCACGAGAGGCTGCATGAAGCACTTTGGGCTTATCGAACCACGTTCAAAACGGCCACGAATACAACGCCATTCGTGTTGGTATTCGGCACAGAGGCAGTACTTCCCTTAGAGGTAGAGTTACCCTCTCTACGACTGGCAGTTCGATACGAGCTGACGGATGAAGAAATGGCCCATCTTCGGCTTGAGGAGCTCGATGCCCTCGATGAAACTCGTCTCATGGCGCAGCAAAACCTAGAAGCTTACAAAGCAAAGATCACGCGCTCATACGAAAGACTAACAAGGCCGAGAACATTCCGCCAAGGCGAACTCGTGCTAGTCATAAAAAGACCTACGATCCCCAACCGTGCAAAGCGGGGGAACTTCGAGCCGAACTATGAGGGTCCGTACATCATAGACAAGGTCTACCAAGGTGGGGCCTATTTTCTCATGGATATGCATGGCGAAAGACCCTTCCGGCCAATAAACGGACGGTTCCTTAAGAAATACTACGCCTGAAAAGTCACAACTCAGGTTAATGATAGATGACGACGCTCGTGTCCACTCGCTGTCTTCCTGAGTCAAGACTCAATAAGTAGTATCTGGCAAAACTTCGTTTCGAAGCTGACAGTGGACCGAGGTGTCCCTAAACTAAATGGACCAAGATGTCCCTAAACTAACAAAGGACCGAGATGTCCCTAAACTAACAATAGACCATAATACGTCGCCTCAAACACGGCGATAGTGGAATTCAAGTCCACAGGTCCCAGCGGCAAAGAGTGCAACTCAAGTCCCGTTGGCTGCACAGCTGCCCTGGTGGCAAAGTCCTCCATAAGTTCCATTAGCGAACAGCAGGATAAAAAAACGGTACGTCCACAAGCGAAATTGGCACGAATAAGAACCCGAAAGGGCACCGTGAGTAAAAACAGTAGGGCTACTGGCGAGCTTGTGAAAACCTGAAAGGGCGCAATCTCGTTGCTAAAAAAATGGTACATCCACAAGTGAAATGGGCACGGATGAAAACCTGAAAGGGCTCCGTGAGTAAAAACAGCAAGGCTACCGGCGAGTTTGTGAAAACCCGAAAGGGCGCAATCTCGTTAAAATAAAAACACCTGTAAGGTCCTCTCGACCTTGTGAGGAGAAAATACCTACGTGAGATCCTTACGACTCACAAGGGAGAAATACGCCTACGAGATCCCCACGATTCCGAAGGAGAAATTACACTTACGAGATCCTCATGACTTGTAAGGAGAATTCCCCCCTATGAGACCCTCACGGCTCATAGGATTCAAAAGCCTTAAGATACAGGGACCTGAACCTGTTCTTAAGCCATCACACTCTCCAAGTTGCCTTACAGGCGGTCCATATTGGATCTTGTATACAATCCACGGGCATAAATAAACAATTTCCTCCACCAAGTTCCACCAATGACGAGGAATGTCCTCATGTGGTGAACGACACTTATAAGTCCTCTCAACTTGTAAGGAGAAAACACTCTTGTAAGATCCTTACGACTTGCAAAAGAAAATATCACTTAGGAGTCCTCATGACTTCTAGGAAGAACCTACACCTACGAGATCCTCTCGACTCGTAGGGAGAAAACCCCTTTATGAGACCCTTACGACTCATATAGTCAAAAGCCTTAGTCGGCGGGATCCTAACCCTGTTTACTAAGCCACTTATGTTCAAATCAGCCAAGGCAAATGATAATTCGCTCCTGGCAATATTCCAGTCGCAGCGATGCTGATACTAAGATTGGTATCAGATCTCAAGTTCCATACTCACAACAAAATCAGCAAGCCAAAAATGCATATGAAATAACCGAAATGATGTGGCAACTCGCAATAAAAGTCAGCGAGCCAAAAATATTTGCATATGAAATAGCCGAAATGATATGGCAACTCGCAATAAAAAAATAGTGAGTTAAAATATAAATAGCCGTAATGATTGGGCACCGCGAAAAATACCCGAAATGATTGGGAAATCGCGACTTTCACGATATAAAAACCTGAAATGATAGAGCATCGCAAAAAGAAACAAAAACAAAAGAAGAGAAAATTTTTGCCCTGCAGGTGAGTCCGCATCAACCCCTGTAAACGATCCATAGGCACAAACAAAAAGGGAACCGCATTTTCCCACCAGGCCCTGTCAAAGGGAGTTCCAAGTCTCGACGGTTCACAAACAAGCTAGAGACCATCCCGACACTCATTTTGTTATAACAGACGCAGTGTCAACAACGGCGTTTCTTCTCACTCCAACAGGATGCAGATGCAACGTCAACAAAATGGAGCCATGGCAAAGTCCCTAGTTCCAAATCTCGACGGTTCACAGACATCCTAGAGATCAACAACGACGTTTCTTCTCACTCCAACAGGATGCATACGCAACGTCAACAAAACGGAGCCATGGCAAAGTCCCTAGATCCAAATCTCAATAGTTCACAGACCGTCTAGAGATCAACAACGACGTTTCTTCTCACTCCAACAGGATGCAGACGCAACGTCAACAAAACGAAGCCATGGCAAAGTCCTTAGTTCCAAATCTCGACGGTTCACGGACAGCCTAGAGATCAACAACGGCGTTTCTTCTCACTCTGACAGGATGCCGACGCAACGTCAACAAAACAGAGCCAAAGGAAAGTCCCTAGTTCCAAATCTCAACGGTTTACAGACAGCCTAGAGATCAACAAGAGTGTTTCTTCTCACTCCAACAGGATGCAAATGCGACGTCAACAACTGACCCCAGGGTTGTTCCCCGCCGAAAGACGCGACCGGGACGTTGGGACGTCAGGCCTGAATTTCGAGGGCAGATGCTAATTGGTGCTATCCATCCACCTCTGCGAAGATACCAAGTTGACTTATGACACCATGTATCGAAGGTTTAAACGGATATGACCGATGTAGCAGACTTCATCAGATTCCCCCTCGTTGAGGGGTTTTTGATTATGGGGACGCTCTTCCCTGCAGGCGCAAGCCCCTGCAGTTAATTACGATACCGCATCGCGGTAATCACTTTCTCCTTTTCCAGATGATCACTGTCACGCCCCGCTTCCCAGAATACGCTAAAATAGACACGTGACATAACCAACCATGCTACCTATGGATAGGAAAAATCCTTCCACAGTCACATTACGGCTGTAGAGATATCAAGAACAGGAAAGTAAACTAAACTATCTAGTACATGTCCATGAGCCAGAATAAATGAGTCAAGAAATGATAATATACGGAAGCAAAAGATACAATCAAAGAAACACCTGGAAAGTAAAACTGCATACCAACAGGATTTTCACTGCTCGGTCTAACAGCGGCAATACTCCTGATCAGTCTGCAACAAGGTAGGGGATCTGGGCCATGCAAAACCCAGACGTTAGCGCGTCACAACATCAAGCAATAATATAAACAGGGCTAGCAATACATGCAAGTATGAGTATAAATAGAAGAGCAGGTGTAACAGCAATATAAATCAGGGCAGTGGAAGGTAGTGTGCAGTGAGTAATCTAAACTAGTCCACTAGGTTAACTACTCTCAAGTCTTTGAAATCAATTTGATGAATCATCGATGTAACTCAATAGTATCCCGTGCGTGCCCGGGATCACGGTCTAAGACTCTCGGGCTGAATCCGAGACGTGCCGCAAGGCAGTAAAGGGTGGATAGTATTCCGTGCATGCCCGGGACCACGATCAAAGACTCTCGGCTGAAACCGAGACGTGCCGCAAGGCAGTAAAGGGTAATAGGTGATGAGTGATGTCAGCAGTATCACCCCGGGGCTGGCCTAGCCCATAAGACTGATCAGAAAAGGTAGAGAACTGTCGAGTTACAAGTCAGGTTTCATCATTGATTTTCCCATACCCCCAAGTTATAGGTGTTCAAGTCAGGTATTAAATAATCTGAAGCTAATGCCAACACAGGATCAGACAGATACAGGATTGTCTGGATAGACAACAGTAACGGTCCGTAAGGACAACAGGTTAGGTTTGTTGGCATTAGACACAAGATCAGGTAACAGGTAAAACCATGGTACATCAGGTCAAGCTAGGTAATCTATAAAGGTGTCATGTCATGTCAAGAGTTGCACGACATCATGTCGTGTCAAGTAATAGGTGTAACCAGTAATGTCAGGGTGCACAAGATGTCATGTGAGTGCTCAAATAATTCAACTAACATAAGCATGGGTATACAAAACAAGCATGGATACTAATAGAACAATAAAATGAAATATTTTAATGTGATATGCAAAAAGGTACAGATTCAAACATTTAGTTGCACGGTTATCAGTTTGGGTTTAAGGGATAGTTTTCACAAATACTTAAATACAGTATAACACATATGGATGTTAAAAAATCATGTTAATACGTACTAAATAAGCTAGAGATGCAATTGAATAAAAATTAGACTAGATGTATGCAAACGGTCGTCCGATAGGGTATAAATTATAAAAGGGTACCGTGGGTTATACAATTAATTGTTAAGTGATTTAGGCACGGATGTGGGTACTATATAGTAAAACCAAATGCAACACGATAGGTTTCAAGTTGTAAATCTAAAATGTTAACATGGACATCGAAGTGATAAAATTAAATAATAGCCTTGGTTTAACTTACAGGTTTAATCATGCAATTAAGTATATATAAAATAATATAATAGCATGTAGCAAGTTTTACTTGCCTCGGGGATCCACAGATGCATGGCACGCAGCAAGAATGCGAGAAACGACGGAAAAATCTCCACTGGGGCATTTCATCGAAAACCTCGCGTGTAAAATCAAACATTGTCAGAACGGAGATCCGGAGGCACGAAAACGATCATCGGTAAAGGAATGGATAGTCTACGACTTCATAATTGGACTGCAAACATAATACTCACGTGAAGGTTTCATGCATGTTGATGAAATGACAAAGAACAAGGCCATTGCAGCAATCAAAGATCCAGAGGTCAGAAGAATACAAAGGATCCCAAGGCAAGAAAGATAGATCCGGATCAAAACTAGTACTTGCATTATCTTTATTTGCTGAAGGAGCAAGAAGCGGGCGGTATCGGTAAAAGCCATCTAAGGAAAAACAGAAGAACACGAGCAATGGGGCTGGGGGTATCTTAGGAAGGACGTGATGGCTGATGAAAGGAGACCACGACTTTGAGAGGCAGTTTACACAAAATTTCGATTAAGATATCTTCCGGGATTGAACATTGCGATTTTGGATTAAGAGAATTTTTCATGGTGGTGCAAGTTTGATTGACTCCAAGGCCAATTTGGCATAAATGAAAAAAAAATATAATGATTATATTGAGAATTAAAAGGCCATGCATGGGGGGTTTTCCAGCGATGGGGTTTGGTGCTGCGAGGGTTGCAGGGTGAAGGCCATGGGTGCGCAGGCTCGGGAGAAGAGAAGTTGGGAAGGTGGGTTTGAGAGGGACGACGACGAAGGTGGAGGTAGCGACGAGGCTCGGGCTCCGACGTGGGTAGGGTGTTCTGTGGGTTCTCGGGTGATGGTTTGTCGGGGCTGCAGGTGTGGGTGATGGTAGTGTCGGGATTTGTGGGGAAAGTGAGGAGATGAAGTTTAGGAAGAGATGATGATGAATGAGGAGATCGGGGTCCAGGGGATGGCGAAGGCGGTGAGGCGAGGTTGTGCAGTCGACGAAGGCGGGAGAAGAATGGCGGTAAAGAAGAAGAAGAAGAAGAAGAAGAGAGAGAGAAGAGGAGTCGGTGCTGGTGACGAGGGGAGGCCGACGTAGGCGTCGACGGTGGTGGCTATGGCAACGGGCGAGCGCGGCGTCGGTTCACACGGCCACGAGGACGCAGCAGGAAGGCGGGAAAAAGAAAAAGAAAAATAAAGAAGAAGACGAAGAGAAAGGAGAGAGAGAGACGTAGGGGTATATAGGTTTTTGTGGGGAACTGGGGAAAAGAAGGAATAGTGAGAGAGAGAGAGAGAGAGAGATTTGTTTGTTTTTTAAAAATATATTTAGTTGAAACGAAATGTTACAGTTAATATTAAAGGAAATATTATATTAGTTAAATAAATGTTGAATGAATAAGGAATATAATATAATATTATAATATTAGTCCGTTTGAGATTTTGGCAAATATAAATTTACTCCAAAATATGCCCGGATCGGGTCTAAAAATTTAGATTTAAAATATGAAAAATATATGCGACTTCCAAATTTCAAAATGAAGCCTCAGGTAACAAAAGCATACCCCCAAGAACGGATGCACGTACGTGCACGTAGCCATCTAAACACGTCCGTTTCACTGAACGGGACGAAAACAAGATGCACGGATGCTACCACGGGGTTAGGGGTATCATGCAGGCTATGAAATGCAATTTTAATTTATTTTAAAAGACCTAAAATATTATATGATAAAATATGCGATACTAGATAAAATGCCTGTATGAACTAATCATGAGATGCACGTGTCCATGCAACAAGTCAATGTAATCTATAAATAAGACTCTAACAGGTTCAACCAAGCGGGTCGGGTCGAATGCAATATAAAGTGTAAAATACCATTCGCACCCAAGATACGTTAAATCAAGAATTATCACGAATAAAGAAATACGAGAACTGGAATTGGTATAAATGAACTCGGGTGTTACATTCTACCCAACTACAAAAGAATTTCGTCCTCGAAATTCCAAGAACAAGAAAGGATAAACAATCAAGAAACTATAGGAATAGATGGGGAAACTTCTGTCGGACTTCATCTTCTCGTTCCCAAGTTGACTCTCCATATGAGCGATTACCCCAAGAAATAAGTACAAAAGGAATAACCTTATTCTTAAGAACCTTTTTCTTTCGATCCACAATCGACATCAGTCGTTCCTCAAAGGAGAAATCTTCTCATACAGTCAGCTCTGAATGATCCAGCACGTGTGTTTCATCTCGAACATACTTATGGAGTTGAGATACATGAGACACATCATGAACATTCGTCAAAGATTGCGGTAACGCCAAACGATACGCTACTTCTTCAACATATTTCCAAAATCTCGAAAGGTCCAGCGAATCGAGGACTAAACTTTTCTCGATCTTCGAAACGAAACACCCCTCTAGTCGGTGATATCCTCAAGAATACCGGATTACCAACAGCGAACTCCAGAGGTCTTCTCGATGTATCTGCCCAACTCTTCTGTCAGTCTTGTGCTGCCTTTACATGATTCTGGATAGTGTTAACTTTCTTCACCGTCTGCACGATCAAATTCGATCCCAACAATCTTCGTTCTCCAACATCGTATCAACAGACAGGTGAACGACACTCGCGGCCATATAATGTTGTTGTCGTACGACACTCCACCAAGTGTAGCTGATCCTCCTATGAACTCTTGAAGTCTAACCTGCAAGCTCTCAACATGTCTTCAAGAATTTGGATCGTTCTCTCCTACTGGCCATCGGTCTGATGATGATACGCTGTGCTAAACTTCAATCGAGTCCCCAAACTTTCCTGTAAGCTCTTCCAGAAGTGCGATAAGAAACGAGTGTCACGGTCGGACACGATGCTCACCGGTACTCCACGCAATCTTACAATCTCCTGCATGTACCGTTCTGTCAAAGCTTATGTTGATTGACCAACTCGAAATAGTATGAAATGAGCTGCCTTGATCAATCGATCAACAATCACCCAAACTGTATTGTTGCCTTTCGGACTCCTCGGTAGAGCCGTCATGAAATCCATGGTTATATGTTCCCACTTACATTGAGAAATCGGAAGTGGTTGCAACAAACCAGCAACTCTTTGATGTTCAGCCTTGACTTGCTGACACACCAAGCACTTTGCTACGAAGCGGGCAATCTCCCGTTTCATGCCTTTCCACCAGAAATGCTGTCGTAAATCACGCTACATCCTCATGCCTCCTGGATGTACGGAATACGTGAAACTGTGTGCCTCCTTCATAACTTCTTCACGAATATCTCCTTTTGGCACACACAAATGGCTACCATGTCGCAACAAACCATTTTCATGAATTAACAAGTCCATACAAAGTCCAGCTTCAACCTGTTCTCGAAACCTTTGCAATCTTGGGTCCTTCAACTGCGTTGCTTTAATACTTTCGATCAACGACGACGGTACTTGTAGCTGCATCAATTGTCCCGAAGAATGCGGTAGCACAACCTCCAAATCAAATCTTCGAAAATCTGCAATAAGTTCCTTCTGTGCAGTCAATATCTGAATTGCTGGCAACCGACTAAGCGCATCAGGCACAACATTAACTTTCCCCGGATGGTATTCAAAATCAAGATCGTAGTCAGCCATCAGCACCAACCATGTACGCTGCCTCATACTAAGCTCCTTCGGCGTGAACACCTACTTCAAGCCTTTATGATCGGTGAAAATCTTTACTCTTTCACCCAATAGGTAGTGTCTCCAAATCTTCAAAGCGAAGATCACAGCCGCAAGCTCCAAGTCATTAGTTGAGTAATTCTTCTCATGGGTCTTCAATTGTCTCGACGCGTAAGCTACAACCTTCACATGCTGCATCAAAACACATCACAATCCTTTCCCAGATGCGTTGCTTTGAATCACCAATCCTCCGGAACTGTCTGGCACGGTTAAAAGAAGAGCGGTTATCAACCTTTGCTTCAACGCCTCAAAAACTGACGCGCACTTATTTGTCCACACAAATGGCACTTCCTTGCGCGTAAGCTTAGTCAGAGGCTCTGCCAAACGACCAAAGTTCACTACGAACCTTCTGTACTATCCGGCAAGTCCAAGAAAGCTTCTGATCTCTACTACATTCTTCGGAATCGGCCAATCTTGAACTGCTGTAATCCTTCGGGATCAACGGCGATTCCATCTCTAGCCACAACGTGCCCTAAAACTTCACTTCTTCAAGCCAAACCCGCACTTGCTCATCTTTGCATACAATTTCCTTGCCTCAATGTCTGCAGTGCAATCTCCAAGTGTTCTACATGCTCTTCCTTGCTCCCTGAGTAGACCAGAATATCATCGATGAACACCACTATAGACTGATCCAAGAACAGTGAGAGATTCGTTTCATCACGCCCATAAATATTGCCGGCGCATTCGTTACTCCGAAGGGCATCACCAAATACTCTTAATGTCTATACCGAGTTCTGAACGCAGTCTTGCAAATATCTTCTGTTTTTACTCGGACCTGATGATATCTGGATCGCAAATCCAGTTTCGAGAATACCTTCGCGCCAAAAAGCTGCTCAAATAATTCGCCAATGTGAGGGATCGGGTACTTGTTCTTAATAGTCACCCGGTTTAATTCTCGCTAATCGATGCGCATCCTCCTTGTGACATCATCTTCTTTACTAGAAGAACTGGAGCTCCCCAAGGTGAGTTACTGCTGCGAATCCAACCCTTCTCAAGTAATTCAGCAACCTGCTTCTTGACTTCTTCCAACTCTACTGGTGCCATTGGATAATACGCCTTTGAGATTGATGCTGCACCAGGAATAAGATAATCATAAACTCCACATCTCGTTTTGCGGTAACCCGAGATGTCCTCGAACACGTTCATGAACTCTCAAACCATAGCCGGCACTTCTTTCTTATCCGCTTCCATCGACGAAACAACATTGTTTGTCGGCCTAGCCCTAAACTTGACTGGCCCGACAGAACTGCTTCCTCCAGCAAAACAAGCTCCGGATGTCCGGGAATCTGGAGAACCACTTTCCTTTCCTTACAATCAATATGAGCGTGGAAAGTGCCGCGAAAATCCATTCCCAAGACAACAACAAACGAAGGGATGCACCAGAATTGAATAATCCTAATGCGGGGAAAACAAGAACAAGTAAGATATCGAAATGACTTCATCCGAAGTCAAGATACTGAAGAGGATTAAGCACGGTAAACATGATTCAAGCTGGCGATAAAACCAGAACTGGTAAGCAATGAAACCGAGAGAAACAAGGTAATAGAACGATCATGGAATAAGGAAGTGAATCAAGACCAGGACTCTAAGTTACTTAAATTAAGTACCGCATTGTAACTATGCTGCAGTTCATAGTTACAATCACATAACTCCACTCAAGTCGCCCAAATCCTAGTATCAAATCAAAGAACAGGCAGAAACAATAGGGAACCAACAAGTTTCAAGTCAAGATGCAAAGAGTTTTACATATTGTCAAGATAAGGATCAAGAGATAGATATGATTCAAGAATCACGATAACAACGTGGCAGGACATGCTCCAAGTTACGAGTATTCTGATTCGTGTATTGGGTCCAATACCCAACTACAAAAGAATCAAACTCGATTAACCTATATCCTATGGCTCTGATACCAAAAGAACCATGTCACGCCCCGCTTCCCAGAATACGCTAAAATAGGCACGTGGCATAGCCAACCATGCTACCTGTGGATAGGAAAAAATCCTTCCACAGTTACATTACGGCTGTAGAGATATCAAGAACAGGAAAGTAAACTAAACTATCTAGTACATGTCCATGAGCCAGAATAAATGAGTCAAGAAATGATAATATGCGGAAGCAAAAGATACAATCAAAGAAATACCTGGAAAGTAAAACTGCATACCAACAGGATCTTCACCGCTCGGTCTAACAGCGATAATACTCCTGATCAGTCTGCAACAATGTAGGGGATCTGGGCTATGCAAAACCTAGACGTCAGCGCGTCACAACATCAAGCAATAATATAAAAAGGGGTAGCAATACATGCAAATATGAGTATAAATAGAAGAGCAGGTGTAACAGCAATATAAATCAGGGCAGTGGAAGGTAGTGTGCAGTGAGTAATCTAAACTGGTCCACTAGGTTGACTACTCCCAAGTCTTTGAAATCAATTTGATGAATCATCGATGTAACTCAATAGTATCCTGTGCGTGCCCGGGATCACGGTCTAAGACTCTCGGGCTGAATCCAAGACGTGCCGCAAAGAAGTAAAGGGTGGATAGTATCCCGTGCATGCCCGGGATCACGGTCAAAGACTCTCGGCTGAAACCGAGACGTGCCGTAAGGCAGTAAAGGGTAATAAGTAATGACGAGTGATGTCAGCAGCATCACCCCAGGGCTGGCCTAGCCCGTAAGACTGATCAGAAAAGGTAGAGAACTGTCGAGTTACAAGTCAGGTTTCATCATTGATTTCCCCATACCCCTAAGTTATAGGTGTTCAAGTCAGGTATTAAATAATCTGGAGCTAATGCCAACACAGGATCAGGCAGGTACAGGTTTGTCTGGATAGACAACAGTAACGGTCCGTAAGGACAACAGGTTAGGTTTGTTGGCATTAGACACAAGATCAGGTAACAGGTAAAACCATGGTACATCAGGTCAAGCCAGGTAATGTATAAAGGTGTCATGTCATGTCAAGAGTTGCACGGTATCATGTCGTGTCAAGTAATAGGTGTAACCAGTCATGTCAGGGTGCACAAGATGTCATGTGAGTGCTCAAATAATTCAACTAACATATGCATGGGTATACAAAACAAGCTTGGATACTAATAGAACAATAAAATGAAATATTGTAATTTGATATGCAAAAAGGTACAGATTCAAACATATGGTTGCACGGTTATCAGTTTGGGTTTAAGGGATAGCTTCAACAAATACTTAAATACAGTATAACAAATATGGATGTTAAAAGATCATGTTAATATGTACTAAATAAGGTAGAGATGCAATTGAATAAAAATTAGACTAGATGTATGCAAACGGTCGTCCGATAGGGTATAAACTATAAAAGGGTACTGTGGGTTATACAAATAATTGTTAAGTGATTTAGGCACAGATGTGGGTACTATATAGTAAAACCAAATGCAAGACGATAGGTTTCAAGTTGTAAATCTAAAATGTTAACATAGACATCGAAGTGTTAAAATGAAACAATGGCCTTGGTTTAACTTACAGGTTTAATCAGGAAATTAAGTATATATAAAATTATATAATAGCATGTTGCAAGTTTTACTTGCCTCAGGGATCCACAGATGCACGGCACGCAGCAAGAATGCGAGAAACGACGGAAAAATCTTCACTGGGGCATTTCATCGAACACCTCGCATGTAAAATCGAACATTGTCAGAACGGAGATTCGGAGGTACGAAAACGATCATCGGTAAAGGAATGGATAGTCCATGACTTCATAATTGGATTGCAAACATAATACTCATGTGAAGGTTTCATGCATGTTGATGAAATGACAAAGAACAAGGCCATTGCAGCAATCAAAGATCCAGAGGTCAGAAGAATACAAAGGATCACAAGGAAAGAAAGATAGATCCGGATCAAAACTAGTACTTGCATTATCTTTATTTGCTGAAGGAGCAAGAAGCGGGCGGTATCGGTAAAAGCCATCTAAGGAAAAATAGAAGAAGCTGAGCAATAGGGATGGGGGTATCTTGGGAAGGACGTGATGGCTGTTGAAAGGAGACCACGACTTTGAGAGGCAATTTACACAAAATTTCGATTAAGATATCTTTCGGGATTGAACATTGCGATTTTGGATTAAGAGAATTTTTCATGGTGGTGCAAGTTTAATGGACTCCAAGGACAATTTGGCATAAATGAACAAAAAATATATAATGATTATATTGAGAATTAAGAGGCCATGCATGGGGGGTTTTCCAGCGATGGGGTTTGGTGCTGCGAGGGTTGCAGGGTGAAGGCCATGGGTGCACAGGCTCGGGAGAAGAGAGGTTGGGAAGGTGGGTTTGATAGGGACGACAACGAAGGTGGAGGTGACGACGAGGCTCGGGCTCCGGCATGGGTAGGGTGTTCTGTGGGTTCTCGGGTGATGGTTTGTCGTGGCTGCAGGTGTGGGTGATGGTGGTGTCGGGGTTTGCGGGGAAGGAGAGGAGATGAAGTTCAGGAGGAGATGATGATGAATGAGGAGATCGGGGTCGAGGGGACGGCGACGACGGTGAGGCGAGGTTGTGCAGTCGGCGAAGGCGGGAGAAGAATGACGGTGAAGAAGAAGAGAGAGAGAGAAGAGGAGTCGGTGCTGGTGACGAGGGGAGGCCGACGTGGGCGTCGACAGTGGTGGTGATGGCAACGGACGAGCGCGGCGTGGGTTCACGAGGCCACGAGGACGCAAAAGGAAGGCGGGAAAAAGAAAAAGAAAAATAAAGAAGAAGACAAAGAGAGAGGAGAGAGAGAGAGACGTGTGGTGTATAGGTTTTTGTGGGGAACTGGGGAAAAGAACGAATAGAGAGAGAGAGAGAGAGATTTGTTTGTTTTTTAAAATTATATTTAGTTGAACGAAATGTTACAGTTAATATTAAAGGAAATATTATATTAGTTAATTAAATGTTGAATGAATAAGGAATATAATATAATATTATAATATTAGTCTGTTTGAGATTTTGGCCAATACAAATTTACTCCAAAACATGCCCGGGTCGGGTCTAAAAATTTAGGTTTAAAATATGAAAAATATATGCGACTTCCAAATTTCAGAATGAAGACTCAGGTAACGAAAAGCAAACCCCCAAGAACGGATGCACATACGTGCGCGTAGCCATCCAAACATGTCTGTTTCACTGAACGGGACGAGAACAAGATGCGCGGATGCTACCACGGGATTAGGGGTATCATGCAGGCTATGAAATGCAATTTTAATTTATTTTACAAGACCTAAAATGTTATATAATAAAAGATGTGATACTAGATAAAATGCCTGTATGAACTAATCATGATATGCACGTGTCCATGCAACAAGTCAATGTAATCTATAAATAAGACTCTAACAGGTTCAAGCAAGCGGGTCGGGTCGAATGCAATATAAAGTGTAAAATACCATTCGCACCCAAGATACGTTAAATCAAGAATTATCACGAATAAAGAAATACGAGAACTGGAATTGGTATAAATGAACTCGGGTGTTACAATCATTTCGTGTCATGTGTCTTTGTTTTGTTTTTGGTTGCCCGTAGATTGTATACGGAGACTAATTTATGTTGTCGCCCTTACGACGTGGATTAATCCAAATCCGTATCTTCTTAGATTTGGGTTTGGGGTTGGATTTAAAGATACGTTAGTCTCATTTGAGACTAAGATCAACTTAAACGTTTGTTAAGGATACGTTAGTCTAATTTTAGACTAAGATCAACATAACGGGATCATTTAGATCCAACAAAAAAGTATTTGAGCTCTATTGTATAGTTTAGTGACATTGCGGTCCATTAGTTTAAGGACATTACGGTCCAAGATTAGTTTAAGGACATTATGGTCCAAGGTTAAGGACATCATAGTCCATGGGCTTAAAGGACCCCACAGTCCAAGGTTAAGGACATCATAGTCCATGGGTTTAAGGACCCCATAGTCCGAGATTAAGGACATCATAGTCTATGGATTTAAGGACCTCACAGTCCGTAGTTTAAAGACGTCATAGTCTATAAAGTTTAAGGACATCATATTCTATGAGTTATAAGGACCCCACAGTCCATGAAATGTTTGGTTGTCGGGACTCGTCACCTCTCTGAAGACGTTGAAGGATTACAACGACAAATATCAGAGGAGCAAAGAGATGTACCCTTGAACCAATTTTGGTTGAGAAATCTGTAGTCCAATTTGGGACTAAGATCTGTTAAAAAGATTTATGAGCATATGGGCTCATTTAATCTGAATGAGGGGTTTATAGCCAATTTGGGCTCGGTTATAGCCAATTTGGGCTCGGCCCACTCAGTTAAAATGTTAAACATTTAACAATTCTAAGCATTGGTTTGAGTTCTGACAATCTTTTGTCTTTTATTGAATGCTGAGCATTCATCATAGCTCTGGGCTTTATTCATAGAACAATTTATGTTCTTTTAGCGCACACGTGAGGAGCACGTGGCGCGCTTGGCGCCAGTCAAAGAGCGCAGAGCCCTTCTGCTGGGTAACATACACGTGAGGAGCATGTGGTGCGCTTGGCACTGAGCGCCAGATTATGAGCGCATTGCGCTTGTTTATGAGCGCAAAGCCCTATTTGTTCTGTGGCGCACACGTGAGGAGCATGTGGTGCGCTTGGCGCTGAGTGCCAGTCTATGAGCGCAAAGCGCTATTTTATGAGCGCAAAGCGTTATTTGTTCAGTAGCGCACACGTGATGAGCACATGGTGCGCTTGGCTCTTTGTGCCAGTCAAAGAGCGCAGAAGCGCATCTGATCAATTTTATGATCTAAGAAATAAATTCTCGTTTATAAGAGACTTTGTCTCAAGATTCTAAGAACAAAGTTCTTATTTTATAGGAGATGTTTCAATCTCTCATTTTGATGAAAGGCTTTGCCTTTATGAATCTGTGATCCTAAGAGAATTGACTTATTCTCCCCCCTTTATTTATAATGAGACGTTCATGATCTCCTTTTGTAAAAGACCTTAGTCTTATAGATCTATGATCCGTAAGAAAAATTATGTTCTTCTTCTTATTTTATGATGAGATCTTTTGATCTCTTTGTGAAAGACCTTGGTCTTGTAGATCAATGATCTTTAAAGAAAGAAGTGAATTCTTCTTTTTTTTTATATGAGACGATTTCGTCTTTCTATTCTTTTTTACCTTGAAGAAAATCTTCTTCTTCTGAGAGCTTGGCTCTTCTTTCTGAGATTTCTCAAAGTTTATGGGGGGTTCATCTCTATTTTTCTGTATATCTGAGACTTGATGTCTTGGGGCCTTTATATAGGGCAAGCTGATTTGTTCAATCAGTTAAGGAGATTTTTTCTCCAATTGATTTGGTGATTTCCACACAGTTGGATCTTTGATCCAAGGGCTTCTGATTTACAGAAGGCAGTTTTCTTGTTTTTAACAAGATTGGGAAATGTTTTCGATACAGAATTTATTATGTATTTTAGTGATTTTTTAATCATCTTTGGATCATTGATCCAACGGTGCCCTGATTTACAGAGCACAATCTTCTTGTTTGGAAAGATTTTGAGGAATCTTTCCTCAACAGAATTTTATTCTGGTTAATTGATTATTTATCATCTTTATTGGATCTTTGATCTGACGGTGGAGAGCTTTTAGTTCTAGCGCACCCGTGCTTTGCACGTGGTGCGCTGTTTAGAGTGCAACGCACTTAGCGCTAGCGCACACGTGCTTTGCGTGGTGCGCTGCTTATAGTGCAGCGCTCTTAGCACTAGCGCACACGTGCTTTGCACGTGGTGCGCTGCTTAGGGCGCAGCGCACTTGGCGCTGCTATGAAGCGTTGCTCCATTTCAAAATTTGAAATTTAAACAGAGCTTTACTCTGATTGGGGGAAACAAATGCCCCCCACCGTTGCGCTCACGTGGCCTACATGTGAGTGCAGCGGTGGCAGCATCAGCTCCACTAGTAAAATAGGGGGTTGCCCCTACGGATGGCAATATCCATAGGGGCAGATTTAACTTGGCCCTACGGATTAATCCGTAGGGCTAAAAGGTTGCCCCTACGGGCACAGACGTCCAAGAATAAAAATATTAATTCTTAATTTGGTGTTTGCCCCTACGGAGCCGCAAACAAAGGACCTACGGTTATGTCCGTAGAGGCAAGTAAATATCGTTTTAAATAAAGCCAGATCGATCGCCTACGCTCACTTTCTCTCTCTCTCTCTTAATCGCGCGCGAGAAAAAACCCCAATTCGCCACGCCGTCGTTGCTACCGTCGCCACCGTCGTCGCCACCGCCGGTTTCATCGCCACCGTCGTCGCCACCGTCGGTTTCGTCGCCAAATCGCCACCGTCGTCGCTCCAGCCCACCAGCAGCCGTTCAGGTATAAATCTCGAGGTAAATTAAAGCATTTTTGGATTATTTTGGGCTTAGGGTTCATGGCTGGGTATGGGTTGCGCGCGCGAGAGTTGGGGTTGGGCAGGGGTCGCGGTGGCGGTCGGGGTCGGGGTCGGGGTCGGGGTAGGGTTAGGGTTCGGCTGCTGCTGGGGTGGGGCTGGGGTTAGGGTTACGGTGGGGCTGGGGTTAGGGTTACGGTGGGGCTGGTTGAATGGCTCTTCTGATTAGTTGACAAATACAATGTTAATTATAATTTACTCGACACAGATGGTAGAAAATCAGAAAAAGATCAAGAAAAAAATAATCGATTTTGATTTTAACATGCGGGGTGTTGATGCAAGATGTAATATCTAGTAGCAGATGCTAGGCATATAGACTAAAGAATAGTTGTAAATGAACCGCTAGCAAGAAAATCCTATAATTATACACATCGCTTGAGACATGAAGCCTGAAGCTCTTTCTTTTGGGTGATAAAACTAGTTATATTCCTGCATTGCCTAGAAATAGCAGTGAGTTGGTTAAAACCTTTCAAACACAACCCCCACCCCAAAAAAAAAGAAAGAAAGAAAGGGCAAGGAAAAAAAAGAATAGCAACAAGCAATACAAGCAAGCAACCGTAAATAACTGCTGAAATTATGTCTACCTTGGCAATTTGAACAATGATGGTCTTGTCTGGATTGTTAAGATCCACTTTATGGGGGTGAGGAACACATTTTGCAACTGTATTTATGATTTTCATTCTGTCAAGTGTTGAAATAAAAATCAACACTTGACAATCAATCCAAGATGCTCAATAACTTGCTTCAAAACCATAATCTAATCTTGATGATGCTCAATATTAGCGATTTCCATGATCACGACACGTGGCAGATGACGTGTCTCATAACGCTTTATGATATCAGTATCCTATATTTATAGTTTTAATTGTTGATTGTTATAGATGTATACCATTGCAATAATAGTTTTTGGTTGATGAATGCTATTGCAATGTAGGATGATCAGTTCTATCAATCTTGATCTCAATGGTTTAAAATCATGTTACACATACAACACGAATGCACAACAAACGCATAATTAGAGAGCGACTCGAGATATTCAGGTTAAAACCAATATATGATACTCGATGATAACATGAAACCTTCATATTCCCAACGATACCCATATATGAAACTAAAAGCGCCACTTAGTCCCCGTCTATCGGTTAACATACGTGCAATGCTCGTCGTGACCTGGAACTATACGAAAGTTGTTAAATATCGGACAGTATAGCTCGATACTAACAACCGTCGTATAGTCTACGCGACGAGAAAATTCAATCGTATGGTAACCCATAGATTTGTCCCGTGTGGACAAGTTAAGAATGTATAAAGCAAACGCCTTCATTCACTTGTGTTTTCATCCGTTTCGATATATTTCGTCGGTATCTTTCCGCTGGTTCTCCGTGTATAAAGATAGATTAGATGTTCATTTCAACGTTGTTTCACAGCTTTGAAATGATTATCTATTGTATTACAGTGTACTCAGAGAACAGCGGGGAGGTGCTGCCGAAATTTACTCGAAACGGTTGAAAGCACAAATGATGGGCGTTCGCTCTATACATTCTTAATGGGATAGAAGCCTACCCCCGATAGCCGGAACACATACATACAAACGCATAATTAGAGAGCGATTCGAGATGTTCGGGTTAAAACCAATATATGATAATATGAAACCTTCATATTCCCATCGATACCCATATATGAAACTAAAAGCGCCACTTAGTCCCCGTCTATCGGTTAACATACGTGCGATGCTCGTCGTGACCTAGAACTATACGAAGGTTGTTAAATATCGGACAGTATAGCTCGATACTAACAACCGTCGTATAGTCTACGCGACGAGAAAATTCAATCGTATGGTAACCCATAGATTTGTCCCGTGTGGACAAGTTAAGAATGTATAAAGCAAACGTCTTCATTCACTTGTGTTTTCATCCGTTTCGAGATATTTCGTCGGTACCTTTCCGCTGGTTCTCCGTGTACAAAGATAGATTAGATGTTCATTTCAACGTTGTTTCACATCTTTGAAATGATTATCTATTCTATTACAGTGTACTCGGAGAACAGCGGGGAGGTGCTGCCGAAATTTACTCGAAACGGTTGAAAGCACAAGTGATGGGCGTTCGCTCTATACATTCTTAATGGGATAGAAGCCTACCCCCGACAGCCGGAACACATACATACAAACGCATAATTAGAGAGCGATTTGAGATGTTCGGGTTAAAACCAATATATGATAATATGAAACCTTCATATTCCCATCGATACCCATATATGAACTAAAAGCGCCACTTAGTCCCCGTCTATCGGTTAACATACGTGCGATGCACGTCGTGACCTAGAACTATACGAAAGTTGTTAAATATCGGACAGTATAGCTCGATACTAACAACCGTCGTATAGTCTACGTGACGAGAAAATTCAATCGTATGGTTACCCATAGATTTGTCCCGTGTGGACAAGTTAAGAATGTATAAAGCAAACGCCTTCATTCACTTGTGTTTTCATCCGTTTCGAGATATTTCGTCGGTACCTTTCCGCTGGTTCTCCGTGTACAAAGATAGATTAGATGTTCATTTCAACGTTGTTTCACAGCTTTGAAATAATTATCTATTCTATTACAGTGTACTCGGAGAACAGCGGGGAGGTGCTGCCGAAATTTACTCGAAACGGTTGAAAGCACAAGTAATGGGCGTTCGCTTTATACATTCTTAATGGGATAGAAGCCTACCCCCGACAGCCGGAACACATACATACAAACGCATAATTAGAGAGCGATTCGAGATGTTCGGGTTAAAACCAATATATGATAATATGAAACCTTCATATTCCCATCGATACTCATATATGAAACTAAAAGCGCCACTTAGTCCCCGTCTATCGGTTAACATACGTGCGATACTCGTCGTGACCTAGAACTATACGAAGGTTGTTAAATATCAGACAGTATAGCTCGATACTAACAACCGTCGTATAGTCTACGCGACGAGAAAATTCAATCGTATGGTAACCCATAGATTTGTCCCGTGTGGACAAGTTAAGAATGTATAAAGCAAACGCCTTCATTCACTTGTGTTTTCATCCGTTTCGAGATATTTCGTTGGTACCTTTCCGCTGGTTCTCCGTGTACAAAGATAGATTAGATGTTCATTTCAACATTGTTTCACAGCTTTGAAATGATTATCTATTCTATTACAGTGTACTCGGAGAACAGCGGGGAAGTGCTGCCGAAATTTACTCGAAACGGTTGAAAGCACAAGTGATGGGCGTTCGCTCTATACATTCTTAATGGGATAGAAGCCTACCCCCGACAGCCGGAACACGTACATACAAACACATAATTAGAGACCGATTCGAGATGTTCGGGTTAAAACCAATATATGATATATTGAAACCTTCATATTCCCATCGATACCCATATATGAAACTAAAAGCGCCACTTAGTCCCCGTCTATCGGTTAACATACGTGCGATGCTCGTCGTGACCTAGAACTATACGAAGGTTATTAAATATCGGACAGTATAGCTCGATACTAACAATCGTCGTATAGTCTACGCGACGAGAAAATTCAATCGTATGGTAACCCATAGATTTGTCCCGTGTGGACAAATTAAGAATGTATAAAGCAAACGCCTTCATTCACTTGTGTTTTCATCCGTTTCGAGATATTTCGTCGGTACCTTTCCGCTGGTTCTCCGTGTACAAAGATAGATTAGATGTTCATTTCAACGTTGTTTCACAGCTTTGAAATGATTATCTATTCTATTACAGTGTACTCGGAGAACATCGGGGAGGTGCTGCCGAAATTTACTCGAAACGGTTGAAAGCACAAGTGTTGGGCGTTCGCTCTATACATTCTTAATGGGATAGAAGCCTACCCCCGACAGCCGGAACACATACATACAAACGCATAATTAGAGAGCGATTAGAGATGTTCGGGTTAAAACCAATATATGATAATATGAAACCTTCATATTCCCATCGATACCCATATATGAAACTAAAAGCGCCACTTAGTCCCCGTCTATCGGTTAACATACGTGCGATGCTCGTCGTGACCTAGAACTATACGAAGGTTGTTAAATATCGGACAGTATAGCTCGACACTAACAACCGTCGTATAGTCTACGCGACGAGAAAATTCAATCGTATGGTAACCCATAGATTTGTCAATGTATAAAGCAAACGCCTTCATTCACTTGTGTTTTCATCCGTTTCGAGATATTTCGTCGGTACCTTTCCGCTGGTTCTCCGTGTACAAAGATAGATTAGATGTTCATTTCAACGTTGTTTCACAGCTTTGAAATGATTATCTATTCTATTACAGTGTACTCGGAGAACAGCGGGGAGGTGCTGCCGAAATTTACTCGAAACGGTTGAAAGCACAAGTGATGGGCGTTCGCTCTATACATTCTTAATGGGATAGAAGCCTACCCCCGACAGCCGGAACACATACATACAAACGTATAATTAGAGAGCGATTCGAGATGTTCGGGTTAAAACCAATATGTGATAATATGAAACCTTCATATTCCCATCGATACCCATATATGAAACTAAAAGCGCCACTTAGTCCCCGTCTATCGGTTAACATACGTGCGATGCTCGTCGTGACCTAGAACTATATGAAGGTTGTTAAATATCGGACAGTATAGCTCGATACTAACAACCGTCGTATAGTCTACGCGACGAGAAAATTCAATCGTATGGTAACCCATAGATGTGTCCCGTGTGGACAAGTTAAGAATGTATAAAGCAAACGCCTTCATTCACTTGTGTTTTCATCCGTTTCGAGATATTTCGTCGGTACCTTTCCGCTGGTTCTCCGTGTACAAAGATAAATTAGATGTTCATTTCAACGTTGTTTCACAGCTTTGAAATGATTATCTATTCTATTACAGTGTACTCGAAGAACAGCGGTGAGGTGCTGCCGAAATTTACTCGAAACGGTTGAAAGCACAAGTGATGGGCGTTCGCTCTATACATTCTTAATGGGATAGAAGCCTAACCTCGACAGCCGGAACACATACATACAAACGCATAATTAGAGAGCGATTCGAGATGTTCGGGTTAAAACCAATATATGATAATATGAAACCTTCATATTCCCATCGATACCCATATATGAAACTAAAAGCGCCACTTAGTCCCCGTCTATCGGTTAACATACGTGCGATGCTCGTCGTGACCTAGAACTATACGAAGGTTGTTAAATATCGGACAGTATAGCTCGATACTAACAACCGCCGTATAGTCTACGCGACGAGAAAATTCAATCGTATGGTAACCCATAGATTTGTCCCGTGTAGACAAGTTAAGAATGTATAAAGCAAACGCCTTCATTCACTTGTGTTTTCATCCGTTTTGAGATATTTCTTCGGTACCTTTCCGCTGGTTCTCCGTATACAAAGATAGATTAGATGTTCATTTCAACGTTGTTTCACAGCTTTGAAATGATTATCTATTCTATTACAGTGTACTCGGAGAACAGCGGGGAGGTGCTGCCGAAATTTACTCGAAACGGTTGAAAGCATAAGTGATGGGCGTTCGCTCTATACATTCTTAATGGGATAGAAGCCTACCCCCGACAGCCGGAACACATACATACAAACGCATAATTAGAGAGCGATTCGAGATGTTCGGGTTAAAACCAATATATGATAATATGAAACCTTCATATTCCCATCGATAATCATATATGAAACTAAAAGCGCCACTTAATCCCCGTCTATCGTTTAACATACGTGCGATGCTCGTCGTGACCTAGAACTATACGAAGGTTGTTAAATATCGGACAGTATAGCTCGATACTAACAACCGTCGTATAGTCTACGCGACGAGAAAATTCAATCGTATGGTAACCTATAGATTTGTCCCGTGTGGACAAGTTAAGAATGTATAAAGCAAACGCCTTCATTTACTTGTGTTTTCATCCGTTTCGAGATATTTCGTCGGTACCTTTCCGCTGGTTCTCTATGTACAAAGATAGATTAGATGTTCATTTCAACGTTGTTTCACAGCTTTGAAATGATTATCTATTCTATTACAGTGTACTCGGAGAACAGCGGGGAAGTGCTGCCGAAATTTACTTGAAACGGTTGAAAGCACAAGTGATGGGCGTTCGCTCTATACATTCTTAATGGGATAGAAGCCTACCCCCGACAGCCGGAACACATACATACAAACGCATAATTAGAGAGCGATTCGAGATGTTCGGGTTAAAACTAATATATGATAATATGAAACCTTCATATTCCCATCGATAATCATATATGAAACTAAAAGCGCCACTTAGTCCCCGTCTATCGGTTAACATAACGTGCGATAATTTATTCTTTTCAACGACAAACGCACACACAAAGCATATACACGGATTTTCTCCTTTGTCAGTAACTATCCCGTTCTTATATTTCTCAATATAGTCAGCATAACCTACAATTTATATGTTATTCAGTATAACATGGCCCATGAGTACGTCAGAGTTAAGGACTGGATGTATGTGGATTGGAAACAACGTATGCAACCTAAGTTTGTCGCAGGAGTTGCTGCTTTCCTTGAATTTGCACGAGCACATAATAAGATCATAATAGAGAAGATTCTCTGTCCGTGCGATAGATGTGGCAATAAGTACTGGCAGAAGGTAGAATTGGCAGAGCTTCATATTATAAAACATGGGTTTACTAGACTTTATTCAACTTGGAAATATCACGGGGAAGGAGAAGAATGCAGTACTGCGGTAGAAGAATAAGGAGAACACGATAATGCGGAAGGAGAAGAAGAATTCGGTAATACGGCAGGAGACGGAAATTTATTTCCATCAGATGAAATGGAGGATATGGTAGAGGCTGCCCTAGGTGAATCTATTCGTACCGAAGATGACATTCCTTCCGGTCAAGGACCGCGTGCAGATAAATATGAAAATTTCATGAATGATGCTAGGAAACCAATTTATGAGAATGCGAAGTATTCCACCCTCTCATAGTTCATCCAACTTTTCCAAATTAAGTGCCTAAATGGATGGAGCAACAAGTCATTCACAATGCTTCTTTCGTTCTTGAAAGATTCTATGCCTCCGGGAAATAATGTGCCCGAAAGATGGTACGAAGCCCAGAAAATGATGTCTGATTTGGGTCTAAAGTGCGAGAAGATTCAAGCATGTCCTAAAAATTGCGTGTTGTACCGGAAAGAGAATTCAGATTTGAAAGAGTGTCCAACATGCGGAGAGGCCAGGTATAAGCCGAAAGATTCTGATAAGAAGCCTGATATACCTGTGAAGATAGCACGATATTTTCCCATAACACAGAGGCTACAGAGGCTGCATCATTTGAGAGTGATTCAAGATGTTTAGCTCAATTTCCTAGTATGGAGGTTGCATATTACAAAGGATTTGGTGTCCTGGGATACAAATTCGAAGTTAAGGATATAGAAACATCTAGAACCACTCAGAATAGTGGGATTGCGACGGTAGGATCGGACGGTGTGATTTACTATGGGTACTTAAATTGTATACTCGACATCCACTATCCCGGACGATCAGAACCCTTTTATATATTCCACTGTACTTGGTACGATCCGCGAACCGATACAGACATGTGGAGAAGCAGTCTTGGGACTTGGAAAGATGAATATGGATTGACCAGTGTGAACACACTTCGATTTTACGGTCAGGACGATCCGTTTATCTTTCCGAACCAAGCGTTCCAAGTATACTACTCACAGTGTTTGAAGCATCCGGGGTGGAGTGTTGTATGCCGATGGAAACCTAGAGATGTCTACGATGTCCCAGAATACGAGGACAGCGATGAGGACGAAGAAGAGAGAAGGCTTAAAGTGCTCCGACCGTCTGTTTCGAAGGACGGGTTGTCTTCGACCGATCATGAAGTTACGTGGGTTAGAAATGACATCGACGATGAAATCCAAGTAGATATGTATGATACGCCCACGAAACGAAAAAGGTTATCAGTAATGTTATATTATTACTTCACATTTTACGCTCTAGATCATATATAGTCAATACTTTTAATGATTGTCTAATGCATCCACGAACCGTTTATCTAGATTTGATGACGATTCGGGAGCAGCGAGGGGCGGCAGGAGCTCCAGCCGCGGCAGAGGCAGAGGCAGAGCGGTTCTGCCGCCCGGAGAGCTCCGTAGGGAGCTTCAGAGGGCCGGTCTTGCACCCAGATCGGAGACCCCTTCGGATGCCTCCTTCCGTGTTGATTTGGCCACACCTCCAGGTAAACTGCACGCATATCCATTTTGAATGTAATATTACAGATATTCATGCATGTTTATGTCAAAATTACTTATATTGTCAATGTCAATGTTTGATTGTCTAGTTGTTGGTGATGCGTCCACATCTGGGACAGAGACCACCCCCGCTCCTCCAGGTATGTTTATATATCATATAGTGTATGTATATTGATTTAGAATGCTATATCATAAATACACACATTCATTTTGCTCTTACTTAGCAATTTTTATTATTGTCTAGCTGTAGGTGGTGACACCACCGCACCTGCGGGTATGTTTATATATCATATAGTGCATGCATATTGATTTAGAACGTTATATTATTGATCTACACATTCTTTTTGCAATTACTTATATAATCTATTTTTAATTGTCTAATTATAGGTGGTGCGTCCACACCTTCCACAGGGGCCACTCCTGCCGCTTCCATACCCTCCGCATCGTCTGCAGGTTAGTATGAATAAATTTAAAATATTTATTCATTTTACATATGTTCTATAGAATAAATATGAACTTCATGGAAATTTAGCATCGATGTTTATTTTATAGTTGGAGGGGATGCGTCCGGGTCCGGGACCCCGGTTGTTCCTCACCAGAGGAACTATCGTCCCGCTCGTGCTGCTGCTCGGGCCCAGGCTCGTGCGCTAGTCACCGGAGGTATATATCACACTTGAATTTTTGTTTAACCTTGATTTCTTAATACAACTTTGTCTTATTATTGATTGTCTTGATATTTCGTGCAGACGCAGGGCCTCTCCATCCCCAGAGGGGGACTCGAGGCCCGAATCAGTCCCATAGGCTGAGGCCTAATAGAGCTAGGGGGGAGGCAGCATTCCCCCTATTTTTTACCCTTTAATATCGCTATACCGGTCCTCATGCCGAGAGGTTCGGCCGGTATTTGGGGGACGAGAGCCGGATCGTGAAGAACTATCCACTTCACGTTGAGTGGGGCGAGCAGCACCAGTGCTCATTCGCCCTCTTCTTTGATCAGGCTCGGGTATGTATTAATATATATTTTCATTTGATCTATCCAATATATTTATTATTAACACTTGCAATCTAATAACAATGTTTTTTTTTGTATTTTCAGTTGGATTACGATTTTCAGCCTGTAGCCGACCCTGATCACCCGGGGAGGGTGCTCGACCTTCATGCTCTGTACAATGGCCTGATGAAGAACATGCAGGCTAACGTCCGATACAACAGGAATGAGCTAAAGGCCGACTGCTACTCCCTATGGATAGCGACCCCCGAGGCAGAGAGAGCGGCCCTCCTATCTACTCCGGCATTTGCGAGAGTCGACGTAGAGACATGGCCTCTATTGTGCGCTTATTTCGACTCCGAACGCAAACAAGTATGTATTTTAAATTTAATTCATTATTTATGATATAATTTATTTCTTTGTGTTTCTTAATTAGAAAACTAAATGTTAATGCGTTGTGCAGAAACAGGCCGCTCAGAATACGGAGAACAGGAAGTCGGCGAAGAGGGGTTGCCCCACTTACACAGGTGGCTCGAGGAACATTACTCGAGCCATGGAGTTATCGGTAAATTAAGAGTTATTCTCTAATATTCTGCAATATTAAGAGTTATTCTCTAATATTTCTAATATTAAGAGTTACTTTCTAATATTGCAGACATCTCGGACCGTGGCGTCAGGTGGTACACCGAGCGTGCTGTCCGCATATCTTGCCGTCCACGGCACCTCGACAGATCCCGCCACGGGCGAGCTTCGATGTCCTGACGTCGCTACCCAGGAGTACTGCGTAAGTGTTAATATTTTTTCTACCCAAATTTGAAATTTTAGTTTTGGAAGGTTCAAGTTTAAATTTTATACTTATACTTTATTGCTTAATGTGGGTGTAGGAGCGGGTGGTTGAGCAGGCCCGGGCCTCGGGGATCGATTTTACCGGACAGAACGATCCGAGGCTGCTGACCCCAGTTCTGGACGCCGCATACGGAGGGCACCACGGAGGTTGGGAGAGAGGCCGGGGATTGGGCCCTAGCAGGGCCCATATGAGGTTGGACTCCACCCCGGCGGTTACTTCCTCCGTCTCCAGTGACCGGCATGTCCATCAGGAACTGGATAGCTTGAGGGCCACCGTTCAGGAGTTGAAGGAGATGCTGGTATGTATACTACTTTATAGTAAAATATCATTTCATATTATATACATATCAACATATCCATAATTAGTACGTAGCTTGAGCTTATTTGGTTTTAGACTTAAGTTTGATTAATCATACATACATATGTAATTAAAATAAACAACGCTTTTCCAAACTAGATATCCAAACAGGGTTTCGAAATAACTTAATAATGAAACGAATTCGAATAATACACAGTTCTTACACGCTTCTTACACACGTTATGTTCAGACGCGACAGGGTAGATCGGCCGAGCCTCCACATGCATCTCCTTCGGCTGCGGCTCCGTAAGCCACTACATCGGCTGCGGTTCCGCAGACAGCTCCTGTAGCTCCACCGCCCACTCAGACTCCCACAGCCGCGGCTCCGCAAGTGACTACCTCGACGGCGGCTGCGCAGACCACATCGCCAGCTCCACATGCCGCTTAGACTCCCGCTCGCGACGCATTTCAGAGTGTATTGACCGAGGAGCAGGCGCGCGTTATTCTAACGTTATTCAGAGGTGGAGCTGGACCGAACTAGGGTAGCTTTTTGGTTCTTATTTTTTGAAACATGTATTTATTTATATCACATTGTACTACATTTTGAAACGATATTGATATTGGTTTGTATTTATATCATATTCAGTTTTTGGGTTTCTTTTGTATATTATATATATGCGTGAGATGTGATTATGAATACTACAATATATGATTTGATTGATGTATATAGTATTGTGCACAGGGCGGAAAAAAATCTAGCAGCCCATTTTTAAAAAAAAAATACAGACAATATGTACCTACGGATTAAGCCGTAGGTATATATGTTGCCCCTACGGACATATCCGTAGGGGCAAACTATCAGGAAACCTGATATTTTCCCACCTGATCTCAGTGCAGGGTGTTGGGAGTGCCCCTACGGATATGTCCGTAGGGGCCACTGTATATCCCCTACGGAGTTATCCGTAGGGGCCAAATATCAGGTTTCCTGATATTTTGCCCCTACGGAATATTACCTACGTATATATCCGTAGGGGTAGAGCAAGGACCTACGGTTTTATCCGTAGGTACATACAATATATTCAAAAAAAATACATATATGATTTGATTACCCCTACGGAGTAATCCGTCAGGGCAACAACACCTACTGATATATCCGTAGGGGCAAGAATTTGCCCGTAGGGGCAAGTTCAGGGCCTCAACTTGCACCTGCTACCTTTGCACCTATGGGGTATTTTTTCACCCCTACGCATATATCCATAGGGGCAGTGGGTTGCCCCTACGGATAAATCCGTAGGGGCAACCCTTATTTGTAGTAGTCTCCCTTGGATCAACTCAGAAGTTGAAACGGCATCTCAGTGCCTATAAATAGGACCCTTGGTCCTTGAGATGATTTTTGTTCATCTTCTTACTTTCTGAGGATTTTTATTCTCCTTCAGAGTATAGCTCTTCATCTTAAGAATTTTCTTAAGGACAGAACTCTGTTAAAATTTAGGTAAAGATTAAATCTTTTAAAAGATTATTTAGTAATCTAGGGTTTTACCCATTAACAAAGCTTTGCTCTTCATAGATCTTCGATCTAAAGAAAACCTTTTAGGGTTTCATTAACAGAGTTTTGCTCTCTTGGAATCATAGATCTAAAGAGATCTTTCTTAGGGTCTCTTAACCCACTAACAGAGCTTTGCTCTTTGTAGATCATAGATCTTCAAGAAAACCTTTGTAGGGTTTCTCAACAGAGCTTTGCTCTTGTTAGATCTTAGATCTTAAGAGATCCTTTTTAGGGTTTCTAAACCCATTAACAGAGCTTTGCTCTTTTCAAATCATATAGATTTATTAATCTTTCATAAAGAACTCTTAAGAGTTTGTTCATGGATCTTGAAGATCATGGAATTTTATTCCATTAAAACTTTACTTTAAGTTCTCTGATTGGTTATTCCATCATTTTTACAGAGCAAGGCTCTTAGGATTTTCTTAAGGAATTTTATTCCTTCAACATTAGAATCTGACATGTGTCATTCTATCACAGAGCACTGCTCTCAAGGGGAGATTTACTCCTCTGCCCAAGGGGTTCTCATTGAATGAGAATCAATTGAGAATTTCCTTATTTAATGATAGTCTCATCAAATGATGAGACTGTTTTATTAATGATGAACTGTCGTCTAGATTATGTGGGTCCCCTTTGGTCCCTTTTCACTGCATTGCAGTGTGGTACAAATTTAAAGTACCTAGTGACAGAACTTAAATTTTAGCATTGGCGGCTGAAAATTTGTTCTTTTCCGCGCAGGTACTATATCTTTCGACATTCCTTCCCGTTTGTCCGTTCAGAAGGCGGATTCCCCGAAGCGCCCGTAGACCGAGAGGTTTTTGCACTGATCAAAGACTATGACCCAGAGCACAAGAATCTTCATCTATGGAGGATATGGTACAACCAAATCATCAGGGGTCGGCGGAGCTTTTCTTGCACGACACCTTCGGATCCTATTTCGGCGATCCCCTATGCAGACGCACCCCCGATAAACTATACTGTGGAGGAGGTGAATTGGACTTCAGAGGGTCTCCTTCGGCCTTCTATAGCCGCAATACCCGTGCAGCCGCCGGTGGCTTTGGACACTCTAGGGCGGCATATATGTCAGGGCAAGTCACGTCCTTGGGGACAGCCATACAACATAGGACTAACTCCCCATCACCCGGCTGGATATCTGCAGTTGGCCCGATACATCTTATCGGCGAAGAAGTCACAGGTGCTGAAGCTCGGGTTGTACCCTGCGATCTATGCTTCTTTGTTCCAGTATTCCGCACCTCCTACATGGTGGGTTAAGGCATTTTTGGAGCAGTGGAACATTCCGACCCACACCTTCCTCTTATTGGATCGAGAAGTCTCCGTTTCTTTAGAGGAATTTGCCGAGGTCTCTGGTTTACCCATTAGGGGAGAACATTACGAGGAGCTGCTTCCTCCGGATGAGTATATTTTTGCTACCAAATCACTAGTAATGGGTCTTACCCAAGAGAACGCCGTTCAACACCAATTCCCAAGTTTGATAAAGGTGTTGAATATCTATGAGAGACTCTTTCTCGAATCCGGAGGCCGCGGGGTTAATTTTACAGTTTTTATCGCTCATTTTCTCCGTACGGAAATACTATCGAAGGAAGCCGCGAAGTTCGCCAAACTTAACGATCCTTTTGGCTTAGGTTTGGGCAACCTACCGACGGCGAAGGCGGATCAGAAGAATTTCTTTCACCCCGGCACCCCGGTCGTCCCTTTTGCAGAGCTGGCAGCTCCTGGGATTGATGAAGAAACGTTATTTTTGGGGTTTCTCGGGTTATGGCTAAGCTGGTTTGCGCTTCCGATGCACCCTCGCCGTATGAGGCCATCCGTCTTCTACCCAGCGCATCGAATGGTTGCTGGGATACAAGTGGCCGTCGGGATCGCTGGGTTAGCCCACTTGTATCATGTCCTAAGCTTGGCAGCGGATACTACTGATCCAGGGGTGCAGCCTGCTAACTTCTTAATGCACTATTTCACCTCGTGGCTCGAGTTGCATGTGCTTGGCGTCTTCGGTATCCACAGAAGGCATTCCTTTTATGACAGATGTAAGTTCCCTCAGATCATGCATCTAGTCGACGCATCCATCGTAAATCCGACACCGCGGAAAGCTAAGGGTTTAGTCCTTCGTACACGCATGGTTGGAGATGGTATATCCTTCACAGATAAAATTTTGACCGTCGGCCAGGAATCCGCGAAAACGGTGCTGCCATCGCAGGATATTTTTAAAGACGGGGCCTCTGTTTTGAAAGCTCGGGAGATTCTCCATCTATACTCCATCAGGCCGGGCTTTCTCGTATTTAGGAAGAATGATGCGGCATTGGTCATGAGATATAACCCGCATCATTTCGCCCAACAGTTAAGCTACAATCAGGGCGTCCCGCTTGAGGCTTTCTTGGCAGAACCCGCTGCTATCGAAGAGGGTATCCGGAGCGCGCTGCATCATTTTATGCGCCTAAACACAGGGTCCAGCTTCTTCATTAGTGAACCGAGCTGCGTTCCGAAGGCCCTGAACGTGTATGTGGCGTGGTATCAACATTCAATGGGCGCCGTCATTAGGGAAGAAAAGCGATTGCTGCTTGATCGCAAGGGCACCGCCCCGGCTGGTAACCCCGCTATTTCTTTGAAGCAACGGACCATTGTCCATCCTCCCTTGGAGGAAGCTGATGCGACTGTGGCGCTACATGATATGCCTGAGCTACCGATACCCCGTGCTCCAGTTGAATGGCCAGCTGTGGCATCTCCTGAGTCCGGCTTGGGTGCGGAGATTTGGACTCGCCGCCCGAAGTTGCCCGCTAAACACAAGCTCATGTTACCGGCGGCCGGTACTCACTCGCAGAAGAAGAAGAAGAAGTCGATTCTTTCTGCAGACGTTGTACTTGGCCAGGAGCCTCATGCTCCTTACAGCGAGGGCCTGAGCGAATATGGGACCAATGAGGGTCTATTCACGGTGCCGGATGCTGATTTGGAGGCTGCCATCGCAGCTTCCGAGCGACTAGCTAGCCACAAAGCAAGACTGATCATCTTCGCTGAGTCAGGTAGTCTTCAGTCGTATTTTTTTTGTTGCATTACATTTTTATTATCGTATTTTGACTGACACTTTTTCTTCAACAAGCGTTTCCACTGAAGAGGCTCTCGCGGCTTCCCTCAAGACTTTTGAGGAGGAAGAAAGGCTTCGCACTTCGCTGGGTCTTGGTATATTTCGGCTCATTATGCCCTTATTCCCTTTTCATTTATGAATAGTCTAACCCTTTTTTCATCTTATCGCAGGGACTACTTCGACCCAAATTATCCCAAGTGTCGTGCCAACTTCGCAGGGTGGTGTGGAGATGCTTCCAAGGCAGGCTACCGAAGCGCCAGCTTCCCCAGTATTGCCGAAAAAGGCTTCACTTAAGCAACCGATGATGGACGCCATAACGGCTCCAGAGGTAGCTCCTGGCGCGGACGATGACGTCTCCTTGACGGAGGTTTTAAGAAGATTAGCTCTCATGGCCCAGGCGGAAAGGAAGCGCAGAAGGCGTGCGACAAGAGAACGTAATACCACCTTGACTGTAGGTGCAGGCTCGAGCGCTGCTTCTCCTGTCCCTGCTTCTTCAGAGGGTGCTCCGGCCGTCCTGTCTATCGCTCATAGACAGCCGGTACGTGCGGCCCGGGAAACAGTTGAAAAGCCATCTCAAGGTAAAATAACACTGAGTCCTTTTATTAGAGCTTGATCTTCATATTCTCATATATATTACCCTACAGGGCCAAGTCCCGGTGAGGAGGTGGCGGGTAAGATGACGGCAACTCCTGAGCCCGAAGCGGCTACCATTTCCGAGGAGTCCGGGACTGCTCCAATTGCCGCTCTTTCCATGCGGTTCCCAGCCATCACCTGGCATCGCGAGTGTGACGACGACTCTCGTGGAATCAGGGGATGAAGCTACGGGCAGCGAAACCATCCCCCCAAATGAGACCGAAGAAGTCGTGATGCCTGGTGATGCTTCCGTCACCGTTTTGGCTGATGACTTGCCTGGTAGGTCTTGGACCGCTACATTCTTTTCATTTTTGCAATCCCTTCTAATGACACCTTATTCCTTTCAAATGTAGGTGTGGTGAGCGCTAAGGTTGTGACACCTGAAGAAGCACCATCAGCTGCCGTTCTGACGGTTGCTGCCCCTTAGTCTCCTCTTATATCTTCTCGAATGTTGGAAGGTATGGGTTTGTGATTAATTTAAATCAGGGATAGCATCTTCCGTGTACTGACCATGTATCATCGTCATCTTGCAGGAGTCCTCTTTGATCACCTGTATCAGGTGCTGAACCCACACTTCTCCTTCCAGTCGGAAATTAGTCCACCCGTTGGTGTCGGTGAGTATCTTTTCTAACCGACGTCTTTTCTTTTCTTTAACGGGCAGCCATGCCATTGCTAATTCTTCTCTACATTACTTGTAGACTTACAAATTGAAGGAGGGGATGAGGATATCGTCGCGCCACCTGTACTCCCAGCTCTGCCCCCAGTTGCAACCGGTATAGTAAACTCCATTGTTCATGTATCTTCTCAATTTCTTGAGCCGTCATTTGCCTATGATTTGTTTTGCAGCGGTGACACCGACTCCAACTACTTTCGATTCTCGAATCATAATGCTAGCAGGGCCCTTTTCCAGACGTCCATCTTCAAAAGGCGCTGTGACCAGTCTACGTATGTTGAGCGATTACATCGAGGAGCTTGACGCGGAGGCCCCTACATTCGCTGCCGAGATTAATCCAATGCTGGCAACGCTTGTGAACTTCCATAATGAAGGCGTCGTTGAGTCTTGGGTTAACCACTGCAGGAAGATTGAGGCATTCCTGCATGAGCTTGAGCTTAGGCGTCCTGCTCCTGAGATTCAGGCTTCGAACTCCCAGCGGGCTGCATGGGTTGAGCAGAGCGTGTCCTTCCTCTGCCATTTTGAGCAAGAAGAAACCTTGAGGCGGAAGGAACGCGAGGATGCTTTGGAAGAATCTGCCTGGCTGCGCGCCCAAGTTGAAACGAATGTCGTGCAACTGAGAGCCATCTTTGAAAATCTGCAGCGATGCATTTCAGACGGGCTGGCATTAAGGCAGAAGCTCGACTCTATTGAGCGGGTTACGCAGAGTCACAAAGCTACCCAACGGGAAATCGATGAGAAGGTTTCATCGTGCTTGCAGCAATGGGCTCGAATTGAAGCAAAGCTGGCCGCGGTGGCCGAACATAAGAAGGCGTTGAGAGGAGTGCGCGAGCATCTAGCTGATTTATTGAAGACGCTTCCTTCTCAGTAACTGTTTTGTATAGATTGAACACTTGCAATCTTTAAATAACATGTATCCATTTTTTTGTTCTTTCATATGATTCAACTTGTACTCGATTGAATTCATGAATAAAGGATACACATTTTTTGTTCTATTGTTGCTTTCTTCACTTTTCCGTATCATTGCCATGTGATTTTAGTAAGTGTGGCCTGTAGATAGTAAGTGACGGATCATCTTAGCCTCCTTGTAGGGTAGCGATGGCTTAGATAGCAGGTTCAGGTCTGCTGCCTAAGGCTTTCCGATTTTATAAGCCGTGAGAGTCTTATAAATACTTTTCTCCCTATGAGTCGAGAGGATCTCGTAGGTGTATTTTCTCCTTAGGAATCGTGAGGATTCCTAAGTGTGCTTTCTCTTGAGAGTTGTAAGGATCTCGCAAGAGAATTTTCCCTCTTACAAGTGGAGAGGACTCGTAAGTGGTTGTTTTCCTCCTTGTCGAGATTCGACTTTGGAGAGTGTGGTCTGCGAATAATAAGCAAGAGTCTATTTTGGACCGACTTGCAAGGCCCAATGCTTAGGAAACAAGTCCTAGTCCCCATTGCCTAAGGCTTTTCCCTACGAGTCGAGATGAATCGAGAAGTTCCCGCAAGGATGTCCTAACGTCACAGTTAACCTCTGCTCTTTACGACAAAGGTCCGTTAGGGTCTGTGGTACTAGGATTTTTTCCGTCGTACCGTCGTGTTGGCTGATGTATTCCTCGATAGGCAATCTTGCTGTTCGAGCAGCCTTGCGACTGTCGTGTCTCTGATCCCTTCGGGGGCTGGACAAGACGTCTTCAAGCAATCTTCATAGAAATTTTGACCGTCGGAAGAGCAAGCGTTAGGAATTTTGCCATGCCGCTTTTTACTTGAGGTTAGGCTCAGTTTGGGAGCCCCGATGAGTCATAACCACTACGCCCTGGTGTGGGATGATCTCCGATAGTCTTTCAGGTTTTATATGAGTTTCCATCAAGACCTTGAAGCTAGGAATATTGCCTTCACTTCATTTGCTGGCACTGCGTCTGCTGTATCAAGACGAATGTCGCGGTTTATCTCTAGGTTACTGGTGAACCGTCAAGGCTTGGAACTAAGGACTTTGCCATGGCTCCATTATTTTGTGTCGCGTCTGCATCCTGCTGGGGGAAGAACGCTGGGGTGACATCACGTCTGCTGTATCGAGACGAACATCGAGGTGGTTTCTAGGTTGTTGGTGAACCATCGGGACCTGGAACTAGGGACTTTGCCATAGCTCCGTTGGTGTCGCATCTACATCCTGCTGGGGAAAGAACGCTGGGGTGACATCGCGTCTGCTGTATCGAGATGAACGTCGAGGTAGTCTTTAGGTTGTTGGTGATCCTTCGGGACCTAGAACTAGGGACTTTGTCATGGCTCCGTTGTTGGTGTCGCGTCTGCATCCAGCTGAGCGAAGAACGCTGGGGTATACCGCGTCTACTGTATTGAGACGAATGTCAAGGTGGTCTCTAGGTTGTTGGTGAACTGTCGGGACCTGGAACTAGGGACTTTGCTATGGCTCCGTTGTTGGTGTTGCGTCTGCATCCCGCTGGGGGAAGAACGCTGGGGTGACATCGCGTCTGCTGTATCGATACGAACGTCGAGGTGGTCTCTAGGTTGTTGATGAACCGTCAGGACCTAGAATTAGGGACTTTGCCATGGCTCCGTTGGTGTCGCGTCTGCATCCTGGTGGGGGAAGAACGCTGGGGTGACATCGCGTCTGCTATATCGAGACGAACGTCGAGGTGGTCTCTAGGTTGTTGGTGAACCGTTGGGACCTGGAACTAGGGACTTTGCCATGGCTCCATTATTGGTGTCGCGTCTGCACCCTATTGAGGGAAGAACGCTGGGGTGATTCGCGTCTGCTGTATCGAGACGAACATCGAGGTGATCTCTAGGTTGTTGGTGAACCGTCGGGACCTGGAACTAGGTACTTTGCCATGGCTCCGTTGTTGGTGTCGCGTCTGCATCCTGCTGGGGGAAGAATGCTGGGGTGACATCGCGTCTGCTATATCGAGAAGAACGTCGAGGTGGTCTCTAGGTTGTTGGTGAACCGTCGAGACCTGGAACTAGGGACTTTGCCATGGCCCCGTTGGTGTCGCGTCTGCATCCTGCTGGGGAAAAACGCTGGGGTGACATCGCGTCTGCTGTATCGAGACGAACGTCGAGGTGGTCTCTAGGTTGTAGATGCGGCCGTCGAGACTTGGCTCTCTTTCGGATGGAGCCTGGTGGGAAGGTATGGTTTCCTTTTTGTTTGTGCCCCTGGATCGTATACAGGGATCAATGCGATCTCACCTGTAGGGCAAAAAGTTTCATTTTATATATTTTTCTTTCCCCGATGCTCTATCATTTCAGCTTTTATATCGCGAAAGTCGCGATTGTCCAATCATTTCGGCTATTTTCGCGGTGCCCAATCATTTCGGCTATTTGTTTTTATTTACTCGCTGCTTTTTATTACGAGTTGCCCAATCATTTCGGCTATTTTGTATGCATATATTTTACTTGCTGATTTTGTTGCAAGTTGCCTCGTCATTTTGGCTATTTCATATGCATTTGTGGCTCGCTGACTTTTCGCTGCGAGTTTGGGATTTGATACTGATTTAGGCATCAGTATCGCTACAACTGGGATATTTCCATGAGCGAATCATCATTTGCCTTTGTCAGTTCAAACAAAGGTGGCTTAGTAAACAGGGTTTGGATCCTGTCAACTAAGGCTTTTGACTTCATGAGCCGTAAGGGTCTCATAAAAGTATTTCTCCCTACGAGTCATGAGGATCTCGTAGGTGCGTTTTCTCCTTAAGAATTGTGAGGACTCTTAAGCGTATGGTCTCTTATAAGTCGTAAGGATCTCACAAGAGTGCTTTCTCCTTATAAGTCGAGAGGACTTACAAGTCTTTTGCCATATGAGCATATCCCCATTCTCTGGTGGGACTTTGTTAGGGAAATGTTTATTCGTGCCCGTGAATTGTATACAAGGGTCAATATTGAACCACTTGTAGGGCAGCACTGGAGATTGTGATGGCTTAAGAACAGGTTCAGATGCCTGTAGCTTAAGGCTTTTGAATCCTATGAGCCGTGAGGGCCTCAAAGAGGAATTCTCCTTACGAGTCGTGAGGATCTTGTAAGTGTGATTTCTCCTTAGGAATCGTGGGGATCCCTAAGTGTATTGCCCCTTGTGACTCGTTGTTGGAGATAGTGCCCTCAGAGTCAATTATTGGATCACAGGCACGTGATTGCAATGATTGAGGGAGGACCTATCCCGGTAGGACAGTCTTACTCGAGATGATAGTATGCTATCTGGTTTATCTTTATCATCGTGTACTGCTTTAGGTGACCTGACATGTCGCTATTACACGTTGATAGAGCCCCTAGGATTCTTGCTTGACTACCAGCAGTATGATGGCGATCATATACGTGGGAGCTGGTAGTCTATAAGCACATCCTTAAAAGGTCCCTAGTCGTAGGAGTTTCGAGACAGGGCATCGATACTCCATTAGTAGACTAGTGTATACAGTCGAGACCCCGACGAGGGGCGGTGGCCGGTCTCACAAGCCACTGGTGTCAGTTGGTTCACCTAAGATGTATGCAGGTGCTCATTGGGTTATGAGTACACCGGACAGGACTCGCCGGGAACCTGCTAGTTGGTCTTATACCAGATGTCAGATAGCAGTTCCCTGGTGACATGTGTACAGGTTAGTTCATCGACCTGAGATCGTCATTTGTCTCGTGTGAGTTCCCACTGTGCTTTGATTACTACCCTACCACGGCTCAAAGGAGTCATGCAAACAGGTTTTAGTTGGGTACAGTCCCGAGCCACATGGAGGCAGTGAGCGGATCTTCAGGGGTTCTTCTCTCCCGGTATTGGGGGTGAGGTCGCGCTGTGTCTAGGAGAGCCATTACGCAAAGCCCTCGGCCGAGGCAGGAGATTTACTGGTAGGTATTCCAGTAGTATCTCAGGGCGTTCTGGGCTACACTCCGACACGACTTGTACCGCTTTGGGGGGTCTGACTTTTACCAACCCCCTAGGCCCGACATGCGATGCTCATAGACGAACGGACCGGACTGTACGGATATTGTCACTGACAGGCTCAGTAGGGTGTCAGGATGAGTTCGCTCATCGACGTCCCTTTTGGTCAATAGCTGGTGGCCCGTCACGTATTGGCTTATACCTCTGACGTGCCAGTGGTTAAATCCAAAGCCATAGTATTGACGAGTCTTTAGAGTCCACCACACATTCAGTTACTCAAGCTTTCGGGCGAAACGCTGTAGAGGCCGTATGGAGATATGGCAGGGTCCGATCAGATACGTGCGGTATTGCACGGATCAGGATCGGACAGTTTTGTACTAGTGGTCGTATAGTTATATGGCAGGGTTCGATCTGATACGTGCGGTATTGCACGGATCAGGATCGAACGGATATTACTAGCCGGCTTTGGCTTAAGCCAGTCCTAGTTTAGTACAGTGTAGATTTTGTCTCATTGCATTTGTATCCGGACAGAATACAGATGCGGGTGTGTATGCACAGTATCGGGATTTTCCTGTAATTTATTACGGGACCAGTTTTTCTGGTGTTACCAGTTTGCATTCCGTTCCGGCCGGTTTTCCTTTGTTCCTTCCCGGCCGGACTTTTCCGATGGAGGGAGTAATTTGCAGTTTTGCAAATTACATTTTGTGGAGGGGTTTTCTTGCATATGATGGCTTCATGATAGTTCCTTCATGATTATATTCTTTTTCCATCACCTCATTTGCTTTATGTGATTAGAAGTGATAAGAATGGTTGATGTGAGACTTGCTTTATGTTGTGGTCACCACCTTGTTCTCCTACACTCACCTCCCTCTTATGTTGTTTGATTCCCTCCACCATTTCCACATGAAAAGGGCCAGCCACACATTTTTGGAGAGGAGAGAAAATGAGAGGTTTCATTTTTGGTGAGGAAAATTCATCATCTCATTCCATGTTTGATAAATGAGAGTTCCACTTGAATGTTCCAATACATTCCTCCATCAAGGCAACATAACCCCAAAGAGACAAGCATCATCTACACTACATTCTACAGCAAACCTTGGGCACGTCGACTAGCCAGCTTCGTGCCTGAGTTACCTCGGTATTGAGGTGGGAGCCCGTAAAAGATGCAGGCGACGTGGTGCCCTTCCGGCGAGGAGGCGACGACATGGAGACAGGACTTTCCGCGGGAGATCGGGACGATGAAGAGAAGACCGGAGGACTCGGATCACTTGGTATACTTCTCTTCCCATCTCTTGTTAGCTAGTATAGGTAAATGGTTTACGATCCGGGTTTTTTTGTCCGCGGTAGCGCCAGTTTCCAAGTAAGGAAAATTTTTGATTCCGCATTTTGGCCTCGGTAAGACGGCCGGGGCGCTGCCGTGGCGCAACACTCGTAAGGATCTCACGTAGGTATTGATTGATGTAAATTTCAGATGTGTCGTATCGAATCAAAAATTTAAATTGACCGCAATCAAACTACGGTGTCAGCTGTAGTTAATGAATGAGTGCGGATCGTCCAAAGGGATCTCGAGATTCGTTTGTATTTTAATGTGTTTGAAATGAAATGTTAAGCAATGATAAAAGAAAACAAGATTCAAGAATGATTTGTATTCGTGTGTCACTATTCTCTACTAAAGAATCAAGAAACTATAAACAATCAAGAATCGGGGTTTCAATGGTATTTTCCAAACAACAATCAAGAATAATAGAGAGGCTCGTAGGAATCGATCGGATCTTTAGATGTGTTGTAGTCTACAATATTTCGTATTCTTGTCCTTCGAAGAATTGATACTAGATCAATGGTTATCGACGAGAGTTAGGGCTTTCTTGATGAAATTAGGGTTTCATCTCTTAACCCTTGTTCTTTCGAGGATACCATTTATATTCTAGCCTCTAACAATTTCAAGAAGCGATCGGATCACCCCAATCTCGAGCGATGTCGATCAAGAAAGCATCGCAACGAATTGGGTCGTCGATTCTTGAACTTGCTAGGGTTTACAAACTCGTGGGATTCAAGAATCGATTACAAATTTGCTACATCATCATACTAAAGATCGTTTCGACTCCTTAACGAGCGGAGGTTTATTCACACATCACCACATAGACAATATTCAAGAATAGTAAAGATAACATGATGCGGAATTTAAAGAAAACAAGATAGAAGAAAATATCACCTTTTATTTAATCAACAATTTCAATACATTCTTTCAAGATCTACAAGAAGAAAGAAAATCGATTGTTGACTCGGCTTCGCTCGTCTCCGTGGATCGTGGATCTACTTTGATCTCTTGCCCGATGGAAGATCGGCTCGGCTCATAAAAGGGTTGAAGGAATCTCGCTTGGCTTGCACTCAAGATCTTGAATTGTGGTTGGATTTAGGGTTAGGGTTTCCTACAAGCTTTCTCACTAAACTTGAGGAAGAGGAAGATGGAGAAAAAGAGAATGGCAAAAATCTAAGATGTTGAATCTTTTCCTAAATGCCAAGATGTAACATCCTCTCAATGAATGAGTCTAGGGTCCTATTTATAGAACTTTCACAACCCTAGGTTTAGGTTTAAATTGAACTTTCCCTCCCAAAGTTTGTTGGCCAAGTTTGTTGGGCTTTAGCTTAGGGTTTAAGCAAGGGTTTAGGAAAGTTCTAGAAAGATTAGGCTAATTTGGGTGTTTGCTGATCTGGTGGAAGTATCTGGAATATTCTGGACTTTTGTGTGTATTTTTGAGCTGTAGCCACTGAAACAGGAGTTTCGATGCAATTTGAGGAGTTGAGTCCATGGGCCCGCCGCGGAACCGCCGCAAGAAGTACCTTTAGGCCGCTCTTCCGCCGCGCATTGGTGGGCTTGGGCCTTGGGCTTTCTTCTGTTGCTTGGTTCTGCTGTTTGGGCTTTTCTTTGATGTTTAGAATTTCAGTTTCCCTTCTGTGTTGATACCAGATTTGTGTTCAGTGAATTTACGAGCAATTGTAATGGTCGAGCGATGTAATGATCGAGCAAGCATCTCTTTTCCTGCATAGACTTCGAAACAGGGGTTGCAAGATATGGAAAATATGATATGTAATGCAATGTGGTCAATTTCCCTAAGAATGCCGGTTTTAAGGTCGAATACATGTAATTTGATATTTTGCGACCGATTAGCTAATATGTGAATTATGAATACCGTACACTTCTATATGTATGCAGATGATAAGGAAATCGCCGGTTAAAATATGCAATATTTTCGACTGATCAGGTATTTTCTCCTCATAAGGTCGAGAGGACCTTGCAAGTGTCTTTTAACGAGATTGCGCCCTTTCGGATTTTCACAAACTCGCCGGTAGTCCTGCTGTTTTTACTCACGGAGTCCTTTCGGGTTTTCATCCGTGCCCATTTCGCTTATGGACGTAGCATTTTTTTTTGTCACCCTTGGGATGCTGCGATCCGTAGTAGTTTATAGATGTCTCGGTCAATTGCAATTTTTAGGACATTGCGGTCCATCGTTGCCATATTTAAGGCAAATTTGTAGTTTACGGACTTTTCGGTCCATTGTTTATACTGTATGCACATGCATTTTTCACGTGACGGGATACATGATGCTGATGTGGAATACACCCATTTAAGGTATGATTTGATATGGTTGGAGTGTTTTGTGACCCATCCCTATCATGGCTTTTCCAACTTGACGCCGACGCCTGGCCCCTACGAATAGGGCCATTTGGCGTTCTCTATCATTTTTGCTCTTCTGACGGGCTTCGTTCAGTACCATGTCGATCATTTCGTCTGACGGTTCCAAGGATTTTGGCATTGACCCTGCCCCCAGCTCTTCTACATTATCTTCTGATGCCGAGTGAGCTTATTTGTTATTTAGCAACGAATGAGAGATCATGTGACAACTTGCCACATAATCTTCTGGTTCCTGTGACGAGTTGTCAGCCTCATCATCGTCGCTATCTCCTCCCTACAGGATATGGTTGAGAAATTCTTGGAGTGTAACCGGGGTTCGCGCCTTCTGGTTATATTCCTCCAGCGTGTCAATATGCTTTTGCAAGTCCGTGCGCTTGTCATCAGGCTCCACGGGCTTTTTGAACTTCTTCTTCTTCTTCGAGGACTTTGATCGATGGGCCTGAGCGTTTTGATTATCACTACCAATTCTTGGAGTCAGGCGCGGCTTCAGCGTTCCCTCGATGAACTTGGGTTCTAGCGGACTTTCCAATCTAATTGTTGGGCATGTTTAGAGATCCTTCAGCATTATTTTCGTCTTGGCTGAAAGAGCGACCTCCCATGGAGCTACTTCTATAAAAGAGCACGATGCCCCCAGCGTGTCCACCTTTTTAGGAGCATGAGGTTGTGACAGTTTCACCTTCCAGTTTTCGGATAGCGTGAATTTGCCCTGCTAGTATTGGTCCTCAATCCAGCCTTTGAAGAAGAAGCAATCTTCGATTGTATGGCTTACTGCTTGGTGGTAAGGGCGGTAATTAGGATTGTTGACATCGCCTGGCTGCAACGGACGTCCTTGACTTGGCAGATTGATGAGTCTATTGCGCACTGCCAGCTCGACCAGTCTCCTCGTTTTATCCCGAGGAAACGAGTAAGGGCGTCCCAGTCTCTTCTCGAGGGATTGGCGTGAACGCACATTGCTTTGGCGAACAACCGGTTTTATGTTGCTCGGCTGTTGTTGAGTATTGGCAACAAAAGTTGTTTTCCCCTTCCCTTTTTCGTTTCGAGGCCCCGTCTTCGAAGAGGAAGGCATATGGCCCATCTGGTTCATTTGGGCCAGCTTGTCAGTCAAAACCTGGAAAGTGGTCAGCTTGAAGAATATCATGAATTGGGATATGGTCGCCTGCGGATCGAGGGTTCCTATAAACATACCCACTGCAAGAGCCTCTTCTATGCGTTGTTCGCATTTCGACCATAAATTCCGCCACCGTATCGCGTACTGAACCCATGTTTCTCCTGGCTTCATCCTGGCATTAATCAGTGCAGTGATCGGGGTGCGCTCGCTAGCGCTTGAGAATCTCTGTGTAAACAGCGGCTCCATTTCTGCAAATGTCTTGACAGAGTCATTCGGGAGTTCGGAATACCATTCGAATGCTGTCTCCGACAAGCTACCAACGAATTGGCGAAGCAGTAGCTTATCGTCACCTCCGGTGTTGCCGCACAAGGCTCTGAATTGAGCGATGTGATGCGGATTTCTCGTCCCCTTATATACGTGAAATTTAGGGATCGTATATCCTGGTGGGTGATTGATCTAAAAAACTATCTATTAACCGCAATCAAAAACGGCGTCGCTTGGTAGCTAGCCGGTGAGTACGGGTCGGTCCACAGGGATGTTGTGAATTTCCTAGTCACTCAAACGAGTTAATTCCGATTGTGGTCGGATTGATTATTAAATCTAAAAACTAAATCTATCTATACTAAGATTATCTAGATCTAAATCTTGCTAGGGTTAGGTTTAGGAATGATTTGGAAATGTAAATAAATCTCAATGCATTCTATACCCAAATTAGGATCTAAGAGGAGTTATGGTAATTATCAATAAAAAAGATTAGATGCATTCGGGAAGGTGTTCCTTCCTCTAGGTTCTTGTCCTTCCTTTAGAGATCCTTACCCTAACCTCAATGGAAAACGCGCGCAACCGGGCCTTTATACTACGGTATCACTGCTACCTCGAGGGATAGGGTGCCGTAGGGCGCAGTGTGTGCGTGTATGCATGGAGTCCTATTGATTATATGTGATGGGTAAGAAAGGGATGAGAGATCGCATCTCTCAAAAGCCTTCCCCAAAGCTAACTCTAACAATTATCTAGGGTAAGGAATTAAATCTAAACTAGGGCAGAGAATGAAAAATTACCTACTTTATAGATGGCTCTCTCCAAACATCAATGTTCATATCAGATTTTTGCATTTTCATACCGCCCAATTTTTATCACATTGCATATCGGTAGATACTCTTGAGCCGTGTTTGCTAGTCAATTGCAGGATACAGGTTCTCGGTTCTAAAACGGTGAAATTCATGGAAAACGCGACAAAATCCGGGTTCCTGCCAACCACAGATAAAACACGGTCTCCGCTCTTCATCCGTATGTTGCCAGATACCAGTTTAGGAAGACAAAATGGCAAATCGATTGTCACCTTCATGCACAAGGCTCAATGGCAACAACAAGTTTCAAGAAATCTACGCGGAGCTCGAGGCAATCATGCCAAATCTTGACAAAAAGTCCATCTTTCCCTCAACAAAAATTCTGGAAAATTCATGAAGAAATTATGAGAAAATACAAATACCAGAATAAAGGGCACAGAGAACCAGGGAACCACAGAAAATTGGAGGGCCCAACTCAACCAGAAGGCCGCGGATCCACGGCCAAAGTGGGGTCTAGGCCGCGGATCCGCGGCCGTCTAGGCGCCGCATCTGCGGAGTTTTTGAGGGTATTTTGGTCTTTTTGTTTGTGTTCTGGTGGTTGCCCTAGCTTTCCATTCTCCAGCCTATAAATAGCCCAGAACTTTGAGAAGGAAAGGGTCCATTCTTGTATTTTCATTTTGCTAGGTTTAGTTGTGTTTCTTCTTCCTCTTCTCACCTCTTCTCCATTGAAACTTGTAGTGAGCTTGTGAGTGAAGAGTGATGAATAAAGAAGAACCGTTTATTATCATGCTTGTCTCATTATCTTTTTTATAATTGTTGTAATTTTAATTCGTTAAGTAGTTGTTGTTATTTTCTTGTTGTTTCTTTCTTCTCTCTTTTTCTTTATCCTTAATACGACAATGATGCTTACGCTCGATCCTCGCCAAGGTGAGGTCGCAAATAGCTAGTCGTATTCTTCTAATCTCCTTCTTTCTATCTTCCTCTTTTGTTTTGTTTTATTTTTCCGTATCATGATGTGTGAGTAGTTCATACTTGTTAGGGTAGGATACAGGAAGTTTGAGAGAAGGAAATCTCTCTCACTCTTTCCTTGACCAACAGCTTAAATCGACTCCCGTTAATTGAACCATAATCCGCTCCTTACGGCACCCTATCCTACATGATAGCGGTGATTCCGTAGTGAGACCGGTTGTGGTTGAATTAACCGGAGGTTATGGCTAAGAGCCAAGAACGGACGGACAAGCACCAAAAGGAAGGACTTATGCGTTGGAAAGCCTAGCTTATACTCGCAAGTTCCTTCCTAGTCGTGCTAATCCCTGTTGTTGCCGATTACCGTAACACCGATATTAAGAGGGGCAACGAAAGATGTGGAGACTCCTAACTCAAACTAACCTAATCCTAACCCTAACAAGCTCTCTTTAAATATCAACTCAACACTTAGATAACCACAACAAATCTGAACTCTCGGACTTAACTCGGTAAAACACATAGAAAAAGACTCTCATCTCCCTGCGGACGACCCGTACTCAACCGGCTAGCTACAAGCGAAACCATCTTGATTGCGGTATTTAAACTAAAACTTGAACACGCAGAACCTTTAACAATCAAATGGCGCCGTTGCCGGGGAGACGGTAGTTTATTTCCTTGTGTAATTTCGGGTTAACTTGTGAATATAACCAAAAAAAAAAATATACATTGTAAAAAACCATCTTGTTGTTTTTTTGATTAGCTTTTGTGCAAGTGTGCAGGAAAATACGAAGTTCAAGATCGACACCAAAGACGTTGGATAATACGGAGTTCAAGTACAGTGCCAAAGACGTGGGAAGATAGACCCACATTTCGCGGCTACACCGCGACGGACAAAACGAAGCATCCGGTCTACTGTAAAAATCTGGAGCAGATACAGTGAGCAAATCAGAATTCCACACATCCAGACAAGCAGAGGACAACCACAGCAGCACACCCAAAAAGTTTGGAAGCCCGATCCCTCCATACAGCCGCGGAACCGCGGCCTTAGCACCTGTTTGTCCGTGGAACCGCGGCCATTTGTTGGCTTCAGTGGTCCAAAATTTGGGTACTTCTCTCTCTCCTTCTCCACTTCTCTGAACTCCACTGAATTGTGTTTTCTGCGGATTTCTTTGCGCAAACTCTTCTCCCCCTTCCAATAAACTGTTCTTGTGCAGGATTCTTTGCGCCGCAAATAAAAATTGTTTGCAGTTGATTTGTTACTGCTTTGCATTTCTTTAATACGGACTTAAGGGGCTTGAAACCAATCCAGATTGGGTGGGGATTTCATCACCCTTCCCAGGACCCCAAAAATCACAAAAGCATATGCATTGTCCATTGTAAATTAAAAAAATACTAGACTTCAGCCCTAAGGACTTCGCGCTCATTAGGAGAAGAAAAACCGTGTTTAGAACCTCGCTTAACGGTATATTGTTTACGGGGTGTCTAGGAAAGTGTTAAAGGCGCAACCGCCGAAAGAGAAAGGGTTATTTAATTAAGGAACTTCGCGAAAGCGTTGGACAACCTCCCCTTATCTCTGCACTTACCTGGCCTCGTGATCAGTGTATTTTTAAGCCCGTTTCTCGACACTGTTTAACTTCGACAATCAAGTTCAGGAGCAGGTCTAGTAGACCTAGGTTACCCTAGATCTAGGTGTGATTGTGCATATCTTGTTTGTGATTGCTTAAGTCGTATATCCGTACATATTTCTGTAAAAATCTTTCTAAAAAAAAAAGAAAAAAATCAAAAACTTTTATAAAAACTTGCCCTTTGTCGCCAAATCCATTTTTCACCCACCACCCATCGCCTTTCTCCATTGACGTTTTCTTACCCTCACCTTCTCCGCTTTGACTATACTAAACTCGTTTAGTGTATGTCCGCTTGGACTCGGGACACTAGCGCCCGTCTAGTCCGCGTTACGTTAGTCGCTACCGACTACGCGATCGACTCAGACGTCGATACTCCGTCCACTCCTCTTTCACCCCTTCCTTTGCCGGCCAACTCCGACGTTGACCGGAATTCTGTTCGTACATCTTCACCTTCACCTTCACCAACCTCTTCTTCCGCGATGTCGGGATTTAATCCGAACATCTCTTTGACCACCGCTGGATTGGCTCCACCTCCTACGGAGACCAATATCCCACCACCACCGCCTGTTGTAGCGCCGCAGCGAATCGCGCTCCAGGATCGTTTCTACCCCACCCGTTCTGCACTTCCCACCTGCCTTTCTCTTCCTCCGGCCAATGGGGACAACTTTGAAATTAAGCCCCATTTCATCAACATGCTTCCACGTTTTCATGGGCTTGAATCTGAAGATGCCTATATCTTCATCAACAAATTTCAAAACGTCTGTGCCATGATGAAAACCACCCAGCTGTCGGACGATGCTATACGTCTACGGGTCATTCCGTTCACTTTATGCGATCTCGCTGAAAAATGGCTGTATAGCACCGCTTCCCACTCAATCACCAGCTGGGAAGAGTTTGTTAAAGCGTTTCTAAAGAAATTTTATCCGAATCATAAAACCGCAAGGATTCGAAATGAAATCAACCAATTCTCCCAGCTTCCTTCTGAACCCTTCTAGAAGTGCTTTGACCGGTACAAAGACCTTCTTGTTCAGTGTCCTCACCACGGTATAGAGAAATGGCAGCTCTGCCAAACCTTATACGAGGGACTGAACCCAGCAACGAAGCAGTTGCTGGAAACCATCTGTCAGGGCCACTTCCTATCGAAATCTGACGAGGAAGCGTGGCAGTTCTTTGACGACCTTGCGGAGAAAAAGCTACAATGGGAGAGCACCAGACCGACTTCTTCTTCTTCTACCTCCACTTCTACCGGTCAGTCTAGGGTAGGAATCCACCAACTTGATGTCTCTATTGTGATGAAAGCTGAAATGGCTGCAATAACAAGAAAGCTTGAAGCGATAGAGAGCAAATTTTCTGCTCCTGCTCCTGCCCCTGTTCTCCCCCTTCGTACCATCTGCGCTTGTTGTTCCGATCCTTCCCACTTGACCGAAGAGTGTCCTTACAATCCACCCTCGCAAGGACAGGATCAGGTTAATGCTGCCTTCCAGCAAAGACCAAGGAATGATCCATACTCTTCCACCTACAATCCCGGTTGGAAGAACCACCCCAATTTCACCTGGAATCAGAATCAATTCCAGGGCAACAATTTCCAAAGGGCCCCTCCACCGCAACAACAAGCGCAACAACAAACTCAGTATCAGCAGCCCTTCCAACCCCAACCTTTCTAAAATCAGACGAACAACTTTGCACCCAACAATTCTTTTCCACCAAACAACTTTGTTCCGTCAAACAACGATAAGGTTTCCTCGCTCGAACGAAGTCTGGAGGCGTTTGTTAAACAATCGACTCAATCCACCGCCAACATCCAGTCTTCCATTCAATCCTTAGTGCAACATACTGCCGCACACGGGCAAAGCATCAAGACCATCGAGGCACAGATTGCACAGCTGAACGCGGCCCTAAGCGAGCGAGAGAAGGGGAAGCTTCCGTCCCAGCCACTCCCAAATCCCGGTCACCCACATAATGCACATGTTGCTCTTGAACAACAGAACCACAACGTGAGTGCCATGACCACACTGAGATCGGGAAGGATGCTGCAAAACAACATTGGCACACGGATCAACGATAACACCCCGGCCGCTGCTTCTTCTTCTTCTCCTTCTTCTTCTTCTTCTTCTTCTTCTTCTTCTTCATCTTCTGAGCCTATTCTCCGTTCTTCACAAGGCTCCCCTTCCTCTTCTTCTGCTCTGAACGGACCCACTTCTCACTCCACGAAAACACCTATTCTGGGATCCGTTCCAACTCCACAATCTCCTCCTCCAGCATTAGACTCAACCAATTTTCAAAATGTTCCATTTCCAAACCGGTTGAGGTCTAATAAACAAAATCCTCAAATGGAGAAGATTCTGGAGTTATTCAAGCAAGTTAACATTAACATTCCTCTTTTAGATGCTGTCCAACAAGTCCCGTCCTACGCGAAAATCTTAAAGGACTTGTGCACGAAAAAGAGGAAGTCTCAGGTACCCAAGAAAGTTTTCTTGGCTAGTGCTGTGAGTGATGCTCTTACCCAATTTTTACCATAAAAACGGAAGGACCCTGGCTGTCCTACGATTTCAATTACCATTGGGGATAAGAACATCAACCGCGCACTATTAGATCTTGGTGCCAGTGTTAACTTGCTTTCGTATTCAGTATATGAGCAATTAGGCGTCGGAGAGCTGAAACCCACGCACTGCATTCTCCAAATGGCAGACCGATCGATCACCATCCTAGGGGTGAGCTAGAGGATGTGTTGATAAGAGTCGGGGACTTCATATTCCCTGTTGACTTCATTGTATTAGACACACAACCTGTAGCTAACCCCCGGAATCAAATTCCGGTGATACTCGGTCGCCCATTTCTCGCAACCTCAAATGCTGTGATCAATTGTCGCAATGGTTCGATGAACCTCTCTTTTGGAAATATGACGATTGAACTTAACATTTTTAGGTTGGGGAATCAGCCCGCCGAACCTAATGCTCATATACTGGATGTCTGCTCGATCCAGGAGATCACCCCAGAAGAGTTTGAATTCGAGGAGTTTCTGTTTGAACACGATAATCTTGACGCCACCAGTGCGTTTCTCCTCGAACCTGCTGCTGTTCCTGCGCCCGACAACGACTATGAGTGTTTTACGTTCTCGAACGATCTTAGCTGCGCATAACCCGAGTTTGAATCCTTCGACTTTCCGGATGAGTCACCTGAACCATCCAACTCGGTTGCCTACACTCGCTTTGAACCTTTGCTGGAGTCCTTTGAGTTCGAGACCTTTGCACCAATCTTGCCTTCCATCGTTTCACCTCCAACGCTCGAACTCAAGCATTTGCCGTCTCATCTTAAGTACGCTTACTTAGGTGAGAACGAGACCCTCCCTGTCATCATTTCGGCTTCTCTAGCTCCCGAGCAAGAGAAAGCCCTTCTCGCGGTCTTGCACAACAACAGGCAAGCTCTTGGCTGGTCCATGGCGGACATCAAAGGGATTAGTCCCCTGATCGTTGAGCATCACATTCATCTGATGGATGATGCCAAACCAGCCCGGGATCCACAAAGACGTCTCAATCCAGTCATGAAAGAGGCTGTGAAGAAGGAGATCGTAAAATGTCTAGATAGTGGTATCATTTACCCTATCTCTGATAGCCAGTGGGTTAGCCCCATTCATGTTGTCCCCAAGAAGTCGGGCATCACGGTCATCACTAACGAGGCAAACGAGTTAATCCCTACTCGCACCCAAACTGGGTGGCGAGTATGCATTGATTACAGAAAACTCAACGCCGCAACGCGGAAAGACCACTTTCCGCTACCTTTCATTGACCAGATGCTTGAACGATTGGCCGGACACGAGTACTACTGCTTTCTTGATGGCTACTCCGGCTATAATCAAATTCCCATCGCCGAAAAAGACCAGGACAAGACCACTTTCACTTGTCCTTTCGGCACGTTTGCATATCGTCGCATGCCCTTTGGGTTATGCAATGCGCCCGCTACCTTCCAGCGGTGTATGATGGGAATTTTCTCAGACATGGTGGAAAAATTTCTGGAGATTTTCATGGATGACTTCTCCATTTTCGGCGATTCCTTCAACGAGTGTTTGCTGCATCTCGACGCTGTCTTTACACGATGTAAGGACAAGAATCTCACTTTGAACTGGGAGAAATGCCACTTTATGGTACGCGAAGGTATTGTCTTAGGACATATCATCTCGCAAAATGGCATAGAGGTTGACAAATCAAAGATTGAGGTCATTTCCAATCTGCCTCCTCCCCGATGCGTCAGAGATATCCGAGTCTTCCTTGGCCATGCCGGTTTCTATAGACGGTTCATCAAGGACTTTAGCAAGATTGCTAGGCCCTTGACTCTTTTGCTGGCCAAGGACACGCCATTCGACTTCAACTCGAGCTGTGTGACTGCCTTCGAGTCATTGAAATGCTCACTCACTTCTGCTCCCGTTCTTTCTTCACCTGACTGGACGCACCCATTCGAGATTATGTGCGATGCATCCGACTTTGCCATCGGTGCTGTCCTTGGACAGCACATCAACAAGATGCCGCACGTAATCTATTATGCGAGTCGAACCCTGAACGACGCCCAACTCAACTATACAACAACTGAGAAGGAATTCTTAGCTGTTGTATTTGCTTTAGAAAAGTTCAGGCCCTACCTCATCGGCTCTCCAGTCATTGTCTACACAGACCATTCTGCTCTGCGCCATCTTTTTGCGAAGAAAGATGCAAAATCTCGGTTAATATGTTGGATCCTCTTGCTTCAAGAGTTTGACCTTGTCATTAAGGACAAACGAGGATGTGAAAACGTAGTTGCCGACCATCTCTCACGACTTCCTTCTTCGCCTTCGCTTCCAATTCCGATCAACGACGTTTTCCCGGATGAACAGCTCTTGACAGTATCTTGCGAACCCTGGTTCGCAGATATTGTGAACTATTTGGCCACGGGATTACTACCGACCGAATGGTCAAGTCAGGACAGACTTCGCTTCTTATCCCAAGTAAAACACTTTTACTGGGACGAACCCTACTTGTTCAAGTACTGTCCCGACCAGATTATTCGTCGGTGTGTCCCTGACGAGGAATTCAAGAGTGTGCTGTCATTTTGCCACGATCAAGCGTGTGGCGGGCATTTTGGGCCCAGAAAGACAGCTGAGAAGATCTTGCAATGTGGTTTCTACTGGCCACAACTCTTCAAAGACGCTCATGACTATTGCAAGACTTACTCCTGGTGCCAACACATGGGCCGGATATCCCGGAGGAACGAGATGCCGCTCCAACCGATCTTGGTTGTGGAGATTTTCGATGTTTGGGGGATAGATTTCATGGGGCCGTTTCCCAGCTCTTTTGGGAACTTGTATATCCTTCTCGCTGTTGATTACGTCTCTAAATGGGTCGAGGCTATGCCTAGCCGGACTAACGACAACAAGGTTGTCGTTAGGTTTCTTAAAGAAAACATTTTCTCCCGGTTTGGGCACCCCCGAGCGATCATTAGCGACAATGGAAGTCATTTCTGCAATAAAACTTTCGAAGCCTTGATGCGGAAATACTCCATAAATCATAAGATCTCTACGCCCTACCACCCCCAAACCTGCGGGCAGGCCGAAGTTTCAAATCGGCAAATCAAGCAGATACTGGAGAAGACGGTTTCCAAGAACCGTAAGGATTGGTCGCTGAAACTCACTGATGCCCTTTGGGCTTTTTGAACCGCTTATAAGACCGACCTTGGCATGTCTCCCTATCGGCTTATGTACGGAAAAGCCTTCCACCTTCCTGTCGAAATAGAGCATCGCGCATTTTGGGCGATAAAGGAGCTGAATCTGTCTCTCGAGGATGCGGGCAGCCATCGGAAGCTGCAGTTGAACGAACTGAACGAGCTTAGGGATGAGGCTTACGATAACGCGGTTGTCGTTAAGAATCGAACGAAGGTGTTTCACGATAAACACCTTTTGCGCAAAACCTTCGTACCTGGTCAGCAGGTACTGCTTTACGACACCCGACTTCATTTCCATCCAGGAAAGCTCCGATCTCGCTGGAAAGGGCCGTATTTTGTGCGGAATGTGTATCCGCAGGGCGCTGTGGATTTGGAAAATCCAAAGGACGGTTCACTTTTCAAAGTAAACGGACAACGATGCAAATCGTACCTTAGCGCCGAACCAACAGAGGAGCTCCTGTTCTTACAGGAGCCGGTTTACCCTGAATGATCTTCCTCTGCCGACCTCCAAACTTCGGTTATCCAGCCAAGAACAGTGGACACTGTTCCAAATAAGTTTGGGGGTATGTACAAACCGTTTTATGTATATTTGTGTATATTTTTTTTCTTTTCTTTAAAAACAAAAACAAAAAAAAATTTGTGTATCGCTAACCGACAATTTTGACCCTTCAAATGATCTCTTCATGCAACGACAGTGAGGACACTGTCCAGTTTAAGTTTGGGGGTACGCTCAGTACACATTTCTTACCTTCGCATTCATATGTATATTTTTGCATCTGCATATTAAAATAAATAAAATCCATAAAAATTTGAAAATTTTCTAAAAATATAAAAACTTTTCTGTCAAGTTAGCTAGTAGAAGAACTTTGATTCAACATTCGACGGTTTTTGTTTGAAAAAATAGGAATAACTAAATTTTATGTTTGGATTTTGAAAACCTGAAAGATAACTCTCCTTTGAAGTTAACTATAACTGATATACGTCTTTACATCACACTACACGTGTCGTGAATTTTGGGAATTAGATGACAAGTCTTTCATGTTTAAACTTTTAAACAGATAAATGATTTTCTGAGGATCAAATAGGTTTGTTCTGAAATAAGTAATGTCAAGAATAGTTTATGAAGTAAAGCAAATATGAAGGAATGTTATTGATGCCGTAATTGGAGCTAAGTCTGAAAAATAACCCATCTGAAACTTGATTGGAATGATTACACACCAAACCCACTAAACACGTCTTTTATCCAAAAAAATAATTGAACTGCCGGTTATATCTCCGTTCGTATTAAATCATCTGATTTTCACGCCAAACTGTCTTTTGTTTTTGGACCTAGGTAACTTGAGTAATTAAGTCCGCTGGGGTGTTTCTACACCTAATGCCCTAAAATCAACTGGTTTGGGTGCATTGGCCCAAAGCTCGCTAAGAAGCCTAGAAAGTCCAGTTTAAAACAAAGTCAAGCAAGTGTTCTCTCCGAGTTAAAATTCCTAACGGTTCTTTGTGTGAGAATAATCTTGATAAAAGACAGGCTTTTATAAAAAAAAAGAAATTTTTTAACGGAGATATGAAGGTTTTATTCTATGATAAAGACTATTGCACGTTCACAGAGGTGTGTATGAAATGAAAACAAGAAAAAGGTGGAGTGAAAAATACGACTTAGTTTCCTGTTAAGGAAGATAGAAATTCTGAAATTGAAACCTTACTGGAAAACGAAACTTGAAAAATGCTTAACTCTTTATAAAACTTATGTGATCCTTTTAAAATTGTTATCTGGGCTTTATTGTGCGACATGATGACTTTAATCGATCCTTCTGGAACTTAACGACACTATTTGCACTGCACGTAAAGACATATAAAATCTGTAGTTAAATAAGAAGCGAGGTGTGAAAAATAAAGGTTCGATAGTCTAGACTTAGGATGATAGAATTGTTATTTTCTTAAACAAAACCTTAGGGTTTGAATCTTAGTTATTGTACGAAACCAACTTGACCGGATTTTATGGGTAGTATCGGCTGAAAACCCTCAGGAGACAACACTCCTCCTACTAGGGACACCTAGAGGTTAAACGGCTTGTTGCACATGCTCAGTGCAATCGCGTTCCCTGCGAAAGTGAGGTTAGGAAATTTTTTGTGAATAAATTGGCTTTGCTCGGGACGAGCAAATGATAAGTTTGGGGGTATTTGTTCAAATCAGATTTTTGCATTTTCATACCGCCCAATTTTTATCACATTGCATATCGGTAGATACTCTTGAGCCGTGTTTGCTAGTCAATTGCAGGATACAGGTTCTCGGTTCTAAAACGGTGAAATTCATGGAAAACGCGACAAAATCCGGGTTCCTGCCAACCACAGATAAAACACGGTCTCCGCTCTTCATCCGTATGTTGCCAGATACCAGTTTAGGAAGACAAAATGGCAAATCGATTGTCACCTTCATGCACAAGGCTCAATGGCAACAACAAGTTCCAAGAAATCTACGCGGAGCTCGAGGCAATCATGCAAAATCTTGACAAAAAGTCCACCTTTCCCTCAACAGAAATTCTGGAAAATTCGTGAAGAAATTATGAGAAAATACAGATACCAGAATAAAGGGCACAGAGAACCAGGGAACCACAGAAAATTGGAGGGCCCAACTCAACCAGAAGGCCGCGGATCCGCGGCCAAAGTGGGGTCTAGGCCGCGGATCCGCGGCCGTCTAGGCGCCGCATCTGCGGAGTTTTTGAGGGTATTTTGGTCTTTTTGTTTGTGTTCTGGTGGTTGCCCTAGCTTTCCATTCTCCAGCCTATAAATAGCCCAGAACTTTGAGAAGGAAAGGGTCCATTCTTGTATTTTCATTTTGCTAGGTTTAGTTGTGTTTCTTCTTCCTTTTCTCACCTCTTCTCCATTGAAACTTGTAGTGAGCTTGTGAGTGAAGAGTGATGAATAAAGAAAAACCGTTTATTATCATGCTTGTCTCATTATCTTTTTTATAATTGTTGTAATTTTAATTCGTTAAGTAGTTGTTGTTATTTTCTTGTTGTTTCTTTCTTCTCTCTTTTTCTTTATCCTTAATACGACAATGATGCTTACGCTCGATCCTCGCCAAGGTGAGGTCGCAAATAGCTAGTCGTATTCTTCTAATCTCCTTCTTTCTATCTTCCTCTTTTGTTTTGTTTTATTTTTCCGTATCATGATGTGTGAGTAGTTCATACTTGTTAGGGTAGGATAAGGGAAGTTTGAGAGAAGGAAATCTCTCTCACTCTTTCCTTGCCCAACAGCTTAAATCGACTCCCGTTAATTGAACCACAATCCGCTCCTTACGGCACCCTATCCTACATGATAGCGGTGATTCCGTAGTGAGACCGCATGTGGTTGAATTAACCGGAGGTTATGGCTAAGAGCCAAGAACGGACGGACAAGCACCAAAAGGAAGGACTTATGCGTTGGAAAGCCTAGCTTATACTCGCAAGTTCCTTCCTAGTCGTGCTAATCCCCGTTGTTGCCGATTACCGTAACACAGATATTAAGAGGGACAACGAAAGATGTGGAGATTCCTAACTCAAACTAACCTAATCCTAACCCTAACAAGCTCTCTTTAAATATCAACTCAACACTTAGATAACCACAACAAATCTGAACTCTCGGACTTAACTCGTTAAAACACATAGAAAAAGACTCCCATCTCCCTGCGGACGACCCGTACTCAACCGGCTAGCTACAAGCGAAACCGTCTTGATTGCGGTATTTAAACTAAAACTTGAACACGCAGAACCTTTAACAATCAATCAACACAAGGTCGTCAGATCTGAATTCATGAAATGAAAAGAGGCACCGATACTCTCCAAAAGAATTCTGAATTTTATTCATAAAAAGAGGCATAGGGGAGGCATGACCTAATACAATGAATTAGAGTTTCTATTTATAGAGGATAGGAAACCCTAGGTTACAATTGATCCACATGTCTACATTTACTAAAATACCCCTAGGTAGACCCATTCAGCACCGCAAGAATTATAGTAAAATTTTTAACTCGTTAATTCCCTAGACGGCCGCGGATCCGCGGCCCCAGCAAGGGTTGGGCCGCGGTTCCGCGGCCCAATGAGGAGATCTCATGCTGAATTTTTGTGTTCTGCATTTGGGCTTTTTGGGCTTCCTATTTCTTCAGGTCTTTTCTCAATTTGTCTTCTTGGTATTCTCCAGATCTTCACAGTGAGTAGTTGTATTGAACTTTAACCGTTCGCTTTGTAATTTTGGATCTTGCGTTGCCTTGTACCGATCTTTGTGTAGGCTTTATCAAAATTCTTCTGTTTGTTGGTTGTAGTTCCACTTTTGCATCGTCTTTTATCCTTTTCACTGTTTTAGATCCAAGAACCTGTAACCTGTAATATGTAGCAGACATGCATTAAAAGCACCTGTTTATTTATAAAACAAATAAGAATGGGGAATATGATAATGCAATATTATGGTGTGAACAAATACCCCCAAACTTATCTTTTGCTCGTCCTCGAGCAAACTGATTTTTATTCTCTACAAAAATCTAACCGCACTTTCGCAGGGAAACGCGATTGCACTGAGCACGTGCAACAAGCCGTTAAACCTCTAGGTGTCCCTAGTAGGAGGAGTGTTGTTTCCTGAGGGTTTTCAGCGGATACTACCCACAAAATCCTATCAATTCGGCCCATTAACTTTAATTCTCCAATTAGGTCTTCTAACAAGAAATTCTATTATCGTCGACTCGTAAATTATCCACCCATATTATTCACACTTCCTCATCATCTAACTTAAGATTATATATGTTCTGCAGACCTACTTAGCTTTCGGCATCTCTTAAGTTTTTCTTTTAGGGTTCCATCTCCACTCAGGAATTTTTATCAACTTTACTAAAGATACAAGTTCTATTCTTCATTCCTTTCTCTCATCTAAACTCCAATCACATATCCCCACCTGTGTGTATAAATCACCCTACACTTGGAAATTCAAATCAAGCAATCATACTCTTGTCCGTTGTCCAAAGCACTTCTTAATAGGTGAATTTTTAAATGAATTTTGGTTACACATCCTTCATGCGACCGTTAATACTTCTTGAGGTACCAACAACTGATTACAAGATGCGTTTGCACTTTAAAGCGTACTTCATAGTCTTGTAACACCCAAGACTTTAGCAGTGACTCCCAAACCAGTTGGTCTAAGGCACTAGGTGATGAAGCACCCTCGCTAAATATTTTTCTATTTTTGCAGCCTTAAGTAATCACAAAATCCAGTGTTCATTTTTTTTCTTTATTCACTTTTTTTTCCTTTTATTTTCATTGTACTAAGGATTTTAGACAAGAGCATTTCAAGGTCTCTTCTACTATTCTAAGTTTCAAGGTGCGTGATTGTGCAAATTGTAGGGTATACATTTTCAGAATCTCGACTTAAGCCAGGAATTATTTTTTAAACTTACACTTTAATAAAGATATCAATACTTTTCCTTTGCTTCGACTTAGCCCAAAAAGTTAACTCAAAATTTGCCTATTTCTAAATAAACTACAAAGACATATTCTTTCTACCGCTAAACTTTAAGGAATGTTATCTTTAGGATTTTTAATTTACTACGTCTAAGATCTAGTTGTTCCTAGCTAGTTAACATATCTGTCAAACTCTAGTCAAATAAGCCAAAATTGAATACAATCCCCAAACTTAAACTTGACAGTGTCCTCACTGTCATGCTGCACCAAGAGGGTTGAGAATGTCGGCACTCCCCTGTTTGTTTATTTATAAAAGTTTTTATATTTTTTTTAATGTTTTGAAAAAAAAATTTCCTTTTATTGTTAATAGAAAAAGAAAACAAATATATATATATATATACATATATACAATAAGGTCCTCTCCAAACTAAGCAAGGCCTTACATAAGCCAAAAGTTAGCACCAACCATTAAAAATCTTATCGTGGAAATGGTAGGGTTGGTGAAAGAATGGGGTGTAAAGGAAAGAAATGAGAAACACACGAGACCGTGTGGAGAGAAAGGGAGAATATGGCCTCGGTGGAGGAGAAGAAGGGCGGAAAAGAGAAAGAAGGGTAGCACGATCTTGAGGATGTAAATCGAGTGAATAAATTAGCGCAATTTATAATGACCGATGTGTTAAAAGCGATTGTGCTAACCTATCAATCCGTCGAGAAATGGGGTCAAATCCCTCAAGATTCGTAAGAAAACATGGGTCCGTCGAACTTGGTATTGGAGATGAAAGCGTAACGGTCACTTGTAAGGTCGGAACGATAGGAAGGATAAAAGGGAGTGAATTAGGGATAGTCTCATTCTCACCGTAGTAAACTGTCTCGAACTGGAAAGATTCCAACAATGGTTCGAAACGATTGTAAGCAACCGAGTCTGATGGTTCTACTAACTCATCTGAAAATGTAAAGGACTCAAACTCGGGCGGTGAGTCATCAACATCGTCCGAAAAAGTGAAACACTCGTAAGTGTTGTCGGCTGTGAGAACTGTGTCAGATTCAAAGGAAAATTTTTCAAGCTTACAGTCTTCAAGTGTGATATTAGGCGTGGTCGGAAAGATGGAAAGGAGGGAGGGTGATTTAGTTAAAGATTCAAGAGGATGAATTGGAAAATCCGACACATCAAACAAAAATGGTTCAACCTCAATATTATCTTCAATACTCTCCGCAATACTATCCTCATGATTTTCCTCAATATTTAACTCATCCATACCATTATCATCAAAATCAAGACGTATATGAAGTTCGGGAGAAACATCTAATGACTCGGGATGATGAATTGGACATAAAATTTCAAACAAATCGACGGGTTCATCATCCAAAATATTCCCGGCGTCTATATCCTTAATCAAGTGAAAATCAATTGTTTCTGACACCTCATCAAAAGCATGGATATTTATCAATTCAGGTTCTAGAGTGGAGGTGTAAAGGTCAAACGGATTAGGTGTGGTTTCACTTTTAAGGGGTTCTTCACAATTTGGCAAATCAAGCACTACAAAATCACACAACTCGTTTTTATTTTCAACTGGTGAATCATTTAGGGCAATCGAAGGAAAACCGGAGTTATGGGTTTCAATTGGGTAAGGGTGGGTTTGATTTGGAAATGTGTAGAACTCACTCGCTCCTCTCAAATTCTCACTCTATCCAACCATCTCCTCATACATTGGAAAATATGGAGCTAGTTGGAAACTAGCTGCCGGTTCACTAGGTTGCATAAAGGCGGCAATGGACGCATCCACATTCCTAACTATTTTGTTTGTTGCTAAAATATAAGCCTCCAACGACTGTTCCAAACTAGACATGGGTTGTGAAGGGGTTTCGGTAAAAGATTCAAAACTGTTTGGATACGTGAAACTCCTAAATGGCTGTGTACAAACAATGTCTAGTGAAGGTGGGAAAGTCAGGTAGGACTGGTAGGAATTGGATGGTTGGACAGGAGTAGGATCAACACTTGTATAAAAAGGCGAATGGACTTGTTGATCCCTAGAACTAGATGAGTGGAGAGGGGTGAAAGATCGGCTACGAGATTGAGCAATATGCTCAGCTATGGACATCAGTTTAGGAGTTACAGCAGGACTAGAAAAAGTGGTATCAACGTATGAAGGTGGTGAAGGTTGACATGGTTGACATAAAGTGGGTTGTAAAGTCGAACTGTTTCTCCTAGACGCTTATATTTGATATTTCAAAGAAATTTTAGGCACGGAAGGATCTTCCTTAAATCGACCGAAACAATTGACGTACGAGGCAAAGTTAGGTTCGGGATACCAAAGTTCGGCAAGAGATTTATGATGTGGGGTACCCATGATAGAAGAAAGAGAAGAGAAAGAAGGTAGGTGGTGCTAGGATATCTTAGCGTCAAAATTTGCAAGTTGTTAAAAAAAATTCCTTTTTCTGTTTGCTCTTTATTTTGAAGTTTTGCAAAAAGATTTTCGAAAAAAAGATATGCAAAACAGAAAAAATATTACTTGCAATCAATTTCTATCTTAAGCGAGGCGCAAAAATCCTGCACAAGATTTGTTGTTTGGAAGGGAAGAGATTTTTAAAGCGCACAAAATTCTGCAGTTCCACTTTTCAGAAAAGATATATTTAGATTTCCAGAGAAAAAACAGAGGATCTTACAGAGCAGATTTTACTGGATGTCGTCGCCACTGCACCGCCTTTCCGCGGCTAAAGCTGGTTTCCACCGCGTTTCCGCGGTCAAATTGACTGCACAGTTCCCCAAAAAAATTCTGTGAAGACGACGTCACTAAAGTGCTGCGTTTCCGTGGTCCTATAGGCCTAATGCGGCGGTTCCGTGGTCAGGTAGGCAGATCAGATGCCAAATTTTCCTCAGTGCTTTGCTAGGATATTCCTTTGTTGGTTAGGATTAGATGTTTTCTGTTTCGCTTTCTGAATTGTTCCAGATCCGAAGTTGTTTGTAGATCCTACAAAAATCTCACAAAAATACCCTTTCCAAAAACAACAGATGATATATTTTTATATTTTTTTTGTGATTTTTCAGATTTTTATGATTTTTTAATTTTATATTAACCCGAAATTGCAAAAAGGAAATAACATGCCATCCCCGGCAACGACGCCATTTGGTTGATCTCAAAAACTATCTATTAACCACAATTAAGAACGGCGTCGCTCGGTAGCCAGCCGGTGAGTACGGGTCGGTCCACAGGGATGTTGTGCATTTCCTAGTCGCTCAAACGAGTTAATTCCGATTGTGGTCGGATTGATTATTAAATCTAAAAACTAAATCAATCTATACTAAGATTATCTAGATCTAAATCTTTCTAGGGTTAGGTTTAAGAATGGTTTGAAAATGTAAATAAATCTCAACGCTTTCTATACCCAAATTAGGATCTAAGAGGAGTTATGGTAATTATCAATAAAGGGGATTAGATCCATTCGGGAAGGTGTTCCTTCCTCTAGGTTCTTGTCCTTCCTTTAGAGATCCTTACCCTAACCTCCATGGAAAACGCGTGCAACCGGGCCTTTATACTATGGTATCACTGCTACCTCGAGGGATAGGATGCCGTAGGGCGCGGTGTGTGCGTATATGCATGGAGTCCTATTGATTATATGTGATGGGTAAGAAAGGGATGAGAGATCTCATCTCTCAAAAGCCTTCCCCAAAACTAACTCTAATAATTATCTAGAGCAAGGAATTAAATCTAAACTAGGGCAGAGAATGAAAAATTACCTACTTTATAGATGGCTCTCTCCAAACATCAACACAGGGTTGTCAGATCTGAATTCATGAAATGAAAAGAGGCACCGATGCTCTCCAAAAGAATTCTGAATTTTATTCATAAAAAGAGGCATAGGGGAGGCATGACCTAATACAATGAATTAGAGTTCCTATTTATAGAGGATAGGAAACCCTAGGTTACAATTGATCCGCATGTCTACATTTACTAAAATACCCCTAGGTAGACCCATTCAGCACCGCAAGAATTATAGTAAATTTTTTAACTCGTTAATGCCCTAGAGGGCCGCGGATCCGCGGCCCCAGCAAGGGTTGGGCCGCTGTTCCGCGGCCCAATGAGGAGATCTCATGCTGAATTTTTGTGTTCTGCATTTGGGCTTTTTGGGCTTTCTATTTCTTCAGGTCTTTTCTCAATTTGTCTTCTAGGTATTCTCCAGATCTTCACAGTGAGTAGTTGTACTGAACTTTAACCATTCGCTTTGTAATCTTGGACCTTGCGTTGCCTTGTACTGATCTTTGTGTAGGCTTTATCAAAATCCTTCTGTTTGTTGGTTGTAGTTCCACTTTTGCATCGTCTTTTATCATTTTCACTGTTTTAGATCCAAGAACCTGTAACCTGTAATATGTAGCAGACATGTGTCAAAAGCACCTGTTTATTTATAAAACAAATAAGAATGGGGAATATGATAATGCAGTATTATGGTGTGAACAGTGGATACTTTATTTGATCGTACCAATCCGGATAGGGTCATCCAGTCTTAACGATTTGGCCAGCCGCTTCGCTCGCCTGATGAGCTCGTATCTGCTGAGCGATATAGTCATCCAGGGCGGCTTTGGAGATGGTCTCCTCCTTGGCTGCTGAACAAGCAGGAAGGGGGTTTGACGTCTCCCCTCGGTCGTCTTCAAGGATAATCGAAAGGTCTTTAGCTGGAGGGTCCGGCTGGATCATCAGGCCCACCATATCTTGGAATAGAAGGGCCATTTGTTTTATATTGGACACTTGTTCCGCCGATTCTTTGTCCTTCTTTTCGAGGATTCTGCGGAGGAAGTCGGCATCGGTTTCCTGCTCGTGACGCTATTCTGAGGACGTTTCTGGGCTTGCTTTTGGTCCCGTGAGTGCGGCCATGGCTGTTAGCATCCCTTGGAGCCTTTGTTGTTGTTTCTCCTGAGCCTTAGTCACTGATCGCGTAAGCAGTTAATGACCTGTGGAGATAAGGCTATTCTCTTTTCCAGATACCATATAGACGGTATGCACCACCATGCCCCCAGACTTAGGGCGTTTAGGCTCAGTGCCCTTGACATTTGTTGCAGACACGGGGATTTTCTCTGGCCTTCTCTTTTTGTGGGCTGGTGAAGTTGAGGGGGCCGTTGTAGTGGGCACCCAGGTATACGACACCTTCTATGCTACGACAGAATGGTCCTTCTCTTGCCGAACCTTCATATTTTTCTGTCTGCGAGGGTAGTCTTGATCAATCACGGAGTCTTGGACCTGTCGCCAGACCTTGTGAATTTTGGAGGACAGCCGCTGAGGGGGCTACTCCAGCTTCTCTTTTGTAGCATTCTCCACAGGTGAAGGAGATCTTTTCAGCACAGCAGTCGGAGGGTTCTTGCGCACCCTCCTTAGTGGTTCAAAGCTGTTCCCAATTAGAACAGCAGCATCGACTTCTACCATTGGAGCTGGCGGAGTAATTCCAGAAGGAGAGCTGCCCCCAGCCTTCCTTACTCGATGCCAGTAACGACGGCGAGCATGTCGTGCTGACGGGACGGGCTCAGTTATGGGGGTGGCTTCGTCAAGCCCCCTGTTCTGGAGGAGGGTTGCTGCCGGCATTGGCCTCTTGAAAATAGACGTCCGTTGAGTGGGGATAACCAATCTATCGAAAGCAGACTTTCATGCAGGGGGAGCAGTTTTGATGACTTCGCCTGGAACGGGAGCTGAAATGGTCAGTCTTGCAAAGACCGACTCCTTAGCAGGGGAAGCCGCTCTGACGACTTCACGGGCAGGAATGGTTATCCGCTTTAGAATAACCCCTTCAGGAATTGTGGGCTTCTTCATGGGCCCATCTGAGCTTCGGCCCAGTCTGTTGAAAACTGAGGCACTGGATTTGGGCGACCCGTTGAGAGGGGCCGCAGTAGTGGAAAGCCGATCAAAGACCGACTTTTTCGGAGCTTCTTGCAATGGTACAGGAGCGCTGAAGCTTATTGGCGGGATCATGGTCCTGAAGAATAGCCCAGTGGTGGCTTGGGTCACTTGTTCCACCGGCATTATGAAAAGGGATGCCGCTTAGGGCCCGTAGGTTACTCCTCCAGATAGGACGGAGTGAGAGTTGCAGTTGCAGTTTGAAGCCATTGATCTTCTGTTTTCTGCACGAAGCAAGACACCAAATCTTAGTACCTCGAATCCAGGGCAACCATGTCAAACCGCGATTTGTTCGCGAAACACGACACACGAAGTGTGGAGTGGAAAGAGGAAAAGGTCCCACCGGGCGTGCCAGAATCTGTTCCTCGCGAAAGACGCGACCAGGACGTTGGGACGTCAAGCCTGAATTTCGAGGGCAGATGCTAATTGGTGATATCCGTCACCTTAGCCGCGGCCCTTGTCATCTTTGTTGCTGACCAAGCTATGGCTTAGGTCGTGGTAACTATCATGGTTATCAATGCATTCACCATCGCAACATCACACACGTCCGTCGCAACCTCTATCGCGCTCGAGCCTCACGTCGTGCCGTGCTGGTTCTGCGACATTCATCATTGTCTCGTGTGTCGATACGAATAATCTGAACATTCGTCGCTTCCATGTCAGCGACCGAGGCAAGTGAACCCCACTTGTTTTACATGTTACGATACTAATCGATCTATATAATTATATACCTATATAACTACCTAAGTCGTAAAGTCATATTTTATGACAAACCATGTTAAGCTAGTAGTTTTGTTTTGAGTTATAATCCGGCCCAAGATATTGGTGATGACACCGTATGGAAATTATAAGATTAAATAGTATAGGTTCAGATAAAAGAAAAGGACATTTCGGTTGCAAACCGTATGTTTAGCTTATGTGCGCGATGCGTAATTTCAAATGAAAAGCTAATCAAATATGGCAGAACTTGTTTTGGATAGACACGTTTACTGATAACGAACATCATGTAGGATTTTGGGTTGAAAGTAGTTAAGTTTATATCATGTAACGATGCCCCCAAAAGGCGACGTTGAATCTGGAATTCACCGCACATGACACGTTCTAAAATCTATATTAAACTGAATGCGACTTGTAAGCTAATGTTCTATGGCTCATATCGAAGCCAACAGATAAACCTATAATACTCCAGAGTTCATCTTTGTATTTTAATAAGTTATGACAACGAAAACTTAGGCGATTCATGGCTCTAGACTGCAGTCCAGAGCCAGAGTCTTTACCTGTACTCATTTTGGAACGCATGTTTTTCACTGTTTAAGAACGCAAGTGTGCGGAACCATACATAGAAACGTATAGGATTGAATTATCTTTCCAAAGGTGCTGGTCTTATTGCATTCCGATGCCGTTTAATATTTATAACATTTTTTAAACCAACGATGTGCGCTGCAGTTTCTTGCAGAACCAGAATGTATACCTTAATCTTAGACAGTGCATATCTCACTGCGTACAGCCGATATTATTGATCCGTCTAATGTGTTGGAAACATAACAGATAAATATAAATATTATATAACTGCAGCATTGCCTAATTATGATCCCAACAGGGAGTAAAACGTGTTACGAAACGGACTTCCAGTTCAGAAATTGGATTTCCAGCAGTAAACACTTAAAATGGAATGACCATAACTCCCAAACCTGAAACCTGATTGACTCGAAACCAATTTTTCTATAAATATAATTTAATACAATATTTATGAGTTTTATATTGTTTCGCCAAATTATGCATGTGTGATTTTATGTGATTTTTCTAATTCAACCGACACTGGTTGCTCATATGTATTCAGTAGTGCATTTACTGTATTCCCATCATAGTGCATGACCGTTATACCGTTGTAAATAGTGTTCATTTGCATCAATATCCTAGTGACCATGTTATATTACCAAGTGATAAATGTTGGTGATTGGATTGTGCCAAGTACGTTAGTGTAAAAGCGAGATTGAATAATGGAAGTGACGCGTACTTGTACACAATCATCGGAACCAATTAGTTATTGCATTGTCGACACCTATGTGACATTTATAAGTGTGACTATAACTGGTATAGGACGGGTATGGAAACATTTATATTAGTGTCATAGGTAAGACATAGAGTACTGGCCATTTATCTTGGATACCAGTCGAGACATGCTTGATGGAGATCATGTCTCCAATTCTCGCGTAGATTTGTCATGGAGCGACTAGTATTTAGATTCATGGTCGGTGTTTGATGTAGACCGTTGGGTGTGGGGTAGTTTGAGTGTAAGTTCGATCAACAGAATCTCAGGAGTCCCACTGTCGGCATATTTAGTGATTTCGGGATTTGTACTGATAGTGTTTCTGATTCTTACTGATAGTGATTATGGCCCGTGTTCCCTTGCCCGTGAGGCTTAATCTTGGGTTGGGGATACTTCTGCGGTGGTTGACGCTTATACTTGGACTGACGATAAGTTTAATGACTTGGACATTTCGACTTAGAGACTGATTGCTTTAGTGACATGGACACTGCATTGGTTACTGATCTGATACGCATGCTTTATCGTTACATATACCGGTTATGTCATGCTCATGTCATTATTCTATGTTACCGCTTTATGTTTATCATCGTTGCACATTATATATGTATATATTGCTATTGTGTCGCTCTGACGACCTGAGTATGCATGCTCAGAGTGAGAAGTGGGCTTAGCTCGGATCAGGATCTGTCTTATCTCGAGGATACTGTGGGCATCTAGATTAGCGACGTCAGCGCTATCATTTCTTTTGACTCTATTTGATTAGTTTTACATCTATTTTGATAGAATTAGTGACTGCATTTCTCCTTACTTGTGCTATGATTACTGATTACCACGTAATACTAGAAACCGAAGTGTGACTATGGCAAGATATTTCCTTGACCATAGGAGAATGGCCGGCCTTGTCACCCCTCGTATTCCGTATTTTGGGAAGCAGGACGTGACAACCAGTTACATGATAGTTGATCCCTTGACGAAGGGTATCCCGGCAGAAACAGTCATCAAACATGTTTGTTTGACGGGACTTAGAAATGTCTAAGTCGAAGAATTTTCATAAATAATGAAAATGAGACAAATCATGAATAATGGTGGTCTCAGTTTTCACAAAAAGTAAAAGTGTACATATCTCATAGATAGTGAGAGTATGTGCAATTACATTTTGAGTCACATCTCACGAATAGTGAAGAATGCTCGGAAAGTATTTGGCCATTTCGGCCAAGTTGGAGATGTAAATTGTTGAAGCCTATGGCCAAATATCCGACTCGGCCCAATTTCTGGGTATTGAGAAGAACCACATTCATTGCGATTCTCTCTCGCGACTGCGTCAAGTGCGAGATAGAGGAGTCGTGGGAAGCGATCTCTCGGAGGAAAATCTGGACAATTTTGGGGGCGAAGGGCAAATGAGATGGCCTATATATGGAGAGAAGTTCATCACCTCTATAGAATCGATCAATTGATCATCCTCTTCACCGGAGCCGTAAATCAAATCACATATTCTTTCACTGGGGATATGCTACAGTAGGCCCTACGAATTTATTTATTTGCCATTGTAAACAGACCACCGAGCTGCATCCAACCGTTGATGAGTAAGTGAGAACTTATATATTACTGTTTAGTTTCCTTTTCCTTTGATCCCTGCATCACTTGTTATATTTGCCTGCTGTTCCTTATCATCATTTCATGTTCATATAAATCGTGTATTTGGCTTAATATAGTATACCTACTATTGATCGTTTTGCTTGTAAGTTCTTTACATTAGCCTAATACTTTCTGATTTATGGTTTACTCGTTCCATTATATTTTAACAACATTTGAAATTAGCGTGGATATTTACTTGGATTATTGTTCCTTGGAGTGGTAATTTGTCCACTTTAGAGTATGATTAGCAAACTTTGTACTATGAGTTTATGCGGTGACATCTTATTCCGGAAATGAGGTGTAGCCTTAAAATTAACATTCCATCAAGTATTTCGATAATCGGCACCATTCAACTTGATCTCAATGATCTAGATCATGAATATACTGAATTTCATATGTTTTCAATGATTTTTAATCTCGATCGAGTGGTTGCAAAATTAATGGTTTTCCAATAATAGAACATTTGATAAAGCTAGATCGATGGGCAAATACAATCGAAATCATATGAAACTTAGTGTACCCATGTTTTACACTATGAAGAACAGGATGAACGGTACCGATCATTCACAAAATGGATGAATAGTTAAATTTTAAGATAACACTTCATTTTTTAGAATAAGGTGCCACCTCATAAACACTAACCCCGCACATACACGCGTGTTGAAAGTCTGATCGACAATATGTTCTGACGAAGTTGATCAACTCAACTTTGATAGTGTATGGTTACAAAATCATTTTGTTTGGAAGTGTTTTCCGTATGCTCTAACCAATTTTAAAATTATAAAAATTGTACGCTTAAAATAAGTTTGCATGTTTGTTCATATGTGTACACTCCTAAACAATGTGATTTCGTAAACATGCTCTGTAGGATGTGTTGACCAACTTGATTGAAACGGATTGTCGATTGGAAAAATCATAAAAGAATTCATGAATTTGACAATTTTAAAGCCTGCTCCAACGGATCTGGACTCTCTCTACATATATATGGAGATCTCATGACTTTTACAGGTAGATTAGGTCTTGTGGTTCTTTAGGAGAGGATTGCGACTGGATAGAGTCCCTTTTCTCGGAGTGTGATAGCTTTAGTGGTATTAGAAACTCATGTTGCATATATGCTTTAGTGATCTCCTGTATCTACATAAGTATCTAGGTATCGGCTATGGTTGATCCGAAGGGTGAGTTCGGGTATCCCAATGACGTGCTTCATGCTTCGTGCTTCCTGTTGATTTAATGTTGAATCGATGTTCGTCACTGTGTTTGTACGACCGTTAGTCACCTTAATCATATAACGAGAAATTACTTAGGTCTGACACTCTTTTGCATGCAAAACCAGAAGAAAGGCTCCTTTTCCAGCTCCTTTTCGATATGTCCATACAAAAAATAAAAAGAGAAAGTTTGGAGAAAAAATTAGTCTCAAGTATAGCAAAGATTCCCAAATGAAAGAAAGAAAAATATGCAGAAGTAAAATATATACCTGTTATTGTGATAGGATATAAGATGTTCTTTACCCCTATGAGATATGTTTTGGATGCATGATCTGTTGCGACTTTTTTCTAAATGATAATTAGAGAAAAAGGATTTTTTGTTCTTTTTTTTTGGTTTAAAATTTTTATAATGATCCAAAAGAAAGTCTAAGATGCAAAACTAATTTAAATGCAAAAGAACTTGAAAGGACTGAAGATCAAAAGAACTCTAATAGAAGACCCTCAATAATACTCTTCGTCTTCCACCGATCAACGTGTCTAAAAATGAGATCGTTTTAATAGTTGATAGTGAATGCGCTGTGTTTTTTTCTCCTGATGAGATCGCTAGATCTGCAATTCCTTTCAACCTTTCTTTGATGGTGAAATGCCGTCAATGCACGAGACGAAAAAAATTTTAAAGCAACATTTTTCTATCATTAAGAACTTTGTTATCAGTATTTTAGATCGCAAACATCTTCTACTAAGATTTCATAAGAAAGAAGATTTCAATAAGATCCAGCTGAAGAAATTCATTTATGTTATAGGTTTTCTCTTTAAATTTTTCAAGTGGACGCCTTCTTTCTTTTCAGATCAAGAGCCTACCATCGTTCCCGCATGGTTGATTCTTTCAATTTTTTCTTCAAATTTTTTTATGCAAATATGTTGCGCTTCATTGTTAAATTTGTTGGAAGGCTTATTAAAATAGATCTTCATACAATTCACTGCATCAGAACAGATAAAACTAGGGCTTGTGTCGAGTTGGATATGCAAAAACCTATTCCTCCAAAATTGTGGACTGGTATTTCTCATTCCACTAAGTTTTCATAAAAGATTATATATGAAAAAGAATTTAAATATTGCCATTTTTGTAGTAAACATGGACACGTGTGGAATACATGTATGAAAAACGAATAAAATCTGGAGAAGAATTTATCTACTGATGCTAAAGAATCTGAAAAAGGAAAGGAAACTTTGGATGTCCTTCAAATTGAGTCATGCTAAATAATAGAAGAATGGGAAAGTGGAAACCTATAGACAATACCATTGTTTTGTCGCCTGTATGTACTGAAGATAATGCATCTACTAATTCTATTTCCTGCAGCACTATTAGGTGCCAATAATGATAAGAATGAAAACACTAATTAGGTTGTTCAACAACTCTGTCATATTTTTGTTAGTCCATTTTTGGAAGCATCTAATTCTCCAACTAACGATTAAGTCTCTAATGTTCATATATCTAATATCAATTATTAAGCTTGTGATGTTCCTGACGGTACTATCAACAATCAAAATCCAAACACTATTAACCCTCAGATCGAGTCCTCTTTATCTAAAGAAAAAAGGTAAATCCGTAGCTGATGGAGGCTTGGATCTCCTTCAGATTTTGCCTTCCGTCAATCTGTCGCGAGCAATGGTGAACGGCTGATATTGATGTTAAGAGTTGCCTCCTTGAGCGTGTAGATCTCAGTGGGCTTGGTTTGAGGCGGAGCCGAGCTATCTGCAAAAGAAGTCCCGGGATGGTTGTACCACCGTAGACCCTCCAACGATCAAGTTAGCCGAGGTATTTGAGTAGAGTAGCGGCTTATTGGAATGAAAATTGCGTTACCTGAGTCGTCTGGGAGAGCGGTTTTTATAGTGGTCGCTTAGAGCGAGTTGGCGCGAGATCTTCGCCATCGGTTACGCCACTGGCGTTACACCTGCATGATTGACGGGATCCCCCGATGTCACGGCCCGAAAGTACGGAACGTGACCGACACTTAAATTACGAAGTGTCTAGAGGCGCATCGTAATCTAAGTAAGCCGAAGCCCAGAAATCTAAACCATATAAAAGAAGAAGTAAAGGAAACACATAGGAAAACAAGTTTAAAAACAAGATCAAATTTTCTAAAAAACTTCGGCAGAGTCTCCTTTGTAAAAACTGGCCCCAAACGGGTACAAACAAGTATAATATATACAAACAATAACATGGCATCCCCAAGCAGGAGCTAGCTCTACGCCAACAGGCGGAAACAACCACACCAAGCACAATAATATGCAACGCCAAAGGGCGAGCCTCAAAACTCAAAAGAAAACAAATCCACCAAACCATAATAATACATGCACGACTCTAAGGTCGAAATAAATAACTGGTCCTTTAAACTTATCAAGTAATACAAGTCTGGTTGATGGAACTTACTAGATACCAATGAAATAATAAAAGTACAACGGCGGTCCTGATACAAGTGAACCAACCTACCGTGCAAATCACCCTGAATGAAAAGATGTGCCAGCAAGCTGCCAAGGAAACCTGTACATCGAACCTGTAATAAAATTTGGCACAACGGGGGTAAGTTGTCAACTCGTGAGTAGAAAACATCTGCGAAAAGAAATCGAATGCACAACGCTATCCTAGGTCATAATAATATACCAATATATTACTAGTCATCTAGTAATGACAGGGTAATAAACTACGTGTAGTGCAAAAGCTTCGTGCTCGTGTCGGTGCCTCAAATGGTAATATGTCCTGTGAATGAGTATGCATACACCATGAATGCAAAACAATCAATCCTGAAATCTGGATATTTCTGTATAAGAAATCATTAACATTTATCCTGGTAAAATTTGTATAGAAATCTGAAATATCATCGATAAAATCCATGGAAATCTGTGTCAAGCATCGATACAAAACATGTAAATCTCAAGTCTCAATATCTCATAGTCTCAATATCTCGGGCTCCGTCAGTCCGGATCGGCCCATATCATCAAATCTCATGACAACGGTCGGTATCCTCCGGATATCCTCCGCGCCAGACAACACCGGTAAGTAGTCTTCCCCTGCCAGGCTCATCGTCTACAACTCGATCTTCTTGCCCCGGGGTACCATACCGGGCCCACCATGTACCCGAGACGGTTCATCCACTCCTCGAATTGAGTCTCGAAATCCAACAGAAAACATGAAATCTCATGGTGGACGATACATACATCATGAGAAAACCGCAACTTATATTTTTAAAAGAGAGGAGGAGAGAGAGAAGTTTTTATATGTTCTTGCGGTTTTCTCCAAAAAAATCCAGAAATCTAATAGAAATCCAAAATCCCAATATCATGTGTAAGCAAATGATAAGTGTCGGCATAAACCCCACAATACTGCATGATAACATGAAAATGTGAATGCACGAAATGTCTAAATAATAAATGCCATTTCTAGACTAACACCTGAAAGTAATCATAATATTATATCGATCTAGCTGTTAACTGATTCTATCAATAAAAGATAATATGTTCTAAAATGTATGTGACATAACAATTACCGATGATGATGTGTGTGAGCCGGAAAATAAGTGTGCGTGGAATATGTGCATCATCGGTAATGGTGCTGGTGTCCTAACAGGCAGAGTTTTATACTGATTATAGAAACATATGTATGAACATGCAACATGATGATTACGGTCTGAATGTAAAGACGGATGTGAATTAACCACTCATTTATGATATACAAGTATAACTACAATTATATGACTCGAGCCTAAACTAGTGTCCATCTAGCCTCCTAAGGAACTAAACCTAAGAAACTAGTCGATAAGAAATAAGAGTACACCTAAGGCCTGAGTCCATATCTCTAATAGTCGGCGATCCAGCCTCAATAGCGTCACGTACATAGTACGACTTCCTCGAATCAAGAGTGCGGATCAATCATCACATATATGCTTCGCACAGTAAAATCCATCGTACGACATCTCAATATCGGGGTACGGGTCAAGTATCACCTATGTACAACATCGTTCGTATAATATCATCATCAATTAATGTCATGATCAAGGTACTGCACTGTAATCGCATACATCAATTATATATCATTGCCAGCATAAATATACATCCTCAATTTATCCTCAGAAATTTCATGTCATATATATCATATCTTGATTAAGTCACACTCTTATCATATCGTAATCAAGTCACACTTATATGATATCGTAATCAAGCACCCATATATCATATCGTGATTCAGTCATAAGTTACAGTCCGGGTTCTATTTTAGAGTCTCATGTACCTCAATATCATCACCACCTATTATTGTTTATGTATGCATATCCATTATCTCATTTCTAATGATCCGCTAACATCATAACACGACTGTATAGCCAAGAGATCGCGGCATCAAGCCCAGTTATATTGTTTCATCCCCACGTATCATATCGCATCCTTATATCACATATACATGTTGTGTGTGTGTGTGTGTGTGTGTGTATACCTACACATAACCCTATATATATATACACATACACATATACACCAAGTCAAGTTTCTGTGTGTGCGTGTGTGTGTGTATCTACCTGAACCTACGAACCTCCTCCAAGATATTCATCCTCTGATAAGGTCTTTCTAAATCAATCTAGTCCAACCTAAGGTCATTACTAGGGTCCTACTCACCAAGATTCTAAGGTCACGTCTGACTTCCTAATGACAAAAGGTAATATTCCTATTCTACGTTGTGGGGGTGCTAAACGCCATCCACCCGACTTCCCCCGTAGATATACATCTACTCACCTGGTCCTTGTCTGCCGAAGACGATGTCGCCCTCCTCTCATTTCTCGTCCGAAGTCCACATTAGGGGTACCTATATGCAAACACATATAATATCGTAAACTAAATCACGGACAAAACCAAAACGACGCACGAAACGCGCATAGGTTAAAACCTATGACCCGCTCATGCAAAAGAACTAAATATCGCTCGATATCGGCGTACAAACGCCGATTGATCGAGATAAAACACCAACAAACAACTCGTAGTATTAAAACTCATTACTTATAATTAAATATGATTTAATTCATCGAAACCCTAAAATCGATCAAATCGTCCGATTTCGTAAAACCCGAAAAGGCCAATTTACCGTTTTACTTCAAAACTTGATGTTTAAATGAAACTAATGGTCATAATACTCATTAAATAGCATAACTAAATTATAGAAACCATTACTATATTTTTAACGCCCTAATTTGTATTAAGTTGAAATTCTAGTTTGCAAACTTGCCCGATTTCGATACTTTTAAGCAAAATTTCAAAATTTCACTTCTAGACTTGATTTTGAATGAATTAACTTATTAAACTATAATTCATGATGATAATAACATAATGAAACCATAATTAGATTTTAAATCTCATTTATTTAATAATTTCTAAAATCTAGTTAACAAAATAGCATTTTTATCACAATTTCTCAATTATCAATAAAAACTAGTAACCAAATTAAGTTTTTCATTCCTTAAACATGTTAATAATCTCATTAAAACTACAATCTAATGATAGAAACCTTAATTAGAATTTTATATCACCAATATATATAATATATAAGAATCTAGTTTGCATTAGCATACCGTTTTCAAAGCAAACATCGCGAATTAACGATATCGCGATCGCAACATCGCACAAATATCCGACCTAATACACTAGATGGACACAATACTAACTTAAACACACTTATTAAACTTCAAACCCTAACTACAACATCACCCATTTTCTTGAAATTTCATAAACAAGAATTTATAACCAAATAACACACTAAAACCTTTTAATCTAGCAATTTAAACTACAATTAACAACTAGATTAGGATTTATACCTTACAAGAGTTGATTCCTAACTTGCACTAGCCTCCAAGACACCTCTTTTCTCCACTTTTCAAACAAATTAGGGTTTGAGAGAAGTAGAATAGGATTTAGGTTAGAAATTGTAAGGAAAAGTGTGTAATTTTTGTGTATTTTGTTGATTTTTGCAAGGATTTTTTAAGAAGGAAAGTGGGGAAAAATTAGGGGCTGTAGGAGGGGTCTCGGCCTGGTTGTTGAAGGGGATGGGATGAAGGAATTGTGTGGAAATTTCCATATAAAAATATCATCTAAGGTCAATTAATGCCTTCATATCAAAACCTTTCAAAACAACCTTTTTTCTTTTCAATTTTTCCAACCCCTTTTACCATAAACAACCAAACATGAAATGGTTTGCTAAAATTTGTGTTACACTAAATTTTAGTTTATAATGGTTCATAATTATGTAATTTACCCAATTAAATTTGTATTTATCACTAATTAAATGTATTTTTAAAAGCTTAAAATAATTAATTAAGGAAAAAATTTTAATTAACTAGAAAATTTTAAGTGACATTTTAGTGACCAATTTATATTAATATCTTATCTAAAGTTTGTATGATTAGGTCTATAATGAAAAATACCTATTTTGACTTTTTACGGAAAAGACTGCTAATTTTGCCGATTACCGAAAAACTGCCTAAATGATTTTCGAAGCGTTACACCCTATTAATGACGAGATACGCTCGTTAATAGGGGATGCAACGGCGTGGAATGCGGGATATTGAGTGGCGGATATCTCGCTTCTGGAGAGATACGCGGAGCCACAACGGAGGCACTTGGGCTCTCCATCCTTGGTTGCTCGGTAGAACCGGGGAGACTTAGCTCGCCGGGAGGCCCGGAGACGAGCGTGAGGCCGAGAAGCTCGTTTCTATGATAGCTCGGAGGAGAGCAAGGACGGCCGAGGAAGCTCAGCGTGTAGGAGGGCTCGGAGGCGAGTCAATGGTTATTTGCATGGCGAGCATAAGAGTGTCCAGGGATCTATCGGAGGTCGGGTCATGCTTCGGAATGATAGCACGGGGGACGCCTCCAATGTGTGGTGCTTGCCCTGTTCCCGTGAGTCCCGGGACACTTCAGCCACCTCGTGTCATGATCTGGGGAGTTCTCATTTATGAGCATCATCATTAGCCCCCCACTCTCGTCCCGACCTATTTATGGGTCGGGTCGATAGTGGTTAGGATCGGTTTCTCGAGCTCAGCCTGTTGTCAAGAATTTGTCAGCGTGGATTTCTGGGGTGACTCGGCATAGGGCGGTTGCATCATTCAGATCTTTGAGCCCGCCTGTCGCATCCCGGGCGCTTGGATCTCTGCGCGTATCTTGGATGACATCAGCGGATCAGGGGAAAGGATTGTGCATTTAAAGAGGAGAGCTGATTCGCTTGCATGTCCGTTGAGGCGTAGGCCACACGTCCGACGCAGATTGGCGGACGTGACAGGCTTTCGCTGTCTCTTGTACCTGAAGGGATGTCTCAAATGGTCGTTCGACACATGGGCGTTGACGGCTGGCAGACGCGAAGCTTCGTTTTGGCGGGAAACGATCTGAGCCGTTGGATGCGTCCCCCAAGTAGTATAAATAGGGGTGGCATCCCCCTAGGGTTTCATATTTTCACTACTATTTTCCTTTGCTGCGAGAGATTGCTCGGCGCTCCATACTTTAGATCGGATCCTTCGCGCTCTTTCCTCGGAGAATCCTTCTTCCTTTGAATCAGGTTAGATGTCTTCTTCTGAGGAGTCTGTTGAGATAGTTAGGGTAGAGTCTAAGGAGTCTCCCACCTCTTCCCAAGAGGGTTCCCTTACTGCCTCCTCATCTTCGGGCCTGCCCCGTAGAGTCAGGGTCACCCGCGCCGCTCGTTGCCAGGCGACGGCGAGGGCCCCCAAGGTGCGCATCGGGAACGCCCGCGATGCGCCCTCCATCTTGAGACATGTGGATGAGCTTACTGAGATTCGGGCTCGCTTCCACATTCCCCCTAGCTATTCGCTGCGTTTAGCTAGAGCAGACGAGAGGGCGGATCAGGTGCAGGGCAAGGAGATTGCTCTGTATTTGGACGTATTCTGGGCTGGGATGCATCACCCCTTTCCAACCGAGATATGCGGGATACTTCATTGTTTCCAAGTCTTGTCGGGCCAGCTTGCGCCGAACTCGTGGAGAATTCTCCTCGGGTTTCTGGTTCGGCTGAAGCTTGAGGAGATCCCCTTCAGCTTGACCCTTCTTACTTCCTTTCTCTGCTATAAAAATCACCCTGGCACCAGCAAGAGCGAGCCGAGCTGGGTGTACTTTTCCTTTAAAAAGCATAAGGGTGGGCGGCCGGGTCAGATGTGGTAGTCGTTCCTTCCTCAATTCACGAATGGAAGGAGAAATTCATCTTCATCGGGCCACCCGAGGGCGAGGATTGGCCTATGCCTACACAGTGGCATAGGGCCAATTGCCTGAGGGCGAAGCAGTCTTCCTCGTCCGAGGCGAGGAAGGTATCCATGTGGGAGCCGATCTGGCGGGCCGACGTCCTCCTTTCCGAGCAGGTCCTTAGCTGGGCCGGGCTCAGCCCTGCACACTTTGTGGATAAGTTAGGAGATTGGATGACCTGCTTAAACTTGAGTAATTTTCCTTTTGCCCTTTTAACATCACTAACCTTCTTGTGCACTCTTTGTTTGCAGGGAAAATGGACCGCGCTAAGATTCTTGCTGTCATTAGCGCTACGGTCCAGAAGAAGGCTGGGGAATGACCTTGTCCCGAGCAGGCCTGAGCTTGCCCCTGAAACCTTCCCCACCGGCGAAGTCCTCCGCAGCGCCCCGGGCCCCCAATGACCGTCGCGGGGGGAGGGGGGAGGGGGGGCAGAAGCACGCCCGAGACCCGGAACCCCAGGCGAGGGAGGAGGAGGAGGTGACTGAAGTCACTCTCAAGAGGAAAAGTACGGTCTCCCGCATGCCGCCGACTGACATCCCCTAGGGGATTCCGGTGCAGGAGGGGGACGTCTGCTTCGTGGTCCCCTTGGGGCTTTCCGTCGCTGACAGCTTAGTCGCGGACATGGAGCAGTCGGCCGGGGGAAAGATTCCGCGAGGGACCCTGAAGGCCCAAGTGGCCGCCATCGCTCAGGAGGCTGTTCAGGTCGGTATTCGTTTACTTGTCGTCTTAAATGCACTTTCTTAGCCCGGACACTTCTAAATCCATCTGCTGCTTTTCTTAGGTCCTCCAACACTGTGCCCTCATTGTCAACATGGAAACCGAGAAGATCACCTCGGCCATGAGGAAGGTGGGGGAATCATCTTCGAAGGAGGAGGATTTGTGCCTCCAGCCGCTGCAGGAGAAGGAGAAGACGGCCGCCCTTGAGACCCAGTTGGCCGCCGAGGAGCTCATGCTCTCCAAGAGCCAGGAGTCCTACCGGCTCCTAGGCGAGACCCACCGAGCCATGGAGGGCATGTTGGAGGAGCTAGGTAAGTGTCGCGCCTTAATGAAGAAGGTAAAGGACGCCAGCAAGAGGGAGACCGAGGCTGCGCTTGAGGCGGTGAAGATCGCCGAGCTTCGGGACCGCAAGTCGGTGGACGTGTACAAAGCGTCAGATCAGTTCTACACTGACCTCGGTGCAGCCTCCGCCATCATTTGGCATGCAACCCTCGATGCCGTCAAGGAGTTGATGCCGGAGTTTGCGGACGGTGAGCTCCGTGCTCAGGTCCCTCTCTTGGTGGAAACGCCGTAGGCGGCTGGCGCCGGCGTCGGGACGGCTACGGAAGCAGAAACCCTAGCCCCTAAGGGCGGTGCCGAACAAGGCGAGGTCCCGGCGGAGCCTGCTGCCTGAGCTCTTTTATTTTTTTCTTTTTAGCGAGCCTCCGGGCAATTTTTTACAGTTGGGGAGCCCAAAATACCTTGTAAAAATTTTGGAACATGAAATAAACTGAGTTTATTTTCCTTGCCATGATAATGTGTTCCTCTTAGATGAAGATCGCGCATCGAGTATAAGTCAATTAACCACCAAGTGCAGGAAGGTCGGTGCCTTTCCCACCCCCGGAGTCGAGGTAGCGATCGTTCACTTAGAACATATCGGAAGATCCCTCACTGCAGGAAGGTCAGTATCTGCCCATTCCTTAGGGTTGGGCCGACGACCACGTCTCTTAGCATGAGTTGAATAATAGCCAAGTTTTGATTGGTCGGCGCTGACTGATAAGGGCCATGGATCCTTAGCGTAGGTGGGTAGCAGCTACCGGCTAAAGGTTGGTCGAGCAGGGAAGCTCCTCGGTAGCCTCTTGAGGAGGGCTTTCGATCCTTGGCGTAGACGGATAAGAGCTACCTACTAAGGATTGACCGAGAAGGGAAGTTGCTCGGTGGCCTCGTGAGGAGGGCTTCGATCCTTAGCGTGGATGGGTAGGAGCTACCCGCCAGGGATTGACCGAGCAGGGAAGCTGCTCGGTAGCTTCGTAAGGAGGGCTTCGATCCTTAGCGTAGGTGGGAAGGATGTTCCCGTTAAGGATTGACCGAGCAGGGAAGCTGCTCGGTAGCCTCGTGATGAGGGCTTTCGATCCTTGGCATGGATGGGTAGGACTACCCGCCAAGGATTGACCGAGCAGGGAAGCTGGTCAGTGGCCTCGTGAGGAGGGCTTCGATCCTTAGCGTAGGTGGGTAGGAGCTACCCGCCAGGGATTGACCGAGCAGGGAAGCTGCTCGGTGGCCTTGTGAGGAGGGCTTCGATCCTTGGCGTGGATGGGTGGGAGCTACCCGCTAGGGATTGACTGAGCCGGGAAGCTGCTAGGTGGCCTCATGAGGAGGGCTTCGATCCTTAGCGTAGGTAAGTAGGAGCTACCCTCCACGGATTGACCGAGCAGGGAAGCTGCTCGGTGGCCTGATGAGGAGGGCTTCGATTCTTGGCGTGGATAGGTAGGAGCTACCCGCCAGGGATTGACCGAGCAGGGAAGATGCTTGGTGGCCTCGTAAGGAGAGCTTTGATCCTTAGCTTAGGTGGGTAGGAGATACCCGCTAGGGATTGACCAAGCAGGGAAGTTGCTCGGTGGCCTCAAGAGGAAGGCTTCGATTCTTGGCGTGGTTGGGTAGGAGCTACCCGTCAGGGATTGACCGAGCAGGGAAGCTGATTGGTGGCCTCGTGAGGAGGGCTTAGATCCTTAGCGTAGATGGGCAAGATGTTCCCGCTAAGGATTGACCGAGTAGGGAAGCTGCTCGGTGGTCTCGTGATGAGGGCTTTCGATCCTTGGCATGGATAGGTAGGAGCTACCCGCCAGGGATTGATCGGGCAGGTAAGCTACTCGGTGGCCTCATGAGGCGGGATTCTTAGACTTCTTCTTGCCTTCGCAGGGCGTCGTTCAATCTCCTTCGACTTGTAAAAATCTGGAAGAGTAACCATCGCAGACGACACGTGGCGGGAACGCACAGGCAAGGCGTGACGCTCCGAGATCCACATTGTTCCGACTTTCCTTTACCGCATAGGGGCTCGTGAGGTACGGCATGGTTTCCATGCGGCATCTCTGCATTGGGAATTTTGAAAATATCCCGTGATTCGCGCTGATGCGCCCGTGAGCCTCGGCCTTTAGGGATCCCGTTGAAGCTTATAAATAGTGAAAGGGTGTTGGTCTCTTTCAGCATTGCGTTTCTGAAAATGGCCGGACGTCCGTGTGTACTTATCAGCGAGATGATTTCCCGGGACGATGTGTACCTCTACAACCTCGACCGGTCCGAACAGACGTACGAGGTGGTGATAGAGAACAAAATTTATACGATCTAGAGTAGGTCTTCTTCTCTGGAAATCTCCACTCCTCCAAATGCTTATTTATACGATCTAGAGGAGGTCCCTGGGTCTACACAACGTCTTGTCTCCGAAGTTGAGGGATGAGGCGATCAAGAAGTTGCGCTCGCTTTACCACCTCGGTCTGATCTCGAAGAGCAGGCGGGATCGATCGTCAGCCTTCTTCTGGAGTGTTTCCAGAAGAGCTTGACTGTTGATTTCTTTTCGGTGGGTGGCGCTTCAGTGGTTGCCGAGGAAGCAAGGGCTCGGCTGACGGAGATTTCGTCGGAGTAACATCAACAATGCTTCCTCCATCCCCGGCCCCCTTTGTTGTAATTATAGTTCTTGTGTAAGGCTGAGGAGCCCATAATACCTCTCAATGAATAAAATTCTTCTTTTCCGATGTGTTTTGTCTTCTCTTATCCCTTAGCATTTTGCATTTTCCCTCAGAAATGAATCTAGGGATCTCAGAACTGTGAGAGAGAACAAAATTTATGGAAGAAGTCTCTTACAACTTGGGAGACTTAATAAAAACTGCATTGCTTCGAAAAAAAGGAAATACATTCATTTGTAAAGTTTGAGCTTTTCAGCGTTGTAGGGCCGAAGAAACTTCCATCCCCCTGCGTCTTGTAAGCGGTAGGCTCCACCGGGCAATACTTCGGAGACGAGGAAAAGGTCGTCCCACCTCGGGGAAAACTTGTGCAGTCTTCCCTGATCCATGAACTCGTTCCGCCTTAAGACCAAATCTCCTGTCTTGAAGGCGTGATGCTTAACTCGGGCGTTATAGTAGCGAGCAGTTTGTTGTTGATAAGTGGCAGCTTTGATCTGTGCCCGGTCCCGCTTCTCTAGCAAGATGTCTAAATTATTCCAGAGCGCCGAGGTGTTCTCTTCATCATCGAAATGTTCGACTCTGTAACTGGGCAGTTCGATCTCCGTTGGGACCATTGCCTCGGTACCGTAGCAGAGACTGAAGGGGGTCTCTCCCGTGGGCGTCTTCTTCAATGTGCGTAAGGCCTATAACACCCGTGGTAGTTCTTCGACCCAGTTGCCATGCCTGCCTTCTAGGCGAGTTTGAAGACCTCGGATGACGTCTCGGTTCACAACCTCGGCCTTCCCGTTGCATTGAGGAGGCGCGACCGCGACAAACTTCATCAGCATGTAGTATTCGCTGCAAAACCCTTTGACTTTGTCGTTTTCGAAATTCGTCCCGTGGTTAGTAAAGATGCACCTCGGGATCCCGAATCGGGAGATTACATTGTTCTGCAGGAATTTGATGGTCATGGTGGCATCCGGTTTTCTGATGGGGACGTCTTCGATCCACTTCATGAAATAGTCTACCGCGACGAGAATGTATTTGTACCCTCCGGTACCTGTGGGGAGTTGGCACATCATGTCCATCCCCCATTGGGCAAACGGCTAGGGGGAGGTGAGGGCCGTTAGCTCGGTAGCCAGAAAACGGGGTATGCTGCCGTGGAGTTGACAGCTTTTGCATCTTCTGACGAGCTTTTGAGCGTCTTGGTGAATCGTCAGCCAATAGTACCCTTGGAGCAGCGTCTTCTGGACTAAGGTACGGGACCCTTGATGTGCTCCGTCGATCCCTTCGTGTATCTCACGCAGAACGTAGTCGGTCTCGTGGGGGTCAACGCACCGGAGCAGAGGCTGCATGTATGACTTCTTGTAAAGGTTTCCATTGCTCCATACGAAATGGCGGGCTTTAGCTCGAAGGCGACGCGCTTCCCTTCGGTCCTCTAGAAGTGTGCCATCCTTTAGGAACTCCATGAAGGGCCTTCTCCAATCCCGGCCTTCCCCCTGAGTAGTGTATACCTGAAGCGTTGCCTCTCTGTCTTCCACGCTGGGTCGTAGCAAGATTTCGAAAAGGATATTCCTCTTATTGTTGGCCATGTAGGAAGAGGCTAGCTTGCTCAGTGCATCGGCCTGGGCGTTCAGGTGCCAAAGAATTTGCTCCACTTGAACTTCGTCGAAACTTTTTCGTTGTCTCCTTATCTCGGCTAAATACTTCACTATGAGCGGCTCTCGGGCCTCAAAGTGCCCGGTCACTTGGCCGACGACCAGGGCAGAGTCGCTGCGAATTCGGATCATCTTCATCCCTACTCCGGAAGAGATTCGCAACCCAGCGAACAAGGCCTCATATTCCGCGATGTTGTTCGACGCTCTGAACCCGAGCTTCAAAGAGTACTCTATTTCTGCCTCGTTCGGGCCTCGAATGATAAGGCCGGCACTGCTCCCCTCCTCGGTAAAGGATCCATCGACGTAGAGGACCTAGTCGGGGACAGAGTCGGGCACTTCCTCGACCGAGGGTCGAGACCCGGGGACGGGCCCCGACGCTGCTTCCTTGTTGGGGATAGTACACTCGACAACAAAGTCTGCCAGGACTTACGCTTTATTGGCTTGCCTGGGGTGGTATTTGATGTCGAACTGGTATAACTCCCACCTCCATTTCTCCAGACGACCAGACGATTCAGAGGAGGCGAGAATAGCCCCTATGGGCCGCTCGGTGAGCACGAGGATGGTGTGTTCCTGGAAGTAGTGCCGTAGCTTCCTTGAGGCGACGATAAGCGCCAAGACAATCTTTTCTATGGCCGGGTACCTCGTTTCCGCATTTTTAAAGATATGGCTCACGTGGTAGACCGGCTTCTGCACTCCTTCGACTTCTCGGACGAGCACCGAGCCGGCAGCATGATCGGATACCGCAAGGTACCGTAAAAGCTCGTCACCTTCGATTGGCCGGGTGAGCAGTGGGGGAGTTGCCAGGTGCGCTTTGAATTTCTTGAAAGCATTTTGACACTCTTCCGACCATTCGAACCTTGGGAACCTTCTCTGGGCTTTGAAGAATGGGAGGCACTTTCTTCCGGATCTCGACATGAAGCGACTAGGAGCGGACACTCTCCCCGTGAGTCGCATGATCCCCACGTTTCTCTTCAGCGTGGCCATGTTGAGAATGGCGCTGATCTTCTCCGTATTAGCTTCGATTCCATGGTGGGTAACCATGAACCCGAGAAATTTCCAGCTAGTGACTCGGAACGCGCACTTGGCCGGATTCAGCTTCATTTTGTACTTGCGGAGGATGTCGAATGTATCGCCGAGATCTTTGGTGTGCTCGTCCGATAAGGTTGATTTCACGAGCATGTCGTCGATGTAAACTTCCATGTTCTTCCCGATCTGCGGTTTGAACATTTTGTTAACTAGGCGCTGGTATGTAGCCCCGGCGTTTTTGAGGCCGAATGGCATCACTCTATAGCAGTATACCCCCCGGTCCGTGGTGAACACGGTTGGTTCTTCATCTGTCGGGTTCATATGGATCTGGTTGTAGCCGGAGAAAGCGTCTATGAAACTGAGCAATTCGTGGCCTACCAAGCTGTCAACAAGCTGGTCTATCCGAAGGAGGGGATAGTTATCTTTTGGGCAAGCCTTGTTCAAATTTGTGAAGTCGACGCACATGCGCCACTTCCTGCTCGCTTTTTTAATCATGACCACATTCGCAAGCTATTCTGAGTATGCCACATTTCGAATAAAGTTGGCTGCAAGCAACCTATCGACTTCGTCCTCGGTTGCCTTTTGTTTGATCGGAGCGAAACTTCGCTTCTTTTCTCTAACGGGTCGGGCTGTCGGGTCGATCCCGAGCTTGTGTGATATTACCTTGGGGTCGATCCTGGGCATGTCAGCAGGCTCCCAGGTGAAAACTTCCGAGTTTCTTCGAAGAAAGTGGATCAAGTCTTCGCGCCGGGCACCTGTCAAAAGGGATCCGATCAAGACAGTTCGTTCCTTGTTCCCCTCGACGAGGGGGGCCTCTGTTAGCGCTTCTACCGGGGCCCTCGAATTTCCTTCTGTTCGTCACGAGTATCCAAGGACTCCTGGAAATCATTTTCGCTTCCGAGGTCGTCGCTTTGTTCTTCAGCGGTGAATGTCGCCGTGAAGCAAATCTTGGCGATTTGCTGGTTCCCGTATGCCCAGCCTATCCCACCTTGATCCAATAGAAACTTGATCGCGAGGTGGTAGGTTGAGATCTGAGCCTGAAGAGAGTTTAGCGTCGGGCGTCCCAAGAGGATGTTGTAGGACGAGGATGTTGGATATAGTGTCCTCAAAGTTAATTATTGGATCGCAGGCACGTGATTGCAATGATTGAGGAAGGACCTATGCCGGTAGGACAGTCTTACTCAAGATGATAGTATGCTATCTGGTTTATCTTTATCATCGTGTACATGCTTTAGGTGATATTACAGATTACTATTATATGTTGATAGAGCCCTTAGGATTCTTGCTTGATGGCCAGCAGTATGATGGCGATCATATACGTGGGAGCTGGGGTCTATAAGCACATCCTTAAAAGGTCCCTAGTCGAGGGAGTTTCGAGACAGGGCATCGATACTCCAGAGTAGACTAGTGTATACGAATCGAGACCCCGACGAGGGGCGGTGGCTGGTCTCATAAGCCATTGGTGTCAGTTGGTTCACCTAATACATATACAGGTGCTCATTGGGTTATGAGTACACCGGACATGACTCGCCGGGAACATGCTAGTTGGTATTATACCTGACGTCAGATAGCAGTTCCCTGGTGGCATGTGTACAGGTTAGTTCATCGACCTGAGATCATCATTTGTCTCGTATGAGTTTCCACTGTGCTTTGATTACTACCCTACCACGACTCAAAGGAGTCGTGCAAACAGGTTTTAGTTGGGTACAGTCCCAAGCCACATGGAGGCAATGAGCGGATCGGCAGGGGTTTCGTCTCTCCCGGTATTGGGGGGTGAGATCGCGCTGTGTCTAGGAGAGCCAATACACGAAGTCCTCGGTCAAGGCACGAGATTTACTGGTAGGTATTCCAGTAGTATCTCAGGGTGTTCTGGGCTATACTCCGACAAGACTTGTACCGCTTTTGGGGGTCTGACTTTTACCAACCCCCTAGGCCCGACATGCGATACTCATAGACGAACGGACCGGACTGTACGAATATTGTCACTGACAGGCTCAGTAGGTTGTCAAGATGAGTTCGCTCATCGACCTCCCTTTTGGTCAATACCTGGTAGCCCGTTACGTACAGCTAGTATCACTGACGTGCTAGTGGTTAAATCCACAGCCAAAATATTGACGAGTCTTTAGAGTCCCCGACAAACAGTTTCTCAAGTTTCGGGCGAAACGTTGTAGAGGTCGTATGGTATTATGGCAGGGTTCGATCATATACGTGCACTTGTGCAAGGATCATGATCGGACGGATCATACTAGTAGGATTTGGTTTAAGCCGGATCCTAGTATTAGATTTGTTGGATTACTTTCGTCTCATCGCATTCGCATTCAGTCGGAATGCAGATGCAGGTATGTATATACAGGTGAGGGGTATCCTTGTGATCCGTCACGAGTTACTTTAGATGTTGTCGTATCTTTTTGTTGGACTAAACATTTTGGGTTAATGTTTATTTGGTGGAAATTGTGAGTGGATTTCATCATGAGGAGCAATTAATGTGGCATGTGCAATCTAGTGACTCATGGTCTCTTTTTTTGTGAACATGTCATGTTAATTGATGGATTGTTGTGTTGAAATGAGAGGTGGAGAGAGAGAGGGCAGCCATATGAGGTTGTTTTGCTCTTGAGATTATTATGCAAGCTCTCATTTTTCATTTGCAACACAACAACAAAAGCCTCTCTTCTTCTTCTTCTTCCTCTAGCTCATAACTTCCATTAATGGCATCATCTTCAACCTCCATCCATACACTCTCATGCGTTAAGAATCAATGGATGCTTGAGATAAAGGTATCACACACATTCTCTACTTCACCTTGGACATGTCGGCTAGCAAACTTCATGTTCGAGTTGCTTCGGATGAAGCGGGAGACCGTAAAAAGACTCATTGATGTGGTGCCCTTCCGACGAGGAGATCGGAGATCAGAGATGCCGCGAGGAACTTAAGATGGTGGCCAAAGACCGAAGGACACGGATCGATCGGTATAGCCACTCTCACTTCTTAGTAGTTAACTAGTTTAGCGTTAATGGTTCGATCCGGGTGAAAGACTACAATAACGTCGGTTTCCTAAAAAGTTTTTGTTTCCATATTTGGCCTCGGATCGACGGCCGGGGCGCTACCGTAGACTTATATGGTATCAGAGCCACGCTGTTAACCTTTACTAGCTTGTTCTAACGTGTTTAAAATATCGATCGATCGAAATTTCCAAATCGTATTTTCATTTCAGTGTGCTTGCTGTCGAATTTTAAAGTTGTTCAAAAAATTATTTTAGGCATCTTAAAAATACATTCAGGCATAACTAAAGCTACAGAAAAGGTTTGGAGACCTAAATCCAAAATTCCACCGCGGAACCGCAACGAAATGTCACATTTGGCGGCCCTTCCGCGGGCCTTTTTGGGCTACAGTGCCCCAAATTTTTTCTGAGGGTTTAGTTCATGGAAATATGTTTTTTGTGATATATAGTGTTGGCCCAGATTATTTTGAATGCTGGAATTGTACTTGAGGCCCACTTCGGGAAGTTTTGTCGATCGGAATTTTAAATACGTTAGTTTACAGTGCTTTACATTATATCTAAGACCATGAATGTCATTTGATCGGTAAATCTTGTCTAATCGCTATAGCCCTTTTAGACGGATTTGCGAACGTGACATTCACGTTGATGTTCTGTGTTGTGCTGTGATGTTGCGGATTTGTCATGGTGGATATCCTGGATGCAATGGTAGTACAGTTTGGTTATATTTGTACATTTGATATTGCGGGACGAGCGTCCGACATGTGGACTGCCATCACTGCCTATTTGTATATTATTCTTTTGGGACACGACCGGGTTGAGGTCGATGCACCCATTGTATATATTTTTATTTTCTGTACTAGGATTACCCCGCGGTGGGGTGCATGGATAGCCGGGTTCTAGAAGGCAATGAGGGGGCTTCACTATAGATTTGGCGGGCTATTCGCCGCACTCGTAGGGGGTATAGGTTGACCAAAGGAGGGGTGCTCAGGTTACCGGATTCTGTGAAGTGCTGGGTCGTCCATTCACTTTGTTGAAAGGGGCTGCCTCGCTTCAGGTTTTGGCGGGTAACTTGCCGCACCCGTAAGGGTCTAGGATTTCATTGCACAGGCTATCCACACGACCAGGGGAACGTCGGGTTTCAGTTGCGGCTCAAAGGAAACCCGGGGCTCCCAAATTATCTGTATTGTTCTGTGATGCTTATTACATTTTTGTGATGTTGCATTTATCACGTCTGGAGCAATTATTATATATTGCTATATATATATATACTAGTAGATGTTGTATATGTTTTACATCCGCGCTAGTTCAGTCCCCGATATGTCGTTAGTTAAGTAACCTAACGGGTGATGACGGGACCTAGTGGTGAATACGGATGGCATATACGTACATCATATTTTCGTTCTTTATTGGTGTGATCAATTGATGGGACTGCATTGATTCGGATCAATGCAAGCTAAACAAACCTGTTTGATGTTTTTGGAATAATTTTCAAAAAAGCTGTTATTATAAGGACGTTCTCTTCTATTTTGCACAGTGGTATTCGGTTATGAATATCCAGCACCTCAGTCGAGGAGGCAAGGGCCGAGATCCCTTCACCGGGAGTGACCCCTTGAGCAGAAGTTTGCGTCAGGTTAATAACGTCACTATAGTCGATTACTTTTTGCTTTGCATCGTGATATTCAGTTGGAATATCGTGCATCTCATTCTACGGGGAAAGAGCCGAGATCTCTTCACCGGGAGTGACCTCTTTAGTGAAGGTTTTCGCCACTATATTTATAAAAAGGAATCCGATTCCTTCAACGATATCAAGTTCATTACGTTAAAGGTTTTTTGTCAAAAACCAGCCGTAGCCCTCCGTTATTTCGGATAAGTAGCGCATAGTATTCGTGCGATGTTTGTTGGCCAAAGTCAAGGCCTCGTGTGCGGTAGCTGTGTGTTGCTTGTCCGTTGCATGAATATGCATTGGTTTAGGACAGTCGTACCACTTTGTTGGCCAAAGTCAAGGGTATGTGCGGGTGGGTCTAAATCAATCAGGACAATGACGGGTAGAACCTGACTTGCGGGTTATGATTTGTTGGCCAAAGTCAAGGTCATAAACCGCTTGGGGTAAAAATCACATCGGGAGTTTCTAAGAAACTGAAACTTACCAGATATGCCCGTACCTTCTGGAGTGTGATAACGTGAGTGGATTCCATCACGTTATCATGCGATGATAGTTGGATCCCGATTCCCACTGATGAGTTAGTTTGCTCCTCGGGTGATCCCGACTAATTCTTCTTTCAGGTTTGGAGGAGAATTTAAGGATACAGTGGGAGGTTTCCTGATTAGATAAAGTGATAACCATTCTAATCTAGGTTAGAGTGCACGCAGAGTATTTCTTTTCTCTCTCTCTTTGGCAGCGACCATGGCCCGACCCTAAACTATGACTCAGTGACCAAGTTGACCGAACTTTCTTAAAACACTGGCTTTTGGATTGTCTGAGTTGCATACCTCATTGCCACTCCTACTTTTACCCTTTTTCTCCGAAACATTTCGTATCACTACGAACATCCACTTCCATTGGATAAAACCATCGTATGGTTATATACGAACTCGAAGGAACTTGTTCCAGATTCGAGGTTGGTTTCCGGTTCTGGAGAAAATGAATAGGACTATTCAGTTGTCTTTTCCTTTTACCTTCTCTCAGGTTGCGAGTGCTCCTTGCATTAGGACGGTACCCCTATTACGCTAATTGGATAGTCTTCTTCCAAACCATAGGCAGGTGCCGAACGGTAGGGAATGAAGAAAACCGATTAGCCTAAGTAAAGTGTACAGAAGGTATTAAGTAAAGACAAATAAAGGGATCAGAAAAAGGGCAAAGTAAATTGCAACTGCTATCATTCATGACCAAACCACATATTTCATCGCCACTCCTACTTCACCTTGGTATTTCTCCAGAACACCCCGTATCACTACGAAGATCTACAGTTATTGGATATTCCATCGTATGGTTATATACGAACTCGAAGGAATTTGTTCCAGTTCGGGGATGGATTTTGGTTCAGGAGAAATAGGAATAAGGTTTATTCAGTTGTCTTTTATCTTTACCTTCTCTCGCGTTGCGAGTGCTCCTAAGATTAGGAGAGTACACCCATTATGCTTATTGGATAGTCTTCTTCCAAACCATAGGCTGATGCCGAACGGTAGGGAAGGAAGAAAACCATTTGGCCTAAAGGTGGTGTACAGAAGGTAATGACTAAAGACATATAAAGGGATTTGGAGAGATGGCAGAGAAATATATGGTTACAGTTATGAATCTGGATAATGGAAGAGGCATTGCTAGGAATACCAGGATACCCCTTCGAAACATTTACATGTTTCGGTTTCACTGTGTATTGTTAAAAGAAAACTGATTTCCCAATTAGCCCTTGCTCCAGAGTATGTATTTACCAGGTTTGATTCTCACATCTGTATGGTTTTACAGATGATGAGTGGAAGTAAGTTATTGGGAATTAGGTGATCATCCTCATTATATCGGGATTCGTTGTAATTGGTGGTATTTGAGAAAATCGCCTGGGTGCCGGACGGCAAATATTTGGTTTTGAATATTCGTTGTTATGTACCAATTTCAAACTGATATATCTGTACGTTTATTTTTATAAAGTGAGATATAACTTTTTGAAATTATGTCCATGAAATTTACCTATATCAGTGGATGGTTAGGTGAGGAGTATTAAACAGCGATGTAATTCTTCTTAACCATAAGTACAGTTTTCAACCTACGACACGCGGGGAATGAGTTATTAGACTCAGGGGACTTATACAGAGTATTGTATGTTGTCCAGTGTCCATTAGGACAGAGGGGTTGGTACTCATACTATATTCTGTTTACTTGTGACTTCTCTAGTTCTTAGACATGTGTTTCATAGAAATACAAGATCCAAGTTTTGAGAAGTTATAGGTATATGAATAAAGTAAAGAACCAGGTATTGCAAGTATCAGGATTCTTCAAGGTGATCGAAGATGTAGATACTTGTGTATGGTATTCAGTTGATAGTAATGATTATGAGAACTTGCTTCTCTTTCAGGTTACTCATTTCTGGATGTATTCCTAAATTGAGAAATGTTGATCGGCCTCTCTCCATTAAGTTGACATGCACTGGAGATAGCTGCATGATTTGAATCTGGTTCCAATTAAATCAGTGCCTCTATTTCTATATTGGATATAGAATAGTACATATCTTAACAATGTTAAGGTACGAAGAGTTATCCGGCTTATGCTTAAAACCAAACTCTGGATAACTCAAGGCGTGTTTCTGTAATGGCTGTTTGTGGGTTAGCCCGGGCTATGACGAGGGTTGACTTTCTACCATCTGGAAGATCAATAGTGATATTGTTCTAGACTCGCCACAGTTTTGATAAAAATGGATTTTTTCATAAAACAGTAGTGGGAGTATGGTAGAACTGGAAGTGATTCCAGAACCACAAACGATTACTGAAAATTTGATGAGAACGTAAAGATTCAATCAGGTTTGACATTCCATTAGCCATTCCACAGATATGGTGGGTACCTCAGGCACTCGAGAGGTATTTCGGTATGCTCAAGGACGGTGACAGGGAGGTTCTTGTTTACCCAGACTTGTCATTGCTGTTCTTTCAGACTGTGAGACCCGGCAGGAGGATGAGTATAGCATCGTTCTAAACTAGCATTAGAAGTGCACATGTATATGACTCTGCCAGAGGGTTGTTGTAGTCAGTGGGAGCAGTGGAAGCATAGTGGAAAAGTAGCTTATGTCTATTTATGGACTAAAGCAGATATAGCGGAGATAGATCATCTATTTTTCATGTGACAGTCATGGACTTTGACTTCGTCAGAATAGGAGATGGATCTGTTAAGAAGGTGGTAGGGTGTGATGTCCTGGTATATGGATGACATACACATAGTAGGAAGTGAAATTCCAATACTACGATCGATTATACTTTGGTTGCCACACAGTAGTTTTCTCCACATAGGATATGGATATTATATCAAATATTCTGGTTACTCGATCTATGCTTTTAGATCTAGATTTGGGTAGTTTCCCAATTTGAGTACTAAGACAGCATTCTAAAGGTTTTTTAGAATGGACGACTCCTGGCACGGTAGTGTACCTGCAGGTGATGGAGTCACCCTCTCTAAAGGTGTCTTACAGACTAAAGGGGAGAGGAATGTGCATGATTGACGTATCACTTGCTTAGGCAATTGAGTCAATCATGAGATGTCAAGTACCACACCGGATGTTGTTTTTGCACGAGATGCAATAAGTTGATATTAATCCAATCCTGGAGAAACGATCGGAAGCAGTTTTAGAACATAAGTGGATGTTCTAGGGATCTGATAACGGCAGCCTCCTTCAGGAGACAGTTATCATTCCAGGCTTCCAAGGTGACCTGGATGACAGAGTGACTGTCAGAGTTATAGTTTTCCCTCTGACGAGGGGCAATAGTTTGGACAGGAGGTCCAAGCGGATACTAAGGGAGGCATGGTGCAGGATACTGATTAAGTTCAGTTGACGATACAGTCTAAGAAGTTTGGATTTGGAGTTCATTTATGAACTAGGTCCCATCAGATATCCAGACATATTCTAAGACAGGTATTACTCATTTCGGAAGATGGCTTTCTCCGCGAACTTAAGATAAAGAGAGACATAGAAAGAAACATCAGGGAGGATCTACTCACTGAAGCTATTCCTCGAACACAATAGTTTCACAAACGGGCTTTGTGAGACTGATCAGTAGAGGAGTTGGGTGTTCGGCATTACAGGGGTTGTGAGTATGCGGCATCGCAATAATTATCCTTGAGTGCAAGTGGGAGATTGTTGGATATAGTGCCCTCAAAGTCAATTATTGGATCGCAGGCACGTGATTGCAATGATTGAGGGAGGACCTATGCCGGTAGGACAGTCTTACTCAAGATGATAGTATGCTATCTGGTTTGTCTTTATCATCGTGTACAAGCTTTAGGTGATATTACAGATTACTATTACATGTTGATAGAGCCCTTAGGATTCTTGCTTGAAGGCCAGTAGTATGATGGCGATCATATACGTGGGAGCTGGGGTCTATAAGCACATCCTTAAAAGGTCCCTAGTCGAGAGAGTTTCGAGACAGGGCATCGATACTCCAGAGTAGACTACTGTATACAGATCGAGACCCCGATAAGGGGCGGTGGCTGGTCTCACAAGCCATTGGTGTCAGTTGGTTCACCTAAGACGTATACAGGTGCTCATTGGGTTATGAGTTCACCGGATAGGACTCGTCGGGAACATGCTAGTTGGTATTATACCTGACGTCAGATAGCAGTTCCCTGGTGACATGTGTACAGGTTAGTTCATCGACCTGAGATCATCATTTGTCTCGTGTGAGTTCCCACTGTGCTTTGATTACTACCCTACCACGGCTCAAAGGAGTCGTGCAAACAGGTTTTAGTTGGGTACAGTCCCGAGCCACATAAAGGCAGTGAGAGGATCGGCAGGGGTTTCGTCTCTCCCGGTATTAGGGGGTGAGATCGCGCTGTGTCTAGGAGAGCCAATAGACGAAGTCCTTGGCCAAGGCACGAGATTTACTGGTAGGTATTCCAGTAGTATCTCAGGGTGTTCTGGGCTATACTCCGACACGACTTGTACCGCTTTTGGGGGTCTGACTTTTACCAACCCCCTAAGCCCGACATGCGATACTCATAGACGAACAGACCGGACTGTACGGATATTGTCACTGACAGGCTCAGTAGGGTGTCAGGATGAGTTCGCTCATCGACCTTCCTTTTGGTCAATACCTGGTAGCCCGTTACGTACAGCTAGTACCACTGACGTGCTAGTGGTTAAATCCACAGCCAAAGTATTGACGAGTCTTTAGAGTCCCCGACAGACAGCTTCTCAAGTTTCGGGCGAAACGTTGTAGAGGCCGTATGGTATTATGGCAGGGTTCGATCATATACGTGCACTTGTGCACGGATCATGATCGGACGGATCATACTAGTGGGCTTTGGTTTAAGCCGGATCCTAGTATTAGATTTGTTGGATTACTTTCGTCTCATCGCATTCGCATTCAGTCGGAATACGGATGCAGGTATATATATACAGGTGAGGGATATCCTTGTGATCCGTCATAAGTATACTTTAGATGTTGCTTTATCTTTTTGTTGGACTAAACATTTTGGGTTAATGTTTATTTGGTGGAAATTGTGAGTGGATTTCATCATGAGGAGTAATTAATATGGCATGAGCAATCTAGTGACTCATGGTCTCTTTTTTTATGAACATGTCATGTTAATTGATGGATTGTTGTGTTGAAATGAGAGGTGGAGAGAGAGAGAGGGCGGCCATATGAGGTTGTTTTGCTCTTGAGATTATTATGCAAGCTCTCATTTTTCATTTCCAACACAACAACGAAAGCTTCTCTTCTTCTTCTTCTTCTTCTTCTTCTTCTAGCTCATAACATCCATTAATGGCATCATCTTCAACCTCCATCCATACACTCTCATGCGTTGAGAATCAATGGATGCTTGAGACAAAGGTATCACACACATTCTTTACTTCACCTTGGACATGTCGGCTAGCAAACTTCATGTTCGAGTTGCTTCGGATGAAGCGGGAGCCCGTAAAAAGACTCATTGATGTGGTGCCCTTCCGACGAGGAGACCGGAGATCGGAGATGCCGTGAGGAGCTTGGGATGGTGGCCAAAGACCGAAGGACACGGATCGATCTGTATAGCCACTCTCACTTCTTAGTAGTTAGCTAGTTTAGCATTAATGGTTCGATCCGGGTGAAAGACTATGATAGCGCCGGTTTCCTAAAATGTTTTTGTTTCCGCATTTGGCCTCGGATCGACGGCCGGGGCGCTTGTTCATATCATATTCTTGCATTATTATATTCCCCATTCTTATGCATTTTACAAATAAAACAGGTACTTTTGACCCATGTCTGCTACATAGTACAGGTTACAGGTTCTTGGAGCAAAAACGGTGAAGAAGATAAAAGAGGTACAAAAGAGGGACTTTTGACCAACAAATAGAAGGATCTCAGTCAAGCCTAGACGAAGAACAGTTCACAATGTACAAGGCAATGCAAGGTCCAAGATATCAAAGCGATCGGTTAAAAGACCACTACAAGTATTGACTGAAAGATCTGGAGAAGACCTAGAATCCAAATTGAATAAAGAACCAAAGAAATAAAAAGCTCAAGAAGTCCAGAATCAGCCCCCAAAAATTCAGACACTGATCATCTTATTAGGCCGCGGAACCGCGGCCCAACCCATGCTGCAGCCGTGGTTCCGCGGCCATCCAGAGCCCAAAGCTGAATAAAATTTTACCAAAATCTTGTTGCGGCGCTGACTAGTCAACCTAGGGGTAATTTTGTAAATTCAGATGTGCGGCAATTGTAAACCTAGGGTTTTCTATGTCCTATAAATAGAGGCCCAATTCATTGTATTTTCTCATGCCTCTATTCATCAATAAAATTTCAGTTTTCTTTGAAGTTGGAGAGCATCAATCGTATGTAGGTTTATTTTTCTTCCCTAGGTAATTTCTTTTCTTACCCTAATTTAATATAGTTTAGAATTTTTTATTAATCTGCAGTAGATCTTTAATTTCTTAAATCAAAACAAAATCATAAAAATTATGTCTTTCTTAGATCTCTCAATGAGCGAGTAGTTTTCTCGCTTGTTAGGGTTAGGAATAGGGAAGGGTTTGAGAGATGAAGATCTCTCATCTCTTTTCTTTGCCAATCTCTAATGAACAATTAGGACTCTATGCATACTTTCATCTTCCGCTCCCTACGGCACTCTACCCATGAGGTAGCGGTGATACCGTAGTATAAAAGACCGGATCTGTAAGTTTTCCATGGAGGTTAGGGTAAAGATTAAGAAAGGACGGACAACGATCTAGAGGAAGAAATATCTTCCCAATCATCCTAATCCCCTTTATTAATATTTACCATAACCCCTAATATGATATCTAAATTAAGGCATTGGAAAGAGGTGTAGATCTTTATTTACCAAACTTTACCTAAACCTAATCCTAGCAAGTTTCCTAATCCTAGTATAACTCAACTTCGTTTTAGATTTAATTAAAAGATCCAACACCCTTTGGAATTAGCTCGTAAGAACATTTAGGAAAATTACAACATCCCTGTGGACCGACCCGTATTCACCGGCTAGCTACCAAGCGACACCATTCTTGATTGCGGTAATATATTTTTGATCGTTAAAATCACTCTAAATCAAATGGCGCCGTTGCCGAGGATCGAACCCTGGTCACCCGCGTGACAGGCGGGAATACTCACCACTATACTACAACGACCAAATCCCGGTCACGCACATGTTGCATATGAACAGCAGAATCATAATGTAAATGCTGTGATCACGTTGAGATCCGGAAAAGTGTTGCAAAATAATATGGGTATTAACCATGACACGCCTGCCGGTGGTTCTTCTTCATCTTCTTCACCTTCTTCTTCTTCTTCTTCTTCGTTAGGGCATATTCTTCATCCTTCATACGGCTCTACTTCTTCTAGCTCGAACGGACCCACTTCTCACAACACGAGTACATCTACACGAGAATCCATTCCAACTCAACATATGATCCGCAAAAATTGGACTCAACAACTTTTCAAAATGTTCCTTTTCCAAACCGGTTGAGATCCAATAAACCAACTCCACAGATGGAGAAGATTGTAGAGTTGTTCAAACAGATTAGCATAAATATCCCTCTTTTGGATGCAATCCAACAAGTTCTTTCAGATGCAAAAATCTTAAAGGACTTATGCACCAAAAAGAGGAAGTCACAAGTACCAAAGAAAGTTTTCGTGGCTAATACTGTTAGCAATGCTCTTGTCCAATCTTTACCCCAAAAACACAAGGACCCCGGTTGTCCTACTATTTCGATAACAATTGGGGACAAGAACATCAATAGAGCGCTATTAGATCTTGGTGCTAATGTCAATTTGCTACCTTATTCGGTGTACGAGCAATTAGGCGTTGGAGAGCTTAAGCCCACTCATTGTACTCTCCAAATGGCCGACCGATCCATCACCCATCCTAGGGGAGAGTTGGAGGATGTGTTAATTAGAGTAGGGGATTTCATTTTCCCCGTTGACTTTATTGTTATGGATACACAACCTGTAGCTAATCCCCGAAGTCAAATTCCGGTGATACTTGGTCGACCATTCCTTGCGACTTCTAACGCGGTGATCAATTGTCGTAACGGTTCAATGAATCTATCTTTTGGCAATATGACAATTAAACTAAACATTTTTAAGTTGGGAAATCAGCCTGCCGAGCCTAATTCTAGCGTACTTGATGTTTGCTCGATCAATGAGATCGCGGAGGAGGACTGTGAGTTCGAAAATTTTATGTTTGATCACAGCAGTGTCGACGCCACTAGTGCGTTCCTCCTAGAATCCGACACAGCTTTCACGGCGGACAACGATTATGAGTGTTTCACCTTTGTAGACGATTTTGAAGACTCACCACCCGAGTTTGAGTCTTTTTCTTTTTCGGATGAGTTAGTTGAACCATCCGACTCGGTTGCGTACACTCGATTTGAACCTTTGAATCCTTCGAGTTTGAAACAGTTACACCATTGTTACCATCAATTGTTTCACCTCCTAAACTCGAACTAAAGCTTTTGTCGTCGCACCTTAAATATGCTTATCTAGGTGAAAATGAGACCCTTCCCGTTATCATATCGGCCTCTCTAGCTCTCGAGCAAGAGAAGGCCCTTTTAATGGTCTTACAAAATAATCGGCAAGCTTTTGGCTGGTCTATGGCGGACATCAAGGGGATTAGTCCCCTCATAGTTGAACATCATATACACTTGATGAATGATGCCAAGCCGGTAAGGGATCCACAAAGACGCCTCAACCCCATAATAAAAGAGGCTGTCAAGAAGGAGATTGTTAAATGTCTTGATAGTGGTATCATTTACCCTATCTCGGATAGCCAATGGGTTAGCCCCATTCATGTTGTGCCAAAGAAATCGGGCATCACGGTCATTACCAATGAGGCAAATGAGTTAATTCCTACTCGCACCCAAACTGGGTGGTGAGTTTGCATCAACTATAGAAAACTCAATGTCGCGACAAGGAAAGACCACTTTCCTTTACCTTTCATTGACCAAATGCTAGAACGATTGGCTGGGCACGAGTTCTACTGTTTTTTAGATGGCTATTCCGGCTATAACCAAGTCCCCATAGCCAAAGAGGATCAAGACAAGACCATATTTACTTGTCCCTTTGGCACTTTTGCTTATCGTTGCATGCCCTTTAGGTTATGCAATGCACTCGCTACATTTCAGCGGTGTATGATGGGGATCTTCTCAGACATGGTTGAAAAGTTTTTGGAGATCTTTATGGATGATTTCTCCATTTTTGGTGACTCCTTCGACGAGTGTTTCCTACACCTTGACGCTGTTCTTTCCCGCTGCCTAACTTTAAATTGGGAGAAGTGCCACTTTATGGTACGAGAAAGCATTGTCTTAGGACATGTCATCTCGCAAAACGGCATAGAGGTTGATAGAGCCAAAATTGAAGTCATTTCCAATCTTCCTCCTCCTAAATGCGTCAAAAACATCCGAGCTTTCCTTGGCCATGCCGGTTTTTATAGACAGTTCATCAAGGATTTTAGCAAAACTGCTTGACTCTTGACTCTCTTATTGGCCAAGGACACAACATTTGATTTTGACTCAACTTGCATGGAAGCGTTCGAGTCATTGAAACACTCTCTTATTTCTGTGCCCATTCTTTCATCTCCAGACTGGACGCATCCCTTCAAAATTATGTACGACGCATCAGATTTTCCCATTGGTACTGTTCTTGGACAGCACATTAATAAGATGCCACACGTGATTTATTACGCTAGCCGTACACTGAATGAGGCCCAACTAAACTACACAACAACAGAAAAAGAATTTCTCGCAGTTGTGTTTGCACTTGAAAAATTTCGGCCTTATTTAATCGGCTCTCCAGTTATTATGTATACGGATCATTCAACTCTTCGCCACCTTTTTGCGAAGAAGGATGCTAAATCGAGGCTCATACGTTGGATTCTCTTACTACAAGAGTTTGACCTTGTCATAAGGGACAAAAGAGGCTGTGAAAACGTAGTGGCCGATCACCTTTCACGACTTTCTTCTTCGCCTACACTTGAACTTCCAATCAAAGATGTTTTTCCCGATGAGCAACTCTTAACCGTTTCCTGCAAACCATGGTTCGCTGATATAGTAAACTACTTAGCCACCGGCTTGGTACCTAAATATTGGTCGAAACAGGATAAACTTCGATTCTTGTCCCAAGCAAAGCATTTTTACTGGGATGAACCTTATCTTTTTAAATACTGTTCCGACCAAATCATTCGTCGGTGTGTACCGGAAAACGAGTTTAAGAGTGTGCTGTCTTTTTGCCATGATCAAGCGTGTGGTGGGCACTTCGGCCCAAAGAAGACAGCCGAGAAAATCTTGCAGTGTGGTTTCTATTGGCCACGACTCTTTAAGGATGCATATGAATACTGCAAGACATGCTCCCGGTGCCAACACTTGGGCCGGATATCGCGGAAAAACGAAATGCCGCTCCAACTAATTTTGGTTGTGGATATTTTTGATGTTTGGGGAATAGACTTCATGGGACCATTTCCCGATTCTTTTGGGAATGTTTATATTCTTTTGGCTATTGACTACGTTTCAAAGTGGGTCGAGGCTGTGCCTAGCCGAACGAATGACAATAAGGTTGTCGTTCGATTTCTTAAAGAACATATCTTTTCTCGATTTGGGCACCCTCGAGCGATAATAAATGATAATGGTTCTCGCTTTTGCAATAGGACTTTTGAGTCCTTAATGCGCAAATATTCTATTACCCACAAGCTGTCAACGCCATACCATCCCCAAACATGTGGGCAAGCCAAGGTTTCAAATCGGCAAATCAAGCAAATCTTGGAGAAAACGGTTTCTAAAAACCGTAAAGATTGGTCACTCAAACTGATCGATGCACTATGGACTTTCCGTACTGCATACAAGACCGATCTTGATATGTCTCCATACCGGCTTGTTTATGGGAAGACTTGCCACCTCCCAGTAGAGATTGAGCATAAGGCATTTTGGGCAATCAAAGAGTTGAATTTGTCATTAGGAGATGCGGGCAGCAATCGAAAGCTGCAATTAAATGAACTAGAAGAGCTGAGGGATGAGGCTTATGATAATGCCGTAATTGTTAAAAACCGAACCAAGGTATTCCATGATAAACACCTTCTGCGAAAAACATTTAAACCGGGTCAACAGGTTTTACTCTATGATACTCGGTTACATTATCACCCCGGCAAGCTCCGTTCTAGGTGGAAAGTACCATTTGTAGTTCGCACCGTTTATCCGCACGGTGCAGTCGATCTTGAAAATGCGGAGGATGGTACTTTATTCAAAGTAAATGGACATCGATTAAAACCGTTCCTCACAGCGGACCCATCGGAGGAGCTCCTGTTTTTGCAGGAGCCGATCTACACCGATTAAATCTCCTCCATTTTCACCCCCGAATTTCCAATCAATTTTTCCAAAACTGTATTTCAAATAAGTTTGGGGGTGTGTATCATTTGTAAATATGTTAATAAGCAAGAAATTGCCGACATTATCGACCCACGTGGTGCAGCATGATAGTGAAGACACTGTCCAGTTTAAGTTTGGGGGTATGCTCGGTAAGTTTTCTTCCTTCGCATTCATATGTATATTTTTGCATTGCATCCTTATATAAAAATCATAAAAATTGAAAAATAAAAATAAAAAAAAATTAGAAAAAGAAAAACCCATAAAAAAATTGAAAATTTCAAAAAAAAAATTATAAAAATTAATGTATTCAATTTTGGCTGTATTTGACTTGAGTTTGACAAATAGGTCAATTGGCTAGGAACAACTAGATCTTAGACTTAGTAAATTAAAAATCCTAAAAATAACCTTTCTTAAAGTTTAACGGTAGAAAGTATATGTCTTTGTAGTTTATTTAGAAATAGGCAAATTTTGGGTTCACTTCTTGGGCTAAGTCGAAACAAAGGAAAAGTATTGATATTTTTATTAGAGTATAAGTTTGAAAAATAATTCCTAGTTTAAGTCTAAATTCTGAAAATGTATACCCTACAATTTGCACAATCACGCACCTTGAAACTTGGAATAGTAGAGGAGACCTTGAAATGCTCTTGTCTAAAGTCCTTAGTACGAAGAAAATGAAAAAAAAAATACAAGTGTGAATAAAGAAAAAAATAAACACTGGTTTTTGTGATTACTTAAGGCTAAAAAAATAGAAAAATATTTAGCGAGGGTGCTTCATCACCTAGTGCCTTAGACCAACTGGTTTGGGAGTCACTGCTAAAGCCTGGGGTGTTGCAAGACTAGGAAGTACATTTTAAAGTGCTAACACATCTGGTAATCGGTTGTTGGTACCTTAAGAAGTATTAACGGTCGCATGAAGGATGTGTAAGCAAAATTCAATTAAAATTCACCAATTAATAAGTGCTTTGGACAACGGACAAGAGTATGATTGCTTAATTTGAATTTCCAAGTGTAGGGGTGATATTTATACACACGTAGGGGTATGTGATTGGAGTTTAGATGAGAGAAAGGAGTGAAGAATAGAACTTGTATCTTTAGTAGAATTGATAAAAAAATTCCTAAGTGGAGATGGAACCCTAGAAGGAAAACTTAAGAAATGCCGAAAGCTAAGTAAGCCTGTAGAACATATATAATCTTGAGTTAAATGATGAGGAAGTGCGAAGAATATAGGTGGATAATTTACGAGTCGACGATAATAGAATTCCTTGTTAGGAAACCTAATTGGAGAACAAAAGTCGAAAAGCCAAATTGATAGGATTTTGTGGGTAGTATCCGCTAAAAACCCTCAGGAGACAACACTCCTACTAGAGACACCTAGAGGTTTAACGGCTTGTTGTACGAGCTCAGTGCAATCGCGTTTCCCTGCGAAAGTGCGGTTAGGTTTTTGTTGAGAATAAAATTAGGTTTGCTCGAGGACGAGCAAAAGATAAATTTGGGAGTATTTGTTCATATCATATTCTTGCATTATTATATTCCCCATTCTTATGCATTTTACAAATAAAATTGGTACTTTTGACCCATGTCTGCTACATAGTACAGGTTACAGATTCTTGGAGCAAAAACGGTGAAAAAGACAAAAGACGATACAAAAGAGGGACTTTTGACCAACAAATAGAAGGATCTAAGTCAAGCCTAGACGAAGAACAGTTCACAATGTACAAGGCAACGCAAGGTCCAAGATGTCAAAGCGATTGGTTAAAAGACCACTATAAGTATTCACTGAAAGATCTGGAGAAGACCTAGAATCCAAATTGAATAAAGAACCAAAGAAATAAAAAGCTCAAGAAGTCCAGAATCAGCCCCCAAAAATTCAGACACTGATCATCTTATTGGGCCGCGGAACCACGACCCAACCCATGCTGCGGCCGTGGTTCCGCGGCCATCCAGAGCCCAAAGCTGAATAAAATTTTACCAAAATCTTGTTGCGGCGCTGACTAGTCAACCTAGGGGTATTTTTGTAAATTCAGATGTGCGACAATTGTAAACCTAGAGTTTTCTATGTCCTATAAATAGAGACCCAATTCATTGTATTTTCTCATGCCTCTATTCATCAATAAAATTTCAGTTTTCTTTGAAGTTGGAGAGCATCAATCGTAGGTAGGTTTATTTTTCTGCCCTAGGTAATTTCTTTTCTTGCCTTAGTTTAATATAGTTTAGAATTTTTTATTAATCTGCAGTAGATCTTTAATTTCTTAAATCAAAACAAAATCATAAAAATTATGTCTTTCTTAGATCCCTCAATGAGCGAGTAGTTTCCTCGCTTCTTAGGATTAAGAATAGAGAAGGGTTTGAGAGATGAAGATCTCTCATCTCTTTTCTTTGCCAATCTCTAATGAACAATTAGGACTCCATGCATACTTTCATCTTCCGCTCCCTACGGCACTCTACCCACGAGGTCGCGGTGATACCGTAGTATAAAAGACCGGATCTGTTACTTTTCCATAGAGGTTAGGGTAAAGATTAAGAAAGGACGGACAAGGATCTAGAGGAAGAAATATCTTCCCAATCATCATAATCCCCTTTATTAATATTTACCATAACCCCTAATATGATATCTAAATTAAGGCATTAGAAAGAGGCGTAGATCTTTATTTAACAAACTTTACCTAAACCTAATCCTAGCAAGTTTCCTAATCCTAGTATAACTCAAATTCGTTTTAGATTTAATTAAAAGATCCAACACCCTTTGGAATTAGCTCGTAAGAACATTTAGGAAAATTACAACATCCCTGTGGACCGACCCGTATTCACCGGCTAGCTACCAAGCGACGCCGTTCTTGATTGCGGTAATATATTTTTGATCGTTAAAATCACTCTAAATCAGCGCTACCGTAGACTTACAGAGGAGACCCTGGCGACGATGAATTCCACCCGTACGGTCTTCGTACGGCCCGCTTTCCCAATGTTAAAGAGGAGGGTAACCACTCCTTCGGCCGGGATGGAGTGGTTGGTAAACCCCGACAGGATGTGGGCGGTCGGCCGTAGGTCGGACGGGCCGAGCTCCATACGCTGGAAGCAGTCATAGAAGAGGATATCTGCCGAGCTTCCTGAGTCGACCAATATCCTTTGAACCTCATAGCGGTGGACCCGTGCCGTAATCACGAGGGGGTCGCTATGAGGCAAGGATATACCGTGGAGGTCTTCATTAGTGAAGGTGGTGGGCTCGACGGTCTTGCATTTCTTCCGTGGATGGTCGCTTGTTCCTTCGACGGGTAGGAGGAGACGTATCTCGTCGGATCCATGTGCGCACCCCAAAGAAACGATCGTGATTTGGCCGATCGTTAATTCACCGGGAGGGGGATGTTTGTCATGCTCCCCGTCCTCCTGCCGTTTTTTCCGCAGGTATTTCGCTAAGTGGCCCGAAAGGATCAACTCCTCGATATAGTCGCGGAGTTGTTTACAGTTCTCAGTCGGATGTCCCTACGACCTATGGAAGGCGCATTACGGGCCCCGGGTTCGTTTAGCCGCTCTATTGGTGACCGGAGGGAGCTTGAAGAATCGCTCGCCCTTCACCTCCTGTGACAGCTCGGTCTGAGAGATGTTGAGTGGAGTATACTCCTGGAACTTCGGGGAGTATGGCTTTGGCCGGTCGACTTCTTCTTCTCTTCTCTGCCCCTCTTCTTTTGGTCAACCTGATCACTCCGGGGTAGGTTTGCGTTTACCTCAGACTCAAGTTGGATTTCTCGGTCTGTCCAAGCTTTTACCTCGGCCATGGTCTTAGGTTGCGCCAATGCAAAGGAGCGGAGCCACTCCTTGTGCCTAAGACCCGACCTCAGAGCGGTGATGAAAGTTTCTTCCCGGTGCTCGGAACTTCGAGAAGAGCGTTGTAGAAGCGAGTGACGTATCCTTTAAAAGACTCCTTGTCCCGGTTCTTTATGGTGAAGAGGTAACCGATAGTTCTCTTCTGTCCTCTGTTTCCGACGAAATGTCCGAGGAACTTGGCGGCCAGCTCATCAAAGGTAGAGCTGGAGCGTGGCGTGAGTCCTCGGAACCAGTTTCGTCCAGCCCAGAAGAGGGTTGCGGGAAATGCTCGGCATTAGGCGATGTCTGAGTTATCCTGGAAGCTCATGCCCGCCGTGAATGTGTCCAAATGGTCCTTCGGGTCAAATTTCCCGTCGAAGAAGGCCACTTTGGGAGGTTTGTTTCTGGATGAGACGTGTACGGTGAGTAGCTCTTCGGTGAAGGGCTTTGTAAGCGAGTCGGCGGTATACCTGGCCGGCTCGCTCGATGGGTGACCATCCCGGTGTATACCCTCAATTTTCTTTTTGAGGGCGTCGAGGCGGTTTTGGTACCCCGAGGATTCGGCGTGGTCGGAGTAGTGGCCATTCCCGCTTGTAGCCTGCGCCCGGCTGCGACTCCGGTTCCGTTCTATCAAATTCCTCAGGTCCCCCGGGGAGGTCCTTCTTGAGTCCTCGCGGCGAGTACCGTTCGTGCGATCCCGTCAAGGGAGGGGGTGTCGGAAATGACTGAGTGCAGGCGAGCTGACCGATACCTCCTCGGGAGGGACGGGAACATGACGGGCCTCAGGGCAATGGGCTCTTTCGCGAGACCATGGTATGGGGCCATGTGGCGCCCAGTAGATCATAGAATCGGTCACCGCGAGGAATCTATGGTCGTCGGAGTGAGCAAGACGTTGTTCGGTGGTCGCAGCGTGGGCGGCGTCATCTCCCCCTCTGCGGAGGTCGTGATCCCCGGCTGGGGAACGGTGATCTGGGGGTTGGGCCCGCCATTTGGACACGGACAAGGGCATCCACTATGGACGCGGGCCTATCGATCCATGCCGAGAGGACATGGATGGCATTTGGTGGAGGAGTAGATACGTCCGCGCCTCTGTTGTGGGGAGGGCGGCGGCTGATTAAGTGTAGGTTTTAACGATCACCAAAAATAATTTACCGTAATCAGAAACGACGTCGCTTTGCAGCTAGCCAGTGAATACGGGTCGATCCACAGAGATGTGTAATTTTCTTACGTGTTTTCACGAGTTGATTCCAATGGTTTTTTGGTTTTTGTTGATTGATTTTAAAAACTAAGTTGTATGCTGATTAAGGAACTTGTTAGGGTTAGGTCAAAGGTAGGGTTGATAAGATCAATATTAACACCACTTTCAATGCCCTTGATTAAAACTTTTTAGAAGTCATAACAATTATTAGTAAAGGGGATTAGGATGATTGGGAAGAAACGAAGTTTCTTCCTCTTGATCCTTGTCCGTCCTTTCCTGCTACTTGCTATAACCTTCATGGGCGTCATGCATGTCCGGTCCTTTATACTACGGTTTCACCGTTACCTCGTGGGTAGGATGCCGTAGGGAGCGGATCATGCATGTGTACATGAAGTTCTACTTATGAAAATTTATTGGCATTGAAGGAGATGAGAGATATTCATCTCTCAATCCCTCCCTTGTTCCTAACCCTAACAAGCGAGGAAATTACTCGCTCATTAGGGGATCTTCTAAAAATAGCATTTTTATTATGATTAATGTGTTTTGTTTTGATCTAAAGAATTACTTATCTACTGCAGATTAAAGAGAACTACACTAAATTAACTAGGGCAACTGATATGATTACTCTAAGGCAAGAATTAACTAGAGAGCTAGGGCAACAATTAAATTATAATTAAGGCAGAAATTAATAATAGAAACTTACAGAAATGATGCTCTTTTTCTCCCAACAATTCTGAAATTTTATTGATTGAAAATAGGCATCCCTTTTACAGATTTGTGATTACAATTTATAAGTAAACAGGGAAACTAGGGTTACAGATTCTCGCACACGTGATTTTACAGATATGCCCACGGAAAATCCAAACCCTCGCACCGACGCACCGACACGGGCACTATACGGCCGCGGAACCGTGGCAATGGTAGGCCTTGGGCCGCGGTTCCACGGCCTTTTGGTGATCTCAGCTCACCAAACTTCTTGAGCTTCATTATGGTGTCTTTTCCTCTCTATTTATGCATTACTTTTCTCTAGTTGGATTCTGGATCTTCTCTAGATTCTTCAGTGAAATTTGTAGTGGTCTTTTAACTGTTTTCTTTAACATTTCGGACCACGCATTGCCTTGTGAATTGTTCTTCGTCTAGGCTTGAGTAGGATCCGTCTACTTGTTGGTCAAAAGTCACGCTTTTGTATCAACTTTCATCTTTTTCACTGTATTCGCTCCAAGAGCCTGTATCCTGTAATATGCAACAAACGTGCGTCAAAAGTACCTGTTTATTTATAAAACGAATAAAAATGGGGAGTACAATAATGCAATATTATAGTATGAACAAATACCCCTAAACTTATCTTTTGCTCGTCCTCGAGCTAACTTATTATTTTATTCTCGATAAAAACCTAACCTAGCCACACTTTCGCAGGGAAACGCGACTGCACTGAGCACATGCAACAAGCCGTTAAACCTCTAGGTGTCCCTAGTAGGAGGAGTGTTGTCTCCTGAGGGTTTTCAGCGGATTACACCCACAAAATCCTATCAATTTGGCTCTTTCGACAATAATTCTCCAATTAGGTTTTCTAACACAGAATTATATTATCATCGACTCATAAACTATCCACCCATATTCTTCACACTTCCTCATCATTTAACTTAAGATTATATATGTTCGATAGACTCATTCAGCTTTCAGCATTTCTTAGGTTTTCCTCTTAGGGTTCCATTTCCACTTAGGAATTTTTTTATCAACTCTACTAAAGATATAAGTTTTATTCTTCATTCCTTTCTCTTATCTAAACTCTAATCACATATCCCCACGTGTGTGTATAGATCACCTCTACACTTGGAAATTCAATTCAAGCAATCATACCCTTGTCCGTTGTCCCAAGTACTTATTAATTGGTGAATTTCGCTTACACATCTTTCATGCGACCGTTAATACTTCTTGAGGTACCAACGACCGATTACAAAATGCGTTAGCGTTTTAAAGCGTACGTCCTAGTTTTGCAACACCCAAGGTTTTAGCAGTGACTCCCAAACCAGTTGGTCTAAGGCATTAGGTGATGAAGCACCCTCGCTATATATTTTTCTATTTTTAGCCTTAAGTAATCACAAAACCAATGTTCATTTTTTTTTATTCACTCATTTTTTACTTTCTTCGTACTAAGGACTTTTGATAAGAGCATTTCAAGGTCTCTTCTACTATTCCAAGTTTTAAGGTGCGTGATTGTGCAATTTGTAGGGTATACACTTTCAGAATATAGACTTAAGCTAGGAATTAATTTTCAAACTTATACTCTAATAAGAATATCAATATTTTTCCTTTATTTCAACTTATCCCAAAAAGTGAACTCAAAATTTGCCTATTTCTAAATAAACTACAAAGACATATACTTTCTGCTGTTAATCTTTAAAGAAGGTTATTTTTAGGCTTTTTAATTTACCAAGTCTAAGATCTAGTTGTTCCTAGCCAGTTAACCTATTTGTCAAACTCAAGTCAATTAGCCAAAATTGAATACATAAATTTTTAAAAATTTTTGAAATTTTTCAATTTTTATGGGTTTCCAAATAAATGTGCAAATGCAAAAATGTACATATGAATTCAAAGGAAGGAAAACGTACCGAGCATACCCCCAAACTTGAACTTGACAGTGTCCTCACTGTCATACTAAACCAAGAGGGTCAAAATGTCGGCATTCCCTGTTTATTCACATTATTACAAATGATACACACCCCCAAACTTATTCGAAATAAAGTTTTGGAAAAAATTGATTGGAAATTCGGGGGTGAAAATGGAGGAAGATCAATCAGTGTAATTCGGCTCCTGCAACAACAGGAGCTCCTCCGATGGGTCCGCTGTGAAGAACGGTTTCAGTCGATGCCCATTCACTTTGAATAAGGTACCGTCTTTGGGATTTTCAAGATCAACCGCACCGTGCGGATAAACGGTGCGGATTACAAAAGGTCCTCTCCATCTAGAACGGAGCTTGCCGGGGTGATAATGTAACCGAGTGTCATAGAGTAAAACCTGTTGACCAGGTTCAAAAGTTTTTCGCAAAAGGTGTTTATCGTGGAACACCTTAGCTCGGTTTTTAGCAATTATGGCATTATCATATGCCTCATCCCGCAGCTCTTCTAGTTCATTCAATTGCAGCTTTCGATTGCTGCCCGCATCTCCTAAAGATAAATTCAGCTCTTTGATAGCCCAAAATGCCTTATGCTCGATTTCCACTGGGAGGTGGCAAGCCTTCCCGTAAACAAGTCGGTATGGAGACATACCAAGATCAGTCCTATATGCAGTACGGAAAGCCCATAGTGCATCAATCAGTTTAAGTGACCAATCTTTACGGTTTTTAGAAACCGTTTTCTCCAGGATTTGCTTGATTTGCCGATTTGAAACCTCGGCTTGCCCACATGTTTGGAGGTGATATGGCGTTGACAGCTTGTGGGTGATAGAGTATTTGCGCATTAAGGACTCGAAAGTCCTATTACAAAAATGAGAACCATTATCACTTATTATCGCCCGAGGGTGCCCAAATCGAGAAAAGATGTGTTCTTTAAGAAATCGAACGACAACCTTATTGTCGTTCGTTTTGCTAGGCACAGTCTCGACCCACTTTGAAACGTAGTCAACGGCCAAAAGAATATACACATTTCCAAAAGAGTTAAGAAATGGTCCCATGAAATCTATACCCCAAACATCAAAAATGTCCACAACCAAAATATGTTGGAGCGGCATTTCGTTTCTCCGCGATATCCGGCCCAAGTGTTGGCACCGGGAGCAAATTTTGCAGTATTCAAATGCATCCTTGAAGAGTCGTGGCCAATAGAAACCACACTGCAAAACATTCTCGGCTGTCTTCTTTGGGCCAAAGTACCCGCCACATGCTTGATCGAGGCAAAAAGACAGCACGCTCTTGACCTCACTTTCAGGTACACACCGACGAATGATTTGGTCGGAACGGTATTTAAAAAGATAAGGTTCATCCTAGTAAAAATGCTTTACTTGGGACAAAAATCGAAGTTTATCCTGTTTCGACCAATCTTTCGGTATCAGGCCGGTGGCTAAGTAGTTTACAATATCGGCGAACCATGGTTCGCAAGAAACGGTCAAGAGTTGCTCATCGGGGAAAACATCAGTGATTGGAAGATCAAGCGTAGGCGAAGAAGGAAGTCGTGATAGGTAATCAGCTACTACGTTTTCACATCCTTTTTTGTCCTTTATGACAAGGTCAAATTCTTATAGTAAAAGGATCTAACGTATTAGCCTTGATTTAGCATCCTTCTTCACAAAAAGGTGGCGAAAAGCTGAATGATCAGTATATACAACGACTGGAGAGCCAATTAAATAAGGCCAAAAATTTTCAAGTGCAAACACAACCGCCAAAAACTCTTTCTCTGTTGTTGTGTAGTTTAGTTGGGCCTCATTTAGTGTTCGTCTAGCATAATAAATCACATGTGGCATTTTATTAATGTGCTGTCCAAGAATAGAGCCAATGGCAAAATCTGATGCGTCGCACATGATTTCGAAAGGGTGCGTCCAGTCTGGAGATGAAAGAATGGGCACAGAGATGAGAGAGTGTTTCAAAGACTCGAATGCTTCCATGCAAGTGGAGTCGAAAGCAAATGTTGTGTCCTTGGCCAATAAGAGAGTCAAGGGTCTAGCGATCTTGCTAAAGTCCTTGATGAACCGTCTGTAAAAACCGGCATGGCCAAGGAAGGCTCTGATGTCTTTGACGCATTTAGGGGGAGGAAGATTAGAAATTACTTCGATTTTAGCTCTATCAACCTCGATGCCGTTTTGCGAGATGACATGTCCTAAGACAATGCCCTCTCGTACCATGAAATGGCACTTCTCCCAATTCAACGTTAGGTTTTTATCCCTACAGCGGGTAAGAACAGCGTCAAGATGTCGTAAACACTCGTCGAAGGAGTCGCCAAAGATGGAGAAATCGTCCATAAAGATCTCCAAGAACTTTTCAACCATGTCTGAAAAGATCCCCATCATACACCACTGAAATGTCGCGGGTGCATTGCATAACCCAAAGGGCATGCGACGATAAGCAAAAGTGCCAAAGGGAAAAGTGAATGTAGTTCTTGATCCTCTTTGGCGAAGGGGACTTGGTTGTAACCGAAATAGCCATCTAGAAAGCAATAGAACTCGTGCCCTGCCAATCGCTCGAGCATTTGGTCAATGAAAGGTAAAGGAAAGTGGTCTTTCCTTGTCGCGGCATTGAGTTTTCTATAGTCTATTCAGACCCGCCACCCAGTTTGGGTGCGAGTGGGAATTAACTCATTTGCCTCATTGGTAATGACCGTAATGCCCGATTTATTTGGAACAACGTGGATTGGGCTAACCCATTGGCTATCCGAGATAGGGTAAATGATACCACTATCCAGACACTTAACAATCTCCTTCTTAACAGCCTCTTTCATAATGGGGTTGAGGCATCTTTGAGGATCCCTTGCCGGCTTGGCATCATCTATCAAGTGTATATGATGTTCGACTATGAGGGGACTAATCCCCTTAATGTCCACCATAGACCAGCCGAAAGCTTGCCGATTATTATGTAAGACCATCAAAAGAGCCTTCTCATGCTCAAGAGCTAGAGAGGCCGTTATAATGACGGGTAAGGCCTCATTATCACCTAGATAAGCATATTTTAGTTGTGACGGCAAAAGCTTCAATTCGAGTTTAGGAGGTGAAACAATATATGGTAACAATGGGGTAACTTTTTCAAACTCGAAGGATTCCATCAAAGGTTCGAATCGAGTGTACGCAACAGAGTCGGATGGTTCAACTAACTCATCTGAAAAAGCAAAAGACTCAAACTCAGGTGATGAGTCTTCAAAGTCGTCAATGAAGGTAAAACACTCATAATCGTGATCAGCCGTGAAAGCTGTGTCGGATTCTAGGAGGAACGCACTAGTGGCGTTAACATTGCTGTGATCGAACAAAAAATTCTTGAACTCACAGTCCTCCTCCGCGATCTCATTGATCGAACAAACATCGATTACGCTAGCATTAGGCTCAGCAGGCTGACTTCCCAACTTGAAAATATTGAGCTCAATAGTCATATTGCCGAAAGATAGATTCATTGAACCATTACGACAATTGATTACTGCATTGGAAGTTGCCAGAAATGGTCGACCAAGTATTACCGGAATTTGATTCCGGGGGTTAGTGTTCAGACCATAATATTGCATTTATCATTCCCCTATTCTTATCCTTTTTATAAATAAACAGGTACTCTTGACGCACGTTTGTTGCATATTACAGGTTACAGGTTTCTGGAGAAAATACAGTGAAAAAGACACAAAACAACAGAAAAATGGACTTTTGACCAACAAGCAGACCGATCCTAGTCAAGCCTAGTCGAAGAACAGTGCAAGGTCCAAAATGTCAAGTGAACGGTTGAAAGATCGCTACAAGTATTCACTGAAAAATCTGGAGAAGACTCAGAAGCCCAACAAAGAAAATACATATAAAACTACAGAGCCCAAGAAGCAAAGAAGGAAGCCCAAAAGTCTCATGGCCCAACTCCTTCCTTTGGCCGCGGAACCGCGGCCAAAGCCTACCTGGCGCCGCGGTTCCGCGGCCATCAAGCGCCCGTGTCGGTGCAGATTTTCTGGGTTGTTGCGAAGGTTCTGGTGTTGGGATTTTACGTGGACGAATCTGTAATTGCGCATGTGCGAGAGTCTGTAACCCTAGGTTTCCTATTTTCCTATAAATTGTAATCTTAGATCTAAAAATTGTATGCCTCTTTTCAATAAATAAAATTCAGAAATTCTGGAAGTGACATTCAGATCTGTTCTTTATCGCTTGGAGGGAACCATCACCATTAGTAAGTGTTTTTTTCTTTTATTCTTTTAATGTTATTTCATACCCTAATGAGCGAGTAGTCTCCTCGCTTGTTAGGGTTAGCCTTAGGGAAAGGGTTGAGAGATAAAATCTCTCACCCCTTTCAATGCAATATTAAACTAAACCATTAAGAACTCCATGCATGCGCGCACAACCGCTCCCTGCGGCACCCTCATTTGATTAGTGTCAACCCAGAAAACATCCTCTAGATTCGTATCCTTCCTTTGTCGTTAATTACCCTAACCCCCATGGAAAACGCGCGTAACCGGGCCTTTATACTGCGGTTCACCGTTACCTCGAGGGGTAGGGTGCCGCAGGGAGCGGTTGTGCGCGCATGCATGGAGTTCTTAATGGGATAGTTTAATATGGCATTGAAAGGGGTGAGAGATTTCATCTCTCAACCCTTTCCCTAAGGCTAACCCTAACAAGCGAGGAGACTACTCGCTCATTAGGGGATGAAATAACATTAAAAGAATAAAAGAAAAACACTTACTAATGGTGATGGCTCCCTCCAAGCGATAAAGAACAGATCTGAATGTCACTTCCATAATTTCTGAATTTTATTTATTGAAAAGAGGCATGAAAAGAATACAATGATTTGGGCTTCTATTTATAGGAGATAGAAACCCTAGGTTACAATTGATTTGCATGTCTACATTTACCAAAAAATCCTTAGGAAGACCTAGTCAAAGTAGACTTCAAGCTTTGGTAAAATTTTATGTCTCTTTAAAAGAAAGTATTGGGCCTTGGATCTTTGGGCTTCCTTATTATTTGGTTCTTTATTAAAATAGGTTCTATGTTTCTTCCAGATCTCCAGTGAATAATTGCGATGGGCTTTTAACCGTTCGCTTTGTAATCTTGGATCTTGCATTGCCTTGTACTTTGTGAATTTTATCTTCGATGTAGGCTTGATCAAGAGTCTTCTGTTTGTTGGTCAAAGTCCACTTTTTCATCGTCTTTACATCGTTTTCACTGTTTTCTGTCTAAGAACCTGTAACCTGTAACATGTAGCAGACATGCGTCAAAAGCACCTGTTTATTTGTAAAAAGAATAAGAATAGGGAATATAATAATGCAATATTATGATATGAACAAATACCCCCAAACTTATCTTTTGCTCGTCCTCGAGCAAACTTATTGTTTTATTCTCTACAAAAATCCTAACCGCACTTTCGCAGGGAACGCGATTGCACTGAGCTCGTGCAACAAGCCGTTAAACCTCTAGGTGTCTCTAGTAGGAGGAGTGTTGTCTCCTGAGGGTTTTCAGCGGATACTACCCATAAAATCCTATCAATTCGGCCCATTAACTTTTGTTCTCCAATTAGGTTTTCTAACAAGGAATTCTATTATCTTTTGACTCGCAAATTATCCACCCACATTCTTCACACTTCCTCATTATTTAACTTAAGATTATATATATCCTATAGACTTACTTAGCTTTCGGCATCTCTTAAGTTTTCCTTCTAGGGTTTCCATCTCCACTTAGGAATTTTTATCAACTCTATTAAAGATACAAGTTCTATTCTTCATTCCTTTCTCTTATCTAAACTCTAATCACATATCCCCACGTGTGTGTAAATATCACCCCTACACTTGGAAATTCAAATCAAGCAATCGTACTCCCGTCCATTGTCCAAAGCACTTGTGAAATTTCGCTTTCACATCCTTCATGCGACTGTTAATACTTCTTGAGGTACCAACAACCGATTACAAGATGCGTTGGCACTTTTAAGGCGTACTTCCTAGTTTTGCAACACCCAAGGCTTTTAGCAGTGGCTCCCAAACCAGTTGGTCTAAGGCACTAGGTGATGAAGCACCCTCGCTAAATATTTTTCTATTTTTACAGCCTTAAGTAATCACAAAAACCAGTGTCCATTTTTTTCTTTATCCACTTTTTTTTTCTTTTTCATTGTGCTAAGGACGTTAGACAAGAGTATTTCAAGGTCTCTTCTACTAATCCAAGTTTCAAGGTGCGTGTTTGTGCATTTTGTAGGGTACATGTTTTCAGAATCTAGACTTAAGCTAGGAACTATTTTTCAAACTTATACTCTAATAAGAACATCAATACTTTTCCCTTGTTTCGACTTAGCCCAAGAAGTGAACCCAAAATTTGCCTATTTCTAAATAAACTACAAGGCATATACTTTCTACTGTTAAACTTTAAGGAATGTTATTTTTAGGGTTTTTAATTCACTAAGTCTAAGATCTAGTTGTTCCTAGCCAGTTAACCTATTTGTCAAACTCAAGTCAATTAGCCAAAATTGAATACATTAATTTTTATAATTTTTGAAATTTTTTAATTTTTATGGCTTTTCAAATAAGCATGCAAATGCAAAAATATGTACAAATGAATGCGAAGGAAGAAGACGTACCGAGCATACCCCCAAACTTGAACTTGACAGTGTCCTCACTGTCATGCTAAACCAAGAGGGTCAAAATACCGGCACTCCCCTGTTTATTTATTTATAATTTTTTTTTATATTTTTAATGTTTTGAAATTTTTATTTTATTTTTTATAGAAGAAGAAAACAAAAAAAATATATACATATGTACAAAGGTTCCCCCAAACTTAAGCTTGGCCTTACACAAGCCAAAGGTTAACACCAACCATTCAAAAATCTTATCGTGGTAATGGTATAGTTGGTGCAAGAATGGGATGTGGAGGAAAGAAATGAGAAACACGCGAGACCGTGTGGACAGAAGAATGGTAGAATATGGTCTCGGTGGGGGAGAAGAATGGCGGAAAGAAGAAGGAAGTGGAGTACGATCTTGAGGGTGTAAATTGAGTGAATAAATTAGCGCAATTTGTGATGACCGATGTGTTAAAAGCGATTGCGCTAACCTATCAACTCGTCGAGAAATGGGATCAAATCCCTCAAGATTCATGAGAAAATATGGGTACGCCGAACTTGGTATAGGAGAAGAAAGCGTAACGGTCATTTGTTCGGTCGGAACAATGGGAAAGACGAAAGGGAGTGAATTAGGGATAGTCTCATTCTCACCGTAGTAAACTGTGTCGAACTGGAAAGATTCCATCAATGGTTCGAAACGACTGTAAGCAACCGAGTCTGAAGGATTAACTAACTCATCTGAAAATGCAAAGGACTCAAACTCGGGCGGTGAGACTTCAACATCGTCCGAAAAAGTGAAACACTCGTAAGTGTCATCGGCTGTGGGAACTGTGTCAGATTCAAAGGAAAAGTTTTCAAGCTCACAGTCGTCAAGCGTGACATGAAGTGTGGTCGGAACGATGGAAAAGAGGGAGGGTGATTTAGGTAAAGGTTCAAGAGGATGAATTGGAAAATCCGACACATCAAAGAAATATGGTTCAACCTCAATATGATCCTCACCACTCTCCTCAATATTATCCTCATAATTCTCCTTAATATTCAACTCATCCATGCCATTATCATCAAAATCAAGACGCATATGAGATTCGGGAGAAACATTCAATAATTCGGGATGATGATTTGAACATAAAATTTTAATTAAATCGACAGGTTCATCATCCGAAATATTCCCGGCGTCTATATCCTCAATCAAGTGAAAGTCAATTTCTTTAGACACCTCCTCAAAAGCATGGATGTTTATCGATTTAGGTTCTAGATGGGAAATGTAAAGGTCAAATGGATTGGGTGCGGTTTCACTCGAAAGGGGTTCCTCATAATCTGGCAAATCAAACACTACAAAATCACACAACTCATTTTTATTTTCAACTGATGAATCATTAGGGACAATCGATGGAAAACTGGAGTTGTGGGCTTCAATTGGGTAAGGGTAGGTTTGATTTGAAAATCCTCTCGTTTTCTCACTCTGTCCAACTGCCGCCTTATACATTGAAAAATTCGGAGCTAGCGGGACACTAGCTACCGGTTCACTAGGTTGCGTAAGGGCGGCCATGGATGCTTCCATTGTCCTCATCATTTTATTTATTGCGGCAATATATGCTTCCAACGACTCTTCCAAACTAGACTTAGGTGGTGAGGGGGTTTCAGTAAAAGATTCAAAATTGGTTGGATATGTGAAACTCCCTAATGGCTGTGAAGAAACAGTGTCTAGTGAAGATGGAAAAGTCGGGTAGGACTGATAGGAAGTGGGTGGTAGGACAGGGGTAGGGTCAACATATGGATAAGAAGGTGAATAGTAGTGTGGATCCCTAAAACTAGATGAGTGGAGAGGGGTGAAAGATCGACTGCGAGATTGAGCAATATGCTCAGCAATGGACATCGGCCTAGGAGTGACAGAAGGACTTGAAGAAGTGGTGTCAACATATGTAGGTTGTAAAGGTTGACTCGGTTGACACAAAGTGGGTTGAAAAGTCAAACTGTTTTTCCTAGACTCCTCTATGTGATCTTTCAGAGATTTTTTAGGCATGGAGGGATCGTTTTTAAATTGACCGAACACATTGACAAACGACGCAAAGTTAGGTTCGGGATACCAAGATTCGGCAAGAGATTTATGATGTGGGGTACCCATGATAGAAGAATGCAAGGATTTCTTAGCGACAAAATTTTTGCAAGTTTTTAAAAGATTTTTCCCTTTTTTTTTTTAATTTATGTGAGAGTTTTGCAAATAGGTTTTTGAAAACGGACTCATGACACAAAAGTATCAACCACACATGCACAATCAGGCCTAGATCTAGGGTCGCCTAGGTCTGCTAGACAGCTCCTAACTAGGGTTAGAGATAGGACCTCAAACCGCCTCTTCACGGACAAATACGGCCAGGTAAGTGGGAAGGAACCACCACTACAGTGGGCCTAATTAATAACCACTATCCTAGACACCGCAATGTCGGTTAGGATAAACGGTCGATGCCTACCCTAGTCATTTTTCCTATTGAGCTCGCCGTCCTTAGGTCTGAGTCTAATCTTTTTTTAATTAATGGTGGTCGATGCAAAATGCTTAGGTGTTTTCTGGGGTCCTGGGAAGGGTGATGAAATCCCCACCCAATCTGAGATTGGTCAATTAGCCCCTTAGAATCCGGTTAAATTATGCAAAACAATACAATTTCACTTGCAATCAATATTTTTTAGCGCGGCGCAAAGAAACCTGCAGAGATCTGTTATTTAGAAGGGGGAGAAAGATTTTTTTTAGCGCAAAGAATCCTGCAGAAAACTTTTTACAGAGAAATATATGGGAGGTTGCAGAGGGGAGAGAGAAAAATCAAACCAGAAAATTTGGAGTGCTGACGTGGCAGCCAGAGCGCGGATCCGCGGCGGATTGCCCCCTCATGCGGCGGAAGCGCGGCTATGTAGAGGAATCGGCCGCTGAAAAAAATTCTGCTGTTCTGTGGGGCACTTTCTTCTCTGTTCTGATATGTAACTTTCTGATTCCCTCTCTGTAAAATTCCAGATTCTTGATTCTTCGCTGTTCCTGCAAGATCCAAAAGATACACCCTTCAAACAGATCAAATTTGATTATTTTTTTATATTTTTTATATTTTCAGATTTTTATAATTTTTAAAAGTTATATCAACCCGAAAATTCACAAAAAGAAAGATTACGCCGTCCCCGGCAACGGCGCCATTTGATTAGTGTCAAAAACTGTAATTACCGCAATCAGAAACGGCGTCGCTTCGCAGCTAGCCGGTGAGTGCGGGTCGATCCACAGAGACGGGTAAATTCCTTTAGTGTGTCTTAACGAGTTGATTCTTTTTGTCGTTTTGGTTTTATAAAAATCTAGATCTAAAACTTAATTAATCTAATTTATATTCTTGCTAGGGTTAGGCTTAGAGGAAGTTTTGGAGATTGATGTTTCCTCACCGCTTTCAATGCCGTATTTTAGATCCATTAGGTGTTATAGTAATTATCGATAAAGTGGATACGACTCTTTTGGGAAGATGTTTTCTTCCTCTAGATTCGTATCCTTCCTTTGTCGTTAATTACCCTAACCCCCATGGAAAACGCGCGCAACCGGGCCTTTATACTGCGGTTCACCGTTACCTCAAGGGGTAGGGTGACGCAGGGAGCGGTTGTGCGCACATGCATAGAGTTCTTAATGGGATAGTTTAATATGGCATTGAAAGGGGTGAGAGATTTCATCTCTCAACCCTTTCCCTAAGGCTAACCCTAACAAGCGAGGAGACTACTCGCTCATTAGGGGATGAAATAACATTAAAAGAATAAAAGAAAAACACTTACTAATGGTGATGGCTCCCTCCAAGCGATAAAGAACAGATCTGAATGTCACTTCCATAATTTCTGAATTTTATTTATTGAAAAGAGGCATGAAAAGAATACAATGATTTGGGCTTCTATTTATAGGAGATAGAAACCCTAGGTTACAATTGATTTGCATGTCTACATTTACCAAAAAATCCTTAGGAAGACCTAGTCAAAGTAGACTTCAAGCTTTGGTAAAATTTTATGTCTCTTTAAAAGAAAGTATTGGGCCTTGGATCTTTGGGCTTCCTTATTATTTGGTTCTTTATTAAAATAGGTTCTATGTTTCTTCCAGATCTCCAGTGAATAATTGCGGTGGGCTTTTAACCGTTCGCTTTATAATCTTGGATCTTGCATTGCCTTGTACTTTGTGAATTTTATCTTCGATGTAGGCTTGATCAAGAGTCTTCTGTTTGTTGGTCAAAGTCCACTTTTTCATCGTCTTTACATCGTTTTCACTGTTTTCTGTCTAAGAACCTGTAACCTGTAACATGTAGCAGACATGCGTCAAAAGCACCTGTTTATTTGTAAAAAGAATAAGAATAGGGAATATAATAATGCAATATTTATTTGTCGTTCAGACCATAATATTGCATTTATCATTCCCCTATTCTTATCCTTTTTATAAATAAACAGGTACTCTTGACGCACGTTTGTTGCATATTACAGGTTACAGGTTTCTGGAGCAAATACAGTGAAAAAGACACAAAACAACAGAAAAAGGGACTTTTGACCAACAAGCAGACCGATCCTAGTCAAGCCTAGTCGAAGAACAGTGCAAGGTCCAAAATGTCAAGTGAACGGTTGAAAGATCGCTACAAGTATTCACTGAAAAATCTGGAGAAGACTCAGAAGCCCAACAAAGAAAATACATATAAAACTACAGAGCCCAAGAAGCAAAGAAGGAAGCCCAAAAGTCTCATGGCCCAACTCCTTCCTTTGGCCGCGGAACCACGGCCAAAGCCTACCTGGCACCGCGGTTCCACGGCCATCAAGCGCCCGTGTCGGTGCAGATTTTCTGGGTTGTTGCGAAGGTTCTGGTGTTGGGATTTTACGTGGGCGAATCTGTAATTGCGCATGTGCGAGAGTCTGTAACCCTAGGTTTCCTATTTTCCTATAAATTGTAATCTTAGATCTAAAAATTGTATGCCTCTTTTCAATAAATAAAATTCAGAAATTCTGGAAGTGACATTCAGATCTGTTCTTTATCGCTTGGAGGGAGCCATCACCATTAGTAAGTGTTTTTTTTTCTTTTATTCTTTTAATGTTATTTCATACCCTAATGAGCGAGTAGTCTCCTCGCTTGTTAGGGTTAGCCTTAGGGAAAGGGTTGAGAGATGAAATCTCTCACCCCTTTCAATGCAATATTAAACTAAACCATTAAGAAATCCATGCATGTGCGCACAACCGCTCCCTGCGGCACCCTACCCCTCGAGGTAACGGTGAACCGCAGTATAAAGGGCCGATTGCGCGCGTTTTCCATGGGGGTTAGGGTAATTAACGATAAAGGAAGGATACGAATCTAGAGGAAGAAATCATCTTCCCAAAAGAGTCGTATCCACTTTATCGATAATTACTATAACACCTAATGGATTTAAAATACGGCATTGAAAGCGGTGAGGAAACATCAATCTCCAAAACTTCCTCTAAGCCTAACCCTAGCAAGAATATAAATTAGATTAATTAAGTTTTAGATCTAGATTTTTATAAAACCAAAACGACAAATAGAATCAACTCGTTAAGACAAATAAAAGGAATTTACCCGTCTCTGTGGATCGACCCGTACTCACCGGCTAGCTGCGAAGCGACGCCGTTCTGATTGCGGTAAATTACATGTTTTTGACACTAATCAAATGGCGCCGTTGCCGGGGACGGCGTAATCTTTCTTTTTGTGAATTTTCGGGTTGATATAAATTTTAAAAAAATTATAAAAATCTGAAAGTATAAAAAATATTTAAAAAAAATAATCAAATTTGATCTGTTCGAAGGGTGTATCTTTTGGATCTTGCAGGAACAGTGAAGAATCAAGGATCTGGAATTTTACAGAGGGCAAATAAAAATTTGGTACATAAGAATAGAGAGGAATTTAAAGTACAGAACCACAGAATTTTTTCCAGAAGCTGATCCCCTCACTTGGCCGCTCTTCCGCCGCATATGTGGGCCCCACGCCGCGGATCCGCGCCTACTGTGCCACGTCAGCACATCAAATTTTTTCTGGTTTGATTTCTCTCTTTCCCCTCTGCAAAATCCCATATATTTCTCTGTAAAAAATTTCTGCAGGGTTCTTTGCGCTAAAAAAATCTTTCTCCCCCTTCTAAATAACAGATTTTCTGCAGGTTTCTTTGCGCCGCGCTAAAAAAAAATTCTGATTGCAAGTGAAATTTTATTTGTTTTGCATAATTTAACCGGACTCTAAGGGGCTATTTGACCAAACTCAGATTGGGTGGGGATTTCATCACCCTTCCCAGGACCCCAGAAAACACCTAAGCATTTTGCATCGACCACAATTAATTAAAAAAGATTAGACTCAGACCTAAGGACGGCGAGCTCAATAGGAAAAGGACTAGGGTAGGCATCGGCCGTTTATCCTAACCGACATTGCAGTGTCTAGGCTAGTGGTTATTAATTAGGCCCACTGTAGTGGTGGTTCCTTCCCACTTACCTGGCCGTATTTGTCCGTGAAGAGGCGGTTTGAGGTCCTATCTCTAGCCCTAGTTAGGAGCTGTCTAGCAGACCTAGGAGACCCTAGATCTAGGCCTGATTGTGCATATGTGGTTGATACTTTTGTGTAACGAGTCCTATGTTCTAAAACCTATTTGCAAAACTCTCACATAAATAAAAAAAAGGGAAAAATCTTTTAAAAAACTTGCAAAAATTTTGTCGCTAAGAAATCCTTGCATTCTTCTATCATGGGTACTCCACATAACAAATCACTTGCCGAATTTTGTTATCCCGAACCTAACTTTGCGTCGTTTGTCAATGTGTTCGGTCAATTTAAAAACGATCCCTCCATGCCTAAAAAATCTTTGAAAGATCACATAGAGGAGTCTAGGAAAAACAGTTTGACTTTTCAACCCACTTTGTGTCAACCGAGTCAACCTTTACCACTTCCATATGTTGACACCACTTTTTCAAGTCCTTATGTCACTCCTAGACCGATGTCCATTGCTGAGCATATTGCTCAATCTCGCAGTCGATCTTTCACCCCTCTCCACTCATCTAGTTTTAGGGATCCACACGATTATTCACCTTCTTATCCATATGTTGACCCTGCTCCTGTCTTACCACCCACTTCCTACCCATCATACCCGACCTTCCCACCTTCACTAGACACTGTTTCGACACAGCCATTAGGGAGTTTCACATACCCAACCAATTGTGAATCTTTTACTGAAACCTCCTCACCACCTAAGTCTAGTTTGGAAGAGTCGTTGGAAGCATATATTGCTGCAACAAATAAAATTATGAGGACAATGGAAGCATCCATGGCCGTCCTTACGCAACCTAGTGAACCGGTAGCTAGTGTCCCGCTAGCTCCGAATTTTTCAATGTGTAAGGCGGCAGTTGGACAGAGTGAGAATGAGAGAGGATTTTCAAATCAAACCTACCCTTATCCAATTGAAGCCCACAACTCCGGTTTTCCATCGATTGTTCCAAATGATTCACCAGTTGAAAATAAAAATGAGTTGTGCGATTTTGTAGTGTTTGATTTGCCAAATTGTGAGGAACCCCTTTCAAGTGAAACCGTACCTAATCCTTTCGATCTTTACACCTCCACTCTAGAACCTACATTGATAAATATCCATGTTGTGGATAAAGTGTCTAAAGAATTTGATTTTCACTTGATTGAGGATATAGACGCCGGGAATATTTCGGATGATGAACCTGTCGATTTAATAGAAATTTTATGTTCAAATCATCATCCTGAGTTATTAAATGTTTCCCCCGAATCTCATATGCGTCTAGATTTTGATGATAATGGCATGGATGAATTACATATTGAGGATAGTACTGAGGAGAGCCTTGAGGATAATATCGAGGTTGAACCATTTTTATTAGATGTGTCGGATTTTCCAATTCAACCTCCTGAACCATTGACTGTTATATCACCCTCCCTCCTTCCTATTGTTCTGACTGAACAAATGACTGTTACGCTTTCATCTCCGATACCAAGTTCGCCGATGTTTTTGACACTAATCAAATCAGAACGGCAATATATGCTTCCAACGACTCTTCCAAACTAGACTTAGGTGGTGAGGGGGTTTCAGTAAAAGATTCACAATTGGTTGGGTATGTGAAACTCCCTAATGGCTGTGTCGATACAGTGTCTAGTGAAGGTGGGAAGGTCGGGTATGATGGGTAGGAAGTGGGTGGTAAGACAGGAGCAGGGTCAACATATGGATAAGAAGGTGAATAATCGTGTGGATCCCTAAAACTAGATGAGTGGAGAGGGGTGAAAGATCGACTGCGAGATTGAGCAATATGCTCAGCAATGGACATCGGTCTAGGAGTGACAGAAGGACTTGAAAAAGTGGTGTCAACATATGGAAGTGGTAAAGGTTGACTAGGTTGACACAAAGTGGGTTGAAAAGTCAAACTGTTTTTCCTAGACTCCTCTATGTGATCTTTCAGAGATTTTTTAGGCATGGAGGGATCGTTTTTAAATTGACCGAACACATTGACAAACGACGCAAAGTTAGGTTCGGGATACCAAAATTCGGCAAGTGATTTGTTATGTGGAGTACCCATGATAGAAGAATGCAAGGATTTCTTAGCGACAAAATTTTTGCAAGTTTTTTAAAAGATTTTTCCCTTTTTTTTTATTTATGTGAGAGTTTTGCAAATAGGTTTTAGAACATAGGACTCGTTACACAAAAGTATCAACCACATATGCACAATCAGGCCTAGATCTAGGGTCGCCTAGGTCTGCTAGACAGCTCCTAACTAGGGCTAGAGATAGGACCTCAAACCGCCTCTTCACGGACAAATACGGCCAGGTAAGTGGGAAGGAACCACCACTACAGTGGGCCTAATTAATAACCACTAGCCTAGACACCGCAATGTCGGTTAGGATAAACGGCCGATGCCTACCCTAGTCCTTTTCCTATTGAGCTCGCCGTCCTTAGGTCTGAGTCTAATCTTTTTTAATTAATTGTGGTCGATGCAAAATGCTTAGGTGTTTTCTGGGGTCCTGGGAAGGGTGATGAAATCCCCACTCAATCTGAGTTTGGTCAAATAGCCCCTTAGAGTCCGGTTAAATTATGCAAAACAAATAAAATTTCACTTGCAATCAGAATTTTTTTTTTTAGCGCGGCGCAAAGAAACCTGCAGAAAATCTGTTATTTAGAAGGGGGAGAAAGATTTTTTTAGCGCAAAGAACCCTGCAGAAATTTTTTACAGAGAAATATATGGGATTTTGCAGAGGGGAAAGAGAGAAATCAAACCAGAAAAAATTTGATGTGCTGACGTGGCACAGTAGGCGCGGATCCACGGCGTGGGGCCCACATATGCGGCGGAAGAGCGGCCAAGTGAGGGGATCAGCTTCTGGAAAAAATTCTGTGGTTCTGTACTTTAAATTCCTCTCTGTTCTTATTTACCAAATTTTTATTTGCCCTCTGTAAAATTCCAGATCCTTGATTCTTCGCTGTTCCTGCAAGATCCAAAAGATACACCCTTCGAACAGATCAAATTTGATTATTTTTTTTTTATATTTTTTATATTTTCAGATTTTTATAATTTTTTTAAAATTTATATCAACCCGAAAATTCACAAAAAGAAAGATTACGCCGTCTGCGGCAACGGCGCCATTTGATAGGATTTTGTGGGTAGTATCCGCTGAAAACCCTCAGGAGACAACACTCATCCTACTAGGGACACCTAGAGGTTTAACGGCTTGTTGCACGTGCTCAGTGCAATCGCGTTTCCCTGCGAAAGTGCGGTTAGGTTTTTTGTAGTGAATAAAAAAAATAATAAGTTTGCTCGAGGACGAGCAAAAGGTAAGTTTGGGGGTATTTGTTCAGACCATAATATTGAATTTATCATTCTCCTATTCTTATCCTTTTTATAAATAAACAGGTACTCTTGACGCACGTTTGTTGCATATTACAGGTTACAGGTTTCTGGAGAAAATACAGTGAAAAAGACACAAAACAACAGAAAAAGGGACTTTTGACCAACAAGCAGACCGATCCTAGTCAAGCCTAGTCGAAGAACAGTGCAAGGTCCAAAATGTCAAGTGAACGGTTGAAAGATCGCTACAAGTATTCACTGAAAAATCTGGAGAAGACTCAGAAGCCCAACAAAGAAAATACATATAAAACTACAGAGCCCAAGAAGCAAAGAAGGAAGCCCAAAAGTCTCATGGCCCAACTCCTTCCTTTGGCCGCGGAACCGCGGCCAAAGCCTACCTGGCGCCGCGGTTCCGCGGCTATCAAGCGCCCGTGTCGGTGCAGATTTTCTGGGTTGTTGCGAAGGTTCTGGTGTTGGGATTTTACGTGGGCGAATCTGTAATTGCGCATGTGCGAGAGTCTGTAACCCTAGGTTTCCTATTTTCCTATAAATTGTAATCTTAGATCTAAAAATTGTATGCCTCTTTTCAATAAATAAAATTCAGAAATTCTGGAAGTGACATTCAGATCTGTTCTTTATCGCTTGGAGGGAGCCATCACCATTAGTAAGTGTTTTTTTCTTTTATTCTTTTAATGTTATTTCATACCCTAATGAGCGAGTAGTCTCCTCGCTTGTTAGGGTTAGCCTTAGGGAAAGGGTTGAGTGATGAAATCTCTCACCCCTTTCAATGCAATATTAAACTAAACCATTAAGAACTCCATCCATGCGCGCACAACCGCTCCCTGCGGCACCCTACCCTTCGAGGTAACGGTGAACCGCAGTATAAAGGGCCGGTTGCGCGCGTTTTCCATGGGGGTTAGGGTAATTAACGATAAAGGAAGGATACGAATCTAGAGAAAGAAAACATCTTCCCAAAAGAGTCGTATCCACTTTATCGATAATTACTATAACACCTAATGGATTTAAAATACGGTATTGACAGCGGTGAGGAAACATCAATCTCCAAAACTTCCTCTAAGCCTAACCCTAGCAAGAATATAAATTAGATTAATTAAGTTTTAGATCTAGATTTTTATAAAACCAAAACGACAAATAGAATCAACTCGTTAAGACACATAAAGGAATTTACCCATCTCTGTGGATCGACCCGTACTCACCGGCTAGCTGCGAAGCGACGCCGTTCTGATTGCGGTAAATTACATGTTTTTGACACTAATCAGTTAGCGACAGGTTGTGTATCCATCACAATAAAATCAACGGGGAAAATGAAATCCCCTACTCTAATTAACACATCCTCCAGCTCTCCTCTAGGATGGGTGATTGACCGGTCGGCCATTTGGAGAGTACAGTGAGTGGGCTTAAGCTCTCCAACGCCCAATTGCTCGTACACAGAATATGGTAGCAAATTGACACTCGCACCAAGATCTAATAGTGCTCTATTGATGTTCTTGTCCCTAATTGTTATCGAACTGGTAGGACACCCGGGGTCCTTTTGCTTTAGGGGTAAAGAATTTACAAGAGCATCATTAATAGCACTAGCCACAAAAACTTTCTTTGGCACTTGTGACTTCCTCTTTTTGGTGCATAAGTCCTTTAAAATTTTTGCATATGAAGGAACTTGTTAGATTGCATCCAAAAGAGGGATATTTATGCTAACCTGTTTGAACAACTCTACAATCTTTTCCATCTGTGGAGTTGGTTTATTTGATCTCAACCGATTAGGAAAAGGAACATTTTGAAAGGTGGTTGAGTCCAATTTTTGCGGATCAGATTGTCGAGTTGGAACGGCACCCCGTGTAGATGTGTTCGTGTTGTGAGAAATGGGTCCGTTCGAGCTAGAAGAGGTATAGCCGTGTGAAGGGTGGAGAATAGGCTCTGAAGAAAAAGGTGGAGAAGATGAAGAAGGGCCACCGGCAGGGGTGTCATGGTCAATACCCACATTGTTTTTCAACACTTTTCCCGATCTCAACGTGGTCACAGCATTTACGTTATGATTCTGCTGTTGATATGCAGCATGTGCGTGACTGGGGTTGGGTAGTGGTTGAGACGGGAGTTTTCCTTTTTCGCGCTCGCTCAAAGCTGCATTGAGTTGTGCAATTTGTGCCTCAATAGATTTGATGCTTTGATCGTGTGAGGCACTATTTTGCACCAAAGATTGAATCGAAGTCCTTAGTCTTGCTGTAGACTGTGTAGATTGCTTAAGGAACGCATCTAGACTTCTTTCGAGCGAGCTAACCTTGTCATTATTAGATTGAACATAATTTTTTGGCCGGTAAGCGGTGTTAGGCACAAAATTGTTCACCTGATTAGGGTAAGGTTGCTGTTGAAATTGAGTTTGTGAAGGTACTTGTTGTTGTTGTGGAGGAGGAGGTCTTTGAAAATTGTTATTTCCTTGGAATTGTTGATTTTGGTTCCAAGCGAAATTTGGGTGACTCCTCCACCCCGGATTGTATGTCGAAGAGTACGGATCGTTCCTTTGTCGTTGCTGAAATGCAGCATTGACTTGATCCTGTCCTTGAGTAAATGTATTATAAGGACACTCTTCGGTTAGGTGCGATGGATCCACACAACAAGCACAAACAGTTCGTGAAGGCATAACAGGGGCGGAGAAGGCGATGAGATTTTGGTCTCAATCGCTTCTAGCTTTTTCGTAAGAGCGGCCATCTCGGCCTTCATAGCAATCGACATCTCTACTTGATGTATGCCTGCCCTAGATTGACCACTAGAAGAAGATGATGTGGTTTTGGTACTCTCCCACTGAATTGTTTGCTCACTAAGATCCTCAAGAAACTGCCATGCTTCCTCACTAGACTTGGAGAGAAAATGACCTTGACATATGGTTTCTAGCAACTACTTCGTTGCCGAGTTCAATCCCTCGTATAATGTTTGGCAAAGTTGCCAACTTTCGATCCTATAATGAGGGCATTGAACGAGTAGGTCTTTAAATCTCTCGAAGCACTTCCAAAATGGTTCGGAAGGAAGCTGTGAAAATTGTATAATCTCGTTACGGATTCTAGCAGTTTTGTGATGAGGATAGAAATTTTTCAGAAAAGCTTTCACAAACTCATCCCAATTTCTAATGGAATGTGATGCAGTGCTGTATAGCCACTTCTCGGCTAGATCACATAAGGTGAAAGGAATGACCCTTAGCCTTATCGCGTCATCACTTAATTGGGTCGTTTTCATCATAGCGCACACATTTTGGAATTTATTGATAAAGATATATGCATCTTCAGATTCCAAACCATGAAACTTTGGCAGCATATTGATGAAATATGGTTTTATTTCAAAATTGTCCCCATTTGCCGGTAGGGGTGAAAAACAGGAAGGTAAAGAAGTGCGGACGGGGTAGAAGAGATCCTGGAGCGCAACTCGTGCGGGCGCTTCAACAGGCGGTTGATTCGGGTTATTCGCACCTAACGAAGGTGGAATCATTCCCGTCGGTAAGGTATTGTTGGGGTTGAATCCCGACATGCCTTCGAAAGAAGAATTTGAAGGTATAGGTAAGAAAGTGGACAGAATGTCGATTTCGGGGTCGAAGGGTTCATCGGTCGGTACCAACAAAACACGGACTAATCGGGCGTTAGTGTCCCTAGTCCAAAGTGACATACACTAAAGGGGTAGTGTAGTCAGAAAAAAAAATGAAAGACAGAATGTGGAGGTAAGATAACGTCAATGAAGGAAAGTGGTATAAGTGAGTTGCAAGTTTCCTTTAGCAACAAGTTGCAAGTTTTTGAAAAGATTTTTCTTTTTTTTTTTATGTGAGAATGTTTGCAAAGAGATTTTTGAAAAGAGACTCGTGACACAAATGTATCAACCACACATGCACAATCAGGCCTAGATCTAGGGTCATCTAGGTCTGCTAGACAGCTCCTAACTACGGCTAGAAATAGGACCTCAAACCGCCTCTTCACCGCCAATTGCGGCCAGGTAAGTGCCAGGTAAGTGGGAAGGAACCACAGTAGTGGGCCTAATTAATAACCACTAGCCTAGACACACTTGCCTAGACACCGCAAAGCCAGTTAGGATAAATGGTCGATGCCTATACTAGTCCTTTTCCTATTGAGCTCGATGTCCTTAGGGCTGAGTCTAATATTTTTTAATTAATTGTGGTCAATGCAAATACTTTAAGTGTTTTCTGGGGTCCTGGGAAGGGTGATGAAATCCCCACCCAATCTGAGTTTGGTCAATTAGCCCCTTAAAGTCCGATTAAATTATGCAAAACATTAAATTCACTTGCAATCAATTTTTTTAGCGCAGCGCAAAAAAACCTGCAGAAAATCTGTTATTTAGAAGGGGGAAGAAGAATTTTTAGCGCAAAGAAACCCTACAAAAAGTTTTCACAGAAAGATATATGGAGGTTGCAGAGGGGAGAATGAGAAATCTAACCATGCAAAATTGAGGACCTGAAGTGGCTAAAGCGCGGCGGGATCGCGGTCTGGGGCGCTATAAAGACGCGGTTCCGCGGTCAGTTGAGCAGATCAGTGGCTCAGAAAATTTTTGATGCTCTGTTGGTTCAATCTACCTCTGTTGTGATGTGTACTTTACTGATTTGCCTTCTGTAAAATTCCAGATCCGCGATTCTTCGCTGTTCCTGCAAGATTCAAACAATAAACCCTTCAAACAGATAAAAATTGATAAAAAAAATTTTGTACTTTTTTTATATTTTCAGATTTTTATAATTTTTAAAATTTATATCAACCCGAAATCACACAAAAGAAATTTTACGCCATCCCCGGCAATGGCACCATTTGATTAAGTGTAGGTTTTAACGATCACCAAAAATAATTTACCGTAATCAGAAACGGCGTCGCTTTGCATCTAGCCGGTGAATACGGGTCGATCCACAGAGATGTGTAATTTTCTTACGTGTTTTCACAAGTTGATTCCAATGGTTGTTTGGTTTTTGTTGATTGATTTTAAAAACTAAGTTGTATGCTGATTAAGGAACTTGTTAGGGTTAGGTCAAAGGTAGGGTTGATAAGATCAATATTAACACCACTTTCAATGCCCTTGATTAAAACTTTTTAGAAGTCATAACAATTATTAGTAAAGGGGATTAGGATGATTGGGAAGAAACGAAGTTTCTTCCTTTTGATCCTTGTCCGTCCTTTCCTGCTATTTGCTATAACCTTCATGGGCGTCATGCATGTCCGGTCCTTTATACTACGGTTTCACCGTTACCTCGTGGGTAGGGTGCCGTAGGAAGCGGATCATGCATGCGTGCATGAAGTTCTACTTATGAAAATTTATTGGCATTAAAGGAGATGAGAGATATTCATCTCTCAATCCCTCCCTTGTTCCTAACCCTAACAAGCGAGGAAATTACTCGCTCATTAGGGGATCTTCTAAAAATAGCATTTTTATTATGATTAATGTGTTTTGTTTTGATCTAAAGAATTACTTATCTACTGCAGATTAAAGAGAACTACACTAAATTAACTAGGGCAACTGATATGATTACTCTAAGGCAAGAATTAACTAGAGAGCTAGGGCAACAATTAAATTATAACTAAGGCAGAAATTAATAATAGAAACTTACAGAAATGATGCTCTTTTTCTCCCAATAATTCTGAAATTTTATTGATTGAAAAGAGGCATCCCTTTTACAGATTTGTGATTACAATTTATAAGTAAACAGGGAAACTAGGGTTACAGATTCTCGCACAAGTGATTTTACAGATATGCCCACGGAAAATCTAAACCCCCGCACCGACGCACCGACACGAGAAAAATACACCGACACGGGCACTATACGGCCGCGGAACCGTGGCAATGGTAGGCCTTGGGCCGCGGTTCCGCGGCCCTTTGGTGAGCTCAGCTCACCAAACTTCTTGAGCTTCATTCTGATGTCTTTTCCTCTCTATTTATGCATTACTTTTCTCTAGTTGGATTCTGGATCTTCTCTAGATTCTTCAGTAAAATTTGTAGTGGTCTTTTAACTGTTTCCTTTAACATTTCGGACCACGCATTACCTTGTGAATTGTTCTTCGTCTAAGCTTGAGTAGGATCCGTCTACTTGTTGGTCAAAAGTCACGCTTTTGTATCAACTTTCATTTTTTCACTGTATTCGCTCCAAGAGCCTGTATCCTGTAATATGCAACAAACGTGCGTCAAAGGTACCTGTTTATTTATAAAACGAATAAAAATGGGGAGTATAATAATGCAATATTATAATATGAACAGCGGCTTGTACTGGGATCACCATGATCTTCGCTCTCCATGTAGTCGAGAGCGGAAGATCAAATTTTGATGGGTGGAAGAAATTTTCGATCTTCCCACAGACGGCGCCAACTGATGGTGGCTTGGATCTCCTTCAGATGTTGTCTTCCGTCTATCTGTCGCAAGCATTGGTGAACGGCCGATATTGATGTTGAGGATTACCTCTTTGAGCGTGTGGATCTTAGTGTTAGTTATGTATATGTCCTAGAGGCCATTGTTGTACATATGATGTATATTATAATGGATGCTTGGTTATATATAGAGATGACTTTCTTGCTCGTCATGATAGTATGCTATTTGGTTTCACTTTATCTTAACATGTTGACTTGTATTGGTTTACTGTTTTACTCTCACATGTTGATAAAGCCCTTAGGATCTGTACTCGACTACTGGGACTATGATGAGATCATACTAGTGGGGCCACGGTAGTCGATGAGTACATCCTATAACTGTTCCTAGTCGAGGGTATATCGAGACAGGGCATCGATACACCAGAGTAGACTAGCGTATACGCATCTTGACCCATATGATGGGCGATGGATGATCCCATATCCATCGGTGTTGGACATCAGAGATGGTGTATGGGTGCTCAGTGGAGACTGGGTACACTGGACGGACTCGCCGAGAACTCCCAGATGGTGATATACCACACGTCAGATGGAAGTTCTCCGGTGACACTGGTACAGGGTAGTCTGTAGACCTGAGATCGTCATGGAGTCTTGTGTGATTCCCACTGTGCTTTGATTTCCACCTTACCACGTCCAAGAGGGCGTGCAAAACGGTGGCTTTTGGGTACAGTCCCGAATCACATGGAGGCAATGAGCGATAGGAGGGGATTCGTCTCTCCCGGTATAGGGAGTTGATGTTGTGCTGTGTTCGATTGGCTATAACTGGAAGTCCCTGGCCAGGGCTGATATAGAGATTTACTGGTAAGTGTTACTAGTAGTTTCTCGACCCGTTATGAGCCATACATCGACACGACTTATCGATTACTGGGGTCTGACGTATACCACCCCTAGACTTGATATGCGACATATCAGACGAACAGACCGGACTGTACGGGAGTGTTACTGATCTGATTCACAGGAGAACGCACAGGCTAGCTTGTTGATCTTCTGATCGCTCAATACCTGGGTGGCTGTTACGTTTAGCTGACCGCATGCAGCTTGTGGGTGTTTGATATGATCATCACCTGCTACCGGCGTATTGACGATTCTTTAGAGTCCTACACAGAGGTTTCTTGGCTCAGGCGAAACGGAGTAGAGGCACATATGTGATATGTGCAGGACCGAGAATAATGCGATATGGGATACCGTATTATATTCTCGCGATATTTAGATATGAACCGGGACATCGGATCAAGTGTTGATTCGATAAATCGGTACATGATATATTAGTCGGTAATATTCGATATAGCCGGATCGTCGGATCAAGTGTTGATTTGATGATTTAATGTATAATAATATATATGATATATTATTACATTATCTAATATTGGCTCGCTTTATTATTTCATTTTCTCATTGGATGATACATTGATATATATGCGATATATGTTAATTGTATTATTTTCTTTTGTTGCAAATATATAATATATATGTGATATATATTATTGTGACATGATATGATTAATTGTTAAACATGTTTAAGGATGATTAATTGAGGTTAGGGTTTGATTAGGGTTAGTTGCTTCATGCACCTTCTAGAAGCTATTTCTTTTGTCATGGTTAAGATATTTTTGTGATGACACATTATTAACCCAACCAAACCCTAACTCTAGTTTATTCTCTACACATTCTCATCCAATCATCCTTGACCATGGTTAATAATCAATCATATAGGTTTTATTCTATTCATCACAAAAGAAATAGAATTGATTATCTTTTCATTATCATCTTCTTCCTTCTTCAAGAAAGCTTGCTAGTTTTTCTTTAAGTGATGAAATAAAATGAGAAAATGATTTAAAAAGAAAGCAAAATTACTACTCTCTCATCCTCATCTCATCTAGCCCATGAGATTAGTGTGTTCATCTCTTTAGAGTGAGAAAGCTTGAGCCGTAGCAACTTCAAGGTAAATCATCGGAGATTTGGAATACTTCGAGCTAGCATGGATCGTTCGAGTCGTGGAGCCTCTCATGAGTCCGGGAGATCGTGGATCGCGGCAAAGGGACTTCTACTCGGAGCTTGTGAAGTGAAGGAGCGGACTACAAAGGTTGTAATCCCTCACACTTAGATAAAAGTTATCATCTTGCATATTAAACCCTAATAATCTAGCAAAGATCCCGGCTTTGGGTTGTTCGGCACGTCTAAAATTTAATCCGTGATGTTTGATTCCTTATGAACCTTCACAAGAGTGCCTAGGAACCCTACACTTAGTGGGCTTGGTTTGAGGCAGAGCCGAGCTATCTACAAAAGACGTCTTGATTTAATAATCCGGTTTAATCTTAAGTCTGCTAGTATTATCAACCGTCCGATTAAAATCCGTGTAGCCAATACACGTATTTAATCAGACCCATGCACGTATCAATATATGGCCTCTACATCATATCGCCTGAACCGCGAAATCTCTGTGTATGGGACTCTAAAAACTCGACAATATGCTGGCAGTGATTTACTGGATAAATCCAAAACCACAAGCACGTCAGCGGCGCTAGCTACACGCAACGGCTACCCATGTATATGCCGAAAGGAGGGTCGACAATCAAGTCCGTCTGTACCCTACTGAGCCTGAATGTGACAATCTCCGTACAGTCCGGTCTTTTCGTCTAAGAGTATCGCATATCAGGTTTAAGGGGTGGATAACGTCAGACCACTAATAACCTTATAATTCATGCCGGAGTCAAGCTCATCACCAACAGAGAAACTACTGAACTCCTTTCTGTAAATCTCATCTACCGTAACCATGGATTTATGGTGATGGCCAACTGAACACAGTGCGATATCGACTCCTAATACCAGGAGAGACGAATCCCTGACAATCGCTCACTGCCTCCATGTGGCTCGGGATTGTACCCAACTAAAACATATTTACATGACTCCTTTAAGTTGTGGTAGGGTAGTAATCTAAGTATAGTAAGAACTCACACGAGAAAAATGACGATCTCAGGTCAAAGGACTAATCTGTATTCATGCCACTAGAGAACTGCTATCTGACGATAGGTATAATATCATTTAGAAGTTCTCGGCGAATCCGTCCAATGTACTCACCTCCAGTGAGCACCTGTATACTATCTTAAGTGACAAAACACCAATAGCTTGTGAGGCCGGCCACTGCCCCTTATCGGGGTCTAGAAACGTATACACTAGTCTACTCTAGAATACCAATGCTCAATCTTGATACTCTCTCGACTAGGGATATTTAAAGATGTGCTTATGGACTACCCAGCTCTTACGTATATGATCGCCATCATAATACTGGTAGTCAAATAAGAATTCTACGGGCTTTATCATTATGTATTAACAATACGTAATAACAAGTAAAACGTATACGGCTTTATCATTATGTATTAACAATACGTAATAACAAGTAAAACGTATACACATCAATAATAAAGACAAACCAGATAGTATACAATTATCTCGAGTAAGACTGTTCTACCTATACAGGTCCTCCTTTAATTATCGTAATCGTATACCTGCAATTACAATAATTACCTAGCCAACACTAACAGCTGCCAAAAGCGGTCAATGTTGACATATGGTCAAAAATTCTAATTGACATCTTTCTTTAAAATATCTTTTTTTATTTTTTCTCTCTCTACTTTAGTATTACTAGCAAAATATTTTTAAAAATTTACAATTAAGCAAGCAAAATATTGAAAAATCAAGAGAGAAAGAGAACGAATATTTTTCGTAGTTCAAAATTTCTCGTTTTCGTTTGATATTGCAAAAAAAACTTAAAAAACGGAAAATTTTGGCAGTTTTGGAAAAACCATTATTTTCATGTGTTATATCATGTAAAATATTAATATTTTGAAAGGAAAAAGAAATTTGAGATTTTTGAAAATTTCACGATTTTGTGTGCTACATAACATGTATAATATTGGAAATAAAATAGAAAAAATAGAAAATTCTGAGATTTTTGAAAATTTTACGATATTCTTATTCTATAACATTAAAAACAAATAAAAAACGGAAGAAAACAGAAAATATTGACACTGTCGAAAATTTCATGATTTTTATGTGCTAACACACGAAAATTATTGAAAAGCCGAAGTAAACAGGAAATTCTTTAGATTTTTGAACATTTTGCAATTTTTGTATACTAACAAACAAAAGATTGAAAAACCAAAGAAAACGAAAAATTTCAAGATTATTGAAAATTTCGTGATTTTCGTATGCAGAGTAGTATGCAAAATATTAGAAATTTAAAGAAAACAATATGTATGGAATTTATAAAATTTCATGATTTTTGGGTGTTGCTGGATGTTCTGCGTCACTCAAAATCCTAAACACTTGACCAGATTTTCGTATTTTGTCAGGACATTCTTAGTTGTAATCAATGATCTTTTCTTCTTTTTTTTTACTTCATATAACCTTTTTGTCTCTTTGATACGCTGAAGTTCTCCACAAGTACGAATAATTAGTAAAATTTAGAAAATTATAAATACCAGAAAATTTTAAGATTTTGAAATTTCGTGATGAATAAAACAAAAATAGAATTCTTACAGCTTTCCAAAATTCTTGTGATTTTTATGTGACATATCATACAAAATATTGAAGAAGTTAAGAAAACATATTTTATTTAGATTGTTGAAAATTTTGCTATTTTCATTTATATATAGCAAGCAAAATGTTGAACCTGAAAAAACAGAAAGTTTTAGGATTTTTGAAAATACTGTAATTTTCATGCTCTAGATAGCAAGCAAATAATAAAAAGTTGAAATAAACAAATTTTTGTGAGATTTTCGTCAAAATTTTCCTGCAGCATACGATATACAAAAAATTATAAAACCGAAGATACCAATTTTTAAAGATTTTTTAAATTCGGTGATTTTCGTGTGTTATAAAAAGCTAATTATTGAAAACTGGATAAAGGGAAAACTTTGATATTCCTAAAAGGTTCGCTTTTTATGCTATAGCAAATAAAATATTGAAAATTGAATAAAAGAGAAAACATTGAGATTTTTTTGAAAATTTTGTTATTTTCGTGTGCACATACAAAATATTAAAAATTCGATAAGAATGTTGCATTTTTTATTCACGGTTTTCGTGCGTTATAGCATTCAATATATTGAAATTTGAAGGAAATAGAATATTTCGGGATTTTTGAAGATATCATGATTTTTGTTGCCATATCAAGCCAAAAAAACCGAAGAACACAAAAAATTCAAAATTTTGAAAATTTCGTGATTTTTCATGTGCAGCATGTAAAATATTGTAAAATCGAAGAAAATTAATTTTTTTTTTGAGATTCTTAAAAATTCTGTGATTTTCGTGTGTTAACAAATAAAATTTTGAAAAACTAAAGAAAATAAAAAAGCTGAGAATTACATAATTTTTGTACGGTAATGTACAAAATATTGTAAATATGAAGAAAATAAATAATTTTGGGATTTATATAAATTTTGTGAATGTCATGTGCTATAGCATGCAAATTATTAAATAATAGAATAAAACAAAAATATTAAGTTTTTTGAAAGCTTCATGATTTTGGTATATATAATATTGAAAAAAGGAAGAATACAACATGTTTTTGGATTTTTTAAAATTTTACTATTTTGTTTGATATATCATATGGAAAATAATGAAAAATGGAAAAAAAAACAAAAACAATCTATTTTTGAAAATTTTATGATTTCTTAGGTAGTAAATAAAATATTGGAAAACTGAAGAAAACAGAAATCTTGAGAATTTTAATATTTCCTCATACTTGTGTGCTGTATAGCATGTAAAATGCTGAATGTTTGAGGAAAACAAAAAATTATGGGATTTTTGTATATTTCGTGATTCTCGTATGCACAAGCAAAATATTAGAAAAGCAAAGAATTTTTTTAGTGGGATTTTTAAAATTTTCGTGATTTTTGTATGCTATAGCTGTAAGTCAACGGTAGCGCCCCGGCCGTTATTCTGACGCCAAACGCAGAACAAAAACTTTTATAACTGGCGCTATCGCATGCTATAACCCGGATCTGCCATTAACGCTAAACTAAACAAACTGTAAAGAGGTAGAAAGGCTATACCGATCGATCCGAGTCCTTCGGTCTTTAGCCATCATCCCACGCTCCTCGCGGCATCTGTGATCTTGCTCGATCTCCGGTCTCCTCGTCCAGGTGGCACCACGTCAACGGATCATTATGCAGGCTCCCGTCTCTGAACCGAGGCAACTCGGTCATCAAGTCTGCTAAAAGAGATGACCAAGATGAAGTAGAGAATGATGTAGAATACTTTGTCTCGTTTCATCCAAAACCATGGATGAACGGTTTAATGAAGTTGCCTTTTTGATTCATCAATTGAACTAGGAAATATATCAAAATGAATCATATCATTTCTTCTCCATGGGGCTTCCATAAATGGCCGGTCACATATAGGAGAGGAGGGGGTGAATGTAGGAGCAAAGGGGTGACCATTAGCAATAACATCTTAAGCAAATACAAAAAGGAATTAATGCAAACAATGAGTCACATAAACACCTCATCAACCATTTAATGCAAACAATGAGTCATGAAACCTAGTCATCAATTCTAGAAGCTTCCTCATGACTCACCCAAGGAACAAAAGATAATTCCGCATTAAACCGAATGTTTAAGACGGGTGATAGAAAACTGGCAACTTCGAAAAGCGATCCCGAAACGAATTTCAGGATAACCCCGTAACTGCATATACATACCCGCATTTGTATTACGACCGAATACAAATGCAACTGAGACAAAGATATTATATCTACACAGTATAATACTTGGATCGAGCTTAAACCAAAGCCCACCAGTATTATCTGTCCGAAATATGACACGTGCATAAATGCACGTGCATTTTCCAAACCCTGCCATAAAACCATACGGCCTCTACAACGTTTCGCCCAAACTTGGGAAACTATCTGTGGGGGACTCTAATGACTCATCAGTACCCTGGCAGTGGGTTTAACCACAAACACGTCAGCAGCACTAGCAATGCGTAACGGCTGCCCATGTACTGACCTCAAGGGAAGCCGATGAGCGAACTCATCCTGGAACCCTACTGAGCCTAACAGTGACAATATACATACAGTCCGGTCCGTTCGTCTATGAGTATCGCATATTGGGCCTAGGGGGCTGGTAACGTCAGACCCCCAATAGCGGTATAAGTCGTGTCAGAGTGTAGCCCAGAACACCTTGAGATACTACTGGAGTACCTACCAGTAAATCTCCTGCCTCGGCCGAAGGCTTTGTGTAATGGCTCTCCTAGACATAGCGCGATCTCACCCCCAATACCGGGAGAGACGAATCCCCTGCCGATCCACTCACTTGCCTCCATGTGGCTCAGGACTGCACCCAAAAAAGACCTGTTTGCACGACTCCTTTGAGCCGTGGTAGGATAGAAATCAAAGCACAGTGGGAACTCACACGAGACAAATGACGACCTCAGGTCGATGAACTAACCTGTACGCATGTCACCAGGGAACTGCTATCTGACGCTAGGTATAAATACCAACTAGCAGGTTCCCGGCGAGTCCTGTCCGGTGTACTCATAATCCAATAAGCACTTGTATACATCTTAGGTGATCCAACTGACACCAGTGGCTTGTGAGACCGGCCACCACCCCTCGTCGGGGTCTTGACTGTATACACTAGTCTACTCCGGAGTACCGATGCCCTGTCTCGAAACTCCCACAACTAGGGACCACTTTTAAGGATGTGCTTATGGACTACCCAACTCTCACGTATATGATCGCCATCATACTGTTGGTAGTCAAGCAGGATCCTAAGGGCTTTATCAACGTGTAATAGTGATCAGTCACCTGAACCTGTACATGACTGATAAAGGCAAACCAGATAGCATACTATCATCTCGAGTAAGACCGTCCTACCGGTATAGGTCCTCTATCAATCATTACAATCATGTACCTGCGATCCAATAATTGATTTTGAGGGCACTATATCTAACAATCTCCCACTTGCACTTAAGGCTAATTATTGTGATGTCGCATACTCACAGCCAGTGTGATACCGAACACCCAACTCCTCTACTAATCAGTTTCACAAATCTCGTTTGTAAAACTCTTGTGTTCGAGAAATAGCCTCAATGAGTGGATCCGCCCTGATGTTTCTTTCTATATCTCTCTTAATCTCAAGTTCGCGAAGAAAACCATCTCCCGAATTGAGTAATACATGTCTTAGAATATGTCTGGATATCTGATGGGACCTAGTTCATAAATGAATTCCAAATCCAAACTTCTTAGACTGTATCGTCAACTGAACCCCTGCACCATGCCTCCCACGGTATCCTCTTAGACCACCTGTCCATAATACTGCCCCCTTCGTCAGAGGGAAAACTATAACTCTGACATTCACTCTGTCATCCATGTCATCTTTGAAGCCTGGAATGATAACCATCTCCCGAAGGAGGCTGCCGTCATCAAATCCGTAGAACATTCACTTATGTTCTAAAACTGCTTCCTTATGTTTCTTCAGGATTGGATTAATATAAACTTATCGCATCTAGTGCAAAAACAACATCTGGTGTGGTACTTAACATCTCATGATTGACTCAATTGCCTAAGCAAGTGATCTTCCAATCATGCACATCCCTCTCCCCTTTAGTCTGTAAGACACCTTTAGAGAGGGTGACTCCATTACCTGCAGGTACACCACCATGCCAGGAGTCATCTATTCTAAAATACTATTAGAATACTGTCAAAGTACCCACATTGGGAAACTACCCTAATCTAGATCTAAAACCATAGATCTAGTAACCAGAATGTCTTATATTATATCCATATCCTGTGTGGAGAAATAACTGTGTAACAACCAAAGTACAACCGATCGTAGTATAGGAACTTTACTTCCTACTCTGTGTATGTCATCCAAATACCATGACATCACACCCTACTACCTTCTTAACAGATCCATCCCCTATTCTGATGAAGTTAAACCCATGACTGTCACATCAAAAATAGATGATCTATCTCCGCTATATCTGCTCTAGTCTGTAAATAGACATAAGCTACTTGCCCACTATTCTTCCGCTGCTCCCACTGACCACAACAACCCTCTGGCAGAATAATATATACGTGCACTTCTAAAACTACTTTAGAACGACGCTATACTTATCCTCCTGCCGGGTTTCATAGCCTAGAATAACATTAGTGTCAAGTCTGGGTAAACAAGAACCTCCCTGTCACCGTCCTTGAGGCTACCGAAGTACCTCTCGGGTATCTGAGGTTACCCACCATATCTGCGAAGTGGCTAATGGAATGTCAAACCTGATTGAATTTTTAGGTTCTATTAAATTTTCCATAATCGTTTGCGGTTGTGGAATCACTTCCAGTTCTACCATACTCCCATTACTATTTTCTGAAAAAATCTATTTTACTAAAACTGTGGCGAGTCAAGAACAATATCACCATTGATCTTTTTAATGGTAGAAAATCAACCCTCGACATAGCCCGGGTCCCAAAAACCGCTTTTTCCCCAATCAGAGCAAAGCTCTGTTTGAATTTCAAAATTCAAAATTCGAAGAAACGCTTCAGATTCTTTGTGCTGCGCGCAACGCGTCACGTGTCAGAAGCTGATAAATCAGCGCAGCGCCCAAGGAAGCGCGCCCAATCAGAGCCAAGCTCTATTTGAAAATAAAATTAAGGCAAGCAACGCTTCAGCTGCGCAAGCACTGCGCTGTGCGACACGTGTCAGCGCAGATGCGCTAGCGCGGTTGCGCTGCGCTTTGCGCTGCGCGGCACGTGTCAGCGCAATTGCACAGGCGCAGTTGCGCTGCGTTTTGCGCTGCTTGACACGTGTCACGCGCTGGGACGTTTGCGCCAAACAGAATTAAATTCTAGCAAGATTTTTCTGTTCTTTTTAAAATAAGAAGATTTCCTTCTGTAAAACAGAAGCCCTTGGATCAAAAATCCAACGGTGGGGAAAATTCCCCAAGTCACTCAAAGGAAGATCTCTTTAACAAATTTATGGGCACTATATAAAGGCCCCTAGACCTCAAATCAAAGGAGGAACATTGTGAAAAATCAAGAACTCTGAAGGAATTTCAAGAAGAAAAAGGTAAAAACCTTTAAGATAGAAGAATTTCTTCTAATAGATCATTGATCTAAGAACAAGATCAATGATCTTCAATAAAAAAAATAGTGCTTTGCACTTTTTATGAACCTCTGGTTCTCTGAAATAAGAAAAAACAAGAGGAACTTGTTTTCTTTGATCTAAATTAGATCAAGAAAACAAAAAGTGCTTTGCACTTCTTTTATGAACTATTGGTTCTGGAATCTAAAAGATTCTCAAGTTAATAGTGCCTTGCACTTGTAAATCTGCACTGTTGCGCTCTTGGGTTAGCGCAAGCCACCAGAGAGCGCAACGTGTCAGCATCTGAACCATTTGCGCTATGCGCTTTTGAAATAGAGCTTTGCTCTTTGAAACTGGCGCAACTCACCACAACGCGCCACGTGTCAGCAGCGCACTAGCGCAGCGCACTAGCGCAGCGCACTGCGCTTGCATGACTCGTGTCATCACCACAAGCGCTTGCGCTCTTTGAATGGCGCAAAGCGCCTGATAAATGCAATGCGTTTCTTTTAGTTAATGGGCCAGGTCCAAATCAAAAAGACCTAGTAGGCCAAAATAAATTGCAAAGCAACAAATAGGCAGAGCCCAGGTAAAATTGATGCTCTGCATCTTTTAATAAAAGGGCAGAGCCCAGGTAAAATTGATGCTCTGCATCTTTTAATAAAAGGGCAGAGCCCAAGTAAAATTGGTGCTCTGCATCATTTATAAAATGAGCAGAGCCCAAAACAAATTGATGCTCTGCATCCTTTATGGGCAGAGCGCAAACAAAAATAAAAACAAATAAAAGTGTTGAACTTTTTTCAACTGGACTTAGCTCGACCATGGCCGTAAATCCTCAAATTAAATTGACTGAGCACAGCTGCTCTACTAAATCAATTTACATCTGGTTCGAGGGTACATCTCCGAACTCCTTTGACTCCTATCGTTGTAATCCTTCAACGACGTCAGAAAGATGACGGGTCCCGACAACCACACATCAACACGGACTGTGGGGTCCTTAAACTCATGGACTTAAGCGTCCTTAAACCAAAAGACGGATTGTGGGATCCTTAAACCCGCGGACTTATGCGTCCTTAAACTAAAACACGGACTGTGGGGTCTTTAAACCCACGGACTCAAGCGTCCTTAAACTAAATATGGACCACCATGTCCCTAAACTGGCAATGGACCACCACGTCCCTAAACTGGAATATGGACCACTATGTCCCTAAACTGGAGCAATAGAGCCCAAACGCTCTTTTGTCGTATCCAAACAATCCCGTTAAGTTGATCTTAGTCTCAAATCAGACTAACGTATCCTTAACGAACGTTTAAGTTGATCTTAGCCTAAATATGGTTAACGTAACCTTAAACTAAAACACCAAACCCAAATCTAAAGTAAATACATATTTAGACTAATCCATGTCCTACGGGCGACGGCGTCACTTAGTCTCTGTATACAATCCACGGGCATCCGCAAACAAAACAAACACACACGACACGAAGTGAAATTCTGGAGAAGGAGAAAGTGGCTACCGCGATGCGGTAGCGTAATTAACTGCAGGGGCTTGCGCCTGCAGGGAAGAGCGTCCCCACAATCAAAAAAACCCCTCAAACGAGGGGGAATCTGACGAAGTCTGCTACATCGGCCGCATCCGTCTAAACCTCCGATACACGGTGCCATAAATCAACTTGGCATCTTCGGAGAAGTGGACGGGTAAAACCATATAGCATCTGCCTCGAATCTCAGGCAAGACGTCCTCATGTCTTGGCCGCCATTCGGAGGGGAACAGATTCTGGCATGCCCGTTGGGACCTTTTCTTCTTTCCACTCCACACTTCATGTGTCGTCTTCGCGAACGAATCGCGGTTTGTTAATGGTTGCCCTTGGATTTCAAGTTTAGTAAGATTTAGTCTCTTGCTTGGCACAGAAAAGAAATCAAGCATCGATGGCCTCTACTTGTTCGAGGTGCTCTAACTGCAACTGCAGCTTACGTCCGGCCTCAACTGGGGGCATAACGTACGGGCCCCAAGCGGCCTCTTTGTTCACCATGCCCATAGAGCAGATTACTCAAGCCACCACGGGGTTGTTTTTCGGAACTATGCTTCCGCCAACAAGCTTTAGCACCCCCGTGCCCGTATAAGAAGCTCCTAAGAAGTCGGTCTTCGATCGACTTTCAGTTACTGTGGCCCCTCTCAACGGGTCTCCCAACACTAGTGTCTCGGTCTTCTCCAGATTGGGCCAAAACTCTCGTGGACCCGCAAGGAAGCTTGCAGTCCCGGAAAAGGCTATTCCAAAAATAGTGGCCAAACCTTCTCCTGAAGTCGTCAACGCGGCTTCTCCTGCTAAGAGATCGGTCTTTACAAGATTGACAGTCCCAACTCCCACTCTTGCTCTTGCTACTCAAAAGACATCAGTCTTCAATAGGCTGACACCAGTAACAGCCCCACACCTGAATAGAGGGCAAGAAGAAGCTTCTGTCTCTGAGCCAATACCGATAACTCGTCGTGCCCGACGACGCCACTGGCGCCGGGTAAGGAAGACCGGGGGCTACTCCCCTTCTGGGATGACTCCTCCAGCTCCAACGGTAGAAGTTGACGCTACTGTTCCAACTGGGAACAGCTTCGAGTTATTGAATAGAGTACGCAGAAACTCGCCAACTGCGGTGCTCAAAAGATCTCCTCCACCAGTAGAGACTACCGTGGAAGCAGAAAAGCCGGAGCAGCCTCCTCAATCGCTGTCCTCCAGGATTTACAAGACATGGCGACGAGTCCGAGAATCTGTCATTGATCCTAACTTCTCTCGCCAACAGAAGAAGTCGAAAGGTCGGCAAGAAGAAAATCCTCCGGTCAAGCAACGAAAGGTGACGACCGCTTGGGTGCCCAAAGCAACGGCCCGCTCAACTTCTACGGCCCATAAAAGAAGAAGGCCGGAGAAAGTGCCAACGCCGATGACGAATATCAAAGGTGGTGAACCCAAACGTCCTAAGTCAGGGGGAATTGTAGTTCATACCGTCTATGTGGCGTCTGGTAAGGAGGACAGTCGCATATCTACGGGTCATCGATCTCTTACACGATCAGTGACCAAAGCGCAGGAGCAGCAGCAAAAGCTCCAAGAGATGATGAACGCTATGGCCGCACTTACTGGGCTAAAAGAAAACCCTGAAACATCCTCGGATGAACGCCAGGAGCAAGAAACCGATGCCGAATTCCTTCGTCGAATATTGGAGAAGAAGGATAAAGAGGCTGCTGAACAAGCAGCCAACATAAAGCGTATGGGCCTCCTGTTCCAAGACATGGTAGGGATGATGATCCAGCAAGATCCTCCGGCCGAAGATCCCCCGACCGTCCTTGAAGACGATAAGGGAGAGACGTCAAATCCTCCGCCAGCTCTGTCAGCAGCTAAAGAGGAGACAATCTCCAAAGCTGACTTAGACGAGTACATAGCCCGGTAAATATGGGTTCATCATGCGACTGAAGCAGCCAGCCAGGTCGTAAAAACAGGGCGGCCATATCCAAGTTAGCACGATCAAATCAAGTACCCGCCCGGTTACACAATTCCCAAGTTCCATGTCTACAAGGGGACGGGCAATCCTCACCAGCATGTTGCCCAGTTCAGGGCACTCTGCGGCAACACCGGCGGTGATGACAAGCTGTTGCTTCGCCAATTTGTTGGAAGTTTATCAGATACGGCGTTCGAGTGGTACTCTGAGCTCCCGAACGACTCTATCAAGACCTTCGCGGAGATGGAGCTGTTGTTTACTCAGCGTTTTGCAAGCGCCAGTGAACGTACCCCGATGACGGCACTGATTAACGCCAGGGTAAAGCCAGGCGAGACATGGGTTCAATATGCTATACGGTGGCGGAACTTATGGTCGAAGTGCGAGCAGCGCATTGAAGAAGCTCCCGCGGTGGGTATGTTTGTGGGAACCCTCGATCCACAAGCAACCATCTCACAATTTATGATGTTTTTCAAGCCGACTACCTTCCAGGCCTTGATTGACAAGCTAGCGCAAATGGACCAGATAGGCCATAAACCCCCTCTTCCAAAGCCGGACTCCCGAAATGACAAAGGGAAGGGAAAAGCGATCGTCGTCGCTAATGCTCAACAACAACCAAACAACTCGAAGCCGGTCGTTCGTCAAAATAATATGCGCTCGTACGTAGCCCTTGAGGAGAGGCTAGGACGTTTGTTCATACCAGAATATTGCATTTTATACCGCCCATTCTTATGCTCGTGTGTTTATAGGTAGGTGCTTTTAATCTGTGTTTGTTACATATTTACAGATTACAGGTTTCTAGTACAAATATTGCAAATTAAGATAAAATCTCCACAGCTACACCAAATACAGAACATCTGTCACAGCAGATAAAAGCCGGGTTCCGGTCATCCATATCCGTCCAGTGCCGAGTACCAGTTCCTGAGACAAGGCATATGACAGTGGTCATTCGTGTCTGGGACAAGCATAGAGCACGAGGGGGGCTGCACAAGAATCAATGGGTGGGCGGAGCTCGAGGGAGATAGAAGTCAAAAGTGAAGAAAATAAAGCAATCTTGGACTAAGAAATCTGAAAATATTCTGGAAGATTTTGTGCAGTTTGTAGTTTTCAAACACGAGGAAAAAAGGAACCGGAGATAACCACAAATTTCGGAGGCCCAACTCCCTACTATGGCCGCGGAACCGCGGCCTAAGCATGCTTAGGCCACGGAACCGCGGCCGTACAGTGTCTTCAGCGTGTCATCTTTTAGGGGCATATTTGTAATTCTATGTAAGGTCAGAATGTTGCCCTAGGTTTCCATTTCCCCGCCTATAAATACCCCAGATCTGAACCATTGTAGGGTGTTAACTTCTTATGCCTCTTTTGTAGGATTTAGTGTAGTTTAGTCTTCTTCTTCTTCATTCTTTTCTCCATGAAAATTGTAGTGAGATCTTTTTGAGTGGAAGATCAATGAAGATGAGGGTTTTTGTATCATTCTCTTTTGTTTAACTTCCCCTTGAGATCCTTACTTTCTCTTGATCTTTCAACCTCTTCATTGAGCTTGAAAGTTTAAGGGTTTGTTATTGATTTCAAGGGTTGTATCTTCTTATGGAATTAGTGTTTCATTTCATATGAGTTCTTTACCCTTCTCTTGATCTTGCAACCTCTTGATTGAGCTTGCAAGTTTAAGGGTTAGCTATTGATCCCATGCTTGTCTTGAGTTCTAGTGTTCTTGTAATTATTTTCTTGCTTATTTCTTTCTTGCTTTTTATTACTTGCTTTACATTCATGCTTTATTTTCTTGCACTTTAAATTCCATGCCCTTACTTACTTGTAATCTTTTCTTTTCCCTTTTCTTTTTGTTCTCTCTTTTTTGTTCATTTTGTGAATGGTTGTAATTATCGTTGTTAAGAATCAATACGGTATTGTAAGTTAACGTTTCTTTACTCGTTTCCTTTTCCCGTTATTTTCCATTGAACTCCGCCCAAACGTTACGCAAGCGCTCCGTTAGGAACCCTACCCTAACAAGGTAACGGTGATTCCTAACCGCGACCGGTTGCGTTCGGTTTGGCCGGAGGCGAAAGCAAGAGACAAGAACGGAAGGACAAGGGTAAATAAGCCGGATTCCACGAATACCGCGCTTAAATCCCCTAATCCACGTTGTTGCCGATTGCTCTAGCTTCAATTGGTCAAGACTCGGCTCAAAGGTTCTGAGTACGGATATCTTTAGCTTACACTTTCGTATATTTTCTTAACAACTTTATACTTGTAAATGATACACATAGGTTAGATTGAACAAACTCATACAAATTCTTTATTGACTCGTCTAAGACAAGAACGGAAGTACAACCATCTCCCTGTGGATCGACCCGTGCTCAATCGGCTAGCTGCATAGCGACACCGTCCTGATCGCGGTAAACTTTAGAACTTTGAACATCCGACACGCTTTCGGGTTAACATTCTTTTTGTATATATTTATAAAAAAAAAATCATTTTGTTTTTTTTTATCATTTTTGTGGGCAAGAGTGCAGATTTTTGCGGATTTGCAAACTGCGATTGTGGGGAGCAAAGTGTACGTTCAAAGTTAAGGTGATTACAAAGTACAGTGCCAAAGATCCGGGTAGTTTGACCCGCGCAAGCGAACTTTTCAAGCTTACCGGATTTGATTCAACGGGGGTTTCCTAACCCAAAAACTTAACGGTACGTACTTTACTAACACCTTCTTCTCAAATCCGACGCATCCAATATACTATTCTTTGCAGGATTCTTTGCAAGTTCGCTAGCAAACGCTAAAAATTGACTAGCCCGTATTTGTTGCAGTGCCGTGCTTAAACTAAAAAATGATTGTTTGATTCTTTATAGAATTTTTATTGAATTGCGCATTGCATACATTAATACGGACTTAAGGGCAAGCGAACCCCACAATATACGGTAAAGGATTTCATCACCTTTTCCGTGGCCCACAAATCACGAACTTGAGCATAACGTTTACCCGCACAAAATTTAAAAGAAACTAGACTTTAAGCCTTAAGGACTTCGCGCTCACTAGAAGAAGTTAACTGTGTTTAGAACCTCGCTTAACGGTATATTGCTTACGGGGTGTCTAGGAAAGTGTTAACGGCGAAACCGCCAAAAGAGAAAGGGTTATTTAATTAAGGAACTTTGCGAAAGCGTTGGAAAACCTCCCCTTATCTCTGCACTTACCTGGCCTCGTGATCAGTGTATCTTGAGCCCGTTTCTCAACACAGTTTTACTTCGATAATCAAGTTCTGGAGTAAGTCTAGTTGACCTAGGTGAACCCTAGAACGATTAGGTGTGTGGTATTTTTGTGTCGTGATTGTTTTTGTCCATATTCTTTTTGTGTGTATATTTCATTCTTCTGTTAATATTTAAACTATAAAAAAAATATATCACATTCTTTTTCCCCTCCTTTTCTCTACCTTTCTTTCTCTCTCTTCATATCATGGGTACCCCATCTCGAAAAACTCTTGCCGAACTTTGGTACCCACAACCAGACATTACTTCTTACGGTTCTTACTTTGGCCGAACTTCGACCGACCCCTCCATGCCCAAAATTTCATTGAGAGATCGGATAGAAGCATCTAGGACAAACAATTTGACTCCACAATCCACTTCGTATCAACTATTTCATACATTCACCCCTTCTTACGTTGATACCCCTTCTTTGAGTCATGTTGCAACTCCAAGACCTATGTCTATTGCAGAACGTATTGAACAATCTCGTAGCCGATCTTTCACTCCTTTCACCACTTCAAATTCTTGGGATCAACAATTCCATTCACCTTCCTATCCAAATGTTGATCCTGCTCCTGTCCAGCCATTCAATTCCTACCAATCCTACCCTACTTTTGCACCTTCCCTAGACATTGCATCAGAACCGCCATTTGGGAGTTTTCAGTATCCAAACAACTTTGAATCTTTTACTGAAACCCCTTCACAACCAATGTCTAGTCTAGAACAGTCGTTGGAAGACTTTAGGGTAGCTTCAAGCCAACAGATGATGGATTTGAATGCATCCATGGCCGCTCTCGTACAACATACTGACCCGGTAGCTAGTTTTCAACTAGCTCCTAATTTTTCAATGTATGATGAGGCGACAGGACAGGCTGTGAATTTGAGTGGAGAGAATGAGCTGTACCCCCTTCCGAATCAAGCCTACCCGGTCCAAATTGAATCCCACAACTCCTGTTTTGAAAGTCTATCGAGTATCCCACATGATTTATCAATTAAAGATAAAATGATGAATGAGTTGTGCGACTTTGTAGTATTTGATTTACCCGATTGTGAAGGGACCATGCCAAGTGAAACCAATCCCAAACCTTTTGACCTCTACACCTCCACTCTAGAACCTGAATTGATTGATATCCATGCTTTTGATGAGGTGTCTGAGAATATTGATTTTCACTTGATTGAGGATATTGACGCGGGGAATAATTTGGATGATGAACCCATAGATTTGGCTGAGTTTTTCTCTTCAAATCATCATCCCGAGTCATTAAATGTTTTTTCCGAACCCCATATGCGTCTGGATTTTGATAATAAATGCATGGATGCGATAAATTTTGAGGAGAATTTGAGGATATTTTTGAGGATGAAACAGTTCTAGATGATGAGTCGGATTTTCCAATTTATCATGTTCCTTTCACTGACTGTGTACACCCTCCAGAACCCTTAACCGATACCCTTCCTCGACCACTTCCCTCCATCCTTTCCATCGTTCCGACCTTGCAAGAACCCGTATCATTTTCACTTCCCGTGTCTGGTTTACCAGGTTCGGCGTACCCATGGCTTCTTACGAATCTTGAGGGATTTGACCCAATTTCTCGCCATATTGATAGATTAGTACAATCCATCTTTTCACATCGATCATTACAGATTGTACTAATTTATTCAATCCATTTCCACCCTCAAGTTCGTATTCCATTTCTTTCTCCCTTCCACCATTCTTCTTCTCATATACCGAGACCGTATCCCGCTTCTATCTCCATACGGTCTCGCGTAGTCTCCATTTCTTACCTCTTCACCTTCTTTCACCAGCCACTGCTTTATCATGATAAGATCTTTGAATGGTTGGTACTAACTTTTGGCCTGTGTAAGGCCTTGTATAGCTTGATACTGTTCTCTTTCCCTCATAATCCTGAATTTCAACGCTTAACAGTGGAAACACTGTTTTACTTAAGTTTGGGGGGGACACCTTTTTTGTATATATTTTTTGTTTTCCTTTTTGTTTTTTATATAATTTGTTTTTAGGGAGAGCACCGACAATTTTGACCCTCTTGGTATAGCCTGACAGTGAAGGCACTGTCAAGTTTAAGTTTGGAGGTGTGCTCGGTAAGCTTTCTTCCTTCGCATTCATTTGTTTATTTTGCATTTGCATACCTTATTAAAAACCCACAAAAATCAAAAAAAATTCCAAAAAATATAAAAACTTTGTCGTCAAGTTAGCTAATAGGGTAACTTAGATTTTTATTCTGAAAGTTTAGTTGATATATTAGAAATAACTAAATTCTAGGCTTAGGAATCGAAAACCCTTAAAATAACCCTCATTCTGTCTAACTTTGGTAAGTATACGTCTTTACAGTTTTTTTGAGAAATAGGTAATCTTGAGTTCAGTTTTTTAGTTAGGTCAAGATAAAGGGAAAGTATTGAAGGTTTACCGGAGGATAAGTCTGAAAAATAGATTCTTTTCTTGAGTTCAAATTTAGAAAGTATATACCCTACAAACTGCACTTACACGCACCTTGAAACTTGGGATAGTAGAGGATACCTAGAAATATTCTTTCCTGAAAGCCTAGTATGAAAGAAAAAAAACGGTATTTAAAGCTAAACACCAAAAGAGCATGTGAAAAATATATCCGGTCTTGAAGAAGAAAAAGAAAAAGAAAAAAAATAGAATAAAGTCAAGACCTGGAAACTGCTATTTACGCTTTAAGTTCACACATTCAGTAATCGGCTGTTAGTGCCTCAAGAAGCATTAATAGTCACATGAAAGGTGTGTGAGCAAATCCGTCCATCCTTAATGAAAAGAAGTAGTATTAGGTATTAGGGCAAGGGTATTATAGCTTGAATTGAATTCTCAAGTGTAGGGGTGCAAAGATACACACACGTAGGGGTATACAATCGATGTTTGAATAAAAGATAGAAATGAAGAATAAGACTTGTGTTTTCTGTAAAGTTGATAAAAATCCCTGATTTGAGACCACACTTTTAGAAGGAAAACTCAGGAGAACCAATATCTTTTTAAACTTTTTTGGAATGTATATGATCTAAGGTTAAATAGATAGGAGGTGTGAAGCATTAAGGTTGGATATTTCTAACTTAGGATGATAGAGTTTCTAACGTAAATACTAAACTGTAGGAGTAGAGTCGATGTTAACTTATGACACTAGCTTGACGGGATTTTGTAGGTGTAATCCGCTGAAAACCCTCAGAAGACAACACTCCTCCTTCTAGGGACACTGTCACGTCCCGAAAGTACGGAACATGACCGGCACTTAAACTACGAAACGTCTCGAGGCGTACGTAATCTAAGTAAACCGAAAACCCAGAAATCCAAACCAAGAAAAGAAGTATAGTGAAGGAAAACCAATTTAAAACAAGTCCTTGTATTTTTAAAATGAGGTATCATAATGAAATCAGCATGAAACAGTGCCTAGCATCGGCACAAAACGTAATTCCCAAAATCTCGATATCTCTGTATCACAGTCTTTGTACCTCAATATCTCGAAATCTCAATGTCTCAATCACAATATCTAAGGCGCCGTTAGTCCAGACCGGCCCCTACCATCCATCTCAAGACCACGACGGTATCCTCCGGATATCCGACGCGTCGGGTAAAATCACCGGTACGTAGTGCTCCCCTGCCAGGCTCACATCGTCATCATCACGCGCTTCTTGCCCGGGGGTACCTTACCGGGTCCACCATGTACCCGAAACGGTTCATCCGCCTCCTCGAATCGGGTCTCGAAATCCATCAGCAAACTCATGGTGGACGACTCATACATCATGGGAAAAACCGCACTTTTTATTTAAAAAGAGAGAAATCAGTTTATATATGTTTTGCGGTTTTCCTCCAAATCCAGAAAATATCATGGAAATCCGAATCATCAATAGCATGTAAAACCATGAATATAAGCATGAGAATGAGTAACAGTATGCATGAAGCGACAAGTAATAACTACAAAATCTAAGCTGGCATATAAGGTATGTACACTAATATTATGTCAAACTACTGGCTATCAAGCTAAGTTAAGCAACAATATTTTCTAAGGTGTACGTGACATGGCAATTACCGATGAAGATGTGTGTGAGCCGGCAAGTAAGTGTATGTGGTACATACGCATCATCGGTAATGGTGCTGGTGTCCTAACAGCATAATGTCAACAATGCAATATGAAATAACAATGTAAATATGCGATGCGGAGCGAGCAACCATAATGAGCGGGAGCTAAATATTAAACAATGGTGCCATTTGAAATAACACGAATCGAGGGGTTTTGAAAATAAGGGCTACGGTGATTTTAAGAAAGGATACGTCTTTTGAAATATCCGTAGATCCCTTGACCTGTCTTTTAAAATACCCAAGATCCGCAAGTTTTGAAATAGGTAGGAGTCTAATCTAATCTAACAACTACACTAAACTATACGGCTGAACTAACAAGCTGAACTATAGGTAAGGAAACCGCCTATCGTCTGAGTCGATACATATACATACATGTATATGTATAGTCGGTGATCCCGCCTCAATAATATCATATCTATAACCAGACATCCCAAGTCAAGAGTGCGGATCAATCATCAATATAGCTCGTACGTAAATCCGTCGTACGGCATCCCAAATCTGGGTACGGGTCAATATCACATTCATCATACTATTCACCTGGTATCCTCTTTATCAATTATCATGATCGGGGTACTGATCTATGTCTAGTACCATACTGATACCGCCTACGTATGCATGGACGTGTGTGAAACACTACGTCAAGGACCCACTACAACGTCATGTCATATCTAAGATACGAACCCTGCTATATCACCAATCTCACGGCCTCAAATCAAATCTCATCGACTCAGCTCATCCCAAGTATCATCCTCAATCCGTATGTGAACACATAGTCCCATACCCATGTGAACACATAACTATAAAGAATCCCATGAGCACATATCAATAGGAAAGTATGCAAGTATGTATGTGTGTATGTGTAGTGCAACACTACCCTAGGGTTCGCAACAATAAAATAATCCAACACATCAATATCCATCCTAAACATCGTTATTAATCCCAAATAACATATAATAATTGTTGGTGTGTATACGCATCTGTATACACCACCACGGACTGCGGGGGTGCTATACGTCATCCACCCGACTTCTCTCCGTAGATATAAATCTACTCACCTGGTCCTCGCTAGCCGGTGACGACGTCGCCACGCGCTTGCTTGTCGTCTCGAAGTTCACATGGGGGTACCTACATATCATAATGCACCATATCGCATTAAAACTAAATTCGAAATCGAAACGGCATACGAAAATCAAATCGGCACGCGTATCACGCATAGGTCTAAACCTATCGCCTACGCATGCAAGAATAGTCAAACCAACCCTCGATGTCGATGTACAAACGTCAAACCATCGAGAAACATCCAATCACACTCATTTTCACATTCACGAACACTAATTTTAATATAAACTAGGTTAAAACTCACAAAATCCCCAATTTCACTTAAAAAGTCATTTTTCCGAAAATCTAGCAAGCACAATTCGCCGTTTTTGTACAAAACATGATGTTTAAATGAATGTAACGGCCAATATACTTATTAAATATCTTAAATAAGTCATAGAAAAAATTTCCGGAATTTAATCTCATTAAATTCCAAAAGCCCTAATATTCTAGTTTACAAAATACCCTTTTTAACAATTTCATAGCAAAATGCACAAACTACAATTTAGGTTGGATTTCCATGAACTAAAGTGTTAAACTACACTTAATAAAGTTAATAATATGATAAAAACCCTAACCATATTTTTAATCTCATATTTCGAATTAAATCAAAAAAACTAGTTTGCAACAAAAAGCTTAATTTGGACATTTTTCAAGTAACAACTTGTAGTTAACAACTAGATTAGTTTTCTACAAAACTAAATATGTTAATCCACATCACTAAACCATGCACAATCAAACACAACTCATTTCAACAACAAACCCTAACTTGAAATCTTTAATCATGCAATTAAACTCACATAACCCAAATTAACACTTAATTAAATTAGCTTTAAGAAATTAAGTAACAAACTAAGCAAAAAAAATTTAGAATTATACCCAAAAACATTTGAAGATCCACAAGCATCCATGGCCCTCCAAAATGCTCTCTTTTCACAAGGATCCATGCTATACGGGCTAAGCTAAAATGGGTAGGAGTCGGATTTGGGTTTTGGGATTTTTTTGATGGATTTTGGGGCAATTTTTGATGAAGTTTTGAAGAGAAAAGAGAAGGGAAAATGGAGGGGGGGGGGGCTGCTGTAGGAAGGGATTTCGGCTGGAATGGGAGGGGGAGAGGAGAAAGAAGGAGGTAGAGAAAGTGAGGGGAGAAAGTCAAGGTCAAAGCAAAGTCAAAAGTCTAACTAATTTATCCATTTTCTTTTCTTTTCTTTCATTTCTTTTCCTTTGAAATTCAAATGGGGGAAAAGATGGGGGCTGCTGAATTCAGCCAAGGGGAGAAGTAAATGAGGGTGTGTGGGTGTGGATACGGGTGTGGGGTGATGAAAAATGATAAATACAATACCCCAAACATCCATTTACGCTAAAAAAAAGCCTTTTTTCTTCAATAATTTCTAAACCGTTTTGGCAAATGATTTCGTTCCAAAAACCACATGATAAAATTTTATTTAATGTTTTATGATGCACAAAATTTGTTTCAACTCATTCCAATTTGTAATTTTCCATAATTAAATGTATTAGTGACGGCTTAAAATAATAATAAAATAATATTTTTTTCAGAAAATTTGAAATTTCACCAGCGGCTCAATAAACACCAAATAATAGCAATTACATAGCTAGAATATGTATATTTAATTTTTATAATAAGATATTTGTATTTTGACTTTTTACCGAAAACCCCCTTATTTTACCGAAACGATTTTCAAAACGTTACAATCTTCCCCCCTTAAAGAAATTCGGTCCCCGAATTTAAATTCAAACTCCCCCAAATACTAAAACATCTAAGAAAACCAATCAAGTCGTCGGGGCTCCAAAAGTGTAAATACATAAAACAAATCGTAGCGCAGCGCATGCGCTTGAAAAATGAGCATATAACTCAAATCAAAACTCCGTCAAGCATCCCGCAATCATCGGAGTCATGGAGAAGACATCAATGCCAAATCCAAATCAAACCAATATGATATAACTCGAAACTATACATGTAACATCGAATCTATATCTGTAAGTATCTGAAGGAAATGCATGCCAATCTCTTTAAGTCGCTGTGCAACGCGTATAACACTGCACAGTGGCGGACGTCTATCATAAGAAAATAACTATATACATATATACCTTTTTTTGAAATGTGCGTTCCGCCATTTTGGAAACAATTTAGAAGGGTCTCCTTGTTTTAAACATTTCGTGTCATATCAGACACGTAGGTAAATACTGAGGCTATAGCTCGCTTTTTGGAAATTCCTTCTATAACTATCAATGCATGCAAAATATATTCAGGTACTGTCCTCTGACTAGTCCTGCTCAGTACGAAAACACATAGCAATATCATAAAAACGTACTGCTCTATATGAAATCAATCCCCAAAATATGCACATGAATGCTACGTGCGTCTGGTGCGCACGGAAATCAAAATCCATGAATGTGCCATACATGCGCACAGAAACAACATCTAAGTGCATCGGGTGTGCACGAAACATCTGTCGTAGGCAACATGTGTGCCTGACAGCAAAATCAGGTGCACCTGCATGCACGAAAAATTCTCAATTTAGTGCCTCTGGTGTGCACCAAAATCACCCTTCAAAACATGCGCCCAACATGCGCGAAAATCCAAATCAGGTGCATCCATCGTGCACGAAATCATGAAATCCAATATCAAGCGCCGAACGTGCGCAAAATCAATCAGGTGCACAAAACAAATATCGAGTATCACAATCGAAATCGAAGTCCAGTGCATCTAAGTGCACGAAAGGCGTATCGCTGCACTGCAAGCTTATAATAACTATACAGAGTGCAGGAACCAATTCGTGTGCATGCATACGCACAAAACCAACTCAACTGTTTAAAACCGTAAAATCACAAACATGTGAAACTAAAGCACGAAAACGATATCAAGTGCAACACTGTGCAAAGATCGTAAATCCTCAATCATCAAAATCAAATCATACGAATAAATCACCCAAAACATCGAAATCAATAATGGCGGAACAGTACCGCTCAAGCGCATCGTCTAAGAATCTCGGCCAACTGTCCCGGTCACTAGTGGGACGTCTCGTCGATGATCATGAACTTTGTCCTGCTGGTGTGCGTAACCATGACCACTCCTGGGTCAAGGTCTTCACTGTGAATTACCAATCTTTCGGTCCATCGGCTTATCGGCCCTGTCGGGTGTGCTAACGGGGATGATCCAGTTCTAGCACGTCTCTTGTCATCTCCCGGTCAATCATCACGACCACTCGTAAGACAGCATATCACTGGCGTCGGCCTCTGGCTCTCTGAATGTACATAACACATCTGATCCTGGGTGCAAGTATCATTGCAGCAGTGTCCTGGAAGGAATCCTGCTCATGGTCTATTCCATGTCTCGTCTCTGCCAACTGTCCGGAAGTCGTTGTCCTTTCCTATATCTGCATCTTGCTCTGGAACGACTGCATACTCATCGCGACTCCTTCTGGAAGGTATATCCAGTACTCTGCCTCGGCATGCGCATCGCATCTCTGATGTCGGCGGAAGGGAACGTCATCATATCCAGATCTTATACGAACCTCTTACTCCATTTTTCTCTAACGTCGACCGCTTCGGACTCGTCTCGTCGTGGCTGCATGGACTGAGCTCCAACGGCTATCCCCGTATCTGGAGTCTCCCAAGAATGCATCTCACCACCTAGCATCCGATTGAAGTCGAACCATTCGATCGATTCGTCGAAACCTCGTAATCCCCCAAGAGCTCAACATCTTGGTACAGTTTAATAGTATCGAATATATATACCACAGCATCGGTGGTCCAGCCGTAGAAGGGCAAACCCAAGCCTCACTAATGGCGCCGTGGAACTGCCGCAAACCCGAAGGTTCAAAGGCTTGCACCCGGTCATTATGTCGAGTTAGGGTTTCATTCTTCTAGAGGGACCATAGAATTGCCTGCATGTCTTTCCGAATACTTTAAACTTGGAATAATAGGTTTCCGACATTCGATCGTCTCTGTCGACCCTCACGTCTCTGCGTGAAGTCGTCTCTAGCTGGAATCAATCTATCCGATGACCTCGCATCGGGGTAAGCGAACGAACCACCTGTCCTAGTCATTCATCATCGGGTGACTAGCGACCTCCTATCATTTATTCGTACAACTCGCCCCGCAATAGCTCCAACATATGGGGCGATATCTCGTCGCTCGCAGCAACAACTGGCTCGCTCGTCTGCACGCTGAACAGTGCCTCAATCATCATGAGTAAGAAACACACCAACGGTCATCAAAATTTGGCTGGCCTCCATCATTGGCTCAATTCTCTAGTGTCGATCAGCACCTCCGAGTAACCTCATAAAGGCGATCCGCCAAACGCTCGAGGCGCGAAAACACAGTAAAAAGACACATCTCTGCAATCGTGTGTCGCCGGAATTTCGCCCTGGTCAGTACTCGTTCATGACGAGCTTGTGCTGACCGCAGCTCTAGCCGTAGCTCTCCCTGCCCGTAACCGTAGCAGCAAAACCAAACTGGTACCGATGAGGCTAGATCGGGAAGGAATATAATACTGAACAAGGAAATGTACATCCTAAGGCTTCATAAGTAGAGTGGCGTGTCGTAAATATGCCGCGGAACATACCAACGGTACGTCACTCTACTTTAGTCACCTATTCCATCAACCAAGGGTCATCCTACGCTCCGAAGGTTAAAACCTAACGCTTTGATACCAACTTTGTCACGTCCCGAAAGTACGGAACATGACCGGCACTTAAACTACGAAACGTCTCGAGGCGTACGTAATCTAAGTAAACCGAAAACCCAGAAATCCAAACCAAGAAAAGAAGTAGAGTGAAGGAAAACCAATTTAAAACAAGTAGTTTTAATAGCATAAGCCGAATTATGCGGTTTTTAAGAACATCAAAATTTACTGAAAATTTCGGCAGAGTCTCCTTTGTAAATACTGGCCCCCAAACGGGATACAACATGAATAGTATACGAAATCAAGAAAAAGGCATCCCCAAGCAGGAGCTAGCTCTTCGTCAATCGACGGTCACAACCACACAAGCAATATAATATACAATGCCAACGGCGAGGATCAAAACTCAAAAGGAAACTCAAAACCACCAGAAATATAACGAGCGACTCTAAGGTCGAAAGAATAAACAACACTGGTCTCTATCTCAATAAATACATGTTTGGTTGATGGAACTTCTAGATACAACTGAATAATAATATACAAGATATAATGATGGGTAAGATACAAATAACCCACCTACTAGCAAGCCACCCAGAAATGGAAATAGTGCCAGCAAAGCCGTAATGAAACCTGTACGGCGAAACCTGCAAGAACTGTGGCACAACGGGGGTGAGTTGCCAACTCGTGAGTAGAAAAACATCTACGCACAGAATCGCATAAATAACGCAATCCTAGGTCAATGATCATAATATATCCTCAAATATGTATATAACATGCAGCCTATAACAATGGCTAGGGTAAATATCTAACCTGAGTGTAATCTCATGTGCCTGTGTCAGTGCCTCAGGTAGCAATATATCATATGAATGAGGTAGGAATGCAGGAAAACAGAATACATGTAAATGAAGAAACTGTTTTCATAATTTAGTGAGATTTCCTTGTATTTTTAAAATGAGGTATTATAATGAAATCAGCATGAAACAGTGCCTAGCATCGGCACAAAACGTAATTCCCAAAATCTCGATATCTCTGTATCACAGTCTCTGTACCTCAATATCTCGAAATCTCAATGTCTCAATCACAATATCTAGGGCGCCGTCAGTCCAGACCGGCCCCTACCATCCATCTCAAGACCACGACGGTATCCTCCGGATATCCGACGCGTCGGGTAAAATCACCGATACGTAGTGCTCCCCTGCCGGGCTCACATCGTCATCATCACGCGCTTCTTGCCCGGGGGTATCTTACCGGGTCCACCATGTACCCGAAACGGTTCATCCGCCTCCTCAAATCGGGTCTCGAAATCCATCAGCAAACTCATGGTGGACGACTCATACATCATGGGAAAAACCGCACTTTTTATTTAAAAAGAGAGAAATCAGTTTATATATGTTTTGCGGTTTTCCTCCAAATCCAGAAAATATCATGGAAATCTGAATCATCAATAGCATGTAAAACCATGAATATAAGCATGAGAATGAGTAAACGTATGCATGAAGCGACAAGTAATAACTACAATATCTAAGCTGGCATATAAGGTATGTACACTAATATTATGTCAAACTACTGGCTATCAAGCTAAGTTAAGCAACAATATTTTCTAAGGTGTACGTGACATGGCAATTACCGATGAAGATGTGTGTGAGCCGGCAAGTAAGTGTATGTGGTACATACGCATCATCGGTAATGGTGCTGGTGTCCTAACAGCATAATGTCAACAATGCAATATGAAATAACAATGTAAATATGCGATGCGGAGCGAGCAACCATAATGAGCGGGAGCTAAATATTAAACAATGGTGCCATTTGAAATAACACGAATCGTGGGGTTTTGAAAATAAGGGCTACGGTGATTTTAAGAAAGGATACGTCTTTTGAAATATCCGTAGATCTCTTGACCTGTCTTTTAAAATACCCACGATCCGCAAGTTTTGAAATAGGTAGGAGTCTAATCTAATCTAACAACTACACTAAACTATACGGCTGAACTAACAAGCTGAACTATAGGTAAGGAAACCGCCTATCGTCTGAGTCGATACATATACATACCTGTATATGTATTGTCGGTGATCCCGCCTCAATAATATCATATCTATAACCAGACATCCCAAGTCAAGAGTGCGGATCAATCATCAATATAGCTCGTACGTAAATCCGTCGTACGGCATCCCAAATCTAGGTACGGGTCAATATCACATTCATCATACTATTCACCTGGAATCCTCTTTATCAATTATCATGATCGGGGTACTGATCTACGTCTAGTACCATACTGATACCGCCTACGTATGCATGGACGTGTGTGAAACACTACGTCAAGGACCCGCTACAACGTCATGTCGTATCTAAGATACGAACCCTGCTATATCACCGATCTTACGGCCTCAAATCAAATCTCATCGACTCAGCTCAATCCCAAGTATCATCCTCAATCCGTATGTGAACACATAGTCCCATACACATGTGAACACATAACTATAAAGAATCCCATGAGCACATATCAATAGGAAAGTATGCAAGTATGTATGTGTGTATGTGTAGTGCAACACTACCCTAGGGTTCGCAACAATAAAATAATCCAACACATCAATATCCATCCTAAACATCGTTATTAATCCCAAATAACATATAATAATTGTTGGTGTGTATACGCATCCGTATACACCACCACGGACTGCGGGGGTGCTATACGCCATCCACCCGACTTCTCCCCGTAGATATAAATCTACTCACCTGGTCCTCGCTAGCCGGTGCCGACGTCGCCACGCACTTGCTTGTCGACTCGAAGTTCACATGGGGGTACCTACATATCATAATGCACCATATCGCATTAAAACTAAATTCGAAATCGAAACGGCATACGAAAATCAAATCGGCACGCGTATCACGCATAGGTCCAAACCTATCGCCTACGCATGCAAGAATAGTCAAACCAACCCTCGATGTCGATGTACAAACGTCAAACCATCGAGAAACATCCAATCACACTCATTTGCACATTCACGAACACTAATTTTAATATAAACTAGGTTAAAACTCACAAAAACCCCAATTTCACTTAAAAAGTTATTTTTCCGAAAATCTAGCAAGCACAATTCGCCGTTTTTGTACAAAACATGATATTTAAATGAATGTAACGGCCAATATACTTATTAAATATCTTAAATAAGTCATAGAAAAAATTTCCGGAATTTAATCTCATTAAATTCCAAAAGCCCTAATATTCTAGTTTACAAAATACCCTTTTTAACAATTTCATAGCAAAATGCACAAACTACAATTTAGGTTGGATTTCCATGAACTAAAGTGTTAAACTACACTTAATAAAGTTAATAATATGATAAAAACCCTAACCATATTTTTAATCTCATATTTCGAATTAAATCAAAAAAACTAGTTTGCAACAAAAAGCTTAATTTGGACATTTTTCAAGTAACAACTTGTAGTTAACAACTAAATTAGTTTTCTACAAAACTAAATATGTTAATCCACATCACTAAACCATGCACAATCAAACACAACTCATTTTCACAACAAACCCTAACTTGAAATCTTTAATCATGCAATTAAACTCACATAACCCAAATTAACACTTAATTAAATTAGCTTTAAGAAATTAAGTAATAAACTAAGCAAAAAAAATTTAGAATTATACCCAAAAACATTTGAAGATCCACAAGCATCCATGGCCCTCCAAAATGCTCTCTTTTCACAAGGATCCATGCTATACGGGCTAAGCTAAAATGGGTAGGAGTCAGATTTGGGTTTTGGGATTTTTTTGATGGATTTTGGGGCAATTTTTGATGAAGTTTTGAAGAGAAAAGAGAAGGGAAAATGGAGGGGGGGCTGCTGCTGTAGGAAGAGATTTCGGCTGGAATGGGAGGGGGAGAGGAGAGAGAAGGAGGTAGAGAAAGTGAGGGGAGAAAGTAGGAAGAGATTTATCCATTTTCTTTTCATTTCTTTCATTTCTTTTCCTTTGAAATTCAAGTGGGGGAAAAGATGGGGGCTGCTGAATTCAGCCAAGTGGAGAAGTAAATGGGGGTGTGTGGGTGTGGATACGGGTGTGGGGTAATGAAAAATGATAAATACAATACCCCAAACATCCATTTACGCTAAAAAAAAGCCTTTTTTCTTCAATAATTTCTAAACCGTTTTGGCAAATGATTTCGTTCCAAAAACCACATGATAAAATTTTATTTAATATTTTATGATGCACAAAATTTGTTTCAACTCATTCCAATTTGTAATTTTCCATAATTAAATGTATTATTGACGGCTTAAAATAATAATAAAATAATTTTTTTTCAGAAAATTTGAAATTTCACCAGCGGCTCAATAAACACCAAATAATTGCAGTTACATAGCTAGAATATGTATATTTAATTTTTATAATAAGATATTTGTATTTTGACTTTTTACCGAAAACCCCCTTATTTTACCGATTTTTTCGAAATTTCACCGAAACGATTTTCAAAACATTACAGACACCTAGAGGTTTAACGGCTTGTTGCACGTGCTCAGTGCAATCGCGTTCCCTGCGAAAGTGCGGTTAGGATTTTATTTTTGTGAATAATTGGTTTTGCTCGGGACGAGCAAAAGATAAGTTTGGGGGTATTTGTTCATACCAGAATATTGCATTTTATACCGCCCATTCTTATCCTCGTGTGTTTATAGGTAGGTGCTTTTAATCTGTGTTTGTTACATATTTACAGATTACAGGTTTCTAGTACAAATATTGCAAATTAAGATAAAATCTCCACAGTTACACCAAATACAGAACATCTGTCACAGCAGATAAAAGCCGGGTTCCGGTCATCCATATCCGTCCAGTGCCGAGTACCAGTTCCTGAGACAAGGCATATGACAGTGGTCATTCGTGTCTGGGACAAGCACAGAGCACGAGGGGGCACAAGAATCAATGGGTGCGCGGAGCTCGAGGGAGATAGAAATCAAAAGCGAAGAAAATAAAGCAATCTTGGACTAAGAAATCTGAAGATATTCTGGAAGATTTTGTGCAGTTTGTAGTTTTCAAACACGAGGAAAAAAGGAACCAGGGATAACCACAAATTTCGGAGGCCCAACCTACTATGGCCGCGGAACCGCGGCCTAAGCATGCTTAGGCCGCGGAACCACGGCCGTACAGTGTCTTCAGCGTGTCATCTTTTAGTGGCATATTTGTAATTCTATGTAAGGTTAGAATGTTGCCCTAGGTTTCCATTTCCCCGCCTATAAATACCCCAGATCTGAACCATTGTAGGGTATTAACTTCTTATGCCTCTTTTGTAGGATTTAGTGTAGTTTAGTCTTCTTCTTCTTCATTCTTTTCTCCATGAAAATTGTAGTGAGAGCTTTTTGAGTGGAAGATCAATGAAGATGAGGGTTTTTGTATCATTCTCTTTTGTTTAACTTCCCCTTGAGATCCTTACTTTCTCTTGATCTTTCAACCTCTTCATTGAGCTTGAAAGTTTAAGGGTTTGTTATTGATTTCAAGGGTTGTATCTTCTTATGGAATTAGTGCTTCATTTCACATGAGTTCTTTACCCTTCTCTTGATCTTGCAACCTCTTGATTGAGCTTGCAAGTTTAAGGGTTGGCTATTGATCTCATGCTTGTCTTGAGTTCTAGTGTTCTTGTAATTATTTTCTTGCTTATTTCTTTCTTGCTTTTTATTACTTGCTTTACATTCATGCTTTATTTTCTTGCACTTTAAATTCCATGCCCTTACTTACTTGTAATCTTTTCTTTTCCCTTTTCTTTTTGTTCTCTCTTTTTTGTTCATTTTGTGAATGGTTGTAATTATCGTTGTTAAGAATCAATACGGTATTGTAAGTTAACGTTTCTTTGCTCGTTTCCTTTTCCCGTTATTTTCCATTGAACTCCGCCCAAACGTTACGCAAGCGCTCCGTTAGGAACCCTACCCTAACAAGGTAACGGTGATTCCTAACCGTGACCGGTTGCGTTCGGTTTGGCCGGAGGCAAAAGCAAGAGACAAGAACGGAAGGACAAGGGTAAATAAGCCAGATTCTACGAATACCGCGCTTAAATCCCCTAATCCACGTTGTTGCCGATTGCTCTAGCTTCAATTGGTCAAGACTCGGCTCAAAGGTTCTGAGTACGGATATCTTTAGCTTACACTTTCGTATATTTTCTTAACAACTTTATACTTGCAAATGATACACATAGGTTAGATTGAACAAACTCATACAAATTCTTTATTGACTCGTCTAAGACAAGAACGGAAGTACAACCATCTCCCTGTGGATCGACCCGTGCTCAACCGGCTAGCTGCATAGCGACACCGTCCTGATCACGGTAAACTTTAGAACTTTGAACATCCGACACGCTTTTGGCGTGCGATCAACGTTCTTACTCTTTTCCCCGAGATAAAACAAGGAGGTTATTCGAGCTGGCGTTGCGCAACCAACTCATAAATCTGCCGGATCCAAAACGTCCGTCGCAACCAAATGATGTTAATGAGCCCAACTACTGTCCTTATCATCGAGTACTGGGTCATCCGATCGAAGATTGTTACGTCTTCAAAAATTGGCTTGAAGACCAGTACCGACAGGGCAAGTTCGCGTTATCTGACAAATGGAAGGTGAATCCCCCGCAGCCCCACACCTCTAAGAGGATGAGTACGCCGAGGGCAACATGCTCTGTCGTTGAAGTAGCTCCTTGGGAGGTTGTATTATCAGCTAAGACAAAGAAAATACCGAACGGCCTTCAGGCGTGCCCAGCGATCAAGTGGGAGAATCCGTTGGAACCGCAGGTCATTGAAGGGATGTTGAAGCCACGTCCAACTCCAAGGATCAATGGAGGTGGCCCAAGCATTCACAACCAGCCATCGAAATCTTCAAAGAAGAAGAAAAAGAAATCAAAGAAGCCCGTGAAGCCTGGCGACAAGCGCATGGACTTGCAAAAACAAATTGACGCACTGGAGGAATACAACCAGAAGGCATGGACTCCCATTACATTCCAAGAGTTCCTCAATCACGTCTTTCAAGAGAAAGATGAGAGAGAAAGTTCATCTGATGAATCTGAAGAATACGTGGCGAGCTGTTATGTGATTTCCCATTCGTTCATGGACGATGAGGAGACTCCTTGTACTGAAACGCTGGAGGCAGATCCTGAACCAAAAATTCTGGGGCCATCGGATGAAGTAATTGACGCATTCCTCAATGAAACTCTCTTAAAAAGTAAAACTGATCGGGAACGCAAGGCGGTCATATTTGAAAGGGCCAAGCGCCAGCGATGAAAGAGCTGAGACGCTCCCGCTGGAGAAAAATACATCCACTACCGACAAAAGCAAATTCAAGATGAGGAAAAGGTTTGCTAAAGCCATATCAATGGGCATGAAGCTATCATCCTCCGAAGGAAACATTAATGATGAAATGGAAATGCACCCCTCCTATTGCTTATATCATTAGAAGGTGTCGCACCCCACTCAAGAGTGCAAAGCTTTCGATAGATAGTGGCAAGGATATGTTGCTCATCGACAACATTTTAAGCGGGAGAAACGTAAAACTCGTCGGGAGTGGAAAAATATGACCGAAGGGTTTAACAGAACTATCGGTGATTGTCGCATGGTTAACGCCGGGGGATCACAGGTGCCTACATTCGGGAGCGATTTTGATGAGGAGCTGGAGCTCGGCCCTCTCTTTAAAGAGTCCACTTCGGGAAAAGAAAAAGAGCCGAAGGTCTGCGAAAACATCCGGCTGCGTAATCGGATGCTGCCTGAAAAGAATCTCGAACCCTCAGACAGAAAAGACAAAGGGAAAGAAAAGGTCTCTGAGGAGATTACCCTAGATGACCAAGTCATGGAAAAGCTAGCCGCCAAGGACCCGCCAAAGAAAAATAAGGTGGATTACAACGTTCTAGCGCATCTGAGGAAACTACCCTCGCAGCTCAGCATTCTTAACGCCCTTTTGTTATCAAAGGAGGCGAGAGATTCGTTAATCAAGGCACTACAGGATCTGGAGCAATTCCAAGCTTTCCTGGCCGAGGAAAAGATGAAAGATGAATTGGAGGAAGCGCACACGGCCGATGTCGCTTTTGGTGATGAAGACCTTCTCCTTGGGACGTGCGAACACAATCGCCCCCTTTATGTCTCAGGATACTGTCATGATAAAAAAAATAGGCAAAATCCTGATTGACAATGGATCCTCCGTTAACCTCCTAAATGTGCGGGTGTTAAAAGAAATCTGCATAAGCATCCAGCACCTTGCTCGGGACAAGATCACTATCTCCGGGTTCGACTCCTAGTCATCAAGAACTCTTGGGTCTGTGATACTGACGCTACGCTCTGGGCTACTCTTCACGGACATTAAGTTCCACGTCATAGACGCCAAGACATGCTACAACGCTTTGCTCGGCCGACCGTGGTTACACGAGTACAACGTCATCCCTTCTACACAACATCAGTGTATGAAATACGCTAAGGATGATCTCGAGTATACCGTGGCGGGAGAACTGAACCCATTCTCCATGAACGAAGTCCGCAAATATGAAGATGCCAAATACTTCTTACCGAATTTCGAAGACACGGAAAGGTGTCACAAGCCGGAGAACAAAACTAACGCCACCATCCCTGTTTTCGGGAGTGACATCGAGGAGGAAGAGAAGATAGTTTATTCGGGTCTGCCCCAATACAACAAGCCGGGACCAACTGCTCCTACGTTGATCTTTGGTAGTGACTCGGAAGATGAGGTCCATGCTATATTCTCGGCTCGGCCTTCAATACGAATGTCCGCTAACGAGGAACAAAGTCTATAAGTCGCCATGGTGCCGCTTAAACACCGTAAAGAACTGGATGCACTTGATATTTACAATGTAGAAGAGCTGCAAACATTCTATATCCCTCCCAGGCGAGAAAGGGAAAAAGCAATTCTATTCTACCGCTCTGAAGAAACCAAAGAGGACAAAGAAATCTGGCATGGCGCGGATCCTACGCTTAATAGGCTTCAGCCCATCCGTCTCCCCAGATATTATACAGAAGGCTTGAAAAGGTTGCTGAAACGCCAAGGGATATCCTTCATGCAGACCGTTCGAAAAGCCAAGTTCTATGACAAAGTCTGGAACGTTCCTGGGACTCAACGCAAACTGCCTAATGGGAGAATGGAAACCAAAGGACTTGGATATATCCGGTCAAAGAAATGAGAGTTACTACACGGCTATTACGTCGTGAATGACTTCGATGAAGAAGCGGATGCTCAATGGGAGGACGCTAATCCTGAACCAGTAAAATGTCCAGATGCAAAAGTGCCCAGTCCGTCGTTCGAAGAACAAATGGACAAGCTTATAAGGGAAGCTGGTCAAAAAGTCTGAGACGACCATAACCGTGAAATGACCATCTACGAGAAAGCCAAAATGCAACGCCTCCTCCAACAGGCCGTGAAAGATGAGAATGCCGCTCCTTGTCAACCTGTTATAAAGAAGGCTCGACGCAGAAGCAGAAACAAGTCGAAATGCGAAAAAAGCGTTCAACAGTAACGAAGCGGGGCTAAGAGGCCACTCAAGCGAAAATCGAGTGGTTCCGATCTATCCCTTATGAGAAAAATGGGTCGAGCATACTCTTTTCCTCGGGACAAGACCAAGAAAATACTTGACCTCGCTCTAATACATCAAATGCTTACACTGCCGGAGTCTAAACAGCCTGAACAAGCAGGCGAGGTCTCACACCCAGACTATTGCTTTTATCACCGAGTGATAGGGCATCCTCTCGAAGACTGCTTCACCTTCAAGAATTAGGTCGAAGATCAGTATCAGCTTGGCAAGTTCGCTCTGTCCGACAACTGGAGGGTAGCGCCACCACAGAAGCACGAACCCAAGGCTACAGAAGAAGAACCAGTTCCACATTGGGATTGGAAGCGAATTCGTACTTGTCACGTGATAACAATATCAAAAGAAGAGCCCGAGAACATGGATGACCTTCCCTGGTACTTCGAAAATAGCAACGATGAGGTGATCTCAGAGTTTCCACCAGCGCCGAAAGAGCTGGAAGATGGAATCCATACCACGGCGGATAACCTCAAGAAAATTGAGTTGGGGACGGCGAATGACCCGCGACCGACATTCATTAGTGAGCTGCTGTCTGAAGAGAAGGTGGCTTCATTAAAAGACCTGCTTATGCAGCACAAAGATTGCTTCGCATGGTGTAGGGATGGCCTAGCACCTGGTCAAGGGTTCGGTGGCATCACACATGCCATAATCAAAATTTTAGAGGTGCTAAGCTAGCCCCGACGAGAATCGTAGCTAGAAGTTTTAGGGATTCATACAACTAAACATCACATGCAATTGTAAAACTATCACTAAGAGGAAAAATACGACCTTTGTAGATCTTCCTCGGTGACTCCTTGGCACTTTGAGAGTTTGTAACGGATCGATGGAAGCCTTCCTTGTCCACGATGATCCACCCGAAGTCCCTTTGCCCAAAGCTCCTTACCATACTTGTTTCGCAAACGAAGTAGAGTAAACACCCTACACAAATCGGCTAGAGGTGTGTAGTATGATGATGTGGTTTGTACTCAAAAAGAAATTAAGAGAGGAAGAAGAAGATAATGGTGGCTTGAGCTTTCTATCATATCACATATGATAACTTGTATTGTTCACACCCTTGCACTCAATTGTACACAAGTTTTTGCACTTCATGCTTCATATCACATATGAAGCTATTTATAGTGATAAGAAAGGAATAATCACCATTATTCCATTACCACCATAATTATGAGTGGAAATTCTTTTCCTAAACAATTAAGCATGGGTGGAAATTCTTTTCATTAAGTTAAGTAAAGGATACCCACTAAAGAATAAAGGAGCATGTGTATGTTTTCTTTTCATTAACTTAAAATGAAAAGATATAAAGAAGCATGTGAAGGTATTCTTTACATTAACTTAAAATGACAAATACAAATTAAAAGCTTCAATATAAGTCTTATATTGCCATCATTCTTGTATCAACAACCATGATACTATGTATGCATGTATGTGTTCATGCACATCATCATGTGCATGCATGCATGCATACAAAAGGATTTACTTAAAGAATTTATCTAAATGTAATTTGTTAAATCAACACTTGATTTACCAAACCGGTCATATCTCATACAATCCGTCAAATAGAAAATGCCCGATTAATATACGTTATCACATAACCATATTTAAGCGGGTCCCGCGCATATCTCATATGCACACCACATCTTTTTGCCTGAGCCAGGAAACTTCATTGTGGGACTCAAAGACTCGTCAATACGCCAGCAGTAGATGATGATCATATCAAACATCTACAAGCCGCAAGAGGTCAGCTAAACATAACGGCCACCCGGGTATTGAAGCGATCAGAAGAAAACCAGCGAAGCTGTAAAAACTCCCGTCGAGCCAACTAGCAACACTTACCGTACAGTCCGGTCTCTTCGTCTGATACATCGCATATGCAGTCTAGGGGTGGTAAATGTCAGACCCCAGTAACTTTATAAGTCATGTTGATTTATGGCCCATAACAGGTCGAGGAACTACTGATAACACTTATCAGTAAACCTCGAGAACCCTGGCCAGGGATTTAGGTGTTATAGCCGATCAAACATAGCGCGACATCAACTCCCCATACCGGGAGAGACGAAACCCCTCCTATCGCTCACTGTCTCCATATGATTCGGGACTGTACCCAAAATCCACCTGTTTGCACAACTCAGTAGAGCCGTGGTAGGGAGGAAATCAAAGTACAGTGGGAACCACACAAGACTCTATGACGATCTCGGGTCTACAGACTAACCTGTACAAGTGTCACCAGAGAACTGCTATCTGACAATAGGTATATATACCATCTAGGAGTTCTCGGCGAGTCCGTTCAGTGTACCCAGTCTCCACTGAGCACCCGTACACCATCCTTGATGTCAAAACACCGATGGATATGGGATCATCCATCGCCCATCATATGGGTCAAGATGCGTATACGCTAGTCTACTCTGGTGTATCGATGCCCTGTCTCGACACACCCTCGACTAGGAACAGTTATAGGATGTACTCATAGACTACTGTGGCCCCACTAGTATGATCTCATCATAGTCCCAGTAGTCGAGTACAAATCCTAAGGACTTTATCAACATGTAACAAAAGAGACAATCAGAGTACATGTTAAGATAAAGTACAACCAGATAGCGTACTATCATGTCGAGCAAGAAAGTCCTTCCTATATATGTCCAAGCATCCACTACAATATACATCGTATGTACAGTAATGGCCTCTAGGGCACACATATAACTAACAATCTCCCACTTGCACTAGGGCCATCTGTTGTGGTATCACATACCAAACAATCAGCTGTGGTTTAAGTATCTCATACTCAACCATCCCATAAAAGTCTCTACTGGGAAAAAACCTTAGTGAGTGGATCCGCTCTGTTTTCCTCTGTATCTACTCTCCTAACCTCGATCTCCCTGGAGATCAACCATCTCTATGATCAGGTGATGCTGCCTAAGAATTATATCTGGATTTCTGATGGGACGGTAGTTCCTTGGCTAAAGCCACAACCCCATTGTCACACAATGGTAGGAACGAAGTTCATCTTATGAACTTTTATATATTTATCCAGACTTTATCTTTGGTAGTATCCTTAGTAATGACGTATCTTGCCTTTCTTGCATGTCATGGTATCTAACTTGGAACTCTTCCAACATACCGTCCCTCTACTAAGGGTAAAGACAATGCCTGCGACTGACATTCAGTCGTCTTTATCACTCTGGAACCTTTCCAGTGATTCTCCCCAGGATCGATTGATACTATCTCACTACAACTAGTGAGTATCCTAACATCCATTTAGATCTATCTCATAGATCCAAAAACCTAGGATTTAGGAGGTATCACCTTGATCTTATATGGAGAATCCTTGTGATAAGCGGAGATTGACCGAGTGTATCATAGGAAACTACTTCCCTATCAAGAGTATGTCATCCACGTACTCTACGAGGATCACCACCATACTCCATACCACGAGGTTCAACCATTTTGATGAAGTCAAACTCTTTGACTACCAAAAACAAAAGTTCCAACTCCGCTGTGATTCTCCCCAGGATCAATTGATACTATCTCACTACAACTAGTGAGTATCCTAATATTCATTTAGATCTATCTCATAGATCCAAAACCCTGGATTTAGGGGGTATCTCCTTTGATCCTATATGGAGAATATTTATAATAAGAGGAGATTGACTGAGCGTAGCACAGGAAACTCCTTCCCCATCAAGAATATGTCATCCACGTACTCTACGAGGATCACCACCATACTCCTTACTACCTTTTATGTATATACAAGGTTCATCTATTTATTTTGATGAAGTCAAACTCTTTGACTACCACATCAAAACAGATGTTCCAACTCCGCGATGCCTGTTTTATCACATAAAACATCTTGCACACTTTTCCGCTGCTCCCACTGTCTACGAAGCCCTCTGGCTGTGTACTTATAGACGTTCTCTTCTAAAACTTTCATTTAGAAAAGCAGTCAAGACACCCAACCACCAGATATCGCAGTCAAGGTATGTAGCAGTAGCAAGTAGGATCTGGATGGACTTAAGCATAGCTTTGAAAGTCTCAACTTTTCCATGTACACCAAGTAATCTTCTCAAGATATACTTGCTTTTGATGGGGATTTAACCCTTCAGATAAAGCAACCAAAGTCCATACTTCGTTGGTGTATAAGGATTCCATCTCAGATCGCTAATCATCCAGCCATTCTTACAGAGTCCCATCCCTGATGGCCTGCTTGAAACTAGTTAGGTCATACCATTTTGGTCAGGCAACAACCGCATCCCATAGGGTCGCCGTGGCACCAAAAAGTCCCTCAGCAGCTACTTTCTATGCAGTCCCCATTGCGAGGAATACAACCCGTCGGAACACCTTCCGGTCTCGGGAAACGCTGGGGTAAAATGAAATCCTCGCTCCCACTGCCAAAGTATCTCTTAGGTGGGTGAGGAACCCTACTAGATCGGCGGAGAGGCTGAGGTTCGTTAGTGTCTATTGAATCCTTTGGTTCTACCAAATCATCTGCTGTAGCTGGAACTCCTTCCAGTTCTACCTCATGACCACTAATTTCTTCACAAGAAATTCCCTTTCACAAAGGTGGCATGCTGAGAAACAAAACAACTTTTGTTCCTCGGTTAGGTAGAAGATATTCCCTTGCTAATGCTTGGGATATCCAACAAACTTCCACAGTTTTGACTTTGCCTCGAGCTTGTCCGGATTTAGGTTTTTAAACATAGGCCGGACAACCCCAAATCTTAACATCTTTAAGATATACCATATCACATATGGAGTAGTAGGCACCTGATTTGATTTGAACCTTATTCAATAGGTACGCAGCTTCACAAGTGCATAATTCCCAAAAGGAAAACAGGAAACTCAGTAATACTCATCATAGAGCACACCATATCACATAGGGTGCAATTGCTCCGCCCCGATATACCATCGTGCTATGGTGTATACGGAGGAGTAATGCTGAGAGAGAATCTCATTCTCCTTTAGAATAGTCCAGGATTTCCATGCTCAAGTATTCTCCTCCTTGATCTCATCAAAGGACATAATACTTATACCCGTTTTTGGTTCTCTACTTCCAATTTATATTCTGTGAATATCTCAAAAGCTTTGGACCTATGTTTCAACAGGAACATATGTCTGAATCTTGAGAGATTATCAGAGAAAATAATGAAGTATAAAGAACCGGTCATGGCATATGCAGACAGGGGGCCTTTCATACATCATCATGTATCAATCCCAAGAGTTCACTAACTCTTTCTCTGTTTCCAATAAACAGAGCTATGGTCATCTTATCTATGTGACATGACTGGCAAGTTTCACAAGATGTAAATTTAAACTAATTTAAATATGCATCTAGATGTAACTTGAGCTAGTCGGGTCACATTGATATGACCTAGTCTACAATGCCTCAAGAAGGATTCGTTTATTTCTGAACTCTTCCTCTTGTGTGTGTTCTGTATACTGAGAACTGTAGTTTGATTTAGAACGTCTATGCTTTTAGATAACGTGCCTGAACCGATCAACATTTGATATAGGAAATGTTCAAAACATTATCCATCAATACAAAATTTTATCATTTCTTTACTAATAAAGAGATTGATATGATTTTGTATATCAGGTTCGGTATCTAATAGCATTTGTTCAGAATCAATGTATTCTTAATACAGGGTGACAGTGACCAACAGACTTGGCTGCAACACTTGCCCCGTTTTCTGTCTCATGAAACTTATCACCCGTTCTCAGTTTTTCTACCCTTTTGTAGCCCTATGTAACTGATTACATATCTGGGATCATGATCCAGTATCAAATACCCAGGATGCAGAGGATACTGAGAAACAGTTCTTTGTAACGAACACACCCGAAGGAAATGCATCATATGCACTTTCTTTGTTTGGGCGGCATAGGAATTCTGGTATTCTCCAATTTTTCTGCTCTGTCTTATAACAATTATAAGTTGGAGCGGGACCAACGTTCCGCAGCTTAGTATAACAAGCGGGTTCAGTCAAAATATCCGTATTTATTATCTCGATTAAGGCATGATATGGTCACTATCTTGAGAGAGAGAGAGAAGAAAACATTTTAGCGTAAGCTCTTGCAAGATTAGATTGGTTATTTATCTAATCCAGATGTCTCCCACTGTTTTTATCAAATCCTCCTTCAAACCCTAAAAGGTAAGATTAGCCGGGAATAATTACACCCTATATCAAATTGTCTTGTGTAAAACTTTCCCAGGAGTAACTCTTACTCGCAGTGAGATCGGGATCCAACTATCATATAGAAGGTATGCAATCTCATTGCAAATTTCAACTCTTGAAATTCCTGATATGGTTTCTACCCCTAGTCACTTATGACCTTGACTATGATCAACATATCATAAGTACTAGTCAAGTTCTGCCCGTCATTTCGTGATTAGCCAGACCCACCCACATGACCCTTGACTATGATCAACATAATCACATGAATGTCCTGACTAATCGCATCATATGCTTTGTAGGAATACATCACTTAGCTACCGAACACTACGCCTCGGCTATGGTCGACATACGTAGCACGAATACTAAGTACTCTGCTTCCTAAAATGACGGAGGGCAACGGATGGTTTTTATGAAAACCTTTAACGTTTTGAACTTGATGTCGTTGTAGAATCAAATAGGAAGGAGTGGTTTAAGCTCCAGTTTTAAATATCGAATGGTTTTGTAGTATCTTTCTAATTTTGCTAAAGAGGTCACTCCCGGTGAAGGAATCTCGGCTCTTTCCTTATCGAATAAGGTGCTGGATATGAAAATACCACGATGCAAAGCAACAATAGATCAACTATAAAATCAATTCGAGTTCTTTGTAACTTTTTCCAGTTTCGTTAAAGGGGTCACTCCCGGTGAAGGGATCTCGGCCCTTTCCTCATCGAATGAGGTGCAGGATATTCAACAATACCACTATGCAAAACAAAAACTAGAGTTACCATTTTTCAAAAAGTTTGATTCTACAACATCATTAGGTTTCTTTCTCTTAACATTAATCACATTAATGTTGTCCCATTAATTATGTTTCCTATCTTTTATGTTTCCTAAACATCACAGAAAAGAAACGCAAATAGAACGTACGCTTATGCCATCCGCATTCGCCACTGGGCCCCGTCATGCACCTTTAGGTTACTTAACTAACGGCAGAGCGGGGGCTGGACTAGCGCGGGTGCAAAACATAAGCAACGTTTATTATATATCATATATATATAATAATCCATTCGTCTCAGATACTAAGTAATCACATTACAGAATATCAACAGCAGAAGCATATAAAAGGATATCTAGGATGTCCGTATTTTGTATCGAGCCAACAATAGAAAATACGGATTCCACGGTCGTGATGAATAGCCAAGCCCACACCCTTAGACCCCTACGAGAGCGGCAAGTGACCCTGCCAATTCTAGAGTTTAGGAGACCCGGTCTCGACTCCTCGAGATGGCCTCCCACTGAACCCTAGAACCCGGTCACTTGTGCTCCCCTCCTTGGGTCTATCCTAATGCGGAAAAGTAAATAATATACAATTGATTTATACATGAATGAAAAATAAAACTCTCATCTCACATAAAAACCCCCGGCTATTCAGTCGCGATAATCCTACTCATCATATCTCAGCAACACATAATATCTCATATCATCAACGTAAGTAAGTATGCGTATCCCGATTGTCCTTGACATATAGCAATGAAAACGGCGATACACCACATACTACACTTACGGTCACAGAAAATAAAATGAAAAACTACAACATTTGGAATCCACAATCATCTTTAGACATCATAAACTCGAAATATCACATACTTCGTATTTCATGCCTAACTATATGAATTCCACATATTGTATCACATTTCAGATAAATAGACAATGTTAAACTCTTCGATCGAATAAACAAACACCCTAGATTTCCCAAACTGCACAACACTTGAGCCGAGTTCAAAAGTTTCTAGAACATGCCACAGCCCCTTATGGACCAACCGTAGAAGGGCCAAACCAACGCCTCACATGTGGCAACGCTAAACTACCACAAACCCTAAGGTTCGGTGATAGTTTTGACGGTCACATAATCGAGTTATGGTTATGTTCTTCTAGAGTGTCCACAAATACGCTTGCATGTTTTTCGAAAGTTTCGAACTAGGGAAAACTCCAACACTTGGAATTTTTCCAATACGGGAAAAAACTGTGTTTCTAATATTCGTTCAAACATTTTAACACGTTCTAAAAATCTGAAAATCTGAACGAAATTAAACTTTTCCAATCGAATCACCAAATCCAATTTATCTCCAGAACACTCAACACTTGAGTGAGTTTTAAATATTTCAGAGGCATAGTAAGAATTTATCAGGTACTGTGCACAAAAAATTTTTACCTGATGCTACAGTACGGCCGCTAAAGCGCCGCCAAAACCATGTTTTGGCCGCCCTTCCGCGGCGCTTTAGAGGGATCGTTTAAAAATTTTTATATGGTAATTCTTAGATTTGTCTGCTGATTTTTTTTAGGACCTTTAAATTTGGAAAAATCCCATTTTCAAAAAATTTCCAAAGAGATGTCAAAAACTGATTTTTCGCGGTTCGATCGGACGTTTAATTTCGCCTACGCATCGCCTAAAGCTCTAGCTTGGCTCTGATACCACTGTAGGGATGGCCTAGCACCTGGTCAAGGGTTCGGTGGCATCACACATGCCATAATCAAAATTTTAGAGGTGCTAAGCTAGCCCCGACGAGAATCGTAGCTAGAAGTTTTAGGGATTCATACAACTAAACATCACATGCAATTGTAAAACTATCACTAAGAGGAAAAATACGACCTTTGTAGATCTTCCTCGGTGACTCCTTGGCACTTTGAGAGTTTGTAACGGATCGATGGAAGCCTTCCTTGTCCACGATGATCCACCCGAAGTCCCTTTGCCCAAAGCTCCTTACCATACTTGTTTCGCAAACGATGTAGAGTAAACACCCTACACAAATCGGCTAGAGGTGTGTAGTATGATGATGTGGTTTGTACTCAAAAAGAAATTAAGAGAGGAAGAAGAAGATAATGGTGGCTTGAGCTTTCTATCATATCACATATGATAACTTGTATTGTTCACACCCTTGCACTCAATTGTACACAAGTTTTTGCACTTCATGCTTCATATCACATATGAAGCTATTTATAGTGATAAGAAAGGAATAATCACCATTATTCCATTACCACCATAATTATGAGTGGAAATTCTTTTCCTAAACAATTAAGCATGGGTGGAAATTCTTTTCATTAAGTTAAGTAAAGGATACCCACTAAAGAATAAAGGAGCATGTGTATGTTTTCTTTTCATTAACTTAAAATGAAAAGATATAAAGAAGCATGTGAAGGTATTCTTTACATTAACTTAAAATGACAAATACAAATTAAAAGCTTCAATATAAGTCTTATATTGCCATCATTCTTGTATCAACAACCATGATACTATGTATGCATGTATGTGTTCATGCACATCATCATGTGCATGCATGCATGCATACAAAAGGATTTACTTAAAGAATTTATCTAAATGTAATTTGTTAAATCAACACTTGATTTACCAAACCGGTCATATCTCATACAATCCGTCAAATAGAAAATGCCCGATTAATATACGTTATCACATAACCGTATTTAAGCGGGTCCCGCGCATATCTCATATGCACACCACATCTTTTTGCCTGAGCCAGGAAACTTCATTGTGGGACTCAAAGACTCGTCAATACGCCAGCAGTAGATGATGATCATATCAAACATCTACAAGCCGCAAGAGGTCAGCTAAACATAACGGCCACCCGGGTATTGAAGCGATCAGAAGAAAACCAGCGAAGCTGTAAAAACTCCCGTCGAGCCAACTAGCAACACTTACCGTACAGTTCGGTCTCTTCGTCTGATACATCGCATATGTAGTCTAGGGGTGGTAAATGTCAGACCCCAGTAACTTTATAAGTCATGTTGATTTATGGCTCATAACAGGTCGAGGAACTACTGATAACACTTATCAGTAAACCTCGAGAACCCTGGCCAGGGATTTAGGTGTTATAGCCGATCAAACATAGCGCGACATCAACTCCCCATACCGGGAGAGACGAAACCCCTCCTATCGCTCACTGTCTCCATATGATTCGGGACTGTACCCAAAATCCACCTGTTTGCACAACTCAGTAGAGCCGTGGTAGGGAGGAAATCAAAGTACAGTGGGAACCACACAAGACTCTATGACTATCTCGGGTCTACAGACTAACCTGTACAAGTGTCACCAGAGAACTGCTATCTGACAATAGGTATATATACCATCTAGGAGTTCTCGGCGAGTCCGTTCAGTGTACCCAGTCTCCACTGAGCACCCGTACACCATCCTTGATATCAAAACACCGATGGATATGGGATCATCCATCGCCCATCATATGGGTCAAGATGCGTATACGCTAGTCTACTCTGGTGTATCGATGCCCTGTCTCGACACACCCTCGACTAGGAACAGTTATAGGATGTACTCATAGACTACTGTGGCCCCACTAGTATGATCTCATCATAGTCCCAGTAGTCGAGTACAAATCCTAAGGGCTTTATCAACATGTAACAAAAGAGACAATCAGAGTACATGTTAAGATAAAGTACAACCAGATAGCGTACTATCATGTCAAGCAAGAAAGTCCTTCCTATATATGTCCAAGCATCCACTACAATATACATCGTATATACAGTAATGGCCTCTAGGGCACACATATAACTAGCACATGGAACTATTCCGAAATGCCGGGACTAGATCCAGAAATTGCTGTGCATAAATTGGCGATATCCCCGGACGTCAAGCCAGTCAAACAGGCGCCGAGAAGAATGCGGCTCGAGCTTGAGGTGAGCATCAACGCCGAGGTCAAAAAGCTGATCGACTCTGGCTTTATTCAAGAGGTTCAATATCCGGAATGGATCGCCAACATCATCCCAGTAATGAAGAAAAATGGGACAGTGCACATATGCGTGGACTTTCGAGATCTCAATAAAGCCTGCCCGAAGGACGATTTCCCAGTGCCAGTCACCGAACTGATGACAGACAACACGTCCACTCATGAGGTTTTCTCCTTTATGGACGGCTCGTCAGGGTATAATCAGATAAAGATGCATACCGAAGACCAGAAGCACACCGCCTTCAGGACTCCTTTGGATATATTCTGCTACAAGGTAATGCCCTTCGGTTTAAAGAATGTCGGTGCCACCTATCAAAGGGCCATGGCGAAGATCTTCGATGACCTTATACACGAAATCGTCGAATGCTATATCGACGATCTCATGGTTAAAAGCAAATCATACGAGGAACATCTCGAGCATCTGAAAACCGTATTTCAACGCCTTCGACAATACAACTTGAAGATGAACCCTCTCAAGTGTGCATTCGGAGTTTCCTCAGGAAAATTCCTGGGATTCATCGTCCGACACCGGGGTATCGAGATAGATCCGTCAAAGATCAAGGCGATCATGGAAATGCCTCCGCCAAGGACTCTCAAACAGCTGCGGTCTCTCCAAGGGAAGCTCGCGTATATACAATGATTTATAGCCAACCTTTCAGGCAAGTGCCGTCCTTACAGCCACCTGCTGAAGAAGGGAACCCCGTTCGTCTGGGACCAAAAATGCCAAAGCGCGCTAGACGAGATCAAGCAATACCTGCAGAACCCGTCAGTGCTGGCTGCTCCGGTCAAGGGAAAGCCCCTCATTCTTTATACAACCGCCCTCGAAGGTTCCTTAGGCGCACTATGGGCACAAGAGAACGATCAAGGGAAAGAAAGAGCACTCTACTACTTAAGTCGAGTTCTACTGGGGGCAGAAAGCAACTACTCCCCCATCGAAAAACACTGCTTGGCGTTAATCTTCGCGATAACAAAGCTCTGGCACTATGCGTTGGCGCATGAGGTCCGTCTCATTTCAAAGGTGGACCCTCTTAAATATTTAATGTCAAAGGTCATATTAACGGGACGACTCGCTAAATGGGACCTGCACTTGATGGAGTTCTCGATAACCTATCAGCCTCTCAAGGCAGTAAAAGGCCAGGCCATCGCCGATTTCCTCGCTGAGCATCCGATAGCCGCTGATTCTCCTCTAAATTGCGATCTTCCAGACGAACATGCGTTTGACGCGATCGACGGTGGTGATACCCCATGGAAGCTTTATTTCGATGGAGCATCTTCCGTAAAGAAGCGCAAACAAAGTACCCCTATAATCAAATCGGGGGTAGGACTCATCTTTGTAACTCCACAGGGAGGGATAATGCGTTTTGCTTTCTCCCTAACAGAGCCGAGGACAAACAATGAAGCCGAATACGAAGCTTTGATAGCAGGCCTTGAGATCGCCATCGACATGGGAATTGAAAACCTCCTCATATACGGAGACTCCCAGCTGGTCGTTAGTCAAGTAAACGGTGACTACCAAACGTGCAAACCCGAGTTGGTGAAGTACGGCGAAAAGGTGCAGCAACTGTTGACCCAAATTCCTTCCTATACTTTGGAGAACATACCGCATGCGGAAAACAGCAAAGCGGACGCGTTGGCCAAGCTCGCCAAGGAACTGGCCGATGAGAACCTCGATGACGTAAAAATCATGGTACAAAGCCGTCGGGTGCTTGCCCCAACAGAAATATCTCCAAAATCATCCGAAGAAAAGGGAGCGACTGAGCAGACGACTCTGTACATAAAAGATCGGGAAAAGGCTGAAGATTGGAGAGAAGTCTTTATAGACTACTTCAAATACCGTCGAACGCCCGAAGATGCGTCCTCGAGACATCAGCTTGTGAAACGAGCTCTATCTTTCGCATTCGTCAATGATACTCTGTACAAGAGGTCATTTGATTCTCTGTGGTTGAGATGTCTGGGACCTGACGAAGCGAAAAGAGTCGTCCAGGAAGTTCATGACGGAATCTGCGGTTCTCATCAAGCAGGCCCAAAGATGAAGTTGAAGATCAAACGGATGGGCTACTACTGGCCCACGATGATTCGGGACTGCCTCGAATATGCGAAGCAATGCCACTAATGCCAAATCTATGGGAACTTCATCCATCAGTATCCAAATCCGCTACACCCGACGGTGGCTAGCTGGCCGTTCGAAATGTGGGGAACTGACATAGTCGGCCCCATCGAACCAGCATCGTCCAGGGGACATCGTTTCATCCTGGCGACGACCGACTACTTCTCCAAATGGGCAGAAGCAATACCGCTGAGGGAAGTGAAGACGGAGAGTATTCTCCACTTCTTCAAGACGCACGTCATATATCGGTTTGGAACTCCGTGACGGATCATCTCCGATAACGGGCCAGCTTACAGAAGCCACAAGATCAGTCGCTTCGCACAACAACACAATATAGACTGGAGATATTCCTTGGTTTATAATCCGCGAGCTAATGGTCTAGCTGAGGCCTTCAACAAGACCTTGACAAAGATCATGAAGAAAACGGTGTCCCGAAATAAGAAAGACTGGCATGAGAGGCTGCAAGAGGCTCTTTGGGCATATCGAACTTCGTTCAAGACGGCCACGAACGCAATGCCATATGCGTTGGTATTCGGTACAGAAGCAGTACTCTCCCTCGAGATAGAGTTACCCTCTCTACGAGTGGCAGTCCACTACGAGCTGACGGACGAAGAAAATGCTCACCTTCGGCTTGAGGAGCTTGATGCCCTCGATGAGACCCGGCTCATAGCGCAACAAAATCTGGAAGCCTATAAAACAAAGATGACGCGCTCATATGAAAGATTGACCCGGTCGAGGACATTCCGCCTAGGCGAACTCGTGCGAATGGTCAAAAGGCCTATGATCCCCAGTCGCGCCAAGCGGGGAAAATTCGAGCCAAACTATGAAGGCCCGTACATCATAGACAAGGTCTACCAAGGTGGAGCCTATCTACTTATGGATATGCACGGTGAAAGGCCTTACAGGCCAATAAATGGTCGATTCCTAAAGAAATACTATGCTTAGCGAGTTACTGCCTAGGTCAATGATAGATGACGACGACTATGTCCGCTCGCTATCTTCCTAAGCTCAAACTTTATAAGCAGTAGCCAGCCGATTCCTGGACGGACCGAAACGTCCTTAAACTAATGGCGGACCGAAACGTCTTTAAACTAATGGCGGACCGAAACGTCCTTAAACTACTACCGCAGCATTCTTGGGCTGACGAGATGAATAAAAAAATATATATGTAAAAAAAAATTAATAATAAACGGTATGTCCATAAGCAAAATGGGTACGGATGAAAACCCGAAAGGGCTCCGTGAGTAAAAACAGCAGGGCTACCGGCGAGTGTTCGTGAAAAACCCGAAAGGGCATGACCTCGTTTAAAATATATATATATATATATATATATATATATATATATATATATAAAGAATAAAAAAACGGTATGTCCATAAGCAAAAAGGGCACGGATGAAAACCCGAAAGGGCTCCGTGAGTAAAAACAGCAGGACTACCGGCGAGTGTTTGTGAAAACCTGAAAGGGCGCAACCTCGTTAAAGGACACTTACAGGGTCCCCTCGACCTTGTAAGGAGAAACCACCCGCGTGAGATCCTTACGACTCACAAGGGAGCAGCACACTTAGGGACCCCCACGATTCCTAAGGAGAAAATACACTTGCGAGATCCTTACGACTCGTAAGGAGAGCTCTCTTATGGGACCCTCACGGCTCATAAGATTTGAAAGTCTTAAATTATAGAGACCTAAACCTGTGCTTAAGCAAACCCCCCACAACCTTCGATATTGCCCTACAAGTGGCCCAGTACTGGCTCTTGTATACAATCCACGGGCGTGAATAAACATTTCCCTAACCAAGTCCCATCCGTGACTGGAGATATATGCACATGATGAACAACCCTTATAAGTCCTCTCGACTTACAAGGAGAAAACCCTCTTATAGGATCCTTACGACTTACAGAGGAACATATACTTAGGAATCCTCACGATTCCTAAGGAGAAAATACACCTACAAGATCCTCACGATTTGTAGGGAGAAATACCTTTGTGAGACCCTTACGGCTCATGAAGTTAAAAGCCTTAGTCGACAGGACCTTAACCCTGTTCGCTAAGCCACCTTTGTTCGACATCGACGGAGGCAAATGATGATTCGCTCCTGGCAACATCCCAGTTGTAGCGGTGCTGATGCCGAAATCGGTGTCTAAATTCAGATTTACGGCAAAAAGCCGTAGGCCGCACATCCATATGAAATAGCCGAAATGATGGGGCAACTTGCAATAAAAAGCAGCAAGTAAAAACATATGCATACAAAATAGCCGAAATGATAGGGCAACTCGCAATAAAAAGCAGCGAGTGAAAATAAAATAAATAACCGAAATGATTGGGCAACTCGCAATAAAAAGCAGCGAGTGAAAATAAAATAAACAGCCGAAATGATTGGGCACCGCGAAAGACAGCCGAAATGATTGGGCAATCGCGACCTTCGCGATATAAAAGCTGAAATGATAGAGCATCGCAGAAATAAAACAAAGAAAAAAGAGAAATGATAAAACTTTGGCCCTACAGTTAAGATCACATCGATCCCTGTATACAATCCAAGGGCGCAAATAAAGAGGGAACCATACTTTCCCGACAGGCTCCGCCAGAAAACGAAGCCAAATCTCGACGGTTCATCCCAACTCCGAAGAAACCAGTGTCTTCGGCAAAATCCTTCGATTCAGGAAAACAAACATTCTTGATGAGAGCCTCCTGATTCGCGTCGACTCACAGAGAAACCAGTGTCTCCGTGGGAAATTCTCGACTCGTTTCAATACCAGGGAAACAAATATCCTCGGCAAAATCCTTCGATTCAGAGAAACAAACATCCTTGATGAGAACCTCTTGATTCGCATCGACTCGCAGAGAAACCAGTGTCTCCGTGGGAAATTCTCGATTCTTTTCAGCACCAGGGAAACAAATATCCTTTGCGAATACCTTAATTCAGGGAAACAAACATCCTTGATGAGAGCCTCTTGATTCGCGTCGACTCGCAGAGAAACCAGTGTCTCCGCACCAGGGAAACAAATATCCTTGGCAAATACCTCAATTCAGGGAAACAAACATCCTTGATGAGAGCCTCCTGATTCACGTCGACTCGCAGAGAAACCAGTATCTCCGTGGGAAATTCTCGATTCGTTTCAACACCAGGGAAACAAATATCCTTGGCAAATACCTCAATTCAGGGAAACAAACATCCTTGATGAGAGCCTCCTGATTCGCGTCGACTCACAGAGAAACCAGTGTCTCCGTGGGAAATTCTCGATCCGTTTCAACACCAGGGAAACAAATATCCTTGGCAAATACCTCAATTCAGGGAAACAAACATCCTTGATGAGAGCCTCCTGATTCGCGTCGACTCGCAGAGAAACCAGTGTCTCCGTGGGAAATTCTCGATTCGTTTCAACACCAGGGAAACAAATTTCCTTGGCAAACGCCTCAATTCAGGGAAACAAACATCCTTGATGAGAGCCTCTTGATTCGCGTTGACTCGCAGAGAAACCAGTATCTCCGTGGGAAATTCTCGATTCGTTTCAACACCAGGAAAACAAATATCCTTGGCAAATACCTCAATTCAGGGAAACAAACATCCTTGATGAGAGCCTCCTGATTCGCGTCGACTCGCAGAGAAACCAGTATCTCCGTGGGAAATTCTCGATTCGTTTCAACACCAGGGAAACAAATATCTTTGGCAAATACCTCAATTCAGTGAAACAAACATCCTTGATGAGAGCCTCCTGATTCGCGTCGACTCGCAGAGAAACTAGTGTCTCCGTGGGAAATTCTCGATCCGTTTCAACACCAGGGAAACAAATATCCTTGGCAAATACCTCAATTCAGGGAAACAAACATCCTTGATGAGAGCCTCCTGATTCGCGTCGACTCGCAGAGAAACCAGTGTCTCCATGGGAAATTCTCGATTCGTTTCAACACCAGGGAAACAAATATCTTTGGCAAATGCCTCAATTCAGGGAAATAAACATCCTTGATGAGAGCCTCTTGATTCGCGTTGACTCGCAAAAAAACCAGTATCTCCGTGGGAAATTCTCGATTCGTTTCAACACCAGGGAAACAAATATCCTTGGCAAATACCTCAATTCAGGGAAACAAACATCCTTGATGAGAGCCTCCTGATTCGCGTCGACTCGCAGAGAAACCAGTATCTCTGTGGGAAATTCTCGATTCGTTTCAACACCAGGGAAACAAATATCCATGGCAAATACCTCAATTCAGGGAAACAAACATCCTTGATGAGTGCCTCCTGATTCGCATCGACTCGCAGAGAAACCAGTGTCTCCGTGGGAAATTCTCGATCCGTTTCAACACCAGGGAAACAAATATCCTTGGCAAATACTTCAATTCAGGGAAACAAACATCCTTGATGAGAGCCTCCTGATTCGCGTCGACTCGTAGAGAAACCAGTGTCTCCGTGGGAAATTCTTGATTCATTTCAACACCAGGGAAACAAATATCCTTGGCAAATGCCTCAATTCAGGGAAACAAACATCCTTGATGAGAGCCTCTTGATTTGCGTCGACTCGCAGAGAAACCAGTATCTCCGTGGGAAATTCTCGATTCGTTTCAACACCAGGGAAACAAATATCCTTGGCAAATACCTCAATTCAGGGGAAAAAACATCCTTAATGAGAGCCTCCTGATTCGTGTTGACTCGCAGAGAAACCAGTATCTCCGTGGGAAATTCTCGATTCGTTTCAACACCAGGGAAACAAATATCCTTGGCAAATACCTCAATTCAAGGAAACAAACATCCTTGATGAGAGCCTCCTGATTCGCGTCGGCTCGCAGAGAAACCAATGTCTCCGCGGGAAATTCCCGATTCGTCTCAACTTGCAAGATGAAGCCTCAGACAGTAGGGATTAAAAACTTGTTTCCTGAACAATGGGACCCTGCAAGTCAGTCTAAAGCGGTCTCTTGCATACTATTCATGGGTCTCACTCTCCAAAGTCGAATTTCAACAAGGAGAGAAACAACCGCTTATGGGTCCTCTCGACTATTAAGAGGGAAAAATTCTCTTATAAGATCCTTACGACTTATAAGAGAAAACGAGCTTAGGAATCCTCACGATTCCTAAGGAGAAAGTACACCTACGAGATCCTCTCGATCCGTAGGGAGAAAATTCTCTATGAGACCCTCACGGTTCATAGAGTTGAAAAGTCTTAGGCGGCAGATCTGAACCTGTGGCCTAAGCCATCGCCATCTCTTGAAAAATCTAGACGCTTACTCTATCATCGGTCAAATGTGTTTATCAAGACAGCATGCTGATAATAAGAGAAAGGAAAAAGCAAGGAAATAGTACATGACATTGCAAAGAAAAATGTGTATCTTTATTGAATGTAATCAAGTACAAGATGAAGTGTACAAAAGAATAAAGAATGGATACATATTATTTAAAAAGAAAAATTTTACAAGTATCTAGATACAAGGAGAATTACTGGGAAGGAAGCGTCTTGCATAGCTCTAGCAATTGTTCGCGCACCTCCTTCCCTACTTTCTCCTGATCGACCACCACCGCCAGCTCCGCCTCCACTTAGGCCCGTTGCTGCAAGACAGATGCAAGCTACTCTCTGACGGCCTGATGAGCAGCTTCACAGACTGGGGTATCACGCTCGGTTACATCAAGCTTTCGCTTCAAGTTTATCCCATGAGAGATGCGCTCCAGGAGACCCTCAAAGATAGCCTTCACTTGGGTAGCATTCGCCTCAACCTTAGCACGCAGGCGAGCCGTCTCGCTTGAAGTCTCTTGGCATTCCCTTAGCCTTAAAGCTGCTTCTTGTTCCAAGTGGTGGATGTAAGAAGCGCTTTCCTTGATCCATGCTGCTCTTTCATTGCTCACGGCTAAAGTCTCAGTGGCGGGACGCATCGACTCCAGCTGATGCAGGCGAGCCTCGATCTCTATACAATGGTTAACCCAAGATGCGATGATGCCCTCGTCATAGAAATTCACGAGTATCTCCAGCATCGGGTTAACCACCGTAGCGAAATCCGCAGCATACGTAGGGGTCTCGACGTCGAGCTCCTCAACGTAGTCGTTCAACATACGCAAGCTGTTCGCGGCGCCTTTCGAAGATGGACGTCTCAGGTAAGGACCTGCCGGCATTGTGATGCGAGACTCGAAGGGCGCCGAGACCGGAACAACAGCTGAAAAGAAACAAGATATGATCAGATAACAGTTTAGGAAATATAAAAAGGAGGGAGTTATCAATGTGATAGTCGTTGTACCAGCTGAGGCAGGTGGCAAGGCCGGAAGGGTCGGTGGCGCAGCCGATCTTTCATCCCCTCCTTCGATTTGTAGCACTGCAGTCGGGACGAGAAAAAAGTTAGAAGTAATTCCATCAATGAAAGATATCAATGGAAACCATACTCACCAGCGCCACCGGAGGAAGAAGCGAGTTTAGATGAGAAGGAGAAGTGTGGGAGCAACACCTGATAAAGATGGTCAAAAAGCACTCCTGAAAGGCACAACAGTACGACTTTTAGTACATAAATTATGCGACTGAAAGAGGAAATTGATAAGTTGCAAACCTATACCTTCCAACATCTTCGATGGTATGAGAGAGGGCTGAGAGGTGACCACCGCCAAGGCAGTAGTTGAAGGCGCTCCCTCGAGCAATGGGGCATCGGCACTGGCTGCACCTGCGTTACGAACAAATGTAAACTTGTCAGAAAGGATTGTAAGATAAAGAGGACAGTAACTTGTGATTTACCTGATGAGCTGCCGGCCGAGACAGAGGCGTTTCCCTCCTCCATCGACATAAGACCACCACCCGTGGCCTCATCCCCAGACTCCATGGGGGCCGTTGTCGTGCTTGCGAGACCGGGAGACGCCGGAGGGCCATAGGCGGGGAAAGCTATGACCGGAGCGTTGCCAGACTCCTGAGAAAGTGCGGTTGGCTCATCCTCAGGAATCATGTCTACTTCACCCGCTACTCCCTCGGGCTCAGCAGTTATGATGGTCTCGTCCACCGTCATCACGAGGCCATCGGTCTCAGGCACTCCGCCCGCTGCTACCTCGGGCTCGACATCAGCCACTTGCTCAGGCATAGTGGACATGACCAGTTCGTTAGCCACTATCTCGGGCCCAGCAATCCCAGCTGTGTCATCCGCCACCGGCTCGGGCTCGACCAATGTCTCTTCCCTTAGCCCCTCAGGTTCGACAGTCTCCGCCTCCCCCTCGGTTGGGCTTGGCCCTGCAGGGTAGAACATATAAGAACCGACAGCTTTATAAGTCTTATAATGAAATTCTAAAAGAAGTATTACCTGAGGTGGACTTATCGTTAGCCTCCCTATTGGCGCGGATCGCCTGTCTATGAGCTGTAGACAAGGCGACCGGGGGCTCTTCTGACGGGATGTCGGCATGAGGAACGGTGCTTGGGCCCGCTCCAATGGCCAAGGCAGCTCTGTGTGCCTTTGCTTCGCACCTCGACCGCTTCCTTTCCTCCCGGACTGTCGCGATGGACCTCTTCGACGCTTCCTTCATTAAGGCATCGTCATCCTCGTTCAAAGATGCCTCCAAAGCCTTTAAGGAATCTCTCATCGGCTCTTCGAGACGGACCTCCCGCGGTAGCCCTGAGGAAGCAGGAACATCGGCAGCTGGCAGAACATCCGCGTCACTTGGCGGGAATGGCATTGAGGTTCCTGCGATAAAAAGGGGAGAGGTTAAATTGACCATAACACAAGGAAAATGAAAACTTTATGAGTTGAAACTTACTAAGGCCTAAAGACGCTCTAAGGCGTTCCTCCTCTTGGAAGGTCTTCAGGGAAGTGGCAATAGCTTCTTCGGTGGTGATGCCTGTTGGAAGAAAAGAAGGAAAAATGTTAGTGATAGGCAATAATAAAAATATGATGCACTAAAAAATGTGACTAGTGATTACCTGATGCTGCAAGCTTAGCCAGCCACGTGTCGCGCCTCACCAACCGCTCCGAAGCTTCGAGGGCGGCCTCCAAGTCCGTGTCATCCGACGGCATGACTAATCCCTCGTTAGTCCCATATTCACTCAGGCCCTCACCATAGGGAGCGTGGGGTTCCTGACCGAACACGACGTCTACGGCGAAGAGCGACTTCTTTTTCTTCTGCCCGCCAACCCTAGGTGCACGCGGGATCGACTTATGCTTAGCTGCTACCTTGGGACGGCGGGTCCCGATGTCCGCACCCACGCCAGACTCCGGCAAGGCTACAACCACTGTCTCCACTGGAGCATAGGGCGCTGGAGGTGCATCCGCAATATCGGGGAGCAGCAATCCGTGCGGAGGACTTTGCGCACGCGGTGGCCCGGCTCTAGCATCTTTTAGAGAGGAAACTACTGGGGTCCTTGGCACTAAAGGAGCATTGCGGTCGCTACCTGGAGGCGCACCGTTACGGTCGACCAGCAATCACCTTTCCTCTTTTATAACGGCTCCCGTCGAATGACTGTACCATTCTGTATATACCCTGAGTAGTCGTGGGGCGCAAGCCGGCTCACTGATAAAGAAGTGGGGGCCCGTGTTTAGACGCATGAAATGATGCAGCGCGCTCTCCATCCCTTCTTCGGTCGCAGCAGGTTCCGATAAGAAAGCCTCCAGCGGTACCCCTTGATTGTAGCTCAGCTGTTGGGCGAAACAATGTCGGTTATATCTCATGAAAATCGCCGCCCCGTTCTGCCTAAACACCAAGAAGCCCGGTCTGATAGAATATAAGTGGAGGGTCTCCCGGGCCGTTAAAACTGAAGCTCCATCCTTGAAAGCGTCTTGCAATGGCCGCACTGCAGTAGTAAACGCCTTTCCAATAGTCAACACCTTGTCAACGAAAGACACACCGGCTCCAACGGTGTGGGGGCGAAGGAGTAAACCCCTCGCATTCCGTGGCGATAGACTCACAATTGATGCGCTAATCAACTGTATGATGCGAGGGAAGCTGCACCTGTCGTAGAACGAGGGCCTTTTGTGCATGCCGAAGACACCCGATGTATGTAGCTCGAGCCACGATATAAAATAGTGCATCGGGAAGATCACGTGCAGCACCCCAGGCTCATTAGCGTCCGCCGCTCGACTGAGGCCGTGGTACAAATGTGCCAAGCCGGCTATCCCAACGGCTACCTTTACCCCGATGGTCATCCGGTAAGCCGGGTAAAAGACAGAGGGCCGCATATGGCGAGAATGCATTGGGAGCGCAAACCAACTCAGCCATAGCCCAAGAAATCCTAAGTAGAAGGCCTCCTCATCCATCCCAGGAGCCACAACTTCCGCAAAGGACATAGCCGGAGAGTTAGGAAGGAAAAACCCTTTTGGTCTATTTCCTTCGCCGGTAGGTTATCCAAACCAAAACCGAAAGGGTCCTCGAGGGTGGCGAACATGGCAGCTTCTGCCGAAAGAGCGCTTGGGTGAAGGAACCGGGCAATGAAATCCTCAAAACTAACTCCGCGGATCCCACGCTCAATGAAAAGGGCCTCGGAGATGTTTAACACCTTGATCAGACTTGGGAATTGGGGTTGAACAGCATTCTCCGGCGTGAGGCCCCTTACCGCCGGCTTGGCACCGAAGACATACTCGTCTGTCGGGAGCAACTCCTCATAGTGCTCCCCTATAACCGGTAAACCGGAGACTTCTGTGAACTCCTCCAAAGAGATCGACACTTCCCGATCCATCGCGAGGAAAGTGTGAGTGGGAATGTTCCACTGCTCCAAGAAAGCCTTGAACGACCAGGTGGGAAGCGTCGGATACTGGAAGAGGGAGACATAAACCGCGGTATACAATCCTAATCTCATCAACTGCGACTTCTTCGCCGACAGGATATACCGAGCCCACGGCAGGTAGCCGATCGGGTGGCGGGGGATCAGACCTATGTTGTATGATTGTCCCCAAGGTCTCTCCTCGCCTTGACAGATACGGCGTCCCAGGATATCCAAAACCATAGGACGCTGGACCGGGATTGCATCTATGGCCGGATGAAGTAAGCCCTTTGAGGTCCAATCAACCATCTCCATGGCGTACTGCACCGGGGGTGGGCTGGCGTAATGAATCGCCGTGATGGGTTCTGACGGTACTGCGCACGTGAAGCTCCGTCGACCCATAATGATTTGATTATACCACGACCCCCAAAGGTGGAGACTCTTATATTCCGGGTCGTGGTCCTTAATCATGGCTAAGACTTCACGGTCCAAAGGCGCTTCAAGGAACCCTTCCTCCGAGCGAGCAAACGGGAATGAGGTGTCGAGAGACATGATCGCTGCAAGTGAACAGAAATTAGCCGTTAGTGTTGTAATTCCAACGCTTGGCGTTTAAAAAAAAATTCACTAATTAATTAATTAAATTAAAAATTAATTAAATTAAAATTAATTAATTACACCACACAGCAGTGCAGTGGGTGGGAGACCGAAGGGGGACCCACAAAATCTGGATGACAATACGTCAGTTAATAAGACAACCTCATCATTGGATGAGATTGTCAGTTGGTCCCCAAGAATATATTCCCATTAATAATAAAAAAAATCCCTAGAGACAAGGAGAAAATCTCCTCTTTCAGAGCAAAGCTCTGTCACAGAGTGACACTTGTCAAACTCTGGTCTCAGGAGAGTAAGATTCCTTAAATGAGCTTAGCTCTGTGATGATGATGAGAAAATTTATTAAAATTTTTTGAAGACTCTTAGGAGTTCTTCACTTTTAGATCAAAAAGATCTATTTTTGGATCCATGAGCAAAGCTCTGCTCATGGGTTAAAACCCATGAATAAGATCTCTATAGATCCATGGATTCATGAGAGCAAAGCTCTGTTGGTTAATTAAAATTAATTTATCTAAGATTAATTTTACCTAAAATTTTCCTAGCTTTGGGAAATGAGAGCAAAGCTCTGAAGTTCTTAAGTGAGAGCAAAGCTCTGGAAATCAAAATCTAGAAAAATGGTGAAGTTTTCTAAAGGGCCAGAGTCCTATTTATAAGGCGCTTGCGCCCCTTCAGCTCACCCGTTGATCTAACGGCCAAGATCTAGCCACCGCTGCACTCACGTGCGTCCCACGTGAACGCAACGGTGGGGGGCATTTGTTTCCCCGAATCAGAGCAAAGCTCTGTTTGAGTTTCAAAATTCAAAATTCGAAGCAACGCTTCAGATTCTTTGCGCTGCGCACAACGCGCCACGTGTCAGAAGCTGATACATCAGCGCAGCGCCCAAGGCAGCGCGCCCAATCAGAGCAAAGCTCTATTTAAAAACAAAATTAAGGCAAGCAACGCTTCAGCTGCGCAAGTACTGCGCTGCGCGACACGTGTCAGCGCAGTTGCGCTGCGCTTTGCGCTGCTTGACACGTGTCACGCGCTGGGGCGTTTGCGCCAAACAGAATTAAATTCTAGCAAGATTTTTCTGTTCTTGTTAAAACAAGAAGATTTCCTTCTGTAAAACAGAAGCCCTTGGATCAAAGATCCAACGGTTGGGAAAATTCCCCAAATCACTCAGAGGAAGATCTCTTTAACAAATTTATGGGCGCTATATAAAGGCCCCTAGACCTCAAATCAAAGGAGAAACATTGTGAAAAATCAAGAACTTCAAACAGAGAGAACTCTGAAGGAATTTCAAGAAGAAAAAGGTAAAAACCTTTAAGATAGAAGAATTTCTTCTAATAGATCATTGATCTAAGAACAAAATCAATGATCTTCAATAAAAAAAATAGTGCTTTGCACTTTTTATGAACCTCTGGTTCTCTGAAATAAGAAAAAACAAGAGGAACTTGTTTTCTTTGATCTAAATTAGATCAAGAAAACAAAAAGTGCTTTGCACTTCTTTTATGAACCATTGGTTCTGGAATCTAAAAGATTCTCAAGTTAATAGTGCCTTGCACTTGTAAATCTGCATTGTTGCGCTCTTGGGTTGGCGCAAGCCACCAGAGAGCGCCGCGTGTCAGCATCTGAACGATTTGCGCTATGCGCTTTTGAAATAGAGCCTTGCTCTTTGAAACTAGCGCAACTCACCACAGCGCGCCACGTGTCAGCAGCGCAAGCGCAGCGCACTGGAGCAGCGCACTGCGCTTGCATGACACATGTCATCACCACAAGCGCTTGCGCTCTTTGATTGGCGCAAAGCGCCTGATAAATGCAATGTGTTTCTTTTGGTTAATGGGCCAGGCCCAAATCAAAAAGACCTAGTAGGCCAAAATAAATTGCAAAGCAATAAATAGGCAGAGCCCAGGTAAAATTGATGCTCTGCATCTTTTAATAAAAGGGCAGAGCCCAGGTAAAATTGGTGCTCTGCATCATTTATAAAATGAGAAGAGTCCAAAACAAATTGATGCTCTGCATTCTTTATGGGCAGAGCCCAAACAAAAATAAAAACAAATAAAAGTGTTGAACTTTTTTTCAACTGGACTTAGCCCAATCATGGCCGTAAGTCCTCAAATTAAATTGACTGAGCACAGCTGCTCTCCTAAATCAATTTGCATCTGGTTCGAGGGTACATCTCCGAACTCCTTTGACTCCTATGTTGTAATCCTTCAACGACCTCAGAGAGGTGACGGGTCCCGACAACCACACATCAACACGGACTGTGGGGTCCTTAAACTCATGGACTTAAGCGTCCTTAAACCAAAAGACGGATTGTGGGATCCTCAAACCCGCGAACTTATGCGTCCTTAAACTAAAACACGGACTGTGGGGTCCTTAAACCCACGGACTCAAGCGTCCTTAAACTAAATATGGACCACCATGTCCCTAAACTGGCAATGGACCACCACGTCCCTAAACTGGAATATGGACCACTATGTCCCTAAAATGGAGCAATAGAGCCCAAACGCTCTTTTGTCGGATCCAAACAATCCCGTTAAGTTGATCTTAGTATCAAATCAGACTAACGTATCCTTAACGAACGTTTAAGTTGATCTTAGCCTAAATATGGTTAACGTATCCTTAAACTAAAACACCAAACCAAAATCTAAAGTAAATATGGATTTGGACTAATCCACGTCCTACGGGCGATGGCATCACTTAGTCTCCGTATACAATCTACGGGCATCCACAAACAAAACAAACACACACGACACGAAGTGAAATTCTGGAGAAGGAGAAAGTGGCTACCGCGATGCGGTAGCGTAATTAACTGCAGGGGCTTGCGCCTGTAGGGAAGAGCGTCCCCACAATCAAAAAAAACCCTCAAACGAGGGGGAATCTGACGAAGTCTGCTACATCGGTCGCATCCGTCTAAACCTCCGATACACGGTGCCATAAATCAACTTGGCATCTTCGGAGAAGTGGACGGGTAAAACCATATAGCATCTGCCCCGAATCTCAGGCAAGACGTCCTCATGTCTTGGCCGCCATTTGGAGGGGAACAACCGCCATTACAGAAACGTGCCTTGAGTTATCCAGAGTCTGGTTTTAATCATAAGCCGGACAACTCCCCGTACCTTAACATCGTTAAGATATGAACCATTCTATATCCAATATAAAAACTTTGGCACTTATTTAATTGGAACCAGATTCTAATCATGCAGCTGTCTCCAGTGCATATCAACTTAATGGAGAGAGGCTGGTCAGCATTACTCAACTTAGGAGTCCATCCAATTATGAGTAACCTGAAAGAGAAACAAGTTTCTCAAAACTTTTACTATCAACTGAATACCAATCACAAGTATCTACAACTTCGATCTCTTTGAAGAATCCCGATACTTGCGACATCTGGTTCTCTACTTTATTCTTATACCTGCAACTTCTCAAAACATAGACCTTGTATTTCTACGAAACACTTGTCTAAAAACTAGAGAAGTTACAAGTAACTGGAACATAGTACGAGGACCAACCCCTTTGTCCTGATGGACACTGGACAACATACAATACTCTGTATAAGTCCGCTGAGTTGAATAGCTCAAAACCTATGCATCGTAGGTTGAAAATTATACTTATGGTTAAGAATTACTCCGTTGTTCAATGCTCCTTATCCAATCGTCAATTGATATAGGTAAATATCATGGACATAATTTTAAAAAGTTATATCTCACTTTATAAAAATAAACGTACAGATATATCAGTTTGAAATTGGTGCACAACAACGGATACTCAAAACCAAATACATGCCGTCCGGCAAAAACCCAGGCGATTTCCTCAAATATCACCAATTACAACGAATTCCGATATAATGAGGATAATCACCTTATTCCCAATAACTTACTCCCACTCATCATCTGTAAAACCATACAGATGTGAGAATCATACCTGGTAAATACATACCCTGGAGTAAGTATCTAATCGGGAAATCAGTTTTCCTTTAACAATGCATAGTATAACTGAAACATGACAATGTTTCGTAGGGGTATCCTGGTATTCCTAGTAATGCCTCTTCCATAATCCAATTTATGACTGTAACCGTATATTTCTTTGCCATCTCAAAATCCCTTTATTTGTCTTTAGTCGTTACCTTCTGTACACCATCGTTAGGCTAAATGGTTTTCTTCCTTCCCTACCGTTCGGCACCAACCTATGGTTTGGAAGAAGACTATCCAGTAAGCATAATAGGTGTATCCTCCTAAACCAAGGAGTACTCGCAACTTGAGAGAAGGTGATGATAAAAGACAACTGAATAATACATTATTCTATTTCTCCCAAACTTGGGAAAAAAGCAAAGGTGAAGTAGGAGTGGCGATGAAGTATGCGGTTTGGTCGTGAATGATAGCAGTCGCAATTTACATTGCCCTCTTTCTAATCCCTTTATTTTGTCTTTATTCATTACCTTCTGTACACCCTACTTAGACTAATTGGTTTTCTTCATTCCCTATCTTTCGGCACCTGCCTATGATTTGGAAGAAGACTATCCAATAAGCGTAATAGGTGTACTCTCCTAAACCAAGGAGCCCTCGCAACCTGAGAGAAGGTGATGATAAAAAATAACTGAATAAACCAATTCAATTTCTCCTGAACCTGGATCCATCCTCGAAGAAATCCCTTCGAGTTCGTATATAACCATACGATGGATCTATCCAATGGAAGTGGATGTCCGTAGTAATACGGGGTGTTCTGAGAAATGCAAAGGGTAAAAGAAGGAGTGGCAATGACTTATGCAACTAGGACAATCCAAAAGCCAGTATTTTAAGAAAGTTCGGTCAACTTGGTCACTGAGTCATAGTCTAGGGCCGATCAAAGGTCGCTGCCAAAGAGAGAGAGAAAAGAAACACTCTGCGTGCACTCTAACCTAGATCATAATGTTTATCACTTTATCTAATCAGGAAACCTCCCACTGTACTGTCAAATTCTCCTCCAAACCTGAAAGAAGAATCAATCGGGATCACCCGAAGAGTAAACTAACTCATCAGTGGGAATCGAGATCCAACTCTTATCGTATGATAACGTGAAGGAATCCACTCATGTTATCACACTCCAGAAGGTATGCGCATACTTAGCAAGTTTCAGTTTCTTTAGAAACTCCCGATGTGATTTTTGCCCCATGCTCTTATGACCTTGACTTTGGCCAAAATGCCATAAGTCACATGCCAAGTTCTACCCATCATTATCTTGGCAATTTGAACCCACCCGCACATGCCCTTGACTTTGGCCAAAATGGCTGAACGACTGTCCCAAACCAACTCATCTTACTATGCAACAAATGAATACCCAGCAGTTACCAAACATTATGCCTTGGCATAGGTCAAAATACATAGCTTGAATACTACTGAATACCCAAATGAAATGACGGAGGGCTATGACTGGTTTTTGGCGAAAAACCTTTAACGTAATGAACTTGATCTCGCTGAAGGAACCTGCTAGCTTTTTAGAAAATATAGTGGCGAAAACCTTTGTTAAAAATGTCACTCCCGGTGAAGGGATCTCGGCTCTTTCCTCGTAGAATGAGGTGCAGGATATTCCAACTGAATACCGCGATGCAAAGCAATATGTAATAGACTATAGTGAAATTATTACCCTGATGCAAACTTCTGCCCAAGGGGTCACTCCCGGTGAAGGGATCTCGGCCCTTGCCTCGTCGAATGAGGTGCAGGATATTCCAACTGAATACCACTATGCAAAACAAAAGAAAATGTCTTTGTAATAACACTTTTTAAAACTGTTCCAACAACATCCAAACAGATTTGTTTTCCTTTGCATTGATCATAATCAACGCAGTCGCATCAATTAATCATACTAGAAAAGAACGAAAATAAAATGTATGTATATGCCATCCGCATTCGTCACTGGGTCCCGTCATTACCCGTTAGGTTACTTACTAACGATAGAGCGGGGACTGGACTAGCGCGGGTGCAAAACATATACAACATCTACTAGTATATATACCAATATACAATAATCGCTCCAGGTGTGATAATATGCAACATCACAGAAAAGTAATAAGCATCACAGAACAATACAGATAATCTGGGATCCCCGGGTTTCACAGAGCCGCTGCTGAAACCCGACGTTCCCCTGGTCATGTGGATAGCCTGTGCAATGAAACCTAGACCCCTACGGGTGCGGCAAGTTACCTGCCAAAACCTGAAGCGAGGCAGCCCCCTACAGCATAGTGAATGGACCACCCTGCACTTCACGGAATCCGGTAACTTGGGCACCCCTCCTTGGGTCAACCTGTCCCCCCTACGAGTGCGGCGAATAGTCTGCCAATTCTAGAGTAAGGCCCATCTGCCTCTTAAAGCCATGAGATGCGGACCCATTGCCCTCCAGAACCCGGCTATCCGTGCACTCCGTCGCGGGGTAAAACTTAGTACAGAAATGAAAAATATGTACAACGGGTACATCGACCTCAGCCCGGTCGTGCCCCAAAAGAATATTAAACAAACAGGCAGTGACGGCAGTCCACATGTTGGACGCTCATCCCGCAATATCAAATGTACAAATAAATCCAAACTGCACTAACATTGCACAGCTATCCACCACGACAAATCCGCAACATCACAGCACAACACAGAACATCAACGCGAATGTCATGTTCGCAAACCCGTCTAAAAGGACTATATCAATTAGACGCAATTTACCGCTCGAATGACATTCACGGTCGGAGATATAATGTAAGTACTGTAAACTAACAAGTTTAAAATTTCGATCGACAAAACTTCCCGAAGTGGGCCCCATGTACATCTGCAGTACACAAACAAAATCTGGGCCCAAAAGAAATATTCCAGAAACCAAAATTTCCCATGAAGAAGCCCCAGAAGAAATTTGGAGCACTGTAGCCACAAACTGACGGTAGAACCGCGTCCAAACCCTGGTTTGTGCGGCGGTTCCGCGGCAGTACTGTAACTTCAGTCGACCAAATTTCACCAGAATTCTTTAAAAAGCCTGCACGATTTTCTGAGATGCTCAAAATGATTTTTTGACCTGTTTAAAAAATCGACAGAAACTTTACACTGAAAAATGCGGTTTTGGAAATTTCATTCGATCGTTGTTTTAAACGCGTTAGAACAAGTTAGTAAAGGTAAAGGCGTGGCTCTGATACCATGTAAGTCTACGGTAGCGCCCCGGCCGTCATTCTGACGCCAAACGCGGAACAAAAACTTTTATAACTGGCGCTATCGCATACTATAACCCGGATCTGCCATTAACGCTAAACTAACAAACTGTAAAGAGATAACAAGGCTATACCGATCGATCCGAGTCCTTCGGTCTTTAGCCATCATCCCACGCTCCTCGCGGCATCTGCGATCTTGCTCGATCTCCGGTCTCCTCGTCCAGGTGGCACCACGTCAACGGATCTTTATATGGGCTCCTGCCTCTGAACCGAGGCAACTCGGTCATCAAGTCTGCTAAAAGAGATGACCAAGATGAAGTAGAGAATGGTGTAGAATACTTTGTCTCGTTTCATCCAAAACCATGGATGAACGGTTTAATGAAGTTGCTTTTTTGATTGATCAATTGAACTAGGAAATATATCAAAATGAATCATATCATTTCTTCTCCATGGGGCTTCCATAAATGGCCGACCACATATAGGAAAGGAGGGGGTGAGTGTAGGAGCAAAGGGGTGACCTAGCAATAATATCTTAAGCAAATACAAAAAGGAATTAATGCAAACAATGAGTCATATAAACACCTCATCAACCATTTAATGCAAACAATGAGTCATGAAACCTAGTCATCAATTCTAGAAGCTTCCTCATGACTCACCCTCACGACTCACCTAAGGAAGAAAAAATAATTCCGTATTAAACCGAATGTTTAAAACGGGTGATAGAAAACTGGCAACTTCAAAAAGCGATCCCGAAACGAAATTCAGGATAACCCAGTAACTGTATATACATACCCGCATTTGTATTATGACCGAATACAAATGCAGTTGAGACAAAAATATTATATCTACACAGTATAATACTCGGATCCAGCTTAAACCAAAGCCCACCAGTATTATCTGTCCGAAATATGACACGTGCATAAATGCACGTGCATTTTCCAAACCCTGCCATTAAACCATACGGCTTCTACAACGTTTCGCCCGAACTTGGGAAACTATCTGTGGGGGACTCTAATGACTCATCAGTACCCTGGCAGTGGGTTTAACCACAAGCACGTCAGCGGCACTAGCAATGCGTAACGGCTGCCCATGTACTGACCTCAAGGGAAGCCGATGAGCGAACTCATCCTGGAACCCTACTGAGCCTAACAATGACAATATACATACAGTCCAGTCCGCTCGTCTATGAGTATCGCATATCGGGCCTAGGGGCTGGTAACATCAGACCCCCAATAGCGGTATAAGTCGTGTCAGAGTGTAGCCCAGAACACCCTGAGATACTACTGGAGTACCTACCATTAAATCTCCTGCCTCGGTCGAGGACTTTGTGTAATGGCTCTCCTAGACACAGCGTGATCTCACCCCCAATACCGAGAGAGACGAATCCCCTGCCAATCCACTCACTTGCCTCCATGTGGCTCGGGACTGCACCCAAAAAAGACCTGTTTGCACGACTCCTTTGAGCCGTGGTAGGGTAGAAATCAAAGCACAGTGGGAACTCACACGAGACAAATGACGACCTCAGGTCGATGAACTAACATGTACACATGTCACCATGGAACTGCTATCTGACTCTAGGTATAAATACCAACTAGCAGGTTCCCGGCGAGTCCTGTCCGGTGTACTCATAACCCAATGAGCACCTGTATACATCTTAGGTGATCCAACTGACACCAGTGGCTTATGAGACCGGCCACCGCCCTTCGTCGGGGTCTCGACTGTATACACTAGTCTACTCCGGAGTACCGATGCCCTGTCTCGAAACTCCCATGACTAGGGACAACTTTTAAGGATGTGCTTATGGACTACCCAACTCTCACGTATATGATCGCCATCATAAAGTCAAGCAGAATCCTAAGGGCTTTATCAACGTGTAATAGTGATCAGTCACCTGAACCTGTACATGACTGATAAAGGCAAACCAGATAGCATACTATCATCTCGAGTAAGACTGTCATACCGGTATAGGTCCTCTCTCAATCATTTCAATCACGTACTTGCGATCCAATAATTGATTTTGAAGGCACTATATCCAACAATCTCCCACTTGCACTTAAGGCTAATTATTGCGATGTCGCATACTCACAGCCCGTGTGATACCGAACACCCAACTCCTCTACTAATCAGTTTCACAAATCTCGTTTGTAAAACTCTTGTGTTCGAGAAATAGCCTCAATGAGTGGATCCGCCCTAATGTTTCTTTCTATGTCTCTCTTAATCTCAAGTTCACGGAGAAAACCATCTCCCGAATTGAGTAATACATGTCTCAGAATATGTCTGGATATCTGATGGGACCTAGTTCATAAATGAACTCCAAATCCAAACTTCTTAAACTGTATCGTCAACTGAACCCCTGCAACATGCCTCCCACAGTATCCTCTTGGACCACCTGTCCATAATACTGCCCCCTTCGTCAGAGGGAAAACTATAACTCTGACAATCACTCTGTCATCCATGTCACCTTTGAAGCCTGGAATGATAACCGTCTCCCGAAGGAGGCTGCCGTCATCAAATCCGTAGAACATTCACTTATGTTCTAAAATTGCTTCCTTACGTTTCTTCAGGATTGGATTAATATAAACTTATCACATCTAGTGCAAAAACAACATCTGGTGTGGTACTTAACATCTCATGATTGACTCAATTGCCTAAGCAAGTGATCTGCCAATCATACACATCCCTCTCCCCTTTAGTCTGTAAGACACCTTTAAAGAGGGTGACTCCATTACTTGCAGGTACACCACCATGCCAGGAGTCATCTATTCTAAAATACTATTAGAATACTGTCAAAGTACCCACATTGGGAAACTACCCTAATCTAGATCTAAAACCATAGATCTAGTAACCAGAATGTCTTATATTATATCCATATCTTGTGTGGAGAAACAACTGTGTGACAACCAAAGTACAATTGATCGTAGTATAGGAACTTTACTTCCTACTCTGTGTATGGCATCCAAATACCAGGACATCACACCCTACTACCTTCTTAACAGATCCATCCCTTATTCTGATGAAGTCAAACTCATGACTGTCACATCAAAAATAGATGATCTATCTCCGCTATATCTGCTCTAGTCTGTAAATAGACATAAGCTACTTGCCCACTATTCTTCCGATGCTCCCACTGACCACAACAACCCTCTGGTAAAATAATATATACGTGCACTTCTAAAGCTAGTTTAGAACGACGCTATACTTAATCTCCTGCCGGGTCTCATAGCCTAGAACAACAGTAGTGTCAAATCTGGGTAAACAAGAACCTCCCTGTCACCGTCCTTGAGGCTACCGAAATACCTCTCGGGTGTCTGAGGTTACCCACCATATCTGCGGAGTGGCTAATGGAATGTCAAACCTGATTGAATCTTTAGGCTCTATTAAATTTTCTGTAATCGTTGGCGGTTCTGGAATCACTTCCAGTTCTACCATACTCCCACTACTGTTTTCTGAAAAAATCCATTTTACTAAAACCGTGGTGAGTCAAGAACAATATCACCATTGATCTTTTTAATGGTAGAAAATCAACCCTCGACATAGCCCGGGTCAACCCACAAACCGCCATTACAGAAACGTGCCTTGAGTTATCCAGAGTATGGTTTTAATCATAAGCCGGACAACTCCCCGTACCTTAACATCGTTAAGATATGAACTATTCTATATCCAATATAGAAACTTTGGCGCTTATTTAATTGGAACCAGATTCTAATCATGCAGCTGTCTCCAGTGCATATCAACTTAATGGAGAGAGGCTGATTAGCATTACTCAATTTAGGAGTCCATCCAATTATGAGTAATCTGAAAGAGAAACAAGTTTCTCAAAACTTTTACTATCAAGTGAATACCAATCACAAGTATCTACATCTTCGATCTCTTTGAAAAATCCCGATACTTGCGACATCTGGTTCTCTACTTTATTCTTATACCCACAACTTCTCAAAATATAGACCTTGTATTTCTACGAAACACTTGTCTAAAAACTAGAGAAGTTACAAATAATCAGAACATAGTACGAAGACCAACCCTTTTGTCCTGATGGACGCTGGACAACATACAATACTCTGTATAAGTCCGCTGAGTTGAATAACTCAAAACTTGTGCATCGTAGGTTGAAAACTGTACTTATGGTTAAGAACTGCTCCGTTGTTCAAAGCTCCTTACCCAATCGCCAACTGATATAGGTAAATGTCATGGACATAATTTCAAAAAGTTATATCTCTTTTTATAAAAATAAACGTACAGATATATCAGTTTGAAATTGGTGCACAACAACGGATACTCAAAACCAAATGCATGCCGTCTGGCAAAAACCCAGGCGATTTTCTCAAATATCACCAATTACAACGAATTCTGATATAATGAGGATAATCACCTTATTCCCAATAAGTTACTCCCACTCATCATCTGTAAAACCATACAGATGTGAGAATCATACCTGGTAAATACATACCCTGGAGTAAGTATCTAATCGGGAAATCAGTTTTCCTTTAACAATGCATAGTGTAACTGAAACATGAAAATGTTTCGTAGGGGTATCCTGGTATTCCTAGTAATGCCTCTTCCATAATCCAATTTATGACTGTAACCGTATATTTCTTTGCCATCTCTCCAAATCTCTTTATTTGTCTTTAGTCGTTATCTTCTGTACACCATCGTTAGGCTAAATGGTTTTCTTCCTTCCCTACCGTTCGGCACCAGTCTATGGTTTGGAAGAAGACTATCCAGTAAGCATAATAGGTGTACCCTCCTAAATAAGGAGTACTCGCAACTTGAGAGAAGGTGATGATAAAAGACAACTGAATAATACCTTATTCTATTTCTTCCAAACTGGGGAAAAAAGCAAAGGTGAAGTAGGAGTAGCGATAAAGTACGCGGTTTGGTCGTGAATGATAGCAGTCGCAATTTACATTGCCCTCTTTCTAATCCCTTTATTTTATCTTTATTCATTACCTTCTGTACACCCTACTTAGGCTAATTGATTTTCTTCATTCCCTACCTTTCGGCACCTGCCTATGGTTTGAAAGAAGACTATTCAATAAACGTAATAGGTGTACTCCTAAACCAAGAAGTGCTCGCAACCTGAGATAAGCTGATGATAAAAGACAACTGAATAAACCAATTCAATTTCTCCTGAACCTGGATCCATACTCAAAGAAGTCCCTTCGAGTTCGTATATAACCATACGATGGATCTATCCAATGGAAGTGGATGTCCGTAGTAATACGGGGTGTTCTGAGAAATGCAAAGCGTAAAAAAAGAAGTGGCAATAACTTATGCAATTAGGACAATCCAAAAGCCAGTATTTTAAGAAAGTTCGGTCAACTTGGTCACTGAGTCATAGTCTAGGGTCGGTCAAAGGTCGCTGCCAAAGAGAGAGAAAAGAAACACTCTGCGTGCACTCTAACCTAGATCAGAATGGTTATCACTTTATCTAATCAGGAAACCTCTCACTATACTGTCAAATTCTCCTCCAAATCTGAAAGAAGAATCAATCGGGATCACCCGAAAAGTAAACTAACTCATCAGTGGGAATCGGGATCCAACTCTCATCGCATGATAACGTGAAGGAATCCACTCATGTTATCACACTTCAGAAGCTATGCGCATACTTGGCAAGTTTCAGTTTCTTTAGGAACTCCTGATGTGATTTTAATCAGAAGCTTTGGGTTTGATACATTTCGATGATGTTTTAATCAAAAGCTTTGGCACGCCACAACCGTTAGGATTCTATCTCGTCTCCGTTACGTATCTTCGGCAATCAGTGATCAATTAGATTGCATGGAGTTTATATTATTATACTCGGGCCACTTGTACATAGATGATGGCTAGTGCTGGGTTTCCTTGTGCACTACATAAATTCCTATTGAGAGGGACTAGGGGACTTGTGTGTAGTCTCATTATTGGGGTTTATGTGGTACGTGAGGATGCTTATGTTGAATTGCACAAATGTACCATCAACTTTCACGTTTTTAGTGATTGATACCATGCACTAATTTAATTACAAACCAAGTACCATGAATTATCATCCCTGGTTGCAACTAAATACCATCAACTTTTCTTCCGTTTGCAAACGTTATATTTAATTGCCATGTCATCAATATTTGACTTGTTTTCTTCATTTTACTCTTATGTTCTCATTCAACCCCTAAAATTTCGAGGAGTATAATGATCCATTAAGACACAAAACTTAACGTCGTATGGCAGTTATATCAAAATAAATAGTTCATGGTACTTATCTTTAATCATTGAAGTTCATGATATCAATCGCAAAAAACGTGAAAGTTGATAAGCACATTTGTGCAATTTAGCCTTATGTATGTTATTCTAGGTCCTTGCCTGGGACCTATTATTTGGAAGTATAGTTTATTTTGCCCACTCTGGGAATATATGTACTTTTCATTAATATTGGATGGTTAATTATCCAACTATTTCCGTTTTAAAAAAAAACGAAAAAAGAAAGAAAGAAAAGTAAAACAAGAAGAATTATGAGAGAGTGGAGTCACTTTTATGTTGTTTTCTCATGTTAGTGAAATCTAATTCTAGACATTCGCCTCATGAAAGTAAAAAAATTTACTTTCAAATTAGTATATTGCAATACTCGTGAAAGTAAAACCTATTTTTATTATGATTTCCTGGCTTGTGTATAAAGAAAATTTTGAGACATGAAGCGTGTGAACTTTCTGCTTAAAACAAGTCCTTTTCTAGTCTTGAAATATTATAAAAGGTAACCTATCTCCTTCTGTTTATACCCTCATACTCTTAAAGAACCTTAATATTTGAATTTCTACGCACATATATAGATTATAAAAGAGAAGAGCAAACACAAGAAATATGATGATTGCATTTTATTTTTGAACAATGAGATTGACAATTACATGTAATCAACTTTTTCATCATCACTTACTATAAATACATAACCTACAATAAAACAACATGAACTTATAAGTTCAAATGACAGATTTTGTTTCACTTAAATATAACACACAAACATCCAACACTAAACTCCCCAAACAAAGTATTTTAAACATAAATTTAAATTAATTATTTATATGGTAGAGTGAAGTAAAAGGCATCATCTAGCTCTTAATAATAAGACCTTCAGCTGCAACTTGTACCATCCTCGGCTTCTTGCTTTTGATCATGGCAGGAACAGTCTGAGCTGCTACAGAAGGGGGATTTTCTCGTGCTTCGTAAGCCGAAACATGAACCCCCAGCGCTGCTCTGCCCGATGGATCGAGGTTTTTCGACCACTCCTCATCCCACTCGACGGCCGTTGCGGTGCTACAAGCCACGCTTGGGCCTCCCGGCACTGTCAGCCTTGCAGAGTTCTACAAATTAAACAAGTGACATGATCAAGTTATCTCTGTAAAATAGGTGAAAATGCAACATTAATTTGCTTGGGTTAGAAATGCAAATTAAAAGAAAGAAGATAGCATGAGGTGATCACCTGTGGGAAAAACCTTTCAAATATCATTCTATAGTAGTAGGCCTCCTTTGTTGTTGGTGTGTTGTGTGGGTAAATATGCTCTGCATTTACCATCATCTTATCTGTCACCTGTAATATTTTCAGCAAAAAATTAAAAAGAAATAAGAAAATTATTCAACAGATTGAAGAAAATTCATATATAAATGAGTTACATGTTCTTCTGCATGAGCCTTCAATCCATCAATCCAACTGTAGCCAACACCATCACTGAACTGCTCCTTCTGCCTATAGAGAATATGCTGCATATATATGCAAATTTCTTTTAATTTTTGAAAAAAAAAAACAAAAATGTTCGATATAAAGATATCGAATTTACCTTTGGCAAATAAGGGTTTTCCTCATCGTCGAACGCTTTCCTCAATACCCATTTCTCCATCCTCCCTAGATCAGGCTTTATCTGATAAAATTTTCAAAAATTTGACATTAGAAAACTAGAAGGGAAAAAAGGGGGAAGAATGGTCAGTTAATTTTATTTTTTCGTTTTTGGTTTTAATCTCACCATTTTCCATTCTGGGTCGATGCTCATTGCGACATTTATAAATTCCTTATCCAGAAATGGAACTCGGGCCTCCAATCCCCATGCCGATGTTGCTTTATTCGCTCTTAAACAATCGTACTGATGCAGTGCTTTTATCTACATTTTATATCTTATCAATAATTTGTTTCAACCAAACTATGTCAAGAAAGCGAATCATATAACGATTTAAACACCTTTCTACATGTTTCACGATGAAACTCTTCTTTGTTTGGGGCCTTGTGGAAATACAGATACCCTCCTAAAATTTCATCCGAACCTTCGCCAGAGATCACCATTTTGACTCCCAATGATTTGATTTTGCGCGACATGAGGAACATCGGTGTGCTTGCTCTGATTGTAGTTACGTCGTATGTTTCGACGTGGTAGATCACATCCTCAATTGCATCTATGCCATCCTTTATTCACCAAAAAATAAAAATAAAAATAAATTAAAAATTTATAAATTTATAAAAGAAAAGGAAGATAAAGCTTAATTTCACTAAACTACCAAGAACTTTATACAGTAGTCACAGAAAACCTTCATATTAACATTACCAGGTTTCCAGTAAAATAGTACCATAGCGACATTCTTGAAGAATTTCTTGGTTTTTGTTGATGTCATTATATTAGTTTAATAAATACAGGTATAATTCACTGACAACGATATAGCACGACACTTCTCGGTTATTTCTTGTAATTTGCAAAGGTTTTGGTAGTTTAGTAAACAACGGGTATAGTTTTGTTTGAGTGAAATTAAGCCCAAAAGATAATGATTTTGGAGTACCTGAACTGTGAAGTGAAACTCATGGTGCACAGTGCCCAGATAATTAGCTACCTCTTTGGCAGCTTTCAAATCAGGGGATCCCTGCATAATGAGATATAATTAGGTTTTCTTTTTATCAACTTATGGAATAAAAGGGAAAAAAAGAAGAAAATTGGATGAAAAACTCCATTAAAGAGAAGATAATGAAACACCAGCAGATATCTCACCTCCAAGCCGACGCAAAATGAATGGATTTGAGTTCCCCATTGCTTTGCGGCTTTCGTCCCTGCGAGGTGGCGAGCCGTGACAGAAGCAACCAACGAGGAGTCGAGGCCGCCTGATAATAGAACTCCGAAGGGCACATCGGTCATTAGCCTCTTAATTACAGCCTGCATATAAAATAACAAAATTAAGTTTTGTATTATGACACGGTGCAAGTTCTTTTCAGGGAATTTTTTTTTATTTAATCTTACATCTTCAAATGCCTTTCTAAGAACAAGAGGGTCGTATTTAACCAACGGAATATCCTCGGGGTACCAATTCGGAGCGTACCATCGCCTAAATTCGCCTGTTTTACTTGAATACAGATGCCCAGGAGGGAAACACTCGAAATGTTCGCAATCGTCATTTAGTCCTTTCATTTCAGATGAAATCCAAACAGACCCTGAAAACAAAAACAAAAATTATACTACTAATAATTTGTGGGAGATGTCGGACTAGTTATGTGAATATTATGTTTACCATCCAGTCCCCAGCCTATGTAGAGAGGTGTGACTCCAACCGCGTCTCGAGCAGCAAGGAAAGTGTTATCGCGAGTGTCGAGCAGCACAAACGAGAATATTCCATCGAGCATGTCGATGAAATTTTCTCCATGCTCTTCATACTAAAAAAGAATAAAACTTTGAAGGTTAAGCCAATTCGATTAATTTTTCATGCAACTTATATCAGAAAAAGATGTTCCTTACAAGATGAGCAATCACTTCACAGTCACTTCCAGTTCTGAACTTGCGAGTAGGCATCTGTTTTCTTAGCATCTCATGGTTGTAAATCTCTCCATTAACCTGTTCTTGTATGGGTTTAGTAAAAATTTAAGAAGCTAACTAAATCATAAAAGAACTCGTTTCGATTAATTTTTATTTTTTACCGTGACAGCGATGCTCTTGTCTTCGTTAAAAAGAGGTTGATCGCCAGAAGCAGGATCGATGATAGCTAGCCGTTGATGTGCGAGGAAACATTCTCCGTATTGGTGCAATCCGCTCCAGTCTGGACCGCGATGCTTCAACCTGTCACGTGAAGAAAAACAATCAAAGTTCGTCTACACAACAAAGGAAAAAAATTTCCCCGTTTCTTGTTATCCATAAAAAGGAAACAACCACCATGTAGCCTATGTGGAATCTTGGAGGTTGGTATCAAAAGTACGGCTCTTATAAATATTCCCGAAAAAGTCCCAAAACATGCATCTAAAATGCATAACAAGGAAAATTTTATCAAGAACAAAATATACAAAAAGGAGTTATGATTAAAGTATGGCACAAGGCAACATATTGCGATTTGTTTCATTGTTATCTTATTAATGAAGCATAGATGGTGACACCTTTTATCTATTTAAAAATATATTTAAAAAAAAAAGAATATGGCGATTTGGGAGAGAATTATAAAGAAGAAAGAATAATTTATTGCCTGCGAGAGAGCTCGAGGACGCGAAATCTTTTCGCCTGAGAGTCATCTGAGCACCCCAACACAGCCAATATCCCACACATTTTCTCAAAACAAATCAAGAAACCCTCACGATTTCAAGTAAATAAAGGGAGGGGAGAAAATGATAATGCCAAAGGGTTAGAGGATAAAAACGAGAGATCAAATATAACTACTAATGAGGGAAGAGGAAACAAGTGTAATGTGCTCATTGTGTTGCGTTCATTGTGCTCTCTATTTATAGGCCAAGTCAAACCCAACCCCCTTCAATTTCTCTCTCTAAATAAATAAAATCTCTCTCTCGCTCTCTCTGTCTCCATAGAGCCACATCATTGGCATGAATAATGTATTATTCGCCTTTTCTTAATTTCAAAGTCTTTTGCTTTATCCATTGGACAATGTGTACTTTGAAAATTGAGGGTTGGGTAAAAATCTTTTTTTTTAAGGATTATTTTTTAATTCACTTGTGGGCCTAGTTAAAATTAATAAATGTTTGATATTGAAATGTTCCTAATCTGAACTAAAAAACTCTCTACAAATTTATTGCCTTGAGTAAAAATCTTCAATAATATTTTCACATCTTTTGTTTGCGATACTAACATATACCCGCATGTATTGTACATGCAAAAGTTGATGATACGTGGACCATCCACTACTACAATAGAGGGTTGCCCCTACGGATATTGAAATCCGTAGGGATAGATTTATGTTGGCCCTACGGATTAAGCCGTAGGGCCAGAAGGTTGTCCCTACGGTCCAAGACGTTCAAAAGTAAAAATATTAAATCTTAATTTGGTGTTTGCCCCTACGGAGCCGCAAACCAAGGACCTACGGACAAATCCATAGGGAATCTAAATAGCGATTTAATTAAAAAGGCACAGATCGCCTACGCTGATTATCTCTTTCTCTCTCTCTCGATCGCGCGCGAACCCAAAATCCCCAAATCGTCGCCACCGCCGTTCTCGTCACCGTTCTTTCTCGTCGCCATTTTCGTCGTCGCCTCCGTTTCGTCGTCGCCACCGATCGATCGTCTCCTCCACCGCACAGGTTAGTAAATCTTCAATTAAACAATTTTTTGATTATTTTAGGGCTAGGGTTCATGGCTGGGGCTGGGGCTGGGGCTGGGGCTGGGGTTAGGGTTAGGGTTGGGGTTGGGGTTTAGCTTGGGCTGGGGCTGGGGTTGGGGTTAGGTTGGGGCTGGGCTGGGCTGGGCTGGGGCTGGGGCTGGGGGTAGGGTTAGGTTGGGGTTGGGGTGGGGCTGGGACTGGGCTGGGGTTAGGGTTAGGCTGGGGTTTGCTGAATTTGGCAAACCTGAGAGGAATTTCCAACAATTTTAGCCTAGTTTGATTACTAAAATCTTTGTTGATCGAGAAAATCTTGGGTCCTTCTAATCAAACATTGTTTGTTACTGTATGTCAACGAGTACTGATAAAAGAAAAAACCGATTTTAAGTAGAAATTAGGTATGTACAATGTTCTGATATAATTTGTATTTCTTGCCATCATCAAACATATAAAATTACTAATATGAAATGGAAAATAAATAAATAAATAATCAAAGCTTTGGCATGTATGTAAAATCCCTTGTTACTTTTTCTTGGTTGCCCAACTTTGAAAATTCTATATATTAAATTAGACATACTCTATAAAGAATGATATTGTAAAAATTTGACTTGGTGGAGACTTGCATCATTAATAGAAATATGAAAGTGGAAGGACGTTCTTTTCCTTCGATAGGGTTCGGTTGGGGTGGGGCTGGGGCTAGCTAGGGCTTGGATTTCATCACCTGATATAGCGAAATACAAAGCGTACTTCAGTACACCCGACCTCATTGAGTTTCCTATTGAAGTTCCCGGTCAAACGGCATATGCATATTTTTATTCGCCATGAAATCCCAATTATCAAGCTACCGGGGACGAAAAGCCACCTTTGTTAGTCGAGAGTCATGGTAATAGACTTGTCATTATAGATCATAGTCAGTTGTTTTTCCTATCATTTTCTTGATCCAGATGCTAATCAACTTGTTAATTAGTTACTGTTTTATGACGTATTTGTCTGTATTTGTTGACAGTGACCTTTCTTTTAGATGAACATGTTTTTTTGATGCATGTTTCAGTCATGTGAATTCATATGTTACGTATAACGATTTATGATATCAGTATCCTACATTTGTAGTTTTAATTGTTGATTGTTATAGATGAATGCCATTGCAATAATAGTTTTTGGTAGATGAATGTCATTGCAATATAGGATGATCAGTTCTATCAATCTTGATCTCAATGGTTTAAAATCATGTTACATATACAACACGAATACACAACAAACGCATAATTAGAGAGTGATTCAAGATGTTCAAGTTAAAACCAATATATGATACTCGATGATAATATGAAACCTTCATATTCTCATCGATACCCATATATGAAACTAAAAGCGCCACTTAGTCCCCGTCTATCGGTTAACATACGTGCGATGTTCGTCGTGACATAGAACTATACGAAGGTTGTTAAATATCGGACGGTATAGCTCCATACTAACAACCGTCGTATAGTCTATGCGACGAGAAAATTCAATCGTATGGTAACCGATAGATTTGTCCCGTGTGGACAAGTTAGGAATGTATAAAGCAAACACCTTCATTTACTTGTGTTTTCATCCGTTTCGAGATACTTCGTCGGTACCTTTCCGCTGGTTCTCCGTATATAAAGATAGATTAGATATTCATTTCAACGTTGTTTCACAGCTTTGACGGGACTAAGTGGAAAAGTATAAGCCGAAAGATTTTGATAAGAAGCCTGATATACCTATCAAGATAGCACGATACTTTCCCATAACACAAAGGCTATAGAGGCTATTCAGGTGCAAGAAAATAGCCGAGGCAATGATTTGGCATCACTGTGCTCCTCCAAGTGAAAATGGAAAAATGAGTCATCCAAGAGATTCACCAGCATGGAAGGATTTCGATATGAGGCACGCAATATTCAGTAGCGATCCTCGCAATGTCCGGCTCGGACTGGCTACTGATGGCTTCTGCCCATTCAACTATATGGCTGGAAGTCACAGCACATGGCCCGTTGTAATGATAATTTATAATATGTCATCTTGGTTGGCTATGGACCAATCATACTTTATGATGCCTCTTCTTATCGACGGACCAAACTCACCGGGGAACAATATCGACGTTTATCTCCGACCTCTGATCGAGGAGTTGAAATTTTTGTTCATTGATGGTGTAGAGACATATGATGCAAACACAAATACAACCTTCATACTGCGTGCGGATTTAATGTGGACAATTAATAACTTTCCTGCGTATGGAATGCTATCAGGTTGGTCCGTATATGGTCACAAAGCATGTCCTCATTGCCATGAACACACAATATCGAAATTCTTGAATTTTAGCAGGAAGGTTTGTTATTGCGGCCATCGACGTTTCCTGCCTCCAGACCACTCCTATAGGTTAAACACGGTTCACTTTGATGGTCATCAGGAGCTTCTTGGACCTCCATCCCCATTGTCCTGAGAGGACGTGACTGCTCAATGGGATGATTACAATAACGTGACCTTCGGGATGGATCCGACGAAACATGTCAAACCACCATTTTGGAACAAGTTAAGTATTTTCTTCGAGCTTCCGTACTGGTCAACAAATTTAGTGCGTCATTGTCTGGACGTCATGCATATAGAGAAGGGAGTATCAGAGCACATACTTAACTTGCTTCTTTGTAAAGACGGGAAATCGAAAGACAACCTGAATGCTCGGATGGATCTACAGGAGTGGGGAATAAGAAGTGAATTGCACTCTAGACCGGTAGAGGGTAAACCGGGTAAGTTTGTACTTCCCAATTCCGCTTATCATATGTCACAACCGGAGAAGAAAAGATTTCTGCAGGTATTGCATGATTTGAAAGTTCCCACAGGTTTCTCAGGATCATTCAGCAAGAAAATAAAAATTGTGAAAGGCAAGATCGATGGGCTGAAAAGTCATGATCACCATGTTATCGTGGAGCACCTTCTTCCATTAGCCCTCAGGACTTCTCTCCCCGAATCGGTTGGTCTAGTAATCAACGACCTATGTTGTTTTTTCAGAGAGTTGTGTGCTAAAACACTGGAGGTTGTGATGCTGGATAAACTGGAGAATTCTATTGCGTTGATAGTTTGCAAGTTTGAGCGTATTTTCCTACCGTCATTCTTCGATATCATAATACACTTGACAGTTCATCTTGCAACTGAGGCTAAGTTAGCCGGACCGGTACAATATCGATGGATGTATCCCGTCGAGAGGTACGTGTAATTTTTCATTTCGCGCAATTTATAAATTTATTGTTGTCATGTATACCCGTATTTATTTATTCAACATATTTTTATTAGGTACCTCTACACTCTTAAAAGTATATACGCAATAAAAATCGACCAGAGGGTTCTATCATGCAAGGTTATCTTCTTAATGAAGCAACCACATTTTGTTCCCGCTATCTGGAGGAGAACATTGAGACAAGACTTAACCGGCCTCGAAGAATTCAAGACGGGCCATATGGTAAACCCGAGTATAAGAGGGTAGACACTATGTTTATCAACAAGGTATACCGGTTTATCTTGCTTAATTGCGCATGTCTTGAACAAATTAGAGAGTGAGTTTTTTGGATTAATTGTTATATTTGTGTTTGTGTGTGTATGAAATGATATAATATTAATGTCACCATTATTTGTCGAAAACAGAATTCATTTTAACGAGGTACGTGAGGGGCATCCTGATTGGAACGAAGAACGATTGGAAAAATATCATCAGGATAATTTTTGTGATTGCGTCACAGATCATGTAAGTTATTCGAATAACATTTTATTGCTATCAGTTTTAATCTAAACTTGTATCGTTATGTATTTTTCGTAAAATTTATTTTGTTAGATCCACGATCCGAACTTGTCTGCATCATTTGAGAGTGATTCAAGATGTTTAGCTCAATTTCCTAGTATGGAGGTTGCATATTACAAAGGATTTGGTATCCTTGGATACAAATTCGAAGTTAAGAACATAGAAACATCTAGCTCAATTTCCTACTTATATAATCTATTTTTAATTGTCTAATTATAGGTGGTGCGTCCACATCTGACGCAGGGGCCACTCCTGCCACTTCCGTACCCTCCGCATCGTCTGTAGATTAGTATGAATAAATATAAAATATTTATTCATTTTACATATGCTCTGTAGAATAAATATGAACTTCATGGAAATTTAGCGTCAATGTTTATTTTCTAGTTGGAGGGGATGCGTCCGCATCCGGGACCCCGGCTGTTCCTCACCGGAGGAACTATCGTTCCGCTCGTGCTGCTGCCCGGGTCCAGGCTCGTGCTTTAGTCACCGGAGGTATATATCACACTTGAATTTTCGTTTAACCTTGATTTCTTAATACAACTTTGTCTTAATATTGATTGTCTTGATATTTCTTGCAGACGCAGGGCCTCCCCATCCCCAGAGGGAGACTCGAGGCCCGAATCAGTCCCATAGGCTGAGGCATGACAGAGTTAGGGGGGAGGCAACATTCCCCCTCTTTTTTACCCTTGACTATCGCTATACCGGTCCTCATGCCGAGTGGTTCGGCCGGTATATGGGGACGAGAGCCGGCTCGTGAAAAACTATCCACTTCACATTGAGTGGGGCGAGCAGCACCGGCGCTCATTCGCCCTCTTCTTTGATCAGGCTCGGATATTAATATATATTTTCATTTGATTTATCCAATATATTTATTATTAACACTTGCAATCTAATAACAATGTTTTTTTCGTATTTTCAGTCGGATTACGATTTTCAGCCTGTACCCGACCCTGATCACCCTGGGAGGGTGCTCGACCTTCATGCTTTGTACAATGGTCTGATGAAGAACATGCAGACCAAGGTCCGATACAACAGGAATGAGCTGAAGGCTGACTGCTACTCCCTGTGGATGGCGACCCCCGAGGCAGAGAGAGCGGCCCTCCTATCTAATCCGACGTTTGCGAAAATCGACGTAGAGACATGACCTCTATTGTGCGAATATTTCGACTCTCAACGCAAACATGTATGTATTTTAAATGTAATTCATTGTTTATGATATAATTTATTTTTTTGTGTTCCTTAATTAGAAAACTAAATATGAATGCGTTGTGCAGAAACAGGCCGCTCAAAATATAGAGAATAGGAAATCGGCGAAGAGGGGTCGCCCCACTTACACAGGTGGCTCGAGGAATATTACTCGAGCCATGAAGTTATCGGTAAATTACAATAGACCAGCCTTTGTGATATGATGCAATATTAAGAGTTATTTTCTAATATATCTAATATTAAGAGTTATTTTCTAATAAATCTAATATTAAGAGTTATTTTCTAATATTGCAGACAGCTCAGACCCCGGCGCAAGGTGGTACACCGAGCGTGCTGTCCGTATATCTTGCCGTCCACGGCACCTCGACAGATCCCGCCACGGGCGAGCTTCGATATCCCGACGTCGCTACCCAGGAGTATTGCGTAAGTGTTAATATTTATTCAATCCATATTTGAAATTTTAGTTTTGGAAGGTTCAAATTTAAATTTTATACTTATACTTTACTGCTTAATGAGTGGGTGGTTGAGCAGGCCGAGGCCTTGGGGATCGATTTTACCGGACAGAGCGATCCGAGGCTGCTGACCCCAGTCCTGAACGCCGCACACGGAGGGCACCACGGAGGTTGGGAGAGAGGCCGGGGACTGGGCCCTAACAGGGCCCATATGAGGTTGGACTCCACCCCGGCGGTTACTTCCTCCGTCTCCAGTAAGCGACGTGTCCAGCAGGAACTGGAGAGCTTGAAGGCCACCGTTCAGGAGTTGAACGAGATGCTGGTATGTATACTACTTAATAGTAAAATATCATGTCATATTATAGATATCAACATATCCAATTTTAGTACGTAGCCTGAGCTTATTTGGTTGTAGACTTAGGTTTGATTAATCATACATACATATCTAATTAAAATAAACTACGGTTTTCCAAACTAGATATCCAAATGGGGTTTCGAAATAACTTGATAATGATACGAATTTGAATAATACACAGTTCTTACACGCTTATTACACACGTTAGGTCCAGACGCGACAGGGTAAATCGACCGAGCCTCCACATGCATCTCCTTCGGCTGCGGCTCCGCAAGCCACTACATCGGCTGCGGTTCCGCAGACAGCTCCTATAGCTCCACCGCCCGCTCAGACTCCCGCAGCCGCGGCTCCGCAAGCCATTATCTCGACGGCAGCTGCACAGACCACATCGCCAGCTCCACAGCCCGCTCAAACTCCCGCACGCGCCGAATTGCATGATTTATTGACCGAGGAGCATGCACGCCAGATTCTAGCGTTTATCAGAGGTGGAGCTGGACCGAGCTAAGGTAGCTTTTTGATTCTTATTTTTTGAAACATGTATTTATTTATATGATACATATTGTACTACATTTTGGACGATATTGATATTGGTGGTCCTACGGTGTTTATATTTATATCATATTCTGTTTTTTGGTTTCTTTTGTATATTATATGCGTGAGATGTGATTATGAATACTGCGATATATGTTGTGTGATAATTAATTTTATATTTGATTGATGTATATATTATTGTGCACAGGGCGAGAAAAAATCAGGCAGCCCTTTTTTTTCAAAAAAACTGATAATATGTACCTACGGATTAATCCGTAGGTATATATGTTGCCCCTATGGATTAAACCGTAAGGGCAAAATATCAGAATAACTGATATTTTCCCCTGTGATCTCAGTATCAGGGGGTTGGGATTGCCCCTACGGATATATCCGTAGGGGCAAACAAATGCCCCTACGGATTTATCCGTAGGGGCAAAATATCAGGATTTCTGATATTTTGCCCCTACGGATATGTACCTTCGCATGTATCCGTAGAGGCTATTACTTGGCCCTAGGGCCAAATAATCTATTTTAAAAAACCGTAAATAAAATAATTTTTTTGCCCCCACGGCCTACTCCGTAGGGCAAACAGGACCTACACAGAACTCCGTAGGGGCAAGTTCATGGCTTCAACTTGCACCTACGGCGTTTGTACCTACAGGGTATTTTCTTGTCCCTACAGTTATATCCGTAGGGGCAGTGGTGTGCCCCTACGGATAAATCCGTAGGGACAACCCTTATCTATATATAATGCAAATACCCATGGTTAGATATCCATCCTTCTTCTTTTTTCTAGAAAAATTGAGAAAAATCCTCACCTCTTAGACCCTCCACATTATCTACCTCACCTTTTAAGCTCTCCACATCATCTCTCTCTCTCCTCCCCAAAAACAATTAATTGTTTATATAGAGCCTTCCACATCATCAATCCCCTTTTTAAAATAAATAAATAAATAAATAAAACTCTATAACCCTCCATATCTCTCTCATCCTCTCCCCCTTCTCAAATTTTTTTAAACTAACACGTGCAACTCACGTGCACCCTCAATATCTCTCTCACCCTCTCTCTCTTCTATTTTTTTTAAACTAACACGTGCAACGCACGTGCATAAATTCTAGTTTCCAGCTGTGATCTTAAATTAACATATTTTTCTTCTTATTTTTAATATTTAATTTTAATAATTAATCGTGACAGTGACACATCGTAACCCTCCTCTTATAGTTTTAATAGCAGAGATTTATTTTCTCTATCCGCACACGGCGCCAAGTCATGGCGTCGTGGATGAAAGCAACAACAAATTGACAAGTGAAAAAAAAAATCAAAGCTTAGCAACTTGCTTAATGTGATGTTATTTGTTAAGAACTTTGCAAATGAGAGGTGATGTGCACACAATAATGAAATCCAATTCAGATAGGGCCATGAACTGGGTCAGTGCGTTGAATTGGGATCATTTTCTTCTTATCTACGTGCCGATGTGCTGGGGGATATGCGAACGGCTTCGAGTATAGAAAATTCTTGTCCCTTGGGGAATTATTACTTGAGATGACCCCGGCCTTTCTCTCTCTCTTTAATATAGTGCCTTCATTTGTGTTTTCTATTCATTTTTGCCGGAAACAAGCAAATAAACTTGCGATCATTTTTCTGTCTCGTTTTCCTCCTTGGCTTTCTAATCTTATGCTCCACGTTCTCAACTTTGTTTCATTTCCTGTTCTTCATTTTTTTTTTTACTTTATAAGGTTTCGTGAATAAAATGAAATGAGAAAATAATCTCATTTTGTAACAAAGTGGATTCTAGTGTTCACTTTTTTTTTTAATCGATGCAGTGAAACAAAACTAAGATAGGGTTAGCCAACTACCTTCTTACTTTACTCTTCATTCTCTAGTTTCCAAATGTTTTCTGAAGGTTTGAAGAAAAAACCAAATGTTTACCCCAAAAAAAAGGGTAGAGGTGTGGCTGTAGTGAAAGAATGTATCTCACCATCTCTATCGGCAGAAGAAAGCGACGGGGTTGTGTTTGTATTTGTGCGCATACCCAAAAACATGGATTAGATAATGGTCCTCTGTATAGGACTTGGTGTTTTTGGGCCGAACCATCTATTAACGTGGACTAATAAGTAATGTGTAGTATGAGATTTGTAATGACACTGCATATACTAGGGCTTTAGCGGCTGAAATTGTAGTCTCACATTTGGGTTTGTATGGCCTCCCTCTCTTGTGTTGAGAGAACATCACAAGAGAGAGGATGACTGAAAGGAATATATGGCTAGTGAGAGGATGGAGACTCTTCTATGTTATTATTTGCAGTGAAACCTAATTTGAGACGAATGTTTTATGGATGTAGGCCTGGATCGGTCGAACCATATATATTCAGTGTGTGCTAATCTTTTTTCTGCTATTATGACATGCTATCTTGTATTCTTCATGGTAATTCGAGCAAGGGAATCAAAATCCCCAACCCCCTTGAATATGTATGTACTAACTTTAATCTGTGCATGATACACGTTAGTCTCTTTGTTAATAGTTGTATCTTATCCATGTTAGAGTTCGTCATTATTATCTTGGTTGACTCTTCAATTAAAGCATGAAACATGAGCGCAGAGAGAGAGAGAGAGAGAGGGGTAGGTCTTATTTATTCTAATTATCCGTTCGCATATTCTTTCCCAGAGGCAAGCTAGCTCATGAGTGAGACAATCTTCATTTTTTTAATCTTTTTCTTTTTTTTCTTTTTTAAAACAAACATTGTGTAGTCTGCCCAACACAATAATATTTTTTCCTTTTTTTTTCTTTCTTAGTTGCTCATTGCTCATGCATCTAAATCCATTAATATAGAATTAATGAACCACAAAAATTGCGTAGTCTGCCCAACACAATAATATTTCAATATGTCTTAGGCATGAGCAATTAAAAAAGATTACAAATATCCTAACAACAACACAAAACGGTTCCCATAACAGCTATAGCCAGATTGGTCTCCAAATAAAGCTCCTGCTATGTTGAAAGAGGTCTTCATTTTCGCACCTTATAGAAACACAAGTCAAAATATTGATCCCTCTAAAACCGAGCTCCAGAGCACCTCATGGATGCTATGAGGGGGTGTTCTAAATACGTACGATACCTTGATTTTTCTTCAAGCTTAACCATCAATTTTCTCACGAAATTTGCATGTAGAGAACTCCACCGCATGAAAGCAAATTTCATTCAAACAATCTTCATCATGTAAATCTCTGTGTTCTAATTAATTTTAACTGCACTCTGATATACTTTCAATTTTGAGGGTTAGTGATTATATATATATTGTTGGAGTACCTAGAACCCCATAATTTGAAAAGCCGGATATCCAGTGGCTAAATGAAGAGGACAAAATGTAGGTTTTTTAAATTGAGGATGCTTTTAGGTTGTGCTTGATATATGGAATGAAATATTACCATATTTTCAGAAATGGGATGACCGACCATCTAATTTCAAGGAATCTTGCATTAATATACTTGGTATACTTTAATTATTACCTGTAATATTATATGTATGTGCTACCGTCGACCGGCTGTGAAGCCGTAGGAGGGACGTTGGATGACGGAAAGGCCGGCGACGAACTACGGCCAGCCGATGGCGAACGTCTGGTCGGCAGCGGGGCCGATCGGTGAGTGACTGGCGATGACGGGTGGCCGGCCGGCCGGCAGCGAATGGCCGATCGGCGACCGGCCGGCTGGTGGACAACCGACAATGGGCAGCGGGGGCGGTCGGCCGGAGAGTGGCGAGAAAGGCCGGCGGCGGATGGTCATGGCTCATTTCATTTTATACTTGAATATTTCGTCGTAATTTAGGATAGACACACGCATGATTTTGGACGAATATTATTATCATGAAATGGAGTCATTTCATTACCATGGTAATCCTATATTCCCGGAAATATCTTTTTGCATCTAAACAAGTATGGTAATATTTCATGGTAATTTAGGATTACCACCTAGATTACCTCCTACCTAACGCACTATTGCTGCTATACACCCTTGCTGCTAAACAAAGTAAACAAGCAAATAAATAAAAACAAGTTCTTGAAAACCACAACTATAAAGCGATTTAAACCATTTCTCCATAAAATTATACAAAAAATTTCCGGTAAAATATATAGATGTAGACATCCTTCTCTTCAAAGCGTTCGTCCAAAAGTCCAGTAGAAATATTAACTCTAGTTTACCGTTTAATATGCATATGATACTTTCTTTCTGGACGTAGATACAAGAACACAACGACGGAAGCAGAGCCCTAAAACCTTTGATTTCATCATCAGTTCTTTGATAGCGAGAAGATCTTTTTTCCACTCTTCTAATCTCTCTATTATTTTTGGGCTCTAGGCACACAACAACCCATATTTGGAGCTAGAGTGAATGTGGAGCTTTAGTTAGATTTACTCTGAATATTTGGAGCTTGAGTCGGATATTTGCATTGGACTTTGCATGGTGTTTTGGCACTTAAGTGCTAAACCCGATGAAAAGAAGAAAGCATTTAATTACAAAAGCACCATGCAAAGTCCAAGACAAATGTGCCAAGTATGCTTCATTACAGGTTGCAACTTATCCAAGGCTAGTGTACTCATAAAAATAGCTTGGCTAATGTTTTGATTAAACTAATGATTAGGTTGAAACTTGCTTATTTTTTGCTTCAGTATTTCTCAGTTTTGACCGAACATTTTCTTGGCACAAATGCTGATTTTCAGTGCTTGTTGCCTGCGTTTTTTTTCTAATCTTCCCTGTTTTTTTGTTTTTGTTTATAGTGATGGTGTCTATATTTATATAATTATGTAGAAGTATTATACTTATCTTAAGTAATATTATCTCTCTCTTTCTCACGTAGAAACAGGCCCATTTAAAAATTGTTTACCATGTCCTCATCTTATATATTTTGAAATTTTGGCGTGTTCGATCGCGTTGTGACCATGTCACCATGTCAATGCCCTTGCGCTCCTCAGCCAATGCAACTTGTAAGCTGTAACCTACAATGTTTTGTAATCCCTATTTCCGTATTTCAATTGAGCAAAAAAAATTACAAATCATTAGAAGACCGACACCGGTTTCTTTTTTGCACGTGTGATACATGTGATTGTGATATATATATATATATATATATGTGTGTGTGTGTGTGTGTGTGTTTTTTTAAATAAAGTCTTGCATGTATCGTTATGAATTAAAATGGATGATTTGGAGTCCATATTCTTATCTCTTTCTCTCTTATAATCGGACGTATATGGCTGGCATACCGAATAGTTTTTCCATCAATAGATAACATTAGTTACGTCCATGTAGTAAACATTATAATAGTAGAGATACTGTAATTTGACTTAAAATGTAGAAAATATTCTATATTATATTCTATCTGTAAATAAACAAGAAGAAAAGGAAAGGAAATTATTTAGACCTCAATACTATACATTGATCTATTTAATTCAACAGTTTTTAAATGAAATGTACCAATCATATATTGCATATTCCATATGGAGAACCATTTTTGTACGCAAACCGCGCATGCAGCAGCATTTCGAAATCACAGACAATGACCGAATTATATTATAATTTGTTCAATTTAACTTTAATCATGTTGAAATGGTCCCCCATATATGCACACAGCATTTATAGTACAAAAAAAAAATTATATGGTTGGACAAAGTTAAATCACTATGCAACAAAAAAAAAATTAATGTGATATATGATAATCTTATGCGATATCCTTGTTGTAATACAATATTTAAAGATGCAATATTTCTCCCGACTGAAATGGAAGCAAGATATGATACAAATTTGTTTCATTTCGTGCTATGTCTCCGCTTTCTTACTAAAATATTTCTAACTCTATGTACTAAAAATAAAGTTCTTTTTTTAACTCTTGTTTTAGCGCAAATGCTGTATGCAACATTTTAGACGTATTCTGAAACCAGAAAAGATTCACATCGTGTCAAAGAAGTCAAACAAACAATCTTTGAACGGCCAGATAACAAATTCCTTGAATGCATAAGTTAACGTATGTGAAATGTCCTATCGATTACATGGAAACTTCGAAGTTATGATAAGAGTCGAGAGAATATATTTTATATTATAACATGACAGGTCGAAAGCCTTTTGGGCCGAAAGCTGAGCTTTTGCACATCGATATTTTTAATTTAATACGCACCGGACCTGGGACATTGCTCTGATACCATGTAAATATGCATTCCGCTTTACCAAAACTCCGAAATTATGATAAGAGTTGAGAGAATATATTTTATATTCTAACAGCATAAACTCCAACATGCAATCAAAGTAGATAAGTGTATTGGTGCAGTGTGCAAACCTCTCTATACATGTGGTATTCGAGTGCTCATGTAGAAAAAATAATTTGGTATTCCCAATGACATGAGATAGATAGAGAAAAGGATAAGATAGGGTTAAAGATTCTTGGGAATGCACCTTTCAGAAAAGTCTGTCAAGTCCATGATTTTATCTCTCTCTTTCATAACCGGTACATTCTAAGAAATTTAGATCGTATTGGTAATCATCTTAAGGAGGCCTACCATATTCCCAAATTTATTTTGAATAGTTGTTATCTTCTTTTTTCTTTTTGATGGATACTTTTTAAATGGTGATTTGTTGAAGACTGCAAGCAGGCTATATCAGCATAAAACGGGAGGTTCGCTGCTCTATAAAGCTAACCTGGTGCGGTCCTCTCCTCTTCATGAGATGCCTGGCATGAGACTCCATCCAAGCCGCATGACTCGCTGCTTGGTTACAAGCTCATGCCATTGAATACACTAGTGGGATTTTCTATCTTGAATATAAGAATATTCCAACATGCCTTTCCCTACCCTCTTCTACTCTCTTAACGGAAGAAAATCTAGATATTTCAGCAGTGGTTTGCTTTAACCGTTCTTTAAATGCAGAGCATAGTTTGAATTGGATTGTTTTGATATCAAAATGTTGGTCTAATATCTGCTTAATGTTTTAATCTAAATTGCTTAAATCATCTCAGGTAAGCAGTAATGGACTTCATGGGCTGAGAAAGAAACAATGTTGCCTAGGCCTATTATGTTTAGAACCCAACAAGAATGAATTTAATAAGTTTACTTGACAAAAGCGGTATCAAATTTTTGAGTTATATAATAGTCCAGAAAAACAAAGATATATTATTACAACATGCAAGTTAAAGTCATTGAAGAGATTAATGGAGTTAACAAATACGCAGAAGGATTGCAGGACATTGTGGTGTCATTTACTTGTTGATTGATTTTTGAAATTAGATGATTAACCAGGGAATACCAAATCCCAAATACCAAATACCAAATCCCAAATTAAATGCCAAATCCCAAATTAAAACGAAGTCGCAAAACAAATGCAGCAACTCAAGAAAATGGTCCCAGATTTTACCCTAAGTGAAATTAGCCAAAGTTGCGTATGGGAGGGGTCTATTTTACTGCAAATAAAGCCCCGGAACAAGCACGAAGAAATTTGGGTGTACCAAGGCCGCAAATTGCGGCCCGAATGAATAAATCTGCGGCCTGGACAAGGTGGTTAGGGCTCGGGTCTTGGGTATAGGTTCTAGATTGCCTCCACATCTCTCTGTGTTTGCTAAATATTTTTCAGGTGTCCCGGGTGATAGCAAATACCAAAACACATCACAATTTCCGTAAAATCTGCCGATGTCGGGGTTTCTAAGTTTGGTTTGGGGTTTTATTCTCTGGTTTCAGTCCGTTTTACAAACCCTACAGGGGTTTAAGGTCACTATTAAGCCTCAATTTCACCTTTGAATTCATTTCAAAACCCTAAGCTTAACTTGGAACTTTCAAAGTTTGCCAACAACACAATATCGATACTAAACATATATGGATGCTTAAGGGATTGAAATACTAATCTAAAGGTGCAGAAATTACTTCATTTGGCAACTCAAGAAAATTCTTGAGTTGCCTCAAGTGTCCAAAATCAAATTTTGCTTGGTTCACCATGCTTGTAGTGAGCTAGTGCATGTTTTTTGTGAAAAAGAGATGGTGTTTTGATGAGAGAATGAGGGGAGCAAGTGCCATAACCTAGGTTTGACCCCCCACCCTCTCTCTCTCATGTCCGTCCCTCATTTGTTTATGTTTTCCTTTTTCTATTCTTTTCTCTTCTCTTTTTTAAAATCAAAACTATGCATGATAAAGAGAAAAAGCCATGATAAAAATGTAACAAGTATTAAAATGACATGGTGCATGTTTTGCACAAAACAAGCTTAATCCGCGATCAGCGATATTTAATCGTGATTAGCACTAAAATAGTGTATAATAAATCATAAAATTTTATAATTTTCTTAAATCCAATAAAGCACCCTCATTTCAGTAATTTCTGTAATTTTCCAAATTTTTCCCAATTTATCAGTATTTAATTATACCGAAATATTAAAATATTCAATATATTTATTATTTAATTATAAAAATTCCCAAAAATAATATTTTATTTTTCTGAAATATTACAATATCTTTCTCATTTTGAAATATGAGGAAAATATTTTCCCAAATCTAGAATTTAATTCTATTATTGGATTTATGATCCAACCATTCTCTGTTTAATAGATAAGACCTTTTTCATTTAAAAACAAAGATCGGGGAGATATTTTCCTCTAATAGAATTTAATTCTACCAGCGGATCTTTGATCCAACGGCTCCGTTTAACAGAGAATGTCCCCAGTTTTTGGGAAAATATTCTCCATATAGAATTTAATTCTAGCTTCTTTAATTTAGGCAATGACGCTCACGTGTTATACATGGGAGCGTCGTCCAAGAATTTATTTCTTACATAACAGGCGCTCATGTGCTTTGCACGCCGGCGCTTACATGTATTTCACGTGAGGCTCCAACATAGGATTTTTAATCCTACTAAATGCTGGCGTTAACGCTCACGTGGGAAACACGTGAGGCGTTGCCCAACTTCTTTCTAATTAAAAAGCATTTTTTTATGAGGGAACACACTTCACTCGCTGATGGTCGATGGAATAATTTCACCTCAATTCCAATTTGGAAAAGTATTTCATCGAACGTTGATAAGTGTTGTGCATTGTGTTTCACTCCTTATCCATCTTTTCGTTGTCAAAAATGAGAGGATAGAGGGGGAGAGACTGAAATTGTTGCTTGGTTTATTTGTAGGAAGAGATCTACTAGCTAGATATGCATAATAAGCCGGGGGTACTGCAAATGAGGAAGAAATCAATATATTAGTTCAATTTTACAAATTACATTAAAATGCCCTAAACTGTTGCTATTTATTCACTTGTGTGTGTGCGTGCACGCTTGTGTGTGTGTACACATACACACTGGCGCACACACACAGACATTCGCGTGCGCGCGCACACATACACACATATACTCTCTCTCTCTCTCTCACACACACACACACACATGCTCACACGCAAATGGTTTATTTATGGCAAGAGGCTAGCTAGATGTGCATAATAAACCGGGGCACTACAAATGAGAAACAAATCGATAAATTAGCTTAATTTTGCTTAATTTCACTATAGTGTTATCCATAAATAAGTATTAATTAGTACACAATACCATCGATAATTATATGAAAACTGTATATAAAGTAAGAATTATCAAAGTTACATCCGATACTTTCTTCCCTCGGTGCCTCAAGAGAGAATGACAACTATTGATTTGTATATCTTTCATATTTCACGCGGGAATATAAATCCGAACCCTAGTCCTTTTGGCGTTAACTTATTTTTCACATCGAAAAGATGAATAGAGAGTACGAGGAGACGAGCCACAACCACAAATCCAAGCATTCCTATAAATTAAACAATCCAAGCATTCATAATTCAAGCCTTCACAATATGAAAATTTAAGAAATGATCCAGGAAAAGAATGTGTTATATGTCTTTTCGATCTACTTGAACTCTAGAATTCGTTTTTTTAAAAGATCATCCCATCAATATGAAAATCTAAGGCGTGTTTTGATTTTTTCAATGTGAGATTCTCGATGATAGCAAGAATATTTTATGTTATCATCGAGTTTCATCCACTAGATATAAAATTTTTGTTTTGTTTTAATGTTCTAGGTTCGATTTTTTTGATTTTGAGATCCTCGATGACAACAAGTATATTTCTTATTATCATCGAGTTTCATCCACTAAGTATAAAATTTTCGTGTTGTTTTGATATTCTAGGTTTGATTTTTTTGATTGTGAGATTCTTGATGACAACAAGTATATTTCTTATTATCACCGAGTTTCATCCCTAACCCTAACCCTAACCCTAACACTTAACACTTAAATATTGTTACTTTTCACGAAAATACCTATAAAAATTAGCTAAATTACCCGTCCCTTGACTCCTAACCCTAACCCTAATTCAAGAGGGAAAGAGGATCAGAGGAGGGGGGATAAGGTTATTTTTGGGATAGAATTCGGGGGATTGTTCTGAGTCGAGCGTCTATTTTATGTATTGGGTTATTCTTTCGGTATATAACCACACACACATACACACTCAAGCATACACATACACACACATTTACTAAATTATTGTAAAATACAAAAAAAAAATCTCTCTAAACTACTCTTTGCATCGCACTAAACCACCTTAAAAAATTTTCTAACCAACTTATTTTTTCAATTTTACTAAATTACACTAAAATACTCTTAACTATTGTTGGTTCTTCACTAAACTATCTTAACAAATTTTTTAAAAAAAACCATCTTCTTAAACCCTAATCTTAACCCTCACCTTTACCCTAACCCTAACCTTAACTCTCACCCTGACCCTCACGCTCACCCTAACCTTTTCACAAACACTTAATTAATACATAAATAATGTTTTTTCCAATAAACTACATAGAAAAATTAGGTAAATTACCCTTACCCTAATACTAACCCTAACCCCCAACCGAAACCCTCTCTAACCCATCAACAAGAGCAACATCATCAACAACATCGACGACGACGACAATAACAATCAATCGACAACAACATCAACAACAACAACATCTAAAAACTTTAAAATTAAACCAATTTTTTTTTATTTTAAATCAAACCAAATTAAAATACCTCTTGTCAAAAATTGTTTTGAGGTGGCAAGGGCTTTGATATCCGGAGACCAGGCGGCGATCTCGACGGCAGTCACGTGGCAACGGTCTCGACGGCAATCTCCTGAGAAAGAGGGAGAAAGATACTGTCACGCCCCGCTTCCCAAAATACGGAATACGAGGGGTTGACAAGGCCAGCCATGCTCCTACGGTCAAGGATACATCCTGCCGTAGTCACACTTCGGCTTCTAGCTTTACATGGTAATCAGTAAATAATGCGCAGGCAATGAGAAATGCAGTAACTGAAACGAAACAATATAAAGAAATGACCTGATGGAAATAAAAGAGTATAACTCTGCATAGCTAATCAAGGTGTCCGTGATATGCGTCTGGTCCTGGTCCAGGAAAAATCCTCTCCTCACACGGAGCATGCATACTCAGGTCGTCAGAGCGACACAAAAGAAATATAATATATATAAATCCAAATGACAACTCTAACAGTGATAGTAAACATATATAACAGTAAATCAATGACGGTATAGGTATGAACATGTAGTAATCAATGCAGTGGAACAGTAAAAGCGGTAAAAGAATATGCCAGGTATGTCAGCACAGTAAGTGATGTATATCAATGCCATTATCCCTATCAGTCTCTAACTCTCACTATACAGGTCACTAAGCCTATCGTCAGTCCAAGTGTGAGAGTCAATCACTCGCGAGTGTCCTCCACCCAAGGGTAGGACCCAAGGGCAAGGGACCACGGGCCCAACATGTAACTCACGGTAATAATCATGTACCCTGTAAATCTCCATATATCTCCATATATATAAGCCGGCAAGAGACTCCCGAGATTCTGTTGAACTCACACTCAAACTACCCCACACCCCGTGGTCTACATCAAACGCTAACCATAACCTCAAATACCAGTCGGTCTGTGACAAGTCTGCACGAGAACTGGAGGCCCATCAAGCACGTCCCGACTAATATCTAAGATAAATGGCAGTGTCTGGTGCCTTATCTGTGACACCCATGCAAGAGCTTCCATAAGTGTCCCATACCACTTATAGTCACACGTACACGCTTCTCACAGACGTCGACAATGCAATAGAATAATAAGGTTCACTGATTGTGTACAAGTACGTGTCTCTTTCACTTATTCACTTATAGACGAATTCTAACGTACTTGCCACAATCATCACTAATACCTAACACTGGGTAATGCACATTATCACTAGGTTATCAATGCAGTGACATATGTATGATATGATGCGGAAACATTATGTAAAGCATGATTAAGGTGTCATAAAACAGAATTCTATCACTTGCACGATTTATCATGAATCGTACGTGTACAGTTTAGCGAAACGATGAACGGGGAATAAGTACTATGTTCAGTTATCTATTCAGCGAATTTGGTTTCACGTCAATCGGTTTTCAGGATCACTAATTTTGGCCATTTCATTTTAGGCGTTTACGGCTGGAAATCCGGTTTCGTAATCAGAAGTCCGTTTCGCAACGCATTTTAATTCCATTTGGGATCAGAATTTAGCGATGCTACAGTTGAATGAAATCTAGGGTTTTCAGTAAGGTTTTCAAAGAAATAGACGGATTCTCAATCGCGTCTGTACGTCAGGAGATATATACTGTTCAATACTAGTATGTCAATTCTGATTCTGTTGAGACTGTTATACGTCCCTATCTATTAAATTACAGCTTAAATAACAAACGATAACGAAACAGAATGAAACTACTTGTGTTGTCTATCTAACAGATTCACCTTTCATAAACTGCAGAGTTACACAACCTACGAGTTAAGTAAACCGTGTGGTACCCATTACGGGACAGTAAACAACAACTAGAGTCGCTCTGGACTGCAGTCCAGAGTCGCACTCCGATCCAAATATTGACAAAGTTTAAGTACAGAAACAATTAGAAACTTGCATAGGGTTATAGTTCGTCGGGTCGGCTTTGATTTGAGCCCTCGAACGCATCATTACCATATATATATAATTTATGGTGATTTTAACGGTTTTCAGGTACAAGAAATTTCTAGTTTTACAGGTATACTTGGGGTAGTCGTTTTAGTCGTTAACAGTCGTATTTTCCAGCGAAATTTGTACAAGGTATTCATCACTACACGGGCCAATATAAACAATCCAGTTCCGTCAAATTAAGCGAGTATTTTCATTGGGGCCATACATCGAACAGGTAAATAGTGTACGTTATCACGAATAATAACATTACAATTTATACGATTTGGATTTGTAACATAAATAGATTAGCATGAAGCAAGTAAGAATACTTGCCTGGAAACGATGAATTGATGGCACGGTATGCACGGGCACGACACACGCGGCAACAACGGCAAGAGTTTGGTCTTGGCCTCGGATTGAGCTCTGTGTAATGGTTCAGCGTCGACGATGGGCTCCGGCTTGGATGCAGTGAGGGGGTGTCGGGGCTGGGGATCGCTGGTGCTGTCGAGGCCGATGGAGAGGGATTGCAGAGGAAGAAAGAGAGATTTTGAGAGAGAGAGAGTTAGAGATATATAGAGAGAGAGATTTCAGAAAGTGAGAGAGAGAGGGGACAGAGGGAAAGAGGGAGATAGAGACAGAGAGTGAGAGAGTGAGATGAGAGAGAACAGAGAGAGAGATTGAGAAAGAGAGAGAGAGTGAGAGTGATATATATAGAGAGAGAGAGTGAGGAGGAGAGAGAAACAGAGTGAGAGAGAGATCAAGAGAGATAGAGAGATAGAGAACAGAGGAAGGGAGAGAAGGATAGATCAGAGAGAGAGATGATGGCGATGGCGATGGCGATGGTGATGATGCTGCAAGGTGGTGAAGGCGGAGGCGAAGCGACGTGGGCACGAGGTGGCTGCAGTCGTTGACGTCGTCGTCGGGGGAGTAGGGTGCAGAAGAGTTCGAGGTTGGTGAGGTTGCAAGGGCGAGGTGCTCGGGCAGGCGATGGAAGGGGATGAGGTGCGGAGGCGATTAAGTGTGGTCGTGGTCGGAGCTTGGTGGATGGAGGCGAGGAGATGAAGTGGAGAGAATGGAGGCGATGGGGAGCTCAGCTACGGCTGTAGGGTGGAGCTTTGAGGTTGGGTTCTTGCGTGATCGGGGGAAATTTTTGTGAAAAGGGGGAGTGAGGGTGTCGACGAGGAGAGGTTGAGGGCGCACGTCGTAGGGTAATGCGCGCGAGCGTGGGCGTCGGCGGAGGGAGCGGATCGGGGGACAGCGGGCGGGAATCTTGGGAGAGAGCCGTTGGAGAAGAAGGCGGGGCACTGTAGGTGGCGGGTCGGGTCGGTGAAGCGGGCGCGGGTTGGGTTGAAGGAAGTGGGCCGGGCTTAAAGATAAAAGAATGGTGAGGAAAAGGAATTAAGGGCCGGGCCGGGTTTAAAAAAGAAAAAGGAATTAAATTATTAAAAGGGATGGGCTGGGATTGGGTGACACGGGTTGGGCCAGGGAAAAATTCAAATGGGAAATGAAGAAGCGGGCTGGGGATTTAAGAATAATAAGGAAACTTAAGTTTATTAAATAGGGAATGGGTTGGGTTTAATTTCAATAAAAGAAATGGGCTGAGTGAATTTAAAAGGGAAAAAATGGTGTTGGGCTGAGGGATTGGATTGGCTGTGGAATTATGGAAAAAGGTAAAGATTTAGGGTTTGGGGTTTTAGGGTTTAATGGAGTTCCTTTAAAATAATTAAATACTTAAAAATAACAAAATTTATAGTTTAAAGAGAAATACGGATTTTAGGCGTATATAAAAGAACCGGGTATTACATCATACCACCCTTATAAAAATTTCGTCCTCGAAATTTAAAATAAACGATAAATTATACAAACATAAGCGAAAGCTATTATATTGCAAACTAACACATAATGCTTTACTTGAAATAGGCAGATGAAGAAATTTGAAGGTTTATATATGTAAGAACAACATACAAAAATATAGGTTTAAATAAGTATAAGACAGGAACAACTACAAAGGCAACCTATATGTATACGAGAATAGCAATAACAACAATAACGAACAATGATATTCGAGGCGTACTCGATAAAATCGAAACTCAAATATGTGCACGTATAAGTATATCAAAGGTAACACGGCAGAAATAATGAGTATAAGGCACAATCATTTATAATAGTAAACATTGGCACAACCCCCGAAAATAAAGTAACGATAATAAAGTAGTGAAAGATTTGTCGGTAGGTTAAAACATTTTAGGATAATGTATCGATCAGATAACTTAGAAAACTCAAATAATGAAAATAAGAAACATGGAACGAAAATATACGCGATGTAAGGTTGCGTTACTGAAAATAATGGGAAAGCTGGTAGTGGAATACTTGAAATGCGTAAAATGGGAATAGTCGATAAAACACACTCTTCGATAAATATAAAATAATGAAAACCAAATTTTCGAATAATAATGTCCCTATATATATTTAGGGTAATGGGAAAAACACAAAGAGGTATAGGGCTAGCTAGGGTAATGATTACAAGGAAGTGTGGCTCATTCAGAAGGTCAGAGTATGGCGGCTTTAGACTGAAGGTCAAAGAGGTCTGGATCGGGTCAATACAGGAAGTAGAGGTGGGCAACAAAGGACTACAAGGGGAAAGTATGGGGAGGATGACAGTCGATACATCATATGAATCAAAAATTTGAAGGGTTAACGAACTCGGAAATTTCACAAATTTTTTTTTCCTCCCAGAAGGATCTCAACGAGGCACAGACGAAGGATGAAGGGTGGCCTATTCCAAAGAGCAGGGTGCGGTACTAGTTAATCTCAATGAGGGTTAAAACAATGTAAGGAGTAGGGGTGAACAGATCTCAGTAGGAAAAATAATTGTATAGAAGAAATACTCAAGCATCAAGTGAACTAGGAAGATCGAAAGATTAGCGAACTCAGCAATTTATTTCATTCCAGGAAATTCTAAACAAGGCATTCTTAAAATGAAAGGTGGCCCTAAACTATACGCAGATTTTATTTGGCCAGAGAAGACAACATCCAAAAGAAATCCCGTCAGTCGCGGTTGTGGAGATTCAGCAGGTTGCGGTAGGCTCGCGCACTCAGGTAGGGGCGTCCATTTCCATAGCGTCTCGCGGGGACCGCCATTGGGAGTTCTTCCACAGCAGGGTCTTGTCCTTTTGGTCCTTCTTTCTCGGCTAGAGCTTCTTCATCGAGGTCTGATTCCATGTGATTCTCTTCTTCTGGATTTTCTTCCATGGGATTTTCCTCCACTGGATTGTCTTCTATCGGGTCTTCCTCGGGATCTTCCTCCATCGGGTTCTCTTCATGGTCTCCTTCCTCTTCGTCGGAATCACCTATCATGTCAAACTCTGGGGCGGCTGCTTATTCGTCCTCTGAATCGTTGTTTCCGAAATTGACCTGGGGATCGTTGATCTCATCATCAGAACTCATCAGTGTGCAATCTAAGGAAACGTATGACTGTGCATCCTCATCTAGATGCGGCGCTGCTCCAGGGTGGGCCATGGCCTGAAAAAAAAGAGTCATGATTAGACAGTGGAATACATCAAGAAAATAGCTAAGTGTACGAAGTATAGAAAGATATGCGGTGGCAGGAACTGAAAAAATCAAGATTAAAATGCTGTGATAATGAATAGTATGAATAAGGGGAAGGACAAGAGAATGATACATATATTACGATTCAAGTTTTATTGCATTCAACTAAAAGTTCGACGGATACAAGATTTCGAACGGAAAGAAATATTTATAAGAGGATGACAACATTATTACTGAAATTAGAAAACATGAAAATTCTTCTTTGATTGCTAGACCGCTGCATTCTCGCCACGCGAGTTGAATCCTGCGCTGGGTCCGCCTTATCCTCGAGGTTCAAACTACGTAATAATCATCTCTTGGCAGAAGTGGAGAGTGTGGATGAGTCTCCTCCTTGTAGCTCTTTTCTTTTTGGGCAACTGTTGATGAGATGTTCGCTGGATCCGCAAATCAGACATTTCCCTTGGGCGCGGCGACAATCCCTCTGAAGGTGTCCTGGCCTCTTACAGTACCCACAACATTGGGTCTTCTGCTGCTTCTGTCGCGGGGAAACAAAATGGCGCTTCATCTTCTTCTCTTTTCCTCGTCTAACATGGATCCCTTTACAATTTGAGACTCCCACTGGTGCCTGATTCACCTGCCTTCTCAGTCCTTCAGCTAACAAGTCGTTCGTTCGCTCCTGGGCTTCCTTCGGACCTTGCAGTACACTCAGAATCTCAATGGTCTGATTCTGGGGAGTGGAGATAGAGAAAGAGTCGTTGGACGATATGATCCTGGAAACAATAATTTTGAGGACGATATAAGGCACAAGCTATAAGAATCAAAATATAATACGGATTGGACAAAGATTCAAGAATATCAGATGTGATTAAATTCATTACAAGTGGAAAAATCAACTGTATGAATCTAAGTCACTTAAACAGAGTATGGTAGTGTAACCGTGATGTAGTTCACAATTACAACCACGAAACTTTGCCAAGTCACCTGAAACCCTAGCGAATGGATAGCAGAATACTCGATGTGAATATGGATCAAAAATAACAAGTTTACAACCTAGACCAAGGGATGTCTTAGATTGCCAAGCTATACACGGAAAACTGCAATCCCAATCGAAGCAAAACCTGGGCTCTGAAACCAACTAAACAATGTCATGCCCCGCTTCCCAAAATACGGAATACGAGGGGTTGACAAGGCCAGCCATGCTCCTACGGTCAAGGATACATCTTGCCGGAGTCACACTTCGGCTTCTAGCTTTACATGGTAATCAGTAAATAATGCGCAGGCAATGAGAAATGCAGTAACTGAAACGAAACAATATAAAGAACTGTCCTGATGGAAACAAAAGAGTATAACTCTGGATAGCTAATCAAGGTGTCCGTGATATGCGTCTGGTCCTGGTCCAGGCAAAATCCTCTCCTCACACTGAGCATGCATACTCAGGTCGTCAGAGCGACACAAAAGCAATATAATATATATAATTCCAAATGACAACTCTAACAGTGATAGTAAACATATATAACAGTAAATCAATGACGGTATAGGTATGAACATGTAGTAATCAATGCAGTGGAACGGTAAAAGTAGTAAAAGAATATGCCAGGTATGTCAACACAGTAAGTGATGTATATCAATGCCATTATCCCTATCAGTCTCTAAGTCTCACTATACAGGTCACTAAGCCTATCGTCAGTCCAAGTGTGAGAGTCAACCACTCACGAGTGTCCTCCACCCAAGGGTAGGACCCAAGGGCAAGGGACCACGGGCCCAACATGTAACTCACGGTAATAATCATGTACCCTGTAAATCTCCATATATATAAGCCGGCAAGGGACTCCCGAGATTCTGTTGAACTCACACTCAAACTACCCCACACCCCGTGGTCTACATCAAACGCTAACCATAACCTCAAATACCAGTCGGTCTGTGACAAGTCTGCACGAGAACTGGAGGCAGGACTCCCATCAAGCACGTCCCGACTAATATCTAAGATAAATGGCAGTGTCTGGTGCCTTATCTGTGACACCCATGCAAGAGCTTCCATAAGTGTCCCATACCACTTATAGTCACACGTACACGCGTCTCACAGACGTCGACAATGCAATAGAATAATAAGGTTCACTGATTGTGTACAAGTACGTGTCTCTTTCACTTATTCACTTATACACGAACACTAACGTACTTGCCACAATCATCACTAATACCTAACACTGGGTAATGCACATTATCACTAGGTTATCAATGCAGTGACATATGTATGATATGATACGGAAACATTATGTAAAGCATGATTAAGGTGTCATAAAACAGTATTCTATCACTTGCACGATTTATCATGAATCGTACGTGTACAGTTTAGCGAAACGATGAACGGGGAATAAGTAGTATGTTCAGTTATCTATTCAACGAATTTGGTTTCACGTCAATCGGGTTTCAGGATCACTAATTTTGGCCATTTCATTTTAGCCGTTTACGGCTGGAAATCCGGTTTCGTAATCAGAAGTCCGTTTCGCAACGCATTTTAATCCCAGTTGGGATCAGAATTTAGCGACGCTACAGTTGAATGAAATCTAGGGTTTTCAGTAAGGTTTTCAAAGACACAGACGGATTCTCAATTGTGTCTGTACGTCAGGAGATATACACTGTTCAATACTAGTATGTCAATTCTGATTCTGTTGAGACTGTTATACGTCCCTATCTATTAAATTACAGCTTAAATAACAAACGATAACGAAACAGAATGAAACCACTTGTGTTGTCTATCTAACAGATTCACCTTTCATAAACAGTGGAGTTCCGCAACCTACAAGTTAAGGAAACCGTGTGGTACCCATTACGGGACAGTAAACAACAACTAGAGTCGCTCTGGACTGCAGTCCAGAGTCGCACTCCGATCCAAATATTGACACAGTTTAAGTACAAAAACAATTAGAAACTTGCATAGGGTTATAGTTCGTCGGGTCGGCTTCGATTTGAGCCCTCGAACGCATCATTCCCGTATATATATAATTTATGGTGATTTTAACGGTTTTCAGGTACAAGAAATTTCTAGTTTTACAGGTATACTTGGGGTAGTCGTTTTAGTCGTTAACAGTCGTATTTTCCAGCGAAATTTGTACAAGGTATTCATCACTACACGGGCCAATATAAACAATCCAGTTCCGTCAAATTAAGCGAGTATTTTCATTGGGGCCATACATCGAACAGGTAAATAGTGTACGTTATCACGAATAGTAATATTGCAATTTATATGATTTGGATTTGTAACATAAATAGATTAGCATGAAGCAAGTAAGAATACTTGCCTGGAAACGATGAATTGATGGCACGGTATGCACGGGCACGACACACGCGGAAACAACGGCAAGAGTTTGGTCTTGGCCTCGGATTGAGCTCTGTGTAATGGCTCAGCGTCGACGATGGGCTCCGGCTTGGATGCAGTGAGGGGGTGTCGGGGCTGGGGATGGCTGGTGCTGTCGAGGCCGATGGAGAGGGATTGCAGAGGAAGAGAGAGAGATTTTGAGAGAGAGAGAGAGAGAGTTAGAGATATATATAGAGAGAGATTTCAGAAAGTGAGAGAGAGAAAGGACAGAGGGGAAGAGAGACTAGAGGGAGATAGAGACAGAGAATGAGCGAGTGAGATGAGAGAGAACAGAGAGAGAGATTGAGAAAGAGAGAGAGAGAGAGTGTGTGAGGAGGAGAGAGAAACAGAGTGAGAGAGAGATCAAGAGAGAGAGAGATAGAGAACAAAGGAAGGGAGAGAGGGAAAGATCAGAGAGAGAGATGATGGCGATGGTGATGATGATGATACTGCGAGGTGGTGAAGGCGGAGGCGAAGCGACGTGGGCACGAGGTGGCTGCAGTCGTCGACGTCGTCGTCGGGGGAGTGGGGTGCAGAAGAGTTCGAGGTTGGTGAGGTTGCAAGGGCGAGGTGCTCGGGCAGGCGATGGAAGGGGATGAGGTGCGGAGGCGACTAAGTGTGGTCGTGGTCGGAGCTTGGTGGATGGAGGCGAGGAGATGAAGTGGAGAGAATGGAGGCGATGGGGAGCTCAGCTACGGCTGTAGGGTGGAGCTTTGAGGTTCGGTTCTTGGGTGATCGGGGGAAATTTTTGTGAAAAGGGGGAGTGAGGGTGTCGACGAGGAGAGGTCGAGGGCGTGCGTCGTGGGGTAACGCGCGCGAGCGTGGGCGTCGGCGGAGGGAGCGGATCGGGGGACAGCGGACGGGAATCTTGGGAGAGAGACGTTGGAGAAGAAGGCGAGGCACTGTAGGTGGCGGGTCGGGTCGGTGAAGCGGGCGCGGGTTGGGTTGAAGGAAGTGGGCCGGGCTTAAAGATAAAAGAATGGTGAGGAAAAGGAATTAAGGGTCGGGCCGGGTTTAAAAAAGAAAAAGAAATTAAATTATTAAAAGGGATGGGCTAGGCTTGGGTGATACGGGTTGGGCCAGGGAAAAATTCAAATGGGAAATGAAGAAGCGGGCTGGGGATTTAAGAATAATAAGGAAACTTAAGTTTATTAAATAGGGAATGGGCTGGGTTTAATTTCAATAAAAGAAATGGGCTGAGTGAATTTAAAAGGGAAAAAATGGTGTTGGGCTAAGGGATTGGATTGGTTGTGGAATTATGGAAAAAGGTAAAGATTTAGGGTTTGGGGTTTTAGGGTTTACTGGAGTTTCTTTAAAATAATTAAATAATTAAAAATAACAAAATTTATAGTTTAAAGAGAAATACGGATTTTAGGCGTATATAAAAGAACCGGGTATTACAGAGACACTGTGAGAGAGAGAGAGGGAGGGAGAGAGAGAGATCTTACCAGAGGAGGAGGGATGTCGTCGGCCGAGCAGGGAGGTCGTTGGCAGAGGAGTGACATCGTCGCCGTCAAGGGTGATGAGGGGCGGTCGCCTACGCTGCGCACAGAGAGAGAGGGGGAGGGGCTACTACCGGAGGTGATCTCCGGCGAACGGCAGAGGAGCGATCGCCAATTTGGGAGGGAAAGGGGGAGCTAGGGTTTTCTGGGGGAGGGGGGGTTTGGGGCTCTGAGTTGAGCTCCACCTCCTTTTAATGATTTGGTTTTTTCCGTTGGCTAAGAACCGATGAAATAAACCAAAGAAATAATGGGCCGCATTTAATTAATTAGGCTTTATTTCGTCGGTTTTGTTCCTTATTTCGTCGGCCATGTGCCGACGGAATAACCTCCCTAACGAAATAAAGGCTTTTTTCTTGTAGTGACCATCGTCCAACAATCTCGTCCCAACTGGGGAGTATCCAGACTTGATGAGATTCGGGTCCGTGGCCATCTCCTTTTTACATTGTTCAGCCTCGTCTATTACCTTCCTCGCCTCCTCATGAGAGAAGGACTTGTTCTTGACCTTATACTCAGCCCTCGCTTGATCCTTGTTGCTACGCGATGAGGAGCCTTGGAAATACCGGCGTTGATGCTGATCCTCATCATGTCGCCGAGCCTTCCTAACAAAATTCTCTCGCGGCAGTTGATGAACTTCATTCTCCGTAGGTTGATGTTTAGGAACAAGCGCAAACGGAACTCGTTTCCTCACCGTCGGTTGTTCTTTGGGCAAGTAAACAGCAGAGGCATCTCAAAACGATTTGGATCTTGTGTTTGCATCCTTCGTTGTTGTCGCTGCCTCCTTCACTGGGGATTTGCCTCCACGTCGAGGAAGATCACCTTCGGTTCGCCTTGTCGGAGACCTACTCCGATTAGGACTGCTTCGACCTCGAGATCGCCCTCGCTCAGCCAAGGGCCTACAACTGCCATCCTTATTCCCTTGCCTCCTCGACAGGGAATGAAAGCGATTGCGTGGGTTTCTTCCTTCTCTCTCCGAGGACCCCTCCCTTCGACAGTGGACGGAGTATTCCTTATGAGCCATGACGGTGATCTTTGTAATTACGGATTTGAGCTCTACCTTCGATGGTGGACGGATTCTTCCCTCAAACTTTGGCGGTAGACGGAGTCTTCCCTGCAAAGTCTTCCCTTTTTACAGTGGACGGAGTCTTCCCTTCGACGGTGTATGGAGTCTTTCCTGCGAACCATATGGATAATTATTCTATTTTTCCTTCATTCATAGATGACATAACGATAGTTTTGTTATTTGTCCTTCATTCATCGAGGTTTCTCTCTTTTATCTTTCATTCCTCATGTCTAAAAAAACTGTAGCTCGACTTCCATTGCCGATCGCCTCACGCCACGAGCTTCGCCATCGCCGATCTCCTTGATGGTCAGGTTTATGGTGTGTATATGTGTGCGGAAGTGTGGGCATTCGGGCGCACGTGTTGGTTTTTTCCTTTTTCGTTGTTGTGGGTTTGGGGGGAGGGAAGGATAGAACCATCATTATATTGACAATTATTGTTAATTAATGCTTTGGAAGCTAAAATCATCTCTTGGGCACACCATAAAGAGCAAGGCCAAGATGATGTTCATGGAGCGCAGACTCAATCACATAAAACAGTCAAATCGGCATTAGACCTCAACATTTTCCACCGGCACTTTATTACAGCATTCTTTTACTTTTGCTTATATCAATATAAAGTATATTAACTATAGGCGCAACATATTCTAATAGGTCTGGTGTGATGAATGCGGTGTGCAAGAACCTCGGCAACCGGATTGTGGAAAGGAATATACTCAGTTAGAGAGGCTTTCTTTAAAGATGGTATATTTACATTTGGGAGTGGCAGATGTATCAACTTTTGGCAAGATTACTGTAGGGACCTAAGCCTTCGTAACAAGTATCCCCATCTATACTCATTAGGGAAAACCCCGAATGTCTCGGTTGCACAACAATGGAAGAACAATAAATGGTGGCCACTTATTCAGAAGAGCTCTCTCAACAATGGAAAGAAAGGATTGCAGGGATTTAATAGCCTACTTACAGAACTGGAAGCCACTAGGGGAAGAGGAGGAGGATGACTGGATGAAGTGGAGATGGTGCCCTACTTATGGTGGTTTGGGAAACAACTTTGCGTCTATACTGTGGAAGATCAAGGTGCCTTTAAAAGTCAAGATTTTTTTATGGTTGGCAGGAAAAAACACTATTCTAACAAGGGACAACCTACGAAAGTAGATTCGACTACCTGTCCTCTATGCGGGAATGTCGACGAAACTGTAGAACATCTTTTCATTACTTGCCCGATATCTGTATTGATATGGGATAGGTTTTGTAGAATTTTGGGTTGGAAGACGTTACCTTGTACCTTTCATGACCTTTGGGGGCGTGGAGGGTTCAGTCCATCAGTAGTATAGACCGATCGTTTTGGGATATTTAGGCTTCAACCACTTGTTGGTAGATACGGGAAGAACGGTCGATAGAATTTTTAATAACAAATAAAAAAATCTATTACTGGAATTGGAAATTGGATTGACATGGCAACTCTATTTTGGTCAGGGGCTGACTCAGAGGGTGTGAGAAAGCGGGCGAGGGTGCACATCCGATCGGGTCATGATATGGGGGGAGCTACGGAGCAGGGTGGGTGGACAACATCAAGATGCAGCGACATATATAGAGTAGTTTTTAGGTGCCGGGACATGATACTGGATGTTTTCGTTGTGTACGAGCTCACGTGACCTAGTGATGTCTTGTGGTGGGTTTGATTGCTTTGTAGTGGGTCTGACTCAGATTTGGTTTAGACTTGTACGGGAATTGTTTCTCGATTCTGAACTTGGTTTGTATGGGGATTGTTCCCCAGCTTCGGGCCCTTGTTTTATGTTTTTCTTGTTTTTTTTCCGTTTCTTGTTGTTTCGTTAAAACTGCTTTAATGAAACGCTTGTTGTTTCGTTAAAACTGCTTTAATGAAACGCGTGGGCTTTTTAAGCCATAGTTTAACTCAAAAAAAAATATAAGTACATAAAGAACATGATTGTACCTAGATCCGATGCATATAAAATGTGCAAGATAGTACAACTCTTCATATGGAGCCGTGATATGATTTCAAGTATGGATCACGTATCTAGTAAAATATGGGTTTTTTCATATGCATGTCACCTCCAGAACTTAGATATTTCCATAGTCCGACTCCCCAAAAGTTTGAAATTTCAAATTGCACCCCAATAGTTTTCAAAGTTGCTCAAAAACCTTTTATGGTCACTTTTATTCAGCATCTGTTTGGAATACATCTTTAATGTGGTTTATAATCATCTAGGAGTTAGTGAATAACATTAATACCCTCCAACATTCTTCTTCTTCCTCTAGTTCTGAAGTAGTGAAGTACGGTTAGGATTAGGGATTCCCCCAAATTTCAAAACTAAAATTTTCATGAGAGCTAAAATTAATTAGGAGGTTTCCGCTTCAACCCATGGTTGTACTCTCAAATAAGTGTGGAATGCACTCAGTTCTTGCATCTATCACGACAATTTAGGCAACAAGATGAGTTCTAGTATCACGATAACTCCATGCAATAATATTTTTACCTTGAACAATAGAAATAAGATGATCTTGGATTTTATATGTGATCTAAAAGCAGTGTCATCAAGACTAACTTTAAGAAGTTTGCCAACTGATTTAGGGTTCAAATGCATGGAGGAAGATCGATAGAGCCATGACGAATCTTTGAGAAGGGGAAGAAGGCGACTGAGGAGTATACAGAATGAAACCAGGGAACACAAGTGTTAACCTTTCACCGTGTAGGGTATTTTTTTGGTTAACAGACGACTTTTGATGAAGGTGAAATATGAAATTTCAAACTTAATTTTAGCGGTGAAATGCGATAATTACAAAATATTAGGGGTATCACACGGGAAAAAGCCCTAATGTTTAGGGTTTAACTCGAATATGTATGAGAATCAATATTATCTTTGACTAAACTGAAAACATTTCCTCCATATCATTATGAGCCAAAGGTAAGAAAAAATAGCATATTTACAAGCCGAAGATAAGGCAAAATAGCATACAAGAATTGAGCATAAAGAAAAAGATCTTGTAGGGAATCCATGTATGTTACATGGTGAATCCTCATCTATGCTCCATGGGTTCCTATTAGCTAAAAAGTGGGCATGATATCCTACCCTCTACACTATCTTATAGCCACAATAAGTATTTTTGTAGATGACGTGGATTCTATCATGATGGTACGAAAAGTATTTCTTAAAAGAAGATGTTGACTTGGCAAATTTAATACTGACAAATCTAACCAGCTAGCTAACATCCCTAAATATCCCAGCACAAATAATCATGTTCATAATATTCTTTTTGCCATGGTTTGAATGAGCAATTACAAAACGGAGTGCTTCTTATAAATCCACAACACATTTAGCCTAACGGTGACGAACTGGAGTAGATTGAAAGAAGACAGCAGCCGATATCTCATGTGTATAAATCCTGAAACCTAGACACAAATATGTATAAATAGGGCTAGAAACTCACCTAAGCAACCAAATCAGACCTGAATCCTAGCCAGTATATTCGATCGACCTATACACATCAGTTTAGATTTTTCTTTGTGAACCCAAGTCGCAACCACCCCAATCGGGTCGCCAACTCAAATGGGCATCAATATTTAATCACGTATTTTCATGCGACTTTAATTATATTTTCCTATTTTGTTAATTCTTATTGTAGAAATATTTTTTATCAATAAGTCAAGTGCAACAATATTAGACATCAATTTCAGAATTTTTCTTACCCCTTAAATTGATGTCACTATCCAAACCCTTTGTTACGCTCAAGTTGGCATCGCTCACACTTGAAGAGAAAGAAAGCCAAGCGTGCATATGTGGATATAGTGAGGCTTAAAGTGTACATAATAAATGTGTGTGTTCTATTTTTAACTAAATATATACATAAAGCTTGCTTTGGTTCCACTTCTCTCAAATACAAAGCTGCCTTTATTTTTGACTAAATAATCTATTTCTTTTCTCTCGAGAACCAAATGTAGTGTGGTTGGTGAATCTCACAGGTGTTTGGTGTGAGAGAGAACTCACACTCATTGTTCACCTTAAAAGGTTTGGTACTTGTTTGATGAGTACATGAAAGTTGAAGATGTTAAAATTGTGGAGTAACTTGCTACAGACGTCTACTCAAGAGAAGACAGACGGCTGGACATGCATAAGAGCCATGTTAGAACACCAGAGCAAATGCAAATGTCTGAAGGTTAGCAAGGAAGATGTCTGCAGAAAGACTAAGCCAAACAACAGAGTGTAGCCAGACGTCTGGAAAAGCTTGAAACCCGATCCAGAGTATCGGCAAACGTCTGACCAAAGGAGATGAAGACTTACAGAGTCGAGGCAGACGTCTGACCAACTTTGGTTCAGACGTTTGTCGACGGTAAATCTGTGCGAATCTATATTTTGTAAATTCAGCTTTATCAATAGGATTAGGATTTGCCTATATATAGGGACCTCTCATATGTATTATTTACTGTCTAATTAAAAAGAAAAGAGAGACTATTGTATCGAGAGGACGACGGCTTAGATCTAGAAAGATTTGAGAGAAATCTCCTAGGGTTGCTCGTGGGTGTACTTGATTTAAGATTATAGTAGACTTTGCAGATTCCGCTCTGCAAGGGACTAGCCATTCAGTGGGTGAACCTCGTTAACAAATCCCTCTCTGATTTGTATTTGTGATTTTATTTTGTTCTCACACTTTATTATTTGTGTTTCGTGATTATTGCATGGTGTGATTGCATGATTGGTTTGTCATAGTATTGTTCCGTAGATCGACTATCTCCCAACAACTGGTATTAGGGCCTAGGGTTTGACGCTTAATACCAACAACTGGTATCAGAGCGAGATTAGAGAACTTAGGGATCTTTCAATTCTACGATTTAAATTTATGGGGGGTAATGACGCTTGTATTCTCTTTCCCATCTATTTAAATCATAATTTTGAAGGCGTTGATTCAGATTGAAAGAGAAGTTGAGTTTGCTGCGATATAGACGAATGATGGTGGAGGATAAAATAAGGATCGAAAAATTCAATGGTCACAATTATAGTTGGTGGCGCATGCAGATGAAGGACTACATATACCAAAATGATCTATATCTTCTGTTACCGGGAGAAAAGCCCGAGAAGATGACCGATGAGGCGTAGAATCTTTTGAATAGGAAAGTCCTGGTAACGATAAGACTATCGTTGACTCCATAGGTGGCTTTTAACATCTCAAAGGAAGAGACAACTATGGCGCTAATGACGACGTTAGCGATATTGTATGAGAAACTTTCAACAGCAAACAAGATATTCTTAATGAAGAAGCTTTTTAGCATGAAGATGGAAGAGAACGGTTCGGTACGAGAATACATGAACGAGTTCAACAGCGTGGCGAGCCAACTAGAATCCGTTTCAATCATGTTTGAAGACGATATTTGAGCCCTTTTATTTCTTTGTTCGGTGCCAGAGAATTGAAAAAACCTCGTGATGATGGTAAGCAACTCTATCTCAGGGACTTTCACGTTTAATGATATGGCGAGTTGCATATTAAACGATGAGATGAGGAGAAAGGCTACGAGTGGGAGTTCGGGAACTTCTACACTTTCAGTGGAGAACCACAGCAGGACTATAGAAAGAGGAAAGGGGAAGAAGGGTAAGTCTAAGAGCCGAGGAAAATCAAATAAGAAGATCTAAGCACTACTACAATATGGGGTTGCCCCTACGGATAATGGAATCCGTAGGGGCGAATTTTTCTTGCCCCTACGGACTAAGCCGTAGGGCCCCCTGGTTGTCTCTACGGTGCCCGACGTTTTAATTTAAAATTATTAAATTGTAATTTGTTGTTTGGCCCTACGGAGCCGCAAACCAATGACCTACGGATAAGTCCGTAGAGGCATCTAAATGGGAATTTAATAAAAAAAAAGGCACAGAAATGCCCCACGCCTCGATCTCTTTCCTCGTTCCCAAAATTCTCTGTGATCTCGTTCCCGTTCCCGCGTCTCCAATTTTCTCCTCGTCGCCACCGCCCTCCGTTCGCGGCCAGCCACCGCCCTCGTTCTTCCTCGTCGAGTTCCTCGTCGCCGATTGCACACGTCGTCGACCGCCAAGCGTCTCCGTCATCTCCTCCACCGCCTACAGGTTAGTAAATCTGCAATAAAACATAATTGTGATGATGTTAAGACTAGGGTTCAGGGTTCAGGGTTCGGGTAAGGATGAGGGTTAGGGTTAGGCATCGGGTTCAGTTTAGGTTAGGGTTAGGGTTAGGGTTCGGTTGGTGTTGGGGTTGGGGTTAGGGTTCGGTTGGGGTTAGGGTTAGGGTTAGGGTTAAGGTTCGGTTGGGGTTTGGTGTTGGGGTTGGGCTGGAGTTCGGCTGGGGTTGGGGTTGGGGTTGGGGTTGGGGTTAGGGTTGGGGTTAGGGTTCGGTTGGGGTTTGGTGTTGGGGTTAGGGTTTGGCTGGGGCTGGGGCTGAGGCTCTATCGTTTCATTAGCTCAGGGCATTTTCATCTTTAACATATTCTTTGCGAACAATAGTCAGTGCTTTAGGCTTTGCAAGAATTTAAAATTTGAAGCCGTAATCAAAAGTGAGCTCATATAAGATTGATCCCATCTAAAGTCGGTTGTTTTTAGCACAAACTAATACTAGTTAGATTACCAAGTTGAAACCATATAAGGTCATTAGATCAATAGATTTTTACATTGTTTGCATAGGCATCTTCCACATAGGGTTGGATTAATTCGTTTTTACAAGCATATACATGTACTTGCGTGAAGACCGTCGACTTTCATGATTTACATATTAAATCGCTCCGTCCATGTCTAATTTAGATTGCAAATACTTGAGCACCGATTTAATTGTTATAGATGAGAATTAAATCTTTGTTGTTTTCTTTATGGTCCTTTTAATTTGCCGGTTGTAATGATACGCTTTTGTTTGTTTTTCATTAGTGATTAATTTTTAGTTTGCTATTTATTCTTTTTCAGTCTGGATACTTGATAAAATTACAATTGCTTTACTATTGTTTGCCTTTTCCCTTTTGTGTGGAAAATATATCCATTGTGTCATATGGACACTATTAATTTCACATCGATTCAAGGGAGAAATTGAGAAAGGTTGTGTTTGTTATATCAAAAACCTTTTTGTTGAACCCAACAGGTGAAAGTTTAGAATTGTTATAGATAGCTCTTACATGTTGTTTAATGCATGTATCATTGTTAAGAGAGTGCAAGGTGGAGAACAATAATTTATTTCAACGGCACGTTTTTCAAGTTAAAACCAATATATGATACTCGATGATAATATGAAACTTTCATATTCTCATCGATACTCATATATGAAACTCAAAGCGCCACTTAGTCCCCGTCTATCCGTTAACATACGTTCGATATTTGTCGTGACATAGAACTATACAAAGGTTGTTAAATATCGGACGGTATAGCTCGATACTAACAACCGTCGTGTAGTCTATGTGACGAGAAGATTCAATCGTATGATAACCGATAGGTTTGTCCCGTGTGGACAAGTTAGGAATGTATAAAGCAAACATCTTCATTCACTTGTGTTTTCATCTGTTTCGAGATATTTCGTTGGTACTTTTCCGCTGGTTCTCCGTGTACAAAGATAGATTAGATGTTCATTTCAACGTTGTTTCACAACTTTGAAATGGTTATCTATTCTATTACAGTGTACTCGGAGAACAGCGGGGAGGTGCTGCCGAAATTTACTCGAAACGGTTGAAAGCAGAAGCGAATGGGTATTTTCTCTATACATTCTTAATGGGATAGAAGCCTTACCCCCGACAGCCGAAACACACACATACAACAAGAATACACAACAAACGCATCATTAGAGAGTGATTCAAGATGTTCAAGTTAAAACCAATATATGATACTCGATAATAATATGAAACTTTCATATTCTCATCGATACTCATATATGAAACTCAAAGTGCCACGTAGTCCCCGTCTATCGGTTAACATACGTTCGATATTCGTCGTGATAAAGAACTATACGAAGATTATTAAATATCGAACGGTATAGCTCGATACTAACAACCGTCGTGTAGTCTATGTGACGAAAAGATTCAATCGTATGATAACCGATAGATTTGTCCCGTGTGGACAAATTAGGAATGGATAAAGCAAACACCTTCATTCACTTGTGTTTTCATCTGTTTCGAGATATTTCGTCGGTACTTTTTCGCTGGTTCTCTGTGTACAAAGATAGATTAGATGTTCATTTCAACGTTGTTTCACACTTTGAAATGGTTATCTATTTTATTACAGTGTACTCGGAGAACAGCGGGGAGCTGCTGCCGAAATTTACTCGAAATGGTTGAAAGCACAAGCAAATGGGTGTTCACTCTATACATTCTTAATGGGGTAAAAGCCTTACCACCGACAGCCGAAACACACTCATACAACAAGAATACACAACAAACGTATCATTAGAGAGTGATTCAAGATGTTCAAGTTAAAACCAATATATGATACTCGATGATAATATGAAACTTTCATATTCTCATCGATACTCATATATGAAACTCAAAGCGCCACTTAGTCCCCGTCTATCGGTTAACATACGTTCGATGTTCGTCATGACATAGAACTATACGAAGGTTGTTAAATATCGGACGGTATAGCTCGATACTAACAACCATCATGTAGTCTATGTGACGAGAAGATTCAATCATATGATAACCGATAGATTTGTCCCGTGTGGACAAATTAGGAATGTATAAAGCAAACACCTTCATTCACTTGTATTTTCATCTGTTTCGAGATATTTCGTCGGTACTTTTTCGCTGGTTCTCCGTGTACAAAGATAGATTAGATGTTCATTTCAACGTTGTTTCACAGCTTTGAAATGATTATCTATTCTATTACAGTGTACTCGGAGAACAGCGGAGAAGTGCTGCCGAAATTTACTCGAAACGGTTGAAAGCAGAAGCGAATGGGTGTTCGCTCTATACATTCTTAATGGGATAGAAACCTTACCCCCGACAGCCGAAACACACACATACAACAAGAGTACACAACAAATGCATCATTAGAGAGTGATTCAAGATATTCATGTTAAAACCAATATATGATACTCGATGATAATATGAAACTTTCATATTCTCATCGATACTCATATATGAAACTCAAAGAGCCACTCAGTCCCCGTCCATCGGTTAACATACGTTCGATATTCGTCGTGATATAGAACTATACGAAGGTTGTTAAATATCGGACGGTATAGCTCGATACTAACAACCGCCGTGTAGTCTATGTGACGAGAAGATTCAATCGTATGATAACCGATAGATTTGTCCCGTGTGGATAAGTTAGGAATGTATAAAGCAAACACCTTCATTCACTTGTGTTTTCATCTGTTTCGAGATATTTCGTCGGTACTTTTCCGCTGGTTCTCCGTGTACAAAGATAGATTAGATGTTCATTTCAACGTTGTTTCACAGCTTTGAAATGATTATCTATTCTATTAAGTACACTCAGAGAACAGCGGGGAGGTGCTGCCGAAATTTACTCGAAACGGTTGAAAGCATAAGCGAATGGGTGTCCGCTCTATACATTCTTAATGGGATACAAGCATTACCCCCAACAGCCGAAATACACACATACAACAAGAATACACAACAAACGCATCATTAGAGAGTGATTCAAGATGTTCAAGTTAAAACCAATATATCATACTCGATGATAATATGAAACTTTCATATTCATACATGAGTATCCTCAAATCTAACTTTGATTATCGATAATTTATTCTTTTCAACGACAAACGCACACACAAAGCATATACACGGATTTTCTCCTTTGTCAGTAACCGTCTCGTTCTTAGATTTCTCAATATAGTCATCATAACCTACGATTTATATGTTATACAGTCTAACATGGCCCATGAGTACGTCAGAGTTAAGGACTGGATGTATGTGGATTGACAACAACGTATGAAACCTATGTTTATCGCGGGAGTTGCTGCTTTTATTGAATTTGCACACGCACATAATAAGATCGTGATAGAGAAGATTCTCTGCCCGCGCGATAGATGTGGGAATAAGTGCTGGCAGAAGGTAGAATTGGCAGAGCTTCATATCGTAAAATATGGTTTTACTAGACTTTATACAACTTGGCTATATCACGGGAAAGGAGAAGAGCGCAGTAATGCGGCAGAAGAAGAAGGAGAAGACGATAATGCGGCAGGAGAATAAGGATAAGACTGTAATGCGGCGGAAGAAGAAGACGGTAATTTATTTCCATCAGAAGAAATGGCGGAAATGGTATAGCCTGCCCTAGGTGAATCTATTCGTACCGAAGACAACATTCCTTCCGGTCAAGGACCGCGTGCGGATAAATATGAAAATTTCATGAATGATGCTAGAAAACCAATTTTTGAGAATGCAAAGTATTCCACCTTCTCATGGTTCGTCCAACTTTTCCAGATTAAGTAGCTAAATGGATGGAGCAACAAGTCATTCACAATACTTCTTTCGTTCTTGAAAGATTCTATACCCCCGGGAAATAACGTGCCCAACAGCTGGTACGGAGCCCAGAAGATGATGTCTGATTTGGGTCTGAAGTGTGAGAAAATTCAAGCATGTCCTAAAAATTGCGTGTTGTACCGGAAAGAGAATTCAGATTTGAAAGAGTGTGCAACTTGCGGAGAGGCCTGGTATAAACCGAAATATTCTGATAAGAAGCCCGATATACGTGTCAAGATAGCACGATACTTTCCCATAACACAGAGGTTGCAGAGGCTATTCAGGTGCAAGAAAACAGCCGAGACAATGATTTGGCATCACCGTACTCCTCCAAGTGAAGATGGAAAAATGAGCCATCCAAGAGATTCACCGGCATGGAAGGATTTCGATAGGAGGCACGCAATATTCAGTAGCGATCCTCGCAATGTCAGGCTCGGACTGGCTAGTGATGGTTTCTGCCCATTCAACTATATGGCTGGAAGCCACAGCACATGGCCCGTTGTAATGATAATTTATAATCTGTCGCCTTGGTTGGCTATAGACCAATCATATTTTATGATGCCTCTTCTTATCGACGTACCAAACTCACCGGGAATCAATATCGATGTCTATCTCCGATCTCTGATCGAGGAGTTAAAATCTTTGTTCATTGATGGTGTAGAGACTTACGATGCAAACACAAATACAACCTTCTTACTGCGTGCGGCTTTAATGTGGACAATTAATGACTTTCCTGCGTATGGAATGTTATCAGGTTGGTCCGTACATGGCCACAAAGCATGTCCTCATTGCCATCAACATACAACATCGAAATTCTTGAATTTTAGCAGGAAGGTTTGTTATTGCGGCCATCGACGTTTCCTGTCTCTAGACCACCCCTACAGGTTAGGCGTTGTTCACTTTGATGGTCATCAGGAGCTTCTTGGACCTCCAGCCCCATTTTCCGGAGAGAACGTGACTGCTCAGTGGGATGGTTACAATAATGTGACCTTTGGGATGGATCCGACAAAACAGGTCAAACCACCATTCTGAAACAAGTTAAGTATTTTCTTCGAGCTTCCGTACTGGTCAACAAATTTAGTGCGTCATTGTCTGGACGTCATGCATATAGAGAAGGGAGTATCCGAGCATATACTCAACTTGCTTATTTGTAAAGACGGAAAATCGAAAGACAACCTCAATACTCGGATGGATCTACAGGACTGGGAAATAAGAAGTGAATTGCATCCTAAACCGGTAGTGGGTAAACCAGGCAAGTTTGTACTTCCCAATGCCGCTTATCATATGTCACAACCGGAGAAGAAAAGATTCCTGCAGGTGTTGCATGATTTGAAAGTTCCCACATGTTTCTCAGGATCATTCAGCAAGAAGATAAAAATTGTGAAAGGCAAGATCGATGGGCTGAAAAGTCATGATCACCATGTTATCGTGAAGCACCTTCTCCCTTTAGCCCTCAGGACTTCTCTCCCCGAATCGGTTAGTCTAGTAATCAACGACCTATATTGTATTTTCATAGAGTTATGCGCTAAAACACTGGATGTTGTGATGCTGGATAAACTAGAAAATTCCATTGCGTTGATACTTTGCAAGTTTGAACGTATTTTCCCACCGTCATTCTTCGATATCATAATATACCTGACGGTTCATCTTGCAACTGAGGCTAAGTTAGCCGGACCGGTACAATATCGATGGATGTATCCCGTCGAGAGGTACATGGAATTTTTCGTTTCGCGTAATTTTTAAAATTGTTGTTATCCTGTATGCCCGTATTTATTTATTCAACATATTTTTTTTAGGTACCTCTACACTCTTAGAAAGTATATACGCAATAAAAATCGACCAGAGGGTTCTATCATGCAAGGTTATCTTCTTGATGAAGCAACCATATTTTGTTCCCGCTATCTGGACGAGAACATTGAGACGAGACTTAACCGACCTCGAAGAATTCAAGACGGGCCATATGGTAAAGCCGATTATAAGAGGGTAGACACTATGTTTATCAACAAGATATACCGGTTTATCTTGCTTAATTGCGCATGTCTTGAAAAAATTAGAGAGTAAGTTTTTTTGGATTAATTATTATATTTGTGTTTGTGTGTGTATGAAATAATATAATATTAATGTCATAATTTATTGTCGAAAACAGAATTCATTTTAACGAGATACGTGAGGGGCATCCTGATTGGAATGATGAACGATTGGAAAAATATCATCAGGACAATTTTTGCGATTGGGTTGCAGATCATGTAAGTTATTCGAATAACAAGTTATTGCTATCAGTTGTAATCTAAACTTATATCGTTATGTATTTGTTGTAAAATTTGTTTTGTTAGATTCACGATCTGAACTTGTCTGCATCATTAGAGAGTGATTCAAGATGTTTAGCTCAATTTCCTAGTATGGAGGTTGCATATTATAAAGGATTCGGTGTCTATGGATACAAATCCGAAGTTAAGAACATAGAAACATCTAGAACCACTCAGAATAGTGGGATTGAGACGATAGGATCGGATGGTGTGATTTATTATGGATACTTAAATTGTATACTCGGCATCCACTATCCCGGACGATCAGAACCCTTTTATATATTTCAGTGTACTTGGTACGATACGCGAACCGATACGGATAAGTGGAGAAGCAATCTTGGGACTTGGAAAGATGAATATGGATTGACCAGTGTGAACACACTTTGATTTTACGGTCAGGAAGATCCGTTTATCTTTCCGAACCAAGTGTTCTAAGTATACTACTCACAGTGTTTGAAGCATCCGGGATGGAGTGTCGTATGCCGTTGGAAACCCAGGGATGTCTACGATGTCCCAGAATTCGAAGACAGCGATGAGGATGAAGAAGAGAGAAGACAAAGAGTGCTCCGACCGTCTGTTTCGAAAGACGGGTTGTCTTTGGCTGATCATGAAGTTACGTAGGTTAGAAATGATATCGATGATGAAATCCAAGTAGATATGTATAATGCGCCCACGAAATGAAAAAGGTTATCAGTAATGCTATATTATTGCTTCACATTTTACGATCTATACATATATAGTCAATACTTGTAATGATTGTCTAATGCGTCCATGAACAGTTTTATCTAGATTTGATGACGATGACGGGAGCAGCGAGGGACGGCAGGAGCTCCAGCCGCGGCACCAGCAGAGGCAGAGGCAGAGCGGTTCTGTCGCCCGGAGAGCTGCGTAGGGAGCTTCAGAGGGCCGGTCTTGCACCCCGATCGGAGACCCCTTCGGATGCCTCCTTCCGTGTGGACTTTGCCACACCTCCAGGTATATTGCACGCATATTCATTTTGAATGTAATATTATAGATATACATGCATGTTCATGTCAAAATTACTTATATTGTCAATGTTTGATTGTCTAGTTGTTGGTGATGCGTCCACATCAGGGACAGAGGCCACTCCCGCACCTCCAGATATGTTTTTATATCATATGGTGCATGTATATTGATTTAGAATGCTATATCATAAATATACATACATTCTTTTTACTCTTACGTACTTACATCAGGGACAGAGGCCACTCCCGCACCTCCAGGTATGTTTATATATCATATACCTGCGGGTATGTTTATATATCCTATAGTGTATACATGTTGATTTAGAATGTTATATTATTGATATACGCATTCTTTTTGCAATTACTTATATAGCTGATACTTGATTGTCTAATTATAGGTAGTGCGTCCTCATCTGGTGCAAGGGACACTCCCATCACTTCCATATCCTCCACTCAGTCTACAGGTTTGTATGAATAAATATAAAATATTTATTCATTTTACATATCCTTTAGGAATAAACATGAACTTCATGTAATTTTATCGATGTTTATTTTCTAGTTGGGGATGCGTCCACGTCCGGGTCACCGGCTGTTCCTCGCCGGAGGAACTATCGTCCTGCTCGTACTGCTGCCCGGGCCTAGGCTCGTGCTTTAGTCGCCGGAGGTATATATCACACTTCAATTTTCGTTAAACCTTGATTTCTTAATACCACTTTGTCTTAATATTGATTGTCTTGATATTTCTTGTAGACGCAGGGCCTCCCCATCCCGAGAGGGGGACTCGAGGCCCGAATCAGTTCCACAGGCTGAGGCCCTACAGAGTTAGGGGGAGGCAGCATTCCCCCTCTTTTTTACCCCTGATTATCACTATACCGGCGATTATGCCGAGAGGTTCGGCCGGTATATGGGGGATGAGAGACGCCTCGTGAAGAACTATCCACTTCACGTTGAGTGGGGCGACCAGCACCGGCGCTCATTCGCCCTCTTCTGAGATCAGGCTCGGGTATTAATATATATTTTCTTTTGATTTATCCAATATATTTATTATTAACACTTGCAATCTAATAACAATATTTTTTTTTGTATTTTCAGTTGGATTACGATTGTCAGCCTGTACCCGACCCTGATCACCCTGGGAGGGTGCTCAATCTTCATGCTCTGTACAATGACCTGATGAAGAACATGCAGACGAAGGTCCGATACAATAGGAATGAGCTGAAAATCGACTGCTATTCCCTGTGGATGGCGACCCCGAGGCAGAGAGAGCGTCCCTCCTATCTACTCCGGCCTTTGCGAGAGTCGACGTAGATACATGGCCTCTATTGTGTCAATATTTCGACTCTCATCGCAAACAGGTATGTATTTTAAATGTAATTCATTGTTTAGTATATAATTTATTTTTTTGTGTTGCTTAATTAGAAAACTAAATCTGAATGTGTTGTGCAGAAACATGCCGATCAAAATAAAGAGAATAGGAAGTCGGCGAAGAGAGGTCGCCCCATTTATACAGGTGGCTCGAGGAATATTACTCGTGCCACGGAGTTATCAGTAAATTACAATAGACCGGCCTTTGTGATATAATGTAATATTAAGAGTTATTTTCTAATATATCTAATATTAAGAGTTATTTTCTAATATTGCAGAGAGCTCAGACCCTGGCGCAGGGTGGTTCACCGAGCGTGTTGTCTGCGTATCTTACCGTCCACAGCACCTCGACAGATCCCGCCACTGGCGAGCTTCGATACCCCGACACCGCTACCCAGGAGTATTGCATAAGTGTTAATATTTATTCAACCCCTATTTGAAATTTTTGTTTTGAAAGGTTCAAATTTAAATGATATACTTATATTTTACTGGTTAATGTGGGTGTAGGAGCGGGTAGTTGAGCAGGCGGAGGTATCGGGGATCGATTTACTGGATAGAACGATCCGATGCTGCTGACCCCAGTCCTAGACGCCTCACACGGAGGGCACCACGGAGGTTGGGAGAGAGGCCGGGGACTGGGTCCTAGCAGGGCCCATATGAGCTTGGACTCCACTCCGGCGGTTACTTCCTCTGTCTCCCGTGAGTGACGTTTCCAGCAAGAACTGGACACCTTGAAGGCCACCGTTCAGGAGTTGAAGGAGATATTGGTATGTATACTACTTAATAGTAAAAATATTATGTCATATTATAGATAGCAACATATCCAATATTAGTACGTAGCCTGAGCTTATTTGGTTGTAGACTTAGCTTTGATTAATCATACATACATATCTAATTAAAATAAACTACGGTTTTCCAAACTAGATATCCAAACGAGGCCTAAGTCCCTAAGTATACATAGATTGGGGTTTCGCAATAACTTGATAATGATACAAATTCGACTAATACACAGTTCTTACTCGTTTATTACACACAAAATTGAACAGACGCGACAGGGTACATCGGCCGAGCCTCCACATGCATCTCCTTCGGCTGCAGCTCCGCAAGCCACTACCTCGGCTGCGGTTCCGCAGACAACTCTTATAGCTCCACTGCCCGCTCAGACTCCCGCAGTTGCGGCTCCGCAAGCCACCATTTCACGCCCCGCTTCCCAGAGTACGCTAAAATGGGCACGTGACATAGCCAACCATGCTACCTGTGGGTAGGAAGTATCCATCCAAAGTCACATTACGGTTGTAGATATATCAAGAACAAAGTAAAACTATCTAAACATGTCCATAATCCAAGATAAATCATGAGTCAAGAATAATAAAGTGCGGAAGCGAAAGATCCAATACAAACAACTGGAATGTATGTCCCATAATGCGGGCTCACATCAGGAATAAAATGCAGGAAAGAAAACTAACTACTGCCAACACTCACAGCTCAGCCTGTCGGCTGAAGTACTCCTGCTCGGACTGCGACAGCGGTACAGAATCTGGGTCATGCAAAACCTAGACGTCAGCGCGTCAAGTCATCAAGTAATAACATAATAAACAGGCAATGCGAAAATAAACATGAATAAAGCAAGGGTAACAATAATATGAATCAGAGCAGTGCAGGGTAGTGTGCAGTGGGTAAACTAAACTGTGCTATCAGGTTATCTGTTCTAAAGTCTTTGAAATCAAATTGATGAATCATCGATATAACTCAATAGTATCCCGTGCATGCCCGGGACCACGGTCTAAGACTCTCGGGCTGAAACCGAGACGTGCCACTAGGCACTAACAGGGAAAGGATAAAGACCAACGATGTCAGCAGCATCGTCACGAGGCGGGCCTGGCCTCTAAAACTGATCAGTACAAGTAGTGAACTGTTGAGTTACAAGTCAGGTTTCACCTTCGATTTCCCCATACCCCCATGTTATATGTGTAAGTCAAGTCAGGTATCCCGAAATCAAGAAACTAATGCCAACACAGGATCAGGTAAACAGGTTTGTCTGGATAGACAATAGGAACGGTCCATGAGGACTACATGTCAGGTTTGTTGGCATTAGACACAAGATCAGGTAACGGGTCAAGTCATGGTACATCAGGTCAAGTCAAGCAGTATACGGTACCATGTCGGGTAGATCAATAAATATGTAGCAAGTCAGGTCAAGATGTAAACAATATCATGGGTGTGCTCATACTTAGTTATACAAGCAAGCATGGTTATCATCAACATGATATAAGCAATGAATTAAGCAATAGGCCGATTTACTCAATTTGCAGTACAGTTATCAGTTGTGTCACAGAGATGATTTCAATGTTATGCGAATGCAGTATGACAATTATGGCCTTTTAATCATGTTAACAAGTTTAAGAACTTTAGAGATACAATGATTTATATAAAGGTTCAATACAGCTATTACAGATTAAAATGCACACGAGTGTCCAAATGGAACAAAACTATAGAGATAAATGCCATAAGCTATGTCAATATTAATTTTGTGATTTAACAGGTAAATGTGATTATTAGGTTCACTACAGTAAGTGCAACAGGTAGGTTCCAAGTTTGAAAGATAAATGATATATAACAATCTTGTACATGAAAATGAGAAATTATAATTCCAAAGTTAAATTGCGGGTTTTAGGGTGTCATTAATTATAAGTAAATATTGTTTAGCATGTAGCAAGGGGTACTTGCCTCGACGGGTCGCGAACCGGGAATACGGAACGATAAACGTCGGCGGGGAAAACTCGCGACGGGCGTACGGTTCACGGAATGAACCCAAACGACGAACAATGGAACCACACGGGTACAGGTACCACGCTGGAACGTCGGGTCACGTCGCTGGCACGGCCGGATTCCGGCAAGATCAAAAACAGCGAATGTTAAGAGTTGCAATCAAGAAAAGAAAGGGAAAATAAAGAAGAAAGGGAAGGGGGATCTGAGAAGGGGTGCTCACGATGATCCGTGGGACGGGTGGTGACGGTCGACCACGTCGACGGAGCTCCGGCGGTGGCCTACGACGACGGCGGAAGAGATCTGCCGATCAAGAAACCTATTAGCAGAGAAGGAAAGAAGGAAAGAAGAGAGGAGGGGAAGTTATCTCACCGAGGGGTGCTTGCGAGGCCGGGGACACGGTGACGGGGTCGCCGGCGGCGACTCACGGCGGTGCGACGGTGCGCAGGGGGGTGCAGGTGGCCGCGGTGAAGGTGCAGGGTGCACGGGGGTCGATGAAGGAGGTGTGGATGGGACGAGGCTGAGGAGGCGAGGATGCTGGTGACGGTGGTGCCGGCGTTGGGGCTGCGGCGGCTAGGGGCACACGGCGGTAGGGTTGCTGGGGGTTGGGTTCACGTAAAAGAAATGAAGAAGAGGGAAAATATATTAGAGGGGAGAGAGAGAGAGAGAGGGAGAGAAAGATGAGGGCGACGGGAGAGAGAGAGGAGAGAGAAGTTGGGGCCCACGTAAAAGGAAAAATCTGATTGGTGATTGGCTGGGGAGAGATTATAGGTTAGGAAATTTTATTTAAATATTTATAAGATTAAAATATTATTAGGTTAAAATAAAAAAATATGTGACGGTTAAAAATATATTAAAATTTGGAATTTTGGCGCAAAGTAAAACATTTCCAAATTGCGTCCGGATCGGGTCCAAAAATTTGAAATTGAAATAGTAGAATTTTAAGCGGGATCCAAAAGCGAAAATGAAGTGTTTTATGATTAAAAAAGCATACCCCCAAAACGGACACACGTACGTGCACGTAGCCATCCAAACTCGCATGTTTCACTGAACAGGACGAAAACACGATACACGGATGCTACAACGGGGTTAGGGGTGTCAAGTAGGCCAAGATGAATATTTTTAATTTTATTTTAGATGCCAAAAATTGTTATATGCAGAAATGAATTTGCCGGGTAAAATTTACAGTAAGTAACAATCAAGCAAGATAAATGAAATGAGTGCCACACTACGTTCAGACGGTAACTGAAAATAGTAGTATTGGGCTCGGGTGTTACACACTACCTCGGCGGCGGTTGCGCAGACCACTCCTACAGCTCCACAGCCCGCTCAGACTCTTGCACACTCTGCATTGCTCGAGATATTGACTCAGGGTATATCCGAGGAGCAGGCGCGCCAGATTACGACGTTTATCAGAGGTGGAGCTGGACCGAGCTAGGGTAGCTTTTTTATTCTTATATTTTAAACATGTATTTATTTATATGATACATATTGTATATATTTTGGACGATATTGATATTGGTGGTGTTTGCGTGTTTATATTGATATCGTATTCTGCTTATTGATTTCTTTTGTATATTATGCGTGAGATGTGATTATGAATACTGCGGTATATATTCTGCGTGTTGATTAATTTTACATATGATGTATATATTATTGTGCACAGGGATAGAAAAAAACAGGTAGCCCTTTTTTTTATAAAAAAAACATGATAATATGTACCTACGGATTAATCCGTAGGGCCCAACCTTGCCCCTACGGATTAATCCGTAAGGTCCTACTTTGCCCCTACAGATTTATCTGTAGGGGCAAAATATCAGGATACCTGATATTTTCCCCCTATGATCTCAGTAGAGAGGGTTATACTTGTCCCTACGGATTTGATCGTAGGGGCTTAAACATGCTCCTACACATGTATCCGTAGGAACAAAATATCAGGATACCTGATATTTTACCCCTACACATCTGGACCTACGCATGTATCCATAGGGGCAGACATTTGGCACTACGGACAACTCCGTAGTGACAACTATTTTATTTTATAAACCGATAAATTAAATAACTTTTTTGTCCCTACAGTCTAATCCGTAAGGACATATGGACCTACGCATTACGCCGTAGGGACATATGGACCTATTCATTACGCCGTAGGGGCAAGTATTTAACCGTAGGGGCATGTTTAAGGCTAAGACTTGCACCTACGGCGTTTGCACCTATATGGAAATTTCTTTCCCCTACGGAAATATCCGTAGGAGCAGTGGTTTGCTCCTACGGATAAATCCGTAGGGGCAACCCCTATTTGTAGTAGTGAAGGCGACTGTTGGAATTATAGAAAGAAAGGTCACAGTAAAATCAAATGTAGACTCGTAAAGAAAGACACGAATGGGAAGTCAGATGAAAAGGAAGCCAATGTGGTGTCTACACAAGAACATGGTGACAAGGTCTTTGTTTGTCGGCGAGCGAGAGCACAAAGGCGGATAATCGGTTCCTAAATTTTGGAGCATCCTTTCATTGCACTTCAGGCCGGCATCACTTCAGCGAGTATTTTCAAAACCATCTCGGATATGTGACAGTAGGAAACGGTCAATCATGGAAGATCGTTGGTAAAAGGACGATCATCCTACAACCGTCAGAAGGAGATCAAATCAAGCTGAAGAACGCTGGGCATATTTCAGATTTGAAGAAACTTCTAATTTACACAAGTCAGGTAGACAACGAGGTTTACATGATAAAGTTTGGGAAATCTCAGTGAAAATTTTCCAAAGGATTGCTGGTGATCGTAAGGGGTAAGATGAGTGGTTCATTGTATCCTTCGATGGGAGCAGTAGAGGTTCGGTTGCATTAGAGACAAGTTCAGAGATAGATTCAGAGGCTTCGTTGTGGCATAAACGATTGGGGCACCTCAGCAAGAAGAATATGAAAATTCTTCAGGGTAGGGGGTTTCTTTCAGGGTTGAAAAAGGTAGAGTTGGGGTTTTGTGAGGGCTGCGTTTGTAGGAAGCGAAGCGTGCTCAGATTTCAGATTGGAGGCGTAACTAAAAATACCAAGAACCTGGAGATGGTGCATACGGATGTATGGGGTCCGGCCTCAGAGGAGTGTTATGGGGAAAATCGGTACTTCATGGCGTTCATCGACAATACAAGCCGGAAAATATGGGTGTATGCAATGAAGAAGAATTCTGATGTATTTGGTATCTTCAAATACTGGATTGCGGAGGTTGAGAACCGAATGGGGGCTAAGGTAAAATGCCTTAAGTCCAATAATAAAGGAGAATATTACACAGGAATTCAAGGTTTTTTGCTTGCAAAAGGGTATTTTTTGGTTGAAGACGGTACCGGAGATGCCACACCAGAACGACATCGCTGAAAGGATGAACATGACAATCCAGAGCGAGTGCGGGGTATGACCTTGGATGCAGATGTGCCAAAATTCTTATAGGTAGCAGCGGTCGATATTGCTGTGTATCTAATCAACAGAATCCCAGCAAGTGCGATTGATGGAGGCATTCCGAAAGAAATTTGGTCAGATAAACCGGTTAATTACTCGCACAAAAAAGTATTTGGTTGTATTGCGTATTCTTTGATTGATAAGGAGGAAAGGAGTAAACTTGACTCCAAGTCTAGGAAGTGTGCTTTCATCGGGTATGATGGTGATAGGTTCGGATATCGGCTGTGGGATTACACAAGTAAGAAGGTAATACGAAACCGGAACGTCGTTTTTGATAAGCAACACTTGTATAAAGAAGATAAGTAAACTAAGGATGGTGCAGTACATGAGTCCATCGAGTTAGACGGAACTTAAAAGAGCGATCAGGTATCCACAGGTAGAGATCATAATTTGGAGGAGACTGTAGTGTAGGATCAGCTTCAAGAATAGGTTGGTGACCATGTTCAGCAATCAGATGTACCAGTTCTGAGAAGATCTCCACGAGATAGAAGGCTACCTGATAGACTTGTTATCGGCTTCATTTTGTACACAGATTCGGGAGAGCCTGAATCCCTTGCAGAAGCAACAAGCGATGATGCTAGCAAGCAGTGGGAGCAAGTTATGAACGAGAAGATAGATTCTTTGAAGAAGAACTGTACGTGAGGTCGAATAAATCTACCTAAGCGTCGAAAAGCGTTGCAGAATAGGTAGGTGTACATGATAAAAGGTGAGGCTGATGGTGTGAAGTGGTACAAAACTCACTTGGTAGTCAAGGGATACGCACAAAAACATGGGATTGACTATCAAAAGATTTTTTTCTCCAGTGGTGAAGATGGAATCAATTCGGATGATTCTCAGTATCGTGACGATGGCGGATTTACACTTAGAGCAGCTGAATATGAAAACGGCGTTCTTTCATGGAGATTTGGAGGAGAAGATCTATATGATGCAGCCACCGGGATACGAGATGAATGGGAAAGAATGTATGGCGTGTAGACTGCGAAAGAGCTTATATTGCCTCAAGCAAGCTCTTAGGCAGTGATATCTCTAGTTCGATCAGTTTATGTTAGAGACTGAATTTGTGCACTATGAATCAGATCACTGTGTGTACGTTCAGACTTTTAAGGACGAAAACTATATTATTTTGTCACTTTACGTGGATAACATGTTGGTAGCGGTTCCGAATTTTGAGAAAATTCAAAATCTGAAGAAGATGATGGCTGGAAAATTCTTTATAAAGGATTTGGGAGCGGCCAAGCAAATTTTGGGCATGAAGATCGTAAGAGATAGGGAGCAGTGAAAGCCGTGGTTATCACAAAGGGTATCGAGGAGGTTTTGAAGCTGTTCAACATGGACAAGTCAAAGTCGGTGAGTACGCCCTTAGCGAAACACTTCAAACTCAGCAAAGGGTTATGCCCGACAACTCAAGAGCAGAAAGATGAGATGGCAAGAGCACCCTATGCATCTGCGGTGGGGAATTTGATGTATGCGATGGTGAGTACGAGATCAGATAATGCACATGCAGTGGGAGTTGTGAGCATATATATGAAAAACCCGGAAAAGGAGCATTGTAATGTGGTGAAGTGGATACTAAGATATCTTAGGGAAACTTCTAATCATTGTTTATGTTTCGGGGGTGACTCTCTAAACGTGTAAGGTTACGTTGATGCGGACTACTCGAGTGATCGAGATAGTGGGAAGAACACAACGGGGTACGTATTCATGATTGGGGAACAGCGGTGAGTTAGGTCTCTCAATTGCAAAAATTTGTGGTATTTTCAACTACGGAGGCTGAGTACGTGACCATCACGGAATTCAGAAAGGAGATGATATGGTTGCAAGGGTTACTTGAATAATTGGGGAAGAAACAAGAATTCAACACCTTACGGAGCGACAGTCAAAATGCGATACATTTGGTGAAAAATGCGGTATATCACCCTCGGACGAAACACATCAAGGTGCGGTATCACTTCATACGCATAGCGATAGAAGATGTCGAGTTGACACTGCAGAAGATCTCGGGAGAAAAAAAATCCGATGGATATATTCACCAAGGTCGTAAACAGAGATAAACCGAATCTCTGTTGCACGTTGGTGAATCTCTCCATGAAAATATAATGAAAAGATAGTAGAGCGAAGTCATGTGAAGTCTACTAGCGTTTGGAAATCAAGACGGAAGTATCTCCAAGTGGGAGATTATTAAAATTATGGAGAAAATTCCTACAGACGTCTGTTGAAGAGAAGACAAACGGCTAGACATGCATGAGAGCCATGTCAGAACACCAAAGCAAAGGCAGACGTCTGAAGACCAGCAAGGAAGATGTCTGCATAAGAACTGAGCCAAATAACAGAGTGTAGCCAGACGTCTAGAAAATCTTGAACCCTGGTCCAGAGTATCGACATATGTCTGGTGGTAAGAGACCAAACGTCTGACCAAAGGAGATGAAGACTTACAGAGTCGAGGCAAACTTCTGACCAAATGTGGTTCAGATGTCTGTCAACCATAAATCTATATGAATCTATATTTGGTAAATTCGGGTTTATCTCCTATTTTCAGTAGGATTAGGGTTTGCCTATATATAGAGAGCTCTCATATTTATTATTTACAACCTAATTAAAAAGAAATGGGAGACTATTGTATTGAGAGGGTGACGGCTTATATCTAGAGAGATTTGAGAGAAATCTCCTAGGGTTGTTCGTGCTTGTACTTGATTCAAAATTATAGTAGACTTTGCAGATTCCGCTCTGCCCGGGACAAGCCATACGGTGAGTGAATCTCGTTAACAAATCCCTCTCTGGTTTGTATTTGTGATTCTATTTTGTTCTCGCACTTTATTATCTGTCTTTCGTGATTATTGCGTGGTGTGATTGCTTGATTGGTTTGTCGTGATATTGTTCCGTGGATCGACTATCTCCCATCAGAAGAGATCGAAGATTATAAATTATGAAGACAGATAAGACCCATGTTCAAAGCACTTCCAATATTTGAACTGTCGTAGATGTTAACTTGGTAAAATAATACATGTCTCAATCCATATGAGGACATGGGGTATCTAACATGTATCTTTTGATGACAAAAAATATTGGAATCAATTATGGGATTGGTAATATTTAAATTGTTAGCTCTTTTGACAAAGAGTTCCAATAACCTTCACTTTGACATGTCAAAAAATCTCTTCTATTTCTTTTCTAAATTTAAAACCCTTTTTGATACATACAAGAAAAATATTAATATGCTTTCTATTTTCCGAATATATCAAGGTACCCACTAAACTCAACTCGGCTATCTCTTATTCGCTTGTTCTTTACATTACATGTGAGCTGCTAAATCCTATCTAAATTTAAGTATATGAATCATTGACTTGAATGGAATATATTTATCTGGATCTATCTTCATGTCTGATGATGCTCAATAACGGTAATTCCTTAGATCATGACATGTGGCGGATGACGTGTCATATGCGTAAGCCAGTTAGGCCCCTGAGGGCCACGGAGGGCGAACCAGTGTGCTACAGTGAGGGCTTCCCTCAAACCCTGTCTTCGAGATTGCACCCCACTCCTTACCCCCGAGCACCTCAGCAGCCAAGCCAACTGTCCCTTTGCTCTACTCCGAGCTATCACGGGCCCGAGCTTCCTCGGCCATCCGGCTCGCCTCCGAGCCTTCCTTCGGGCTGACCTTCCTTGCCCTCTCAGCTCCCCTCCGGGCTACCACAGAACCAAGATAGCTCGGCCTCCCACTCGGTTCCGAGCCTCCCGCCAAGCTCATCTTCCACGGTCTCGTCGACCGACCAACGACACCACTCGCAGACGCAACCGCCTCACTCCCGCGAATCTCGCCATGCGCGAGATATCCGCCGGCCACGTCCCGCGTTCTACGCCATCACGATCCCCCATTAGCTAGCCTGTCTCGCCATTAATGCGGGATCCCGCCCATCACACGGGCGTGACGTCGGGAGCGTAACGGCCGACATGATTCTCGTGCATGCCTGCCTACTACCACCACTATTTAAACCCCTCCTTCAGACGGTTGAAGTAAGGCTTTTTCCACTCACTAAGCCGTTACTCTGCTCGGATTTCCTCTCTAACTTGACCGTCGGGGGGTCCTCGGTGGTACAAGCACCCCAGGACTTCCTTACAGGTAGCTCGGCCCAAACAACCTCAAACCCATTGAGATCCACACGCTTCAGGAGCCATCCTCCAACTCCAATCTCAGCCGTCCATCATCGCCAACAGCAGATCTACGAAAGGTAACATCTTGACGTGATCCGACATCACACGAAATGGTTGAAAAACTATAGCAAAAGAATATGATATCAATAAATATGGTAAACAAGAAAATTTATCTAACAAGTGGAAAATACACCAAATGGTTCACAAAATTAATATTATGCAACATCTATATTTTACTTTGCTTTGCATTATATGTTTCTTTCATGTAATATATTATGATATGATTCATGTGTCCTCGCAACTACTAGTAATAAGCATTCATTTATAAACATGAAACAAGACTTTTTCAATTCGTGCTCAATTACGAACCAACTATATATTAGATATCATTTCATTTTATATATACAATTTAGACATGCAATTTACCGATGTAGTACACGACATGCATGGCGATATGATAAAGGAAGGAAGATTCAATCAAAAGGGAAGAAATAGGGGACTTACAAGTTCTAGCAATATGTTATAATAACCGTATTGCCGATGTGATAAAAGCCTCGACCGAGAGGCTTTGGATGCGGGGATATCAAGGCCCTTCAAATTGATTTAGATGAAGAGGAGAGAGGCAGAAAGTGTTGGGTTATGCCAGAGCCCTGGCCATCTACCGTGACCGAATGCAGAACAAAAATTTTATAAACTGACGCTAGAACAACCCTATAATCCGGATCTACCATAAACCTAAAGCTTGCAAACTAAAGAGGAGTTTAGAATGGTTATACCGAATGATCCGAGTCCTTCGGTCTTTAACCATTTTCCCAAGCTCCTAGTGGCCACTATGCTCAAGCTTGATCGCCGGTCTCCCTCCATCAAAGATGATCCACCTGAGAATTTGTAGTTCGAGCTCCAACCTCATATCCGAGATAACCAGGACACCTAGTTCGCTAAACTAGATAGCCTAAAGAATGTAGAATTTAAAGATGGATTAATTTGTCTCCAAACACCCTAGGTTTATCAATACATGAGACTTGAAGGGTGGAGATAGAAGAAGAAGCTTGAGGAGATGAGAGTGTAGCAACTATAGAAAAATGGCTAAGTGTTGTGTAACCAAGAAAATGAATCATCCCCATAAAATATCTCAAAACACAAACAAATATCAAGCATGCCCCAATAGTAACCCATGAGTCACCCCATAAGTCACCAAGTGAGCCATGCTTGGTATAAAGCCAATCAATACCTCATCCTCCACCTCATTAACCATTTAACTTAAATGGTTAAAAACTAAATGAGATGTCTTCTTATAGAAGCACCTTGTAATAAATTACAAGAATACCCATCATCCGTATATATATACCCGTATCCGTATTCCGAAAAATACGAATACAAAGAGACAAAAATAATCCAATAATATAATACTAGAATTCGACTTAAACCAAAGTCCGCTAGTATTATCCGTCCGAATCATGATGCATGCACAAGTGCACGTATATGATCGAACCCTGTCGTAATACCATTCAGCCTCTACATCGTTTCGCCCGAAGCAGGGAAACCCTCTGTATGGGACTTTAAAGACTCGTCAATACGCTGGCAGTGGGTTTAACCACAAGCACGTCAGCGGCACTAGCTGTACATAACGGCTACCCAGATATTGAGCGAAAGGAAGGCCAACGAGCAAACTCATCTGAATCCCTACTGAGCCTGTTCGTGACAATCTCCGTACAGTCTGGTCTGTTCATCTAAGAGTATCGCATATCGAGTCTAGGGGTGGATAAATTCCAACTCCTAATAACGCGACATTTCGTATCGGTATGAATCCCATCACCAACTGAGAAACTATTGATCCAAATCAGTAATTCTCGTCTACCTTGGCCAAGCATTTCTGGTGATGGCCACACGTGCACTATGCGACGGGTGCCCCCAATACTGGACGAATACCCGACGATCCGCTCACTGCCTCCATGTGGCTCAGGATTGTACCCAACTAAAACCTGTTTGCACAACTCCTTTGAGCCGTGATAGGGTAGTAATCAAAGCACAGTGGGAACTCACACGAGACAAATGATGATCTCAGGTCGACAGACTAACCTGTACACATGTCAACTGGGAATTGCTATCTGACAATAGGTATAATACCAACTAGCATGTTCCCGGCGAGTCCGTCCAGTGTACTCATAACCCAATGAGCACCTGTATACTATTTTAGGTGACTGTTTCCCCCAATCAGAGCAGAGCTCTGTTTGAAATTTAAATTTCAAATTGAAGCAACGTTTCAGATGCAGCGCCAAGTGCGTTGCACCCTAAGCAGCGCACCATGTGTACGCTAGCGCTAGGTGCGCTGCGCTCTGAGCAGCGCACCACGTGTCAAATACGGGTGCGCTAGCGCAATCTGCGCTGCCTTTTAAGCAGCGCACCACGTGCAAAACACGGGTGCGCTAGCGCTGGAATTAAAAACTCCCCACCATTAGATCAAAGATCTAATAATAATGATAAATCAATAATTAATCAGAATTAAATTCTGTTAAGGAAAGATTCCTCAAAATCTTCTAAATAATAAGATTGTGCTCTGTAAATCAGAGCACCGTTGGATCAATGATCCAATGGTAAATAAAAATTTCCAAAAGACAGAATAAATTCTGTATAGAAAGATTTATCAATCTTGTTAAAAATAAAAAGATTGCCTTCTGTAACACAGAAGCCATAGGATCAAAGATCCAATGGTGGGGAAACATCCCCAAATCAATCAGAGAAAGATCTCTTTAACTGATTCAACAAATCAGCTTGCCCTATATAAAGGCCCCAAGACTTCAAGTCTAAAATAGATAAACCCCCTATAAACTTTGAGAAACTCAAAGATAAAGAGCAAGCACTTGCAAGAAGATCTTTCTTCAAGGTAAAAATGATAATGATGAACATAGAGATGAAATCATCTCATAAAAAGAAGAATTTACTTCTTTAAAGATCATAGATCTACAAGACCAAGGTCTTTCACAAAAAGATCAAGAGATCTCATCATAAAATAATAAGAAGAAGAACATAATTCTTCTCACAGATCATGGATCTATAAAGGCAAAGCCTTTCATCAACATAAGAGATTGGAAATATCTCCTGCAAAATAAGAACTGTTGTTCTTAGATCTTGAGACAAAGTCTCTGTTAAAAAGAACATAATGTAAGTCGATGTAGTACACCCCAGTACTTGTGGGGAGGCGGAAATTTCAAAAACGATCAAGTTTAAAGAACGAACATCGACTAACCGCTTGAATCGAAGCTAAACGATAACTAACCAAACATATAGTTGTTCTAAACTACTATGCTTAGGGATTATACCTATCGAAACTAGTCCTTCGTCTTTGTGTCCTCCTTTGTTCTCCACGACCTTCTCTAGGTAGTAGACGATCCACCCGAGAGCAAAACACCAAGCTACACCTCTAACTTGAGGTAACTAATCTACTTTGATTGCTAATCAAAGAAGAAAGGATGATATAGAGTGAAGGTAATGGATGCTTAAGTCTAACTAAACCTTTGATCTCAACACATGAGGATTAAGGATTAGTTTCTTGAAGATGAGAGCTTGAGGAGAGAGAATGTGAATAATATTATGATATAAGTTTATGAGTATCATATCATATATGAAGCATTTTCTAATAATAAGAAAAGGATAAAGAGTGATGATTAATCATGCTTCATAAAATATCTAGTGGTGATTCATTAGCATGAGTCATTAAGCAATAAATGTGCATTAATGAAATGAATGAATCACCACCATGACTCATAACCTCATTCAATGAATATGACACATAACCCTCCTTAGTCACCGTCTTCTAGAAGCTTCTCGAACAATTACGAGAACGCCCTCCGATCCGCAAAAATACGGAAAAACTTTAGACTGTAAAAATCCAATAACCGGATACCAGTAACTGGCTTAAACCAAAGCCGACTGGTAAAAACTGTCCGAAAGTCGTACGCGCGTAAACGCACGTATGCGTCCGAACCCTTTGTCGCAAAACCATGCAACCACTATATCGTTTCGCCTGGAGTAGGAAACTCTCTGTGTGGGACTCTAGAGACTCGACTACTACGCTGGCAGTGGGTTTAACCACAGACCGCAAGCGGCACTAGCTGTACGTAACGGTCCCCAGGTAGTTGTCGATAAGAAGGCCGATGAGAAAACCCATCCGAACTCCTACTGAGTCTGATGTGACAATCTCCATACAGTCCGGTCAGTTCGTCCAAGACTATCGCATATCGGGCCTAGGGGGCGGCAAGCGTCAGTCCCCTAATAGCGGTATAAGTCGTGTCGGAGGGAAGCCCATTACACCCTGAGAAACTACTGGAACCTACCAGCAAATCTCGCTTGCCCTGGCCAGGGACTTTGCGTAATGGCTCTCTGACACAGCACGATATCTACTCCCAATACCGGGAGGGATGAATCCTGTCTAACCGCCACTGCCTCCAAGTGCTCGGGACTGCACCCAACTGCTACCTGTTTGCACGACTCCTTTGAGCCGTGGTAGGGTAGCAATCTAAGAACAGTGGGACACACTCGAGGAGAAGTAGCAGTGTCAAGTCTGCGGACTACGCTGTACTCATGTCACCTGGGAACTGTTCACTGACGACTGGTATCAAACCAACCAACAGTTCCCTGTGAGTCCTGTCCGGTGTACCCGTAACCTAACGAGCACCTGTATACTATCTCCAGTACAACGTACTGACGGCTGTGGGACAGACCATCTCCCCAACTGGGATGAGAAGCGTACACACTAGTCTACTCCGGAGTATCGATGCTCTGTCTCGATAATCCAACGACCAGGGACCTGAATAAGGATGTGCTTGTAGACTACCTAGCCCCCACTAGTGTGACTGCCATCACAACGCTGGTAGACAAGCAAGATCCTAAGAGCTCTATCAATACGTACACTCACATATTAAGATAGAAAAACCAAGTAGCATACTACCATGTTTAGAAAGACTGTTATATACATGTGAATATCCCAAGCTTCTATTAAGTAATATACAAACTAGTATGATACAGTAATGGCCTTCTAGGGCATAAACACTAACAATCTCCCACTTGCACTAGGGCCATGTACTGGCATATCGTAGACCAATGATCTCGAGTAGCCTCTCGAACTGAATCTGAGGAAGGGCCTTCGTGAATGGATCAGCAATGTTCTCTTCTGAAGCAACTCTCCGAACCTCGATCTCCTGACGATCAATGATCTCCCTGATCAGGTGATACCGCCTCAAGATGTGTCTGGACTTCTGATGGGACCTTGGTTCCTTCGCTAAAGCTATAGCTCCGTTGTTGTCGCAATACAGAGGTATTGGATCAACTATGGTAGGAACCACCTGAAGTTCTGTTAGGAACTTCTTCATCCAGACTGCTTCTTTTGCGGCATCGCAAGCAGCTATATACTCCGCTTCCATCGTCGAGTCGGCAACGGTGTCCTGCTTGGAGCTCTTCCAGCACACCGCCCCTCCATTGAGGGTAAAGACATAACCCGACATGGACTTGGAATCGTCCTTATCACTCTGGAAGCCGGAATCAGCAAAGGCCTCCAACCTGAGGTCTTTTCCGCCGTAAACCAAGAACATCTCCTTAGTCCTCCTCAGGTACTTGAGAATGTTCTTTACTGCTATCCAGTGTTTCTCCCCTGGGTCTGACTGATATCGGCTTACCACGCTTAGTGCGTAAGCTACATATGGTCTGGTACACAATATCGCATACATTATAGAGCCTACCGCAGAAGCGTAGGGTATAATAGACATGCGTTCCCTTTCCAAATCAGTCTTGGGAGACATCTCTTTGGAGAGGGTGATTCCGTGACAAGCCGGCAGATTACCGCGCTTAGAATCTTCCATACTGAATCTTTTCAGTACAGTGTCGATATACCTGGACTGTGAAAGTCCCAACATCCTCTTGGATCTATCACGATAGATCCGGATCCCCAGAATGTAAGAGGCATCACCCAGGTCTTTCATGGAGAACCTGTGTGACAAGAATCCTTTGACAGATTGTAGCATAGGAATGTCATTTCCTATCAATAGAATGTCATCCACGTACAAGACGAGGAATACGACACTTCTGGCCACAACTTTACTATATATGCACGGTTCATCTGGATTTTTGATAAAGTCATATTCTTTGACTGTCTCATCAAAACAGATGTTCCAACTCCGCGATGCCTGCTTTAGTCCATAAATGGACTTAAGCAACTTGCATACTTTCCCGCTGCTCCCACTCTGATTGAAACCCTCTGGCTGATCCATATAGACGCTCTCTTCTAAATTTCCATTCAGAAAAGCCGTCTTTACGTCCATCTGCCAGATTTCATAATCATGGAAGGCAGCAATAGCAAGAAGGACCCGAATGGATTTGAGCATAGCCACTGGAGAAAAAGTTTCGTCATAGTCCAAACCAGGTCTTTGACGAAAACCTTTTGCAACAAGTCTAGCCTTATAGGTTTCTACCTGTCCATCTACACCAATCTTTTTCTTGAAGATCCATTTGCATCCTATGGGTTTTACCCCATCTGGAGCAAAGTCCAAAGTCCATACTTTGTTGGTGTACATGGACTCCATTTCGGTTCGCATTGCATCTAGCCATCGTACCGAGTCGCCGCTCTGGATGGCCTGCTGGAAGTCAGTAGGTTCATCATCATCTATGATGCAATCCTCTCTATCCCCGTCAATGAGAAAACCGTAGTATCTCTCAGGCGGATGAGACGGCCTACTACTCCTGCGGAGGGGTGCGGGAATGTTCTGTTCTTCTTGAACCTCTGGTTCTACCAAACTTTCAGTAGCAGCTTGTGGTTCTGGAATTTCTTCCAGTTCTATTTCGCTCCCACTCTTCTGATTTAAAAAATCAGTTTCTAAGAAGTGGGCATGACGAGAAACAAAAACATTTTGTTCCTCTGCGTAATAGAAATAATATCCCTTGGAGTTCTTTGGATATCCCACAAGCTTACACTTTACTGAACGTGCCTCGAGCTTGTCCACATGCTGCTTTTTTACAAAAGCTGGACACCCCCATGTCCTAAAATGTTTTAGACAGGGTTTCTTCCCACTCCATATCTGATATGGTGTGGTAGGCACAGTCTTGGTTGGAACCTGGTTCAAAAGATATGCCGCTGATTCTAGCGCATAACCCCAGAAAGATCGCGGTAACTCAGCATTACTCATCATGGATCGTACCATATCCAATAGGGTTCGATTCCGTCTCTCCGATACACCGTTGTGCTGTGGAGTGTATGGAGGAGTAAGCTGAGAGAGAATTCCTTTCTCTTTTAGGTAACCTAGGAACTCGGCACTTAAGTATTCTCCACCTCGATCAGATCTTAGTGTCTTAATACTTTTGCCTGTTTGGTTTTCCGCTTCACTCTTGAATTCCAGGAATTTCTCAAAGGCCTCTGATTTATGCTTCATTAAGAAAACATATCCATACCTAGAGAAATCATCTGTAAAAGTAATGAAGTAGGAATAACCACCTCTCGCATGTGTAGACATTGGACCGCATACATCGCTGTGTATGAGTCCTAAGAGCTCGCTCGCTCTTACTCCTTGTCCAGTGAATGGAGTCTTTGTCATCTTTCCTTTGAAACAAGATTGACAAGTGTCATAAGATTGATATTCGAACGAGTCCAAATATCCTTCTCTATGCAACTTAGTCAACCTTCTCTCATTGATGTGACCCAGTCTACAATGCCATAAGAAAGCTTTATTTAAATCTGGAGACTTTCTTTTTAGTGTGTTCTGGACATTGAAAATTTGGAGTTGGTTTAAAACATATATGCCGTTATTTAATGTACCGGACCCAATCAAACCATGATTAAGGTGGATGTTAACAACATCTCTTACAAACGTGAAATCATAACCTTTATTTGATAACAAGGAAACTGATATGATATTACACGTTAAGCTTGGTACAAAATAACAGTTATGTAAAACCAAAATGTGTCCACTCGTCAATCCTAGGTGATAGTCCCCGACGGACGCAGCTCCCACGCTAGCTCCGTTAGCAACCTTTAGGGTCATATCACCTTCCTTCAGCACTCTACGGTTTCTCAGTGCCTACAATGAATTGCAAATATGAGATCCTGATCCGGTATCCAATACCCAGGAAGTAGAGTTGATCGACAGACAATTCTCAATTACAAACACACCTGAAGTCGAAGCCACAGCTTGCTTCGGTTCCTGGTTCTTGGCGTTCCACGCCTTGCAATCCTTCTTCCAGTGCCCTTTCCTGTGACAATGGAAGCACTCATCCTGGCCAACTATCGGTACTGCTTTCTTTTTCTTTCCCTTCCCTCCCACCTTACTAACACCTCCTCTAGGTCTGGGTGCGGCCTTCTTCTTCCTTCCTTTGGCCCTAGCCTTGGACCCGGAAGAAGATGAACCGCCAACAAACATAGCGGGTGTTTCCCTTGATGTCTTCAAGGTGCCCTCTGCACTCCTTAACATGTTCAGGAGTTCCGGAAGTTCAACTTCTTTTCTTTGAAGGTTGAAGTTCAGGATAAACTGGGCGTAGGTGTGAGGAAGGGACTGGAGAATAAGGTCTGTATAGAGCTCATTATCCAAAGTCGTCCCAAGGTCTGCGAGCTCTTCAATATAGCTGATCATCTGTAGGACATGTTCACCTACCGATGACCCGACAGCCAACCTCGCTCGAAACAAGTTCTTAGAGGTCTCGTATCTTGCTATACGAGATTGCTCTCCATAAAGTTCCTTTGTATGGAGAAATATGCCATCTAGGGACATATCCTCGTGCCTCCTCTGATGTTCATTGTTCATCGAGGCAAGCACGATGCACTTGGCTCTCGCGCAATCTAAATCCCAGGTTTTGCGGATTTCCTTATCCGCATTGCTGGATTTGGGACCAGGGACAGCAGGTGCCGTAGCGGTGAGGACGTACCCCAGTTTGTCGTAGGTCAAAGCCATTTTGACATTCCGCAGCCAATCTTTATAGTTTGGCCCTGTCAGTATATTTTTCTCTAAAAGTAACTTAAGTCCAGTCATTTTCAGGGTCGCTGCAAATAGGAGAGAGAGAAGAAAACTCTTTAGCATGATGCTCTTGCAAGTTTAGAGTGGTTTTTAGTTTATCTAAACTGGATGGCTCCCACTGTTTCTCGAATCCTTCCTCAAACCATAAAAGAAGAATTAGTCAAGACTATTCTCACCGTACAATACTTTCTTAACCGTTCAGCCAGGCTGGTGTCGATACTTCGAGGGAGGTTTTCCAACGCTTTCGCGAAGTTCCTTAATTAAATAACCTCTTTTCTCTGGGGGCGTAACCCCGCTGACACTTTTCTGGACACCTACTAGGTTTATAGCATTGATCGTTAAGTGACGAATATCCTGATAAGTAGCATATACTCACAGTAGGATCGGGATCCAAATATCATCGTCTGATAATGCTGTAGGAATGCTACCAACATTCATCAAACTCAAAATGGTATGCATCTCTTTGCAAATTTCAGTTTCTTTAGAAATTCCCGATATATGTTTTTGCCCCATGCTCTTATGATCTTGACTAAGGGCCAAAAAATCATAAGTCACATGTCAAGTTCTGCCCATCATTATCTTGTTGATTTGAACCCATCCGTATACTCTTGACTAAGGGCCAAACAAAGTAATACGACTGTCCCAAACCAACTCATCTATCTATGCAACAAATGAATACCCCAGCAGCTACCAATCACTATGTCTTGACTAAGGGCCAAACAAACATAGCTTGAATACTACTGACCATTCATAAGAAATGACGGAGGGCTACGACTGGTTTTGGCGAAACCGTGAACGTAGTGAACTTGATATAACCGAAGGAACCTGATAGCTTTTAAAAGGAGTGGTTAAATCTCAGCATTTAAAAATATCTGTTTTTAAAATAACCGAGTGGTTTCTTTTAAATTGTTCCAACGATTAAAACTTTGGTTTATTTTTCTTTGCATTATAGATAATGCGTCCCATCATTAACCTATCATTGCAGAAAACAACGAAAATACAACGTCCTCTTATGCCATCCGCATTCGCCACGGGGTCCCGTCATTACCCGTTAGGTTACTTAACTAACGACAGAGCGGGGGCTGGGCTAGCGCGGGTGTAAAACATAAGTGACGTCTAAATAGCTACAATATATATAGATATTTTACATTCGTCTGACGCAATGATATTCATTCCAGAACACAGATAAACAATATTGGATTTGCAAGCAATCTGTATTTCTTTTGAGCCTGCAAGAAAAGACAGATTACACAGTTGTGATGAATAGCCGTTACCCCACCCTCGACCCCTACGGGTACGGCAAACTACCCACCCGGCAGTTTGTGTACCCCACCTTGGGTCAGTCCTAGGAGCATAAACAGTAAAATGAAATAATACAACGGTGGCTACAACCGCAACCTGGATGTGCCCCGCAAAATAATATTACAACAAATTACATTTACAACAAATGAATTAAATAATAACCCATTGCTAAACCCCGACTAAACACCACAACAGTCCAATACAGTTTATATGCACAAACAGATATAACCATTTCAGAAATGTGCAACCCCCTGCCAACCGACATACTAGCAGTTAGGGGAGGTTTACGAACACATTAAACAATCACAGATATAATCCAATATGCAAATACTGTACAATTTCGATCGATTAAACATCTTTAATATTGCTCCAAAATCTGCTCTGTATACTGGAAACCTGAGCAAAATTAAAATATTCCAGAAAACCCCAAATATCACAGGGGACCCACACATGAAATATGAGTCCATGACTCGGCAACTCGGCCGCGGAAGCGCGGCGGATCGGTGGGATCCGCCGCCCTTCCGCGGCGCTTTAGCCGAGTCATGGGCTCGAATTTCTTGGGTGTTCTCCTGGACTCCTTTCTAGCTTTCTGAGCAACCCTGAACAATTTTAGGACTTCATTTTAAGTTCGACAGAAACTGAACAGATTTAGGGTTTTCCGGCTTCGTTTTTCCGTTCGAAATTCGTACAAATTTGCAATCAAGTTATTTATTGTTTAGCGAGGCTCTGATACCACTGTAAGTCGATGTAGTACACCCCAGTACTTGTGGGGAGGCGGAAATTTCAAAAACGATCAAGTTTAAAGAACGAACATCGACTAACCGCTTGAATCGAAGCTAAACGATAACTAACCAAACATATAGCTGTTCTAAACTACTATGCTTAGGGATTATACCTATCGAAACTAGTCCTTCGTCTTTGTGTCCTCCTTTGTTCTTCTCGACCTTCTCTAGGTAGTAGACGATCCACCCGAGAGCAAAACACCAAGCCACACCTCTAACTTGAGGTAACTAATCTACTTTGATTGCTAATCAAAGAAGAAAGGATGATATAGAGTGAAGGTAATGGATGCTTAAGTCTAACTAAACCTTTTATCTCAACACATGAGGATTAAGGATTAGTCTCTTGAAGATGAGAGCTTGAGGAGAGAGAATGTGAATAATATTATGATATAAGTTTATGAGTATCATATCATATATGAAGCATTTTCTAATAATAAGAAAAGGATAAAGAGTGATGATTAATCATGCTTCATAAAATATCTAGTGGTGATTCATTAGCATGAGTCATTAAGCAATAAATGTGCATTAATGAAATGAATGAATCACCACCATGACTCATAACCTCATTCAATGAATATGACACATAACCCTCCTTAGTCACCGTCTTCTAGAAGCTTCTCGAACAATTACGAGAACGCCCTCCGATCCGCAAAAATACGGAAAAACTTTAGACTGTAAAAATCCAATAACCGGATACCAGTAACTGGCTTAAACCAAAGCCGACTGGTAAAAACTGTCCGAAAGTCGTACGCGCGTAAACGCACGTATGCGTCCGAACCCTTTGTCGCAAAACCATGCAACCACTATATCGTTTCGCCTGGAGTAGGAAACTCTCTGTGTGGGACTCTAGAGACTCGACTACTACGCTGGCAGTGGGTTTAACCACAGACCGCAAGCGGCACTAGCTGTACGTAACGGTCCCCAGGTAGTTGTCGATAAGAAGGCCGATGAGAAAACCCATCCGAACTCCTACTGAGTCTGATGTGACAATCTCCATACAGTCCGGTCCGTTCGTCCAAGACTATCGCATATCGGGCCTAGGGGGGCGGCAAGCGTCAGTCCCCTAATAGCGGTATAAGTCGTGTCGGAGGGAAGCCCATTACACCCTGAGAAACTACTAGAACCTACCAGCAAATCTCGCTTGCCCTGGCCAGGGACTTTGCGTAATGGCTCTCTGACACAGCACGATATCTACTCCCAATACCGGGAGGGACGAATCCTGTCTAACCGCCACTGCCTCCAAGTGCTCGGGACTGCACCCAACTGCTACCTGTTTGCACGACTCCTTTGAGCCGTGGTAGGGTAGCAATCTAAGAACAGTGGGACACACTCGAGGAGAAGTAGCAGTGTCAAGTCTGCGGACTACGCTGTACTCATGTCACCTGGGAACTGTTCACTGACGACTGGTATCAAACCAACCAACAGTTCCCTGTGAGTCCTGTCCGGTGTACCCGTAACCTAACGAGCACCTGTATACTATCTCCAGTACAACGTACTGACGGCTGTGGGCAGACCATCTCCCCAACTGGGATGAGAAGCATACACACTAGTCTACTCCGGAGTATCGATGCTCTGTCTCGATAATCCAACGACCAGGGACCTGAATAAGGATGTGCTTGTAGACTACCCAGCCCCCACTAGTGTGACTGCCATCACAACGCTGGTAGACAAGCAAGATCCTAAGAGCTCTATCAATACGTACACTCACATATTAAGATAGAAAAACCAAGTAGCATACTACCATGTTTAGCAAGACTGTTATATACATGTGAATATCCCAAGCTTCCATTAAGTAATATACAAACTAGTATGATACAGTAATGGCCTTCTAGGGCATAAACACTAACACATAAATCTGTTTCCCAGATCATAAAATTGATCAGATGCGCTTTGCGCTCTTGAACTGCGCTTTGCGCTCTTGAACTGCGCTTCTGCGCTCTCTGGACTAGCTCAGCGCCAAATGCGCCACGTGTCAATCACGTATGCGCCAATTAACAACTTGCGCTTTGTGCTTCTGAAATAGCGCACTGCGCTCATGGGCTGGCGCTCAGCGCCAACCGCACCACGTGTCACTCACGTATGCGCCATTAAACTGAAAGCGCAATGCGCTCACGGTTTAGCGCTCAGTGCTCAAAGACTGGTATCATGCGCTCATCATTTGGCGCCTAGCGCCAAGTACGACACGTGTCCCTTACATGTGCGCCATGTAGCAGAAGCGTACTGCGTTCTTTGACTGACGCAAAGCACCTAGCGCGCCACGTGTTGTGCTGACAGAACATAAATTGTTCTTTAATAAGCCCAGAGCTCTGATGAATGCTCAGCATTCAATAAAAGACAAAAACATTGTCAAGATATAAATCAATACTCAGCATTGTTAAAAGGGCCAAGCCCAAATAAAGGCTCAACAGCCCAAAATAAAATGTTAAACATTTATTGGACTTAGCCCAAGATTGTCCATAAGTTCTCAACTCATATTAATTGAGCTCATCTGCTCATAAATATGTTAACAGATCTTAGCACCAAATTGGACTACAGATCTTTCAACTAACTCACGTCGGTTCGAGGGTACATCTCTTTACTCCTCTGATATTTGTCGTTGTAATCCTTCAACGTCTTCAGAGAGGTGACGGGTCCCGACAACCAAACATTCTACGGACTGTGGGGTCCTTTAAAACCCATGGACTATGATGTCCTTAACCTTGACTGTGAGGTCTTTAAACTCACGGACTATGATGTCCTTAACCTTGACTGTGAGGTCTTTAAACTCACGGACTATGATGTCCTTAATCTCGTACTGTGGGGTCCTTAAACCCACGGACTATGATGTCCTTAACCTCGACCGCAATGTCTTTAAACTAACATTGGACCGAGATGTCCTTAAACTAACATTGGACCGTAATGTCCTTAAACTAATCAACCGCAATGTCTCTAAACTAAACAATATGGCACAATTGCTCTCTTGTTGGATCTAAACGATCCTGTTAAGTTTATCTTAGTCTAAAAATTAGACTAACGTGTCCTTAACATACGTTTAAGTTGATCTTAGTCCCAAATGAGACTAACGCGTCCTTAAACCCAACCCCCAAACCCAAATCTAAGAAGATACGGATTTGGACTAATCCACGCCCTACGGGCGACAACATAAATTAGTCTCCGTATACAATCCACGGGCAACCAAAAACAAAACAAACACCCACGATCCGAAGTGACCATCTGGAGAAGGAGAAAGTGGTTACCGCGATGCGATAGCGTAATTAACTGCAGGGGCTTGCGCCTGCAGGGAAGAGCGTCCCCACAATCAAAAACCCCTCAAATGAGGGGGAATCTGACGAAATCTGCTACATCGGCCGCACCCGTTTAAACCTTCGATACACGGTGCCATAAATCAACTTGGTATCTTCAGAGAGGTGGACGGATAGCACCAATTAGCATCTGCCCCGAAATTCAGGCGAGACGGACCCGCGCGGTCGCGTCTCCGCGTTTTCGGCGGGGAACAGTGACTAACTAACACCAATGGCTTATGAGACCGGCCGCCTCCCCTCGTCAGGATCTCGATAAGTACACACTAGTCTACTCTGGAATATCAATGCCCAGTCTTGATACTCTCTCGACTAGGGATATTTAAGGATGTGCTTATAGACCATCCAGCTCCTACGTATATGATCGCCATCATAATGCTGGTAGTCAAGAAAGAATCCTATGGGCTCTATCAACATGTAATAGCGATCTTTAATACCACGTAATGAATGTACATGATGATAAAGACAAACCAGATAGCATACTATCATTTTGAGTAAGACTGTTTTATCCGTATAGGTCCCCCTCAATCATCAGAATCACCTGCATGTGATTACAATAATTGCCTTGAGGGCACTATAGCCAACAATCTCCCACTTGCACTTAAGGTTATGTAGGATTCCTAGGCACACTTGTGAAGGTTCATAAAGCATCGAATATACCAGAATAAAATTTTACATGTGCCGAACAACCCAAAAACGGGATCTTTGCTAGATTATTAGGGTTTAGCATGCAAGATAACATCTTTAAAGCTAAGTGTGAGGGATTACAACCTTTGTAGTCCGCTCCTTCGCTTCATAAGATCTGAGTAGAAGTCCCTTCGCCGCGATCCACGATCTCCCGGACTCAAGAGAGGCTCCACGACTCGAACGATCCATGCTAGCTTGAAGTGTTCCGATTCTCCGATGATCTACGTCGAAGTTGCTATAACCCAAGTTTTCTCACTCTAAAGAGATGAACATCCTAATCTAATAGGCTAGATTAGATGAGGATGATGGAGTAGTATTTATGCTATCTTTTTATTTCACTTTCTCATAATAAATCATCACAAATGGAATTTCTAGTGAGCTTTTTCTCAAACTCAAGAGAGAAGAAGATGAAGAAAAATGAAGAGAATAATCCTTTTGTGATGAATAGTAGATGAATATATATGATTGATTATGGAACCATGGTCAAAGATGAGAGGCTAAAAGTTTGTAGAGAATAAACTAGAGTTAGGGTTTGGTTAGGTTAAGGATAAGTATCAACCATAATATCTTAACCAAGACAAAATAGAATCCTTCTAGAATGAACAAGAAGGAGCTAACCCTAATCAAACCCTAATTCCTTTTTATCATCCTTAAACATGTTTCATAATATATCATTACATGTCACAATAATACATATTACATATATATTATATATTTGCAATAAAAGAAAATAATACAATTAACATATATAGCATATATATCAATGTATTAATCCGGTGAGAAAATGAAATAATAAAGCGAGCCAATATTAGATAATGTAATACAATATATCATATATATCATTATACATTAAATCATCGAATCAACACTTGATCCAACGATCCGGCTATATCGAATATAACCGACTAATATATCATGTACCGATTCATCGAATCAACACTTGATCCGATGTCTCGATTCATATCTAAATATCGCGAGAATATAATGCGGTATCTCATATCGCATTATCCTCGGTCCTGCATATATCACATATGTGCCTCTACTCCGTTTTGCCTGAGCCAAGAAACCTCTGTGTAGGACTCTAAAGAATCGTCAATACGCCGGTAGCAGGTGATGATCATATCAAACACCCACAAGCTGCAAGCGGTCAGCTAAACGTAACAGCCACCCAGGTATTGAGCGATCAGAAGATCAACAAGCTAGCCTGTCCGTTCTCCTGTGAATCCAATCAGTAACACTCCCGTACAGTCCGGTCTGTTCGTCTGATACGTCGCATATCAAGTCTAGGGGTGGTATACGTCAGACCCTAATAACCGATAAGTCGTGTCGATGTGAGGCTCATAACAGGTCGAGAAACTACTAGTAACACTTACCAGTATATCTCTATATCAGCCCTGGCCAGGGACTTCCAGTTATAGCCAATCGAACACAGCACAACATCAACTCCCTATACCGGGAGAGACGAATCCCCTCCTATCGCTCATTGCCTCCATGTGATTCGGGACTGTACCCAAAAGCCACCGTTTTGCACGCCCTCCTGGACGTGGTAAGGTGAAAATCAAAGCACAGTGGGAATCACACAAGACTCTATGACGATCTCGGGTCTACAGACTACCCTGTACCAGTGTCACCAGAGAACTGCCATCTGACGTGTGGTATATCACCATCTGGGAGTTCTCGGCGAGTCCATCCAGTGTACCCAGTCTCCACTGAGCACCCGTACACCATCCTTGATGTCAAACACCGATGGATATGGGATCATCAATCGCCCATCATATGGGTCAAGATGCGTATACGCTAGTCTACTCTGGTGTATCGATGCCCTGTCTCGATATACCCTCGACTGGGAACATTTATAGGGTGTACTCATCGACTACCGTGGCCCCACTTAGTATGATCTCATCATAATCTCAGTAGTCGAGTACAGATCCTAAGGGCTTTATCAACATGTGAGAGAAAAACAGTAAACCAATATAAGTCAACATGTTAAGATAAAGTGAAACCAAATAGCATACTATCATGACGAGCAAGAAAGTCCTCTCTGTATATATCCAAGCATCCATTATAATATACATCAAATGTACAACAATGGCCTCTAGGGCATATACATAACTAACAATCTCCCACTTGCACTAAGGCCAGCTGCTGTAGTATCTCATACCTAGCATCCCGAATAATCTCTCAAACTGTATCTGGGGAATGACCTTTATGAGTGGATCCGCAGTGTTATCCTTCGTATCTATTCTCCTGACCTCGATCTCCCGGCGATCAACTATCTCCCTGATCAGGTGATACCGCCTCAGAATATGTCTGGACTTCTGATGGGATCTGGGTTCCTTGGCCAAAGCCACGGCTCCATTGTTATTGCAATACAGAGGTATTGGATGTTCAATGGATGGAACCACACCAAGTTCAGTGATGAACTTCTTCATCCAGACAGCCTCTTTGGCAGCATCGTTGGCAGCGATGTATTCAGCCTCCATCGTCGAGTCTACAACGGTATCCTGTTTGGAACTCTTCCAACATACCGCCCCTCCATTGAGGGTAAAGACAAATCCCGAGTGCGACTTAGAGTCATCCTTATCACTTTGGAAGCTGGAATCGGTAAAGGACTCCACCCGGAGTTCTCCGTTACCATACACCAAGAACATGTCTCTAGTCCTTCGCAAGTACTTAAGAATGTTCTTCACGGCTGTCCAGTGACTCTCTCCAGGATCTGCTTGATACCGACTCACTATACTTAGCGAGTATGCTACATCGGGTCTGGTACATAGCATCGCATACATGATAGAGCCTACTGCCGAAGCATAGGGTATCCCTTGCACGCGAGCTCTTTCCAAATCAGTCTTGGGAGACATCTCTTTGGAGAGAGTAAGTCCAGAGATCATGGGTTGGTTCCCACACTTGGATTCTTCCATACTAAACCTCTTTAGTATGGTGTCAATATACCTGGATTGGGACAATCCCAGTATCCTTTTGGATCTATCTCTATAGATCCTTATCCCCAATATGCAGGAGGCATCACCTAGATCTTTCATTGAGAATCTTTGTGATAAGAAGAGCTTGACTGATTGCAGCATAGGAATATCATTTCCTATCAAGAGTATGTCATCCACGTACAATACGAGGAAGACAACCTTACTCTCTGCCACCTTCTTATAGATACAAGGTTCATCTATGTTTTTGATGAAGTCAAACTCTTTGACTACTACATCAAAACAGATGTTCCAACTCCGCGATGCTTGCTTTAACCCATAAATGGATTTAAGCAGTTTGCATACCTTTCCGCTGCTCCCACTATCTACGAAGCCCTCTGGCTGAGTCATGTACACGCACTCTTCTAAATCACCATTTAGAAAGTCGGTCTTAACATCCATTTGCCAGATTTCGTAGTCATGGTATACAGCAATGGCAAGTAAGATCCGGATGGACTTAAGCATAGCCACTGGAGAAAAGGTTTCGTCATAATCCACACCTGATCGTTGACGAAATCCCTTTGCTACAAGTCTAGCTTTGAAAGTCTCAACTTTTCCATCTACACCAAATTTCTTTTTAAAAATCCACTTGCTCCCAATGGGTTTTACCCCTTCAGGAGCATTTTCCAAAATCCATACTTTATTGGTGTACATGGATTCCATCTCAGATTGCATTGCATCCAGCCATTTCACAGAGTCACCACTCGTGATGGCCTGCTCGAAACTAGTCGGGTCATCATCTTCCATGATGTAATCCTCGCTTCCACCATCAATGAGAAAACCGTAGTATCTCTCAGGTGGATGAGAAACCCTGCTAGATCAGCGGAGAGGCTGGGGTTCGTCGGGTACTACTGAATCCTCTGGTTCCACTAAATCTTCAGTTGTAGTTTGTGTTGCTGGAACCTCTTCCAGCTCTACCTCATCGCCACTAATTTCTTTTGTAAGAAATTCCTTTTCTAAAATGGTGGCATGTTGAGCAACAAACACCTTTTGTTGTTCACTGTAGTAGAATAGATATCCATACGAATTGCTTGGATATCCTACAAACTTACAAAGAACTGATCGTGCCTCGAGTTTGTTCGGATGTTGCTTTTTAACATAAGCCGGACAACCCCATATCTTAACTCTTTTAAGAGATGGTCTCTTCCCATTCCATATCTCATATAGAGTGGTAGGCACAGATTTAGTTGGAACTCTATTCAATAGGTATATGGCTGTCTCCAGCGCATACCCTCAAAAGGAAATAGGTAACTCAGCTGTACTCATCATAGAGCGCACCATATCTAATAGGGTGCGATTCCTCCGCTCCGATACACCGTTGTGCTGTGGTGTATAAGGAGGAGTAAGCTGAGAGAGAATCCCATTCTTTTTTAGATAATCTAGGAACTCATTGCTTAAGTATTCACCTCCTCGATCAGATCGAAGAATCTTAATACTTTTGCCCGTTTGATTCTCTACTTCGTGCTTATATTCTCTGAATTTCTCAAAAGCTTCAGACTTGTGTTTCAATAGGAACACATGCCCGTATCTAGAGAGATCGTCAGTGAATATAATGAAGTAGGAAGAACCGTTCTTGGCATGCGTAGACATGGGACCGCATACATCACTATGTACCAGTCCTAAGAGTTCGGTAACTCTTTCTCCGTGTCCACTAAATGGAGGTTTGGTCATTTTTCCTTTGAGACATGAATGACAAGTATCATAAGATGATAATTCGAACGGATTCAAATAACCATCCTTATGTAACTTAGCCAGTCGTGTTGCATTGATATGACCGAGTCTACAATGCCACAAGAAAGATTCGTTCATTTCTGAACTTTTCCTCTTGTGTGTGTTTTGTATATTGAGGACTGTATTCTGATTTAGAATGAATATGCCATTATGTAACGAGCCTGATGCAATCAACTTTTGATCTAGGAATATGTTTGTTCCCCTCCGAAGGGCGGCACACAGGACCGCGATGTCCTGACGCTGGCGATTCGGGGCAGATGCTATTTGGTTTTATCCGTCCACCTTTCCGAAGATGCCAAGTTGATTTATGGCACCGGGTATCAGAGGTTTAGACGGATGCGGCCGATGTAGCAGACTTCGTCAGATTCCCCCTCACTTGAGGGCTTTTTGATTGTGGGGACGCTCTTCCCTGCAGGCGCAAGCCCCTGCAGTTAATTACGCTACCGCATTGCGGTAACAACTTTCTCCTTCTCCAGAATTTCACTTCGTGTCGTGTGTGTTTGTTTTGTTTGTGGTTGCCCATGGATTGTATACGGAGACTGAGTAATGCCGTCGCCCGTAGGACGTGGATTAGTCCAAATCCGTATCTACTTAGATTTGGGTTTGGTGTTTTTAGTTTAAGGATACGTTAGTCGTATTGAGACTAAGATCGACTTAAACGTTCGTCAAGGATACGTTAATCCTGTTTTAGACTAAGATCAACTTGACGTGGTGCTCCATTTAATATATGGTCGTTGGGACTCATCACCTCTCTGACGTCGTTGAAGGATTACAACGATGGATATCAGAGGAGTTCAGAGATGTACCCTTGAACCAAAGTTGATTTGGAGTTTTATCATTCATTTAAATGTCTAAGGATACGTTAGCCGTATTTGGGGCTAAGATCAACTTAAACGGGACCGTTTAGATCCGGCAAAAGAGCATTTGGAGGCTCTATTGTTCCAGTTTAGGGACATAGTGGTCCATGCTCCAGTTTAGGGACGTGGTGGTCCATATTCCAGTTTAAGGACGTGGTGGTCCGTGTTCCAATTTAGGGACGTGGTGGTCCATATTCCAGTTTAAAGACGTGGTGGTCCGTTATTAGTTTAAGGACGTTTCGGTCCGATATTAGTTTAAGGACGTCTCGGTCCAATATTAGTTTAGAGACGTTTCGGTCCAACATTAGTTTAAGGACGTTTCGGTCCAATATTAGTTTTAAGGACGTCTCGGTCCAATACTAGTTTAAGGACGTTTCGGTCCAATATTAGTTTAGGGACGTTTCGGTCCAACATTAGTTTAAGGACGTTTCGGTCCAATATTAGTTTTAAGGACGTTTCGGTCCACGAGTTTAAGGACCCCGCGGTCCATATACGTGTGGTCGTTGGGACCCGTCACCTCTCTGACGTCGTTGAAGGATTACAACGACAGGTGTCAGAGGAGTTCGGAGATGTACCCTCGAACCGGTAGTAAATTGATTTAAGAGAGCAATCTTGCTTAGTCAATTTAATTTAAGGACTTAAAAACCAAAATTGGGCTAAGTCCAGTTGAAAATGTTCAACATTTCATTTGTTTTTGCATCGCATTTCTTCTTATTTTTACCTGGGCTTTGCCCAGAAAGGATGCAGAGCATCAATTTGTTTTGGGCTCTGCCCTTTATAAATGATGCAGAGTATCAATTTTATTTGGGCTCTGCCCTTTTATTGCTTTGTAATTTATTTTGGCCTGCTTGGTCTTTTTGATTTGGGCCTGGCCCTTTTTTAGGAAATGCATTGCATTTATCAGGCGCTTTGCACCAATCAGAGAGCGCAAGCGCTTATGACGACGTACGTGTCATGCAAGCGCAGTGCGCTGCGCTAGTGCGCTGCACTTGCGCTGCTGACACGTGGCGCTCTCTGGTGAGTTGCGCCAATCACAGAGAGCAAAGCTCTATTTCAAAAGCGCATAGCGCAATTGGTTCAGATGCTGACACATGGCGCTCTCTGGTGGCTTGCGCCAATCCAAGAGCGCAACGGTGCAGTATTGCAAGTGCAAGGCACTATGATTTAGGAATCTTTTAGATTCAATGAACAGAAGTGCAAAGCACTGTTAGATTTTTTGATCTAATTTAGATCAAAGAAAAAGATAAGTTTTTTCTTATCTTAAAGAACCAAAGGTTCATGAAAAAGTGCAAAGCACTATTTTAATTTATCCCTTTATTTAGTTATGTTTTAAAGATCAATGAGCTTGTTTTTAGATCACTGATCTGTTCATAAGAGAATTTTCTCTTCTCTCAAAAGTTTTTACCTTCTGTTGTTCTTGAGGAGTTCTCGAGAATTCTCTTCTCTTTTTTTTTAGAAAGATGTTGATGCCTCTGAATTGAAGTCTGGGGTCCTTTTTATAGTGCTCATAAATTAGTTAAATTTGTTAAAGAGATCTCTCTCTGAGTGATTTGGAGAATTTTCCCCACCGTTGGATCTTTGATCCAAGGGCTTCTGTTTTACAGAAGAAAATCTTCTTGTTTTAATAAGAACAGAAAGATTTCTTTAAAATCTTAATTCTGTTTTGCGCAACTCCCCAGCGCTTGACACGTGTCGCGCAGCGCAGCGCTTGCGCAGCTGTGCTTGCGCAACTGTGCAGACACGTGTCGCGCAGTGCAGTGCTTGCGCAACTGTGCTTGCGCAGTTTTCTTGCGCAACTGCGCAGACACGTGTCGCGCAGTGCAGCGCTTACGCAACTGAAACGTTGCTTCCTTTACTTTTTTGTTTTAAACAGAGCTTTGCTCTGATTGGTTGCGCTGCCTCGGGCGCTGCGCTGATGCGTCTGCGCCAGACACGTGGCGCCTTGCGCTCAGCGCAGAGGATCTGAAGCGTTGCTTCATTTATTGAAACTTAGATTTTGGGCAAATCGGAAGCGTCGCTTCTCCTGAGATATCTTTTCATCTCCTTTTTTTTCAAGTCAAACTCGTATTTCCAAAATTCTGATTTCCCGGGCCTTGGAAATGATTTCATTATGCACAGAATCTTCTGCGCCTGGGTCTATATATATAATTCGAGGTTGAGCCTTTTCTTCTCTCATTTTCAGAGAACTTCTTCGATCATGGCTTGCAATCGCCCTCATGCCCGCCGACAACCATGGGAGGTGCCGATTCGGGACATTGTTCCACGCTTTGCTGCGCGCTTGGTGGACTCCTCTCTTTCGGACGAGCAGTGCGATGCCGCAATGTACGAGCTTTCGACTCGTGTGGGGTCTCCTCTTCCCCCGGGTTCCATTTGGCTTCGGATGATCCTTGTCTCAGTGCTCGCCGACATTCTCCCTCCTCCGGCGGAGATGTCCTCGGCAATGCTTGATGTGGCCGAGGATAAGATCGAGAGCTTTTTCGAAGTGCTCTTGATCACCAAAGCCCTGAGGGACTTCTCCTTCTACTTGCTGAGCCAGATACGGGCTCGTCGGGTCGTCATCGCCACTTTTTCTCAGGAGTGCGGCGTCGACCGTTGGATGGCTATCCCTCGGGAAGATCGTCGCTTCGACGTGATGGAGAAGACGGAGAGGGAGCTGAATAATCTTCTTTTTCTTTTTGTGAACCCTTGTCTCTCTGATCCCGTATTCGGTGATCTTTTTTAAATGTAATAACAATAAGAATGAATAAGTATTTTTCTTTTTAATCAAGTACTTCATTGTCTGTTAAGGGTTCTTTTATTTTAGCTCTCTGTTGTGGTTGTGCATCGTATGATTTTAATTTGTTATTATCAAGTGCATGTAATTTTGCATGGATAAATTGCCTTTGGCACTTAGCCCCTTCTTCTGCGCTAGCGCATCTGCGCTGACACATATCGCGCAGCGCAAAGCGCAGCGCAACTGCGCTGCCATGTGTCGCACAGCGCAGAGCGCAGCGCGGCGCGGCGCTTCCTTTAATAGAGCTTTGCTCTAATTGGGCGCGCCTTCTTGGACGCTGCGCTAATGTATCTGCGCCAGACACGTGGCGCGTCGCGCGCAGCGCAAAGGATCTGAAGCGTTGCTTCATTTATTAAAGTTTAAATTTTCAAAGCAAAGCTTTGTTTCTGATTGGGGGAAGATGAAGCGTTGCTTCATCTCCCGCCTTGGAATTTGAACAGAGCTTTTCTCTGATTGGGGTAAACAATGTTCATAACATTATCCTTTACTACAAAATTATATCCTTCTTTACTTAATAAATAAACTGATATAATGTTGCACATCATGTTCGGTATATAATAGCACTCATTTAGAATCAGTGTATTACAACTTGGCAATACAAGGTGGTATTCGCCAACTGCTTTGGCTGCAATACTTGCACCGTTCCCTACTTGAACGGAATGATCACCTTTTCCCAGTTCTCTACCTTTTCGTAGCCCATGTAACAATTTACATATGTGGGATCCTGATCCAGTATCCAATACCCAGGACGTAGGGTGAACTGAGAAACAGTTCTCAATAACTAACACACCTGAAGAAGATGCATCAATATGCATGTTCTTTTGGGCGGCTTAGAATCCAGATATTCTTCTATTCCCTGTTCAGTTTTATAACTCTTATAAGAAAGAACGGGTCCAACGTTCCCCTGCTCAGTATAATAAGTGGGTTCAGTCAATACATCCATATTATTATCTTAATTATGGCCTGACATGATCGCTACCTGGAGAGAGAGAGAAGAAAACACTTTAGCGTATGCTCTTGCAAGATTAGATTGGTTATTATCTTATCTAATCAGGATGTCTCCCACTGTTTTTATCAAATCTACCTTCAAACCCTAAAAGGTAAGATTAGCCGGGATTAATTACACCCTACAATTTCGTCAATCTTTCAGCCAGATCAGTGTCGGTACTTTGAGGGAGGTTCCCCATGCTTTTGCACGGACCTAATTAAAGTAAACCTCGTTTTCCCAGAGGCGTAACCCCGTTAACACTTTTCTAGATACCTACTTGATGGACTAATTGTCCTGTGTAAAACTCTCCCAGGAGTAACTCTTACTCACAGTGGGTATCGGGATCCAACTATCTGATAGAAGGTATGCAATCTCATTGCAAATTTCAACACTTGAAATTCCCGATAATATTTTTCCCCTAGCAACTTATGACCTTGGCTAAGGTCAACAAATCATAAGTGCTAGTCAAGTTCAACCCGTCATTTCCTGATTGAATTAAACCCACCCGTACGACCCTTGGCTAAGGTCAACAAACTCGCACGACTACCCTAACTCAATCACATCTCATGTTTTAGCAGATAAATACTAATTAGCTACCATACACCACGCATTGGCTAAGGTCAACAAACACAGCACGAATACTAACTAGTCTCTATCTGAAATGACGGAGGGCTACGCAGGTTTTTCAGAAAACCATGAGCGTAATGAACTTGATATCGTCGTAGAATCATGTGAAATTTTGAAATGGAGTGTTTTTGAGGCTTTCATTAGTTTTGCTAAAGAGGTCACTCCCGGTAAAGGGATCTCGGCTCTTTCCTCATCGAATAAGGTGCAAGACATATCATATATATCACTGTGCAAAGCAAAACCCTAAAAGCAATCAAAAGACAAACCGAGTTTTGTAGCATCTGCCAGTTTCGCTAAAAAGGTCACTCCTGGTGAAGGGATCTCGGCTCTTTCCTCATCGAATAAGGTGCAGGGTATATCATATATACCACTATGCAAAGCAAAACTGTAGCTACCCTTTTTATAAAGTTTTGATTCTACAATATCTTTTAGGTTTCTTTTCTTTTTATTAATCTCATTAATAAAAAATCCCATCAGCTTATGCTTCCTAAGCATCACAGATAAATACGACGTACACTTATGCCATCCGCATTCGCCTCGATGTCCCCTCGTGCACCGTTAGGTTAGGTAACTAACGACAGAGCAGGGCAGGGCTAGTGCGGGTGTAAAACATAAGTAACGTCTATATAATATATCATATATACTATATACTGTATCCATCACAACATATCAAATGATCACATCACAGATATCGCAGCAGAAACATAGATATAATGTGGGATATACTAGGACGTCCGTATTTAGTATTTAGCCAACAATAGAAAATACGGATTCCACAGTCGCGATGAATAGCCAAGCCCACGCCCTGGACCCCTACGAGAGCGGCAAACGACCCTACCAATTCTGGAGTTTAGGAGACCCGGTCTCGACTCCTCGAGATGGCCTCCCACTGAACCCCAAAACCCGGTCACCTGTGCTCCCCTCCTTGGGTCCATTCTAATGCGGAAAAGTAAATAATATACAACACGGGTGGCATCAACCTCAACCTGGAAGTGCCCCAAATAAAAGAATATTACATTGCATTTGAATTTACATGAATGAAAATATAAAACTCTCATTTCACATAAAACCCCCGGCTATTCAATCGCGACAATCCTGCACATCATATCTTAGCAACACATAATATCTCATATCATCAACGTAAGTAAGTATGCATACACCTATCGTCGTCGATGTATAGCAACGAAAACCGGCAATACAACTACATACTACACTTACGGTCACAGAAAAGAAATTGTAAAACTACAATATTTGGAATCCACAATCACTTTAGATATCGTAAATCCGAAATATCACATACTTCGCATTTCATGCCTAACACAATGAATTCCACATATTGTATCACATTCCAGATAAATAGACAGTATTAAACTTTTCGAACAGATAATCAAATACCCAAAATTTTCTAAAGTGCTCAACACTTGAGCGGAGTTCAAACAATCCCAGAATATGTCACAGTACCAGTGATCCAGCCGTAGAAGGGTCAAGCCAACGCCTCACATGTGGCACGCCGTACTGCCCCAAACCCGAAGGTTCAAAAGGCAGTTCAAGACGGTCACATAATCGAGTTAAGGTTTGTTGTCTTCTAGAGGGTCCACCGTGTTACTTGCACATTTTTCCAAAAGAATTAAACTCGAGAAAAGATTCAACACTTGAAAATTTTTTGTGTCGGGAAAAAGTGAGTTAATGATATCCGTTCGAAATTTTTAACAGTTTCTAAATATCCGGAAAAACAATAACGAATTTAAAATTCCCGATCGAATCGACGATTACAAAATAAACCCCAGAATACTCAACATTTGAGTCAGATTAAAAATACCCATAAAATAGTAAACACAGAGACAAGAATTACTGTGAAACATCCGTGCCTAATACCTACCTTGCCGCGGAACCGCCGCCAAAGGTGGGTAATTGCCGCGGTTCCGCGGCCATGTTGAGGAATTGGGGGCATGTGTTTCACCATAATTCTTATATTTTCCTGCTGAATTTTTCAGGTATTTTTAATTCTGGAAAAACCCAGATTTTAAAAAATGTACAGAGAGGGGTTTTAAATGTCGTATTCGGGTTCGATCGGGGTTTTAACTTCGTTAACATATCGCCTAATGCTCTAGCTAGGCTCTAATACCACTGTAGGGTTCCTAGGCACACTTGTGAAGGTTTATAAAGCATCAAACATGCCAGAATAAAATTTTACATGTGCCGAACAACCCAAAGACGGGATCTTTGCTAGATTATTAGGGTTTAGCATGCAAGATAACATCTTTAAAGCTAAGTGTGAGGGATTACAACCTTTGTAGTCCGCTCCTTCGCTTCACAAGATCCGAGTAGAAGTCTCTTCGCCGCGATCCACGATCTCCCGGACTCAAGAGAGGCTCCACGACTCGAACGATCCATGCTAGCTTGAAGTGTTCCGATTCTCCGATGATCTACGTCGAAGTTGCTATAACCCAAGCTTTCTCACTCTAAAGAGATGAACACCCTAATCTAATGGGCTAGATTAGATGAGGATGATGGAGTAGTATTTATGCTATCTTTTTATTTCACTTTCTCACAATAAATCATCACAAATGGAATTTCTAGTGAGCTTTTTCTCAAACTCAAGAGAGAAGAAGATGAAGAAAAATGAAGAGAATAATCCTTTTGTGATGAATAGTAGATGAATGTATATGATTGATTATGGAACCATGGTCAAGGATGAGAGGCTAAAAGTTTGTAGAGAATAAACTAGAGTTAGGGTTTGGTTAGGTTAAGGATAAGTATCAACCATAATATCTTAACCAAGACAAAATAGAATCCTTCTAGAATGAACAAGAAGGAGCTAACCCTAATCAAGCCCTAATCCCTTTTTATCATCCTTAAACATGTTTCATAATATATCATTACATGTCACAATAATATATATCACATATATATTATATATTTGCAACAAAAGAAAATAATACAATTAACATATATCGCATATATATCAATGTATTAATCCGGTGAGAAAATGAAATAATAAAGCGAGCCAATATTAGATAATGTAATACAATATATCATATATATCATTATACATTAAATCATCGAATCAACACTTGATCCAACGATCCGGCTATATCGAATATAACCGACTAATATATCATGTACCGATTCATCGAATCAACACTTGATCCAATGTCCCGATTCATATCTAAATATCGCGAGAATATAATACGGTATCTCATATCGCATTATCCTCGGTCCTGCACATATCATATATGTGCCTCTACTCCGTTTTGCCTGAGCCAAGAAACCTCTGTGTAGGACTCTAAAGAATCGTCAATGCGCCAGTAGCAGGTGATGATCATATCAAACACCCACAAGCTGCAAGCGGTCAGCTAAACGTAACAGCCACCCAGGTATTGAGCGATCAGAAGATCAACAAGCTAGCATGTCCGTTCTCCTGTGAATCCAATCAGTAACACTCCCGTACAGTCCGGTCTGTTCGTCTGATACGTCGCATATCACGTCTAGGGGTGGTATACGTCAGACCCCAGTAACCGATAAGTCGTGTCGATGTGAGGCTCATAACAGGTCGAGAAACTACTAGTAACACTTACCAGTATATCTCTATATCAGCCCTGGCCAGGGACTTCCAGTTATTGTTAGTGTATATGCCCTAGAGGCCATTACTGTATCATACTAGTTTGTATATTACTTAATGGATGCTTGGGATATTCACCTTGTATATACAATCTTGCTCAAAATAGTAGTATGCTACTTGGTTTGTCTCTACTTCAATGTGTACTTGTGTTTATTTTACTATATCACTTATACGCATTAGTGGAGCCCTTAGGATCTTTGCTTGATTACCAGCGTTGTGATGGCAGTCACACTAGTGGGGGCTGGGTAATCTATAAGCACATCCTTATACAGGTCCCTAGTCGCAGGACTATCGAGATAGGGCATCGATACTCCGGAGTAGACTAGCGTATGCGCTTCTCATCCCAGTGTGGGAGATGGTCTGTCCCACAGCCATCAGTACGTCGTACTGGAGATAGTATACGGGTGCTCGTTGGGTTACGAGTACACTGGACAGGACTCGTCGGGAACTGACAGGTTGGTATTATACCTATCGTCAGTCATCAGTTCCCAGGTGACATGAGTACAGCTTAGTCCGCTGACTTGACACTGGCACTTCGCCTCGAGTGTGTTCCCATTGCACTTTGATCACTACCCTACCACGGCTCAAAGGAGTCGTGCAAACAGGTGGTGGTTGGGTGCAGTCCTGAAGCACTTGGAGGCAGTGACGGTTAGACAGGATTCGTCTCTCCCGGTATTGGGGGTTGACATCGCGCTGTGTCTAGGAGAGCCATTACACGAGTAGTCCCTGGCCAGGGCAAACGAGATATACTGGTAGGTTTCCAGTGTTATCTCAGGGTGTTTTGGGCTTCGCTCCGGCACGACTTGTACCGCTATTGGGGGACTGACGTTTACCGCCCCCTAGGCCCGCCATGCGATGTATCAGACGAACAGACCGGACTGTACGGAGACTGTCACATTCAGACTCAGTAGGAGTACCGATGGGGTTTCACCTCGTCAGCCTTCTTGTCGACATCTACCTGGGGACCGTTACGCACAGCTAGTGCCGCTTGCGGTCTGTGGTTAAACCCACTGCCAGCGTAGTGTCGAGTCTTTAGAGTCCCACACAGAGGGTATTCGTCTCTGGGCAAAACAGAGTAGAGGTCGCATGGTTCTGCGACAGGGTTCGTTCTCATCCGCGCACTTGTGCACGTTTGGAGTCCGGACAGATACTACCAGCGGGCTCTGGTTTGAGCCGGATACTGGTATAGTATTTGGGGTTGCTTTTATCTCTCAGTATTCATGTTCCTCGGAACAAGAATGCAGGTGTGTATGCACAGTTATTTGAGGAGGAGGAAGATGATTTCCATTAGGGTTTCGGAACGGGTGCGTATGCACAGTTGACAGTCGTCTTTTTCCAAACCCTAATGGATTTGTATTATATCATTTAATAATATATAATAAAATGAAATTGTGTCATGGTTAGTTTTTGTTGACTTGTTGACCATGGTTGACTTGTTGACCATGGTTGAACATTTGACTACCATCATTACAAATGCAAGATGCCTTTTCATTCTTGCTTTATTCATTTAATGCTTGTAATGATATTAGTCATTCTAAACTATCCATCAAACCTTTTTCATTTTGATTATTATTATTATTTGATTATTCTTTTTTCTTTTGTTATGGTTGCAAAAGGAAAAGAAAGGCTCATTCTATTATTCTCACTCTCTCTCTTCACTTCATCTTCTTCTTCCTCTAGTCAAGAGAAACCTTCTCATGAGTTGAGAATCCTTCTCTTGAAAAACAAAAGCAAACCCTAGACACTCTCTACTCACTCTAGGATCAAGGGTCTAGCAAGCCGGCGATTCTAGTTCACTCCAAGTACGAGAAAGAGCCCAAAGGTCGAGCCTTCGAGGTGGATCCATCTTCGACGGGAGAAGGCGACAAAGGAGAACCATCAACCTCTACAAAGTTAGAAGACGAAGGAGTTCAAGTCTAGGTATAACCATCTTCATCCGAGTAGCTAACTCTCTTTAGCTAAGTTTGCTAGTTTTAGTTTAGGTAACGATCCCGACCTAGCTTAGTCCATGTTGCCTCTTGCACTAAAAATTTAATTTTTATACCGTTTCCGCCTCCCCGTAAGAACCGGGGGTCGCAACGTGGACTTACAGTGGTATCAGAGCCTAACTAAACTTAAACTAGCTTGGTAGTGAAGTGTAACGAAGTTCGGAACCGTAAAAAACCCAAAAACCATATTTTTCAAAACCTGAGTTTCTGTTGAAATTTTTTTGGCTCAAAATGAAAAACTTTATATTTGTAAATTCATCTCAGGGTTTTTTAAAAACACCCATGAAAAACGACACAGAGATTCATCCAAACCGCCGCCCTTCCGCCGCACGAGGTAGGCTCGTGCCGCGGAAGCGCCGCGGTTTGATGTCCTCTCTGCATCGTTTTTCATGCAGTGTCTTTCTGTGTTGATTTTGGGATTTTTAGGATATATATTATATGCCCAGATTTTCCAGAACTAAAATTTACTTTTGGGGGCCTATAATTCCGTATTTTTCCGAACTTCACGGCATTTTGACTATGATGGTTATATCTGTGATGTTTGCATGTATTGAACGTCGACTAATGGCTATAAGACGATTAGTCGGGGTTATACATGATCTGTAATGTGCTGGAATGTGTATATGAATGTGTTGGACTGTCGCGGGTGAATAGCCGGGGTGGATGTGAGATGAGCTTTTGTTTTTCTTTCATTCATTGTAAATGTAAATTGATGTAATAATATTATTTGTTTGGCCGCACAACCGGGTCGGGGTTGTAGCCGTCATTGTATAATTCTTTTTACTGTTTTTGCTCCTAGGATAGACCCATGGAGGGGTGCACAAACTACCGGGTATGCCGAAGTGTCGAGTGGCCTACTCATGGAGATGAGGGAGGTTGCTACGCTTCGGGTACTTGGCGGGTAGTTTGCCGCACCCGTAGGGGTCTTGGGTGGGGTATTTGGCTATTCACCGCGACCGTGTTATCCGCTTTTCGTTTCAGGCTCGAAAGGATTGCGGATTGCTAGTATATCCAATGCATTCATCTGTGATCTGTAATGTCTACTATTGCTATATCTATAACTATTTAGGCGTTGCTTATGTTTTACAGACGCGCTAGCCCAGCCCCCGCTCTGTCGTTAGTTAAGTAACCTAACGGGTAATGACGGGGCCCAGTGGCGAATGCGAATGGCATAAGCGTACGTCATATTTTGGTTGTTTTCTGCAATGGTAGGATTTAAATGATGGGACGCATTAAAAGTACTAATGCAAGAATATCACGCATTAAAAGAACTAATGCAAGATAATAAACCAAGTTAAAGTCGTTGGAACACTTTCGAAAACCCACTCGGTTCTTTTCAAAACTAACTTTTAAAATGCGGAGCTTGAGCCACTCCATTTAAAAGCTATCTCGTTCCATCGACCAAATCAAGTTCACTACGTTCACGGTTTCGCCAAAACCATTCGTAGCCCTCCGTCGTTTCACATGAATAGTCAATAGTATTCAAGCTGTGTTTGTTGGCCAAAGTCAAGGCATAGTGATTGGTAGCTATTGGGTATTCATGTGCAGCATAGATAGATGCGTTGGTTTGAAACAGTCGTACTACCTTGTTGGCCAAAGTCAAGGGTAGGTACGGGTGGATTCAAATTAACCTGGAGAACGACGGGTAGAACTTGACATGTGACTTATGATTTGTTGGCCAAAGTCAAGGTCATAAGAGCATGGGGCAAAAATCCACATCGGGAGTTTCATAAGTACTGAAACTTGCTAGATTTGCATACCATTTGGAGTGTGGTGATTCTGGTAGGATTCCTTCAGTTTCGTCACGCGATGATATTTGGATCCCGATCCTACTGTGAGTATATGCTACTCCTCGGGAAATTTCTCACTTAACGATCAATGCTATAAACCTAGTAGGTGCCTAGAAAGGTGTTAGCGGGGCTACGCCCCCAGGAAAAAGAGGTTCTTTAATTAAGGAACTTCGCGAAAGCGTTGGAAAACCTCCCTCGAAGTACCGACACCAGCCTGGCCGAACGGTTAAGCAAGTATTGTACGGTGGGATTGATCCTGACTAATTCTTCCTTTATGGTTTGAGGAGGGATTCGAGAAACAGTGGGAGACATCCTGTTTAGACAAATTAAAAACCACTCTAAACTTGCAAGAGCATCATGCTGAGTGTTTCTTCTTCTCTCTCCTAATTGCAGCGACCAATCAACATGACTGGACTTAAGTTACTCCTAGATAAAAACAAGCTGACAGGGCCAAACTACAAAGATTGGCTCAGGAATGTCAAGATAGCAATCACTTATGACAAGCTGGGGTATCTTCTTACCACCAAAGCTCCCCCTGTCCCTGGTCCAACTTCCAGCGTCGCGGATAAGGAAATCCGCAAGACTTGGGAGATTGATAGCGCGAAGGCCAAGTGCCTCCTGCTTGCCTCGATGGACAACGAACATCAGAGGAGGCATGAGAATATGGACATGGAGTCCATATTGCTTCATACAAAAGAACTGTATGGAGAGCAATCACGTATCGCAAGATACGAAGCGTCGAAAAAGTTGTTTTCGACAAGAATGGCCGTCGGATCATCAGTAGCCGAGCACGTGCTAAAGATGATCGGCTACATTGAGGAGCTCGCTGACCTAGGGATCACATTGGAGAGTGAGCTATATACGGATATAGTTCTCCAGTCCCTTCCTTCCACTTACGCCCAGTTTATAATGAATTTCAACCTACAAGAAAAGGAGGTTGAACTTTCAGAGCTCCTCAACCTGCTGAGGAGCGCAGAGGGCACCCTACAGAAAGGTAGGGAAACATCCACTTTGTTTGTAGGAGGATCATCTTCTTCTAGGTCCAAGGTGAAAGCCAAGGGAAAGAAGAAGAAAGCCCCCGCCAAACCAAGGGGCGGTGTTAGTAAAGTGGATACGAAGGGAAAAGGAAAAGCAACAAAGATAGCGGGGAAGCTTGTGGATAAGGAAGAATGCTTCTTTTGTCATAAGAAAGGACACTGGAAGAATGATTGCAGGGCCTGGAAGGCCAGAACACAGGAATTGAAGCAGGTTGCAGCTTCAGCTTCAGGTGTGTATGTTATTGAAAACTGTCTTTCAATAAACTCTACTTCCTGGGTATTGGATACCGGATCAGGATCTCATATCTGTAATTCTTTGCAGGCGTTGAGAAACCGTAGGGTTTTGAAGGCAGGTGACATGACCCTCAGAGTTGCGAACGGAGCTAGCATGGATGCTAAAGCCGTGGGGGACTATCACCTGGGAATGTCAGATGGACATGTTTTGGTTTTGCGTAATTGCTTTTTTGTACCCAACGCAACTTGTAATATCATTTCTGTATCTTTAGTTTCTAAAGAAGGTTATGAATTTGCGTTTGTAAGTAATGTTGTAAACATTCGCCTTAATCAAGTTTTGATTGGGTCAGGTACTTTGAGTAATGGTATATACGTATTGAACCAACCACAGATTTTTAATGTCTAGAATACACACAAAAGAAAGTCTCCAGAAATAAACCAGACTTTCTTATGGCATTGTAGATTGGGTCACATCAATGAGAGAAGGTTGACGAAGTTACATACAGAAGGGTATTTGAATGCGTTCGAATATCAGTCGTATGCCACTTGTCAATCCTGTCTCAAGGGAAAGATGACAAAGACTCCGTTTACTGGACATGGAGAAAGAGCGAGCGAGCTCTTGGGACTCGTACACAGTGACGTGTGCGGTCCAATGTCTACACATGCCCGAAGCGGACATTCTTACTTCATTACTTTTACGGATGACTTCTCAAGGTACGGTTATGTTTTCTTAATGAAACATAAGTCCGAAGCCTTTGGAAAATTCCAGGAGTATAAGAATGAAGTAGAGAAACAGACCGGCAAGAGTATTAAGATTCTAAGATCGGATCGAGGTGGAGAATACTTAAGTGCCGAGTTCCTGGACTATTTAAAAGAGAATGGAATTCTCTCTCAGCTTACTCCTCCATACACCCCGCAACATAACGGTGTATCGGAGAGACGGAACCGCACCCTATTGGATATGGTGCGGTCCATGATGAGTAACGCTGAGTTACCGCGATCATTCTGGGGATATGCGCTAGAATCAGCCGCATACCTTTTGAACCGAGTTCCGACTAAGACTGTGCCTTCCACACCATATGAAATGTGGTGTGGGAAGAAACCCTATCTTAAGCACATTAAGACATGGGGATGTCCGGCTTTTGTCAAAAAGCAGCATCCGGACAAGCTCGAGGCACGCTCAGTACAGTGCAAGTTTGTGGGGTATCCAAAGAACTCAAAAGGATATTTCTTCTACTGTGAAGAGGAACAAAAAGTTCTTGTTTCTCGTCATGCCTACTTCTTGGAAACTGAGTTTTTGGAAAACCAGATAAGTGGGAGCACAGTAGAACTGGAAGAAGTTCCAGAACCACAGACTGTTACTGAAAGTTTGGTGGAACCAGAGGGTTCAACAGAACAGGACATTCCTACGCCGCTCCGCAGAAGTAGTAGGCAGTCTCATCCGCCCGAGAGATACTACGGTTTTCTCATAGACGGGGATAGAGAGGATTGCATCATAGATTATGATGAACCTACTAGCTTCCAGCAGGCCGTTCAGAGCGTTGACTCAGTGAAATGGCTGGATGCAATGCGGACCGAAATGGAGTCCATGTACACCAACAAGGTATAGACGTTGGACATTGCTCCAGACGGGGTAAAACCCGTAGGATGCAAGTGGATCTTCAAAAGGAAGATTGGTGTAGATGGACAGGTTGAGACCTATAAAGCTAGGCTGGTAGCAAAGGGTTTCCGTCAAAGACCTGGCTTGGACTATGACGAAACCTTCTCTCCAGTAGCCATGCTGAAATCCATTCGGATCCTTCTTGCCATCGCTGCCTTCCACGATTATGAGATCTGGCAAATGGACGTAAAGACAGCTTTTCTAAATGGAAATTTAGAGGAGTGTGTCTACATGGACCAGCCAGAGGGCTTCATTCAGAGTGGGAGCAGCGGAAAGGTGTGCAAGTTGCTTAAGTCCATCTATGGACTAAAGCAGGCATCGCGGAGTTGGAACATCTGCTTTGATGAGACGGTCAAAGAATTTGGCTTTATCAAAAATCCAGATGAACCATGCATCTACAGTAGATTTGTAGCGAGAACTGTAGTATTCCTCGTTTTATACGTGGATGACATTCTCTTGATAGGAAATGACATTCCTATGCTACAATCTGTCAAGGGGTTCTTGTCACACAGGTTCTCCATGAAAGACCTGGGTGATGCCTCATACATCCTGGGGATCCGGATCCATCGTGATAGATCCAAGAGGATATTGGGACTTTCTCAGTCCAGGTACATCGACACCATAGTGAAGAGATTCAGTATGGAAGATTCCAAGCGCGGTAACCTACCGGCTTGTCACGGGATCACCCTCTCTAAAGAGATGTCTCCCAAGACTGATTTGGAGAGGGATCGCATGTCTATTATACCCTACGCTTCTGCGGTAGGCTCTATAATGTATGCGATGTTGTGTACCAGACCGGATGTAGCTTATGCACTGAGTGTGGTAAGCCGGTATCAGTCAAACCCTGGGGAGAAACACTGGATAGCGGTAAAGAACATTCTCAAGTACCTGAGAAGGACTAAGGAGATGTTCTTGGTGTATGGCGGAAAAGACCTCCAGATCGAGGCCTTTGCTGACTCCAGCTTCCAGAGTGACAAGGATGATTCCAAGTCCATGTCGGGTTTTGTCTTTACCCTCAATGGAGGGGCGGTGTGTTGGAAGAGTTCCAAACAGGAAACCGTTGCAGACTCGACGATGGAAGCGGAATACATCGCTGCATCTGATGCCGCAAAAGAAGCTGTCTGGATGAGGAAGTTCTTGAAAGAACTTCAGGTGGTTCCGTCCATTGTTGATCCAATACCTCTGTATTGCGACAACAACGGGGCTATAGCTTTAGCGAAGGAACCCAGGTCCCATCAGAGATCCAGGCACATCTTGAGGCGGTATCACCTGATCAGGGAGATCGTGGATCGCAAGGAGATCGAGGTTCGGAGAGTTGCTTCAGAAGACAACACTGCAGATCCATTCACCAAGGCCCTACCCCAGACTCAGTTCGAGCGGCTGATCGAGATGATAGGTCTTCGATACGCCAGTACATGGCCTTAGTGCAAGTGGGAGATTGTTAGTGTATATGCCCTAGAGGCCATTACTGTATCATACTAGTTTGTATATTACTTAATGGATGCTTGGGATATTCACCTTGTATATACAATCTTGCTCAAAATAGTAGTATGCTACTTGGTTTGTCTCTACTTCAATGTGTACTTGTGTTTATTTTACTATATCACTTATACGCATTAGTGGAGCCCTTAGGATCTTTGCTTGATTACCAGCGTTGTGATGGCAGTCACACTAGTGGGGGCTGGGTAATCTATAAGCATATCCTTATACAGGTCCCTAGTCGCAGGACTATCGAGATAGGGCATCGATACTCCGGAGTAGACTAGCATATGCGCTTCTCATCCCAGTGTGGGAGATGGTCTGTCCCACAGCCATCAGTACGTCGTACTGGAGATAGTATACGGGTGCTCGTTGGGTTACGAGTACACTGGACAGGACTCGTCGGGAACTGACAGGTTGGTATTATACCTATCGTCAGTCATCAGTTCCCAGGTGACATGAGAACAGCTTAGTCCGCTGACTTGACACTGGCACTTCGCCTCGAGTGTGTTCCCATTGCACTTTGATCACTACCCTACCACGGCTCAAAGGAGTCGTGCAAACAGGTGGTGGTTGGGTGCAGTCCCGAAGCACTTGGAGGCAGTGACGGTTAGACAGGATTCGTCTCTCCCGGTATTGGGGGTTGACATCGCGCTGTGTCTAGGAGAGCCATTACACGAGTAGTCCCTGGCCAGGGCAAACAAGATATACTGGTAGGTTTCCAGTGTTATCTCAGGGTGTTTTGGGCTTCGCTCCGGCACGACTTGTACCGCTATTGGGGGACTGACGTTTACCGCCCCCTAGGCCCGCCATGCGATGTATCAGACGAACAGACCGGACTGTACGGAGACTGTCACATTCAGACTCAGTAGGAGTACCGATGGGGTTTCACCTCGTCAGCCTTCTTGTCGACATCTACCTGGGGACCGTTACGCACAGCTAGTGCCGCTTGCGGTCTGTGGTTAAACCCACTGCCAGCGTAGTGTCGAGTCTTTAGAGTCCCACACAGAGGGTATTCGCCTCTGGGCAAAACAGAGTAGAGGTCGCATGGTTCTGCGACAGGGTTCGTTCTCATCCGCGCACTTGTGCACGTTTGGAGTCCGGACAGATACTACCAGCGGGCTCTGGTTTGAGCCGGATACTGGTATAGTATTTGGGGTTGCTTTTATCTCTCAGTATTCATGTTCCTCGGAACAAGAATGCAGGTGTGTATGCACAGTTATTTGAGGAGGAGGAAGATGATTTCCATTAGGGTTTCGGAACGGGTGCGTATGCACAGTTGACAGTCGTCTTTTTCCAAACCCTAATGGATTTGTATTATATCATTTAATAATATATAATAAAATGAAATTGTGTCATGGTTAGTTTTTGTTGACTTGTTGACCATGGTTGACTTGTTGACCATGGTTGAACATTTGACTACCATCATTACAAATGCAAGATGCCTTTTCATTCTTGCTTTATTCATTTAATGCTTGTAATGATATTAGTCATTCTAAACTATCCATCAAACCTTTTTCATTTTGATTATTATTATTATTTGATTATTCTTTTTTCTTTTGTTATGGTTGCAAAAGGAAAAGAAAGGCTCATTCTATTATTCTCACTCTCTCTCTTCACTTCATCTTCTTCTTCCTCTAGTCAAGAGAAACCTTCTCATGAGTTGAGAATCCTTCTCTTGAAAAACAAAAGCAAACCCTAGACACTCTCTACTCACTCTAGGATCAAGGGTCTAGCAAGCCGGCGATTCTAGTTCACTCCAAGTACGAGAAAGAGCCCAAAGGTCGAGCCTTCGAGGTGGATCCATCTTCGACGGGAGAAGACGACAAATGAGAACCATCAACCTCTACAAAGTTAGAAGACGAAGGAGTTCAAGTCTAGGTATAACCATCTTCATCCGAGTAGCTAACTCTCTTTAGCTAAGTTTGCTAGTTTTAGTTTAGGTAACGATCCCGACCTAGCTTAGTCCATGTTGCCTCTTGCACTAAAAATTTGATTTTTATACCGTTTCCGCCTCCCCGTAAGAACCGGGGGTCGCAACGTGGACTTACAGTTATAGCCAATCGAACACAGCACAACATCAACTCCCTATACCGGGAGAGACGAATCCCCTCCTATCGCTCATTGCCTCCATGTGATTCGGGACTGTACCCAAAAGCCACCGTTTTGCACGCCCTCCTGACGTGGTAAGGTGGAAATCAAAGCACAGTGGGAATCACACAAGACTCTATGACGATCTCGGGTCTACAGACTACCATGTACCAGTGTCACCGGAGAACTGCCATCTTACGTGTGGTATATCACCATCTGGGAGTTCTCGGCGAGTCCGTCCAGTGTACCCAGTCTCCACTGAGCACCCGTACACCATCCTTGATGTCAAACACCGATGGATATGGGATCATCCATCGCCCATCATATGGGTCAAGATGCGTATACGCTAGTCTACTCTGGTGTATCGATGCCCTGTCTCGATATACCTTCGACTAGGAACATTTATAGGGTGTACTCATCGACTACCGTGGCCCCACTTAGTATGATCTCATCATAATCCCAGTAGTCGAGTACAGATCCTAAGGGCTTTATCAACATGTGAGAGAAAAACAGTAAACCAATATAAGTCAACATGTTAAGATAAAGTGAAACCAAATAGCATACTATCATGACGAGCAAGAAAGTCCTCTCTGTATATATCCAAGCATCCATTATAATATACATCAAATGTACAACAATGGCCTCTAGGGCATATGCATAACTAACAGGTTAATAATTATGGTGTCGCATCTTCACAGCCCGTGTGATACCGAACACCCAACTTCTCTACTAATCAGTCTCACAAAACTCGTTTGTGAAACTATTGCGTTCGATAAATAGCCTCAGTGAGTGGATCCGCTTCAACGTTTCTATCTTTATCTCTCAATATCTCAACTTCACGGAGAATGGCTATCTCCCGAAGTGAGCAATACTTGTCTCAGAATTTGTCTAGATATCTGATGGGACCCAGTTCACAAATGAACTCCAAATCCAGCAAATTTCTTAGACTGTATCATCCAATGAATTTAATCAGTATCATGTGCCATGCCTTCCACAATATCCGCTTGGACCACCTGTCCAACATACTGCCCCTCAAAAGAGGGAAAACTATAACTCTGACAGTCACTCTGTCATCCAGGTCACTGATTGATCTGTGATTTTGTGAAAGAAAAAGTAGTACTAAAATAACTGCAATCAATAACGGTGTCGTGTGTAGCGAACCTTTAGTGAGTACGGGTCGTCCCCTGAGATTCGTGGAATTTTATAGTTCTTGCTTTAGATCGGTTGAAAGAAATAGAAAAGAGAAAATAAAGATATCAAGAAGATAGTTTCAAGAAAATCAAGAAAATAGTTTCAAGATCTAATTGAATTATCATGAAAATGGTTCAAGATCTAATTGAATTATCAAGAAAATTTTATATGAAGAAGGCTTGTAAGATTCGATTAGATTTAGTAGATCTGGATGACAAATAAAGATGACTCCTCTTATCTATTGATAGATTTAAAACTAGATTGATGGCGATGAATGAGGATTAGGGTTCTTTAGAAGAGACTAGGATTTCTCCTCTATTGACCCTTATCCTTTCATTGATCTCCATTCATGTCTAGCCCTTAACAAAAAGATAGTTAATCATATCTCAAATTGTGGTCGAGATTATCAAGAAATTGATATCGCGCCCGCTAAGGATGTTGACGATTCTTTTGCTAAACTTTATAAACTTCATAAGACTTAAAAGGAGTATTTCTCACTCATTGATCTACCCTAATCTTACGAATCCTATCAAGCGAAGAATTACTCGTGCATCATGAAAATAAAAGAAATAATAGAGAAAGAATTCATAATGCGGAAATTAAAGAAAGCGAATTGATAAAACTGATAATCTACCTTTATTACTCAACTTCACAATACATTTCTTTGAGTTTAGATTACAAGAGGAAGAAGAATTGCTCTCGATCTCTGACTCGAAGAAGTAAATATTCCATTGATCTTCACGTCGCTTGATCATCTCGAGTCGTGGACCTGTCTTGGATCGCTTGCTCGTTGATGATGATCGGTTTCGTGTAAAGGAGAATTGATTGATGTCGCTTGATGAATTTCTCGATGATTTCTTGATCGAAGATCTTAAGATCGAAAATTCTTGATCTTAGATCTCCTTTTTGATATTGGATTTGATATTGGATTTGATCTTGGATTTGATGTGGAGATTTTGTTGTTGTTCTTGGCTCTTTTTTAGAATGAAATTGGATGAAAATTGGATCCTTTGTAGATGTAGCTCTCGGTCCTTTTTATAGCCCCAAATCCAGTAACAGAAAATCCCAACAAACTAAGTTTGTTGCAAAGAAGATTCCAGAAGAATCTTGAACCCTAACTCCTTTTCTTGACCGCGGAACCGCGGGAATTCGGCCGACTCGGCCGTAAATCGGCTGCGACTCTGTGAGTTGTTGGCTTCAATCTTCTGGATTCTTCTTATGTTGGTATTTGGGTCTTTATTTGATATCTGGAACCTTCTTATCTTTTCTGAGTTTTTGTCAGTATTTGATTCTTCGACTTTCTTTACTTTATCGGCAGATTCTTGATTTCGGATATCTGATATGAGCTAAACTTGCACAATATCTCAATGAAGAATGTTGGTTATGTTTGATATACAAAATATTATGCGTAAAATATTAAATATATAATTTCCTTCATAATATTGATTATGATATATAAACACATGGTAAATGGTATTTTGCAGATGAACTTCTAATATGTGTTATATTTATAACAAACACTTTTAGATGATTAAGAAAAGTAAGAAAATTGTCATGTTAAAAGTGCAATATTTTCGACTAAACAAATACCCACAAACTTGACTTTGATCGTCCCGAGCAAACTATTTATTCAAGAGAAGGAGAAAAGAAAAATAGAAAGAAAAAGGAAAACTAAGTAGCACACTTTCGTATGCAACACGATTGCACTGAGCACGTGCAACAAGCCGTTAAATCTCTAGGTGTCCCTAGTAGGAGAAGTTTTGTCTCCTGGGAGTTTTCAGCGGATTATACCCAAAAAATCATATAAAAAAAAGAAAGACGGTGAAAATTACATATAAAGATAAGAACTATAAAATAAAGAACTTGAAAATCAGAGTTTCCAACTACACTAGCTTTTCGGTTGCTATGAACCCTATCTTAATAGTCATGAAAAGATATTAGAAATTACATCATCCCTCAATAAAACATCGCATTTAGTCTTCCTCCATTCCTTTCTTCCAAACACCGATCATATACCTCTAGGTGTGTGTAAATGACATCCCTACACTCGGAGAATTCAATTCAAGCTATCATACTCTTTTCCATCTACCTCAGTACTTTTTAGTCGGTGAATATTTTGGATGGAATTGCTCACACATTCTTCATGCGGCCGTTAATATTTCTTGAGGTACTAACCGATCGATTACTAAATGTGCTTGCTTATCAGGCGTAATTAGCAATTTCCTCGTCTTGAAACACCTAAGGCATAGCAGTGACTCCCAAACCAGTTGGTCTATAGCAATAGGTGATGAAGCACCCTCGCTATATTTTTTTATGCTGTCTTGGTGATTAAAAAATCAGTGTTCATTTTTCTTCACCATTTTATACTTTTATGCTTCATTTATATTTTCTTCGTATTTTGGCTTTTAGACAAGAGCATTTCAAGGTATTCTCTAATATCCCGAGTTTCAAGACGTGTGTAAGTGCGTATAGTAGGATATCAACGTTCAAATGTTTGGCCTCAAGAATAGGGACTATTTTTCAAACTTATTTTTATCCTCAGATTAGTAACTTTCTTCATCTTACTAACCCTTGGGACAATGGTTCATAACTACTTATTACTAGTTTTGTTTAAGAGAATATCTAATTTTCTTGTTTTTCTTAAACTCTACCAATCTTTTAAATGTAATTTTTCACTTTCTAATCTTTCATTATCAAAGAAAAAAATTTGTGCTTATGCAAAGTGTAATGCAAAGTAATGCGTAAATAAGCACAAACCTCCCCCAAACCTGTTTACAGCAGTGTCCTCACTGTTGTCGTCTTTTAAATCTCAAAATCTATAGACTTGGGAGGAAAAAGTTATTAACGGGGTACAAGAATAAATGAACGTGAAAACCTCCCCCAAACTTATTTTTGGCTCAAAATTTTGTGTACAAATTTTATTTTCAAGAGCCAAAAATATACCCCCCAAACATGAGTTAAACAATAATAAGTTTTTATAAGAGGGGGCTAAGGTTATTGGTCAATATAAAGCTTTACAAAGACCAAAGGTCAACACTAATCATTCGAATATTTTATCAATGTAATGCACTGGTTGGTAGAAGAACACGTCACCGATCGACGTGAAGAAGTAGGGAAGAGATAAGTGGTGGTATGGAAAGGGTTTGCGTCTCAGTTTGTAGAGACGAAACAATGATGATGGATGAAAGCGAGAATGTGAATGATTAGGAATGAGTGGAATATTTGCATTCTCGTATTTTATAAGAAGAAAGGGTGGTTGTTCAACTTCTTTAGGTGGAGGTTGATTAATCATAAAATCCGTGTTGTTTAGGAATGCGAGTTCGTCGGCAAAAATTTCTTCAAAGCTTTCATCGATATCTTCGAAACTTTCATCGATGGTGTGATTGAACGTTTCACTGTCAATAAGTGTTGTGCCAGAATTTAACATACTTGATTTTTCAAAAATTATGGAGGTGGTAGACTCGAAAAACTCATCTACCTCATTCTCAAAGGTATCAAAATCCAGTTGGCTTTCTAGAATTATCGAACTTGAATTATCGGATTGTGATTCATTAACACTAGCTAAACTTAAAGGAAGAATAGAAGAACCAGAAAAAGTGGAAGATGAAATGGATAAATAAATTGGTGTGTCGAGTATCGCTGAACCAGATGTGGGAAATGAAGGCTGAATTTCGGTCTGCCTTTCGGTTATACAATTATCATCAACTTCAAGATGCATATGGGGTTCGGGAAGAATAGTTAAAGGCTCGAGATGATGACCACACAGGAGTGAAAGGACCTGATGAATTGGTGGGACAAATTCATCTAAAATTTTGGGTTCATAATCCAATATATCCCCAACGTCAATCTCATTCAAGTGAAGGTTAGAAGTCTCAGACATCTTATCTAAAGTATGGTTTTCAATCAAGTTCGGTTCTAGAGTGGAGGTGTAGAGATCATAAGGATTGGGTATGGTTTCACTTGAAATGGACCCCTCACAATCGGGTAAATCAAACACCACAAAGTTACACAACTTATCTGACATTCTATTTTCAATTGGTGAATCATTTTTTGTACTCGATAGATCTATAAAACTGGAGTTGTGGATTTCAATTTGGGCTAGGGAGGTTTGATTAGGAAGGGTGTACCACTCTCTCTCACTACCCGAATTCTCAATTTGTCCGATGGCCGTATCATACATTGAAAATTTTTGAGCTGGGTTGAAACTAGTTGATCGTTCTTTTTGTTTATTGAGGACGGCCATGGACTCCTTCAATTCCATTCTGATGCGGCCCGTCACTACCACATATTCTTCCACGGTCCGTTCAAGACTAGACATGGGTCGGTAAGGGGTTTCAGCATAAGATTGAAATTCTCGTGGATAAGTAAAACTCTCAAATGACCGATTAGAAGGAATGTCTAGAGAAGGTATAAAAGTCAGGTAGGATTGATAAGAATAGAATGGTTGTGAAAATTGGACAGAAGTAGGATCAATATTGTGATGAGAAGAATATTGATATTGGTTGGTGGGTTGGCAACTTTCAATAGACATCATATATGCCACAAACCGAGTCTTAAAATCTTCTTTAGAAAGTGGTGGTGTTTGTTGTCCTAATGGTTTGATTGGATTGAAACTTTAGCCGTTAGCCCTCGCTATATGCTCAGCGATGGACATGCGTTTAGGAGTTTCCTCACTCGGAGTATTAATATAAAAAGATGTAGAATTAGGATTCGGTTGATAGGACCTGGACTGAGGTGGCCAACAGTTTCTATCCGCTTATTCTATTCGATCTCTTAAGGACATGGGAGAGTCGGATGGTATACCGAAGCGATTACGAAAACAAGAAATATCTGGTTCTGGATAGCAAAGATCGGCAAGAGTTCGTCTATTTGGGTTATTCATTATAAGAAGAAAAGAGGAGGGAAGGTAAAAAAAAAGGAAAAAAAATTAAGATCTAGTTGGATTGTTTTGCTTTTAAAAGTGGGACTTGGGGGTTGACTCACAAAATCATAAAAATGCACAAACAACCCTAGAACTAAGGTTACCTAGGTCAAGCACTAGACCGCTCCTAGACATCCAAAAGACAAATCGCAGGATTAATCCTCTACCACCTTTTTATCTCTCTTGTGGCCAGGTAAGTGCCAGGTAAGTGGGAGGTATCCGCTATACGAATCACCGAAATAGCAGGCCTAATTAAGTAACCACTTTCCTTAGACACGCTTGCGTAGACACCACAAAAGAAATGCGGATAAGCAGTAGATTACCCACGACCTTTCTCTGTCCTAAATGAGCGCGACGGTCTTTATGGTCTTGGTCTAGATATTTTTTAATTAATGAAGGGTGACGCGGATGCTAGTTTTGTGATTTGTGGGGCTTAGGAAGGGTAATGAAATCCCCACCTAATCTCAATTTGGGTCTTGCCCCTTAATTGTCCGTATTACAATATGCAAAAACAACCCAAAAACAAAACACGCAAAAAGAATTTTTAAGCGGCGAATTTTTGTAAAGAATGCTGCAGAAAAAATGTTATTGGACTTTTCAGAGGAGAGAGAAGGAGATAGAAAAGATACCCGAGAAAACTGAAGCGATCACCAACAACGCCGCGGTTCCGCCGCCAAAATGGGCTTCTTGTCGTGGTTCCGCTGCCAAGTTGAGGGTTCTTTGAACTCTTTTTGCTACAGTGGCCTCTCTTGCTCCTCTGGTCTTGATGAATTTCTGAATCTTTACCTCCCCGCTACAGTGATTCCAGATTCTCTCGCAAAATTCACACACTAATCGTTAAACACAAGATGTGTTCTTGATTTACATTTTTATGGATTTGATAATATTTCAACCCAAATAGCAAAAACGAAAAAATTATGCACGGATCCCCGGCAACGGCGCCATTTGATTGATCTGTGATTTTGTGAAAGAAAAAGCAGTAGTAAAATAACCGCAATCAATAAAGGTGTCGCGTGTAGCGAACCTTTAGTGAGTACGGGTCGTCCTATGGGATTCGTGGAATTTTATAGTTCTTGCTTTAGATCGGTTGAAAGAAATAGAAAAGAGAAAATAAAGAAAATCAAGAAGATAGTTTCAAGAAAATCAAGAAAATAGTTTCAAGATCTAATTGAATTATTAAGAAAATGGTTCAAGATCTAATTGAATTATCAAGAAAATTTTATATGAAGAAGGCTTGTAAGATTCGATTGGATTGAGTAGCCCTGGATGACAAATAAAGATGACTCTTTTTATCTATTGCTAGATTTAAAACTAGATTGATAGCGATGAATTAGGATTAGGGTTCTTTGGAAGAAACTAGGGTTTCTCCTCTATTGACCCTTATCCCTTCATTGATCTCCATTCATGTCTAGCCCTTAACAAAAAGATCGTCAATCTTATCTCAAATCATGGTCGAGATTATCATGAAATTAATATCGCACCCGATAAGGATGTTGACGATTCTTTTGCTAAAATTTATAAATTTCATAAGACTTAAAAGGAGTATTTCTCACCCATTGATCTACCATAATCCTACGAATCCTATCAAGCGGAGAATTACTCGCGCATCATAAAAAAAAAAGAATAGAGAAAGAATTCATAATGCGGAAATTAAAGAAAGCGAATTGATAAAACTGATGATCTACCTTTATTACACAACTTCATAATACATTTCTTTGATTTTAGATTACAAGAGTAAGAAGAATTGCTCTCGATCTCTGCCTCGAAGAAGTAAATGTTCCGTCGATCTTTACGTCGCTTGATCATCTCGAGTCGTGGACCTGTCTTGGATCGGTTGCTCGTTGATGATAATCGGTTTCGTGTAAAGGAGAATTGATTGATGCCGCTTGATGAATTTCTCGATAATTTCTTGATCGAGGATCTTAAGAACGCAGATTCTTGATCTTAGATCTTAGTTCCTCTTTTTGATATTGGATTTGATCTTGGATTTGATGTGGAGATTTTGTTATTGTTCTTCGCTCTTTTTTAGAATGAAATTGCATGAAAATTGGATCCTTTGTAGATGTAGCCCTCGGTCCTTTTTATAGCCCCAAATCCATTAACAGAAAATCCCAACAAACTAAGTTTGTTGCAAAGAAGATTCTAGAAGAATCTTGAACCCTAACTCTTCTTCTTGACCGCGGAACCGCGGCAATTCGGTCGACTCGGCCGCGGATCGGCCGCGACTCGGTGAGTTGTTGGCTTCAATCTTCTGGATTCTTCTTATGTTGGTATTTGGGTCTTTATTTGATGTATGGAACCTTCTTATCTTTTCTAAGTCTCTGCCAGTATATGATTCTTCGACTTTCTTTACTTTATCGGCAGATTCTTGATTCCGGATATCTGACATGAGCTAAACTTGCACAATATCTCAATGAAGAATGTTAGTTATGTTTGAGATACAAAATATTATGCGTAAAATATTAAACATACAATTTCCTTCATAATATTGATTATAATATATAAACACATGGTAAATGGTATTTTGCATATGAACTTCTAATATGTGTTATATTTATAACAAACACTTTTAGATGATTAAGAAAAGTAAGGAAATTGTCATGTTAAAAGTGCAATATTTTCGACTGAACAGTCACCTAGGAAGCCTGAAATGATAACCGTCTCCTAAAAGAGGCTGTCGTTATCATATACCAAGAACATCCACTTATGTTCATAACTGCTTCCCAACGTTTCTCTAGTATTGGATTAATATATACTTATTGTAGCCTGTGCAAAATCAATATTTGGTGTTGTACTTGACATCTCATAATTGACTCAATTGCCTAAGCAAGTGATATTCTAATCATGCAAATCTCTCTCCTCATCAGTCTAGAAGTCATCTCCTGCGGGTACACCACCACGCCAGGAGTCGTCCATTCTAAAACACTTTAGAATAGTGTCAAGTACCCGAATTGGAAAACTTCCCAAATCTAAATCTAAAACCATAGATCCAGTCACCAGAATCCCTGATATTTTATCCATATCCTATATGGAGAAAATCCTTATGATAATCACAGTATAACCGATCGTAGTATAGAAATATCACTTCCTATCAAGAGCATGTCATTCAAATACCAGGACTCCACTCCCTACTACCTTCTTAACAGATCCATCTCTTATTCTGATAAGGTCAATCTCTATAATTGTCATATCAAAAATAGATGATTTATCTCCGTTATATCTGCTTTAGTCTATAATTAAACATAAGCTACTTGCCCACTATGCTCCCGTTGCTCCCACTGACTACAACATCTCTCTGGCAGAGTCATATACACGTGCATTTCTAAAGCTAGTTTAGAACGACATTATACCCATCCTTCTGCCAGACCTCATAGTCTAGAACAACAATAGTGGCAAGTTTGGGTAATCATAAACCTCCCTGTCATCGTCTCTGAGGAGACCGAAGTACCTTTCGGGTGCCTGAGGTTACCCACCAAATCTGCGGAGTGGCTAATGGATCGTCGAAACCATTTGAATACTTAGGTTCTACTAAATTTTCAGTAATCGTTTGTGGTTCTGGAATCACTTCCAGTTCTACCATACTCCCATTAATGTTTTATGAAAAGAATCAATTTTACTAAAACTGGTGGAGAGTCAAGAACAATATTGTTCCCCCAATCAGAGCAAGGCTCTGTTTGAATTTTGAAAATTCAAAATTGAGAAGCAACGCTTCAGATCCCGTGCGCTGCGCGCAATTTGCCACGTGTCAGAAGTTGACTCAGCAGCACAACGCCCAAGGCAGTGCGTCCAATCAGAGCAAGGCTCTTTAAAAAGCAAAAGCAACGCTCAACTGCGCAAGCCCACCGCTGCGCAAGCGCACCTCGGCGCGACACGTGTCTGCGCAGTTGCGCAAACGCTGCTGCGCAAGCGCACCGCTGCGCGACACGTGTCTGCGCAGTTGCGCATACACTGCTGCGCAAACGCACCTCTGCGCGACACGTGTCTGCGCAGTTGCGCATACACTGCTGCGCAAGTGCACTACAACGTGACACGTGTCTGCACAGTTGCGCAAGCTCAGTTGCGCAAACGCATCTCTGCGCGACACGTGTCTGCGCAGTTGCGCAAGCTCAGTTGCGCAAGCGCTTCACTGCGCGACACGTGTCTGCGCAGTTGCGCAAGCACAGCTGCGCAAACGCCTCACTGCGCGACACGTGTCTGCGCAGTTGCGCAAGCACAGCTGCGCAAACGCCTTACTGCGCGACACGTGTCACGCGCTGGTGAGTTGCGCAACAACAGAATGAAGATTTAAGGAAATCTTTTCTGTTCTTATTAAAACAAGAAGATTTCTTCTGTAAAACAGGGGCCTTTGGATCAAAGATCCAACGGTGGGGAAAATTCCCCAAATCACTAAGGAAAAGATTTATTGAACAAATTTAACTAATTTTTGGAGCACTATAAAAAGGACCCCAAACCTCATTTCAAAGGATCATCTGGTTTTAAAAAAAAAGAAGGGAAGAAAGAAGAGAACTCTTGAGAATTTCTGGAGAACAAAAAAAAAAGAAGGTAAAAACCTTTGAGATAAGAGAAGATTCTCTCAAAGAATAGATCATTGATCTAGAAAACAAGATCAGTGATCTTCAATAAATAGATAAATAAATAAATGAATAAATAAAAATAGTGCCTTGCACTTGCTATGAACCTCTGGTTCTCTGAAACAGAAAGAAAGAAAAGATTTCTTTCTTTTCTTTGATCTAAATTTGGATCAAGAAATTAAAAAGTGCTCTGCACTTCTTTTCCTGAATCTAAAAGATTCTTGGTGCTTTGCACAAATGCAATGCATTGTTTGAAGGGCTAAGCCCAAGTCAAAAGACCTAGCAGGTCAGAATAAATTGCAAAGCAATAAAAGGGCTGGGCCCAAATAAAATTGATGCTCTGCATCCCTTTTGGGCAAAGCCCAAATAAAAGCAAAAGAAATGCAAAAGCAATGGACTTAGCCCAATCGTGGCCGTAAGTCCTTAAATTAAATTGACTGAGCAAAATGGCTCTCCTAAATCAATCTACATCCGGTTCGAGGGTACATCTCCGAACTCCTTTGACATCCATCGTTGTAATTCCTCAACGACGTCAAAGAGGTGATGAGTCCCAACGACCACACACCCATATAGACTGCGGGGTCCTTAAACTCGTGGACCGAGACGTCCTTAAACTAACATTGGACCGAGACGTCCTTAAACTAATATCGGACCGAGACGTCCCTAAACTAACATCGGACCGACACGTACTTAAACTAATGATGGACCGAGACGTCCTGAAACTAACATGGACCGAAACGTCCTTAAACTAATATCGGACCGAAACGTCCATAAACTAATATCGGACCGAGACGTCCTGAAACTAACATGGGCCACCACGTCCCTAAACTGGAACATGGACCACCACGTCCCTAAACTGGCGATGGACCACCACGTCCACAAACTGGAACATGGACCACCACGTCCCCAGACTGGCATAATAGGGCCCAAACGCTCTTTTGTCGGATCTAAACGGTCCCGTCTAAGTTGATCTTAGGCCCCAAATACGGTTAACGTGTCCTTAGAAATTTAAATAAACGATAAAACTCCAAATCAACTTTGGTTCAAGGGTACATCTCTGAACTCCTCTGACGCCTGTCGTTGTAATCCCTCAACGACGTCAGAGAGGTGACGAGTCCCGACGGCCAGATATTAAATCGATCACTACGTCAAGTCGATCTTAGTCCAAAACAGGACTAACGTATCCCTGACGAACGTTTAAGTCGATCTTAGCCGCAACGCGACTAATGCATCCTTAAACTAAAACACAAAACCCAAATCTAAGTAAACACGGATTTGGACTAATCCATGTCCTACGGGCGACGACACTACTCAGTCTCCGTATACAATCCACGGGCAACCACAAACAAAACAAACAAACACACACGAAGTGAAATTCTGGAAAAGGAGAAAGTTGTTACCGCGATGCGGTAGCGTAATTAACTGCAGGGGTTTGCGCCTGCAGGGAAGAGCGTCCCCACAATCAAAAACCCCTCACCCTGATGAGGAATCTGACGAAGTCTGCTACATCGGCCGCATCCGCCTAAACCTCCGATACACGGTGCCGTAAATCAACTCGGCATCTTCGGAGAGGTGAACGGATAGCACCTATTAGCATCTGCCCCGAATCTCAGGCCAGACGTCCTAACGTCCAGGCCGCCGTTCGGAGGGGAACAGATTCTGGCACGCCCGGTGGGACCTTTTCCTCTTTCCACTCCACACTTCGTGTGTCGTCTTCGCGAACCAATCGCGGTTTTTTAAATGGTTGCCTTTGGATTTCAAGTTGCTAAGATTTGGTCTTTTGTCTGGCGCAGAACTCAAGCAACCATGGATTCTAACTGCACCAAATGCGCGAAGCACCACTGCAACGGACGCTCCACCTCACCGAGAGGTGTAACATATGGGCCCCAAGCGGCCTCTTTCCTCGCTCTGCCGGTAGAACAGGTGACCCAGGCCACCACCGGCCTGTTTTTCGGGACCATGGTCCCACCTACAAGCTTCTCTATGCCGATATCCGCACCGAAAGCGAACAAGAAGTCGGTGTTCGACCGGCTCACTGCTACCACGACCCCTGTCAACGGGTCGCCCGCTACTAAACCGACAGCCTCCGTTTTCACCAGGCTAGGTCAGAACTATAAAGTGGTCGTCCCAAAGAGGGCAACGGCCGCTGCTTTGGAAGTCGTTAAAGAGGCTTATCCCATCAGAGAGTCGGTCTTCACAAGATTGACGGTTCCCACTCCTCCCCCAGCTGGTCAAAAGGCATCATTCTTCGATAGGCTGACATCGGCAGTTACCCCACACTCAAACAGGGGGCAACAAGAAACCATCTCGATTTCCGAGCCAGTCCCAACGGCTCGTCATGCGCGACGTCGCCATTGGCAACGAGTAAGGAAAACAGGTGGCAACTCCCCCTCAGGGCTAACCCCACCTGCTCCAGTGGTGGAGGTCAGCGCTGCTGTTCCAACTGGGAACAGCTTTGAATTGTTGAGGAAGGTGAGAAAGAACTCTCCAATTGCTACATTGAAAAGATCTCCTCCGCCTATGGAAAAAGCTCCGGAGACAAAGCAGGAACAGCCCCCTCAACGGCTGTCGTCAAAAATTTATAAAGTTTGGCGGAGGGTTCAAGACTCCGTGATTGACCCAGACCACTTTCATCGCCAGAAAAAGGCAAAGATGGAAAAGGACAAAAACCGCCCCATTAAACAGCAGGGGGCAACAATTGCTAGGACGCCCACTCCAACGGCTCCTTTGACCTCGATGACCCACAAAAGAAGGAAGCCAGAGAAAGCTCCCGCGTCAGCGGCAAAGTTTGAAAGCAGTGAACCTAAACGCCCCAAGTCAGGGGGCATAATTGTTCATACGGTTTATATGGATTCTGGAAAGGAAGAAAGTCGTACTTCTACGGGTCACCGACCGCTTACCCGATCAGTGACCAAGGCTCAGGAGCAGCAACAAAAGCTCCAGGAGATGATGACTACAATGGCTGCACTCACGGAACCAAAAGAGAACCCTGAGACGTCCTTAGATGAACGCCAAGAGGAAGAAACCGACGCCGAGTTCCTCCGCCAAGTACTGGAAAAGAGAGACAAAGAGGCTGCTGAACAAGCAGCCAATATACAGCGTATGGGCCTCCTCTTCCAGGACATGATAGGGATGATGATACAACAAGATCCCCCGACTGAAGAACCCCCGATTGTCCTTGGGGATGATAGGGGAGAGACATCAAACCCTCAGCCCGTTCTATCAATGGCTAAAGAGGATACAATCTCTAAAACTGATCTGGACGAATATATAGCCCAGCAAATAAAGGTTCATCACGCGGCCGAAGCAGCCGGCCACGTCGTAAAAACGGGGCGACCGTATCCAGGCTGGTATGACCAAATCAAATACCCGCCGAGATATACAATTCCCAAGTTTCATGTTTACAAAGGGACCGGCAATCCCCATCAACATGTTACCCAGTTCAGGGCGCTTTGCGGTAACACCGGCGATGATGACAAGCTTTTGCTCCGCCAGTTCATTGGAAGTCTATCAGATACGGCGTTCGAGTGGTACTCTGAACTCCCTAATGATTCTATTAAAACCTTCGCGGAAATGGAGCTTCTGTTTACACAATGTTTTGCAAGTGCCAGTGAACGTACCCCGATGACGGCACTGATTAACGCTAGGGTAAAACCCGGTGAGACATGGGTTCAGTACGCTATACGGTGGCGTAATTTATGGTCGAAGTGTGAACAGCGCATAGAAGAAGCCCCTGCGGTGGGAATGTTTGTTGGAACCCTCGATCCACAAGCAACCATTTCACAGTTTATGATGTTCTTCAAGCCGACTTCCTTCCAGGCTTTGATTGACAAACTAGCGCAGATGGACCAGATGGGCCATAAACCCCCTCTCCCAAAGCCAGATTCCTGAAATGACAAAGGAAAGGGAAAAGCGATCGTGGTCGCTAATGCTCAACAACAACCGAGCGACTCGAAGCCGGTTGCTCGTCCAAACAATACGCGCCCGTACGTACCTCTTGAGGATAGGATGGGACGTTCTTATTCCTTCCCCCGCGATAAAACGAGGAGGCTATTCGAGCTGGCGTTGCGCAACAGACTCATAAATCTGCCAGATCCAAAACGCCCGTTGCAACCAAATGACGTCAACGAGCCTAATTACTGCCCCTATCATCGAGTGCTAGGCCATCCGATTGAGGAATGCTACGTTTTCAAGAATTGGATTGAAAACCAGTATCGACAGGGCAAGTTTGCGTTATCTGACAAATGGAAGGTGAATCCTCCGCAGCCCCACACCGCTAAGGGGACAAATACGCCGGGGGCAACATGCTCCGTCATCGAAGAAGCCCCTTGGGAGGTTGTATTATCAGCCAAAACGAGAAGAATGCTAAATGATCTTCGGACGTGTCCAGCGATCAAGTGGAAGAACCCATTAGAACCGCAGGTCGTTGAGGGGATGTTGAAGCCACGTCCAACTTCAAAGGCCAATAATGGGGGTTCAAGGAGTTCAAGCACTAGCGGCCAGTCGTCAAAGTCTTCGAAAAAGAAGAAGAAGTCCAAGAAGCTCGTAGAGCCTAGCGATAAGCGCACGGACTTGCAAAAGCAAATTGACGCGCTGGAAGAATATAACCAAAAGGCGCGGACTCCCATCACGCTCCAAGAGTTCCTCAATCACGTCTTTCAAGAGGAAGATGAAGGGGAAAGTTCATCAGATGAATCCGAGGAAAATGTGGCGAGCTGTCATATGATCTCCCATTCGATCACGAACGATAAAGAGGCTTCTGGCACTAAAACGCTGGGGGCAGATACCGAATCAAGAATCCCGGAGCTATCAGTCGAAATGATTGAAGCGTTCCTTGACGAAGCTCGACTAAAAAGTAAAGCTGATCGAGAACGCGAAATGGCTATATTTGAAAGGGCCAAACGCCGGCGACTTAATGAAAGAGCTGAGATAATCCCGCTGGAGCGAAATGCCTTCGCCGTTGACAAAAGCCAATTCAAGATGAAGAAAAAGTTTGCTAATGCCATATCAATGGGCATGAGGCTACCACCCTCTGAAGGAAACATCACCAGTGAATCGGAAATGCACCCCTCCTATTGCTTGTACCATCAGAAGGTGTCGCATCCCACTAAAGAGTGTAAAGCTTTCGATAAGTGGTGGCAAGGATATGTTACTCACCGGCAACAATTTAAGCGGGAAAAACGCAAAGCTCGCCGAGAGCAGGGCAGAACGATCAAAATGCTTGATAAAACTACCGGTGACTGTTGCATGATTGACACCGGAGGATCACAAGTGCCTATATTTGGGAGCGATTCCGATGAGGAGTTAGAGCTTGGCCCCCTCTTCAAAGAATTCACCTCGGGAAAAGAAGAAGGACCGAAGGTTTGCGAGAATATACAGCTACGCAATCGGACGCTACCTGAAAAGAATCTCGGACCCTTAAACAAGAAAGACAAGGGGAAAGAGAAAGTCTCTGAAGACATCGCTTTGGATGACCGAGTTGCGGAAGAGTTAACCGCCAGGAACCCGCCAAAGAGGAATAAAGTGGATTACAATGTCTTGGCGCATCTGAGAAAGCTACCCTCACAACTCAGCATTCTCGATGCCCTATTACTATCAAAAGAGGCGAGGGATTCTTTGATCAAGGCCCTACAAGATCCGGACCAATTCCAAGCCTTCCTGGCCGAACAAAAGATGAAGGATGAATTGGAAGAGGTGCACACGGCCGACGTTGCTTTCGGCGATGAAGACCTTCTCCTCGGGACGTGCGAACACAATCGTCCCCTTTATGTCTCAGGATACTGCCATGACATAAAGATAGGTAAAATCTTGGTCGATAACGGATCATCTGTCAATCTACTCAATGTGCGGGTGTTAAAAGAAATTTGCATGAGCGTCCAACACCTCGCCCGGGACAAGATCACCATCTCCGGTTTCGACTCCCGATCCTCAAAGACTCTTGGATCTGTGATATTGACGCTACGCTTCGGGTTGCTCGTCACAGACATCAAATTCCATGTTATAGACGCCAAGACGTGCTACAATGCTCTGCTCGGCCGGCCATGGCTACACGAGTACAATATCATCCCTTCTACACAGCATCAGTGCATGAAATATTGTAAGGATGGTCTCGAGTACACCGTGGCAGGAGAATTGAATCCGTTTTCCGTGAATGAAGTTCGCAAGTATGAAGATGCCAAATACTTCTTGCCGAGTTTCGAGGACACGGAAAGGTGTCACAAGCCGGAGAACAAGACTAACGCCACCATCCCTATCTTCGGCAGTGACACTGAGGAGGAGGAGGATATAATTTATGCGGGTCCATCCCAATCCGTCAGGCCAGGACCATCCGTTCCTTCATTGATCTTCGGCAGTGATTCGGAGGATGAAGTTCATGCTGTATTCCCCGCTCGGCCTTCAATACGAGTTTCCGCTGATGAAGAGCGAAGTCTGCAGATAACCATGGTGCCGCTTGAATATTACAAAGAACTGGATGCACTCGACACCGACAGCGTAGAAGAATTGCAGACATTTTATATCCCTCCCGGACGAAAGGGCGAGAAGGAAATCCTATTCTACCGTTCTGAAGAAAACAAGGTAGAAAAAGAAGTTTGGCATGGCGCGGATCCCACGCTCGACAGACTTCAGCCTATCCGTCTTCCCAGATATTATACCGAAGGTTTGAAGAAACTGCTGAAACGCCAAGGGATATCCTTCACACAGACCGTTAGAAAGGCCAAATTCTATGACAAGGTCTGGAACGTTCCCGGGACTCAACGCAAACTGCCTAATGGGAAAATGGAAACAAAAGGGCTTGGGTACATCCGGTCAAAGAAACGAGAGCTGGTAAACAGCTGTTACGTCATGTATGACTTCGATGAAGAGGCGGACGCTCAATGGGAGGACGCTAACCCTAAGCCAATAAAAGTTCCCAATGAAAAATTGCCCGGTCCATCAGTTGAAGAACAAATGGACAGGCTTGTAAGGGAAGCTGGTCAAAAAGCCCGAGATGATCACAACCGCGAGACGGCCATCTATGAGAAAGCCAAGACGCAACGCCTTCTCCAACAAGCCGTGAAGGATGAAAATGCCGCTCCTTGTCAACCTGCTACAAAAAAGGTTCGACGCGAAATCAAAAACAAGTCGAAAGGCAGAAAAGGCGCTCAAAAACTACAAAGCAGAGCTAAGAAGCCACGCAGCCGAGAGTCGAGCGTTATTGACATAGCCCTCATGAAGAAAATGGGTCGAGCATACTCATTCCCTCGGAACAAAACAAGGAAAATACTTGATCTTGCTCTAAGACATCAAATGCTTACACTGCCAGAGTCTAAACACCCTGAGCAAGCAGGCGAAGTCTCCAACCCAAATTATTGCTCTTACCACCGAATAGTAGGGCATCCGCTTGAAGATTGCTTCACCTTTAAGAATTGGGTTGAGGACCAATATCAGCTTGGCAAATTCGCGTTGTCTGACAATTGGAGGGTAGCGCCGCCACAAAAGCACGAACCCGAAAACACAAGAACAGAACCAACTCCGCATTGGGATTCGCAGAAAATTCGCACTTGTCACGTGATAACGATATTAAAAGAAGAGTCCGAGGACATGAACAGCCTTCCCTGGTGCTTCGAAAACGGCAATGATGAGGTGATCTCAGAATTTCCCCCAGCTCTGAAAGAACTGGAGGATGGGATACATACAACTGCAGATAACCTCAAGAAAATTGAGTTGGGGATGGTAAACGATCCGCGACCGACATTTGTCAGCGAGCTGCTGTCTGAAGAGAGGGTGGCTGCGTTAAAGGACGTCCTCGTACAGCATAAAGATTGCTTCGCATGGAACTATTCCGAAATGCCGGGACTAGATCCAGAAATTGCTGTGCACAAATTGGCGATATCCCCGGACGTCAAGCCAGTCAAACAGGCACCGAGAAGAATGCGGCTCGAGCTTGAAATGAGCATCAACGCCGAAGTCAAAAAGCTGATAGACTCCGGCTTTATCCATGAAGTTCAATACCCTGAATGGATCGCTAACATCGTCCCGGTGATGAAGAAAAATGGGACGGTGCGTATATGCGTGGATTTTCGGGATCTTAGTAAAGCCTGCCCGAAGGATGATTTCCCAGTGCCAGTCACCGAACTGATGATAGACAATACATCCACTCATGAGGTTTTCTCCTTCATGGATGGCTCGTCGGGGTATAACCAGATAAAGATGCATCCCGAAGACCAGAAGCATACCGCTTTCAGGACTCCTCTGGGTATATTCTGCTACAAGGTGATGCCCTTCGGTTTAAAGAATGCTGGTGCCACTTATCAAAGGGCCATGACAAAGATCTTCGATGACCTTATACACGAAATCGTTGAATGCTATATCGACGATCTCGTGGTTAAAAGCAAATCATACGAGGAACATCTTGAGCATCTGAAGACTGTATTTCAACGCCTTCGGCAATACAACTTGAAGATGAATCCTCTTAAATGTGCGTTCGGAGTTTCCTCAGGCAAGTTCCTGGGATTCGTTGTTCGACACCGAGGTATTGAAATAGATCCGTCAAAAATCAAAGCGATCATAGAAATGCCTCCACCGAGAACTCTCAAACAGCTACGGTCTCTCCAAGGGAAACTCGCATACATACGGCGATTTATAGCCAACCTTTCAGGAAAGTGCCGTCCTTACAGTCACCTGATGAAGAAGGGAACCCCATTCGTTTGGGATCAAAAATGCCAAAGCGCACTAGACGAGATCAAGCAATACCTGCAGAACCCGCCGGTGTTGGCTGCTCCGGTTAAGGGGAAGCCTCTCATTCTTTATACAACCGCCTTCGAAGGTTCCTTAGGCGCATTATGGGCACAAGAGAACGATCAAGGGAAAGAAAGAACACTCTACTACTTAAGTCGAGTCCTGCTGGGGGCAGAAAGCAACTACTCTCCCATTGAAAAACAATGCCTGGCGTTGATCTTCGCAATAACAAAGCTTAGGCACTATGCGTTGGCGCATGAAGTCCGTCTTATTTCAAAAGTGGACCCTCTCAAATATCTAATGTCAAAAGCCATATTGACAGGGCGACTCGCTAAATGGGCCCTGCTCTTGATGGAATTTTCGATAACATATCAACCTCTCAGGGCAGTAAAAGGCCAGGCCATCGCCGACTTCCTTGCTGAGCATCCCATACCTGCCGATTCTCCCTTAAATTGCGATTTGCCAGACAGACATGCGTTTGACGCAATCGACAGTGGTGATACCCGTTGGGAGCTTTATTTCGATGGAGCATCTTCCATGAAAAAGCACAAACAAAGTACGCCAATGATCAAATCGGGGGTAGGACTCATCTTTGTGACTCCACAAGGAGGAATAATGCGCTTCGCCTTCTCCTTAACAGAGCCGAGAACGAATAATGAAGCTGAATATGAAGCTTTGATAGCAGGCCTCGAGATCGCCATTGACATGGGAATTGAAAGCCTCCTCATATATGGGGACTCTCAGCTAGTCGTCAGTCAAGTGAACGGCGATTACCAAACATGCAAACCGGAATTGGTAAAATATGGTGAAAAAGTGCAACAACTGCTAACCCAAATTCCCTCCTATACTTTGGAAAGCATACTGCGCGCGGAAAACAGCAAAGCGGACGCACTAGCCAAACTTGCTAAAGAACTGGCTGATGAGAACCTCGATGACGTTAGAATCATGGTACAAAGCCGTCGAGTGCTAACCCCAGCAGAAGTATCTCCAGAATCATCTGAAGAAAAAGGAGCGAACGAGGAGACGACCCTGCAAATAAAAGATTGGGAAAATACCGAGGACTGGAGAGAAGTCTTCATGGATTACTTCAAGTTCCACCGAATGCCTGAAGAAGCGTCCATAAGACATCAGCTCGTGAAACGAGCTCTGTCTTTCGCCTTTGTCAACGATACCCTGTACAAGAGGTCATTTGATTCTTTGTGGCTGAGATGCTTAGGACCTGACGAAGCGAAAAGAGTCATCCAGGAAGTTCACGACGGACTCTGCGGTTCTCATCAAGCAGGCCCTAAGATGAAGTTGAAAATAAAACGGATGGGCTACTATTGGCCCACAATGATGCAAGACTGCCTCGAATATGCGAAGCAATGTCACTCATGCCAAATTCATGGGGATTTCATCCATCAGCATCCCAATCCACTACATCCAACGATGGCTAGCTGGCCATTCGAAATGTGGGGAACTGACATAGTCGGCCCCATCGAACCAGCATCGTCCAAGGGACATCGTTTCATCTTGGCGACGACTGATTACTTCTCCAAATGGGCAGAGGCAGTACCGTTGAGGGAAGTGAAGACGGAGAACATCCTCCATTTCTTCAAAACGCATGTCATATACCGGTTTGGAACCCCGAGAAGGATCATCTCTGATAATGGGCCAGCCTACCGAAGTCATAAAATTAGCCGCTTCGCACAGCAGCACAATATAGACTGGAGATATTCCTCAGTTTATAATCCGCGAGCTAACGGTCTAGCTGAGGCCTTCAACAAGACCTTGACGAAGATCATGAAGAAAACAGTGTCACGAAATAAGAGAGATTGGCACGAAAGATTGCAAGAGGCTCTTTGGGCGTATCGAACTACATTTAAAACGGCCACAAACACAACGCCGTACGCGTTAGTATTTGGGACGGAAGTAGTACTCCCTCTCGAGATAGAATTACCCTCTCTACGAGTGGCAGTCCACTACGAGCTGACAGACGAAGAAAATGCTCACCTTCGGTTTGAAGAGCTTGACGCCCTTGATGAAATCCGGCTTCTAGCACAACAAAATCTGGAAGCTTATAAAGCAAAGATGACGCGCTCATATGAAAGACTGACCCGACTGAGGACATTCCGCCAAGGCGAACTCGTGCTAGTGGTCAAAAGGCCTATGATCCCCAATCGCGCCAAGCGAGGGAAATTCGAGCCAAACTATGAAGGCCCGTACATCATAGATAAGGTTTACCAGGGTGGGGCCTATCTACTCATGGACATGCATGGTGAAAGGCCTTTCAGGCCGATAAACGGTCGCTTCCTAAAGAAATACTATGCTTAATGAGCCACAGCCTAGGTCAACGATAGATGACGACGACTATGTCCGCTCGCTATCTTCCTGAGCTTAAGCTTTCTAAGCAGTGGCCAGCCTTCTCCATGAGGGACCGAAACGTCCTTAAACTAACAATGGACCGAGACGTCCTTAAACTAGTGACGGACCGAAATGTCCTTAAACTAATAGCAGACCGAAACGTCTTTAAACTAATACCGCAGCATCCTTAGGCTGACGAGATATAAAAAAAACATATAAAAATAAAATAAAATAAACGGTATGTCCATAAGCAAAAAGGGCACGGATGAAAACCCGAAAGGGCTCCGTGAGTAAAACCAGCAGGGCTGCCGGCGAGTGTTCGTGAAAACCCGAAAGAGCGTGACCTCGTAAAAAAAAAGAGAGAAAAAGAAAATAAGAAGGAAAAAAACGGTATGTCCATAAGCAAAATGGGCACGGATGAAAACCCGAAAGGGCTCCGTGAGTAAAAACAGCAGGACTACCGGCGAATGTTTGTGAAAACCCGAAAGGGCGCAACTTCGTTAAAGAACCCTTATAGAGTCCTCTCGACCTTGTAAGGAGAAACCACCTGCGTGAGATCCTTACGACTCACAAAGGAGCAACACACTTAGGGATCCCCACGATTCCTAAGGAGAAAATACACTTGCGAGATCCTCACGACTCGTAAGGAGAACTCTCTTATGGGACCCTCACGGCCCATAGGATTTGAAAGTCTTAAGTCACAGAGACCTAAACCTGTGCTTAAGCAAACCCCCACAAACTTCCAATATTGCCCTACAAGTGGTTCAATATTGACCCTTGTATACAATCCACGGGCGCGAATAAACATTTCCCTAACTAAGTCCCATTTGAAACTAGGGATATGTTTGCATGGTAAACAACCCTTGTAAATCCTCTCGACTTACAAGGAGAAAGCCCTCCTGTAGGATCCTTACGACTTACAGAGAAACAAACACTTAGGGATCCTCACGACTCCTAAGGAGAAAATACACCTACAAGATCCCCACGACTTGTAGGGAGAAATACCTTCACGAGACCCTTACGGCTCATGAAGTTAAAAGCCTTAGCCGACAGGACCCTAACCCTGGTCGCTAAGCCTCCTTTGTTCGACAACGACAGAGGCAAATGATGATTCGCTCCTGGTAATATCCCAGTTGCAGCGGTGCTGACGCCGAAATCGGTGTCCAATTTCAGGTTTGCGGCGAAAGCCAGTAGGCCGCTCATGCATACGAAATAGCCGAAATGATAGGGCAACTTAGAATAAAAAGCAGCAAGTAAAATGTATGCATGCAAAATAGCCGAAATGATTGGGCAACTTGTAATAAAAAGCAGCGAGTAAAAATAAAAATAAAAACAAATAGCCGAAATGATTGGGCACCGCGAAAAATAGCCGAAATGATCGGGCAGTCGCGACCTTCGCGATATAAAAGCTGAAATGATAGAGCATCGCGGAAATAAAATAAAATAAAAAGAAGAAATGATAAAACCTTGGCCCTACAGTTAAGATCACATCGATCCCTGTATACAATCCAAGGGCGTAAACAAAGAATGAACCATACTTTCCCAGCGGATTCCGTCAGACGACGAACCCCAAACCTCACCGGTTCATTTCAACCGAAGAAGCCAGTGACTTCAGCAAAATTCCTCGACTCACGGATACAAACACTCCTTGGCGAGAGCCTTCTGATCCGCGTCGACCCACAGAGCCACCAGTGCCTCCGTAGGAATCCTCGACTCGTTTCAAACCCCAAGGAAACAAACAATCCTTGGCGCTTGGGAAACAAATAATCCCTAGCAAAATTCCTCGATTCACGGATACAAACACTCCTTGACGAGAGCCTTCTGATCCGCGTCAACCCACAGAGCCACCAGTGCCTCCGTAGGAATCCTCGACTCGTTTCAAACCCCAAGGAAACAAACAATCCTTGGCGCTTGGGAAACAAATAATCCCTAGCAAAATTCCTCGACTCACGGATACAAACACTCCTTGACGAGAGCCTTCCGATCCGCGTCGACCCGCAGAGCCACCAGTGCCTCCGTAGGAATCCTCGACTCGTTTCAAATCCCAAGGAAACAAATAATCCTTGGCGCTTGGGAAACAAATAATCCCTAGCAAAATTCCTCGACTCACGGATACAAACACTCCTTGACGAGAGCTTCCTGATCCGCGTCGACCTGCAGAGCTACCAGAGCCCCCGTGGGAACCCTCGACTCGTTTCAAACCCCAAGGAAACAAATAATCCTTGGCGCTTGGGAAACAAATAATCCCTAGCAAACTCCTCGACTCACGGATACAAACACTCCGTGATGAGAGCTTCCTAACTCAAGTCAACTGTTCCGCTACAACTGCAAACAGATCCCCGATTCGTCTCAATTTGTGAGAAGAGGTCTCAGACAGCAAGGATTGAAAAGCTTGCTTTTTGAGCAATGGGGCCCTGCAAGTCAATCCAAACTGGTCTCTTGCATACTATTCACGGGTCTCACTCTCCGAAGTCGAATTCCGACGAGGAGGGAAACAACCACTTACGAATCCTCTCGACTCATAAGAGGGAAAATTCTCTTATAGGATCCTTACGACTTAGAAGAGAAAACCACACTTAGGAATCCTCACGATTCCTAAGGAGAAAATCCACCTATGAGATCCTCTCGATCCGTAGGGAGAAAAGCTTCTATGAGACCCTCACGGCTCATAGAATTGAAAAGTCTTAGGCGGCAGATCTGAACCTGCGGCCTAAGCCATCGCTATTTCCTAAGGAAGTCGGAATACTCGTTTTAGACATCCATCAACCATGATTATTAAGACAGCCTGTTGACAATAAAAAAAAAGAAGATGACAGAAAGAATATCTGATCTACATTTGATCGGGAGTCCGTATCGCATTCATTTATGCACAAGCAGAAGACTCAAGACAAGGAATAAGACAAGCCGAAATAAAAAAAGGGGAGGTTTCCATTCATACCGCTAAGAATTTTTTACAAACATAAGAATAATGAATAAGAAACATTATTCAAATTATTACAACGGTATAACCTCAGATCCGGGGCACGGATTGAGGAAATCAAAAGTAAGGCCATCCAGAGTTCTTCTGGCCTTTCTAATTATTCTTATGCGCAGTCTTTCGCGCTCCTCTGTGTCAATATCATCGGCAAGCCCCCCTGGCCTTCGATAAGCGGCAATGATCGTCTTCTGCTGGAAGACTTGGTGTAGGATGTCGACGAGGCCGTTCCGCCGTTTCTTTGAGATCAGCCCTGTCAGGTGCACCGAATGCACCTTGTCTTCAGCATCATCCAGTGCGTTAAGCGGTAAGGCCTCATGAAGATCCGGAAGTGCTCTCCATATGGCTCCCAACACGACTTTCAAAAGGGCCGAACGACGAGGCAACAGCCAACCACCGCTTGCGTTCAGACGACCCATGACTTCTGCACATTCAGCGTCCGTAAACTCCTGGTTTTGTTGACGACCCTGAGCGCGGATATCGTCGTAAGTAATGAACTCGTGCAAACTGTATAGGTGCACCGCCGCCATTATACCTGGAGGAAATATTACACGAAGATCAGCAATAGAAAAGCGATAACGTACATAGAGGACTAAATTCCTGAGAAGCAAGACTATGTTCAAGGATGAAATCCCCCAAACGAAAGCTCTGCTGGTTAATCGATTCTACCTAAAGAAGTTTTTTCTAAAAAACTTTTAAAAAAGGGGGAAACAAAGCAACAGAGTTCTTAAAGGCAAGGGGAAAGCTCCGAAGTCTTCGAAGATGGAAATCTGGAAGATGATAAGTATCTGGAGGGGACCAAAGGTCCTATTTATAGGCATCAAATGCCTCCTCGACTTCCAAAAGTCGTCACGGCGGTTCACCCTAATCAGAGCGAATTTCTGTTCAAATCCCGAGGCGGGAGACGAAGCAACGCTTCGTCTTCCCCCAGTCAGAGCAAAGCTCTGTTTTAAAAAATCAATGTAATGAAGCAACGCTTCGGATTGTTTGCGCTGCGTAACGGGCCACGTGGCGGACGCAGACGCATCAGCGCAACGCCCAAAGCAGCGCACCCAATCAGAGCGAGGCTCCTTTTCAAAATTAAAGAAAGCAACGCTTCAGATGCGCTGCGCCGTGCGCTACACGACACAGCGCAGAGGCGCTAACACAGTTGCGCTGCACTGTGCGCTGTGCGGCACGTGTCATACCCTGAAGCATTTGCGCTAACAAAATTAAAAATTCTGGAGAAATCGTTCCTACTCTTTTAAAATAAAAAGATTTGCTCCTGGATCAAAGATCCGACGGTGAGGGGAAATTCCCCCAGGTCATTCAGAAAAGGGATTTCTCTAATAAATCGAATTTGCTTCTCAATTTGCAAGATGAAGCCTCAGGCAGCAGAGGTGGGAAAACTTACTTCCTGAACGATGAGACCCTACAAGTCGATCTGAAATGGTCTCTTGTATACTATACACGGGTCTCACTCTCCAAAGTCGAGTTTCGACGAGGAGGAAAACAACCACTTACGGGTCCTCTCGATTCGATAAGAGGGAAAAATTCTCTTATAGGATCTTTACGACCTATGAGAGAAAACCACACTTAGGAATCCTCACGATTCCTAAGGAGAAAATCCACCTACGAGATCCTCTCGATCCGTAGGGAGAAAAGTCTCTATAAAACCCTCACGGCTTATAGAGTTGAAAAGTCTTAGGCAGCAGATCTGAACCCGCGGCCTAAGCCATCGCTATTTCTTAAGAAGGTCAGGGATACTCGTCCTAATCATCCGTCAATCATGGTTACTAAGGTGGCATACTGATAATAAAAGAAAGAAAAGACGGAGAAATGACACAAGACATTACAAAAATGTGCATCTTTTATTCATAAATATTGATCGAGTACAGGATACATTGTGCTAAAGAATAAAAAATATATACATATACTTTACAAAGACAAATGATACAAGGAGAATTATTGGGAAGGAAGCATCTTGCATAGATGTAGCAATCGCTCGCAGATATCCTTCCATGCCTTCTCTTGATCGGCTACCACCGCCAGCTCTGCCTCCACTTGGGCTTGTTGCTGCAAGACCGACGAAAGCTGCTCCCTCACGACTTGATAGGCAGCTTCCCGACTTGGGATATTGCGCTCAGCTACGTCAAGCTTTCGCTTCAAGTTTAGCCCGTGGGAGATGCGCTCCAAGAGACCCTCAAAGATAGTCTTCACTTGGGCAGCATTTGCCTTAACCTCAGCGCGCAGATGGGCCGTTTCGTTCGAGGTCTTTTGGCATTCTCTTAGTCTTAAAGCTGCTTCTTGCTCCAAGTGGCGGGAGCGCGAAGTGCTTTGCTCGAGCCAAGTTGTGCGTTGGGTGCTCAGGGCTAAAACTTCGGGAGAAGGGCGCGTCGACTCCAGCCGGTATAGACAGGCCTCGATCTCCCTGCAATGATTAACCCAAGATCCGACGACGCCTTCGTTATGAAAATTTACGAGCGCCGCCAACATTGGATTAACCTCCACAGCGAAATCTACGGCAGAAGGGAGAGCGTCCATGTTGAGCTCTTCGATGTACCCGCTCAGCATGCCCAAACTCATCACAGCACCCTTTGAAGACGGGCGTTTCAAGAAAGGGCCTGCCGGTGGAAGGACGCGAGACTCAAAAGGGACCGGAGCCGGAACAATAGCTGCAAAACAAAACATGGTTAAACGATGGTTCAAGATATGTTTAAGGGTTACCAAAAAAGGAATTTGCTATACCAGCGGCAACAGACGGCAAAGCCGGAAGGGCCGGTAGCGCGGCAGGTCTGGCATCCCCTCCTTCGATTTGTGGCACTGCAATAAAGAAAGGGAAAAGTCAGAAATCATTCAATTGCTAGAAAAAAGGGGATGAACAAAGATATTATAGTGAAATTATACTCACCGGCGCCACTAGAGGGAGAAGCGAGTTCGGACGGGAAGGAGAAGTGTGGGAGTAACACTTGATATAGATGATCAAAGAGAACTCCTGAAAAGACATGGTGGTATGACGTTAGTCCATGAACTACACGTTTAAAAGATTAACTCGTGAGTCGCAAATCCATACCTTCCAACATCCGCGACGGCACGAGGGAAGACGGGGAAGTGAACACCGCCAAAGCAGTCGTTGACGGTGCTCCTTCAAGCAATGGAGCGTCAGCACTGGCCGCACCTATAAAGACAAACTTGTTAGAAGAGATCGCGAGATATATGAAAAGAAGAACGCTAGTAACTCGAAGTTTACCTGACGAGCTGCCAGCCGAAACAGAAGCAATCCCCTCTTCTGTTGACACGAGACCACCGCCCGTAGCCTCATCACCCGACTCGATGGGAACCGTTGTTGTGCTCGCAAGCCCGGGAGACGGCAAGGAACCATACGCGGGGAGGGCCATGATCGGAGTATTACCAGATTCCCGGGAAAGAGCGATTCGCTCCTCCTCAGGAATCGTGGCCGCCTCACCCGATACTCCCTGGGTTTCTGCGGTCGCAGTTGTCTCGTTCATCGGCACCGTAACGTCTCCAGCCTCAAGCGCCTCAACTTCTACTGCCTTCGGCTCAACAATCATCTCATCCGCCGCCGCTTCAGATGCGGCATCAATGACCTTCTCGGTGGCGGATCCTTCAACTTCTGTTTCAGGTACCGTAGCCCTGACGACGGTGCTCATTGTTGGCTCGGGTTCGGCAAGTGCCGTTTCCTCCATTCCCCTGGGTTCGACGGTCTCCGCCTCCCCCTCAGTCGGACTTGGCCCTGAAAGTTGGAATGCGTATGAGCCAATGGCTTGATAATTCTTACAACAAGGTTCTGAAAGAAATGTTACCTGAAGAGGACTTGTCGTTTGCACTCCGAGCCGCGCGCGCCACTTGCCTCTGAGCAGTAGACAGGGCGACAGGGGCCTCTTCAGAAGGAGTGTCGGCATGAGGAATAGTGCTAGGGCCCGCTCCCGTGGCCAAAGCAGCTCTGCTCGTCTCTGCTTCAGAAGGAGTGTCGGCGCGAGGAATGGTACTGGGACCCGCTCCCGCAGCCAAAGCAGCTCTACGCGCCTTTGCTGCACGTCTCAACTGCTTCCGCTCCTCCCGAGCCGTTGAGACGGATGCCACTAGAGCTTTCCTAATTGAGGTGTCCTCGTCCGTGAATAGGGAGGCCTCTAGGTTTTTAAGGGCATCCCTCGTCGTTTTGTCAAGCTGAGGCTCTTGCGGCAACTTCGACGAAGCTGGGACTTCGGTAACAGGCTCAGGAAGGATCCTGCGTCAACTGATATAACCTCTGCAAAGAAACAAAAGAAGGTTAGGTTGACCATCAGAGAAGATGACAAACTTTCCTTATGAAAGGAAAAAGGGTAGGACATACCAATGCCTGCTGGGACCCGCTTCTTCTCCTCCTCCTGGAAGGTCTTCAAAGAGGCAGCAATGGCCTCTTCAGTAGAAATACCTGTTGAGAATGAAGCAAATATTAGCTAAAGATAATAATAAAAATGCAGTAAAATGACAAATAAAGCGGCTGATGATTACCTGACTCAGCAAGTCTGCTTAATATTGCGTCGAGCCTTGCTGATCGCTCCGAAGCTGCAATGGCGGCAGCTAAATTGGTGTCCTCAGGGTCCACCACAAAGCCCTCATTGCTGCCATACTCACATATGGCCTCGGCAAGAGGAGCCGCAGGCTTTGAGCTGAGGATCGCATCAAGGGAAAGGGCGGATTTCTTCTTTTTCTGCTGTCCACCAGCTTTAGATCCACCCGGAGCGGATTTGCGCTTGGCAGTCACTTTAGGGCGGCGAGTCCCAATCTCTGCCCCTCCGCCAGATCCTGGTGATACCACATTAGCCGTCTTCGTGGGAGCACGGGGCGCCGGCGGTGCATCCACCGTAGTGGGCAATGGCAATCCACGCGGGGGGCTCAACACGCGCGGTCGGTCAGCTCTGGCATCTTTTATCGGGAGGGTGACCTGAATCCTTGGCTGCAAGGGAGCCTTACGATCACCGCCAGGAGGCGCAGCCCTACGGTCAACCAGCAGACGTTTCTCCATTAAGATGATTGGGCCCATAGCATGCGCATACCAGGCCACATAGGGATGGATTATTTTAGGGGCACAGCTAGGCTCACTGATAAAAAAATAGGAGCCTGTATTGAGCCGGGTAAAATGATGCATAGCATTCCTTATTCCCCCTTGGTTGACCGCGGGTGTTTCCAGAAAGGCCTCTATCGGGATCCCTTGATTGTAGCTCGATTGTCGGGAAAATCGATGTGGGTTATACCTCATAAAGAGAGCCGTCTCATTCTGCCTAAATACTAGGTAGCCCGGCCGAATAGAGTAAAGATGGAGGATTTCCCGAGCCTTCAGTACAGAAGCCCGGCCTTTAAAGTCATCACGCAGCGGCACCACTGACTTAGTGGTCTCTGAGCCTATGGTGATGACCTTATCCACAAAAGAGGTCTTCGCTCTGACTAGATGTGAACGCAGGAGCAGTCCCCTAGACTCCCGCGGAGGTGCAACCACAATTGAAGCCCCGACCAACCGCATGATTCTTGGGAGTCTGTATTTCTCAAAGAACGGAGGAGTCTTATAGGCACCAAACACCCCTCGCACATGCAGCTCCATCCAAGAAGTGAAGTAGTGCATCGGAAAGTTAGCAGGCTGTACCCCAGGCTCATTAGCGTCCGCCGCTACGCTAAGTCCATTATAAAGGTAAGCCAGGCCGGCAATCCCTACCGATAGCTGCAAACCAGCCGCCATTCGGTGCGCCGGGTAAAAGACGGAGGACCGCATGAGGCGTGGATGCATGGGAAGCGCGAAGCTGCATAGCCATAAACCCAAGAACCCTATGAAAAAAGTCTCCTCGTCCATGCCAGGAACGGCGATCTCTGAGAAAGGGACGCTGGCAGTGCCGGGGAGATAAAAATCCCGCTGGTCATTTTCCGATGAAGGTCGGCGGTCCAAGCCGAAACCAAAGGGGTCAGCAAGCTGAGCGAACTTCTCGCCCTGCTCTGATAGGAACTCCGGGCGGATAAAACGAGCAATGAAATCCGCGAAACTGACGCCCCGGTCGCCTGATTCCAAATGCAGTTCCTCATAAATCTCCAACACCTTCACCAAGCCCGGATGCTGATGCTGGATGGCATTTTCCGGAGTTAAGTCAAATACCAACTGCTTGGTGGCAAAGACGTACTCGTCAGGAGGAAGCAGCTCCTCGTAGTGCTCCCCCCTCGCTGGTAGACCTGAAATCTCAACAAATTCTTCTAAAGAGACGGAAACTTCCCTATCCGCTGTCAAGAAGGTGTGGGTGGGGATATTCCATTGTTCAACAAAGGCCTTTATCCACCATGTTGGAGGAGAGGGATATTCGAAAAGTGAAACGTAAACGGCCGAGTATAAACCAATCTTCGTCAGATGAGTCATTTTCGCCGCTAAGATGTAGCGGGCCCAGGGCAAATATCCAGCAAGCGGTCGCGGGATCAGTCCAATGTTATAAGCCTGTCCCCAAGGGCGTGCTTCACCCTGACAGATTCGCCTCCCCAAAATATCTATAGCCGGCGGCGGCTGCACCGGAATGGCACCGATTGCAGGCTGAAGGAGGTCGTCGGAATTCCAATTTTTAGCCTCCACGGCATACTCCACCGGGGCTTGTCCGCATAAGGGATCGCGGCTATGGGCTCAGAGGGCGAGGCGGAGCTAAAGCTGCAACGGCCTTGGATGATTTGGCTGCACCACCTTCCCCATAGGTGAAGTCTCTTGCACTCAGGATCGTGATCTTTAATCAAAGCGAACACCACTCGGTCCACTGGTGAATGTGGGAACCCTCCTTCTGAGCGAACGAAAGGGAAAGACAGATCTTCAGACATGTTTCCTGTAGAAAAGAAAAAAAATAAAATAATATAATCGTTAGTGCTCCAATGCTTCACATTTCAAAGTCCTACATCACACTACAATGCAGTAGGTAGGGGACCAAAGGGGGACCCACAAAATCAAGATGACGGCGCATCATTTGATAAGACAGTCCCATCATTGGATGAGACTGTCAGTCAATAAAAAGACCCCCAAGAGAATATCCTCATTGGGAGGGAATCCCTAGAGACAAGGAGAAAATCTCCTCTTTTTAGAGCAAAGCTCTGTCACAGAGTGACATTTGTCAAACTCTGGTCTCAAAGGAATAAAATTTCTTAAAAAAGAGCCTAGCTCTGTAGTAGTAATGAAAAATTATAACTCCTAAGAATTAAAATTTTTGGATCTTAAAGATCCATGAAAACTTTTAGGAGTTCTCTATTTGATCTATGAGCAGGGCTCTGTTCATGGGTTAAAACCCAGGAACAAGATCTCTGTAAATTTTTGAGAGTAAGGCTCTGTGGATGAAACCCCAAAGGGGTCTTCTTTAGATCAAAGATCTATGAGAGCAAGGCTCTGTTGAAGAAACCCCAAAGGGGTTTTTCCTTTAGATCAAAGATCTACAAGAGCAAGGCTCTGTTAATTAAAATTAATTTAAATTAATTTAATTTAATTTAATTTAAATTTCTACCTAAGAGTGATTCTAAGTTTTGAACTTCAAAGTTCTTGGGAAGAAGCAAGAGCAAGGCTCTAAGAGTTTTTAAGCAAGAGCAAGGCTCTGAATCAAAGTTCTTGAAACGGTAAATTTTTTTAAGGACCAAGGGTCCCATTTATAGACGCCTGCGTCTCTTCACCTGACCTCTATGATCCAATGGTCGGGATCTTGCCACCGCTGCACTCACGTGCGCGCCACGTGAGCGCAACGGTGGGGGGCATTTGTTCCCCCAATCAGAGCAAGGCTCTGTTTGAATTTTGAAAATTCAAAATTGAGAAGCAACGCTTCAGATCCCGTGCGCTGCGCGCAATTTGCCACGTGTCAGAATTTGACTCGGCAGCACAACGCCCAAGGCAGTGCGTCCAATCAGAGCAAGGCTCTTTAAAAAGCAAAAGCAACGCTCAACTGCGCAAGCCCACCGCTGCGCGACACGTGTTTGCGCAGTTGCGCAAACGCTGTTGCGCAAGTGCATCTCGGCGCGCCACGTGTCTGCGCAGTTGAGCAAGCGCACCGCTGCGCGACACGTGTCTGCGCAGTTGCGCAAGCACTGTTGCGCAAGTGCACCGCAGCGTGACACGTGTCTGCGCAGTTGCGCAAGCACAACTGCGCAAGTGCACCTCTGCGCGACACGTGTCTGCGCAGTTGCGCAAACACTGTTGCGCAAGTGCACTACAGCGTGACACGTGTCTGCGCAGTTGCGCAAGCTCAACTGCGCAAACGCACCTCTGCGCGACACGTGTCTGCGCAGTTGCGCAAACACTGTTGCGCAAGTGCACCGTTGAGTGACACGTGTCTGCGCAAGCGCTTCACTGCGCGACACGTGTCTGCGCAGTTGCGCAAGCACGGCTGCGCAAGCGCCTTACTGCGCGACACGTGTCACGCGCTGGTGAGTTGCGCAACAACAGAATGAAAATTTAAGGAAATCTTTTCTGTTCTTGTTAAAACAAGAAGATTTCTTCTGTAAAACAGGAGCCTTTGGATCAAAGATCCAACGGTGGGGAAAATTCCCCAAATCACTCAGGAAAAGATTTATTGAACAAATTTAACTAATTTTTGGAGCACTATAAAAAGGACCCCAAACCTCATTTCAAAGGATCATCTGGTTTTAAAAAAAAGAAGGGAAGAAAGAAGAGAACTCTTGAGAATTTCTGGAGAACAAAAAAAAAAAGAAGGTAAAAACCTTTGAGATAAGAGAAGATTCTCTCAAAGAATAGATCATTGATCTAGAAAACAAGATCAGTGATCTTCAATAAATAGATAAATAAATAAATGAATAAATAAAAATAGTGCCTTGCACTTGCTATGAACCTCTGGTTCTCTGAAACAGAAAGAAAGAAAAGATTTCTTTCTTTTCTTTGATCTAAATTTGGATCAAGAAATTAAAAAGTGCTCTGCACTTCTTTTCCTGAATCTAAAAGATTCTTGGTGCTTTGCACAAATGCAATGCATTGTTTGAAGGGCTAAGCCCAAGTCAAAAGACCTAGCAGGTCAGAATAAATTGCAAAGCAATAAAAGGGCTGGGCCCAAATAAAATTGATGCTCTGCATCCCTTTTGGGCAAAGCCCAAATAAAAGCAAAAGAAATGCAAAAGCAATGGACTTAGCCCAATCGTGGCCGTAAGTCCTTAAATTAAATTGACTGAGCAAAATGGCTCTCCTAAATCAATCTACATCCGGTTCGAGGGTACATCTCCGAACTCCTTTGACATCCATCGTTGTAATTCCTCAACGACGTCAAAGAGGTGACGAGTCCCAACGACCACACACCCATATAGACTGCGGGGTCCTTAAACTCGTGGACCGAGACGTCCTTAAACTAACATCGGACCGAGACGTCCTTAAACTAACATCGGACCGAGACGTCCCTAAACTAACATCGGACCGAAACGTCCTTAAACTAATGATGGACCGAGACGTCCTGAAACTAACATGGACCGAAACGTTCTTAAACTAATATCGGACCGAAACGTCCTTAAACTAATATCGGACCGAGACGTCCTGAAACTAACATGGGCCACCACGTCCCTAAACTGGAACATGGACCATCACGTCCCTAAACTGGCGATGGACCACCACGTCCACAAACTGGAACATGGACCACCACGTCCCCAGACTGGCACAATAGGGCCCAAACGCTCTTTTTTCGGATCTAAACGGTCCCGTCTAAGTTGATCTTAGCCCCCAAATACGGTTAACGTGTCCTTAGAAATTTAAATAAACGATAAAACTCCAAATCAACTTTGGTTCAAGGGTACATCTCTGAACTCCTCTGACGCCTGTCGTTATAATCCCTCAACGACGTCAGAGAGGTGACGAGTCCCGACGGCCAGATATTAAATCGATCACTACGTCAAGTCGATCTTAGTCCAAAACAGGACTAACGTATCCCTGACGAACGTTTAAGTCGATTTTAGCCGCAACGCGACTAATGCATCCTTAAACTAAAACACCAAACCCAAATCTAAGTAAACACGGATTTGGATTAATCCATGTCCTACGGGCAACGACACAACTCAGTCTCCGTATACAATCCACGGGCAACCACAAACAAAACAAACAAACACACACGAAGTGAAATTCTGGAGAAGGAGAAAGTTGTTACCGCGATGCGGTAGCGTAATTAACTGCAGGGGCTTGCGCCTGCAGGGAAGAGCGTCCCCACAATCAAAAACCCCTCACCCTGAGGGGGAATCTGACGAAGTCTGCTACATCGGCCGCATCCGCCTAAACCTCCGATACACGGTGCCGTAAATCAACTCGGCATCTTCGGAGAGGTGAACGGATAGCACCTATTAGCATCTGCCCCGAATCTCAGGCCAGACGTCCTAACGTCCAGGCCGCCGTTCGTTTTGCCCGAAGCAGGGAAACCCTCTGTGTGGGACTGTAAAGACGCTGGCAGTGGATTTAACCACAAGTACGTCAGCGGCACTAGCTGTACGTAACGGCTACCCAGGTATTGAGCAAAAGGAAGGCCGACGAGCAAACTCATCCGAACCCCTACTGAGTCTGTCCGTGAAAATCTCCGTACAGTCCGGTATGTTCATCTAAGAGTATCGCATATCGAGTCTAGGGGGTGGATAAAATCAGACCCTAATAACGCGACATTTCGTGTCGGTATGAAGCTCATCACCAACAGAGAAACTACCAATCCAAATCAGTAATTCTCGTCTATCTTGGCCAAGGATTTCTGGTGATGGCCACCCGTTCATTACGCGACATCAACCCCCAATACAGGGAGAGACGAATCCCCGACGATCTGCTCACTGCCTCTATGTGGCTCAGGACTGTACCCAACTAAAACCTGTTTGCATGACTCCTTTAAGCCTTGGTAGGGTAGTAATCAAAATACAGTGGGAACTCACACGAGACAAATGACGATCTCAGATCAACAGACTAACCTGTACACATGTTACCTGGGAATTGCTATCGAAAATAGGTATAATACCAACTAGCATGTTCCCGGCATGTCCGTCTAGTGTACTCATAATCCAATGAGCACATGTATACTATCTTAAGTGACTAACTGACACCAATGGCTTGTGAGACCGGCCACCGCCCCTCGTCGGGGTCTCGATAAGTACACACCAGTTTACTCTGGAGTATCAATGCCCAGCCTCGATACTCTCTCGACTAGGTATATTTAAGGATGTGCTTATAGACCACGCAGCTCCCACGTATATGATCGCCATAAAAATACTGGTAGTCAAGCAAGAATCTTATGGGCTCTATCAACATGTAATAGTGATCTGTAATACCACATAATGCATGTACATGATGATAAAGACAAACTAGATAGCATACTATCATTTTGAGTAAAATTGTTCTATCCGTATAGGTCCTCTCTCAATCATCATAATCACCTGCCTGTAATTACAATAATTGTCTTGAGGGCACTATAGCCAACAGAAAGAGAAGAGTTTTAAGTTTGTGGAGGAAGAAGGAAGAGGAGAAAAATGTACATATAAAGAGTTATCATAATTCTTCATAATTATTCTAATTTATTATGAACTCATTTTGGGAGTTAAAGGAATTGAAAGCTCTCATTTTTAGGTTATTAGAGGGTAAAAAAATTTAATAAAAATCATTGCAAGATCCAAGATTAAAACAAGCAACCTATGGAACAGCAGTGAAGTGACTTAACCAATGGGATAAAAGTTTGTTTTTGGATATTTCAACAAGAATTGAATATATACCAACATTTGAAAGGAAAGTGGGCTTTTATTAAAGAAAGAAAATACAAAGATATAAGGATTTTAGGGTCGTTACACTCTGTCTAAGATATCCATTAAAGAAGTAGCACCCTCAAGCTCTCGGAGTCTCGTTGAGAACGAAGCTTACTTTCGCAGATCTGATAAGCACGGTTGTTATACCAGCTTGTGTCGAGTAAGTCCCTTTCTCCTTTTTATATGATTTCATGTATGTTTGTTAATTCACGGTATGAATTTCGCCCCACCTGATAGCAAGTTGAGGTTGAGGATCCGCCATGCCATTGTATATAGAGAATCTAATACAAACACACACAACATGATCTATCATGTTAATTTACTTCCCCTTTAATTTACTCTCTTCTGTTTCTCATAGTCCACATCACCAAATCACTATAGTTTCACTATTTATAAATATTAGAGTATGTGTTTAGTTGAATACATATGGCGCAGAGACCACTCCCTCCACTTTCGTACCCTCCGCTCAGTCTGTAGGTTAGTTTGAATAAATATAAAATATTTATTCATTTTACATATTCTCTAAGAATAAACATGAACTCCATATAATTTTATTGTCAATGTTTATTTTTTAGTTTGAGGGACACGTCCACGTCTGGGTCACCGGTTGAGGAACTATTGTCCCTCACCGGAGGAACTATTGTCCCGTTCGTGCTGCTATCCGGGCCCAGACTCGTGCTGCTGTCGCCGGAGGTATATATCGCACTTTAATTTTTGTTAATTCTTGATTTCTTAATACCACTTTGTCTTAATATTCCTTATCTTGATATTTCTTGTAGATGCGGGGCAGCCACATCCTCAGAGGGGGACTCGAGGGCCAAATCAGTCCCACAGGCTAAGGCCCGACAGAGCTAGGGGGAGACACCATTCTCCCTCTTTTGTACCCCCGACTATCAATATACCGGCGATTATGCCGAGAGGTTCGGCCGGTATATGGAGGATGAGAGCCGCATCCTAAAGAAGCATCCACTTCACGTTGAGTGGGGCGATCAGCACCGACGCTCATTTGCCCTCTTCTGGGATCGGGCTCGGGTATTAATATATATTTTTATTTGACTTATCCAATATATTTATTATTATTTAACACTTGCAATTTAAATATATTATTTTTTTGTATTTATAGTTGGATTACGACTATCAGCATATACCCGACCCTGATCACCCAAAGAGAGTGCTCGATCTTCACGCTCTGTAACAGGGCCTGATAAAGAACATGCAATCAAAGATCCGATACAATAGGAACAAGCTGAAGATCGACTGCTATTCTCTGTGGATGGCGACCCCCTAGGCAGAAAGAGCGGCTCTCCTATATACTCCGGCCTTTGCGAGAGTCGACGTAGATACATGACCTCTCTTTTGCCGATATTTCGACTCTCAGCGCAAACAGGTTTGTAATTTAAATTTAATTCATTGTTTAGTATATAATTTTTTTTTTGTTGCTTAATTAGAAAAGTAAATATGAATGTGTTATGCAAGAACAGACCGATCAAAATAAAGAGAATAGAAAGTCGGCGAAGAAGGGTCACCCCATTTATACAAGAGGCTCGAGGAACATTACTCATGCCACGGAGGCATCGGTAAATTACAATAGATCTATTTTGATATAATGTAATATTAAGAGTTATTTTATAATATATGTAAATTTTTGGCGAATTGCAGAGAGCTTAGACCCTGGCGTAGGGTGGTACACCGAGCGTGCTGACCGCGTATCTTACCATCCATGGCATCTCGACAGATCCCGCCACGGGCGAGCTTCGATTCCCCGACACCGCTACCCAGGAGTACTGAGTAAATGTTAATATTTCTTCTAACAGCTTTGAAATTTTTGTTTTGAAAAGTTCAAATTTAAATGATATACTTATATTTTAATGGTTAATGTGGGTGTAGGAGCGGGTGGTGGAGCAGGCAAAGGCGTCGGGGATCGATTTTACTGGACAGACCGATCCGAAACTACTAACTCCAGTTCTAGACGCCGCACACGGAGGGCACCACGGAGGTTGGGAGAGAGGCCGAAGACTGGAGCATATGAGGTTGGACTCCACTCCGGCGGTTATTCCCCCCCCCCCCCCGTGAGCGACGTCTAGAGCATGATGTTGCCGTCTTGAAGACCACCGTCGAGGAGTTGAAGGATATGTTGATACGTATACTGCTTAATAGTAAAATATTATATCACATTATAGATAGTAACATATGCAATATTAGTTGCCTGAGCTTATTTGGTTATAGACTTAGTTTTGATTAATCATACTTACATAAAACTATCTAATTAAAATAAATTACGGTTTTCCAAACTAGATACCAAAACGAGGCCTAAGTCCCTAAATATTCTTAGATTGGGGTTTCGCAATAACCTGATAATGATACGAATTCGACTAAAATCTAATACACCGTTCTTACTCGTTTATTACACAAAATTTAACAGATGCGACAGGCTGCTTCGGCTGCAGCTCCATATACATCTCCTTCGGTTACGGCTCCGCAAGCTACTACCTCGGCTGCGGTTGCGCAGACCACTCCTGCAGATCCACAGCCCGCTCAGACTCCCGCACAGTCCGCTCCTTCATTGGTCGAGTTTTTAACGACTAAGGGCTGCACCGAGGAGCAGATGCACCAGATTACGGCGTTTATCAAAGGTGGAGGAGCTGGACCGAGCTAGGGTTGTTTTTTTTTATATTTTTGAGAATGTATGTACTTACTTGAAACATATTGTATATATTTTGGACGATTTTGGTGGTTGTTTGATTGTTCACGGTAATTTAGATTGATATCGTATTCTATTTGTTTATTTCTTTTATATATTATGCGTGAGATGTTGATTATGAATATTTCTGTATTTGGTTATATGATGTATATATAATTATGCACAGGACGGGAAAAAACGGTAGCCCTTTTTTTTAAAAAAATTGATATTTTGTCCCTACGGATTAATCCGTAGAACCAGATCTTGCACCTACGGAGTAATCAGTAGATGCAAGATTTGCCCCTACACAATTAGCCGTAGGGACAAAATATCAAGATACCTGATATTTTGTCTGTATGGACTCAGTAACAGGGGTTAAACTTGCCCCTACGAATTTATCCGTATGGGCATTTATCTGGACCTACGGATAACTCCGTAGGGTTAAGAATCGGGACCTACAGATAAATCCATAGGGGCAATTAGTATTTTAATTTATAAACCAATAAATTAAATAAATATTATGTCCCTACGGAATAACCCGTAGGGATATGTGTCCCTACGGAGTAAAGCGTAGGGCAATTATTACTTCGTAGGGACATGTTCAGGACGAAGACTTGTACCTGCGACCTTTACTCCTACGGGATAATTTTATGATCCTATGGATATATCCGTAAGGGCAATGGTTTGCTCCTACGGCTAAATCCGTAGGGGCAGGCGATTATTGCAGTAGTGTTAAGGATTATTTAGTTCATGTTCAATAAAAAATCATATAATTGATTTCGTTTTCCCTGTGTATGTAATTGATTGTAATAGCTGTATTCAACTAAACACATACTCTAATATAAAAAAATCAACCTGATAGCTTAAGTACCTGCTACAAATTACTCAATCACACAAATGTTAACCAAAAGTCTAGCTTAATTAATTAATCTCCAGCTGAGCCACATCTCAAGCATGCACATAAATATTATTGCAGAAGAACCAAATAAATAAAACAATATATAACCCCATATACACACTACAACACTCTCATTTGTTAATTTAATCACAACCATGCATGAATCATGCATGTTCACTTCTCTTTAAAAACAATAAGTTATTCTTACATGCAAAAACATGGTTTTCTAAATCACTGGCTTTTCTTTGTTTTTTCCCTCTAAATAAACCACTTTCTTAAGGTACAAAATATTTTATTCTTCCAAGAATTATAATTTACACATGGGGTTTGATACTCCAAACATTTGCAGAAAAGGAAACGGATGCCTTTATCTCTAATAAAACCAATTTTCGAAAAAAATATATTGCATATCTCCGTATCTGCGAAGCCTTTTAATTATATAAAGATGAATATAACCATACAATCGTAAAATTCACATTATTGAAATGCATATTAGAGTTTCAAGCAGGCCGTACGAATATTTTGGTGCCGAGAGAAATGAAGGTGGCCGCATAAATGGCAGCAATAACGACGTTAATGTCAGCAGTGACCGAGAAGTTTTGAATTACATATGCAGATTTAACAGTTTACCATGTGCATAGAATAAAATATAGCTTTGCAATTCACTTGTTGATAAAGTATTAAAGCAAATCTTAAATTTTTGAAGGGTACATTTGCAAATTACAATCCAAAGCCTCTCAACTTCGTACTCTCCACCAATCAAATGGATTTTTCTAGATCTCCAATCCTTTATCACTAGTCTCTTAACCAATCCCTTGGGGAAAAAATATAAAGAAAACTAAACCAAACCTTCCATATTTAATTAAAACCAAAGAATAGCCCTCCATATTCAAAAAACTCAAGCAAGTAACCTCCTTATGAAAGCCACCCTTCACCAAACTCAAACAACACCTTCTCTCTCCTCTTCTTCTTTCTTCTCCTCAAATATGCTCCCTCTCCGTCGAAAAACCTCTCTCAATATGTCTCTCACAATGAAACCAAACAATAGAAAGGCAACAAATAGCCTCTCAATCTCAATCATCACCCTATCAATCTTTCTCTTTGCCATCTACATCTATAGCGAGGACTTCCGCTCTCTCGCCGAGTTCTCCTTCTCACCTCGATCAAAACACGAAGACATCAATCAAGAAACCCTAGAAACTCCAACAAGTGACAAGACCCAAGAGCGAGACGGGTATGAGAAAAAGGCGGTGGAAATACCCGAAACGTGCGATATCTTCAGCGGGGAGTGGGTTTTAGATAATCTCACCCACCCTTTGTATAGAGAAGAAGAGTGTGAGTTCTTGACCTCACAAGTCACGTGCATGAGGAATGGGAGGGAAGATGATACGTACCAAAAATGGAGGTGGCAACCTAAAGACTGTTCATTACCAAGGTTTGCATTAAAAATTTACATGCAATTTACTGGTTTCTTTTTGGTGGTGTGGTGCAAATTTTGAATTGTTTGGAGGTGTTTTTTGTGAAAAGGTTTGATGCAAGGCTGCTGCTGGAGAGGCTCAGAGGGAAGAGGTTGATGTTTGTTGGTGATTCGTTGAATAGAAACCAATGGGAGTCAATGGTGTGTTTGGTTCAATCTGTGATCCCACAAGGGAAAAAATCTGGGGTGCAAGATGGTTCTCTTAATATTTTTAGAGCTGAGGTAATTGATAATTTTATAAAAGTTTATAACTTAATTTAGTCAATGGTCATTTTAGCTCTATTTTATTTGGTAACTATTTACTTAATTTGATGCATTTTTGCTAAATTTTGCAACTACATCCAATTTTCTGTTTATCGTGTACATAATGGTTGCAACAAATGCCGCAGCTAATATACTGCTAGAGTAATTGTTGCATTTTTTCTATTCATTGATTATATTTTTATTTTCTATCCACATTTCCATAAGATATTATGTTGTAAACTGAACCTTAAAGAAATGTTATTTTATAGCAAATATTTCATGCAATTCTATTTTAATTTCTGCTAACCTAAATGTAACATGCACATCCTGCAAATGCTTGTGTTTGCAGGAGTACAATGCTACCGTCGAGTTCTACTGGGCGCCATTCCTGTCGAGTCAAACTCCGATGATCCCTCGATGCATAGCGTTCTTGATCGGATCATAATGGCGGATTCGATCGCCAAGCATGGCAAATATTGGAAGGAGGTGGACTATCTAGTGTTTAACACTTACATTTGGTGGATGAACACAGCTAAAATGAAAGTCTTGTAAGTTGATTGTGGATTAGTACTTAATTAGTAGTTAATGATGGTGATCATCAATTAATTAATCCTATATCTGTTGGTAAAAGACGAGGATCGTTCGATGAAGGATCAACGGAGTATGATGAAATCGAGAGGCCCATGGCTTATGATAGAGTGTTGAGGACATGGGCTAAATGGGTTGAAGAGAATGTGGATACACAAAGGACTAATGTGTTTTTCAATAGCATGGCTCCTCTTCATATTAGGTATGTATATCTTGAACCTTTGTTTTGGCTAATTAATTAGGGGGTTAGTTAGAAGAAACAATAATTTTAATGTTTTAAATATGGTTGTTAATTAGGTTTGCTTAATGGAAATGGTAATTCTTGATAATAGGAACTAAAACGAGAGGCATGACCTAAAGCAATTGCCGACTATTGCATAGTAATAATGGATTTTGCCGTGGAGCAAAAAGGGCTGGGATTCAGTCTTCAAATCCTGCCTGTATCAAATTACGATCCATATTCAAAAATGAGAGCAAAATAATTGAAGAAGAAAAAAAATGCCCAGCATCAAAATATATGTCAAAAAAATCCTGTTACCATGCTTCTTGCTTATAAATCTAAAGATAAAAATATGTTCAGTTACAAAAATTAAAACTTCGGCTTAATTAATTAGCCCGTTATCTAAGAAAATTTCTCATGTTTATATTTCAACATCTCTTATACATTTCAAAAGGTTGGCTTAATTATATTGATGTCGATACCAACTATTTGTGAAAATGCGTGCATAAATATTTTATTTTGTTTCTCTCTCTCTCTCTTTCTTTATATATATATATATATATATATATATATATTTGAAGCATCAATCAAATCATACAATAACTCCTCTTTTGTCAGCAACCACGAATGAAATAACTTTGAGCCCACGCCATTGATTGCTTAAGATAATCTCCTAAGTTGGTAAACAACTCCCAAATAATTGTTCAAATTAAGATAAAAATATATATATAATTTTCATCACCGTCATCAATTATAATTTACAAAATCAAGCTTTAATTACTTCTAATTAATTTTCAGGAGCTCAGACTGGGGCAATCCTGACGGCTTCAAGTGTGCTAAAGAAACCCTTCCGATCCCAAACACAGTGCAGACTCTCTTCGTTGGCACCGACCGACGAATGCATGTCGTGGCGAGCAACATGACGAAATCAACGGCTAGAGTGCCTATCGATTTTCTTGACATCACAACACTTTCGGAGTACAGAAAAGACGCCCACACTTCAGTACACACGATACGACAGGGTAAGGTGTTAACAGCAGAGCAAAAGGCTGATCCGCAAGTTTATGCTGATTGCATTCACTGGTGTCTGCCTGGATTGCCGGATACATGGAACGAGTTGTTATATGCTAGGATCGTGTCAAAGCCTTGGCACTAGCACATTTTCGTGAATTTCATCATTGACCAATTAATTTTTTCCAAAATTTTGAGAGAAGGTGGGGGTTAGTTGAGGAGAGTTGGCAAAAGGTTTTGCTTGTGAAAATTCTCTCGCATTTCCCGCCGCCACCATGTCGTGACATGCATTGATATGAATTGTTTATAATTTTTATTTGTAAAATGAGGGATGGAAAAATAAAAATAGAAAAAGTCGTGCATGACTGTGGAAGATTCTACAATATTCACCTTGACAAATTTATATACATGAACAAAATTTTGACGCAGCTAAAAATGTGACTCGTTTTCTCATCATGTCGGGAAACGCTTTTCTGTAGAAGAAAGCGGGTCTTTTAGGCTGAAAATAGGCTGAGAATCCAGACGGGATGATTTTATGAATTTTATTTTGTTGTTGTTGTCACTTGGAAGGGATTTCATATATCAATTCTATATGAGTTGATTAATTTGAAAATTCTTTATAGAAGTATTTTTATTTTTAATGAAATTTTGTTAAGCTTTAGGATTTTGTATGCAATTAAATTAGTATACGCAATATGTCCAATCCAAGACTTAAGGCTCAATTCGGTGAAAGGTGGTCCTCATGTTAGTGCTAGAGTAATTATATGTGCCCTTAGATATCCAATACAATTTTCGTAATATTTGTTGAATAATAATATGATTTTATAGTTGCACAAAAATAATTGGTTTCTGGGTCATAATTATTTATAAGAGTTATAATGTCCCTAGAAATTATATTGTTCGACCATTCAATGTGACACGGGACTTGGATGGGGATATGATCTAATTTAGTAATTTCTTAATTGTGTACTTAGTATATAACTAGCATAAGATAACTAGAGTTATAACAGACTATCATGATATTGACATGTTAGATATGGTGATGTATCTCAGTCATCCAGAATGAATATTTATTCATGAACACATATTATGATATGTGTGGTATAGGATCGCACTTGAATTCTCTAGGATATATTACCTATGAGATAGAGAATTTAAACGGTTACATAACCTTTTTGACTTGAGAAATATAATTGTTTGCAATCTGTTGTTCGAGTAAGTTTTGATATGGTGGTATTTCTTGTCGTCTGATAGGAATAACAAACTTGAAATATTAGTTGCTTGACTACATTTAGGAGGACACTAGATGTCTATATAGAATCTGATATTCACATGTTGATGCTAGAAAGTTTAGTGTTCATTGCCATGAACGCGTGAAATCATTTCGACGGGTGTTTTGAAAATGTTCTTTCAAAATTATATTGTTATAATAAATTTTATTTTCTAAATGAATTTGTGTTGATGAGGAATAAAGCTCTATGCTTGAGCAATTAAGTGAATCATTTAATGACTTAAAAGATTGGTAACTTTTGCATGCAAGCTGCTATTAATTATCATCACATTATGTAAGAATTTTTTTATCAACAGTTGACAAGATAGCTTTGGACTGTTAATTTAAATTATTAATTAATTAGTTATAAATTAATCAATTACGAAATAATTTAATTGATGGTTTGCTCTCTGTGTGAATTCCAATGAGTCCCTCCTTATCAGCCTTTAGGGGTAAAATTTAGGCACAACCAGAAAACTATTACCAATGAGCAATGGCAGCTCAGTTGGTATGAGACTTTTTTTATTGGAAGAGTGCGGGTATCAAACCGCAGTAATCCTAAAAGCGAATGTGGACACAAATAAACGCTTTCCGAGCAAATTTGTGAACCCCTTGGATACGTGTGCGTGTTGTGTGTGATTTGTGCGCAGGTGGGTTTTTGTAGGCCAGTGCACAAAAAAAATCATAATTGTTGTATTATTAATTTGTGAGTTTTTAAGTCCCGGAACGGATATTTGGGTTTGAGATATCGTACCGTAGCCATATATAAAGAGAGCAAAGATTTTGCAATGAGACATATTGGAGACCTATGCTTATTAATCCATGGTTGTGGTTCATCTTCCATGACATTTGATGGACTTGATTGGAGGTATATGCACTTGCGGAGGCTACTGAAGAAGATTTCATCAATATGTGATGATGCTCGATATCCGTGATCGTCCAGATCATGACACGTAGCAAATGACGTGTCCCAAAACTCACAAGAAAGGACCTACAGTGGCCGACCAGGCCGCTCCTATGCCCGTCCTACAAACAAACGCCGGCTCACTCCGAGCCCCCGGCACAATTGGCCTCCTCGGCCTCCCAGCTCGTCTCTGGGCTACCGTAAAACCAAGATACCTCGGCTCTCCCGTTCGTCCGCGAGCTCTCCCGCCGAGGTCATCTTCCTCGGTCTCATCAACCGACCGACAGCACCGCTCACAGGTGCAACCGCCATCCCGCGAATCGCGCCGTGCGCGAGATATCCGTCGGCCACATCCTACGTTCCACGCCATCACGATCCCCTATTAACGAGCCTGTCTCGCCATTGATGGGAGATCCCGCTCATCACGCGGGCGTGACGTCGGGAACGTAACGGCCGGCGTGATTCCCGCGCATGCCCGGCCTACTGCCGCCGCTATATAAACCCCCTCTTCAGACGGTTCAAGTAAGCCATTTTACTCCACTAAGCCGTCACACTGCTCGGATTTCCTCTCTAACTTGATCGTCGGAGGGTCCTCAGTGGTACAACTACCTCGGGACTTCCTTGCAGGTAGCTCGGCGACAACCAATCTCAAACCCATTGAGATCCACACGCTTCAAGAACCTGCCTCCGGATCCAATCTCAGCCATCCCTCGCCGCCATCAGCAGATCAACGGAAGGTAACATCTTGGCGCGATCCAGGTCGCGTCAGCTGGCGTCGTCTGTGGGAACAACCTTGATTCCACAAAAACAAAAGTTCATCTTCCGATCCCAATCTAATGGAGAGCGATCATCACGACGATCCAAACACTAGCCGCCGCCCCCCCCTCAACGGAGGCACGTACGACCTTCCTCCGCCAAATGCCATCAACGTCCTTGCCGGCCGGATAGACCGACTTGCGTCCGTCATGGAGGCGCTCACCCGCGTCCAAACGACAGGGCAAGACCCCCAGGCCGCCGCTCTCCCACCTCGGGATCGGGACCCCTACAGGGGAAGAAAAGACCCCGCACGCGCCGACACGGCCGATCATCGCATCACCGTTTCCAACAGCCGCAGGTCCTTCGGGCCGACATATTCGATAACCCAGTGGGCCCCGCTCCGTTTGGCTCCGAGGCCTTACGCCAGAGAGTTTCACCCCGAGTCTCGTCGCACCCCTGTCCCTTTCGAGGCGGTGGCGGTCGGCTCGCATGTTCGCAGGCATGACCGGCACCCCCTCTCTCGACGGGGTCGCGCACGCGAGACTCTCCACGGCAGCTCAAAAACAACCCCACCGGGGGGCGTAAGGAACCTCACCGAAGGGAACCGAGGCTCATCCAAAATTATGGTCATGACGGCGGGGGGTACGTCGAGTACCTACGAGAATCAGCGCCCCACGTCAGTCGCGGAGGCCGACAGCCGGCCGAGGAAGAAGGCCAGGGAGACCGACCCGATCACTTTTGACGACGGGGACTTTCACGGCATATCCCTGCCCTACAACGACCCCCTGGTGATTACGGCTCGGGTCCATCAATACGAGGTACACAGGATCCTGGTCGACTCGGGAAGCTCGGCAGATATTCTCTTCTACGACTGCTTTCTGCGCATGGGGCTCACTGCAGCAGACCTGAGGCCAACATCCCACGTCCTTTCAGGATTCACCAACCACTCCATCCCGGCGGAAGGAGTAATCACTCTACAGTTCGACGTCGGGGAGGCTGGCCATACGCAGACAGTGCCGGTGGAATTCATCGTAGCAAAAATTCCATCGACCTACAACATCCTCCTCGGTCGCCCCATGCTAAACTCCCTCCGGGCCCAGATATCGACCTACCACCTGGCGATGAAGTTCCCTCTCGACCAGGGCGGGATAGGTCGGGTCTATGGAGACCAGCGAATTGGAAAGGTTTGCTTCACCGCAACATCTTCATCGGAGAAGCCGGTCGACGATGTCGAAAGTGAGGATGACATCAGGGGTTCTCTGGACACTCGAGACGAGCAAAAAGAGGTCCGAGGGACCCCGGTGGAGCCTCTGACAGAGGTCCCCCTCGTAGAAGGGAACGGCGAAAAACTCGTTCAGATCGGGTCGCTTCTGACAGGACCTCAGCGAGACGACCTGGTTCATTTCCTCAGAAATAACTCCGAAGTGTTTGCCTGGGCGCCTGCTGACATGCCTGGGATCGACCCCAAAGTTATATCTCACAAGCTCGGGGTAGATCCTACGGCCCGACCCGTCAGACAGAAGAAGCGAAGCTTCGCCCCGGTCAAACAGAAGGCTATCGAGGACGAGGTAGATCGGCTCCTCGCCGCCAACTTCATTCGGAATGTGCCCTATTCGGAGTGGCTAGCGAACGTAGTCCTGGTCAAGAAGTCAAGCGGGAAGTGGCGCATGTGTGTCGACTTCACCGACCTAAACAAGGCCTGCCCCAAAGACAACTATCCCCTACCTCGGATAGATCAGCTCGTCGACAGCTCGGCAGGCCACGAGCTGTTGAGCTTCATGAATGCCTTCTCCGACTACAATCAGATCCGTATGAATCCGGCAGACGAAGATCTCACCGCATTCACAACGGACCGGGGGGTATACTGCTACAAGGTGATGCCCTTCAGCCTCAAGAACGCCGGAGCTACGTACCAACGGTTGTTCAACCGCATGTTCAAGCCACAGATCGGCAGGAACATGGAAGTTTACGTCGACGATATGCTCGTCAAATCGGTCTCGTCGACCGACCACGCCAAGGACCTCGGCGAGGCCTTTACTCCGCAAGTTCAAGATGAAACTGAACCCCGCCAAGTGCGCATTCGGGGTCACCGGGGGAAAGTTCATCGGTTTCATGGTCACCCACCGTGGGATCGAGGCTAACCCGGAAAAAATCGACTCTATCCTCAACATGACCGCGCCCAAGACCAACGTCGAGATCGTGCGACTGACAGGGCGGGTAACCACTCTGAGCCGTTTCATGTCGAGGTCTGGGGAAAAGTTACTCCCATTCTTCAAAGATTTAAGGAAAATTCTGAGGTTCGAGTGGTCAGAAGAGTGCCAGACCGCCTTTGACCAGTTAAAAAAGCACCTTGCGACGCCGCCGCTGCTCACCCGACCAGTTGAAGGAGATGAGTTATCACTGTATCTGACGTTATCCGACCAAGCGGCAGGCTCAGTGCTCGTACGAGAGGTCGACGGAGCGCAAAAGTCGGTGTACTACGTGAGCCACGTCTTCAAAGACGCAGAAACGAGGTACCCAGCCATAGAGAAGATTGTCTTGGCACTCATTGTGGCCTCAAGGAAGCTGCGGCGCTACTTCCAGGCGCACACCATCCTCTTCCTCACCGAGCGCCCACTGGGGGCTATCCTTGCCTCATCCGAATCCTCGGGCCGCTTAGAGAAGTGGAGGTGGGAGATGTCCCAGTTTGACATAAAATACCGCCTGAGACAGGCCATCAAAGCACAAGCCCTGGACAATTTTATCGTCGAGTGCACCATCCCCAGCAAAGAACCGGAGTCCAGGCTGACCCTCGCGGCTCAACACCCAACCGTGGGGAGACCCGACTCGGTCCCTGAGTGGGTCATTTACGTCGACGGGTCCTCAACCGAGGAAGGCTGTGGCGCCGGCCTCATCATTCGGGGCCCGAACAAGGCAGAAATGGAGTATTCTCTAAAGCTCGGATTCAAGGCCTCAAACAACGCGGCAGAGTACGAGGCCCTGCTGGCTGGACTGCGCATGGCCTCCGGACTGGGGCTAAAAGCAATTCGAATCTGCAGTGACTCAGCCCTAGTCGTTGGCCAAGTGACTGGGCACTTTGAAGCTCGGGAACCTCTAATGGTGAAATATCTGGCTGAGGTAAGAAAATTTCGAAAGAACTTCGACGAAGTCCAAGTGGAGCAAATACCTAGGCAGCTCAATGCCTAAGCCGACGCCCTAAGGAAGTTGGGCCCATCCTACTCGGCCAACAACAAGCGATCTATCCTCCTTGATACCTTGCCACGGCCCAGCGTGGAAGATGAGGCGACGATGCTCCATGTATGCACAGCGCAAGAATATGACCAAGACTGGAGGAAGCCCCTCATGGGATTCCTAAGGGATGGTACGCTCCCAGAAGATCGGGGAGCAGCCCGCCGTCTCCGGGCCAAAGCCCGTCACTTCGTCTGGAGCAATGGGAACCTTTATAAGAAATCCTTCGCTCAGCCCCTGCTCCGGTGCGTCAACCCTCACGAAGCCGACTACGTCCTCCGTGAAATCCATGAAGGGGTCGGCGGCGCGCACCAAGGGGCCCGAACCTTAATCCAGAAGGCATTGCTCCAGGGGTACTACTGGCCCACTATTCACTAAGACGCCCAGAAGCTCGTCAGGGGATGCAAAAGTTGCCAGCTCGACGGAAGCACACCTCGCCTTCCGGCTACCGAGCTGACCGCTTTAACCTCCCCGTGGTCGTTCGCCCAGTGGGGACTGGACATGATTGGCCAGTTCCTGACCGGTACGAGAGGGCACAAGTATATCCTCGTCGCAGTAGATTACTTCACGAAGTGGGTCGATGCCGTCCCCATCAGGAAACCGGACGACGCCACGACCATCAAGTTCCTGCAGAACAACCTGATACTCCGGTTCGGCATCCCGAGGTGTATCATCACCGACCACGGGACGAACTTCGAAAACGAGAAAGTGAAGGATTTCTGCAATGAATATCATATCCTCATGAAGTTTGCCGCGGTCGCACATCCCCAATGCAACGGGCAGGCCGAAGTTGCTAACCGGGACGTCCCCCGAGGTCTCTGAACCCGCCTAGAAGGACGCCAAGGCAGTTGGGTCAAGGAATTGCCCCGGGTCTTATGGGCCCTGCGCACGTCAAAGAAGACCCCCACCGAGGAACCCCTTTCAGCCTCTGCTACGGGGCCGAGGCAATGGTCCCAGCGGAGGTCGGGCTACCCAGCCACCGGGTCGAGCACTTTGATGATGAAGCGAACACCATGGCACTACGGACCAACCTGGACATCTTGCTGGAGAAGCGAGACCGGGCTCAGATCAGGGTTGCCTCCTATCAACAGCAAACTGCCCGATACTACAACGCGCGGGTCAAGCGTCGCTCTTTCAAGACCGGAGATCTGGTCCTACGGCCGAACGAGTCCGTCGATCAAGGCAGACTGCATAAGTTTTCCCCGAAGTGGGACAGCCATTTCCTCGTCTCCGAGGTACTTCCCGGCGGAGCCTACCTTTTATAGGACGTGGACGGGCGCAAGTTTCCATGGCCTTACAACGCTGAGAAGCTCAAGCTGTACCAGTAAAATGAATACCTACGAGTGTGTACCTCTCCTTTCACAAAGGCAATGTAAATTTTTCTAAAAAGTCCTTTCATTCAAATAACAATAAGGGAACGCTAGAACGTTGAAAAAGAAGAGTCTTATTCATCTCAAAAGGTACTGTGGGCTCCTCAGCCTTACAGAAAAAGGGAAGGTTACAACAAAGGCAGAACGGGATCAAGAAAGTACTTCTGGTGGTACTCGGAGTAGATTTCCCTCAGCCGGGCCCTCTCCGCCATAGCCCGCTCCCACCAATGGGGAGCGCGGACCCGGGACGCCACAGAAGCACCCGACGCACCGCCCTCCGAGCATTGGCCCACGATGTACCTCATCTTGAAACACTCCAGGATGAGAGCGAAGGATCGAAGCCCTCACCAAGAGGCAGCCGAATGGCTACCTTGCTCGGCTATCCCTGGCTGGTAGCTTCCCTACCCCACGACGCCAGAAATCTAAGCCCTCGCCCAGAGGAGACTGAGCAGCTTCACTGCTCGGTCCGTCCTTAGCAGGCCTCCCACGGCCCCTCCAGCGCTAAGGATCGAAGCCCTCACCAAGAGGCAGCCCAGCGACTACCCTGCTCGGCTATCCCTGGCTGGTAGCTCCACTACCCCACAACGCCAGGGATTAAAGCCCTCACCAAGAGGCAGCCGAGCGGCTACCCTACTTGGCTATCCCTGGCCGGTATCTCCCCTACCCCACAACTCCAGGGATCAAAGACCTCACCAAGAGGCAGCCGAGCGGCTACCCCGCTCGGCTATCCCTGGCCGGTAGCTCCCCTACCCCCACAATGCCAGGGATCAAAGCCCTCACCAAGAGGCAGCCGAGCGGCTATCCTGCTCGGCTATCCCTTGCTGGTAGCTCCCTACCCCACAACACCAGGGATCAAAGCCCTCGCCAAGAGGCACCGGGCAGCAACCCTACTCGGCCATCCTTAAGGACCAAAAGCCCTCGCTAAGAGGCACCGGGCAGTAACCCTGCTCGTCCCATCCTTAGTAGGCCACTTACGGCCCCTCCCGTGCTAAGGATCAAAAGCCCTCGCAAGAGGCAACCGGGCCCGCCCTTGCTCGGTTATCCCTGGCTGGTAGCTCCCTACCCAAACATACCAGGGATCAAAGCCCTCGCCAAGTGGCACCAGGCAGCAACCCTGCACGGCCCGTCCTTAAGGATCAAAAGCCCTCGCAAGAGGCAACCGAGCCCGCCCTTATTCGGTTATCCCTGGCTGGTAGATTCCTACCCCAACACACCAGGGATCAAAGCCCTCACCAAGAGGCATCTGGGCTTGCACTTGCTCGGTTATCCCCGGCTGGTAATTCATTACCCCAAAACGCCAGGGATCAAAAGCCCTCGCCAAGAGGCAGTCGAGCAGCTTCACTGCTCGGTTATACCTGGCTGGTAGCTCCCTACCCCACAACGCCAGAGATCTAAGCCGTCGCCATGAGGTGACCGAGCAGCTACCTTGCTCGGCCTATCTCCAATAGGCCTCTTACGGCCCCTCCAACAACTAAGGAACATGACCTCACCAGGAGGCATTCGGCCTATCTACGTCTGCGCGATCTCTACCTCAACTTCGGGGGCATGGAGATACCGTCTTCCTGCCAGTCTTCGCACACTTGGAAAGTGAACAGATTCAACTCGACGTGTAATCGGTAGACGAAGAACCGACACAACACGAAGGCAGTATTGTTCAAATACAAGTGTTTACCGACAAAAGAAAATACGCGTGCAAACACGACTGCAAAAAAGTTTTATTCGCAAAGCCAAAAGTCTTTACAAGGGTATTGTGGGCTCCCCAGCCTTATCAAATTACCCGAAAGCTTACAAAAAGAGAGGAGGAAAAGCCAAAAAGTTCGGGGAACAAGCCCAGCCTAGAGCTCGCCTCCCTCAGCACCATCGGCCGGAGGCATGACCACTGAAAGTGGGACCCGAGCACGGAGGTCACCGTCGGCAAACTCCGGACACTGTTCCTTGACGGCATTGTTTCCCCCAATTAGAGCAAAGCTCTGCTGGAAATTCAACATTCAAATTTTGAAGCAACGCTTCAAATTTCGGGCGCAACGCGCCACGTGTCAGGCGCAGACACATCAGCGCAGCGCCCAAGACAGCTCACCCAATCAGAGCAAAGCTCTATTTTAAGTAAAGTTAAAAGAAGCAACGCTTCAGTTGCGCAAGCGCTGCGCTGCGCGACGCGTGTCAGCGCAGTTGCGCTGCGCTTTGCGCTGAGCGACGCGTGTCAGCGCAGATGCGCTAGCGCAGTTGCGCTGCACGTGTCACGCGCTGAGGCGTTTACGCCAAACAGAATTAAGATTTCAAAGAAAATCTTTCTGTTCTTGTCAAAACAAGAAGATTTTCTTCTGTAAAACAGAAGCCTTTGGATCAAAGATCCGACGGTGGGGAAAATTCCCCAAATCACTCAGGGAAAGATCTCTTTAACTAATTTATGGGCACTATAAAAAGGATCTTAGACCTCAATTCAAAGGCATCAACATTTCTTGAAAAATCAAGAGCTTCAAACAGAGAGAACTCTGAGAAAAATTTCAAGAAAAATGTAAAAACCTTCACAGAAGAGAAGAAATTTCTTCTAATAGATCATTGATCTAAAAACCAGATCAATGATCTTCATATAATAAACAGTGCTTTGCACTTCTTATGAACCACTGGTTCTTTAAAACAAGAAAAAATAAAAAAATAAAAAATAGTACTTTGCACTTTTATGAACCATTGGTTCTTGAATCTAAAAGATTCTTAAATTATAGTGCCTTGCACTTGCAAACTGCGCTGTTGCGCTCTTGGATTGGCGCAAGCCACCCGAGCGCGCCACGTGTCAGCAGCGCAGGCGCAGCGCATTAGCGCAGCGCACTGCGCTTGCGCGACACGTGTCAGCACTACAAGCGCTTGCGCTCTCTGATTGGCGCAAGGCGCCTGATAAATGCAATGCATTTCCCAAAGGGCCAGGCCCAAGTCAAAAGACCAAGCAGGCCTGATTAAATTGATGCTCTGCATCATTTATAAATGGGCAGAGCCCAAACAAAATAATAAAAATGCTATGCATTTTAAAAGGGGCAGAGCCCAAATAAAGTAGATGCCTTGCATCATTCATAAATGAGCAGAGCCCAGAATAAATTGATGCTTTGCATCTTTTATGGGCAGAGCCCAAACAAAAAAATAGTAAATAATGCAGTGCATTATTTAAAAATGGGCTAAGCCCTAACACAGGTCTAACAGACCAAAAACAAATAAAGGCGTTGAATATTTTTTCAACTGGACTTAGCCCAATCATGGCCGTAAGTCCTCAAATTAAATTGACTGAGCACGGCTGCTCCCTAAATCAATTTACGACTGGTTCGAGGGTACATCTTCGAACTCCTCTGATACCCATCGCTGTAATCCTTCAACGACGTCAGAGAGGTGACGGGTCCCGACGACCACACATCAATATGGACTGTGGGGTCCTTAAACTCGTGGACCGAAACGTCCTTAAACTAATATTGGACCGAAACGTCCTTAAACTAATGATGGACCACCACGTCCCTAAACTGGCAATGGACCACCACGTCCCTAAACTGGAACATGGACCACCACGTCCCTAAACTGGAACACGGACCACTACGTCACTAAACTAGAACAATAGAGCCTCCAAGTGTTCTCTTGCCGGATCTAAACGATCCCGTTTAAGTAAATCTTAGCCCCAAACACGGCTAACGTATCCTTAAGCATTTCAACAGACTATATATTCCATAATCAATTTTGGTTCAAGGGTACATCTCTGAACTCATCTGACATCCATCGTTGTAATCCTTCAGCGACGTCAGAGAGGTGATGAGTCCCGACGGCCATATATTAAATGAATCACCACGTCAAGTTGATCTTAGTCCAAAACAGGACCAACGTATCCTTGACGAACGTTTAAGTCGATCTTAGTCTCAATACGACTAACGTATCCTTAAACTAAAAACACCAAACCCAAATCTAAGAAAATACGGATTTGGACTAATTCACGTCCTACGGGCGACGGCATTACTCAGTCTCCGTATACAATCCACGGGAAACCACAAACAAGACAAACACACACACGACACGAAGTGAAATTCTGGAGAAGGAGAAAGTTGTTACCGCGACACGGTAGCGTAATTAACTGCAGGGGCTCGCGTTTGCAGGGAAGAGCGTCCCCACAATAAAAAACCCCTCCAGCGAGGGGGAATCTGACGAAGTCTGCTACATCGGCCGCATCCGTCTAAACCTCCGATACACGGTGCCATAAATCAACTTGGCATCTTCGGAGAGGTAGACGGATAAAACTATATAGCATCTGCCCCGAATCTCAGCGTCAGGACTTCGCGGTCCTGTGCGCCGTCCTTCGGAGGGGAACAGATTCTGGCACGCCCGGTGGGACCTCTTCCTCTTTCCACTCCACACTTCGTGTGTCGTCCTCGTGAACCAATCGCGGTTTGTTAAAGGGTTGCCTTTGGATTTCAAGTTACTAAGATTTGGTCTTTTGCCTGGCCCAGAACTCAAGCATCAATGGCCTCTAACTGCACTAACTGCTCGAAGTGCCAATGCAACAGACGCTCCACCTCATCTGGAGGTGTAGCATATGGGCCTCAAGCGGCCTCCGTCCTTACTCTGCCTGTGGAGCAAGTGAATCAGGCTACCACGGGCCTGTTTTTCGGGACCATGATCCCGCCTACAAGCTTCTCTATGCCAATACCTGCACCGGAGGTGAACAAGAAGTCGGTCTTCGACCGGCTCACTGTTACGACGGCCCCTGTCAACGGGTCGCCAACTACCAAATCAACAGCCTCTGTTTTCGCCAGGCTGGATCAGAACTCTAAATTGGCTGTCCCAAGGAAGGCAATAACTGCTGCTCCAGAAGTCGTCAAGACGGCTTCCCCTGTCAAAGAGTCAATCTTTTCAAGGCTGACGATTCCTGCTCCTGCCCCTGCTCGAGGATCTGTCTTCGACAGGTTGAATATTATCCCTCAAAAGACAACCTTAGTTTTTAAGAGGTTAACACCGGCGGCGCCTCATTCAGACAAGGGGCAAAAAGAAGCGGTCTCAATCTCCGAGCCAGTCCCAACGGCTCGTCATGCTCGACGTCGCCATTGGCGACGAGTAAGGAAGGCAGGGGGCAACTCCCCCTCAGGGCTAACTCCACCGGCTCCAGTGGTGGACGTCAACGCTGCTGTTCCAACTGGGAACAGCTTTGAACTGCTGAGGAGGGTACGTAAGAATTCTCCAACCGCTACATTGAAAAGATCTCCTCCGTCCGCGGAGAAAGTTTCAGAAACAAAGCAAGAACAGCCCCCTCAACGACTGTCCTCAAAAATATACAAGGTTTGGCGAAGGGTTCAAGACTCCGTGATCGACCCAGATCACTCTCGTCAACAAAAGAAGACGAAGGTGCAAAAAGAAAAAGACCGTCCTATTAAACAGCAGGTGACAACGATCGCTAGGGTGCCCACTGCAACGGCCCCTTCAACTTCAACGGCCCACAAAAGAAGAAGGCCGGAGAAAACCCCCGCGCCGGCAACAAATATCAGAGGTGGTGAACCCAAACGCCCTAAGTCAGGGGGCATTGTAGTTCATACCGTCTATGTGGCGTCTGGTAAAGAGGACTGTCGCATATCTATGGGTCATAGACCGCATACGCGGTCAGTGACCAAAGCGCAGGAGCAGCAACAAAAGCTCCAAGAGATGATGAACGCTATGGCCACACTTACTGGGCCAAAAGAAAACCCTGAAATGTCATCGGATGAACGCCAAGAGGAAGAAACCGACACCGAATTCCTTCGTCGGATATTGGAGAAGAAGGACAAAGAGGCTGCTGAACAAGCAGCCAACATACAGCGTATGGGCCTCCTCTTCCAAGACATGATAGAGATGATGATACAACAAGATCCTCCGGCTGAAGAGCCCCCGATCGTCTTTGGTGACGATAGGGGAGAGACATCAAATCCTCCGCCAGCCCTATCAACAGCTAAGGAGGATACAATCTCCAAAGCTGATTTGGACGAGTACATAGCCCAACAAATACGGGTTCATCATGCGACCGAAGCAGCCGGCCAGGTCGTAAAAATGGGGCGGCCATATCCAAGTTGGTACGACCAAATCAAGTACCCACCCGGTTACACAATTCCCAAGTTCCATGTCTACAAGGGGACGGGCAATCCTCACCAGCATGTTGCCCAGTTCAGGGCACTCTGCGGCAACACCGGCGGTGACGACAAGCTGTTGCTTCGCCAGTTTGTTGGAAGTTTATCAGATACGGCGTTCGAGTGGTATTCTGAACTCCCGAACGACTCTATCAAGACCTTCGCAGAGATGGAGCTACTGTTTACTCAGCGTTTTGCAAGCGCCAATGAACGCACCCCGATGACGGCACTGATTAACGCCAGGGTAAAACCAGGCGAGACGTGGGTTCAATATGCTATATGGTGGCGAAACTTATGGTCGAAGTGTGAACAGCGCATTGAAGAAGCTCCCGCGGTGGGTATGTTTGTGGGAACCCTTGATCCGCAAGCAACCATCTCGCAATTTATGATGTTTTTCAAGCCGACTACCTTCCAGGCCTTGATTGACAAGCTAGCGCAAATGGATCAGATGGGCCATAAACCCCCTCTTCCAAAGCTGGACTCCCGAAATGACAAAGGGAAGGGAAAAGCGATCGTTGTCGCTAATGCTCAACAACAACCGAGTGACTCGAAGCCGGTTGTTCGTCAAAATAATATGCGTCCGTACGTAGCCCTTGAGGAGAGGCTAGGACATTCCTACTCTTTTCCCCGCGATAAAACGAAAAGGTTATTCGAGCTGGCGTTGCGCAACCGACTCATAAATCTGCCGGATCCAAAATGTCCGTTACAACCAAGTGATGTCAATGAGCCCAACTACTGTCCTTATCATCAAGTACTGGGCCATCCGATTAAAGATTGCTACGTTTTCAAAAATTGGCTTGAAAACCAGTACCGACAGGGCAAATTCGCGTTATCTGACAAATGGAAGGTGAATCCCCCGCAGCCCCACACCTCTAAGGGGACGAATACGCCGGGGGCAACATGCTCCGTCGTTGAAGAAGCTCCTTGGGAGGTTGTATTATCAGCCAAGACAAAAAGGATGCTAAACGATCTTCAGACATGCCCAGCGATCAAGTGGAAGAACCCGTTGGAACCGCAGGTCATTGAAGGGATGTTGAAGCCACGTCCAACTCCAAAAACCGATGGTGGTGGCCCAAGCACTCGCAACCAGCAGTCGAAATCTTCGAAAAAGAAGAAGAAGAAATCTAAGAAGCCCGTGAAGCCTGGCGACAAGCGCACAGACTTGCAAAAACAAATTGACGCGCTGGAGGAATACAACCAGGAGGCACGGACTCCCATTACATTCCAAGAGTTCCTCAATCACGTCTTTCAAGAGGAAAATGAGGGAGAAAGTTCATCTAATGAATCTGAAGAATGCGTGGCGAGCTGTCATGTGATTTCTCATTCGTTCATGAACGATGAGGAGACTTCTTATACTAAAGCGCTGGGGGCAGATACTGAATCAAAAATTCCGGGGCCATCGGATGAAGTAATTGACGCATTCCTTAACGAGGTTCGGTTGAAAAGTAAAGCTGATCGAGAACGTGAGACGACCGTATTTGAAAGGGCCAAGCGCCAGCGACTTGATGAAAGAGCTGAGACGATCCCGCTGGAGCAAAATACCTTCACTACCGCCAAAAGCCAATTCAAGATGAGGAAAAGGTTTGCTAAGGCCATGTCAATGGGCATGAAGCTACCATCCTCCGAAGAAAAAATTGCTGGTGAAATGGAAATGCACCCCTCCTGTTGCTTATATCATCAGAAGGTTTCGCACCCCACTCAAGAGTGCAAAGCTTTCGATAGATGGTGGCAAGGATACGTTGCTCATCGACAACGCTTTAAGCAGGAGAAGCGCAAAACTCATCGGGAGCGGAAAAATACGACCGAAGAGCTTAAAAGAACTACCGGCGATTTTCGCATGGTTAACACCGGCGGGTCACAAGTGCCTACGTTCGGGAGCGATTCTGATGAGGAGCTGGAGCTTAGTCCCCTCTTTAAAGAGTCCACTTCGGGAAAAGAAGAAGAGCCGAAGATTTGCGAAAATATTCGGCTGCGAAATCGGACGCTGCCTGAAAAGAATCTCGGACCCTCAAACAAAAAAGATAAAGGGAAAGAGAAGGTCTTCGAGGATATCGCCCTGGATGATCAAGTCATGGAAGAGTTAGCTGCCAAAGACCCGCCAAAGAAAAATAAGGTGGATTACAACGTCTTAGCGCATCTGAGGAAGCTACCCTCACAGCTCAGCATTCTTGACGCCCTTTTGCTATCAAAAGAGGCGAAAGATTCGTTGATTAAGGCACTCCAAGATCCGGAACAATTCCAAGCATGCTTGGCCGAGGAAAAGATGAAGGATGAATTGGAGGAAGTGCACACGGCCGATGTCACTTTTGGCGATGAAGACCTTCTCCTTGGGACGTGCGAACACAATCGCCCCCTTTATGTCTCAGGATACTGCCATGATATAAAGATAGGCAAAATCCTGATCGATAACGGATCCTCCGTTAACCTCTTCAATGTGCGGGTGTTAAAAGAAATCTGCATGAGCGTCCAGCACCTTGCGCGGGACAAGATCACCATCTCCGGGTTCGACTCCCAATCGTCAAAGACTCTTGGATCTGTGATACTGACGCTACGCTTTGGGCTGCTCGTCACGGACATTAAATTCCATGTTATAGACGCCAAGACATGCTACAACGCTTTGCTCGGCCGACCATGGTTACACGAGTACAACATCATCCCTTCTACACAACATCAGTGTATGAAGTATTTTAAGGATAGTTTCGAGTATACCGTGACGGGAGAACTGAACCCGTTCTCTGTGAACGAGGTCCGCAAATATGAAGATGCCAAATACTTCTTACCGGATTTCGAAGACACGGAGAAGTGTCACAAGCCGGAGAACAAAGCTAACGCCACCATCCCTGTCTTCGGCAGTGATACTGAAGAGGAAGAGGAGATAGTTTATTCGGGTCCGCCCCAACACAACAAGCCAGGACCGTCCGCGCCTACGTTGATCTTTGGTAGCGACTCGGAAGATGAGATCCGTGTTGTATTCTCTGCTCGACCTTCAATACAAACGTCCGCCGATGAAGAACAAATTCTACAAGTCGCCATAGTGCCATTTAAACACCATAAAGAACTGGATGCACTTAATATTTACGATGTAGAAGAGCTGCAAACGTTCTATATCCCTCCCAGGCGAGAAAGCGAAAAAGCAATTCTGTTCTACCGCTCTGAAGAAATCAAGGTAGAAAAAGAAATCTGGCATGGCGCGGATCCTACGCTCGACAGGCTTCAGCCTTTCCGTCTCCCCAGATATTATACGGAAAGTCTAAAAAAGCTATTGAAACGCCAAGGGATATCCTTCAAGCAGACCGTTCGAAAAGCCAAGTGCTATGACAAAGTCTGGAACGTTCCCGGGACTCAATGCAAACTGCCTAATGGGAGAATGGAGACAAAAGGACTTGGATATATCCGGTCAAAGAAACGAGAGCTACTAAACAGTTGTTACGTCATGTATGACTTCAATGAAGAAGCGGATGCTCAATGGGAGGACGCTGATCCTAGGCCAGTGAAAGTTCCAGATGCAAAATTACCTAGTCCGCCGTTCGAAGAACGAATGGACAGGCTTATAAGGGAAGCTGGTCAAAAAGTCCGAGACGATCATAACCGCGAAATGGCCATCTACGAGAAAGCCAAAACGCAACGCCTCCTTCAACAGGCCGTGAAAGATGAAAGTGCCGCCCCCTATCAACCTGTTATAAAAATTGCTCGACGTAGAGGCAGAAACAAGTCGAAAGGCCAAAAAGGCGCTCAACAACAACAAAGCGGGGCTAAGAAGCCACGCAAACGGGAGTCGAGCGTTATTGATCTATCCCTCATGAAGAAAATGGGTCGAGCGTACTCGTTTCCTCGGGACAAGACGAAGAAGATACTTGATCTTGCTCTAAAACATCAAATACTTACACTGCCGGAGTCCAAGAACCCCGAACAAGCAGGCGAAGCCTCTGACCCAAATTATTGCTCCTACCATCGAGTAACAGGGCATCCTCTCGAAGACTGCTTCACCTTCAAGAATTGGGTCGAAGATCAGTATCAGCTTGGCAAGTTCGCTCTGTCTGACAACTGGAGGGTAACGCCGCCACAGAAGCACGAACCCAAAGTCACGAGAACAGAACCAACTCCACATTGGGATTGGAAGCGGATCCCCACCTGTCATATGATAACAATATTAAAAGAAGAGCCCGGGAACATGGATAACCTTCCTTGGTGCTTCGAGAACAACAATGATGAGGTGGTCTCAGAATTTCCACCGGCGCCAAAAGAACTGGAGGATGGAATACACACCACCGCAGATAACCTCAAGAAAATCGAATTGGGGACAGCTGATGACCCACGGCTGACGTTTGTCAGTGAGCTGCTATCTGAAGAAAGGGTGACTGCGTTAAAAGACATCCTTGTACAGCACAAAGATTGCTTTGCGTGGAACTATTCCGAGATGCCAGGACTAGAACCAGAAGTCGCTGTGCACAAATTGGCGATATCTCCGAACGTCAAGCCAGTCAAACAAGCACCAAGAAGAATGCGGCTCGAGCTTGAGATGAGCATCAACGCTGAGGTCAAAAAGTTAATCGACTCTGGCTTTATACAGGAGGTTCAATACCCTGAATGGATCGCCAACATCGTCCCCGTGATGAAGAAAAATGGGACGGTGTGCATATGCGTGGACTTTCGGGATCTCAACAAAGCCTGCCCGAAGGATGATTTCCCGGTTCCGGTCACCGAACTGATGATAGACAATACATCTACTCATGAGGTTTTCTCCTTCATGGATGGCTCATCAGGGTATAATCAGATAAAGATGCATCCCGAAGACCAGAAGCACACCGCCTTCAGGACCCCTCTAGGGATATTTTGTTACAAAGTGATGCCTTTCGGTTTAAAGAACGCCGGTGCTACTTATCAGAGGGCCATGACCAAGATCTTCGATGACCTTATACATGAAATCGTCGAATGCTATATCGACGACCTCGTGGTTGAAAGCAAATCATACGAGGAACATCTCGAGCATCTGAAGACCGTATTTCAACGCCTTCGTCAATACAACTTGAAGATGAACCCTCTTAAGTATGCATTCGGAGTTTCCTCGGGCAAATTCTTAGGATTCATCGTCCGACACCGGGGTATCGAAATAGATCCGTCAAAGATCAAAGCGATCATGGAAATGCCTCCGCCAAGGACTCTCAAACAGCTGCGGTCTCTCCAAGGGAAGCTCGCGTATATACGGCGATTTATAGCCAACCTTTCAGGAAAGTGCCGTCCTTACAGTCACCTGATGAAGAAGGGAACCCCGTTCGTTTGGGACCAAAAATGCCAAAGCGCGCTAAATGAGATTAAGCAATACCTGCAGAACCCGCCAGTGTTGGCTGCTCCGGTTAAGGGAAAACCTCTCATTCTTTATACAACCGCCCTCGAAGGTTCCTTAGGCGCATTATGGGCACAAGAGAACGATCAAGGGAAGGAAAGAGCACTCTATTACTTAAGTCGAGTTCTGCTGGGGGCAGAAAGCAACTACTCCCCCATTGAAAAACACTGCCTGGCGTTGATCTTCGCGATAACAAAGCTCAGGCACTATGCGTTGGCGCATGAGGTCCGTCTCATTTCGAAGGTGGACCCTCTTAAGTATTTAATGTCAAAGGCCATACTAACGGGACAGCTCGCTAAATGGGCCCTGCTCTTGATGGAGTTCTCGATAACCTATCAACCTCTCAAGGCAGTGAAAGGCCAGGCCATTGCCGACTTCCTCGCTGAGCATCCAATACCCGCCGATTCTCCTTTGAATTGCGATTTTCCAGACGAACATGCGTTTGACGCGATCGACGGTGGTGATACCCACTGGGAACTTTATTTCGATGGAGCATCTTCCATGAAAAAGCGCAAGCAAAGTACCCCTATAATCAAATCGGGGGTAGGCCTCATCTTCGTGACTCCACAAGGAGGGATAATGCGCTTCGCTTTCTCCTTAACAGAGCCGAGGACAAACAATGAAGCCGAATACGAAGCTCTGATAGCAGGCCTCGAGATCGCCATCGACATGGAAATTGAAAATCTCCTCATATATGGAGATTCCCAACTGGTCGTTAGTCAAGTAAACGGCGACTACCAGACATGCAAACCAGAATTGGTGAAGTACGGCGAAAAAGTGCAACAACCGTTGACCCAAATTCCCTCCAATACTTTGGAAAGCATACTGCGCGCGGAAAACAGCAAAGCAGACGCGTTGGCCAAACTTGCTAAAGAACTGGCTGACGAGAACCTCGATGACGTTAGAATCGTGGTACAAAGCCGTCGGGTGCTTGCCCCAGCAGAAATACCTCCGGAATCATCCGAGGAAAAGGGAGCGACTGAGCAGACGACCTTACAAATAAAAGAACGAGAAAAGGCTGAGGACTGGAGAGGAGTCTTCATAGACTACTATAAGTCCCACCGAATGCCTGAAGAAGCGTCCACAAGACATCAGCTCATAAAACGGGCTCTGTCTTTCGCCTTCGTCAATGATATTCTATACAAGAGGTCGTTTGATTTTTTGTGGCTGAGATGCCTAGGGCCTGACGAAGCGGAAAGGGTCGTTCAGGAAGTTCATGACGGACTCTGCGGTTCTCACCAAGCAGGCCCAAAGATGAAGATGAAGATTAAACGGATGGGCTACAACTGGCCCACGATGATTCAGGACTGCCTCGAATATGCGAAGCAATGCCACTCATGCCAAATCCATGGGGACTTCATCCACCAACATCCAAATCCATTACATCCAACGGTGGCTAGCTGGCCGTTCGAGATGTGGGGAACTAACATAGTCGGTCCCATCGAACCGGCATCGTCTAGAGGACATCGTTTTATCCTGGCGACGACTGATTACTTCTCCAAATGGGCAGAAGCAGTACTGTTGAGGGAAGTGAAGACGGAGAATATCCTCCATTTCTTCAAGACGCACGTCATATATCGGTTTGGAACGCCAAGACGGATCATCTCCGATAACGGGACAGCTTATAGAAGCCACAAGATTAGTCGCTTCGCACAGCAGCATAATATAGACTGGAGATATTCTTCAGTTTACAATCCGCGAGCTAATGGTCTAGCTGAAGCCTTCAACAAGACCCTGAAAAAGATCATGAAGAAAATGGTGTCCCGAAATAGGAAAGACTGGCGCGAGAGACTGCAAGAGGCTCTTTGGGCGTATCGAACTACGTTCAAGACGGCCACGAACACAACGCCGTACGCGTTGGTGTTCGGTACAGAAGTAGTACTTCCCCTCGAGATAGAGCTACCCTCTCTACGAGTGGTGGTCCACTACGAACTAACGGACGAAGAAAATGCTCACCTTCGGCTTGAAGAGCTTGATGCCCTTGATGAAACCCGGCTCATAGCGCAACAAAATCTGGAAGCTTATAAAGCAAAGTTGACGCGCTCATATGAAAGATTGACCCGACCGAGGACATTCCGCCAAGGCGAACTTGTGCTAGTGGTCAAAAGGCCTATGATCCCCAATCGCGCTAAGCGGGGAAAATTCGAGCCGAACTATGAAGGCCCGTACATCATAGATAAGGTCTATCAGGGTGGGGCCTATCTACTCATGGATATGCACGGTGAAAGGCCTTTCAGGCCGATAAACGGTCGCTTCCTAAAGAAATACTACGCTTAGTGAGTCACAGCCTAGGTCAATGATAGATGACGACGACTATGTCCGCTCTCTATCTTCCTAAGTTCAAGCTTTATAAGCAGTAGCCAGCCTTCTCAATGACGGACCGAGACGTCCTTAAACTAGTGACGGACCGAAACGTCCTTAAACTAATAGCGGACCGAAATGTCCTTAAACTAATATCGCAGCATCCGTAGGCTGACAAAATAAAAAAAATAATATATAAAAAATATATATATATAATAAATAAAAACGGTATGTCCATAAGCAAAAAGGGCACGGATGAAAACCCGAAAGGGCTCCGTGAGTAAAAACAGCAGGACTACCGGCGAGTGTTCGTGAAAACCCGAAAGGGCGCGACCTTGTTTAAAAAAAGAAGAAGAAAATAAAAAGAATTAAAAAAAAAGGTATGTCCATAAGCAAAATGGGCACGGATGAAAACCCGAAAGGGCTCCGTGAGTAAAAACAACAGGACTACCGGCAAGTGTTTGTGAAAACCCGAAAGGGCGCAACCTCGTTAAAAGACACTTATAGGGTCCTCTCGACCTGGTAAGGAGAAACCACCCACGTGAGATCCTTACGACTCACAAGGGAGCAACACACTTAGGGATCCCCACGATTCCTAAGGAGAAAATACACTTGCGAGATCCTCACGACTCGTAAGAAGAACTCTCTTATGGGACCCTCCCGGCTCATAAGATTTGAAAGTCTTAAGTTACAGAGACCTAAACCTGTGCTTAAGCAACCCCCACAACTTTCGATATTGCCCTACAAGTGGCTCAATACTGACCCTTGTATACAATCCACGGGCGCGAATAAACATTTCCCTAATCAAGTCCCATTCGAGACTGGGGATACGTTCGCATGGTGAATAACCCTTGTAAATCCTCTCGATTTATGAGGAGAAAACCCTCCTGTAGGATCCTTACGACTTACAGAGGAACAAACAATTATGAATCCTCACGATTCTTAAGGAGAAAATACACCTACAAGATCCTCACGACTTGTAGGGAGAAATACCTTTGTGAGACCCTTACGGCTCATGAAGTCAAAAGCCTTAGTAGACAGGACCTTAACCCTGGTCACTAAGCCATCTTTGTTCAACATCGACAGAGGCAAATGATGATTCTCTCCTGGCAATATCCCAGTTATAGCGGTGCTGATGCCGAAATCGGTGTCTAATTTCAGGTTTACGGCGAAAAGCCGATAGGCCGCACATGCATACGAAATAGCCGAAATGATGGGGCAGCTTGCAATAAAAAGCAGCAAGTAAAAATGTATGCATGCAAAATAGCCGAAATGATTGGGCAACTCGCAATTAAAAACAGCGAGTAAAAATAAAATGAACAGCCGAAATGATTGGGCACCGCGAAAAATAGCCGAAATGATTGGGCAATCGCGACCTTCGCGATATAAAATATGAAATGATAGAGCATCGCGGAAATAGAACAAAAAAAAAAGAAATGATAAAACTCTGGCCCTACAGTTAAGATCACATCGATCCCTGTATGCAATCCAAGGGCGCAAACGAAGAGGGAACCATACTTTCCCAACAGGCTCCGCGAGAAAACGAAGCCAGATCTCAACGATTCATCCCAACTCCGAAGAAACCAGTGTCTTCGGCAAATACCTCAATTCAGGGAAACAAACAATCCTTGACGAAGAAAAACCTGATCCGCGTCGACTCGCAGAGCAACCAGTGCCTCCGTGGGAAATTCTCGACTCGTTTCAACCCCAAGGAAACAAATAATCCTTGGCGCTAGGGAAACAAATAATCCCTAGCAAATCCTTCAACTCAGGGAAACAAACAATCCTTGACGAGAGCCTTCTGATCCGCGTCGACTCGCAGAGCAACCAGTGCCTCCGTGGGAAATTCTTGACTCGTTTCAACCCCAAGGAAACAAATAATCCTTGGCGCTAGGGAAACAAATAATCCCTAGCAAATCCTTCAACTCAGGGAAACAAACAATCCTTGACGAGAGCCTCCTGATCCGCGTCGACTCGCAGAGCAACCAGTGCCTCCGTGGGAAATTCTCGACTCGTTTCAACCCCAAGGAAACAAATAATTCTTGGCGCTAGGGAAACAAATAATCCCTAGCAAATCCTTCAACTCAGGGAAACAAACAATCCTTGACGAGAGCCTCCTAATCCGCGTCGACTCGCAGAGCAACCAGTGCCTCCGTGGGAAATTCTCGACTCGTTTCAACACCAAGGAAACAAATAATTCTTGGCGCTAGGGAAACAAATAATCCCTAGCAAATCCTTCAACTCAGGGAAACAAACAATCCTTGACGAGAGCCTCCTGATCCGCGTCGACTCGCAGAGCAACCAGTGCCTCCGTGGGAAATTCTCGACTCGTTTCAACACCAAGGAAACAAATAATCCTTGGCACTAGGGAAACAAACAATCCTTAGCAAAATCCTTCGACTCACGGAAATAAACAATCCCTGACGAGAGCCTCCTGATTCGTGTCGGCTCGCAGAGAAACCAGTGTCTTCCCAGGAAAATTCCCGATTCGTCTCAATTTGCAAGATGAAGCCTCAGGCAGCAGGAATTAAAAAACTTGTTTCCTGAACAATGGGACCCTGCAAGTCGATCTAAAACAGTCTCTTGCATACTATTCACGGGTCTCACTCTCCAAAGTCGAGTTTCGACAAAGAGGGAAACAACCGCTTACGGGTCCTCTCGACTCGTAAGAGGGAAAAATTCTCTTCTAGGATCCTTACGACTTACAAGAGAAAACACACTTAGGAATCCTCACGATTCCTAAGGAGAAAACCCACCTACGAGATCCTCTCGATCCGTAGGGAGAAAAGTCTCTATGAGACCCTCACGGCTCATAGAGTTGAAAAGTCTTGGGCGGCAGATCTGAACCTGCAGCCTAAGCCATCGTATCTCGTGAAGAAATCAAGATGCTTACTCTATTATCTGCTAATTGTGACAGCATGCTGATAATAAGAAAGGAAAAAGCAAAGAAACAGTACAAAACATTGCAAAGAAAAATATGTATCTTTATTGAAAGTAATCAAGTACAATATGAAGCGTACAAAAGAATAAAGAATGGATACATATTACTTAAAAAGAAAAATTTTACAAGTGCCTAGAAACAAGGAGAATTACTGAGAAGGAAGCATCTTGCATAGATCTAGCAATTGTTCGCGCAATTCCTTCCCCACCATCTCCTGATTTGCTACCACCGCCAGCTCTGCCTCCACTTGGGCCCGTTGCTGCAAGACAGACGCAAGCTGCTCCCTGACGGCCTGATAAGCAGCTTCCCGACCTGGGGTATCGCGCTCAGCTACATCAAGCTTTCGCTTCAAGTTTAGCCCATGGGAGATGCGCTCCAGGAGACCCTCAAAGATAGCCTTCACTTGGGCAGCATTTGCTTCAACCTCAGCACGCAGACGGGCCGTCTCGCTCGAGGTCTCTTGGCATCCCCTTAGCCTTAAAGCTGCTTCTTGTTCCAAGTGGTGGACGTATGAAGCGCTTCTCTCGATCCATGCCGCTCTTTCATTGCTCACGGCTAAAGTCTCGGGGGCGGGACGCATCGACTCCAGCTGATGCAGGCGAGCCTCGATCTCCATACAATGGTTAACCCAAGATGCGATGATGCCCTCGTCATGGAAATTCACGAGTATCACCAGCATCGGGTTAACCACTGTAGCGAAATCCGCAGCAGAAGTAGGGGTCTCGACGTCGAGCTCCTCAATGTAGTCGCTCAACATACGCAAGCTGTTCGCGGCGCCTTTCGAAGATGGACATCTCAGGAAAGGACATGCCGGCATTGTGATGCGAGACTCGAAGGGCGCCGAGACCCGAACGACCGCTGAAAAGAAACAAGATGTGATCAGATAACAATTCAGGAAATAAAAAAGGGGGAGTTATCAATATGATAGTCGCTGTACCAGCTGAGGCAGGTGGCAAGGCCGGAAGGGTCGGCGGCGCAGCCGATCTTTCATCCCCTCCTTCGATTTGTAGCACTGCAGTCGAGATGAGAAAAAAAGGGTTTAGAAGTAATTCCATCAATAAAGAAAGAAGGATATCAATGGAAATCATACTCACCAACGCCACCAGAGGAAGAGGCAAGTTCGGATGGGAAGGAGAAGCGTGGGAGCAACACTTGATATAGATGATCAAAGAGCACTCCTGAAAAGACATAATAGTGCGACTTTAGTACACAAATTATGCGTTTGAAAGATAAGGTTAATAAATTGCAAACCCATACCTTCCAACATCTTCGACGGTATGAGAGAGGGTTGAGAGGTGACCACCGCCAAGGCAGTCGTTGAAGGCGCTCCCTCGAGCAGTGGGGCATCAGCGCTGGCTGCACCTGCGTTACGAAAAAAGGTGAACTTGTCAGAAAGGATTGTAAGGTAAAGAAAGACAGCAATTTGGGATTTACCCGATGAGCCGCCGGCTGAAACGGAGGCGACTCCCTCCTCCATTGACATGAGGCCACCGCCCGTAGCCTCATCACCCGACTCGATAGGGACCGTTGTCGTGCTCGCAAGACCTGGAGACGGTGGAAGATCGTACACAGGGAGGGCAATGATTGGAGCGTTGTCGGACTCTTGAGAGAGAGCGACTAACTCTTCCCCAAGAGTCGTACCCATCTCACCCGCTACTTCTGCGGGCTCCGCGGTCTCCATCGGCTCATCCGCCGTCATCACGAGATCGCCGGCCTCAAGCGCTTCGTCCGCCACCACCCGGGGATCAGTTGTAAGGATCATTTCATTTGCCACCACTTCAGGTTCGGCATCAATGACCTTCTCGGCTGCAGGCCCCTCAACCTCCACCTCAGGCTCCAAAGCCTCAGCAACGTTGCCCACCGTCGGCTCGGGTTCGGTAGGTGCCGCCTCCTCTGCTTCCTTGGGTTCAACGGTCTCCGCCTCTCCCTCGGTCGGACTTGGCCCTGCAAGATAAAATATATAAGAACCGATGGCATTAAAATTCTTACAACAAAAACTCTGAGAGAAATATTACCTGAAGTGGATTTACCGTTTGCGCTCCGAACTGCGAGCGCCACTTGTCTGCGAGCAGTGGATAGGGCGACAGGGGCCTCTTCGGATGGAGTATCAGCATGAGGGGCGGTGCTGGGGCCCGCTCCCATAGCCAAGGCAGCCCCGCGTGCCTTTGCTTCGCGCCTCGACCGCTTCCGTTCCTCCCGGGCTGTCACAATAGACCTCTTTGACGCTTCCTTCATCGAAGCGTCGTCGTCCTCATTTAAAGATGCCTCCAGAGCCTTTAAGGCGTCTCTCATCGGCTCTTCAAGACGAGCCTCCTGCAGTAACCCTGAGGAAGCAGGAACATCGGCAGCTGGCAGAACATCTACGTCGCTTGGCGGGAATGGCATTGAGGTTCCTGCGATAAAAAGGGAGAGGTTAGATCGACCATAACACAAGGGAAATGAAAACTTGATGAATTGAAACTTACTAAGGCCCATGGACGCTCTAAGACGTTCCTCCTCTTGGAAAGTCTTCAGGGAAGCGGCAATGGCTTCTTCGTCAGTGATGCCTGTTGGAAGAAAAGAAAGAAAAACGTTAGTCAAAGGCAATGAGGAGGATATGTTGCAATAAAGAAAATACGACTAGTAGTTACCTGATTGCGCAAGCTTGGCTAGCCATGCGTCACGCTTTGCCAACCACGCTGAAGTTTCGAGAGCAGCTTCCAAGTCTGTATCATCCGGAGGCGGCATGACTAATCCCTCGTTAGTCCTATATTCGATCAGGCCCTCGGCATAGGGAGCATGGGGTTCCTGACCGAACACGACATCTGCAGCGAAGAGTGACTTCTTTTTCTTCTGCCCTCCGACCCTAGGCTCACGTGGGATTGACTTACGCTTAGCAGCCACCATGGGACGGCGGGTCCCGATGTCCGCACCCACGCCAGACTCTGGCGAAGCTACAACCACTGTCTCCACTGGAGCACAGGGCGCTGGAGGTGCATCCGCAATATCAGGGAGCGGAAATCCGCGTGGAGGACTCTGCGCACGCGAAGGTCCGGCTCTGGCATCTTTTAAAGGGGGGATTACCGGGGTCCTTGGCACCAAAGGAGCGTTGCGATCGCTACCTGGAGGTGCACCCTTACGGTCGATCAGCAACCGCCTTTCCTCCTTTATGACCTCTCCCGTCGAATGACTGTACCATTCTGTGTATACCCTGAGGAGTCGTGGGGCACAAGCCGGCTCACTGATAAAGAAGTGGGAGCCCGTGTTTAGACGCATGAAATGACGCAGCGCTCTCTCCATCCCTTCTTCGGTCGCAGCAGGTTCCGATAAGAAAGCCTCCAGCGGTACCCCTTGATTATAGCTCAGCTGTTGGGCGAAACGATGCGGGTTATATCTCATGAAGATCGCTGCCCCGTTCTACCTAAACACCAAGAAGCCCGGTCTGATGGAATATAAGTGAAGGGTCTCCCGGGCCGTTAAAACTGAAGCTCCATCCTTGAAAGTGTCTTGCAATGGCCGCACTGCAGTGGTGGACGTTTTTCCAATAGTCAACACCTTGTCAATGAAAGACACACCGGCTCCAACGGTGTGGGAGCGAAGGAGTAAACCCCTGGCATTTCGTGGCGATGGATTTACAATTGATGCGCCGATCAGCTGTATAATGCGAGGAAAACGACACCTTTCGTAGAACGAGGGCCTTTTATGCATACCGAAAACACCCGATGTATGTAGCTCGAACCACGACATAAAGTAGTGCATCGGGAAGACCACGTGCAATACCCCGGGCTCGTTAGCATCCGCTGCTCGGCTGAGGCCATGATATAGGTGTGCCAAGCCAGTGATCCCAACGGCCACCTTTACCCCGATGGTCATCTGGTGGGCTGGGTAAAAGACGGAAGGCCGCATACGGTGAGAGTGCATTGGGAGCGCAAACCAACTCATCCATAGCCCAAGAAATCCTAAAAAGAAGGCCTCCTCGTCCATCTCGGGGGCTGCGACTTCTGCAAAAGACATGGTTGGGGAGTTAGGAAGAAAAAAATCGTTTTGGTCTATTTCCTTCGCCGGCAGGTTATCCAAACCTAAACCGAAAGGGTCCTCAAGGGTGGCAAACTTGGCAGCTTCTGCCGAGAGGACGTTTGGGTGAAGGAACCGAGCAATGAAATCCTCAAAACTAACTCCGCGGCTCCCACACTCAATGAAAAGGGCCTCGTAGATGTTCAACACCTTGATCAGACTTGGAAATTGGTGTTGAACAGCATTCTCCGGCGTGAGCCCCCTTACCACCGGCTTAGCACCAAAGACGTATTCATCTGTCGGGAGCAACTCCTCATAATGTTCTCCCATGACTGGTAAACCGGATACCTCCGTGAACTCCTCCAAAGAGATTGACACTTCCCGATCCATGGCAAGGAAAGTGTGGGTAGGAATATTCCACTGCTCCAAGAAGGCCTTGAACCACCAGGTGGGAAGCATGGGATAATGGAAGAGGAAGACGTAGACTGCGGTATACAATCCTAATCTTATCAACTGCGACTTCTTCGTCGACAAGATATACCGAGCCCATGGCAGGTAGCCAATCGGGTGGCAGGGGATCAGACCTATGTTATATGATTGCCCCAAGGGTCGTGCCTCACCTTGACAGATACGGCGTCCCAGGATATCCAAAACCATGGGACGCTGAACCGGAATCGCATCTATGGCGGGATGTAGAAAGCGCTTCGATGTCCAATCAACCATCTCCACGGCGTACTGCACCGGGGGTGGGCTGGCGTAATGAATCGCCGTGATGGGTTCTGACGGCACTGAGCATGTGAAGCTGCGTCGACCCATAATGATCTGGTTATACCACGACCCCCAAAGGTAGAGACTCTTATATTCCGGGTCGTAGTCCCTAATCATAGCCAAGACGTCACGATCCAAGGGCGCTTTAGGAAACCCTTCCTCCGAGCGGACGAACAGGAATGAGGTGTCGAGAGACATGATCGCTGCAAGTGAACAGAAATTAGCCGTTAGTGTTGCAATTCCAACGCTTAGCGTTTAAAAGAAAAAATATATATATGCATTAATTAATCAATTAAATTAAAAAGATTAATTAAATTAAAATTAATTAATTACACCACACAGCAGTGCAGTGGGTAGGAGACCGAAGGGGGACCCACAAAATCTGGATGACAATACGTCAGTTAATAAGACAACCTCATCATTGGATGAGATTGTCAGTTGGTCCCCAGGAAAATATTCCCACTAATAATAATAATAAAGAATCCCTAGAGACAAGGAGAAAATCTCCTCTTTCAGAGCAAAGCTCTATCACAGAGTGACACTTGTCAAACTCTGGTCTCAGGGAAATAAGATTCCTTAAAAAGAGCTGAGCTCTGTGGTGATGATGAGAAAATTTATTTAGAACTCCTAAAGAAATTAAAACATTTTGAAGACTCTTAGAAGTTCTTCATTTTTAGATCAAAAAAAAGATCTATTTTTGGATCCATGAGCAAAGCTCTGCTCATGGGTTAAAACCCATGAACAAGATCTCTCCAGATCATGGATTCATGAGAGCAAAGCTCTGTTGGTGAAACCCCAATGGGGATCCCTCTAGATCAAAAGATCTGTGAGAGCAAAGCTCTTTGGTTAAGATTAATTTAAATTAATTTGATTTAAATTAATTTTTACCTAAAGTTTCTAACTTTGGAAATGAGCAAAGCTCTGAAGTTCTTAAGCAAGAGCAAAGCTGTGGAAATCAAAATCTAGAAAATGGTGAAGTTTTCTAAAGGGCCAGAGGTCCTATTTATAAGGCGCTTGCGCCCCTTGAGCTCACCCCTTGATCCAACGGTCAAGAGCTTGCCCCCGCTGCACTCACGTGCGCGCCACGTGAGCGCAACGGTGGGGGGGCATTTGTTTCCCCCAATCCGAGCAAAGCTCTGCTGGAAATTCAAAATTCAAATTTTGAAGCAACGCCTCAAATCCCAGGCGCAACGCGCCACGTGTCAGGCGCAGACACATCAGCGCAGCACCCAAGACAGCGCACCCAATCAGAGCAAAGTTCTATTTTAAGTAAAGTTAAAGGAAGCAACGCTTCAGTTGCGCAAGCACTGCGCTGCACGACACGTGTCAACGCAGATGCGCTGTGCTTTGCGCTGCGCGACGCGTGTCAGCGCAGATGCGCTAGCGCAGTTGCGCTGCGCTTTGCGCTGCGCGACACGTGTCACGCGCTGAGGCGTTTGTGCCAAACAGAATTAAGATTTCAAAGAAAATCTTTCTGTTCTTGTCAAAACAAGAAGATTTTCTTCTGTAAAACAGAAGCCTTTGGATCAAAGATCCGACGGTGGGGAAAATTCCCTAAATCACTTAGGGAAAGATCTCTTTAACTAATTTATGGGCATTATAAAAAGGACCCTAGACCTCAATTCAAAGGCATCAACATTTCTTGAAAAATCAAGAGCTTCAAACAGAGAGAACTCTGAGAAAAATTTCAAGAAAAAGGTAAAAACCTTCACAGAAGAGAAGAAATTTCTTCTAATAGATCATTGATCTAAAAACCAGATCAATGATCTTCATATAATAAACAGTGCTTTGCACTTCTTATGAACCACTGGTTCTTTAAAACAAGAAAAAACAAAAATAAAAAAATAGTGCTTTGCACTTTTATGAACCATTGGTTCTTGAATCTAAAAGATTCTTAAATTATAGTGCCTTGCACTTGCAAACTGCGCTGTTGCGCTCTTGGATTGGCGCAAGCCACCCGAGCGCGCCACGTGTCAGCAGCGCACTGCGCTTGCGCGACACGTGTCAGCACTACAAGCGCTTGCGCTCTCTGATTGGCGCAAGGCGCCTGATAAATGCAATGCATTTCCCAAAGGGCCAGGCCCAAGTCAAAAGACCAAGCAGGCCTGATTAAATTGATGCTCTGCATCATTTATAAATGGGCAGAGCCCAAACAAAATAATAAAAATGCTATGCATTTTAAAAGGGGCAGAGCCCAAACAAAGTAGATGCCTTGCATCATTCATAAATGAGCAGAGCCCAGAATAAATTGAAGCTCTGCATCTTTTATGGGCAGAGCCCAAACAAAAAAATAGTAAATAATGCAATGCATTATTTAAAAATGGGCTAAGCCCTAACACAGGTCTAACAGACCAAAAACAAATAAAGGCGTTGAATATTTTTTCAACTGGACTTAGCCCAATCATGGCCGTAAGTCCTCAAATTAAATTGACTGAGCACGGCTGCTCCCTAAATCAATTTACGACTGGTTCGAGGGTACATCTTCGAACTCCTCTGATACTCATCGCTGTAATCCTTCAACGACGTCAGAGAGGTGACGGGTCCCGACGACCACACATCAATATGGACTGTGGGGTCCTTAAACTCATGGACCGAAACGTCCTTAAACTAATATTGGACCGAGACGTCCTTAAACTAATATTGGACCGAAACGTCCTTAAACTAATGATGGACCACCACGTCCCTAAACTGGAACATGGACCACCACGTCCCTAAACTGGAACAATAGAGCCTCCATGTGCTCTCTTGCCGGATCTAAACGATCCCGTTTAAGTAAATCTTAGCCCCAAACACGGCTAACGTATCCTTAAGCATTTCAACAGACTACATATTCCATAATCAACTTTGGTTCAAGGGTACATCTCTGAACTCCTCTGACATCCATCGTTTTAATCCTTCAGCGACGTCAGAGAGGTGATGAGTCCCGACGGCCATATATTAAATGAATCACCACGTCAAGTTGATCTGAGTCCAAAACAGGACCAACGTATCCTTGACGAACGTTTAAGTCGATCTTAGTCTCAATACGACTAACGTATCCTTAAACTAAAAACACCAAACCCAAATCTAAGTAAATACGGATTTGGACTAATCCACGTCCTACGGGTGACGGCATTACTCAGTCTCCGTATACAATCCATGGGCAACCACAAACAAGACAAACACACACACGACACGAAGTGAAATTCTGGAGAAGGAGAAAGTTTTTACCGCGACGCGGTAGCGTAATTAACTGCAGGGGCTCGCGCCTGCAGGGAAGAGCGTCCCCACAATCAAAAACCCTTCTAGTGAGGGGGAATCTGACGGAGTCTGCTACATCGGCCGCATCCGTCTAAACCTCCGATACACGGTGTCATAAATCAACTTGGCATCTTCGGAGAGATAGACGGATAAAACCATATAGCATCTGCCCCAAATCTCAGCGTCAGGACTTCGCGGTCCTGTGCGCCGTCCTTCGGAGGGGAACAGGCATCAAGAGCTTTGTTCCATGCAATAGCAGAGGTCTCGCCAAGGTCGACGTAAAACTGGTCCGACTCCTTGTAATCAGTCACCGCCTTTCTAGCCCAAATCTCGGCAACCTCCGCCGCTTGAAGCGCCGCCTCGGCGTCCCGCCTGCTGGCATCCCTCGCCCTCTTCATGGCTGCAAAGCGATCAACCAGTTCCACCAACTTCGCCTAGATGATTCGGTGGGACTCACTCAGACGGTGATAGGGACTCCCGGCACTTTGAGACGGCGAGCTCCGCTGTCACGCCCCACTTCCCAGAGTACGCTAAATTGGGCACGTGACATAGCCAACCATGCTACATGTGGGTAGGAAGTATCCATCCACAGTCACATTACGGCTGTAGAGATATCAAGAACAAAATAAAACTATCTAAAATATGTCCATAAGCCAAGATAACATGAGTCAAGAATAATAAAAGTGCGGAAGCAAAAGATTCAATACAAAATAACTGGAATGTATGTCCCATAACGCGGGCTCACGTCAGGAATAAAATGCAGAAATAAAAGAACTAACTAATGCGGAAACCTCACTGCTCAGCCTGCTGGCTGAAGTACTCCTGCCCGGACTGCAGCAAAGGTACGGAATCTGGGCCATTTAAAACCCAGACGTCAGCGCGTCATGTCATCAAGTAATAAAATATAAACAGGGTAACAGGTGTCACGCCCCGCTTCCCAGAGTATGCTAGATTGGGCACGTGACATAGCCAACCATGCTACCTGTGGGTAGAAAGTATCCATCCAGAGTCACATTACGGCTGTAGAGATATCAAGAACAAAATATAACTATCTAAAACATGTCCATAAGCCAAGATAACATGAGTCAAGAATAATAAAAGGGCGGAAGCAAAAGATCCAATACAAAATAACTGGAATGTACGTCCTATAATGCGGGCTCACATCAGGAATAAAATGCAGGAATAAAGAATAACTACTACCGACGCCTCACAGCTCAGCCTGCTGGCTGAAGTACTCCTGCTCGGATTGCAGCAAAGATACGGAATCTGGGCCATGCAAAACCCAGACGTCAGCGCGTCATGTCATCAAGTAATAAAATATGAACAGAGTAACAGGCAATGCAAATATAAACATGAATGAAAAGCAGGGGTAACAGTAATATAAATCAGGCAGTGCAGGGTAGTGTGCAGTGAGTAAACTAAACTGTTCTATTGGGTTTTCTACTCTAAAGTCTTTGAAATCAAATTGATGAATCATCGGTGTAACTCAATAGTATCCCGTGCATGCCCGGGACCACGGTCTACAGACTTTCGGGCTGAAACCGAGACGTGCCGCTAGGCAGTAAAAGGTAGCAGGTACAGACGAGTGATGTCAGCATCATCACTCCGGGGCTGGCCTAGCCCGTAAGACTGATCAGAACAGGTATCGAACTGTTGAGTTACAAGTCAGGTTCCACCATTGATTTCCCCATACCCCCAAGTTATAAGTGTTCAAGTCAGGTATTCAGTAATCAAGAACTAATGCCAACACAGGATCAGGTAAGAGCAGGTTTGTCTGGATAGACAACAGGAACAGTCCGTGAGGACTACATGTCAGGTTTGTTGGCATTAGACCCGAGATCAAGTAACGGGTCAAGTCATGGTACATCAGGTCAAGTCAAGTAGGGTACGGTACTATGTCGGGTCAATCAATATGTGTGTAGCGAGTCAGGTCAAGGTGTAAAAGATATCATGTGTGTGCTTATAAACAGCTAGCATAATCAGGGTTATAAATAATCGAGCATGGATACCATCAGAACAATAAACTGGCAGAAGTAATATGACATGCAAATAGGTACAGGTTAAATTATTAGACGTACAGTTATCAGTTTGGCTTAAGGAATACTTTTAACGTTTCAGGGATGCATGTGAATGATGAAATCATATTAATATGTATTAAAACCATCTAGAGATGCAATTGAATGTGAATAAAGCTAAAGGTATGCGATCGGTCGTCCGATAGGGCAAAACTATAACAAGGGTAGTATAACTAATAAACAATTGTGAGTATGTGATTTAACATTTAAATGTGATTATGTAAGCTTGGTAAACTAATTGCAATGGTTACCTTTCAATTTCTAGATTTGAAATAATATAAATAGATGCAACGGGACATCGAGATGTCGTAAAACGATGCATGGGTGCTAAATTCAAACTACAGGTATGTTATATATATAATAGGTTTAGAACTGATTCAAATAGCATGTAGCAAGATTAACTTGCCTCGACGGGTCGCGAAACGGAAAACGGAACGTTACGCGTCGGCGGGGAAATCTCGCGACGTGCGCACGGTTCACGGAATGAACCTAAACGACGAACAGTGGAGCCACACGGGTCAGGGTTCCTCGCTGGATCGCCGGGAATCGTCGCCGGCACGGCCGGATTCCGGCGAACCCAAAAACAGTAAATATCTCAATACCATAGAAAAGTTGCATGGAAAGAGAAAAGAAAAGAATGGAAAGAGAGAGAGGAGAGGAAGATGCTTACCCTGATCTGCAAAGGGGTCGCGGGGTCGACGGAGTTCCGGCAAGATCTACAGAGGATCCAACTGTTTTAACAGAGAAGAAATATCTCAGGTGAAAAGAAGAGGAAGAGGAAGAAGAGAAAGAAGAAGGTTGTACCATGGTTGGGTGTTCTGGGTTAGGGAATGGTGTCGAGAAGAGGAAAGGAATGAGGTGGTGGTGATGGTGAGAGGGAGTCGGCGGCGACGCGAGGGGCTGAGGGTTGCCGGGTCGGTTATGGGTGTGCACAGGGGAGAGAGAAAAGAGAAAGGAGATGAAGATGGGGAGGATGAGATTGAGAAGGAGAAGAAGAGATGGAGATGGCGACGAGGCAGAGGCGGCTAGAGCAACGGCGAGAGGAGACGAGGCGGCTAGGGTTTCTCTGCGATGGGTTTAAAAAGGAGGCGCGGGGTTTTAAAAAGAAAGAAGAAGAGAACGTGAAGGGAGGTGACCAGATCCCCTCGCGGTGACGGGACTCGAGAAACCTACAGTACCCGCGAGAGCTGTGAGAAAGTTGCGAGAGGAGAGAGAAAGAGAGGGAAAGAGAAAGAGAGAGAGAAAGGGAAAGGGAAAGGAGAGAGAGGGAGTCGTGGGGCCCGGGCTTTAGAAGGGAATTCGCTGATTGGCTGATGAATTGTGAATTGGTTGGGAAAACTTTAGAAAAGATTTTGATTGGTTGGGGAAGTGGGGCCCAAGGAAAACAGTGCAAAAGTTTACAAAAGATTTGTTTTGTTGGTTAAGGGAAAATAAGGTGAACGGCCGAGATTCCCTAACTGAGATCTATTATCTATTTTGATTGTTAACAATCCTTAGCGTAAAATATTATTTGAATAATTTTATTGGTTTAAATTTTGTTAACAGTCTAAACAACCTCTCTGGCTGATTTTAAAAAAATTAGAAAATAGGATTTGGCGCAAATGCAAAATATTTCAGAATTGCGCCCGGGTCGGGTCCAAAAATTTGAATTCGAAAAATGAAAATTATTGGCGGGTTCCAAAAATTAAAATGAAGTATTTTACAATTAAAAAGCATACCCCGAAGAACGGACGCACGTGCGTGCGCGTAGCCGTCCAAACACGTCCGTTTCACTGAACGGGACGAGAACACGATGCAAGGATGCTACCGCAAGGTTAGGGGTGTCAAGCAGGCCATGACAAGTATTTTTAATTTTATTTTAGATGACTGAAACTGTTATATGCAGAATATGAATTTGTCAGTGTAAACTATAACTCGTAACAATCAAAGCAGCATAAATGAAATAAATACCACACACCACACATAAGATAACAGAAATTTATAGAACTGGACTTGGTTGTTACATTATACCCAACTACAAAAAGAATTTCGTCCTCGAAATTCCAAAAATACAAGGATAGATAAAAATCAACCTATAAGAAAAGATGAGGAAACTTCTGCCGGATTTCATCTTCTTGTTCCCAAGTCGACTCTCCATGTGAGCGATTACCCCAAGAAACAAGTACAAGAGGGATAATCTTGTTCTTAAGAACCTTTTCCCTTCGATCCACAATTTTAACCGGTCGCTCCTCAAAAGTCAAGTCTTCTCGTACCGTCGGCTCCGAATGATCCAATACATGCGTTTCATCTCGAACGTACTTACGGAGTTGAGATACGTGAAACACATCGTGCACATTTGCCAAGGACTGCAGTAACGCCAAACGGTACACTACTTCACCAACACGCTCCAAAATCTCAAAGGGTCCAACAAATCGAGGACTGAGCTTTCCTCGTCTTCCAAAACGAATCACCCCTCTAGTCGGTGATATCTTCAAGAATACCAAATCACCCACGGCGAACTCTAGAGGTCTTCTCGACGTATCTGCCCAACTCTTCTGTTGGTCTTGAGCTGCCTTCATATGATTCCGAATAGCGTTAACTTTCTCAACAGTCTGCATAACCAAATCTGGTCCCAACAACCTTCGTTCACCGACATCGTCCCAATAAACAGGTGAACGACACTTGCGACTATACAAAGATTCAAACGGAGCCATCTGAATAGTTGCCTGGAAACTGTTGTTGTAAGAAAACTCCACCAAATGTAGATGATCTTCCCAAGAACCCTTGAAGTCCAACATGCACGCTCTCAACATATCTTCAAGAGTTTGGATCGTTCTCTCCGACTGACTGTCAGTTTGAGGATGATAAGCTGTGCTAAACTTCAATCGAGTCCCCAAACTTTCCTGTAAACTCCTCCAGAAGTGTGATAAGAACCGAGTGTCCCGATTGGACACGATACTCACCGGTACTCCATGCAATCTTACAATCTCTTGCACGTACCGCTCCACCAAGGTTTCTGTTGATTGACCAACCTGAAAAGGAATAAAATAAGCTGCCTTGGTCAAACGATCAACAATCACCCATACTGCATTGTTGTCTTTTGGATGTTCCCACTTCCACTGAGGAATAGGAAGTGGTTGCAATAAACCAGCAACCCTTTGATGTTCAGCCTTAACTTGCTGACACACCAAGCACTTTGCCACAAAGCGAGCGATCTCCCGTTTCATACCTTCCCACCAGAAATGCTATCGTAAGTCTCGGTACATCTTCGTGCCTCCTGGATGTACGGAATAAGCTGAACTGTGTGCCTCCTTCATAAGCTCTTCGCGAATATCTCCCTTTGGCACACACAAACGGCTACCATATCTCAACGAACCATCTTCATGTATCAATAAATCTGTTCGTAGTCCGGCTTCAACCCGTTCTCGAAACTTTTGCAATCTAGGATCCTGCGATTGCGCTGCTTTAATATTCTCGATCAACGACGAATGTACTTGCAGCCGCATCAACTGTTCCGAAGAATGCGGTAGCACAACCTCCAAATCAAATCTTCGAAAGTCTTCAACGAGTTCTTTCTGCGTAGTCAACATCTGAATTGCCTGTAACTGACTGAGCGCATTCGGTACAATATTAACTTTTCCCGGATGGTACTTAAGATCAAGATCGTAGTCAGCCATCAGCTCTAGCCATCTACGCTGCCTCATATTAAGCTCCTTCTGTGTGAACACATACTTCAAGCTCTTATGATCCGTGAAAACTTCGACCCTTTCGCCCAAAAGGTAATGTCTCCAAATCTTCAAAGCAAAAATCACAGCCGCAAGCTCCAAATCGTGAGTTGGGTAATTCTTCTCATGGGTCTTCAACTGTCTCGATGCGTACGCTACAACCTTCCCATGTTGCATCAAAACGTATCCTAATCCTTTCCCAGATGCGTCGCTGTGAATCACCAATCCTCCGGAATTGTCCGGCACGGTCAGAATTGGGGCGGTTATCAATTTCTGCTTCAACGTCTCAAAAGCTGACGCACATCTATCCGTCCACGTAAAAGGTACCTCCTTGCGCGTAAGCTTGGTTAATGGCTCTGCCAGACGAGCAAAGTTCTCCACAAATCTTCTGTAATACCCGGCGAGTCCAAGGAAACTTCTTATCTCTGCAACATTATTTGGAATCGGCCAATCTCGAACTGCGGCAATATTTTCGGGATCGACGGCGATTCCATCGCCAGACACAACATGCCCCAAAAACTTTACTTCTTCCAGCCAAAATTCGCACTTACTCATCTTCGCAAATAACTTCTCCTGTCTCAACGTCTGCAGTGCGATCGTCAAATGCTCAGCATGCTCTTCAAAACTCTTCGAGTAAACCAGAATATCGTCAATGAACACTACAATAAACCGGTCCAAGAATGGTGAAAAGATTCGGTTCATCAAGTCCATGAATATCGCCGGTGCATTCGTTACTCCGAAGGGCATCACTAAGTACTCGTAATGTCCATACCGAGTTCGGAACGCCGTTTTGCAAATATCTTCTGCTTTCACTCGGACCTGATGATATCCGGATCGCAAATCCAGCTTCGAGAATACCCTTGCGCCACTAAGCTGCTCAAAAAGTTCGCCAATGCGAGGGATCGGGTACTTATTCTTAATAGTCACCCGGTTTAATTCTCGATAGTCGATGCACATTCTTCCCGTGCCATCCTTTTTCTTGACTAGAAGAACTGGAGCTCCCCAAGGCGAGTTACTGCTTCGAATCCAACCCTTCTCAAGCAATTCAGCAACCTGTTTCTTGACTTCTTCCAATTCCACTGGTGCCATTGGATAATACGCTTTAGATACTGGTGCTGCACCAGGAATAAGATCAATTGTGAACTCCACGTCTCGCTTCGGCGGTAAACCCGATATATCTTCAAACACGTCCATAAAATCGCAAACAACAGCTGGCTCCTCACTTTCATCAACCTCCATTGATACAAGAATATTATTTGTCGGCCTAGCCCTAAACTCGACTGGCCCGACAGAACTGCTTCCTCCAGTGAAGGTAAACTCGGGATGTCCGGGAATCTGAAAAATCACTTTCTTTGCTCTACAATCAATGTGAGTATAGAAAGTGCCAAGAAAATCCATTCCCAAGACGACTTCGTAGCTGCCCGTATCAATCACCAAGAAATCTGCAAAAAGCTCACGTCCGCACACCACAACTGTACAATCTTTACATTCCCTACTAGATATGATTTTCCCATTCCCAGTGTGTATGTCCCAGGAACTAGACAGGGTCGTGCAAGTAATCGAGTGTGTCGCTATAAACTTGGATGACATAAAACAATGGGATGCACCAGAATCAAATAACGCTAATGCGGGAAAACCATGAACGAGTGGAATACCTGAAACAACTTCTCCTGATGCCTTAGCCTCCTCAGCTGTCAAGGTAAAAGCTCGAGCCTGATTAGGTCCTTGAGTCAGTTGCTTCTGTCCCTGGAACGGTTTCTGCGGAGTCTTCTGAATACCATCCCTCGTACGAAGCTTCGACGGACAGGCGCTGACAGAGTGATCTGCCGCTCCACAAACTAAACAGAGTCCTTGCCTCCTTCGACACTCCTTTTGCACGTGTCCAGGTAAATGGCAGTAGTCACAAATCACGCTCCTTCTTCGATCAACGACAACAGGTTTCTTCATCGGTGTTACACCACGACGGTCCACTGGAATACCTCTGCGACCATGAGCTCGATTTGGTACAAATGCCGGCTTCCTTACCGCAACTGCTGTCTACTGTAAACTTCCAGTCTTTCCAGATAAGCTCTGCTGTTCTCGTGCTGCCGTAAGTACCTGTGAGAAAGTGGTCAAACCCAGGGAGACAATCTGCCTCTGGATGTCCACGTCCAAGCTGCGCATGAACCTCCTTGCCCTGTCCGCATCATCAGCAACTAAAGGTCCAGCGAATTTACTGAGCCGGGTCCACTCAGCTGCATGTACATCTACGGGTGCACCATTCTGCTTTAGCCCGATGAACTTCTCTTCCATTTCCTCCCGTGCAGTCCGTGGGAAGAACTTCTCTAGGAAACTCTTCGAAAAATCCGCCCACCTGATCGGCTTGGGCAAGCGGGTCTCCTCCACAAGCCACCACTCACGGGCGTAGTCCACTAACTGAATGCACACCACATCCACCCTTTTCTCATCTGGAATCTGTGTCGCAATAAGTAAGTTCTCCGTGTCAACTAGCCGCTGCTCTGCTGGCAACGGCTCCTCCAAACCGGTAAAGACAGACGGACCCAAACGCCTGAAATCTGCTACGGTCCCCACTCGATCAACTGGTTTAGCTCCAACATTGTTCACGGACTGCTGAACGGTCCGCAAACCTTCCTGAAACGATTCAGCTTGCTGCTGGATCAGCTCGGTCTGCCTCTTTTGATTCTCCAGCATTCCCCGTATCACTCCAAGCATAGCGGCTTCGTCAACACGCCTTTGGTACGTCTTCAGATTCTTGTCTGCCATATTCCTAAAATCAAAACACCCAAAATTTAGCATGATAACAGATTCAAAATATAAATCAAGGCTAGAACTCCGAGTTACGTAAATAGAGTACCGCATTGTAATTATGCCGCGGTATCATAGCTACAATTACATAACTCCACCCAAGTCGCCTAAGTCCTAGAGATAACAAGGAATCAGGTTTTCGAGTCGATATGCAAAGGAAGTTTGCACATCGTAAAAGATATAATCAGGAAGAATTTATTTCAAGAACGGTAAAACGACAAGGTGGCAGGACATGTTTCCTAAACACGGGTATTCTGATTCGTGTATTGGGTACAATACCCAACTACAAAAAGAATCAACCCGACTAACATATGGCTCTGATACCAAAAGAACCATGTCATGCCCCGCTTCCCAGAGTACGCTAGATTGGGCACGCGACATAGCCAACCATGCTACCTGTGGGTAAGAAGTATCCATCCACAGTCACATTAAGGCTGTAGAGATATCAAGAACAAAATATAACTATCTAAAACATGTCCATAAGCCAAAATAACATGAGTCAAGAATAATAAAAGTACGGAAGCAAAAGATCCAATACAAAATAACTGGAATGTACGTCCCATAATGCGGGCTCACATCAGGAATAAAATGCAGGAATAAAGAACTAACTACTACCGACGCCTCACAGCTCAGCCTGCTGGCTGAAGTACTCCTGCTCGGACTGCAGCAAAGGTACGGAATCTGGGCCATGCAAAACCGAGACGTCAGCGCGTCATGTCATCAAGTAATAAAATATGCACAGAGTAACAGGCAATGCAAATAAAAACATGAATGAAAAGCAGTGGTAACAGTAATATAAATCAGGCAGTGCAGGGTAGTGTGCGGTGAGTAAACTAAACTGTTCTATTGGGTTTTCTACTCCAAAGTCTTTGAAATCAAATTGATGAATCATCGATGTAACTCAATAGTATCCCGTGCATGCCCGGGACCACGGTCTACAGACTCTCGGGCTGAAACCGAGACGTACCGCTAGGCAGTAAAAGGTAGCAGGTACAGATGAGTGATGTCAGCATCATCACTCCGGGGCTATAAGACTGATCAGAACAGATATCGAACTGTTGAGTTACAAGTCAGGTTCTACCATTGATTTCCCCATACCCCCAAGTTATAAGTGTTCAAGTCAGGTATTCAGTAAACAAGAACTAATGCCAACACAGGATCAGGTAAGAGCAGGTTTGTCTGGATAGACAACAGGAACGGTCCGTGAGGACTACATGTCAGGTTTGTTGGCATTAGACCCGAGATCAAGTAACGGGTCAAGTCATGGTACATCAGGTCAAGTCAAGTACTGTACCGTACCATGTCGGGTCAATCAATATGTATGTAGCGAGTCAGGTCAAGGTGTAAAAGATAGCATGTGTGTGCTCATAAACATCTAGCATAATCAGGGTTATAAATAATCGAGCATGGATACCATCAGAACAATAAACTGGCAGAAGTAACATGACATGCAAATAGGTACAGGTTAAATTATTAGACGTACAGTTATCAGTTTGGCTTAAGGAATAATTTTAACGTTTCAGGGATGCAGTATAACACATGTGAATGATGAAATCATATTAATATGTATTAAAACCATCTAGAGATGCAATTGAATGTGAATAAAGCTAAAGGTATGCGATCGGTCGTCCGATAGGGCAAAACTATAACAAGGGTAGTATAACTAATAAACAATTGTGAGTATGCGATTTAACATTTAAATATGATTATGTAAGCTTGATAAACTAATTGCAATGGTTACCTTTCAATTTCTAGATTTGAAATAATATAAATAGATGCAACGGGACATCGAGATGTCATAAAACGATGCATGGGTGCTAAATTCAAACTACAGGTATGTTATATATATAGAATAGGTATAGAACTGATTCAAATAGCATGTAGCAAAATTAACTTGCCTCGACGGGTCGCGAAACGGAAAACGGAACGTTACGCATCGGCGGGGAAATCTCGTGACATGCGCACGGTTCACGGAATGAACCCAAACGACGAACAGTGGAGCCACACGGGTCAGGGTTCCTCGCTGGATCGCCGGGAATCATCGCCGGCACGGCCGGATTCCGACGAACCCAAAAACAGTAAACATCTCAATACCGTGGAAAAGTTGCATGGAAAGAGAAAAGAAAAGAATAGAAAGAGAGAGAGGAGAGGAAGATGCTTACCTTGATCTGCAAAGGGGTCGCGGGGTCGACGAAGTTCCGGCAAGATCTACAGAGGATCCAACTGTTTTAACAGAGAAGAAATATCTCAGGTGAAAAGAAGAGAAAGAGGAAGAAGAGAAAGAAGAAGAAGGTTGTACCGTGGTAGGGTGTTCTGGGTTAGGGAATGGTGTCGAGGAGAGGAAGGGAATGAGGTGGTGATGATGGTGAGAGGGAGTCGGCGGCGACGCGAGGGGCTGAGGGTTGCCGGGTCGGTTATGGGTGTGCATAGGGGAGAGAGAAAAGAGAAAGGAGATGAAGATGAGGAGGAGGAGATTGAGAAGGAGAAGAAGAGATGGAGATGGCGACGAGGCAGAGGCGGCTAGGGCAACGGCGAGAGGAGACGAGGCGGCTAGGGTTTCTCTGCGATGGGTTTAAAAAGAAGGAGGCGCGGGGTTTTAAAAGGAAAGAAGAAGAGAACGTGAAGGGAGGTGACCAGATCCCCTCGCGGTGACGGGACTCGAGAAACCTACAGTACCCGCGAGAGCTGTGAGAAAGTTGCGTGAGGAGAGAGAAAGAGAGGGAAAGAGAAAGAGAGAGAGAAAGGGAAAGGAGAGAGAGGGAGTCGTGGGGCCCGGGCTTTAAAAGGGAATTCGCTGATTGGCTGATGAATTATGAATTGGTTGGGAAAACTTTAGAAAAGATTTTGATTGGTTGGGGAAGTGGGGCCCAAGGAAAACAGTGCAAAAGTTTACAAAAGATTTGTTTTGTTGGTTAAGGGAAAATAAGGTGAACGGCCGAGATTCCCTAACTGAGATCTATTATCTATTTTGATTGTTAACAATCCTTAGCGTAAAATATTATTTGAATAATTTTATTGGTTTAAATTTTGTTAACAGTCTAAACAACCTCTCTGGCTGATTTTAAAAAAATTAGAAAATAGGATTTGGCGCAAATGCAAAATATTTCAGAATTGCGCCCGGGTCGGGTCCAAAAATTTGAATTCGAAAAATGAAAATTATTGGCGAGTTCCAAAAATTAAAATGAAGTATTTTACAATTAAAAAGCATACCCCGAAGAACGGACGCACGTGCGTGCGCGTAGCCGTCCAAACACGTCCGTTTCACTGAACGGGACGAGAACACGATGCAAGGACGCTACCGCAGGGTTAGAGGTGTCAAGCAGGCCATGACAAGTATTTTTAATTTTATTTTAGATGACTTAAACTGTTATATGCAGATTATGAATTTGTCGGTGTAAACTATAACTGGTAACAATCAAAGCAGCATAAATGAAATAAATACCACACACCACACATAAGATAACAGAAATTTATAGAACTGGACTTGGTTGTTACAACATGCAATGCAAATATACACATGAATGAAAAGCAGGTGTAACAGTAATATAAATCCGGGAAATGAAGGGTAGTGTGCAGTGAGTAAACTAAACAGTTCTATTGGGTTTTCTACTCTAAAATCTTTGAAATCAATTTGACGAATCATCGATGTAACTCAATCGTATCCTGTGCATGCCCGGGACCACGGTCTACAGACTCTCGGGCTGAAACCGAGACGTGCCGCTAGGCACAAAAGGAAAAAGGGAACAGACCAACGATGTCAGCAGCATCGTCACGAGGCGGGCCTACCCTCAAAAACTGATCAGTAAAAGCAAGCAACTGTCGAGTTACAAGTCAGGATTTCATCATTGATTTCCCCATACCCCCAAGTTATGTGTGTCAAGTCAGGTATTCAGTAATCAAGAACTAATGCCAACACAGGATCAGGTAGGTGCAGGTTTGTCTGGATAGACAACAGGAACGGTCCGTAAGGACTACATGTCAGGTTTGTTGGCATTAGACACAAGATCAGGTAACGGGTAAAGCCATGGTACATCGGGTCAAGTCAAGTAGTGTAATCGGGTGTCCCGTCATGTCACGAGTGTACGGTACCATGTCAGGTCAAGTAATATATGTAGCAAGTCACGTCACGGTGTACAAGATGTCATGTTGGTGCTCATAATCAAACTAACATAAACAAGATTATAAATGAACAAGTATGAGTACTATCAGAACAATAAGCTAGATCAGGTAAGATGATAGGCAAATAAGTACATATTACATGATATCGATGCACGGTTAACATTTTGTGTTTAAGGGACAGTTGCAACATTACTTACTACAGTATAACAATATGGATATTAGCATCAGGTTAAAATGTTCTAATAACCTAAAGATGCGATGGACTTTAAATCAGGTTATAAGTACGCGAACAGTCGTCCGACAGGTATAAGGTATAAAAGGGGTACTGTGGGCTACGCACATAAATGTTAAAAGATTTAAATATGAACATGGGTATTATGTATAATAGAACTAGATGCAACCTGATATGTTCGAGTTATGAATCTAAAATGATATAACGGGACGTTAAAAGGAACTCATGGTATTAAATGCAAACTGCAGGTTTACTGTGCACTCAAATGGGAATATAATAATTCAAATAGCATATATATTAATTTAAATAGCATGCAGCAAGTTTCACTTGCCTCGACGGGCCGCGATACAGAAAACGGAACGTTACGCGTCGGCGGGGAAATATCGCGACGCGCGCACGGTTCACGGAATGAACCCAAACGACGAACAGTAGAGTCACTCGGGTCGGAGGAACTCGCTGGGCCGTCGGGAAACGTCGCCGGCACGGTCGGATTCCGGCAAACAGCGACGACAGAAAACAGTAAATTTTAACATGAAAGAAAAGATAACCAGGAAAGAACAGAGGAGGAAAGAGATACCAACGCATACAGGGTTTGCTGAGGAAGTGCTGGGGTGGCGGCGAGATCGACCGGAGCGAAAACGACGTGCTCCGACGATCTACAGAAAACCCAACCATGAACAGCAAGGATTTTCAGTTGCAGAAAAAGAGAAAGAAGAAGAAGAGAAAGATGAGATGGAGAAAGCGCTTACTGGGGTGTGCACAAGGCTAAGGGCACGGGGACGAGTCACCGGCGGCAATCCTCCGGCGGTGCAGCAGCTTGCAGGAGTGGAGGGGCGCGGCTGCAGGTGCGGGTGCTCGGGAGAGAGGGAAGGAGGAAGAAGAGGAGGTGGAGGTGATGAGGGCGAGGAGGCGACGAGGTCTGCGACAATGGCGTCGGCGCTGGGGCAACGGTGAGGGGAGACAAGGCGGATAGGGTTTCAGGGATGGATTCTGTTTATTTTTGAGAAGGGAAGGAAAGAAATTTAAAAGAAGAAGAGAGAGGAGAGAGAGAGAAGACGCGGGGAGAGAGAAAGAGATCGAGAGGAGAGAGAAGAGGAGAGAGATAGAGAGGGGGGGAGAGATCGAGAGGAGAGAGAAAATGAGAGGAGAAAGAAAGTTGTCGTGATGCGAGGAGAGAGGAAGAGAGAAGAGAGAGAAAGAGAAGGAGAAAGGAGAGAGGGGGAGAGCGAGACGGTGGGGCCCGGGATTTAAAGGAACGTTTTGATTGGCTGGGGGAAAGTTAAGGTTTGTTTAGGTATAAAATTTTAGAAAGATTATTCTGGTGAAAGATTTTCAAACCAACTAAAAAATATTCTGCAGCAGAAATATTTAATAAAATATTAGAATAACCAAATTTGGCGGGCTACAAAATATTTCAGAATTGCGCCCGGGTCGAGTCCAAAAATTTGAATTTGAAATATAAAAAATATTAGCAAGTTCCAAAATTTGAAATGAAGGATTTTGTAATGAAAGAGCATACCCCCAAGAACGGACGCACGTACGTGCGCGTAGTCGTCCAAACACGTTCAGACGGGACGAGAACACGATGCAAGGACGCTACCACAGGGTTAGGAGTATTAAGCAGGCCATGTCAAGTATTTTTAATTTATTTTAAATGACTTAAATTGTTATATGCAAGAATATGAAATGTCGGGGTAAACTATAACTAGTAACAGCCAAAACATGATAAATGAAATAAATACCACAACAACCCATACGGTAACAGAAATTTGTAGAACAGGACTCGGTTGTTACATTATACCCAACTACAAAAAGAATTTCGTCCTCGAAATTCCAAGAATACAAAGGATAGACGAAAATAAAACTACAAGAAAAGATGAGGAAACTTCTACCGGATTTCACTTCTCGTTCCCAAGTGGACTCTCCATGCGAGTGATTACCCCATGAAACAAGTACAAGAGGGACAACCCTGTTCTTAAGAACCTTTTCCCTTCGATCCACAATTTCAACCGGTCGCTCCTCAAAAGTCAAGTCTTCTCGTACCTGTTCCCCTCCGAACGGCGGCCGAGACGTTAGGACGTCACGTGCCTGAGGTTCGGGGCAGATGCTATTTGGTTTTATCCGTCTATCTCTCCGAAGATGCCAAGTTGATTTATGGCACCGTGTATCGGAGGTTTAGACGGATGCGGCCGATAGAGCAGACTTCGTCAGATTCCCCCTCAGGGTGAGGGGTTTTTGATTGTGGGGACGCTCTTCCCTGCAGGCGCAAGCCCCTGCAGTTAATTACGCTACCGCGTCGCGGTAACAACTTTCTCCTACTCCAGAATTTCGCTTCGTGTCGTGTGTGTTTGTTTTGTTTGTGATTGCCCGTGGATTGTATACGGAGACTGAGTGATGTCGTCACCCGTAGGACGTGGATAATTAGTCCAAATCCGTATTTACTTAGATTTGGGTTTGGTGTTTTTAGTTTAAGGATGCATTAGCCGCGTTGCAGCTAAGACCAACTTAAACGTTCGTCAAGGATACGTTAGTCCTGTTTTGGACTACGATCGACCTGACGTAGTGATTGATTTAATTATCTGGTTGTCGGGACTCGTCGCCTCTCTGACGTCGTTGAAGGATTGCAACGACAGACGTCAGGGGAGTTCAGAGATGTACCCTTGAACCAAAGTTGATTTGGAGTTTTATCGTTTATTTGAATATCTAAGGACACGTTAACCGTATTTGGGGTTAAGATCAACTTAGACGGGACCGTTTAGATCCAACAAAAGAGCGTTTGGGCCCTATTGTGCCAGTTTAGGGACATGGCGGTCCATTGCCAGTTTTAGGGACGTGGGGGTCCATTATTAGTTTAGGGACGTTTCGGTCCGTCGCCAGTTTAAGGACATAGTGGTCCGTATTCCAGTTTAGGGACGTGGTGGTCCGTCGCCAGTTTAGGGACGTAGTGGTCCGTCGCCAGTTTAGGGACGTGGTGGTCCATTATTAGTTTAGGGACGTTTCGGTCCGTCGCCAGTTTAAGGACATAGTGGTCCGTATTCCAGTTTAGGGACGTGGTGGTCCGTCGCCAGTTTAGGGACGTAGTGGTCCGTCGCCAGTTTAGGGACGTGGTGGTCCATTATTAGTTTAGGGACGTTTCGGTCCGTCGCCAGTTTAAGGACATAGTGGTCCGTATTCCAGTTTAGGGACGTGGTGGTCCGTCGCCAGTTTAGGGACGTAGTGGTCCGTCGCCAGTTTAGGGACGTGGTGGTCCATTATTAGTTTAGGGACGTTTCGGTCCGTCGCCAGTTTAAGGACATAGTGGTCCGTTATTAGTTTAAGGACGTTTCGGTCCAATATTAGGTGAGTGGTCGTTGGGACCCGTCGCCTCTTTGACGTCGTTGAAGAATTACAACGACGGATGTCAAAGGAGTTCGGAGATGTACCCTCGAACCGGATGTAGATTGATTTAGGAGAGGCATTTAATTTAAGGACTTACAGCCAAGATTGGGTTAAGTCCAATTTTTATTTTTAGGCTCTGCCCGATTAGAAGAATCGATCTAAACAGGGCTCCGTCCCTTTCATTATTTTGCAAGTCTGATTTGGGCCAAGCCCTTTTAATGAGTTACAAGAACTCAGGAATTCTCCAAACAGGGCCTTGCCCTTTTTAAATAATGAGTTTCAGAGCTTTTTTTTTTTATAGACAGGGCCTTGCCCTTTTATCTGCAATTCAATTTGGGCCAGGCCCTTTTAAATAATGAGTTTCCAGAAACTCAGGAATTTTTCCAAACAGGGCCTTGCCCTTTTATTGTTTTAATTTGGGCCTGGCCCAAAACAAAGGTTTGCAGAAACCCTAGAAATCTTCAGTTTGAAGAATTCAAGTGCATGGCACTTTTGATTTGAATTTAGATCAAAGGAAAAACAAGTTCTTGTTTTCTCCTGATCATACAGAACCTAGGGTTCATATTAAGTGCAAGGCACTATTTATTATATTTTTTTTTTTTAGAACCAAGGGTTCATATTAAGTGCAAGGCACTATTTATTTTCTGTTCTTCAGAAATTTTACCTTCTTCTTTTTGTTTCTTCTGTGTTCTTGATTAATTTTCAAGAGCTTTCCTTTGATGATTGACTCTCTCTCTAATTCTCTCCCCCTGATTATCTGATTCATGCCTCTTGAATGAGGCTTGGGGTCTTATTTATAGTGCCCACAAATTTGTTGGATTTGTTAACAAAATCTTTCCTGAATAATTTTGGGAATTTTCCCACCATTGGATCTTTGATCCAAGGGTTCCTGTTTTACAGGAGAACAGAAAAGATTTATCTAAATCTTCATTCAGTTGCTGCGCAACTCACCAGCAAATGACACGTGTCGCGCATCCGAGCGCTTGCGCAGTTGCGATTGCGCAACTGCGCAGACGCGTGTCGCAAATCCATGCGTTTGCGCAGCTGGGATTGCGCAACTGCGCAGACACGTGTCGCGCATCCGTGCGTTTGCGCAGCTGCGACTGCGCAACTGCGCAGACACGTGTCACGCATCCGTGCGTTTGCGCAGCTGCGACTGCGCAACTGCGCAGACACGTGTCACGCATCTGTGCGTTTGCGCAGACACGGTGTCGCGCATCGGTTCGTTTGCGCAGCTGCGGCTGCGCAACTGCGCGGACACGTGTCGGGCATCCATGCGCTTGCGCAGACACGTGTCGCCCATCCGTGCGTTTGCGCAGTTGCGACTGCGCAACTGCGCGGACACGTGTCGTGCATCCAAGCGCTTGCGCAGACACGTGTCGCGCATCCGTGCGTTTGCGCAGTTAAGTCTTTAATTAAGTTTTCTGAAGAGCCTTGCTCTGATGGGACGCGCTGTTTCGGGCGTTACGCTGCCCATTCAGCCTCTGCCACGTGGCAAATTGCACATTGCGCACGGAAACCGAAGCGTTGCTTCGAATTTTGAATTTTCAAAATTCAACAGAGCCTTGCTCTGATTGGGGAAACAGATGCCCCCCCACCGTTGCGCTCACGTGGCGCGCGCGTGAGTGCAACGGTGGCAAGATCCTGACCGTCGGATCGACGAGTCAGGTGAACAGGCGCAGGCGCCTATAAATAGGACCCTTGGTCCTTGGTAATTTTTTACCATTCTCAAGAAATTAGATTTCAGAGCCTTGCTCTTACTTGAGAACTTCCAGAGCTTTGCTCTTGCAATTTTTAAGAACTTCCAAGTTTTATTCTTAGAACCATTCTAGGTAAATTAAATTAATTTAATTTAAATCGAATTTAAATAATCAGAGCCTTGCTCTTATAGATCTTTGATCTAAAGGAATCTCCTTTGGGGTTTCTTATTCACAGAGCCTTGCTCTCAAAATTTACAGAGACTCTGTTCTTAGGTTTTAACCCATGAACAGAGCCCTGTTTCATAGATCAACTAGAAAACTTTTTAAAAGTTTCCATGGATCTTTAAGATCCCAAAATTTTAATTCTTAGGAGTTATAAATTTTTATCACTACTGCAGAGCTAGGCTCTTTTTAAGAAGTTTTATTCTTTTGAAACAGGAGTTTGACAAATGTCACCCTGTGGCAGAGCTTTGCTCTGAAAAGAGAAGATCTTCTCCTTGTCTCTAGGGGTCCCCCCAATGGGGATATTCTCTTGGGGGTCTTTTAATTGACTGACAGTCTCATCCAATGGTGGGATTGTCTTATCAAATGATGCGCCGTCATCTTGATTTTGTGGGTCCCCCTTTGGTCCACTACCCACTGCCTCACAGCGTGGAGCCAGATTTTTATTTATTATTATTGTTTTTATTATTATATTATTATTATTTTTTTATATATTATTTCTATTGAATGTTCAGTGTCAAGCCACTAATGATATGTATATATTTTATGCAGGAAGGATGTCTGACGACTTGTCTTTTCCCTTCGTTCGCTCAGAAGGAGGGTTCCCACACGCACCAGTGGACCGGGTCGTGTTTGCCTTGATCAAAGACCGTGATCCTGAGTGCAAACATCTCCACCTATGGGGAAGGTGGTATAGCCAAATCATCCAGGGTCGTCGCAGTTTTAGTTCTGCCTCGCCCTCCGAACCTATAGTCACGATCCCCTACGCAGATAAACCCCCGGTGGAGTATGCCGTGGAGGTTAAAAATTGGAATTCGGACGATCTTCTCCAGCCCGCAATCGGCGCTATTCCGGTACAGCCGCCGCCGGCCATAGACATCTTAGGAAGGCGAATCTGTCAGGGTGAAGCACGCCCTTGGGGACAGGCCTATAATATTGGATTGAATCCGCGACCGCTTGCTGGATACCTGCCATGGGCCCGGTACATCTTAGCGGCGAAAAGAGCTCATCTGACGAAGATCGGTTTATACTCCGCCGTCTATGTCTCGCTTTTTGAATATCCTACTCCTCCAACGTGGTGGACAAGGGCTTTCATTGAACAATGGAATATCCCCACGCATACTTTCCTGACGGCGGATAGGGAAGTTTCCATTTCTCTAGAGGAGTTCGTCGAGCTTTCGGGTTTACCGGCGAGGGGGGAGCATTATGAGGAGCTGCTTCCTCCTGATGAGTACGTCTTTGCCACCAAGCAGGTGGTACTCGACTTAACTCCGGAAAATGCCATCCAGCATCAGCATCCGGGCCTGGTGAGGGTTTTGGAGATTTACGAGGAGCTTCATTTGGAATTGGGCGACCGAGGCGTTAGTTTCGCGGACTTCATTGCTCACTTTATTCGCCCGGAATTTTTATCAGAGCGAGGTGATAAGTTCGCCCAACTCACTGACCCTTTTGGTTTCGGCTTGGATCGTCGGCCTTCATCAGAAATTGATCAGCGGAGTTTCTACCTTCCTGGGACTGCTATCGTCCCTTTCTCAGAGATCGCCGTCCCTGGCATGGATGAGGAGACCTTCTTCATAGGGTTCTTAGGTTTGTGGCTGTGCAGCTTCGCGCTTCCTATGCACCCACGCCTCATGCGGTCTTCTGTATTTTACCCGGCGCATCGGATGGTGGCCGGCCTGCAGTTATCAGTGGGGATCGCCGGATTGGCTTACCTCTACAACGGACTTAGCATAGCGGCGGACGCTAATGAACCTGGGGTACAGCCTGCTAACTTCCCGATGCACTACTTCACTTCTTGGATGGAGCTGCATGTTCGGGGAGTGTTTGGTGCCCATAAAACTCCTCAGTTCTTTGAGAGATTCAAACTTCCAAGAATCATGCGATTGGTCGGGGCTTCCATCGTGTTTGCACCTCCGCGGGAGTCCAGGGGACTGCTTCTGCGTTCGCATTTAGTCGGGGCGAAGACCTCTTTTGTGGATAAGGTCATCACCATGGGTTCCGAGACCACTAAGTCAGTGGTGTCGCTGCGAGATGACTTTAAAGGCGGCGTTTCCGTGTTGAAAGCTCGGGAAATTCTTCATCTTTATTCCATTAGGCCGGGCTACTTGGTATTTAGGCAGAATGACACGGCCCTCTTCATGAGGTATAACCCGCATCGATTTGCCCGGCAATCGAGTTATAACCAAGGGGTCCCATTGGAAGCCTTCTTGGGAACACCTGCAGTCGGTCCAGAAGGGGTACGGAATGCGATGCATCACTTCATTCGGCTAAATACAGGCTCTTACTTTTTCATCAGTGAGCCCAGCTGTACCCCCAAGATACTCAATTCGTATGTGGCCTGGTATGCGCACGCGATGGGACCAATCATCTTGATGGAGAAACGTTTATTGGTCGATCGTAGGGCTGCGCCTCCCGGCGGCAATCGCAAGGCTCCATTGCAGCCCAGGGTTCAGGTTATCCCTCCGACGAAAGAGGCTGGAGTCGATCGACCACGCGTGTTGGCCCCTCCGCGTGGACTGCCACTGCCCACCACGGTGGATGCCCCAACGGTACCCCGTGCTCCGACAAAGACGGCTAAAGCGGCCTCGCCGGAGTCGGGTGTAGGAGCGGACATCGGGACTCGCCGCCCGAAAGTGACTGCCAAAACCGGCAAGCGCAAAGATGTTCCGAGTGGATCCAAGGCTGGTGAAAAGAAGAAGAAGAAGTCCACCTTGTCCCTCGATGCAATTCTTAACTTAGAGCCCGCGGCTCATCCTGTCGAGACTATATGTGAGTACGGCAGCAACGAGGGTTTCGTGGTGGACCCTGAGGACACCAATCTGGCCGCTGCCATCGCAGCTTCGGAGCGATCGGCGAGACTCGAAGCAATGTTAAGCAGGCTTGCCGAGTCAGGTAATCATCAGCCTCCTTATTTGTCATTTTATCCCACTTTTTATTACTGTCTTTAGCTAATATTTGCCTCATTTCCTGCAGGTGAATCTACTGAAAAGGCCATCGCTGCCTCTCTGAAGACCTTCCAGGCGGAGGAGAAGAAGCGTGCTCTAGAAAGCGTCGGTATGTTTTACCCCGTTTTTTTTTATAAGGAAAGTTTGTTGTCTTTTTATGATAGTCGACCTGACCTTCTCTTGTTTCTTTGCAGGGGTTGTATTAATCGGTGCAAGGACCCTTCCCAAGCCTGTCATTGAAGTCCCAGCTCCGTCGAAGCTGGCGCAAGAGCCTCGGCTCGATGCAACGACGAGGGATGCTCTGAAAAATCTGGAGGCATCCCTCTACACGGATGAGGAGGCTTCACTCAAGGAAGCTCTGATGGCATCTGCCTCATCGGCTCAAGAGGAACGGAAGCGGTCTAGACGCGAAGCGAAGGCGCGCAGAGCTGCTCTGGCCGCAGGAGCGGGCCCTAGCACTATCCCTCTCGATAATATTCCTTCTGAAGAGCCTCCAGTGGCTCTGTCTACTGCTCGTCGGCAAGTGGCGCGCGCGGTTCGGAGTGCCAATGACAAATCCACTTCAGGTAGTACTTCTTTCAGAATCTCGTCGTACGAATTGTAGAGTTGTTAGCTTATACGTATTCCATTTTGTAGGGTCGAGTCCAACTGAGGGGGAGGGGGAAACGACCGTCGAGCCCAAGGGAGCAGAGGACGCGATACTCGCCGAACCCGAACCGACAGTGGACAACTTTGTCGAGGTCATGGGGCCTGGAGCCGGGATCGAAGAACCTACCGCGGAGCAAGTCGTTGATGCCGTACCCGAAGTGGCGGCAGATGAGATGATTGTCTCAGCCGAGCCGAAGGAGATAGAGGGCGAGGTACTTGAGGCTGGGGACCTCGTGGTGCCGGTGGACGGGACAGCTGTAATCGCTGATCCTGAGGGAACAGCAGGTGAGGTGGCTATGATTCCTGAAGACGAGCTAGGCGCTCCTTCTCAGGAATCGGGCAATGTTCCTATCTTGGCCCTTCCTGCCTATGGTTCCCCGCCGCCTGCAGAGCTTGAGAGCGTAACAACGGTTCCCCTTGAGTCGGGTGACGAAGCCACAGGTGGTGGTCTTCTGTCAGTGGAGGAAGGGACTACCTCAGTTTCTGCTGGCAGCTCGTCAGGTGAATTTTCGAGTCACCAGCGTTTCCATTTTTTTTGTATATATCTCATGATCTCTTCTGACAAGCTTGTCTTTGCAGGTGCGGTCAGTGCCGACGCTCCATTGCTTGAGGGAGCACCGTCAACTACCGCTTTGGCGGTGGTCACTTCCCCGTCTTCCCTCGTGCCGTCACGGATGTTGGAAGGTACGGATTCACGACTCATGCATTAATCTTTCAAAAATGTGGCTCTTGTACTAATGTTACGCCGTTGTGCCTTTTCAGGAGGGCTCTTTGATCATCTATATCAGGTGTTGCTCCCACACTTCTCCTTCCCATCCGAGCTCGCTTCTCCCTCTAAGGGTATCGGTGAGTGCCGTCTTGGTCTTTTTCGAGGGAATATAGGATCGTATCTGACTTTTCTTCTTCCTGACTGCAGTGCCTCAGATCGAAGGAGGGGACGCCGGGCTTGTGCTGCCACCGGCGCTTCCGGCTTTGACGTCCGTTGCGACTGGTACAAATATTCATTCCTTCCCTCTTTTTATATGATCTTTCATCGACTTTTCGAATCATTGTTTGACCATGTTTCGTTTTTTGCAGCTATTGTCCCAGCTCCAATTCCTTTTGAATCTCAGGTCCTCTCACCGGCGGTCCTTTCTCGCGACGCCCGTCTTCAAAGGGTGCTGTAATGAGCCTGGGTATGTTGAGCGGGTACATCGAAGAGCTCAACATGGATGCCCTTCCTTCGGCCGTAGATTTCGCTGTGGACGTTAACCCAATGTTGGCGGCGCTCGTAACTTTCCATAACGAAGGCGTCGTCGAATCGTGGGTTAACCACTGCAGAGAGATCGAAGCTCGCCTGCATCGGTTGGAGTCGACACGCCCTTCTCCCGAGGCTTTGGCCGCGAGCGCCGAACGGACAGCTTGGCTTGAGCAAAGCACCTCTTATCTCCGCCATTTGGAGCAGAAGGCAGCTTTACGGCTAAAGGCGCATCAGGAATCTTCAAACGCGACCGCTTGCCTTCGTGCCGAAGTTAGGACGAATGCTGCTGAGGTGAAAGCTGTCTTTGAAGGTCTTCTTAAGCGCATATCTAATGGGCTAGCGCTGAAGCGGAAACTTGATGCTGCTGAGCGCGATGCCCAAGGCCAAGAAGCAGCTCATCAGGTTGTTGGGAAGAGCTCGCATCCTTCACGCAACAGCGGGCGCAAGTAGAGGCGGAGCTGGCAGTGGCAGCTGATCAGGAGAAGGAATGGAAGGACGTATGCGAGCAATTGCTACATCTGTGCAAGACGCTTCCTTCCCCATAATTCCTCTTGTATCATTTGTCTTTGTAAATTATATGTATATGTTTTTTTTTTTTTTTTATTCTTTAGCACAATGTATCCTGTACTCAACCAATTTTTATGAATAAAAGATACACATTTTGTAATGTCTTGTGTCATTTCTCTGTCTTTCTTTTCTTTTATAATCAGTACGCCACCTTAATAACCATAATTGACGGATGATTGGACGAGTATCCCGACCTTCTTAAGAAATAACGATGGCTTAGGCCGCAGGTTCAGATCTGCTGCCTAAGACTTTTCAACTCTATAAGCCGTGAGGGTCTCATAGAGACTTTTCTCCCTACGGATCGAGAGGATCTCGTAGGTGGATTTTCTCCTTAGGAGTCGTGAGGATCCCAAGTGTGGTTTTCTCTCATAAGTCGAAAGGATCCTATAAGAGAATTTCTCCCTCTTACGAGTCGAGAGGGCCCGTAAGCGGTTGTTTCCCTCTTTGTCGAGAAACGACTTCAGAGAGTGAGACCCGTGAATAGTATGCAAGAGACCATTTAGGATTGACTTGCAGGGTCCCATTGCCCTCTTACGAGTCGATAGGGCTCGCAAGTGGTTGTTTCCCTCTTTGTCGAGAATCAACTTTAGAGAGTGAGACCCGTGAATAGTATGCAAGAGACCATTTAGGATTGACTTGCAGGGTCCCATTTGTTCAGGAAGCAAGTTTTTGAATCCTTACTGCCCAAGATGTGAGTCAAAGAAGCTCTCGTCACGGAGTGTTTGTATCCGTGAGTTGAGAAGTTTTGCGAGGGATTATTTGTTTCCCAAGCGCCAAGGATTATTTGTGTCCTTGGGGTTTGAAACGAGTCGATGGTTCCCACGGAGGCGCTGGTGGCTCTGCGAGTCGACGCGGATCAGAAGGCTCTCGTCAAGGAGTGTTTGTATCCGTGAGTTGAGAAGTTTGCCGGGATTATTTGTTTCCCGAGCGCCAAGGATTATTTGTGTCCTTGGGGTTTGAAACGAGTCGATGGTTCCCACGGAGGCGCTGGTGGCTCTGCGAGTCGACGCGGATCAGAAGGCTCTCGTCAAGGAGTGTTTGTATCCGTGAGTTGAGAAGTTTGCCGGGATTATTTGTTTCCCGAGCGCCAAGGATTATTTGTGTCCTTGGGGTTTGAAACGAGTCGATGGTTCCCACGGAGGCGCTGGTGGCTCTGCGAGTCGACGCGGATCAGAAGGCTCTCGTCAAGGAGTGTTTGTATCCGTGAGTTGAGAAGTTTTGCGAGGGATTATTTGTTTCCCGAGTGCCAAGGATTATTTGTGTCCTTGGGGTTTGAAACGAGTCGAGGGTTCCTACGGAGGCACTGGTGGCTCTGCGGGTCGACGCGAATCAGAAGGCTCTCGTCAAGGAGTGTTTGTATCCGTGAGTTGAGAAGTTTGCCGGGATTATTTGTTTCCCGAGCGCCAAGGATTATTTGTGTCCTTAGGGTTTGAAACGAGTCGAGGGTTCCTACGGAGGCACTGGTGGCTCTGTGGGTCGACGCGGATCAGGGAGCTCTCATCAAGGAGTGTTTGTATCCGTGAGTTGAGAAGTTTTGCGAGTCACTGGCTTCTTCGATTGAAATGAACCGTTGAGGCTTGGTTTCGTCGTTTGACGGAATCCGCTGGGGAGGTATGGTTTCTTCTTTGTTTACGCCCTTGGATTGTATACAGGGATCGATGTGATCTTAACTGTAGGGCCGAAGTTTTATCATTTCTTATTTTTTTTTTTTATTTTATTTCCGCGATGCTCTATCATTTCAGCTTTTATATCGCGAAGGTCGCGATTGCCCAAACATTTCGGCTATTTTTCGCGGTGCCCAATCATTTCGGCTTTATTTTTTTTTATTTTTACTCGTTGCTTTTTATTACGAGTCGCCCAATCATTTCGGCTATTTTTCATGCATACATTTTACTTGCTGCTTTTTTATTGCGAGTTGCCCTATCATTTCGGCTATTTCGTATGCATGGGTGGTCTACTGGCTTTCGCCGTCAACCTGAAATTGAACATCGATTTCGGCATCAGCACCGCTGCAACTGGGATATTACCAGGAGCGAATCATCATCTGCTTCCGTCGATGTCGAACGAAGGTGGCTTAGCGAACAGGGTTAGGGTCCTGTCGACTAAGGCTTTTGACTTCATGAGCCGTAAGGGTCTCGTGAAGGTATTTCTCCCTACAAGTCGTGGGGATCTTGTAAGTGTATTTTCTCCTTAGGAACCGTGAGGGTTCCTAAGTGTTTTGTTCTTCTGTAAGTCGTAAGGATCCTACAGGAAGGTTTTCTCCTTGTGAGTCGAGAGGATTTACAAGGGTTGTTTACCATGCAAACATATCCCTAGTTTCAGATGGAACTTAGTTAGGGAAATGTTTATTCGCGCCCGTGGATTGTATACAAGGGTCAGTATTGAGCCACTTATAGGGCAATATTGGAAGTTTGTGGGGGTTTGCTTAAGCACAGGTTTAGGTCTCTGTGACTTAAGACTTTCAAATCCTATGAGCCGTGAGGGTCCCATAAGAGAGTTCTCCTTACGAGTCGTGAGGATCTCGCAAGCGTATTTTCTCCTTAGGAATCGTAGGGATTCCTAAGCGTGTTGTTCCCTTGTAAGTCGTAAGGATCTCACGCGGGTGGGTTCTCCTTACAGGGTCGAGAGGACTCCATAAGGGTTCTTTAACGAAGTTGCGCCCTTTCGGGTTTTCACAACATTCGCCGGTAGTCCTGCTGTTTTTACTCACGGAGCCCTTTCGGGTTTTCATCCGTGCCCGTTTTGCTTATGGACTTACCGCTTTTTTTTATTTTATTTTTATTTTTATTATTATTTTTATTTATTTTTATTCATCTCGTCAGCCCAAGGATGCCGCAGTATTAGTTTAAAAGACGTTTCGGTCTGATATTAGTTTAAGGACATTCCGGTCCACTGTTGAGAGGGTTGGCTACCACTTATAAAGCTTGAGCTTAGGAAGATAGCGAGCGGACATAGTCGTCGTCATCTACCATTAACCTGGGCTGTGGCTTATTAAGCGTAGTATTTCTTTAGGAAGCGTCCGTTTATTGGCCTGAAAGGCCTTTCACCGTGCATGTCCATGAGTAGATAGGCCCCGCCTTGGTAGACTTTATCAATGATATACGGTCCTTCATAGTTTGGCTCAAATTTTCCCCGCTTGGCGCGATTGGGGATCATGGGCCTTTTGACCACTAGCACGAGTTCGCCTTGGTGGAATGTCCTCGGGCGGCTCAATCTTTCATATGAGCGCGTCATCTTTGCTTTATAGGCTTCCAGATTTTGTTGTGCTAGAAGCCGGATTTCATCAAGGGCGTCAAGCTCTTCGAACCGAAGGTGAGCATTTTCTTCGTCTGTCAGCTCGTAGTGGACTGCCACTCGTAGAGAGGGTAATTCTATCTCGAGAGGGAGTACTGCTTCCGTCCCAAATACCAACGCGTATGGCGTTGTGTTTGTGGCCGTTTTAAACGTAGTCCGATACGCCCAAAGAGCCTCTTGCAATCTTTCGTGCCAATCTCTCTTATTTCGTGACACTGTTTTCTTCATGATCTTCGTCAAGGTCTTGTTGAAGGCCTCAGCTAGACCATTAGCTCGCGGATTATAGACTGAAGAATATCTCCAATCTATATTGTGCTGCTGTGCGAAGCGGCTAATTTTATGACTTCGGTAGGCTGGCCCATTATCAGAGATGATCCTTCTCGGGGTTCCAAACCGGTATATGACATGCGTTTTGAAGAAATGGAGGATGTTCTCCGTTTTCACTTCCCTCAATGGTACTGCCTCTGCCCATTTGGAGAAGTAGTCAGTCGTCGCCAAGATGAAACGATGTCCCTTTGACGATGCTGGTTCGATGGGACCGACTATGTCAGTTCCCCACATTTCGAATGGCCAACTAGCCATTGTCGGATGTAGTGGATTGGGATGCTGATGGATGAAGTCCCCATGAATTTGGCATGAATGACATTGCTTCGCATATTCGAGGCAATTCTGCATCATCGTGGGCCAGTAGTAGCCCATCCGCTTTATCTTCAACTTCATCTTAGGGCCTGCTTGGTGGGAACCGCAGAGTCCGTCGTGAACTTCTTGGACGACCCTTCTCGCTTCGTCAGGTCCTAAGCATCTCAACCACAGAGAGTCGAATGACCTCTTGTATAGAGTATCATTGACGAAGGCGAAAGACAGAGCTCGTTTCGTGAGCTGATGTCTTGTGGACGCCTCTTCAGGTATTCGGTGGAACTTGAAGTAATCTATGAAAACTTCTCTCCAATCCTCGATATTTTCCCTGTCTTTTATTTGCAAGGTTGTCTCCTCTTTCGCCCCTTTTTCTTCTGACGATTTCGGAGATATTTCTATTGGGGTGAGCACTCGACGGCTTTGTATCACGATTCTAACGTCATCGAGGTTCTCGTCAGCCAATTCTTTAGCAAGTTTGGCCAGTGCGTCCGCCTTGCTGTTTTCCGCGCGCGGTATACTTTCCAAAGTGTAAGAGGGAATTTGGGTTAGCAGTTGCTGCACTTTTTCACCGTATTTTACCAATTCCGGTTTGCACGTTTGGTAGTCGCCGTTTATTTGACTAACGACCAGTTGGGAATCACCGTATATGAGGAGATTTTCAATTCTCATGTCAATGGCGATCTCGAGGCCTGCTATCAGAGCTTCGTATTCGGCTTCATTGTTTGTTCTCGGCTCCGTTAGGGAGAACGCGTAGCGCATTATCCCTCCTTGTGGAGTTACAAAGATGAGTCCTACCCCTGATTTAATTATAGGGGTACTTTGTTTACGTTTCTTCACGGAAGATGCTCCATCGAAATAAAGCTCCCATCGGATATTATCACCGTCGATCGCATCGAACGCATGTTCGTCTGGAAGATCGCAATTCAAAGGAGAATCGGCGGGTATCGGATGCTCAGCGAGGAAGTCGGCGATGGCCTGGCCTTTCACTGCCTTGAGAGGTTGATATGTTATCGAGAATTCCATCAAGAGCAGGGCCCATTTGGCTAGTCTTCCCGTCAATATGGCTTTCGACATTAAGTATTTAAGAGGGTCCACTTTTGAAATCAGACGGACCTCGTGCGCCAACGCATAGTGCCTAAGCTTTGTTATAGCGAAGATCAACGCCAGGCAGTGTTTTTCAATGGGAGAGTAATTGCTTTCTGCCCCCAGCAGGACTCGACTTAAGTAGTAAAGTGCTCTTTCTTTTCCTTGATCGTTCTCTTGTGCCCATAATGCGCCCAAAGAACCTTCGAGGGCGGTTGTATAAAGAATAAGAGGCTTTCCCTTAACTGGAGCAGCCAACACCGGCGGGTTCTGCAGATATTGCTTGATCTCGTCCAGTGCGCCTTGGCATTTTTGGTCCCAAACGAACGGGGTCCCCTTCTTCATTAGGTGGCTGTAAGGACGGCACTTCCCTGAAAGGTTGGCTATGAATCGCCGTATATACGCTAGTTTCCCTTGGAGAGACCGCAGCTGTTTGAGAGTCCTCGGCGGAGGCATTTCCATGATCGCTTTGATCTTTGACGGATCTATTTCAATACCTCGGTGTCGAACGACGAACCCCAGGAATTTGCCTGAGGAAACCCCGAACGCACATTTAAGAGGATTCATCTTCAGGTTGTATTGCCGAAGTCGTTGAAATACAGTCTTCAGATGCTCGAGATGTTCCTCATATGATTTGCTTTTGACCACGAGGTCGTCGATATAGCATTCGACGATTTCGTGTATAAGGTCGTCGAAGATCTTCGTCATGGCTCTCTGATAAGTAGCACCGGCGTTCTTCAAACCGAAAGGCATCACTTTATAACAAAATATACCAAGAGGAGTCCTGAAGGCTGTGTGTTTCTGATCTTCCGGGTGCATTTTTATTTGATTATACCCTGATGATCCGTCCATGAAGGAGAAAACCTCATGAGTGGATGTGTTGTCTATCATTAGCTCGGTGACTGGCACTGGGAAATCATCTTTCGGGCAGGCTTTATTGAGATCCCGGAAGTCTACGCATATGCGCACTGTCCCATTTTTCTTCATCACTGGGACAATGTTGGCGATCCATTCAGGGTATTGGACTTCTTGGATGAAGCCTGAATCTATCAGCTTTTTGACTTCGGCGTTGATGTTTATCTCAAGCTCGAGTCGCATTCTTCTCGGCGCTTGTTTGACTGGCTTGATGTCCGGAGATATCGCCAAATTGTGTACAGCAATTTCTGGATCTAGTCCCGGCATTTCGGAATAGTTCCACGCGAAGCAATCTTTGTGCTGCAGAAGCACATCCTTTAATGCAGCCACCCTTTCTTCAGATAGCAGCTCGCTGATGAATGTCGGTCGCGGGTCATTTTCCGTCCCCAACTCAATTTTCTTGAGATTATCTGCAGTGGTATGTATCCCGTCCTCCAGTTCTTTCGGAGCCGGGGGAAATTCTGAGATTACCTCATCGCTGCCGCTTTCAAAGCACCAAGGGAGATTGTTCATGTCCTCGGACCCTTCTTTTAATATTGTTATTACATGGCAGGTGCGAATTTTCTGCCAATCCCAATGCGGAGTTGGTTTTATTCTTGTATTTTCGGGTTCGTGCTTTTGCGGCGGCGCTACTCTCCAACTGTCAGACAACGCGAATTTGCCAAGCTGATATTGGTCCTCAACCCAATTCTTAAAGGTGAAGCAATCTTCGAGTGGATGCCCTACTACTCGATGGTAAGGGCAATAATTAGGATCGTTAACGTCACTTGGTTGTGACGGACGTTTTGGATCTGGCAGATTTATGAGCCTATTGCGCAATGCCAGCTCAAATAACCTCCTCGTTTTATCACGGGGGAAGGAGTAAGCACGTCCCATCCTGTCCTCAAGGGGTACGTATGGGCGCGTATTATTTGGACGAGCAACCGGCTTCGAGTCGTTCGGTTGTTGTTGGGCATTAGCGACGATGATCGCTTTTCCCTTTCCTTTATCGTTTCGAGAGTCCGGCTTCGGGAGAGGGGGTTTATGGCCCATCTGATCCATCTGTGCCAATTTGTCGATCAAAGCCTGAAAAGAAGTCGGCTTGAAGAACATCATAAACTGCGAAATGGTTGCTTGTGGATCCAGGGTTCCAACAAACATTCCCACCGCAGGGGCTTCTTCTATACGCTGTTCACATTTAGACCATAAATTACGCCACCGTATAGCGTACTGGACCCACGTCTCACCGGGCTTTACCCTGGCGTTAATCAGCGCCGTCATCGGAGTACGTTCGCTGGCACTTGCAAAGCGTTGGGTGAAGAGCAGCTCCATCTCTGCGAAGGTTTTAACGGAATCGTTGGGGAGCTCGGAATACCACTCGAAAGCCGTATCTGATAGACTTCCCACAAACTGGCGCAGCAAGAGCTTGTCGTCGCCTCCAGTGTTACCACAGAGCGCCCTGAATTGGGCAACATGTTGATGGGGATTGCCGGTCCCCTTGTAGACATGAAACTTTGGAATTGTGTAACCTGGCGGGTATTTGATTTGGTCATACCAGCCCGGATATGGCCGCCCCGTTTTTACAACGTGGCCGGCTGCTTCGGCCGCGTGATGAACTTTTATCTGCTGGGCTATATATTCGTCCAGATCTGTTTTAGAGATTGTGTCTTCTTTAGCCGTCGATAGAACGGGCTGAGGGTTTGATGTTTCTCCCCTATCATCCCCAAGGACGATCGGGGGTTCTTCAGTCGGGGATTCTGGTTGTATCATCATCCCTATCATATCCTGGAAGAGAAGGCCCATGCGCTGTATATTGGCTGCTTGTTCAGCAGCCTCTTTGTCCCTTTTTTCCAGTACTCTTCGGAGGAACTCAGCGTCGGTCTCTTCTTCTTGACGTTCATCTAAGGACGTCTCAGGATTCTCTTTTGGCCCCGTGAGTGCAGCCATCGTAGTCATCATCTCCTGGAGCTTTTGTTGCTGCTCCTGAGACTTGGTCACTGACCGGGTGAGCGGTCGGTGGCCCGTAGAAGTACGACTTTCTTCCTTCCCCGAAGCCATGTAGACTGTATGAACTGTGATGCCCCCTGACTTGGGGCGTTTAGGTTCACCGTTCTTAGACTTTGTCAGCGTCATGGGAGCTTTTTCTGGCCTCTTCCTTTTATGGGCCTTCGAGGTTGAAGGAGCCGCTGAATTGGGCATCCTAGCATTTGTTGCCCCCTGTTGTTTGGCGGGGCGATTTTTGTCTTTTTCCACTCTTGCCCTGTTCCGGTGACGGAGGTGGTTTGAGTCAATCACGGAGTCTTGAACCCTCCGCCAAACTTTATAAACTTTCGCTGACAGCCGTTGAGGGGGCTGTTCCTGTTTCATCTCCGGAGCTTTTTCCCTGGGTGGCGGAGACCTTTTTAACGTGGCCACCGGGGAGTTCTTTCTCACTTTCCTCAGCATTTCAAAGCTGTTTCCGGTTGGAACAGCAGCATCGACTTCCACCACTGGAGCCGGTGGGGTTAGCCCTGAGGGGGAGTTGCCCCCTGCTTTCCTTACTCTCTGCCAATGGCGACGTCGCGCGCGACGAGCCGCCGGGATTGGCTCGGAGATTGAGGTGGTTTCTCGTTGCCCCCTGTTTGAGCGTGGGGTAACTGTTGATGTCAGCCTATTGAAGACTGATGCCTTCTGATCAGCTGGAGGAGGAGTAGGAACCGTCAATCTTGTGAAGACTGACTCTCTAATGGGAGAAGTCGCCTTAACGACTTCCAAAGTAGCGGCCGTTGCCCTCTTTGGGACAGCCACCTTATAGTTCTGACCCAGCCTGGTGAAAACGGAGGCTGTTGGTTCAGTAGCAGGCGACCCGTTGACAGGGGTCGTGGTAATAGTGAGCCGGTCGAATACCGACTTCTTTTTCGCTTCTGGTGCGGATGTCGGCGCAGAGAAGCTTGTAGGTGGGACCATAGTCCCGAAGAACAAGCCGGTGGTGGCCTGAGTTACTTGGCCTACCGGCAGAGTCAGGACGGAAGCCGCCTGGGGCCCATATGCTACACCTCTAGGTGAGGTGGAGCGTCCGTTGCAGTTGCACTTCGAGCAGTTGGTGCAGTTGGTGGCCATTGAATGCTTGAGTTCTGCACCAAACAAAAGACCAAATCTTAGCAACTTGAAATCCGAAGGCAATCATTTAACAAACCGCGATTGGTTCGCGAAAACGACACACGAAGTGTGGAGTGGAAAGAGGAAGGGGTCCCACCGGGCGTGCCAGAATCTGTTCCCCTCCGAACGGCGGCCGAGACGTTAGGACGTCACGTGCCTGAGGTTCGGGGCAGATGCTATTTGGTTTTATCCGTCTATCTCTCCGAAGATGCCAAGTTGATTTATGGCACCGTGTATCGGAGGTTTAGACGGATGCGGCCGATAGAGCAGACTTCGTCAGATTCCCCCTCAGGGTGAGGGGTTTTTGATTGTGGGGACGCTCTTCCCTGCAGGCGCAAGCCCCTGCAGTTAATTACGCTACCGCGTCGCGGTAACAACTTTCTCCTACTCCAGAATTTCGCTTCGTGTCGTGTGTGTTTGTTTTGTTTGTGATTGCCCGTGGATTGTATACGGAGACTGAGTGATGTCGTCACCCGTAGGACGTGGATAATTAGTCCAAATCCGTATTTACTTAGATTTGGGTTTGGTGTTTTTAGTTTAAGGATGCATTAGCCGCGTTGCAGCTAAGACCAACTTAAACGTTCGTCAAGGATACGTTAGTCCTGTTTTGGACTACGATCGACCTGACGTAGTGATTGATTTAATTATCTGGTTGTCGGGACTCGTCGCCTCTCTGACGTCGTTGAAGGATTGCAACGACAGACGTCAGGGGAGTTCAGAGATGTACCCTTGAACCAAAGTTGATTTGGAGTTTTATCGTTTATTTGAATATCTAAGGACACGTTAACCGTATTTGGGGTTAAGATCAACTTAGACGGGACCGTTTAGATCCAACAAAAGAGCGTTTGGGCCCTATTGTGCCAGTTTAGGGACATGGCGGTCCATTGCCAGTTTTAGGGACGTGGGGGTCCATTATTAGTTTAGGGACGTTTCGGTCCGTCGCCAGTTTAAGGACATAGTGGTCCGTATTCCAGTTTAGGGACGTGGTGGTCCGTCGCCAGTTTAGGGACGTAGTGGTCCGTCGCCAGTTTAGGGACGTGGTGGTCCATTATTAGTTTAGGGACGTTTCGGTCCGTCGCCAGTTTAAGGACATAGTGGTCCGTATTCCAGTTTAGGGACGTGGTGGTCCGTCGCCAGTTTAGGGACGTAGTGGTCCGTCGCCAGTTTAGGGACGTGGTGGTCCATTATTAGTTTAGGGACGTTTCGGTCCGTCGCCAGTTTAAGGACATAGTGGTCCGTATTCCAGTTTAGGGACGTGGTGGTCCGTCGCCAGTTTAGGGACGTAGTGGTCCGTCGCCAGTTTAGGGACGTGGTGGTCCATTATTAGTTTAGGGACGTTTCGGTCCGTCGCCAGTTTAAGGACATAGTGGTCCGTTATTAGTTTAAGGACGTTTCGGTCCAATATTAGGTGAGTGGTCGTTGGGACCCGTCGCCTCTTTGACGTCGTTGAAGAATTACAACGACGGATGTCAAAGGAGTTCGGAGATGTACCCTCGAACCGGATGTAGATTGATTTAGGAGAGGCATTTAATTTAAGGACTTACAGCCAAGATTGGGTTAAGTCCAATTTTTATTTTTAGGCTCTGCCCGATTAGAAGAATCGATCTAAACAGGGCTCCGTCCCTTTCATTATTTTGCAAGTCTGATTTGGGCCAAGCCCTTTTAATGAGTTACAAGAACTCAGGAATTCTCCAAACAGGGCCTTGCCCTTTTTAAATAATGAGTTTCAGAGCTTTTTTTTTTTATAGACAGGGCCTTGCCCTTTTATCTGCAATTCAATTTGGGCCAGGCCCTTTTAAATAATGAGTTTCCAGAAACTCAGGAATTTTTCCAAACAGGGCCTTGCCCTTTTATTGTTTTAATTTGGGCCTGGCCCAAAACAAAGGTTTGCAGAAACCCTAGAAATCTTCAGTTTGAAGAATTCAAGTGCATGGCACTTTTGATTTGAATTTAGATCAAAGGAAAAACAAGTTCTTGTTTTCTCCTGATCATACAGAACCTAGGGTTCATATTAAGTGCAAGGCACTATTTATTATATTTTTTTTTTTTAGAACCAAGGGTTCATATTAAGTGCAAGGCACTATTTATTTTCTGTTCTTCAGAAATTTTACCTTCTTCTTTTTGTTTCTTCTGTGTTCTTGATTAATTTTCAAGAGCTTTCCTTTGATGATTGACTCTCTCTCTAATTCTCTCCCCCTGATTATCTGATTCATGCCTCTTGAATGAGGCTTGGGGTCTTATTTATAGTGCCCACAAATTTGTTGGATTTGTTAACAAAATCTTTCCTGAATAATTTTGGGAATTTTCCCACCATTGGATCTTTGATCCAAGGGTTCCTGTTTTACAGGAGAACAGAAAAGATTTATCTAAATCTTCATTCAGTTGCTGCGCAACTCACCAGCAAATGACACGTGTCGCGCATCCGAGCGCTTGCGCAGTTGCGATTGCGCAACTGCGCAGACGCGTGTCGCAAATCCATGCGTTTGCGCAGCTGGGATTGCGCAACTGCGCAGACACGTGTCGCGCATCCGTGCGTTTGCGCAGCTGCGACTGCGCAACTGCGCAGACACGTGTCACGCATCCGTGCGTTTGCGCAGCTGCGACTGCGCAACTGCGCAGACACGTGTCACGCATCTGTGCGTTTGCGCAGACACGTGTCGCGCATCGGTTCGTTTGCGCAGCTGCGGCTGCGCAACTGCGCGGACACGTGTCGGGCATCCATGCGCTTGCGCAGACACGTGTCGCCCATCCGTGCGTTTGCGCAGTTGCGACTGCGCAACTGCGCGGACACGTGTCGTGCATCCAAGCGCTTGCGCAGACACGTGTCGCGCATCCGTGCGTTTGCGCAGTTAAGTCTTTAATTAAGTTTTCTGAAGAGCCTTGCTCTGATGGGACGCGCTGTTTCGGGCGTTACGCTGCCCATTCAGCCTCTGCCACGTGGCAAATTGCGCATTGCGCACGGAAACCGAAGCGTTGCTTCGAATTTTGAATTTTCAAAATTCAACAGAGCCTTGCTCTGATTGGGGGAAACAGTACCGTCAGCTCCGAATGATCCAATACATGCGTTTCATCCCGAACATACTTACGGAGTTGAGATACGTGAAACACATCGTAGTTGGCGAATACATGCGTTACATGGGCTACGTAAAGGTAGAGAACTGGGAAAATGTGATCATTCCGTTCATGTAGGGAACGGTGCAAGTATTGCAGCCAAAGCAGTTGGCGAATATCACCTTGTATTGCCAAGTCGTAATACACTGATTCTAAATGAGTGCTATTATATACCGAACATGATGTGCAGCATTATATCAGTTTCTTTATTAAGTAAAGAAGGATATAATTTTGTAGTAAAGGATAATGTTATGAACATATTCCTAGATCAAAAGTTGATTGCATCAGGCTCGTTTCATAATGGCATATTCATTCTAAATCAGAATACAGTCCTCAATATACAAAACACACACAAGAGGAAAAGTTCAGAAATGAACGAATCCTTCTTGTAGCATTGTAGACTTGGTCATATCAATGTGACACGACTGGCTAAGTTACATAAAGATGGTTATTTGAATCCGTTCGAATTATCATCTTATGATACTTGCCATTCATGTCTCAAAGGAAAAATGTCCAAAGCTCCGTTTAGTGGACACGGAGAAAGAGTTACCGAACTCTTAGGACTGGTACATAGTGATGTATGCGGTCCCATGTCTACGCATGCCAGGAACGGTTCTTCCTACTTCATTACATTCACTGACGATCTCTCAAGATTCGGATATGTATTCCTGATGAAACACAAGTCTGAAGCTTTTGAGAAATTCAGAGAATATAAGCACGAAGTAGAGAATCAAACGGGCAAAAGTATTAAGATTCTTCGATCTGATCAAGGAGGTGAATACTTAAGCAATGAGTTCCTAGATTATCTAAAAGAGAATGGGATTCTCTCTCAGCTTACTCCTCCTTATACACCACAACACAACGGTGTATCGGAGCGGAGGAATCGCACCCTATTAGATATGGTGCGCTCTATGATGAGTACAGCTGAGTTATCTATTTCCTTCTGGGGGTATGCGCTGGAGACAGCCATATATCTACTGAATAGAGTTCCAACTAAATCTGTGCCTACCACTCCATATGAGATATGGAATGGAAAGAGACCATCTCTTAAAAGAGTTAAGATATGGGGTTGTCCGGCTTATGTTAAAAAGCAAAATCCGGACAAACTCGAGGCACGATCAGTTTTTTGTAAGTTTGTAGGATATCCAAGCAATTCGTATGGATATCTATTCTACCACAGTGAACAACAAAAGGTGTTTGTTGCTCAACATGCCACCTTTTTAGAAAAGGAATTTCTTACAAAAGAAATTAGTGGCGATGAGGTAGAGCTGGAAGAGGTTCCAGCAACACAAACTACAACTGAAGATTTAGTGGAACCAGAGGATTCAGTAGTACCCGACGAACCCCAGCCTCTCCGCCGATCTAGCAGGGTTTCTCATCCGCCTGAGAGATACTACGGTTTTCTCATTGATGGTGGAAGTGAGGATTGCATCATGGAAGATGATGACCCGACTAGTTTCGAGCAGGCCATCACGAGTGGTGACTCTGTGAAATGGCTGGATGCAATGCGATCTGAGATGGAATCCATGTACACCAATAAAGTATGGATTTTGGAAAATGCTCCTGAAAGGGTAAAACCCATTGGGAGCAAGTGGATTTTTAAAAAGAAATTTGGTGTAGATGGAAAAGTTGAAACTTTCAAAGCTAGACTTGTAGCAAAGAGTTTTCGTCAACGACCAGGTGTGGATTATGACGAAACCTTTTCTCCAGTGGCTATGCTTAAGTCCATCCGGATCTTACTTGCCATTGCTGCATACCATGACTACGAAATCTGGCAAATGGATGTTAAGACCGCCTTTCTAAACGGTGATTTAGAAGAGAGCGTGTACATGACTCAGCCAGAGGGCTTCGTAGATAGTGGGAGCAGCGGAAAGGTGTGCAAGCTGCTTAAATCCATTTATGGGTTAAAGCAAGCATCGCGGAGTTGGAACATCTGTTTTGATGTTGTAGTCAAAGAGTTTGACTTCATCAAAAATATAGATGAACCTTGTATCTATAAGAAGGTAGCAGAGGGTAAGGTTGTCTTCCTCGTATTGTACGTGGATGACATACTCTTGATAGGAAATGATATTCCTATGCTGCAATCAGTCAAGCTCTTCTTATCACAGAGATTCTCAATGAAAGATCTAGGTGATGCCTCCTGCATATTGGGAATCATGATCTATAGAGATAAATCTAAACGGATACTGGGATTGTCCCAATCCAGGTACATTGACACCATCCTAAAGAGGTTTAGTATGGAAGAATCCAAGCGTGGGAACCAACCCACGATCTCTGGACTCACTCTCTCCAAAGAGATGTCTCCCAAGACTGATTTGGAGAGAGCTCGCATGCAAGGGATACCCTATGCTTCGGCAGTAGGATCTATCATGTATGCGATGCTATGTACCAGACCCGATGTAGCATACTCACTAAGTGTAGTGAGTCGGTATCAAGCAGATCCTGGAGAGAGTCACTGGACAGCTGTGAAGAACATTCTCAAGTACTTGCGAAGGACTAGAGACATGTTCTTGGTGTATGGTAACGGAGAACTCCGGGTGGAGTCCTTTACCGATTCCAGCTTCCAAAGTGATAAGGACGACTCTAAGTCGCATTCGGGTTTTGTCTTTACCCTCAATGGAGGGGCGGTATGTTGGAAGAGTTCCAAACAGGATACCGTTGCAGACTCGACGATGGAGGCTGAATACATCGCTGCCAACGATGCTGCCAAAGAGGCTGTCTGGATGAAAAAGATCATCACTGAACTTGGTGTGGTTCCATCCATTGAACATCCAATACCTCTGTATTGCGATGACAATGGAGCTGTGGTTTTGGCCAAGGAACCCAGATCCCATCAGAAATCCAGACATATTCTGAGGCGGTATCACCTGATCAGGGAGATAGTTGATCGCCGGGAGATCGAGGTCAGGAGAGTAAATACGAAGGACAACACTGCCGATCCACTCACGAAGGCCATTCCCCAGATACAGTTTGAGAGGTTATTCGGGAAGCTAGGTATGAGATACTACAGCAGCTGGCCTTAGTGCAAGTGGGAGATTGTTAGTTATGTATATACCCTAGAGGCCATTGTTGTACATTTGATGTATATTATGATGGATGCTTAGATATATACAGAGAGGACTTTCTTGCTCGTCATGATAGTATGCTATTTGGTTTCACTTTATCTTAACATGTTGACTTGTATTGGTTTGCTGTCTTTCTCTCACATGTTGATAAAGCCCTTAGGATCTGTACTCGACTACTGGGATTATGATGAGATCATACTAGTGGGGCCACGGTAGTCGATGAGTACATCCTATAAATGTTCCTAGTCGAGGGTATATCGAGACATGGCATCGATACACCAGAGTAGACTAGCGTATACGCATCTTGACCCATATGATGGGTGATGGATGATCCCATATCCATCGGTGTTTGACATCAAGGATGATGTACGGGTGCTCAGTGGAGACTGGGTACACTGTACGGACTCGCCGAGAACTCCCAGTTGGTAATATACCACACGTCAGATGGCAGTTCTCCGGTGACACTGGTACAGGGTAGTCTGAAGACCCGAGATCGTCATAGAGTCTTGTGTGATTCCCACTGTGCTTTGATTTCCACCTTACCACGTCCAAGAGGGCGTGCAAAACGGTGGCTTTTGGGTACAGTCCCGAATCACATGGAGGCAATGAGCGATAGGAGGGGATTCGTCTCTCCCGGTATAGGGAGTTGATGTTGTGCTGTGTCCGATTGGCTATAACTGGAAGTCCCTGGCCAGGGCTGATATAGAGATTTACTGGTGAGTGTTACTAGTAGTTTCTCGACCTGTTATGAGCCTCACATCGACACGACTTATCGGTTACTGGGGTCTGACGTTTACCACCCCTAGACTTGATATGCGACATATCAGACGAACAGACCGGACTGTACGGGAGTGTTACTGATTGGATTCACAGGAAAACGCACAGGCTAGCTTGTTGATCTTCTGATCACTCAATACCTGGGTGGCTGTTACGTTTAGCTGACCGCTTGCAGCTTGTGGGTGTTTGATATGATCATCACCTGCTACCGGCGTATTGACGATTCTTTAGAGTCCTACACAGAGGTTTCTTGGCTCAGGCGAAACGGAGTAGAGGCACATATGTGATATGTGCAGGACCGAGGATAATGCGATATGAGATACCGTATTATATTCTCGAGATATTTTGATATGAATCGGGACATCGGATCAAGTGTTGATTCGATGAATCGGTACATGATATATTAGCCGGTTATATTCGATATAGCCGGATCGTTGGATCAAGTGTTGATTCGATGATTTAATGTATAATAATATATATGATATATTGTATTACATTATCTAATATTGGCTCACTTTATTATTTCATTCTCACTGGATTAATACATTGATATATATGCGATATATGTTAAATGTATTATTTTCTTTTGTTGCAAATATATAATATATATGTGATATATATTATTGTGACATGATATGATTTATTATTAAACATGTTTAAGGATGATTAAATGGGATTAGGGTTTGATTAGGGTTAGCTTCTTCTTGCACATTCTAGAAGCTTTTCCTTTTGTCTTGGTTAAGATATTATGGTTGATACTTATCCTTAACCTAACCAAACCCTAACTCTAGTTTATTCTCTACAACTTCTTAGCCACTCATCCTTGACCATGGTTGATATATCAATCATATATATTTCTTTTCTATTCATCACAAAAGGATTATCTTTTCCATTATCATCTTCTTCTCTCTTGAGTTCTAAAAGAAAATGCTTACTGGTTAATTCTTGTGTGATGATTTCTTGTGAGAAAGTGAATAAAAAGAAAGCATAATTACTACCCCCTCATCCTCATCTAATCTAGCCCATTAGATTAGGGTGTTCATCTCTATAGAGTGAGAAAGCTTGGGTTTTTGCAACTTCGACGTAGATCATCGGAGATTCGGAACACTTCAAGCTAGCATGAATCGTTCGAGTCGTGGAGCCTCTCTTGAGTCCGGGAGATCGTGGATCGCGGCAAAGGGACTTCTACTCGGAGCTTGTGAAGCAAAGGAGCGGACTACAAAGGTTGTAATCCCTCACACTTAGATAAAAAGTCGTTATCTTGCATGCTAAACCCTAATAATCTAGCAAAGATCCCGTCTTTGGGTTGTTCGGCACATGTAGAATTTTATTCGGGCATGTTTGATGCTTTATGAACCTTCACTAGTGTGCCTAGGAACCCTACAATAAGTTCCCACTTCCACTGAGTAATCGGAAGTGGATGCAACAAACCAGCAACCCTTTGATGTTCAGCCTTAACTTGCTGGCACACCAAGCACTTTGCCATAAAACGAGCAATCTCCCGTTTCATGCCTTCCCACCAGAAAAGTTGTCGTAACTCGGTACATCTTCGTGCCTCCTGGATGTACGGAATAAGCTGAACTGTGTGACTCCTTCATAAGTTCTTCACGAATATTTCCCTTTGTCACACACAACCGGCTATCATATATCAACGAACCATCTTCATGGATCAATAAATCTGTTCGAAGTCCAGCTTCAACCTGTTCTCAAAACTTTTGCCATCTAGGGTCCTGCGATTGTGCTGCTTAAATATTCTTGATTAACAACGAATGTACTTGCAGCTGCATCAACTGTCCCGCAGAACTTGGTAGCACAACCTCCAAATCAAATCTTCGAGAGTCTTCAACGAGTTCCTTCTGTGCAGTCAACTTCTGAATTGCTGGTAACTGACTGAACGCATCCGGCACGACACTAACTTTCCCCGGATGGTGCTTAAGATCAAGATCATAGTCAGCCATCAGCTCCAACCATCTACGCTGCCTCATAGTAATCCCCTTCTCCATAAGCTTGGTCAAGTCTCATCCAAACGAGCAAAATTCTCCACAAATCTTCTGTAATACCCGGCGAGTCCAAGAAAGCTTCTTATCTCCGCAACATTCTTTGGAATCGGCCAATCTCGAACTGCTGCAATATTTTCGGAATCAACGGCGATTCCATTGCCAGACACAACATGCTCCAAAAATTTTACTTCCTCCAACCAAAACTCGCACTTACTCATCTTTGCAAACAATCTTTCTTGCATCAATGTCTGCAGTGCGATCTTCAAGTGTGCCGCATGCTCCTCAATACTCTTCGAGTAGACCAGAATATCTTCAATGAATACCACTAAAAATGGTCCAAGAAAAGTGAAAAGATTCGGTTCATCAGGTCCATGAGTAACGCCGGTGCATTCGTTACTCCGAAGGACATCACCAAGTACTCGTAATGTCCATACCGAGTTCGAAACGCCGTCTTGCAAATATCATCTGCTTTCACTCGGACCCGATGATATCCGGATCGCAAATCCAGCTTCGAGAATACCCTCGCGCCACTAAGCTGCTCAAAAAAAAATTCGCCAATGCGAGGGATCGGGTACTTGTTCTTAATAGTCACCCGATTTAATTCTCGATAGTCGATGCACATCTTCCTTATGCCATCTTTCTTCTTTAGAAGAACTGGAGCTCCCCAAGGCGAGTTACCACTGCTAATCCAACCCTTATCAAGCAATTCAGTAACCTGCTTCATAACTTCTTCCAATTCCACTGGTGCCATTGGATAATACGCTTTAGTCACTGGCGCTGCACCAGGAATAAGATCAATTGCAAACTCCACGTCTCGCCTCGGTGGTTAACTTGATATGTCCTCGAACACATCCAAGAAATCTCGAACAACAGCTAGTGCTTCACCTTTACCAACCTTCATCGATGAAAGATCATTAATTGTCGGCCTAGCCCTAACCTTGACTGACCCGACAGAACTGCTTCATTCAGACAACCTTTGGGTGTCCGGGAATCTGGAAATTCGCTTTCTTCACTCTACACTCAATGTGAGCATGGAAAGTGCCGAGAAATTCCATTCCCAAGACTACATCAAATCTACCAGCAACAACTCCCAAGACCTCTGCAATAGCTCCCGTCCGAAAACTACGACGAACCAACCTTACACCCTCTACTAGTTATGATTTTCCCATTCCTAGTGTGTATGTCGCAAAATTTAAGAGGGTCGTTGCACAACAATAAACTTGGACGACATAAATCAACGGGATGCATTAGAATTGAATAACATTAATGCGAGAAAACCATGAACAAATGGGGTACCTGAAATGACTTCCTCTGATGATTTAGCCTCTTCAGCCAGCAAGGGAAAAGCCTGAGCCTGATTAGCTCCCCGGATTAACTGCTCCTGATCTGGAAGTTGCTCTTGCAGTGGCTCCCGAGTATCCTCCTTCAAACTTAGCCTTGACGGACAATTAGCAATGATGCAATCCACTGATCCACAAATCAGACAAAGTCCAAGCCTCTTACGACAAACTCTTCGGTAATGACCCGGTCGTTGGCAGAAGTCGCACAACATCCTCCCCTTTTTCTTAGGTAACACTGGCCTCCGTACACTCTCTTCCTTATGAAGTTTCGACGGACAAACATGGATAGTGTGATCCGCCGATCCACAAATCAAGCAGAGTCCCCGCTTTCTCCGACACTCTCTTTGCACATGCCCAGGCAAACGGCAAAAGTCACAGATCACACTCCCTCTCCGACCAGCAACGATTGTTTTCTTTATTGGTGCTGCACTGCGTCGGTTCACCGGAACACTTCTACGTACGGCCGTTTGGTTTAGTGCAAACGCCGACTTTAGCCCAGTCTGCTGCTTGGGGTCCTCGAGCAAGTCACGAATTACTCCAAGCAAAGTAGCATCATCCATACACCTCTGGTACGATTGTAGGTCTCAGGGTTCCATGATACTGCAACCAAGATACCAAATAGGATTAGTATGATACAAATTCAAAATGTAGATCAAGGGTATGATCAAGGCTAGAACTCCAAGTTACTTAAATAGAGTACCGCATTGTAACTATGCCGCGGTATCATAACTACAATTACATAACTCCACCCAAGTCGCCTAAGTCCTAGAGATAACAAGGAATCAGGTTTCGAGTCGATATGCAAAGGAAGTTTGCACACCGTAAAAGATATAATCAGGAAGGACTTGATTCAAGAGCGGTAAAACGGCAAGGTGGCAGGACATGTTTCCTAAACACGGGTATTCTGATTCGTGAATTGGGTACAATACCCAACTACAAAAGAATCAACCCGACTATACCATGGCTCTGATACCAAAAGAACCATGTTACGCCCCACTTCCCAGAGTACGCTAAATTAGGCACGTGACATAACCAACCATGCTACCTGTGGGTAGGAAGTATCCATCCACATTCACATTACGGTTGTAGAGATATCAAGAACAAAATAAAACTATCTAAAACATGTCTATAAGCCAAGATAACATGAGTTAAGAATAATAAAAGTGCGGAAGCAAAAGATTCAATACAAAATAACTGGAATGTATGTCCCATAACGCGGGCTCACATCAGGAATAAAATGCAGAAATAAAAGAACTAACTAATGCGGAAACCTCACTGCTCAGCCTGCTGGCTGAAGTACTCCGGTCCGGACTGCAGCAAAGGTACGGAATCTGGGCCATGCAAAACCCAGACGTCAGCGCGGCATGTCATCAAGTAATAAAATATAAACAGAGTAACAGGCAATGCAAATATACACATGAATGAAAAGCAGGTGTAACAGTAATATAAATCAGGGCAATGAAGGGTAGTGTGCAGTGAGTAAACTAAACAGTTCTATTGGGTTTTCTACTCTAAAGTCTTTGAAATCAATTTGACGAATCATCGATGTAACTCAATAGTATCCCGTGCATGCCCGGGACCACGGTCTACAGACTCTCGGGCTGAAACCGAGACGTGCCTCTAGGCACAAAAGGAAAAAAGGAACATACCAACGATGTCAGCAGCATCGTCACGAGGCGGGCCTACCCTCAAAAACTGATCAGTAAAAGCAAGCAACTGTCGAGTTACAAGTCAGGATTTCATCATTGATTTCCCCATACCCCCAAGTTATGTGTGTCAAGTCAGGTATTCAGTAATCAAGAACTAATGCCAACACAGGATCAGGTAGGTGCAGGTTTGTCTGGATAGACAACAGGAACGGTCCGTAAGGACTACATGTCAGGTTTGTTGGCATTAGACACAAGATCAGGTAACGGGTAAAGCCATGGTACATCGGGTCAAGTCAAGTAGTGTAATCGGGTGTCCCGTCATGTCACGAGTGTACGGTACCATGTCAGGTCAAGTAATATATGTAGCAAGTCACGTCAGGGTGTACAAGATGTCATGTTGGTTCTCATAATCAAACTAACATAAACAAGATTATAAATGAACAAGCATGAGTACTATCAGAACAATAAGCTAGATCAGGTAAGATGATAGGCAAATAAGTACATATTACATGATATCGATGCACGGTTAACATTTTGTGTTTAAGGGACAGTTGCAACATTACTTACTACAGTATAACAATATGGATATTAGCATCAGGTTAAAATGTTCTAATAACCTAAAGATGCGATGGACTTTAAATCAGGTTATAAGTACGTGAACAGTCGTCCGACATGTATAAGGTATAAAAGGGATACTGTGGGCTACGCACATAAATGTTAAAAGATTTAAATATGAACATGGGTACTATGTATAATACAACTAGATGCAACCTGATATGTTCGAGTTATGAATCTAAAATGATATAACGGGACGTTAAAAGGAACTCATGGTATTAAATGCAAACTGCAGGTTTACTGTGCACTCAAATGGGAATATAATAATTCAAATAGCATATATATTAATTTAAATAGCATGCAGCAAGTTTCACTTGCCTCGACGGGCCGCGATACAGAGATCGAGAGGAGAGAGAAAATGAAAGGAGAAAGAAAGTTGTCGTGATGCGAGGAGAGAGGAAGAGAGAAGAGAGAGAAAGAGAAGGAGAGAGGGGGAGAGGGGGAGAGCGAGACGGTGGGGCCCGGGATTTAAAGGAACGTTTTGATTGGTTGGGGGAAAGTTAAGGTTTGTTTAGGTATAAAATTTTAGAAAGATTATTCTGGTGAAAGATTTCCAAACCAACTAAAAAATATTCTGCAGCAGAAATATTTAATAAAATATTAGAATAACCAAATTTGGCGGGCTATAAAATATTTCAGAATTGCGCCCGGATCGAGTCCAAAAATTTGAATTTGAAATATGAAAAATATTAGCAAGTTCCAAAATTTGAAATGAAGGATTTTGTAATGAAAGAGCATACCCCCAAGAACGGACGCACGTACGTGCGCGTAGTCGTCCAAACACGTCCGTTCCACTGAACGGGACGAGAACACGATGCAAGGACGCTACCACAGGGTTAGGGGTATTAAGCAGGCCATGTCAAGTATTTTTAATTTATTTTAAATGACTTAAATTGTTATATGCAAGAATATTAAATGTCGGGGTAAACTATAACTAGTAACAGCCAAAACATGGTAAATGAAATAAATACCACAACAACCCATACGGTAACAGAAATTTGTAGAACCGGACTCGGTTGTTACATCTGCGACGGCCGATCGGGCTTCAAGGATGGCCATCCTCTCCCTCTCCAGACGCAGCTCAAGCCGCAGATCCTCGGCCTCCGAAGAAGACTCTCCTGCTGACCTCGCAGCATGAATAGCCCCATCGGCCACCATACGAGTAACGAGGGCGCAGTGCTGAAGGACCTGACGAAAAACAGCAGAGAGCCTTAGAGACACCCGAACTAAAGAAAGGGCGCTCGAAATAACGCATGAGGGAGTACATACCTGAACTGCCTCTTGAGCGATAGCCGCCATTTGGGCCCTCAGGGTCCCCCGCGGAATCTTGCCCCCGGCCGACTCCTCCATACCAGCAAACAGGCCGGCAGCAACGGAAAACCCCAACAGGGCCACAAAATGAACGTCCCCTTCCTGCACAAGAATCCCCACCGGAATCTCCGTCGATGGCGCACGAGAGACTGTCCTCTTCCTCTTAAGAGGAACCCCGTCTTCGTCCTCTCCTGCATTCCTCGTCTAAGGCTCGGGAACCCATGGAAACCTCTGACCGCCGCCGGGACAATCATCGGGAGCTCGTGATGAGGCAAATGGCCCCGCCGTCAGCGGCACATTTGGTGCGGGGCTCGGTTCAGCCAGAGGCACGTCCGCACCGACGTCCCCCTCCGGGACTGAGCACCAAGGGCACCAAGAGTCCAGGATCAAACCATTGGTCCTGCCAAATGGAGAAGCAGACTCAACTCGGAAGCAGAAGAAAGAAAAAGAAGACATCTAACCTGAGGGAGAAGTCCTCAGGAACGCAGAAATCCGACATAAGAAAGAGAGCGCCGAGCTTACAAGATCAAGAACGAGGAAAATATGAAGAGAGATGGGTCCTGAAGCGGACCCCACCTCTATTTATAGCCACCGGCATCCTCATCCGACGGCGATGGTCGACTCCCACCAAAAACAACACTTTGCATTCAACGGCCACGATCGCTCCACCTGCTGCATACACATTGGCCGGATCCCATCAGACGCCAGAAGTCTGCAGCCCGTCGCGTTAGCCAACCAGCGCCCGACACGTGGGTTGTCGCTTCAGCAAAAATACGCACGATCCGATGCACCATCTTTAATGCAAATATCTCACCCTGATTCGCTGGCATCATCCAGAACATACAACAGATTGCCCAGGGACACGCCCGGCGATATCTTCGAAAAGGAGCTCACCTCGGATGACCCGGCAGACCGCTCTCGACCCGACCCGTCAGCTGGTCGGGACGAGAGTGGGGGGCTAATGATGATGCTCGATATCGGTGATCGCCCAGATCATGACACGTGGCAGATGACGTGTCCCAAAGCTCAGAAGAAAGGACCTACAGTGGCCGACCAGGCCGCTCCTGTGCCCGTCCTACAAACTGTAAGTGCACGGCGGCGCCCCGGCTGTCGATCCGACGCCGGAATGCGGAAGCGATGATTTACTTTATCTTTTTAAACCGGCACCACAGCGCACTATAAACCCGGATCGGGCCATTAAACTAGTCCTAGCTAACAAGAGAATGGGTAGAGAGATATACCGAGCGATCCGTGTCCTTCGGTCTTCTCGTCGTCGTCCCGATCTCCCCGCGGAATCTCCGGTCTCCACCAAGTCACCGGATGGACACCACGTCGCCGGCTTCTTTTACGGGCTCCCATCTCTAGACCGAGGTAACTCGGGCACGAAGATGGCGAGTCGACGTGCCCAAGGATTGCTGTAGAATAGTGTAGTGCTCTTTGTCTCTATTGGGGTAGAGGAAGTTGCCATATGGTGGAGGTATGAGATATGAACTTTTGGAGGAGGAGCTAAAATGATTTTGCCAAGCCAAATGAGTATAATTCCCTCATCCAAAAATTGGGACAGCCCTGCCCTTACTTGGCCAGCCATGGCAAGAGGGAATGAGAAAAGTGGGAGTGTGAGAAAAATCAAGGGGGGGAGCTATCATCCACCAAAGAGAAAGAAAAGAGATGATGAGAGGAAATCATCACCAATCAAAAACAACACTCCACCAACCTCATCATAACCCATCACCATCACAAAAGTCATGCCATCATGAACTCAAGAAAGTCAAGGGTGGAAGAATTATCATGACACAAGAATATGCAAAGACCACCCTCCACAAATACTTATTTGCACAATTGCAAATAAGCCCTCCTCCACCAAATTTCAGCCAAGGATAGATACAAAGAAATATGGCTGAAACGGAAAAACAAACTGGCAACTCTAAAAAACTGATCCCGTAATAAATTACAGGAAAACCCTGCTACTGTATATACATACCCGCATTTGTATTCCGACCGAATACAAATGCGATGAGACAAAATCTATACTGTACTATACTAGGATCCGGCTTAAACCAAAGCCCGCTAGTATTATCCGTCCGATCCTGATCCGTGCAATACCGCACGTGTCTGATCGAACCCTGCCATATCTCCATACGGCCTCTACAGCGTTTCGCCCGAAACTTGAGCAACTGTCTGTGGGGGACTCTAAAGACTCGTCAATACTATGGCTGTGGATTTAACCACTAGCACGTCAGAGGTATTAGCCATACGTGACGGGCTACCAGCTATTGACCAAAAGGGACGTCTGTGAGCGAACTCATCCTGACACCCTACTGAGCCTGTCAGTGACAATATCCGTACAGTCCAGTCCGTTCGTCTGTGAGCATCGCATGGCGGGCCTAGGGGGTTGGTAAAAGTCAGACCCCCAAAAGCGGTACAAGTCGTGTCGGAGTACAGCCCAGAACACCCTGAGATACTACTGGAATACCTACCAGTAAATCTCCTGTCTTGGCCAAGGACTTTTCATGTACTGGCTCTCCTAGACACAGCGCGACCTCACCCCCAATACCGGGAGAGAAGAACCCCTGAAGATCCGCTCACTGCCTCCATGTGGCTCGGGACTGTACCCAACTAAAACCTGTTTCCACGTCTCCTTTGAGCGTGGTAGGGTACTAATCAAAGTACAGTGGGAACGCACACGAGACAAATGACGATCCCCAGGTCGATGAACTAACCTGTACACATGTCACCAAGGAACTGCTATCTGACGTCAGGTATAAGACCAACTAGCATGTTCCCGGCGAGTCCTGTCCGGTGTACTCATAACCCAATGAGCACCTGTATACATCTTAGGTGAACCAACTGATACCAGTGGCTTGTAAGACCGGCCACCGCCCCTCGTCGGGGTCTCGACTGTATACACTAGTCTACTCTGGAGTATCGATACCCTGTCTCGAAACTCTCTCGACTAGGGACCTTTTAAGGATATGCTTATAGACCCCAGCTCCCACGTATATGATCGCCCTCATACTGCTGGTCGTCAAGCAAGAATCATAAGGGCTCTATCATCGTGCAATAGTGACCTGTAAGATCACCTAAAGCAGTACACGATGATAAAGATAAACCAGATAGCATACTATCATCTTGAGTAAGACTGTCCTACCGGGATAGGTCATCCCTCAATCATTGCAATCACGTGCCTGTGATCCAATAATTGACTCTGAGGGCACTATCACCAACAATCTCCCACTTCCACTCAAGGCTAATTATTGCGATGTCGCATACTCACAGCCCGTGTGATACCGAACACCCAACTCCTCTACTTGTCAGTCTCACAAAGCTCGTTTGCGAAACTATTGCGTTCGAGGAATAGCCTCGGTGAGTGGATCCGCTTTGATGTTTCTTTCTATGTCTCTCTATATCTCAAGTTCGCGGAGAAAATCATCTCCTGAAATGAGCAATACCTGTCTTTGAATGTGTCTGGATGTCTGATGGGACCTAGCTCATAAATGAACTCCAAATCCAAACTTGTTAGACTGTATCGTCAACTGAACTTAATCAGTATCGTGCGCCATGCCTCTCTTAGTATTGCCTTGGACCACCTGTCCAAAATACCGCCCCTCGTCAGAAGGAAAACTATAACTCTGACAACCTCCTTGTCGTCCAGGTCACCTTGGAAGCCTGGAATGATAACTGTCTCCCGAATGAGGCTGTCGTTATCATATCCCTAGAACATCCACTTATGTTCTAAAACTGCTTCCGACTGCTTCTCCATGATTGGATCAATGTCTTATTGCATCTGCTGCAAAAACAACATCTGGTGTGGTACTTGACATCTCATGATTGACTCAATTGCCTGAACAAGTGATCTGCCAATCATGCACATCCCTCTCCCCTTTAGTCTATAAGACACCTTTAGAGAGGGTGACTCCATCACCTGCAGGTACACTACCGTGCCAGGAGTCGTCCATTCCAAATACTTTTAGAATGCTGTCTAAGTACCCTAGATTGGGAAACCACCCAAATCTAGATCTATAGATCTAGTAACCAGAATGTCTTGACATAATATCCAAGTCCCATGTGGAGAAACCACTGTGTGACAACCAAAGTATAACTGATCGTAGTATAGGAGTTTCCTTTCCTACTCTGTGTATGTCATCCAAATACCAGGACATAACACCCTACTACCTTCTTAACAGATCCATCCCCTATTCTGATGAAGTCAAACCTATGACTGTCACATCAGAAATAGATGATCTTTCTCCGCTATATCTGCTTTAGTCTATAAATAGACATAAGCCACTTGTCCACCATGCTTCCGCTGCTCCCACTGACTACGACAACCCTCTGGCAGAGTCATATACACGTGCACTTCTAAAGCTAGTTTAGAACGACGCTATACTCATTCTCCTGCCAGGTTTCACAGTCTGGAACAACAGCAATGGCAAGTCTGGGTAAACAAGAACCTCCCTGTCACCGTCCTTGAGGCTACCGGAGTACCTCTCGGGTGCCTGAGGTTAACCACCGTATCTGCGGAGTGACCAATGGAATGTCAAACCAGATTGAATCTTTAGGTTCATATCAAATCTTCAGTAATCGTTTGTGATTCTGGAATCACTTCCAGTTCTACCATACTCCCACTACTGTTTTCTGAAAAAATCCATTTTTATTAAAACTGTGGCGAGTTTAGAACAATATCACTATTGATCTTCCAGATGGTAGAAAGTTAACCCTCGTCATAACCTGGGTCAACCCACAAACAGCCATTACAGAAACGTGCCTTGAGTTATCCAGAGTCTGGTTTTAAGCATAAGCCGGACAACTCCCCGTACCTTAACATCGTTAAGATATTAACTGTTCTATATCCAATACAGAAACAGAGGCACTGATTTAATTGAACCAGATTCAAATCATGCAGCTGTCCCCAGTGCATGTCAACTAAATGGAGTGAGGCCGATCAGCGTTACTCAACTTAGGAATGCTTCCAATTATGAGTAACCTGAAAGAGAAGCAAGTTCTCTTAATCATTACTATCAACTGAATACCATTCACAAGTATCTACATCTTCGATCACTTTGAAGAATCCCGATACTTGCAATACCTGGTTCTCTACTTTATTCTTATACCTATAACTTCTCAAAACTTGGACCCTGTGTTTCTACGAAACACCTGTCTAAGAACCAGAGAAGTCATAAGTAAACAGAATATAGTACGAGGACCAACCCCTCTGTCTTAATGGACACTGGACAATACACAAAACTCTGTATAAGTCCGCTGAGTCTAACAACTCATTCACTGTGTGTCGTAGGTTGAAAACTGTACTTATGGTTAAGAAGAATTACACCGCTGTTTAATGCTCCTTACCTAACCATCCACTGATATAGGTAAATGTCATAGACATAATTTCAAAAAGGTATATCTCGCTCTATAAAAATAGACGTACAGATATATCAATTTGAAATTGGTGCATAACAGCGGATATTCAAAACCAAATATTTGCTATCCGGCAAACAACCCAGGTGATTTCTTCAAATATCACCGATTACAACGAATCCCGATATAATGAGGATGATCACCCAATTCCCAATAACTTATTCCCACTCATCATCTGTAAAACCATACAGATGTGAGAATCAAACTTGGTAAATACATACTCTGGAGCAAGTGTCTAATTGGGAAATCAGTTTTCCTTTAACAGTACATAGTGAAACTGAAATATTGAAATGTTTCGATGGGGTATTCCGGTATTCCTAGTAATGCCTCTTCCATTATCCAGATTCACAACTGTAACCGTATAATTCTTTGCCACCTCTCCAAATCCCTTTATATGTCTTTAGTCATTACCTTCTGCACACCCCTTTAGGCCAAATGGTTTTCTTCCTTCCCTACCGTTCGGCACCAGCCTATGGTTTGGAAGAAGACTACCCAATAAGCATAATGGGTGTACTGTCCTAATCCTAGGAGCACTCGCAATGCGAGAGAAGGTGAAGATAAAAGACAACCGAATAAACCTTATTCCTATTTCTCCTGAACCAGAATCCATCCCCGAACTGGAACAAGTTCCTTTCGAGTTCGTATATAACCATACGATGGAGTATCCAATAAACTGTGGATCTTCGTAGTGATACGGAGTGTCCTGGAGAAATACAAAGGTGAAATGGGAGTGGCAATGAAATACTTGGTTTGGTCGTGAATAGCAGTCGCAGTTTACTTTGCCCTCCTTCTAATCCCTTTCTTTGTCTTTACATAATACCTTCTGTACACCATCGTTAGGCTAATTGGTTTTCTTCATTCCCCACCGTTCGGCACCAGCCTAAGGTTTGGAAGAAGACTATCCAATTTGCGTAATAGGTGTACTATCTCCTAAACCAAGGAGTACTCGCAACCTGAGAGAAGGTAAAAGGAAAAGACAACTGAATAGTCCTATCCGTTTCCTCCAGAATCGGAAACCATCCTCGAATAAATTCCTTTGAGTTCGTATATAACCATACGATGGTTTTTTCCAATGGAAGTGGACGTTCGTAGTAATACGGGGTGTCCTAGAGAAAAGGATAAAAGTAGGAGTGGCAATGAGGTATGCAATTCTGACAATCCAAAAGCCAGTGTTTAAGAAGGTTCGGTTAATTTTGGTCACTGAGTCATAGTCTTAGGGTCGGGTCAATGGTCGCTGCCAAAGAGAGAGAGAAAAGAAACACTCAGCGTGCACTCTATCCTAGATCAGAATGGTTACCAATTTATCTAATCTGGAAACCTCCCACTGTAACCTCAAATTCTTCTCCAAACCCGAAAGAAGAATTAGTCGGGATCACCCGAGGAGTAAACCAACTCATCAGTGGAAATCGGGATCCAACTATCATCGGATGATAACGTGGCGGAATCCGCTCACATTATCACACTCCAGAAGGTATGCGCATATCTGGCAAGTTTCAATTTCTTTAGAAACTCCCGATGTGATTTTTGCCCCATGCTCTTATGACCTTGACGAAGGCCAACAAATCATAAGTCACATGTCAAGTTCTACCCGTCATTGTCCAGATTAATTTGAACCCACCCGTACAAGCCCTTGACGAAGGCCAACAAGGTTATACGACTGTCCCAAACCAACGCATCTATCTATGCAGCAGAAAGGTAACAAGCAGCTACCATACACTATGCCTTGACGAAGGCCAACAAACATAGCATGAATACTACGTGCTACCCGTCTGAAACGACGGAGGGCTACAAATGGTTTCTGGCGAAAACCTTTAACGTAATGAACTTGATATCGTTGAAGGAACCGGATAGCTTTTAAAAATATAGTGACGAAAACCTTTGCTAAAGAGGTCACTCCCAGTGAAGGGATCTCGGCTCTTTCCCCGTAGAATGAGGTGCAGGATATTCCAACTGAATACCACGGTGCAAAGCAAAAGTAATCGGCTATAGTGAAGTTATTGCCCTGACGCAAACTTTTGTCCAAGGGGTCACTTCCGGTGAAGGGATCTCGGCCCTTGCCTCGTCGACTGAGGAGCAGGATATTCCAACTGAATACTACGATGCAAAACAAAAGTGAACGTCCTTGCAATAACAGCTTTTTGAAAAGTGTTCCAACAATATCAGAATAGGTTTGTTTTTAACTTGCATTGATCCGAATCAAGGCAGTCCCATCAATTGATCACACCACAAAGAACGAAAATAATGACGTACGTATATGCCATCCGCATTCGCCACTGGGTCCCGTCATTACCCGTTAGGTTAGTTAACTAACGACAGAGCGGGGACTGGACTAGCGCGGATGCAAAACATATACAACATCTACTAGTATATATATCAATATATAATATTTCGCTCAAGGTGTGATAAAATGCAATATCACAGAAATGTAATAAGCATCAGAGAACAATACAGATATGTGGGATCCCCGGGTTTCACAGAGCCGCTACTGAAACCCGACGTTCCCCTGGTCGTGTGGATAGCCTGTGCAATGAAATCCTAGACCCCTACGGGCGTGGCAAGTTACCCGCCAAAACCTGAAGCGAGGCAGCCCCCTTCAGCAACGTGAATGGACCACCCAGCACTTCACGGAATCCGGTAACTTGGGCACCCCTCCTGGGTCAACCTGTACCCCCTACGAGTGCGGCGAATTGCCCGCCAATTCTAGAGTGAAGCCCTCTCCGTCTCAATGCCATGAGATTCGGGCTTGTTGCCCTCTAGAACCCGGCTATCCGTGCACCCCACCTTGGGGTAATCCTAGTACAGAAAGTAAAATATACATACAACGGGTACATCGACCTCAACCTGGTCGTGCCCCAAAAGAATAATATACAATCAGGCAGTGACGGCAATCCACATGTCGGACGCTCGCCCCGCAATATCAAATGTACATAATACAACAAAAACTGTACTAGCATTGCATCCAGGCTATCCCCCACGACCAATCCGCAACATTACAGCACAATCACAGAACATCAACGTGAATGTCACGTTCGCAAATCCGTCTAACCGGGCTATAGCAGTTAGACAGGAATTACCGATCAAGTGACATTCACGGTCGCAGATATAATGTAAATACTGTGAACCAACATATTTAAAATTTTCGATCGATCAAATTTACCCAAGTGGGCCCCAAGCACTACTGTAGCACTCACAGAAAATCTGGGCCCAAAAAGAATATTCCAAAACCCCTATTTTCAACCAAAAAGCCCTCTGTGAAAATTTGGTCCAATGAACAGTCAATACTACGGCGGAACCGCGGCCAATGCGTGGGTTTGGCCGCGGTTCTGCGGTGATATGGTGACGTCACGCGACCAATTTTTCTCAGACGGCTTAAAATTCCCTACACATGTTTCTGCAACGTACTGAAAAAATTTTGGAGCTAAAAAAAATTTGACAGAAACCGATGCACATGAAAACGCGGTTTTTGGAATTTTGTTCGATCGGAAATGTAAACACATTAGACAAAGCTAGACTAGGTTAATGGCGAGGCTTTGATACCACTGTAAGTGCACGGCGGCGCCCCGGCCGTCGATCCGACGCCGGAATGCGGAAGCGATGATTTATTAATCTTTTTAAACCGGCACCACCGCGCACTATAAACCCGGATCGGGCCATTAAACTAGTCCTTGCTAACAAGAGAATGGGTAGAGAGATATACCGAGCGATCCGTGTCCTTCGGTCTTCTCGTCATCGTCCCGATCTCCCCGCGGAATCTCCGGTCTCCACCAAGTCGCCGGAAGGGCACCACGTCGCCGGCTTCTTTTACGGGCTCCCACCTCTGGACCGAGGCAACTCGGGCACGAAGTTGGCGAGTCGACGTGCCCAAGGATTGCTGTAGAATAGTGTAGTGCTCTTTGTCTCTATTGGGATAGAGGAAGTTGCCATATGGTGGAGGTATGGGATATGAAATTTTGGAGAAGGAGCTAAAATGATTTTGCCAAGCCAAATGAGTATAATTCCCTCATCCAAAAATTGGGATAGCCCTCCCCTTACTTGGCCGGCCATGGCAAGAGGGAATGAGAAAAGTGGGAGTGTGAGAAAAATCAAGGGGGGGAGAGCTATCATCCACCAAAGAGAGAGAAAAGAGATGATGAGAGGAAATCATCACCAATCAAAAACAACACTCCACCAAACTCATCATAACCCATCACCATCACAAAAGGCATGCCATCATGAACTCAAGAAAGTCAAGGGTGGAAGAATTATCATGACACAAGAATATGCAAAGACCACCCTCCACAAATGCTTATTTGCACAATTGCAAATAAGCCCTCCTCCACCAAATTTCAGCCAAGGATAGATACAAAGAAATATGGCTGAAACAGAAAAACAAACTGGCAACTCCAAAAAACTGATCCCGTAATAAATTACAGGAAAACCCCGCTACTGTATATACATACCCGCATTTGTATTCCGACCGAATACAAATGCAATGAGACAAAATCTACACTGTACTATACTAGGATCCGGGTTAAACCAAAGCCCGCTAGTATTATCCGTCCGATCCTGATCCGTGCAATACTACACGTGTCTGATCGAACCCTGCCATATCTCCATACGGCCTCTACAGCGTTTCGCCCGAAACTTGAGCAACTGTCTGTGGGGGACTCTAAAGACTCGTCAATACTATGGCTGTGGATTTAACTGCTAGCACGTCAGAGGTATTAGCCATACGTGACGGGCTACCAGCTATTGACCAAAAGGGACGTCTGTGAGCGAACTCATCCTGACACCCTACTGAGCCTGTCAGTGACAATATCCGTACAGTCCGGTCCGTTCGTCTGTGAGCATCGCATGGCAGGCCTAGGGGTTGGTAAAAGTCAGACCCCTAAAAGCGGTACAAGTCGTGTCGGAGTACAGCCCAGAACACCCTGAGATACTACTGGAATACCTACCAGTAAATCTCCTGCCTTGGCCAAGGACTTTTCATGTACTGGCTCTCCTAGACACAGCGCGACCGCACCCACAATACCGGGAGAGACGAACCCCTGAAGATCCGCTCACTGCCTTCATGTGGCTCGGGACTGTACCCAACTAAAACCTGTTTGCACGTCTCCTTTGAGCGTGGTAGGGTAGTAATCAAAGTACAGTGGGAACTCACACGAGACAAATGACGATCCCCAGGTCGATGAACTAACCTGTACACATGTCACCAGGGAACTGCTATCTGACGTCAAGTATAAGACCAACTAGTATATTCCCGGCGAGTCCTGTCCGGTGTACTCATAACCCAATGAGCACCTGTATACATCTTAGGTGAACCAACTGACACTAGTGGCTTGTGAGACCGGCCACCGCCCCTCGTCCGGGTCTCGACTGTATACACTAGTCTACTCTGGAGTATCGATGCCCCGTCTCGAAACTCCCTCGACTAGGGACCTTTTAAGGATATGCTTATAGACCCCAGCTCCCACGTATATGATCGCCCTCATACTACTGGTAGTCAAGCAAGAATCCTAAGGGCTCTATCATCGTGCAATAGTGACATGTAAGGTCACTTAAAGCAGTACACGATGATAAAGATAAACCAGATAGTATACTATCATCTTGAGTAAGACTGTCCTACCGGGATAGGTCCTCCCTCAATCATTGCAATCACGTGCCTGTGATCCAATAATTGACTCTGAGGGCACTATCTCCAACACAAACAAACGCTGGCTCACCTCCGAGCCCCCAGCATAATTAGCCTCTTCGGCCTCCCAGCTCGTCTCCGGGCTACCGCAGAACCAAGATACCTCGGTTCTTCCGCTCGTCCGCGAGCTCTCCCGCCGAGGTCATCTTCCTCGGTCTCATCGACCGACCAACGGCACCGCTCACAGGCGCAACCGCCATCCTGCGAATCTTGCCGTGCGCGAGATATCCGCCGGCCACATCCTACGTTCCACGCCATCACGATCACCCATTAACGAGCCTGTCTCGCCATTGATGGGAGATCCCGTTCATCACGCGGACGTGACGTCGGGAGCGTAACGGCCGGCGTGATTCCCGCGTCTGCCCTGCCTGCTGCCACCGCTATATAAACCCCCTCTTTAGACGGTTCAAGTAAGCCATCTTTACTCCACTAAGCCGTTACTCTGCTCGGATTTCCTCTCTAATTTGATCGTCGGAGGGTCCTCGATAGTACAACTACCCCGAGACTTCCTTGCAGGTTGCTCGGCGATAATCAACCTCAAACCCATTGAGATCCACACGCTTCAGGTGCCAGCCTCCAGATCCAATCACCGCCATCCCTCACCGCCATCAGCAGATCAACGGAAGGTAACATCTTGACGCGATCTAGGTCGCGTCAATATGATTTCTCGATGTATCCATTTTATCAATAATAAATAAGATTGGTTATTTGGTTATATATGCTCCTCTTATGTAAGCTCAGTTCCCGAGACTCCAATGTTAAACAATCCTTTCCATTCTTTCCTATTCACCTTTGAAAAGAGAAACAAAAACTTAATAAATCACAAAGAAACAATATCTTTTTTGTTCCTCCTAAATTATGAAAAATTATTTAAAAAATCTCTCCCGACAAAAACCCTCGGTTTTTTTTCCTACGGACTTTTGCTGGGTTATCAATAAGGGTTGCATCCGGATACGGATATATTTTTAAATATTCTTCCGGATACGGATATATTTTTAAATATTCTTCCGGATATGGATATGGATACAGTTTTAGCAAAATTATCCAGATATGTGAATTCGGATATGGATGCGGATATCCGCAGAAAAATAAAAGAAAATATATCTGCTTAAATTAATTTTTTTCTTTAATAATGCCTATTTAAACTATGCTTTCTTACTCATTTCATATCCTATGCATTTAAAAATCATTTCATCAATTTTTTATAAATTGTTTTTTAGAAATACACTAGCTATATTTAATATATTTGTAAACATATTTATTTCTTCATATAATATTTATTTCCATGCAAATTTGTCTCTATCATATATTATTAAGTCATATAGAATAAACATTCAATGAAATACATCGATTATATACACATTTCCGCTTCATATTTATATTTGTTTTATATCATGTCTTATTTATATAAATCTCCAATTCGTATCCATGTCCGTTTTTTTAATATCCGATTCGTACCCATATCTGTTTTTTTGTGGATATGGATATGAATGTTTCTTACCGGCCTATATCTGTATCCGTATCCGAAACTATAAAGCGGATACGGATGTGGTAATTCTCATATCCGATCCGGATGCAAACCTAGTTATCATACCACATCAAAAGTTGCGGGTTTACAAAAAACTGTATCGCTAAGAGGCACATCTATCTTATGATCTTGGCAGACCAGAGAAGCATGGCGATATATTTCATAGAAGAAACGCTCTATGCGAAATCTTATAATCTCCCGTTTGCCTGTATTAAACAATTGCATATTTGGGTTTTTTATTTATCTTAAATATGGCTGTTAAATGAGCTAAGTTTTAGGTTGTTCATGTTTGTTCAATTACTTAAACAAACTTGACAACTTGTTCAAGATTTGCTGGTGTAATTGTCGAACAAGCCCGAACTAGTTATTACCAAGCCTGGGTCACACCTCCCTTTCCGAATCTATTTTAAATTTATAAAACGAGCTAAAGGGATTACAAGAGTATGCGAAAAAATACTACAGATGTTTAATCTCATCCTTGATAAATTATGCATGAGGCTGTTATAATTAGATAAACTAGCTCAAAGCTTATTTAGAACCTCTCCACTCTAAATTTAAAGCTATCAATTATCTAAAATTTTCAATATAATAGCATAACAATGTTTTGTTTGACTCGATATTTATAAATATGTGAATCTCCAGTTCACATATACATTTTAAACGGATTAAAAACTATGTTCTAAATTTATTAAGGAGTAATTATTGTATCTTTACAGCTAAATACTATTAGAATAAAATCCATTCAAGTTATGATGATGCTCACAAGTGGTATTTTCTTAGATTACGACACGTGGCGGATGACGTGACCCGAAAGCTATGGAGATCTAATAAATGAGTTGCATTAGAGGCATTTCTCGGGACCTCGTCACAAGGAAGTGTCCGGCCTTTCAGGAGACCTCCCTGAGTACTTTCCACCTTCACCTAGCAAACTACCAACGGCTCGTCTCCGAGCTTCCTCAGCTCCACTGCTCGTCTTCGAGCCATCTGACAGGCCAAACTTTCTCGGTCTCCTTGCTTGTCTCCGAGCCATCTGACGGGCCGAGCTTCCTTGGCTTCCCTGATCAACCGAGAGCGCGGAACTCAAGCGCCCTCGCAACGGCTCCGCATATCTCGCTAGGGTGAGATATCCGCCTCCCCACGTTCCACGTCTTATGCTGGTGCGTCCCTCCATTAATGGGCCTATCCCGCCATTAATGCGAGAATAACGTTGGGGCGTAACTGACGGCGGCGATCTCGCGCCCATTCGCTCCACGCGACCACTATATAAACCTCTCTTCCAGACGATTCAGGTAACTGGAATTCATTCCAATACGCCGCTACTCTGCCTATATTCCTTGGCACGAACATGATTGTCGGAGGGTCCTATAGTGGTCACCCACCCCGGGACTTCACTTGCAGGTAGCTCGGCTTCAACTCCAACATCAACCCATTGAGATCCACACGCTCAACAACAACTACATCAAATCTCAACAGTCCAAAACGCCCGCTACCAGATCGACGGAGGACAACATCTGAGAGAGATCTCAACCTCCATCAGTTGGCGCCGTCTGTAGGAACTCTCTAAAGTTTCTACACTCATCAAAGTTGATATTTCGCCCTCGACTCAATGGCGAGCGACAACCGCTACGGTCCAAATACGAGCCGCCACAACAGAGGCGGGTGCGGCTCTTCTCCCCCTCCTAACGTCATCAACGCCTTATCCGCTCGGATAGACAGACTCATATCACTGGTGGATGCTCTCGTCCGCGTTCAAGTGGCGGGCCCTACCCACCAAACCGCAGTCCCCCCTTCCCGGGATGACGACGTCCGAAGAAGGATAAATGGCCATGGTCAGGCCCTCAATCTCACCCACGCTCATCTCAGCGTAACCGAGCGCCGGTGTGCCGACTCCGGCCACCATGACCCGCATGCGGCGATGGATTCCATGACCCATTGGACTCCAGACAGCTCAACATCCCGATCCCAGGAAAGACTAGGCCGTCGCTCCGATACCTACCGTGCGTTCTCGCCCTCTTAGGAGGTGTCGGTCAGCTCACCTGCTTCCAGGCATGACCGACGCCCCCACTCCCACAGCGGCCGCGCTAACGGCGAACGTTGGGACTACTCGAGAAAGGCCTCGCCCGAATATTTAAGAAATTTGATAGAGCGGAATCGGAGCCGCAACATCATGCAGACCCGGAACGGGGGTAGCCACCACTCCAACTGTGTAGAATCCTCGGTGTACCACCACCGGCTTGAGGCCATTGAAAAGAAAATCGAAAGCATACGGCGGGGCGGCCATACGTCCGATGAAGGGGCCAGGTATTTGTAGGGTTTTCTTAGCACCTTACCTAGGGTTTGTAAGTATCACACATGCCACAATAAAAAATTAAGGAGGTGCTAAGAAAAATAACCTAGGAATCGAACTAGAAATTTAGGGTAACAATTAAAGTAAACAACTTTACTTCTAAGTGATTAGAGATTACAACTTTTGTAGTCCGCTCCTTCACTTCTATAGCTCCTTGTTGTGGTTCCTTCACTGCGATCATCGAGCTCCCGGACTCTTGAGAGGCTCCACACGGTGTATGATGCATGCTTGCTTGAACTCTTCAAAATCCAAGATGATCTAATTCGAGGAAACACGAACTCAAACAATGACTTCACTAATTATAGAATTAGTGAAACTCACATCCTAATCTAAATGGATAGTATAGAAAATGATGATGAAATATGAATTTTTCTCTCTTTAGTTTTCTTTTTCTCACAATCTTTCATCACAAAGGAAAACGCTAGCAAGCCTTCTTCTTAGGAAGAAGAAAATGAAGTGATGAATGAATTGTTGATTTTGGTTAGAAAATGCAACCATGGGTTAAGAAGGTCATGCTTAACCCTTGTAGAGACTTAACCATGAACTAGGGTTAAAGGTTAGGTTGATAAATATCTTAAGCTTGACAAAAGAGTAGACCAAGTCAATGAACCTACAAGCTTCTACAAGCTTCATCCAAAAGATCAACCATGACAAATTCCACTTTATTTGAATTACTTAATAATAAATATTAACCCTAACATTAACCCTAGCATGGTATAAGTCTCATGCATCCATATTTCATGTGTAACCTAGCATGTCACAATGATATATATCACATATATATTATTTGTGAACAAAATAAAACAATGCAATTGATATATATCACATATATATTAATGTATCACCAAGTGAGAAAAAGTAATGCTTAAGTAACCTAATATTAGTTAATGTAATTTAATATATCAAATATATAATTCTACATTAAATTATTAAATCAATACTTGATTTAATAATCCGGCTATATTACATATTACCGACTAATATCTAATGCAACAATTTATCGAATCAACACTTGATCCGATAATCCGGCTATATCACATATAACCGACCGATGTCACAAGTCGTGAGAATAGAATGTGGTATCACATACACGCATTAATCTCAGTCCCGCACATATCACATATGTGCTCCTACTCCGTTTCGCCTGAGCCAGGAAACCTCTGTATAGGACTCTAAAGACTCGTCAATACGCCGGCAGTAGGTGATGATCATATCAAACACCAACAAGCCGCAAGCGGCAGCTAAACGTAACGGCCACCCGGGTATTGAGCGATCAGAAGATCAACAAGCAAGCCTGTACATACCCCTGCGAGTCCAATCAGTAACACTACCGTACAGTCCGATCTCTTCGTCTGATATGTCGCATATCCAGTGTAGGGGTGGTAAACGTCATACCTAAGTAACCAATAAGTCGTGTCGATGTGAGGCTCATAATGGGTCGAGAAACTACTGATAACACTTACCAGTAGATCTCCATATCAGCCCTGGCCAGGGACTTCCAGTTATAGCTAATCGAGCACAGCGCAACATCAACCCCCAATACCGGGAGAGACGAAACCCCTCCTATCGCTCATTGCCTCCATATGATTCGGGACTGTGCCCAAAACCACCGTTTTGCACGTTCTCATGAACGTGGTAAGGTGGAAATCAAAGCACAGTGGGAATCACACAAGACTCTATGACGATCTCGGGTCTACAGACTAACCTGTACTAGTGTCACCAGAGAACTGCTACCTGACGATAGGTATAATACCAACTAGGAGTTCTCGGCGAGTCCGTTCAGTGTACCCAGTCTCCACTGAGCACCCGTATACTATCTTTGATGTCAAACACCAATGAATATGGGATCATCCATCGCCCATCATATGGGTCAAGAAGCGTATACGCTAGTCTACTCTGGAGTATCGATGCCCTATCTCAATACACCCTCGACAAGGAACAATTATAGGATGTACTTTTGGACTACCCTGGCCCCACTAGTATGATCTCCATTATAGTCCTAGTAGTCAAGTACACATCCTAAGGGCTTTATCAACATGTGAGAGCAAGACAGTAATACAATACAAGTCAACATGTTAAGACAAAAAGCAACCAGATAGCATACTATCATATCGAGCAAGAAAGTCCTCTCTATATATATCCAAGCATCCACTATAATATACATCATATGTACAACAATGGTCTCTAGGGCATATATATAACTAACAATCTCTCACTTGCACTAAGGCCAGCTGTTGTAGAATCTCATACCCAACTGATTGAGAGGAAGATTTAGCGCTTACGCTATTTGTGATCAAAGAATTAACCGCAATCAATAATGGTGTCGCTTGGTAGCTAGCCGGTTGAGTACGGGTCGGTCCACAGGGAGATTGATTCCTATTCTTTATGTTTTAACGAGTTAAATCCAAAAGATTTTGGGTTTTATTTTAAGATCTAAGAATGAGATAAAAGTTTATAAAAAGCTTGCTAGGGTTAAGATTAGGTTGGTTTGGAAAATCAATTATTCTCACCGCTTTCTTTGCCCTTAATTAAGATCTTTTTAGGTGTTAAGGTAATAGTTAATAAAGTGGATTAGCACTATCGGAAAGAAACTAGGTTTCTTCCCTTTGGTCCTTGTCCGTCCTTTCTTAACTCTTATCCCTAATCTCTATGGAAAACAATCACAACCGGTCTTTAACTATGGTATCACCGCTACCTCGTGGGATAGGGTGCCGTAGTGATCGGTGTGTGTTTGTATGCATAGAGTCCTATTTTAAAATGTTGAACGGGCAAGAAAGGGTTGAGAGATTTTCATCTCTCAAACCTTCCCTAAACCTAACCCTAACAAGTGAGGAACTACTCACTCATTAGGGAATTGATAAACGAGTCCATTTTTTTATGGTTTTAATTTAATAACTAAGGCAGATAAAAAGATTTTATAACTACGGCAAATAAAAAATTTATAACTACGGCAGATAAAAAATTTATAAGTACGGCAGAAAAGAAATTCAAGATTAAAATAACTTACTTCTTTATTGATGCACTCTTTGACAGATTACATGGAATTGAAAATCTAAGATCTAGAAATTAAAAGAGGCATCTTAAAAGAGGCACCCAAAAAGATGCACGCTCCAAAGAGAGCTGTAAGGTTCCTATTTATAGATACAGGAAACCCTAGGTTACATTCTGATCCATTCATAAATTTACAAATCTACCCTAAGAAGACCCGATCAACGCACCGTCTTATCCACCGACACGTGCATTGCACGGCGGCGGATCCGCGGCAAGAAGGCATGTTTGGCCGCGGTTCCGCGGCCATCTTTTGGGCTCTCTTGCTAGATTCTTCAGGGTTGCTTCAAGTTGCCTTTTTCTTCTGTCTTCTTCACTTGGTTTCTCAGAATGTCTTCTAGTTTTTTCCAGATTTCCACAGTGCAGAAATGTTGTGGACTTTCCCCGTTTGCTTCGTGTTGAAGTCTTGAATCTTGTGCTGCCTTTGTACTTTATGAAATCGAACTGTTTGCTGATCTTCGTTTGTCCCTCAAACTGTAGGCGGCATGATAAAGATCCTTCTATTTGTTGGTCGTAGTCTCACTTTTGTAGCGTCTTTTTACTATTTTCACTGTATTGTTCTGAGAACCTGTAACCTGTAACTATTTAGCAGACATGGATCAAAAACACCTATTTATTTCCAATATGACTAAGAATGGGGAAATAATAATGCAAAATTCTAATATGAACAAATACCCCCAAACTTATCTTTTGCTCGTCCCGAGCAAAACTAATTTTTATTCGTGAAAAAGCCTAATCTCACTTTCGCAGGGAAACGCGATTGCACTGAGCTCGTGCAACAAGCTGTTAAACCTCTAGGTGTCCCTAGTAGGAGGAGTGTTGTCTCCTGAGGGTTTTCAGCGGATACTACCCACAAAATCCGATCAATTTGGCATGTTGACTTTCATTCTTCAATTCGGTGTTCTAGCAAGAAATTCTATTATCTTCAACTTAGAAATCATCAACCCGTATTTTTCACGCTTCCTTATTATTTAACTTAAGATTATATATGTTCTGTAAATTTATTTAGCTTTTAGCATCTTTCGAGTTTTCCTTCTAAGGTTCCATCTCAACTTAGGAATTTTTATCACCTCTACTAAAGATATAAGTCATATTTTTCATTCCTATCTCTCATCCAAACCCCAATCATATACCCCTTTGTGTGTGTATGTATCACCCCTACACTTGGAAATTCAATTCAAGCTTTTATGCTCTTGTCCATCGTCCAAAGTACTTTTAGTTGGTAATTTTTAGATGAAATTGCTCACACATCCTTCATGCGACCGTTAATACTTCTTGAGGTACTAACGACCGATTACAAAATGTGTTTGCGCATTAAGGCGTAATTCCTCGTCTTGTAATACCTAAGGTTTTTAGCAGTGACTCCCAAACCAGTTGGTCTAAGGCACTAGGTGATAAAGCACCCTTACTATATATATATATATATATATATATATATATATATATATATATATATTTTACGCAGCCTTAGTAATTACAAAACCAGTGTTCATTTTTTTATATCTCTTTATTCACACTTATAATTTTCCTTCATGCTAAGGATTTTAGACAAGAGCATTTCAAGGTCTTCTCTACTATTCCAAGTTTCAAGGTTCGTGTTTGTGCTAGTTGTAGGGTGTATATTTTCAGAATTTAGACTTAAGCTTAGGAATTATTTTTTAGACTTACACTTTAATAAAAATATCAATACTCTTCCCTTATTTTGACTTAGCCCAAGAAGTGAACTCAAAATTTGCCTATTTCTAAATAAACTACAAAGACATATATTTTCTACCGTTAAATTTTAAGAAAGGTTATTTTTAGGGTTTTTTATTTACTAAATCTAGGATCTAGTTTTTCCTAGCTAGTTAACCGTCATGTTAAACTTAAGTCAATTATGGCCAAAATTGAATTTTTCAATTTTTATAATTTTTAAAAATTTTCAATTTTTATGGGTTTTTAAAATAAGTATGCAAATGCAAAAATATACATATGAATGCGAAGGAAGAAACCTTACCGAGCACACCCCAAACTTAAACTTGACAGTGCCCTCACTGTTAGGCTACACTGAGAGGGTTAAAATTGTCGGCACTCCTCTGTCTATTTGTTGTTGTTTTTAATTTATTATTATTATTATTAACAGAAAAAGAAAACAAAATATATATACAAAAAGATCCCCCCAAAACTTAAGTGAAACAGTATTTCCACTGTTGAAGATTAAAGTCCAGAGTTAGGGAGGAGAAAAACATAGTATCAAGCTATACAAGGCCTTACACAGGCCAAAAGTTAGCACCAACCATTCAAAAAATTTATCGTTATAATGGTGTGGTTGGTGAAAGAATGGAGTGTAAAGAAAAGAAATGAGAAACACACGAGACCATGTGGAGATAGATGCAGTATACGGTCTCGGTGGAGGAGAAGAATGGCGGAAGGGAAAAAGAAATGATGGCGGTTCGACTTCTTCGGGTGGAGGTTGATTAATCATAAAATTCGTATCGTTTAGGAATGCCAGTTCGTCAGCAAAAAGTTCTTCAAAACTCTCATCGATATAATTGAACATTTTGCTGTCAATAAGTGTCGCGCCAGAATTCAACACACTTGATTTTTCAAAAATTATGAAGGTAGGATAGTCGTAAGGCTTATTTACCATATTTTCAAAAGAGTCTAAATCAAATTGTTTTCCTAGAATTATCGAACTCAAAATATCGGATTGTGATTCATTAACACTCGGTATCATTAAAGGAAGATTAGAAGAAGAACCAAAGAAAGTGGGAGAAAGAAGTGGAATACGAACTTGAGGGTGGAGATGGAGTGTATAAATGTAAGGTTACTAGGCACTATCACAAGGGTCTATAAGGAATCAACCATGCCAAATTTAAAATTTAGAAGTGCCGAACAACCTAAAGTGAGGATCTTTGCTAGATAATTAGGGTTAACAAAATATGTAAACAACTTTACATCTAAAGGAAAGGGATTACAACCTTTGTAGTCCACTCCTTCGCTTCATAAGCTCCGACTAGTAGTCCCTTCGCCGCGATCCATGAACTTCCGGACTCTAGAGAGGCTCCATAAGCCGAATGATCTATACTTGCTTGAAGTCTTCCTTTTCGAAAATGATCTACCTTGAAGAATGTTTAACTCAAGCTCTCACTTCTCTAATCAAGTATTAGTGAAGTGAACACTCTAATCTAAGTGGCTAGATTAGATGAGGATGATGAAATAGGAATTTGGCTCTCATTTGTTTTCAAAATCTCACTCAATATCATCACAAAAGAAAAACCTAGTAAAGCTTTTTCAAGAGCTCAAGGAAGAAGAAGATGAATCATTCCTTTTGTGATGAATAATGAATTATTGCCATGGTTACAATTGCAACCCTTGGTTAATAAAGAAAGGCTTTAACCATTGTAGAGATTTAACTAGGGTAAAGGGTTTGGGTTGGGTTAGGAAATATCTCCACAAAATATCAACAAAATATCTTTGCTTAAAACAAAACAAAGCTTCTAGAAGCTTAATGAAAAAGCTAACCCAAATCAAACCCTAACTAGTTTAATCTCCAAAAATCATGTTGCATTTGTAACCCTAACTTGTTATAATATTATATATCACATATATAATATATTTTTGTAACAAAAGAAAATAATACAAATAACATATATCGCATATATATCAATGTATTGTCCGGTGAGAAAATGAATCAATAAAGCGAGCCTATATCAGTTAATGTAATATAATATATCACATATATAATTATACATTAAATTATCGAATCAACACTTGATCCGACAATCCGGCTATTTCTCAAATAACCGACTAATATAATCTGTATCAGTTCATCGAATCAACACTTGATCTGATGACCCGGCTATATCACATATACCCGGCCGATATCTAATATCGCGAGAATAGAATACGGTATCTCATATCATAATATTCTCTATCCCGCACATATCACATATGTGCTCCTACTCCGTTTTGCCTGAGTCAAGAAACCTCTGTGTAGGACTCTAAAGAATCGTCAATACGCCGGCAGTAGGTGATGATCATATCAAACACCCACAAACTGCAAGCGGTCAGCTAAACGTAACAGCCACCTAGGTATTGAGCGATCAGAAGATCAACAAGCAAGCCTGTACATTCTCCTGTGAATCCAATCAGTAACACTACCGTACAGTCCGGTCTCTTCGTCTGATATGTCGTATATCTAGTTTAGGGGTGGTATACGTCAGACCCCAGTAACCGATAAGTCGTGTCGATGTGAGGCTCATAACAGGTCGAGAAACTACTGATAACACTTACCAGTAGCACTCTATATCAGCCCTGGCCAGGGACTTCCAGTTATAGTCAATCGAACACAGCACAACATCAACTCCCTATACCGGAAGAGACGAAACCCCTCCTATCGCTCATTGCCTCCATGTGATTCGGGACTGTACCCAAAAGCCACCGTTTTGCACGCCCTCTTGGACGTGGTAAGGTGGAAATCAAAGCACAGTGTGAATCACACAAGACTCTATGACGATCTCGGGTCTACAGACTAACCTGTACCAGTGTCACCGGAGATCTGCTATCTAACGATTGGTATAAACCCATCTAGGAGTTCTCGGCGAGTCCGTTCAGTGTACCCAGTCTCCACTGAGCACCCGTACACCATCTTTGATGTCAAACACCGATGGATATGGGATCATCCATCGCCCATCATATGGGTTAAGATGCGTATACGCTAGTCTACTCTGGTGTATCGATGCCCTGTCTCGATACACCCTCGACTAGGAACAATTATAGGATGTACTCATAGACACCATGGCCCCACTAGTATGATCTCATCATAGTCCCAGTAGTCGAATACATATCCTAAGGGCTTTATCAACATGTGAGAGCAAGACAGTAAACTAATATAAGTCAACATGTTAAGACAAAGTGAAACCAAATAGCATACTATTATGTCGAGCAAGAAAGTCCTCTCTATATATATCCAAGCATCCACTATAATATACATCATATGTACAACAATGGCCTCTAGGGCATATATATAACTAACAATAAATTAGCACATTTTGTAATGACCGATGTGTAAAGAGCGATGGTGCTAATCTATCAACCCACTGAGAAATGACGTCAAATCCCTCAAGATTCGTGAGCAAACATGGGTACGTTGAACTTGGTAAACCAGATATTGAAAATGAAAGGGATACGGTCTCTTGCGCGGTCGGAACGATGGAAAGGACGAAGGAGAGTGATTTAGGAAGGGTCACAGTTAAAGGTTCAAGAGGGTGTACACAGTCAGTGGAAAGAACATGATGAATTGGAAAATCCGACTCATCAAACAAAACTGGTTTATCCTCAATAATTTCCTCAATATTCTCCTCAAAATTTAGCTTATCCATGCCATTCTCATCAAAATCTAGACGCATATGAAGTTCGGGAAAAACATTTAATGATTCGGGATGATGAATTGGAGAGAAAAACTTGGCCAAATCTGCGGGTTCATCATCCAAATTATTCCCTGCGTCAATATCTTCAATCAAGTGAAAATCAATTTTTTCGGACACCTCATCAAAAGCATGGATATTTACCAATTCAGGTTCTAGATTGGAGGTGTAGAGGTCAAAAGGATTGGTGATGGTTTCACTCGAAAGGGACCCTTCACAATCTGGCAAATCAAGCACTACAAAGTCGCACAACTCATTAAATGTTTTATTTTCAACTGGTGGATCATTTGGGGATGGGTAGGTTTGATTTGGAAGGGTGCACAGATCACTCTCTTCACTCAAATTCTCAATCTGTCCAACCGCCTCATCATACATTGAAAAATTTGGAGCTAGTTGGAAACTAGCTACCGGTTCACTAGGTTGTCTTGATGAATTAAGGGCGGCAATGGACGCATCCAAATTCCTCATCTGTTGGTTTGTTGCTACAATATAAGCTTCCAACGACTGTTCCAGACTAGACATGGGTTGTGAAGGGGTTTTAGTAAAACATTCAAAATTGTTTGGATTCTAAAAACTCCCAAATGGCTGTGTAGAAACAATGTCTAGGGAAGGTGCGAAAGTCGGGTAGGATTGGTAGGAATTGAATGGTTGGACAGGAGTAGGATCAACATTTGGATAAAAAGGTGAATGGACTTGTTGATCCCAAGAACTGGCAGTGTTGAAAGGAGTGAAAGATCGGTTACGAGCTTGTTCAATATGTTCAGCAATAGACATGGGTTTCGGAGTTACAAAAGGACTCGAAAAAGGGGTATCAACGTAAGAAGTTGGTGAAGGTTGAAACGGTTGATATAAAGTGGATTGCAGAGTCCAACTGTTTCTCCTAGACGCTTCTATTCGATCTTTCAAAGAAAATTTGGACATAGAGGGGTCGTCTGTAATTCGACCAAAACAATGCGCGTAGAAAGCAATGTTTGGATAAGGGTACCAAAGTTCGGCAAGAGTTTAGTGAGGTGGGGTACCCATGATGTAAGAAAGGAGAAGAAAAAGAATATGATGATTTTTTTTATTTTTTATTTTTAAAAAAAAATATTTTTATTTTTATTTTTTTTAGAAATTGTTTGTTTTTGGGTTTTTGAAATTTTTGAAAGTGTTTTTTTTCAGAAAGAGTTTTTGCAAAATTTGACGGACTACTACACACTTTCAAACAGTCACAATATAAGCATGCACAATCAAGCCTAGAGCTAGGGTCTCCTAAGTCAACTAGATTGCTCCTAACTATTCCAAAGGGCAAGTTGTGAGATCCTCAAATCGCCTCTTCACCGCCAATTGTGGCCAGATAAGCACAAGTAAAGAAAGGAGGGATCCGCTCACGAATCACCGTGAGACGGGCCTTTTAAAATTACCTTTCCAACTTGTCTAGCCTAGGCACCACAAAGTCTGGTTTAGATAAACGACCGATGCTTACAACTTTTCCTTTGTCCTATTGAGCGCGACAGTCCTTATTGGCTGAGTCTAATATTTTTTATTAACTCGAAGGTTGATGCAAATGCATTTTATGATTTTTAGGGTCCTAGGAAGGGTAATGAAATCCCCACCCAATCTTGATTGGTGTTATAGCCCCTTAAAAGTCCGTTTTAGATATGCAAAGCAATTAACACACCAAAAATCTTAAAACACTTTCAAAAATTTTTTTATTTTGCAGCGCAAAAAATCCTGCACAAAAACAATTTATTGGAGAGGGAGAAGAATTTTGCGCAAAGAACTCTGCAGGAATAATTTTCAGTGGAGCTCAGGGTAGGAGAGAAGAAGAAAAGAGATACAGAAATTTTGATTTGCTGACGTCATCCTTTGACCGCGGTTCCGCGGTCAAACTGTCAATTCTGCCGCGGTTCCGCGGCGGTTTAGGTGGTTTAAATCTCCAAAAATTTTCTGTTTGTTGTTTGGATTCTCCCCTATTTGTTCAGATTCTCTGTTTCTTGATTTGTTCACTGGGATTTTCCAGATCTGAATCTGTCTGTCTTTTTTTCCTTCACACTTGCACAAAAACCTTTCAAAAAGATCAAGATGAATTTCTTTTATTTTATTATTATTATTATTTTTTGTTTTAAAATTTTTCAATTTTTATAATTTTTATATTTTTTATTTTTTATTTTTTTTAACCCGAAATTACACAAAGATAGAGACTACCGTCTTCCCGGCAACGGCGCCATTTGATTAAGAGGAAGATTTAGCGCTTACGCTATTTGTGATCAAAGAATTAACCGCAATAAATAACGGTGTCGCTTGGTAGCTAGCCGGTTGAGTACGGGTCGGTCCACAGGGAGATGGATTCCTATTCTTTATGTTTTAATGAGTTAAATCCAAAAGATTTTGGGTTTTATTTTAAGATCTAAGAATGAGATAAAAGTTTATAAAAAGCTTACTAGGGTTAAGATTATGTTGGTTTGGAAAATCAATTATTCTCACCGCTTTCTTTGCCCTTAATTAAGATCATTTTAGGTGTTAAGGTAATAGTTAACAAAGTGGATTAGCACTATCAGAAAGAAACTAGGTTTCTTCTCTTTGGTCATTGTCCGTCCTTTCTTAACTCTTATTCCTAACCTCTATGGAAAACAATCACAACCAGTCTTTAACTATGGTATCACCGCTACCTCATGGGATAGGGTGCCGTAGTGAGCGGTGTGTGTTTGTATGCATAGAGTCCTATTTTAAAATGTTGAACGGGCAAGAAAGGGATGAGACATTTTCATCTCTCAAATCTTTCCTAAACCTAACCCTAACAAGTGAGGAACTACTCACTCATTAGGGAATTGATAAACGAGTTCATTTTTTTATGGTTTTAATTTAATAACTAAGGCAGATAAAGATTTTATAACTACGGCAGATAAAAAATTTATAACTACGGCAGAAAAGAAATTCAAGATAAAAAAACTTACTTCTTTATTGATGCACTCTTTGATAGATTACATGGAATTGAAAATCTAAGATCTAGAAATTAAAAGAGGCATCTTAAAAGAGGCACCCAAAAAGAGGCACGCTCCAAAAAGAGCTGTAGGGTTCTTATTTATAGATATAGGAAACCATAGGTTACATTCTGATCCATTCATAAATTTACAAATCTACCCTAAGAAGACCCGGTCAATGCACCGTCTTATCCACCGACACGTGCATTGCACGGCCGCGGATCCGCGGTAAGAAGGTATGTTTGGCCACGGTTCCGCGGCCATCTTGTGGACTCTCTTGCTAGATTCTTCAGAGTTGCTTCATGTTGCCTTTTTCTTCTGTCTTCTTCACTTGATTTCTCAGAATGTCTTCTAGTTTCTTCCAGATTTCCACAGTGCAGAAATGTTGTGGACTTTTCCCGTTTGCTTCGTGTTGAGGTCTTGAATCTTGTGCTGCCTTTGTACTTTGTGAAATCGAACTATTTGCTGATCTTCGTTTGTCCCTCAAACTGTAGGCAGCATGATAAAGATCCTTCTATTTGTTGGTCGTAGTCTCACTTTTGTAGCGTCTTTTTACTATTTTCACCGTGTTATTCTGAGAACCTGTAACCTGCAACTATTCAGCAGACATGGATCAAAAGCACCTATTTATTTGCAATATGACTAAGAATGGGGAATATAATAATGCAAAATTCTGATATGAACACCAACATCTCGAAAAGTCTCTCAAATTGTATCAGGGGTATGGCCTTTGTGAGTGGATCCGCAGTGTTGTTCTTCGTGTCAACTCTCCTGACCTCGATCTCCGGGCGATCAACTATCTCCCGGATACCGCCTCAGAATATGCCTGGATCTCTGATGGGACCTGGGTTCCTTGGCCAAAGCCACAACTCCATTGTTATCACAATATAAAGGTATTGGATGCTCAATAGACGAAACCACTCCAAGTTTAATTATGAACTTCTTCATCCAGACAGCCTCGTTGGCAGCATCGTTGGCTGCGATGTATTCAGCCTCCATCGTTGAGTCTGCCACGGTTTCCTGTTTGGAACTCTTCCAACAAACCGCCCCTCCATTGAGGGTAAAGACAAATCCCGAGTGCGACTTAAAGTCGTCCTTATCACTCTGGAAGCTCGAATCGGTAAAGGACTCTACCTGGAGTTCTCCGTTACCATACACCAAGAACATCTCTTTAGTCCTTCTCAAGTACTTGAGAATGTTCTTCACAGTTGTCCAGTGACTCTCTCCAGGATCTGCTTGATACCTACTCACTACACTTAGTGGGTATGCTACATCGGGTCTAGTACATAGCATCGCGTACATGATAGAGCCTACTGCCGAAGCATAGGGTATCTCTTGCATCCGTGCTCTTTCCAAATCAGTCTTAGGAGACATCTCTTTGGAGAGAGTGAGTCTAGAGATCGTGGGTAAATTCCCACACATGGATTCTTCCATACTAAACCTCTTTAGTATGGTGTCAATGTACCTGGATTGGGACAATCCCAGTATCCGTTTAGATCTATCTCTATAGATCTTAATCCCCAAGATGCAGGAGGCATCACTTAGATCTTTCATTGAGAATCTTTGTGATAAGAAGAGTTTGACCAAGTGCAGCATAGGAACATCATTTTCTATCAAGAGTATGTCATCCACGTACTGAGGAAGACAACCTTACTCTCTGACACCTTCTTGTATATACAAGGTTCATCTACGTTCTTGATGAACTCAAACTTTTTGACTACTACATCAAAACAGATGTTCCAACTCAGCGATGCCTGCTTTAACCCGTAAATGGATTTAAGCAGCTTGCACACCTTTCCGCTGCTCCCACTGTCTACGAAGCCTTTTGGCTGAATCATGTACACGCACTCTTCTAAATCACCATTTAGAAAGGCGGTCTTAACATCCATTTGCCAGATTTCGTAGTCATGGTATGCAACAATGGCAAGTATGATCCGGATGGACTTAAGCATAGCCACAGGAGCAAAGGTTTCATCATAATCCATACCTGATTGTTGACGAAACCCTTTTGCAACAAGTCTAGCTTTGAAAGTCTCAACTTTTCCATCTACACCAAGTTTCTTCTTAAAGATCCATTTGCTCCCAATGGGTTTTACCCCTTCAGGAGCAACTTCCAAAGTCCATACTTTGTTGGTGTACAGGGATTCCATCTCAGATCGCATTGCATCCAGCCATTTCACAGAGTCCCCACTCGTGATGGCCTGCTCGAAGCTAGTTGGGTCATCATCTTCCATGATGAAATCATCGCTCTCACCATCAATGAGAAAACCGTAGTATCTCTCAGGTAGATGAGGAACCCTACTAGCTCGGCGGAGAGGCTGAGGTTCGTTGGGGACTATCGAATCCTCTGGTTCGACTAAATCTTCAGTTGTAGTTTGTGCTGCTGGAACTTCTTCCAGCTCTACCTCATTGCCACTAATTTCTTTTGCAAGAAATTCATTTTCTAAGAAGGTGGCATGTCAAGAAATAAACACCTTATGTTCCTCGCTGTGATAGAAAAGATATCCATGTGAATGTTTAGGATATCCCACAAACTTACAAAGAACTGACCGTGCCTCGAGTTTGTCCGGATTTTGCCTTTTGACATAGGCCGGACAACCCTATATCTTAACACGTTTAAGACATGGTCTCTTTCCACTCCATATCTCATATGGTGTGGTAGGTACAGATTTAGACAAAACTTGATTCAATAGGTATGCAGTTGTCTCAAGCGCATAACTCCAAAAGGAAATAGGTAACTCAACGATGCTCATCATAGAGCGCACCATATCTAATAAGGCGCGATTCCTCCGCTCCGATACACCGTTGTGCTGTGTTGTATATGGAGGAGTAAGCTGAGAGAGAATCACATTCTCTTTTAGATAGTCCAGGAACTCATTGCTCAAGTATTCTCCCCTTCGATCAGATCGAACGATCTTAATACTTTTACCCGTTTGGTTCTCGACTTCGTGCTTATATTCTTTGAATTTCTCAAAATCTTCAGACTTGTGTTTCAACGGGAACACATGTCCGTATCTTGAGAGATCGTCAGTGAATGTAATGAAGTACGAAGAACCATTCATGGCATGTGTAGACATGGGACTGCATACATCACTATGTATCAGTCCCAAGACTTCCGTAACTCTTTCTCCGTGTCCACTAAATGGAGTTTTGGTCATTTTGCCTTTAAGACATGAATGACAAGTTTCATAAGATGATAATTCGAACAGATTCAAATATCCATTCTTATGTAACTTAGCTAGTCATGTCGCATTGATATGAGCTAGTCTACAATGCCACAAGAAGGATTCATTCATTTCTGAATTCTTCCTCTTGTTTGTGTTTTGTACGTTGAGAACTGTGGTTTGATCTAGAACGTATATGCCATTATTTAACGAGCATGATCCAATCAACTTTTGATTTAGGAAGATTTTCACAACATTATCATGTACTACAAAATTATATCCTTCTTTACTTAATAAAGAAACTGATATAAGATTGTATATCAGGGTCGGAATGTAATAGCATTCGTTCAGAATCAATGTATTGCCGTTTGGTAATACAAGGTGATATTCGCCAACTGCTTTGGCTGCAACATTTGCACCATTCCCTACTCTTATGGAATGATCACCCATTCCCAGTTCTCTACTTTTCCTTAGCCCATTTAACATATTACATACGTGGGATCCTGATCCGGTATTTAATACCCAGGACGTAAAGTGAACTGAGAAACAGTTCTCGATGACTAACACACCCGAAGAAGATACATCAACATGCTTATTCTTCATTTGGGCGGCGTGAGAATCTGGGTATTCCCCTATTTCCTGCTTAGTCTTATAACAATTATAAGAAAGAACGGAACCAACATTCCCCTGCTCAGTATAACAAGCGGGTTCAGTCAATACATCCATATTATTATCTTGATTAAGGCCCGACATGGTCGCTACCTAGAGAGAGAGAGAAGAAAAATATTTTAGCATATGCTCTTGCAAGATTAGATTGGTTATTATCTTATCTAATCAGGATGGCTCCCACTGCTTTTATCAAATCTTCCTTCAAACCCAAAAAGGTAAGACTAGCCGGGATTAATTACACCTTACAAGTTCGCCAATCTTTCAGCCAGACCAGTGTTGGTACTTTGAGGGAGGTTCCCCGTGCTTTCGCACGGACCTAATTAAAATAAACCTCGTTTTCCCAGAGGCATAACCCCGTTAACACCTTTCTAGACACCTACTTGATCTGCTAATTGTCATGTGTAAAACCCTCCCAGGAGTAACTCTTACTCGCAGTGGGTATCGGGATCCAACTATCTCATAGAAGGTATGCAATCTCATTGCAAATTTCAACACTTGAAATTCCCGATAATACTTTTACCCCTAACCCCCTATGACCTTGACAAAAGCCAACAAACCATAGGATGCTAGTCAAGTTCAACCCGTCATTTCCTGATTGAATTAAACTCACCCGTACGACCCTTGACAAAGCACGACTACCCTAATCCAATCGCATCACATGCTTAAACAGATAAGTACTAGTCAGCTACCGCACACTACGTCTTGACAAAGGCTAACAAACGCAGCACGAATACTAAATAGTCTTTATCTGAAATAACGGAGGGCTACGACAAGTTTTTATGAAAACCTTTTGCGTAATGAACTTGATATCGTTGTAGAAACAAGTGATTTTGAAAAGGAGTGTTTTTGAGGCTTTTACTAGTTTCGCTAAAGAGGTCACTCCCGGTGAATGGATCTCGGCTCTTTCCTTATCGAATAAGGTGCAAGATATTTCATAAATACCACTATGCAAAGCAAGAACTATAGAAACAATCAAAAACAAAACCGAGTGAGTTGTAGCATCTGCTAGTTCGCTAAAGAGGTCACTCCCGGTGAAGGGATCTCGGCTCTTTCCTTATCGAATAAGGTGCTGGATATTCTACAAGGAATACCGCTATGCAAAGCAAAAACTAGAGCTGCCCTTTTTTGAAAATTTGATTCTACAACATCTTTTAGGTTTCTTTTGTTTCATTAATCTCATTAATGACGTCCCATCATTTATACTTCCTAAGCATCACAGAAGAAACAAAAATACAACGTACGCTTATGCCATCCGCATTAGCCACAGTGTCTCGTTATGCACCGTTAGGTTACTTAACTAACGGCATAGCAGGACGGGACTAGCGCGGGTGCAAAACATAAGCAACGTTTATTATATATCATATATACAATAATAAAGCATTCGTCTTATGCATATTTAGTGATCACATCACAGAATATCAGCAGCAAAGATAACATATGAAATATTTGATACATTAGGAGGTTCGTGTTTTATTTTGAGCCTGTATAAAACACGGATTCCACGGTCGCGATGAATAGCCAAAACCACATCCCTAGAACCCTACGAGAGCAGAAAGCAGCCCTCCTAATTCTAGGGTTTGGAGACCCGGTCTCGACTCCTCGAGATGGCCTTCTACTGGACCCTAGAACCCGGTTGCTTGTGCTCTCCTCCTTGGGTCTATCCTAATGCGGAAAAGTAAATAATATACAATGGTGACATCATCCTCAACCCGGAAGAGCCCCAATAAAAGAATATTACATACAATAAATTTTACATGAATGAAAATAAAAATCTTCATCTCACATAAAACCCCTGGCTATTCAAAAGTGACGATCCAATGTAACATATCACAGCAACGCATAACATCGCATGTCATCAACGTAAGCAAGTATGCGTACCCCAATTGTCGTTGATGTATAGAAACGAAACCAGCGATACAACACATACTACACTTACGGTCGCAGAAAAGAAAATGAAAAACTACAAAAATTGGAATCGTAACTCCCTTTAGACATCATAAACCCGGGATATCACATATCCAAGATTTCATGCCTAACAATGTAAAGCTCGCATTTAGGTCTCACCCATGAAAACACCTTTTCAAAATAAGTCGGATAATTCAACAAGATTTCCGATTACACCCGAGATCGAAATGTTAGATTTACACGCAACAAATATATTTTTAGATTCCAATTATTGTATCACATTCTCTAAAACTAGGCACAGTTAAAACGTTCGATCGAACGATCAATCACCCAAAGAATTCTCAGAAAGCTCAACACTTGAGCAGTTTTAAAATATACCAGAGATTGCTATTATTACATACGGGTCAGCACAAGAAGGCACAGTTCAAGCCTCACCATCGGCGCCGCGGAACCGCCGCCAAAAGAGCCTTTTGGCCGCGGTTCCGCGGTCGTTAAGTCGAGTTAGGGCTTCGTTCTTCTTGTGGGCCCATACAATACCCTGCACGATTTTCTGAGTATTTTTAATATGAAAATATCCAACTTTTTGAAAAATTTCCAGTGAGCGCTTTTCGGGTATCGATTTTCGTTCGTTTGAGGTTTTTAACTTCATCTAGGTTACTCTAAAGCTCTACCTTGGCTCTGATACCACTGTAGGGTTTCCTTAGCACTTTACATAGGGTTTAGAAGTATCACACATACCACAATAAAAAATTAAGGAGGTGCTAAGCAAACTAACCTAGGAATCGAGCTAGAAATTTAGGGTAACAACTAAAGTAAACAACTTTACTTCTAAGTGATTAGAGATTACAACCTTTGTAGTCCGCTCCTTCACTTCTATAGCTCCTTGTTGTGGTCCCTTCGCTGCGATCATCGAGCTCCCGGACTCTTGAGAGACTCCATACGGTGTATGATGCATGCTTGCTTGAAGTCTTCAAAATCCAAGATGATCTACTTCGAGGAAACACATACTCAAGATATGACTTCACTAATTATGGAATTAGTGAAGCTCACACCCTAATCTAAATGGCTAGTATAGAAGAGGATGATGAAGTAGGAATTTTGCTCTCTTTAGTTTTCTTTTTCTCACAATCTTTCATCACAAAGGAAAACGCTAGCAAGCCTTTTTTTTTAGGAAGAAGAAGATGAAGTGATGAATGAATTGTTGATTTTATTTAGAAAATGCAACCATAGGTTAAGAATGTCATGCTTAACTCTTGTAGAGACTTAACCATGAGCTAGGGTTAAAGGTTAGATTGATAAATATCTTAAGCTTGACAAAAGAGTGGACCAAGTCAATGAACCTACAAGCTTCTACTACCTTCATCCAAAAGATCAACCATGACAAATTCCACTTTATTTGAATTACTTAATAATAAATATAAACCCTAACATTAACTCTAGCATGGTATAAGTCTCATACATCCATGTTGCATGTGTAACCTAGCATGTCATAATGATATATATCACATATATATTATTTGTGAACAAAATAAAACAATACAATTGACATATATCACATATATATTAATGTATCATCAAGTGAGAAAAAGTAATGCTTAAGTGAGCTAATATTAGTTAATGTAATTTAGTATATCAAATATATAATTCTACATTAAATTATCAAATCAATACTTGATTTAATAATCCGGCTATATTACATATAATTGACTAATATCTAATGCAATAACTTATCGAATCAACACTTGATCCGATAATCCGGCTATATCACATATAACCGACCAATGTCAGAGGTCGCGAGAATAGAATGCGGTATCACATACACGCATTAATCTCGGTCCCGCACATATTACATATGTGCTCCTACTCCGTTTTGCCTGAGCCAGGAAACCTCTGTACAGGACTCTAAAGACTCGTCAATACGCCGGCAGTAGGTGATGATCATATCAAACACCCACAAACCGCAAGCGGTCAGTTAAACGTAACGGCCACCCGGGTATTGAGCGATCAGAAGATCAACAAGCAAGCTTGTACATACCCCTGCGAGTCCAATCAGTAACACTACCGTACAGTCCGGTCTCTTCGTCTGATATGTCGCATATCTAGTCTAGGGGTGGTAAACGTCAGACCCCAGTAACCAATAAGTCGTGTCGATATGAGGCTCATAACGGATCGAGAAACTACTGATAACACTTACCAGTAGATCTCCATATCAGCCCTGGCCAGGGACTTCCAGTTATAGCCAATCGAGCACAGCGCAACATCAACCCCCAATACCGGGAGAGACGAAACCCCTCCTATCGCTCATTGCCTCCATGTGATTTGGGACTGTACCCAAAAGCCACCGTTTTGCACGTTATCATGAACGTGGTAAGGTGGAAATCAAAGCACAGTGGGAATCACACAAGACTCTATGACGATCTCGGGTCTACAGACTAACCTGTACCAGTGTTACTAGAGAACTGCTACCTGACGATAGGTATAATACCAACTAGGAGTTCTCGGCGAGTCCGTTCAGTGTACCCAGTCTCCACTGAGCACCCGTATACCATCTTTAATGTCAAACACCAATGGATATGAGATTATCCATCGCCTATCATATGGGTCAAGAACCGTATACGCTAGTCTACTCTGGAGTATCGATACCCTGTCTCGATACACCCTCAACAAGGAACAATTATAGGATGTACTTTTGGACTACCCTGGCCCCACTAGTATGATCTCCATCATAGTCCTAGTAGTCAAGTACACATCCTAAGAGCTTTATCAACATGTGAGAGCAAGACAGTAACACAATACAAGTCAACATGTTAAGACAAAAAGCAACCAGATAGCATACTATCATATCGAGGAAGAAAGTCCTCTTTATATATATCCAAGCATCCACTATAATATACATCATATGTACAACAATGGCCTCTGGGGCATATACATAACTAACAGTATTCCGCCGATTCACTCACAAAGCCCTTTACGGAAGTGCTGCTATCCGAGCACGTCTCGTCCAGGAACAAGCCGCCCAAAGTGGCCCTCTTCGACGGGAATTCCGACCTGAAGGACCACTTGGACGCATTTAGGACGGGCATGAGCTTCCAAGATAACTCAGACGCAACTCAATGCCGAGCTTTTCCCGCCACCTTGATCCGAGCCGGCCGGGACTGGTTCCGGGGGCTTGCGCCGTGCTCTATCTTTACCTTTGAAGAGCTGGCTACCGAATTCCTCGGTCATTTCGTCGGTAACCGACGACAAAAGAGGACAGTCGACTACTTATTCACTGTCAAGAGCGGGGACAAGGAATCCTCCAAAGGGTATGTCACATGCTTCTACAATACCCTCCTTGAGGTACCCGAACACCGCGACGAAACGATCATCACCGCACTGAGGTCGAGTCTTAGGCACAAAGAGTGGCTCCGCTCTTTTTCATTGGCGCAGCCTAAGACCATAGCCAAAGTTAAAGCCTGGACCGAGCGAGAAATCCAGCTCAAGTCAGAGGTAAACTCAAACCTGTCCCGAGCCGACTAAGCAGACCGAAAGAAGAGGGACAGGGAAGAGAAAAGGAAAGACGATCTTCCGAGACCTTATTCCCCGAGGTTCCCGGATTACACCCCTCTAAACATTTCCCAAGCCGAGCTGTTGGAGGAAGCTAAGGGCGAAAGGTTCTTCAGGCTCCCACCGGCTACCCGAAGCACGGGCAAATGACTCCGAGGCCCGTATTGTGCCTATCACCGAGCGCAAGGACATCCGACCGAGAATTGTAAAAAGATGCACGATTACATCGAAGAGCTGATCCGCTTCGGTCACTTGGCGAAATACCTGCGAGACAAACGTCAAGCAGATATGGGGCAAGCCGACCAAATTATAGCTGAAGAGCCCAACAACACTGTGGATCCAAAGCCCTCATCACGAGGCCACCGTGTAGCTTCCTGCTCGGTCCATCCGCAGTGGTAAGCTTCCTACCCAACAACGCTGTGGATCTAAAAGCCCTCCTCACGAGGCTACCAAGTAGCTTCCTGCTCGGTCCATCCGCAGTGGGTAGCTTCCTGCCCAACAACGATGTGGATCCAAAGCTCTCATCACGAAGCCACCGAGTAGCTTCCTGCTCGATCCATCCGCAGTGGGTAGCTTCTTGCCCAACAATGCCGTGGATCCAAAAGCCCTCCTTACGAGGCCAGCGAGTAGCTTCCTACTCGGTCCATCCGCAGTGGGTAGCTTCCTGCCCAACAATGATGTGGATCAAAAAAGTCCTCCTTACGAGGCACCGAATAGCTTCCTGCTTGGTCCATCCGCAGTGGGTAGCTACCTGCCTAACCACACTGTGGATCAAATGCCCTCCTCACGAGGCCACCGAGTAGTTTCCTGCTCAGTCCATCCGCAGCTGGTAGATTCATGCCCAACAACGCTGTGGATCCAAAGACCTCGTCATGAGGCCACCGAGTAGCTTCCTGCCCGGTCCGTCCCTAGCGGGTAGCTTCCTACCCAACGACGCTAAGGATCTAAAGCCCTTACCAAGAGGCAACCGAGTAGCTTCCTGCTCGGTCCATCCCTAGTGGGTAGTTTACTACCAAACAACACTAAGGATCAAAGCCCTCATCCCGAGACGGCCGAGTAGCTTCCTGCCCGGTCCATCCATAGCAGGTAGCTTCCTACCCAACGACGCTAAGGATCTAAAGCCCTCACCAAGAGGCGACCGAGTAGCTTTCTGCCCGGTCCATCCCTAGCGGGTATCTTCCTACCCAACAACGCTAAGGATCTAAAGCCCCTACCAAAAGGCGGCCGAGTAGCTTCCTACCCGGTCCATCCATAGCGGGTAGCTTCCTACCCAACGACGCTAAGGATCTAAAGCCCTCATCCCGAGGCGGCCGAGTAGTTTCCTGCCCGGTCCATCCTTAATGGGTAGCTTCTTACCCAACAACGCTAAGGATCTAAAGCCCTCACCAAGAGGCGGCCGAGTAGCTTCCTGCTCGGTCCATCCCTAGTGGGTAGTTTCCTACCCAACAACATTAAGGATTAAAGCCCTCATCCCGAGGCGGCCGAGTAGCTTCCTGCCCAGTCCATCCCAAGAGGGTAGCTTCCTACCCAACGACGCTAAGGATCTAAAGCCCTCACCAAGAGGCGACCGAGTAGCTTCATGCTCGGTCCGTCCCTAGTGGGTAGTTTCCTACCCAACAACACTAAGGACCAAAGCCCTCATCCCGAGACGGCCGAGTAGCTTCCTGCCCGGTCCATCCCTAGCAGGCAGCTTCCTACCCAACGACGCTAAGGATCTAAAGCCCTAACCAAGAAGCGACCGAGTAGCGTCCTACTCGGTCCATCCCTAGTGGGTAGTTTCCTACCCAACAACACTAAGGATCAAAGCCCTCATCCCGAGGCTGCCCGGTAGCTTTGTGACAACCCTAACTTTCTGTACACATTTTTTTCAAAATACAGAAAGACACACCTAAGCCTAAACACGAGTTATAAGTTTGTTTTGCTTTTGAACAGCAAGAAAGAGCTTGTAGCTCACTGGTAAAGCCTTGCACTGCTGTTACAAAGCACCAGAGTTCAAATCCCGTCAGCCATAATATCTTTTTATTTTAAATTCTTTTAATCTTTTAGAAGCCCAAGAGTCTACACGTGCACTACACGTAATAAGGTAAGTTACAGAATAAATAAACATGTGCACGAGGGTAGACCAAACGTCAGGGATATGTGGCCAAAACCCCAAGCCCACCCGTCGGAAATAACCCATCGACATACACAAAAAATCCAGCGCCACCGGGTCAGACCATCCCAAATGCTTCCAAACATCACCCCCAGCACCTCTTCAGCTGCCCCACTAACCCCACATTGCTTGTTTACTCTGAATATTTCCAGATAGCAATAAAATGCCATTTAATCCCAATTTTAATGCATATTTCAACGCATTATTAAAACACCCTAAACCCTAATTTTCCCTATAAATACCACCCTCATTTTACACCTCCTCACTCACAATTCCCTGCCAAAACTCTCAAGAAATTTCCAAGTTCCCATAGTGTACAAGTGGAGTTAACAAAAGGCAAAGCTCCGACGAAGTTCCGGCGACGATCCAAGTAGTTTCTGGTGACGAAACGACGCACCGGCACTTCCCACCTCTTCCACTATTTCTCCTCTCTCTCTTAATCTAGTAAGTCCCTCTTTCTCTTCTTTTCTCTATTCTAAAAACTCTCAAAACTAAAACCCGACGGAAGCGGAGTTAATCCGACTTCCGATCCGGTTTTCCTTAAAAAGTTCTATTTTTCTTAAACACAATAATACCAAACTCTCATATTATGATCATTAAATATTAACAAAATATATTAAATAAGTTTCACGTCAAAATAATCATTTTTGTAACTTTTATCGCACTTTTTCAGAAAAATACCATATACTTTAGTTTGACATAAATCATCATGATTCCTTACCATACCTTTAGATAGTTCATGAGATAATGACCTATCTCATCACAACACACATATCTATCATAGCGCGATGAATCTTGGGACTATGGAATACGGGAAATACGACTTTGCAAATAAATCTCTTTAACTTATAAAACTGTTTTCTTTAAAAGATGTATTGAAATGTTTCCATGAAATTGCGCCTCTACAACCCATTTTGGGGACCCCGTTTGGGATGGTGCGGATTATCGCACATTCTCAGGCTTGGTAGAGCGAGATGCAGACCTCCGTAAGGAGCATTCGATCTCGATAGAATTTTTATACATTTTTCTTTAGAAAATGAGATTTTTACAAGAAAACAAATAAAATTATTTTCATTAATTATGTATATATAATTATTACCAAAATACTTATTTTAAATATATATATATTATTCCATATTTCCAAAACTCAAGAAAAGAATTCAAATATTACATGAAACTACCATGACAATTCAAAATAATATCCATATTACAAATAAATACCATATATTATTAAATTAGGTTTTACTCACTAGAAATTTCACATTGATAAAATATACATCTATGAAAATTCTAAAGACGATAATTAAATGCTTGAGATGTATTTTGAAATTATACCAAAACTATTTTTTCATAAAACCCCCACAGGTTATACTAAATTACAATAAGGACTCTAGTAAACATAGGTTTAAGCGGGACCAGTCTCTTGAGCCCCAGAGAGCCGGAGATATGGGTACTTGTCTATCTAAGATAGACAACCTAACAAACTGTGTTATCAACACGGTAATTATCATTGAAAAAGACACAAATTCTGCCGTCCATGTGCAGCAGTTACCGATAACATCAAAACAATCAGGATTTCAAGTTCTTTTAAAGTGTCTGGCTCAGACTGAGTCTCAATATAATTAATTTGACTTGAATGTGATTCAAGTATAAACTACAATACAACAATTCAATATGAATCCATCTGTACAATCTATTCCACTATACAACTTGACTAAACCGAACCATGGATAAGCTCCATTTACATGTTCTTCCATTATATCCGTTCCATTACTGATATCATGGTTTCAGCAAGTCATCCATCTATACAATTTACAATTCAAGATAATACAAACAGTACTGTCAATACTATCAATACAATAAACACTACGGGGTTATAAAGGGGTCGACTGGTACGGAACATGTTAATGGTGGCACGAGGTGGTCACTTAAGACGTAATTACATCCATGTCGTTGTTCCATGGTATTATTGACGGAGCCTTGTACTACGGGTTACCAAAGTCCACAGTGTAAGTTGGATTCCTCTCGCATATATTGGAATCTTCTGTACCAAGGTACAAACAACAGCGTTAACAATATAATCAAACATTATAAGATATACTCTCTCTGTGTGTGTGTATGTCTATTCTATCTCTACTCACCTTTGGGACTTACCGAGCGATTGTTCGCTGATGACATTCTTTTTCTTCTTTCTTTGGAATGTTGTCAGGAGGATCGGACCTTCTGGAGATAGTGCCCACCAGCGAGGATTTGGATCAGCTAGTTTTCGACCCAGAACACTAGTCACTTGTACATCTCATTTACATTTATGTTGTGCCATTGTTTAGGCATTGCTTTCATTCTATGTATTTTCATTTCAGTTGTATTGTAAAAAGAATGTTAATAAATAAAGTTGTTGTTTATTTACATCTTATCTCTTGTGTATATTTCATTTTATATTGCTTAGATACGCTTAGCGTGTTTACTTTTGAGTAAATACGTAGCGGGCACGTCGCATCCTCTGCCCGTACACTGGGAAGCGGGGCGTAACAGGTTTTTTTGGTGGCCCATGCAAGTCAGTTCTGCGTGGACAACCTAAGCAATATAACACAAGAACCAGCAACTAAAAACATTCTTTACAATACATATTCTTTGAATCTTATCATTTCATAAATTTTGAATCTGTCCTAACCCAAATTTTTCTTTCAAGGTTATGGATTCCCCAAACAACACCAGCACCAACTTCAACAACACTCCATGTCCTCTACCAATTACACCTCCTGTAGCTGCTCCAATCAATGAGCAAACGGTTTTGCTTGAGACGATCCGCGGCCTCCTGGAGGGACAGCAACAACAGACTACTATCTTGATGAACCGTCCCGAAGCAGAAGCACCTGGGGTGAAACAATTCAGGGCCTTGCACCCTAAGGAGTTCTCAGGAAAAGAGAGCCCCTTAGAAGCTGAGGAATGGGCTCAGAGTATTGAAGATGACCTGGCAGCGGCACAAGTGCCAGAGATTGCTTGGGTTCGAGTTGCAAAGCTGCAGCTCACCGATAATGCACGGGTTTGGTGGAAGGCGGAAGAAAGCCGTCTTCATCAGCCTATCGAATGGAAGACTTTCCGTGACATGTTCGATGCAAGGTACTTCCCTGAGACTGCTCGCTTTGATATGGAGCAGCAGTTCATCCATCTGCAACAATGTTCAATGTGGACCAAATCAGTAGATAAGTATTATGCTGAGTTTACCATGCTCAGCAGGTTTGCGGACCATCTCATACTGACTGCAGAGATCGGGGCTAGAAGATTTCAGCAAGGATTGGACCCGAAAATCCAAGCTGCATTAGCTACAGGGGATTTCCTAATCCATGATATGGCTTTGAAAGTTGTCCGAAGATACGAGGCAGTAGTGAAGAGGAAGGGCATACCTCAATCTGCCGGAGTGAAGCGCCCTGCCACTCAGATGGCAGGAGGAGCCTCTTCAAGGCTAATTGTTGAACCCAGGAGACCGGATGAAACCCATAACCAGCCGAGTCCCGGTTTTTGCTTCTATTGCAAAAGAGAAGGACACTTGTGGAAGGACTGTAGGCGCGCAAAAGGCCTGTGCCTAGTTTGTGGCACATCCAATCACGGAATTGGAAACTGTCCTTATAGACGCAACCTAACTCACACACACACCAACTACCCGCAGTGGCCAGCTATCCAGGCTCATGCACCTTGTCTTGCACTCCCAGCTCCAGCACCTGCACATCCTACCCACCAATTCCATCAGGCAATGAGAAACATGCCTCGAGGGCAGAGAAACATGCCCCAAGGACAGAGGAATGTGCCTCCGGCTAAGAGGAATGTACCCCGGCGTCAGGCTTTCACACTAGCAGTGGTAGAAACAGAGGCTGTAGACCAAGGTAACACTGGTAATTCTCTTCAACCCTTTCGAACCCTTGTACCACTTTGTTATTTTTCATACACCATCAGTACTTCTAACACCAAACATTCCTTGAAACTGTTACACTTTCCTTCTACAAATTTCGAGGACGAAATTTTTATAAGGAGGGTAGAATGTAACAACCCTAACCTTCTGTACACATTTTTTTCAAAATACAGAAAGACACACCTAAGCCTAAACACGAGTTATAAGTTCGTTTTGCTTTTGAACAATAAGAAAAAGCTTGTAACTCACTGGTAAAGCCTTGCACTGCTGTTACAAAGCACCAGAGTTCAAATCCCATCAGCCACAGTATCTTTTTATTTTAAATTCTTTTAATCTTTTAGAATCCCAAGAGTCTACACGTGCACTTCACGTAATAAGGTCAATTATAGAATAAATAAACATGTGCATGAGGGTAGACCAAACGTTAGGACACGTGGCTAAAACCCCAAGCCCACCCGTCGGAAATAACCCGGCAACATACACAAAAAATCCGGCGCCACCGGGTCAGACCGTCTCAAATGCTTCCAAACTTCACCCCCTGCACCTCTTCAGTTGCCCCGCTAACCCCACATTGCTTGTTTACTCAGAATATTTCCAGAGAGCAATAAAATGCCATTTAATCCCAATTTTAATGTATATTTCAATACATTCTTAAAACACCCTAAACCCTGATTTTCCCTATAAATACCACCCTTATTTCACACGTCCTCACTCACAATTCCCTGCCAAAAATCTCAAGAAATTTCCAAGTTCCCATAGTGTGCAGGTGGAGTTAACAAAGGGTAAAGCTCCGACGAAGTTCCGGCGACGAAACGACGCACCGGCACTTCCCTCCTCTTCCACTATCTCTCCACTCTTTCTTAAACCAGTAAGTCCCTCTTTCTCTTCTTTTCTCTATTCTAAAAACTTTCAAAACTAAAACCCGACGGAAGCGGAGTTAATCCTGTAAGGTTCCCTAGTACGACAGCAAGGTTTCGGGAGGCATCGTCCATGCCATTTTAAAAAAATTGTCATGCTAAACAACCCTAATCCTAGAATCTTTAACTGGAGATTTAGACAATACCAAATGTAAACTACTTTACATCTAGAGAACAAGAATACAATCTTTGTAGTTCGAGTCCTTCTCTTCTAAATCACCGGGTTGAAGTCCACGCGACTCTACAAGGCTCCTCTTCGAGTTGAACGACCCTCCTTCATGATCTTTGGCCAAAAACGATCCACCCGAAGTTCCTCTAGATCAAGCTAACTCTACACTAAACTTCTTTAGTGTATGAAACACACCACACTAAATTGCTAGTTTGGTGTGGGATGATGAAGTAGGGGATATGATAAGCTCACTTGGTGTCTCACAAGCTCAATGATTCACATCTCATGTGAGGGTTTGAGCTTGGAGGTGAGATGAAGAAATTGTAGAGATCAAGAGGAAGAAGAAGCTCAAGGAAAATGGCTAAGGCATTAAGCATGAAGCAAGTGTAGAAACAATAATATGAATCATCTCTCTCCTCACTAATTCAAGCATAGAATAAATTGCAATTCTAAATTGCAACCATGCTTGAATAGTGAGTCAAGACTAATAAAAAACATATAAGCCCATGCCTCATCCATACCCAAAATATCTCCACAATTTACACCTCATTTTTCCATTTTCTAAAAATAGAAAAATATGCCATGCTTCATATAATATATATATATATATATATATATATATATATATTTATATATCAAATATACATTAATATATATATATATATAAAGCAATTAGTGAGCTAATGATATTAGTTAAGATATAATTATATCGCATATAATATATCACATTATTAAATCAACACTTGTTCTAATAATCCAGTTATATCACATATAACCGACTAATATCATTTATCTGAATATCACATTATCAAATCAACACTTGATTCGATAATCTGGTCATATCACATATGACCTAACCAATACCAGATAACTGCCCGATTACAATACGGTATCACATACTCGTATTTAATCAAGTCCACGCACATATCACATATGTGCCCTACTTCATTTCGCTCGAACCAGGAAACTTCTGTGTGGGACTCTAAAGACTCGTCAATACGCCGGCAGTAGGTGATGACCACATCAGTCACCTACAAACCGTCAGCGGTACTAGCTGGACGTAACGGCTACCCGGGTATTGAGCGATATGAAGATCAACAAGCAAGCTCGTTTATACTCTCCCTGAAGCCTATCAGTAACACTACCGTACAGTCCGGTCTCTTCGTCTGATATGTCGCATATCATGTCTAGGGGTGGAAATCGTCAGACCCCAGTAACGTGATAAGTTATGCCGATGTCTGGCCTATAACGGTTCGAGAAACTACTGATAACACTTATCAGTAAATCTCAGCAGCAGCCCTGGCCAGGGACTTCCAGTTATAGACAATCGAGCATAGTGCAACATCAACCCCCAATACCGGGTGAGACGAAACCCCTCCTATCGCTCATTGCCTTCATACGACTCGGGACTGTGCCCAAAATCCACCTGTTTGCACGTCTCCTTTGAGCGTGGTAGGGAGGAAATCAAAGCACAGTGGGAGCCGCACAAGACTCTATGACGATCTCGGGTCTACAGACAAACCTGTACCAGTGTCACCAGAAGACTGCTATCTGACGATAGGTGTACTACCACATAGGAGTCCTCGGCGAGTCATGTTCAGTGTACCCAGTCTCCACTGAGCACCCGTATACCATCTTTGATGTCAAACACCAATGGATGTGGGATCATCCATCGCCCATCATATGTGTCAAGAAGCGTATACGCTAGTCTACTCTGGAATATCGATGCCCTATCTTGATATTCTCTAGACTAGGAACAATTAAAGGATGTACTTGTGAACTACCCTGGCCTCACTAGTATGATCTCCATCATAGTCCTAGTAGTCAAGTACATATCCTAAGGGCTTTATTAACATGTGAGAGCAAGACATTATCACAATACAAGTCTACATGTTAAGACAAAAGTAACCAGATAACATACTATCATGTCGAGCAAGAAAGTCCTCTCTATATATATCCAAGCATCCACTATAATATACATCATATGTACAATAATGGCCTCTAAGCCATACATATAACTAACAATCTCCCACTTGCACTGAGGCCATGTGTTGTAGTATCTCATATCCAACATCCCAAAAAGTCTCTCAAATTGTGTCTGGGGGAGGGCCTTTGTGAGTGGATCCGCTGCGTTGTCCTTCGTGTCAACTCTCCTAACCTCGATCTCTCGGCGATCAACTATTTCCCGGATCAGGTGATACCGTCTCAGAATATGTCTGGATCTCTGATGGGACCTGGGTTCCTTGGCCAAAGCCACCACTCTATTGTTATCATAATACACAGGTATTAGATACTCAATGGATGGAACCACACCAAGCTCAGCAATGAACTTCTTCATCCAGACAGCTTCTTTGGCAGCATCGTTGGCAGCGATGTATTCAGCCTTCATTGTCGAGGCTGCAACGGTGTCTTGCTTGGAACTCTTCCAACACACCGGCCCTCCGTTGAGGGTAAAGACAAAACCCGAGACCGACTTACTGTCGTCCTTATCACTCTGGAAGCTCGAGTCGGTAAAGGACTCCACTTGGAGTTCACCGTTACCATACACCAAGAACATCTCTTTAGTCCTTCTAAAGTACTTGAGAATACTCTTCACAGCTGTCCAGTGATTCTCTCCTGGATATGCTTGACACCTACTCACTATACTTAGTGAGTACGCTACATCGGGTCTGGTACATAACATCGCGTACATGATAGAGCCTACTGCCGAAGCATAGGGTATCCGTTGCATGCGAGCTCTCTCCAAATCAGTCTTGGGAGACATCTCTTTGGAGAGAGTGAGTTATGAGATCATGAGTATATTCCCACGCTTGGAATCTTCCATACTAAACCTCTTTAGTACGTGTTCCCGCCAAAATTTTGGCTCAAAACTTGCTCCCTTACAAAATAATAACAATAAATAAAAAAAATAAAAAATAATAAAGGGAAAACTCCACATGCAAAGAATGTAACAATTGCTCCAGCACTAAGAGTCAAAGACTCTAAGGCAGCGCTCACGTGCAAAGCGCAAGAGCACTGGAGCCAAGAGCGCCAGCGCTAAGAGTCAAAGACTCTAAGACAGCGCTCACGTACAAAGCACGAGAGCGCTCGCGCCAAGTGCGCCAGCGCTGAGAGTCAAAAACTCTGAAGCAGCACTCACGTGCAAGGCACGAGAGCGCCAAGCGCTAGAACTAAATGTTCTCCACCGTTGGATCAAAGATCCAACGAAAATGATAAATCATCAAATTACCAGAATTAAATTCTTATTGAGGAAATACTCCTCAAATCTTTCTAAATAAGAAAGATTGTGCTCTGTAAATCAGAGCACCGTTGGATCAAAAATCCAATTGTGGTTAAAAATCACTAAGATACAGAATAAATTCTGTATGGGAACATATTTTCCCAATCCTATTAAAAACAAGAAGATTGTCTTCTGTAAAACAGAAGCCTCAGGATTAAAGATCCAACGTGGGAAACATCCCCAAATCAATTAGAGGAAAGATCTCCTTAACTGATTCAACAAATCAGCCTCGACTATATAAAGGCCCCAAGATCAAGTCTTGGATGCAAGAAACTCCCCATAAGTTTCATACGGAGCAACCCTCCCCCCCCCCCCCCACACAAACTTTAAGAAATTTCAAAGAGAAGAGCAAGCTCTTGGAAAAAGAATTTCTTCAAGGTAAATAAAAAAGAGAGATCAAAGCATCTCATAAAAAGAAGAAGAACTTAGTTCTTTTTTTTAAATCATTGAACTATAAGACAGAGGTCTTTCACAAAAAGAGATCATAGCATCTCATCATAAAAAGAGGGGAGAAGAACTTAATTCTCTTCAGATCACAGATCCATAAAGACAAAGTCTTTCACAAAAAACATAAGAGATCGTAGTATCTCCTATAAAATAAGAACCTTATTCGTAGAGCCACGAGACAAAGTCTCTTATAAACGAGAACTTAATTCTCAGAGCACAAAATTGATCAAGAGCGCTCTGCACTTATTGGCTGACGCTCTGCGCCAAGTGTGCCACGTGCTCCTCACGTGTGCACTATTTCACAAAGAGCGCTCTGCACTCATTGGTTGGCGCTCTGCGCCAAGTGCGCTACGTGCTCCTCACGTGTGTGCTATTTCACAAGGAGAGCTCTGCACTCATTGGTTGGCGCTCTGCGCCAAGCGCGCCACGTACTCCTCACGTGTGCGCTATTTCACAAGGAGAGCTCTGCACTCATTGGCTGGCGCTCAGTGCCAAGCGCACCACGTACTCCTCATGTGTGCGCTATTTCATAAGAAGCGCTCTGCACTCAATGACCGGTGTCACCACCAAGCGCACCACGTGCTCCTCACGTGTGCGCTATCTCACAGAAAGCGCTTTAGCGCTCCAAGTCTGGCGCTCAGTGCCAAGCGCACCACGTGCTGCTCACGTGTACGCTGAGAGAACATAAACTGTTCTTTAAATAAAGTCCCAGAGCCATAATGAGTGCTTAACACTCAATAAAAGACAAAAATATTGTCAGAACCCAAACCAATGCTCAGTATTGTTAAATAAAAAAGGGCTGAGCCTAATTAAATGTTCAACATTTTAACTGAGTGGGCCGAGCCCAAGTTGGCCACAGATCCCTAATTCAGATTAATTGAGCCCATATGCTCATAAATATTTTTAACTGATCTTAGTCCCAAACTTGACTATAGATCTCCCAACCAACATTAGTTCAAGGGTGCATCTCTTCATACCTATGATATATGTCGTTGTAATTCTTCAACGTCTTCAGAGAGATGGAGGGTTCCAATAACCAATAACTTTTGGCGCATCCCCAAACGGTCATAGACTATGACGTCTTTAAACTGGACTATGATGTCCTTAAACTTCACGGACTATGAGGTCCCTAAACTCATGGACCGTAATGTCCTTAAACTAACTATGGACCGCAACGTTCCTAAACTAAACTCTATAGACTATGACATCTTTAAACTATGGACTAGGAGGTCCTTAAACTCATGGACTATGATGTCCTTAAACTTTACAGACTATGAGGTCCTTAAACTCATAGACTATGATGTCTTTAAACTTTACAGACTATGATGTCTCTAAACTCATGGACTATGATGTCCTTAAACCCTATGGACCGCAACGTCCCTAAACTAAGACGATAGAGCCCAAATGCTCTTTCGTTGGATCTAAATGATCCCAAAACCCTGTTGAGTAGATCTTAATCTAAAATTAGACCAACGTATCATCAACAAACATTTAAGTTGATCTTAATCTCAAATGAGCTTAACGGTCCTTAAACCAACCCAAACCCAAATCTAAGAAAATACAGATTTGGACTAAAATACGCCCTACGGGCGACAACATAAATTAGTCTCCATATACAATCCACGGGCAACCAAAAATAAAACAAACACACACGACACAAAGTGACCTTTTGGAGAAGGAGAAAGTGGTTACCGCGATGCGGTAGCGTAATTAACTGCAGGGGCTTGCGCCTGCAGGGAAGAGCGTCCCCACAATCAAAAACCCCTCACAATGAAGGGGAATCTGACGAAGTCTGCTACAACGGCCGCATCCATCTAAACCTCCGATACATGGTGCCATAAATCAACTTGGTATCTTCGGAGAGGTGGACGGATAAAACCAAATAGCATTTGCCCCCAAAATTCAGGCAAGACGATCCATCCCGGATCCGTCTCTGTTTTCGGCGGTGAACAGATTCTGGCACGCCCGGTGGGACCTTTTCCTCTTTCCACTCCACACTTCGTGTGTCGTGTTCGCGAACTAATCGCGGTTTAATCTGGTTGCCCCTGAATTCGAGGTACTAAGATTTGGTGTCTTACTCCCGTGCAGAGAAAATGGCTTCTAACTGCGCCAACTGCAACAACTCCCGCTCCGTCCTCATAGGAGGATTGACCTACGGGCCTCAAGCGGCCTCCATCTTCACCATGCCAGTGGAACAGGTGACGCAAGCCACCACTGGGCTGTTCTTTGGGACCATGCTCCCACCAATAAGCTTCAACGCCTTATTACCGTCGTAAGAAGCTCCGAAGAAGTCGATCTTTGATCGGCTTACAACCACCGCGGCCCCTCTCAATGGGTCGTCCGAATCTGGCGCCTCAGTTTTCAACAGACTAGGCCAAAGCTCAGGTGGGCCCGTGAAAAAACCTATAATACCTGAAGGGGTTATCCCAAAGCGGATAGCCATTCCGGCTCCAACAAATGAAATCATCATAGCGACTTCTCCCGCTAAGGGATCAGTCTTCACAAGACCGTCAGCTCCAATTCCCGCTTCAAGAGAAATCACCAAAGCTGCTTCCCCTGCCCAGAAATCGGTCTTCGACGGATTAGTCGGTCCCTCTCAACGAACGTCAGTCTTCGATAGGCTGGCACCAACAGCAGTTTCTCATCAAAGCATGAAGCACGATGCAGCTACCCCGATAACGGAAGTGATCCCATCTGAAAGACATGCTTGAGTCACCACTGGCGCCGAGGGAGGAACTGGGGGCAGTTCCCCTTCTGGACCGACCCTATCAGCTCCGATGGTGGAAATTGACGCTGTTATTCCAACTGGGAACAGCTTTGAACCACTCAGGAGGGTGCGCAAGAACTCTCCGACGGCCGTGCTAAAAAGATCTCCTCCACCTATGGAGAACGTTACAAAGGTGAAGCCAGAGCAGCCCCTCAGCGGCTATCCTCTAAAATTCATAAGGTCTAGCGACAGGTCCAAGACTCGGTGATCAACCAAGACTACTCCCGCCGACCGAAGATGATGAAGGTTCGGCAAGAGAAGGACCACCCTGTCGTATTACAGAAGGTGTCGTCTACTTGGGTGCCTGCTGCAACGGCCCCCTCAGCTTCAACTGCCCATAAAAAGAGGAGGCCGGAGAAGATCCCTATGCCTGCGACAAAGCTCAAAGGCACTGAATCCAAACGCCCCAAGTCTGGGGGCATGGTGGTGCACACCATTTATATGGCTTCCGGAAAAGAGGAAAGCCGTGCTTCTACGGGTCATCGACCGCTCACACGGTCTATAACGAAAACTTAGGAGCAGCAACAAAAGCTCCAGGAGATGCTGACACAGATGGCCGCACTCACTGGGCGTAAAGAAAGCCCGGAGACATCGTCAGAGCAGCGCTAAGAACAGGAAACTGATGCCGAATTCCTCCGAAGAATGCTTGAGAGGAAAGACAAAGAGGCCGCGGAATAAGCGGCCAACATAAAACAAATGGCGCTATTGTTCCAAGATATTGTGGGCATGATGATCCAGCCGGACCCTCCAGCCAAAGAGCCTCCAGTAATAATTGAAGACGATAGAGGAGAGACATCAAACCCTCTTCCGGCCTCTTCAGATGCAAAGGAGGAAACAATTTCGAAAGCCGCGCTCGATGACTATATAGCTCAACAGATATAAGTTCATCAAGCGAATGAAGCAACTGGCCAAGTCGTCAGAACTGGGCGATCCTATCCGGGATGGTACGATCAGATTAACTACCCGCCAGGATATACGATCCCCAAACTACATGTGTATAAGGGGACGGGTAATCCACATCAGCATGTCGCTCAGTTCAGGGCTCTCTGCGGCAATACCGGAGGTGACGACAAATTGCTACTTCGCCAGTTCGTCGGCAGCTTGGCGGAGACGGCCTTTGAATGGTATTCAGAGCTGCCGAATGACTCCATCAAAACGTTTACAGAAATGGAGTTGCTATTCACTCAGCGGTTCGCAAGCGCCAGCGAACGCACCCCGATCACGGCATTGATCAACGCCAGAGTGAAGCCGGGAGAGACATGGGTGCAGTATGCAATCCGGTGGCGGAACCTATGGTCGAAATGCGAACAACGCATAGAAGAAGCTCCTGCCGTGGGCATGTTCATGTGGACCCTTGACCCTCAGTCGACTATCTCCCAATTCATGGTGTTCTTCAAGCCGACTACCTTCCAGGCCTTAATTGACAAGCTGGTCCAAATGGACCAGATGGGCTATAAGCCTTTCCCTTCAAAGTCAGAGCCACGGAATGAAAAGGGAAAAGGAAAAGCGACCTTCGTCGCCAACGAGCGGCAACAGCCGAGTAACCCGAGACCAGTTGTTCGTCAAAGCAACAAGTCGCGATCCCTCGATGAGAAGTTAAGGCGTCCTTACTCATTTCCCCAGGATAAAACAAAGAGACTGTTCGAACTGGCAGTGCGCAACGGACTCATCACTCTACCGGATCCAAGACATCCGTCGCAGCCTGGTGACGTTAACCATCCTAACTATTGTCCCTACCACAGAGTAATGGGTCACCCACTCGAAGATTGCTGTGTCTTCAAAAACAGGGTTGAAGACCAATACCAACAAGGCAAATTCGCGTTGTCTGAAAACTGGAAGGTGAACTCGTCACAACCACATGCTCCGAAAAAGATGGACATGCCGGGGGCATCGTGCTCATTCATAGAGAAAGCCCCATGGACCGAAAAGTCCGTAAACTAGAAATTCGCCTCAAATATGGAAATGATGGACCGAAACGTCCCTAAACTAACAGTGGATCGTAATGTCCTTAAACTAGCTAGGGACCGCAATGTCTTAAAACTAACGACGGACGGAAACGTCTTTAAACTACTACAAACCGCAGCATCCTTGGGCTGACGCAAAAAAAGATACGTCCACAAGTAGAATGGGCACGGATGAAAACCCGAAAGGGCTCCGTGAGTAAAAACAGCAGGGCTACCGGCGAGTTTTTGAAAATCCGAAAGGGCGCAATCTCGTTAAAAGACACTTGCAAGGTCCTTTCGACCTTATAAGGAGAAATTACCTGCGTGAGATCCTTACGAATCACAAGGGAGCAACACACTTAGGGATCCCCACGATTCCTGAGGAGAAGTTACGCTTACGAGATCCTCACGACTCGTAAGGAGAATTCCCTTATGAGACCCTCACGGCTCATAGGATTCCAAAGCCTTAAGCTACAGGGATCTGAACCTGTTTTTAAGCCGTCATACATCCCAATATGGCCCTACAGGCGGTACAATTCTGGCCCTTGTATACAATCCACGGGCACGAATAAACATTTCCCCAACAGAGTCCCACCAGCAACAAGGGATATCCTAATATGGTGAACAACACTTGTAAGTCCCCCCGACTTATAAGGAGAAAACACTCTTATAAGATCCTTACGACTTATAAAAGAATACACACTTAAGAATCCTTACAATTCTTAAGGAGAAAACGCGCTTACGAGATTCTCATGACTCGTAGGGAGAAATACCTTTATGAGACCCTTACGGCTCATGAAGTCAAAAGCTTTAGTCGACGAGATCTTAACCCTGTTTGCTAAGCCACCTTTGTTCGAACCGACGAAGGCAAATGATGATTCGCTCCTGGCAAATGTCCCAGTTGTAGCGATGCTGATGCCTAAATTGGTATCAAATTCCAAGTCTAAACTCGCGATAAAAATCAGCGAGCCAAAAATGCATATGAAATAGCCGAAATGATAGTGCAGCTTGCAACAAAATCAGCAAGTAAAATATATGCATACAAAATAGCCGAAATGATTGGGCAACTCGCAAAAAAAAAGCAGCGAGCAAAAAGAAAAATAGTCGAAATGATTGGGCACTGTGAAAAAACAACCGAAATGATTGGGCAATCGTGACTTTCGTGATATAAAAGCTGAAATGATAGAGCATCGCGGGAAAAAAAATGAAAATGAAACTTTTGCCCTACAGGCGAGTCCATACTGACACCTGTATACAATCTATGGGCATAAACAAAAAAAGGGAACCACATTTTCCCACCAGACTGTCAAAGGGAGAGTCGGATCTCGACGGCAACATCTGCGTCCCGGAAGATCAACACGGCGTTCATTCTCAACTCCAGCAGGATGCAGACGTAACGTCAACAGCCGACCTTAGGGTCGCAACGAAGCGGAGCCATGGCAAAGTTCTTAGTTCCAAAATCTCGACGGCAACATCTACAGCCTAGAGATCAAGAACAGCGTTCTCCCTCCAGCAGGATGCAGACGCGACATCAACAAACGGGGCCACGGCAAAGTCCCCTAGTTCCAAATCTCGACGGTTCACAGACAACCTAGAGACTACCTTGGAGCCATGACAGAGTCCCTAGTTTTAAGTCTCGACGGCAGCATCTACAGCCTGGAGATCAACAACAGTGTTCCCCCTCCAGCAGGATGCAGACGCGACATCAACAAACGGAGCCACGGCAAAGTCCCCTAGTTCCAAACCTCGACGGTTCACAGACAACCCCGACATTTGTCGCAATATTGCAAACACAATGTCAACAGACGAAGCCAAGGAAAATCCCTCGCTTCAGGGTCTTGACAGCAACTCAAATGAGACCTGGAAAGACTATCAGACATCATCCCACACCAGCGCGGAGTGGTCATGACTCAACGAGGCTCCCAAACTGAGCCTAACCTCAAGTATAAAGCGACATGGAATATCCCTAATGCTTGCTCTTTCGACGGTAATATTACCTGGAAGATTACTTGAAGACGTCTTGTCCAGCCCCCGAAGGGATCAGAGACACGACAGTCGCGAGGCTACCCGAACAGCAAGATTGCATATCGGGGAATATATCGGCCAACGCGACGGTGCGACGGGTAAAAAAGCCTAGTACCACAGACCCTAATGGACTTCTATTAGCAGGAGTTAACTGTGACGTTAGGACACCCTTGCAAGAACTTTTCGATTCGTCTCGACTCGTAGGGAAAAGCCTTAGGCAATAGGGATAAGGACATGTTTCCTAAGCACCGCGGCCCTGTAAGTCGGTCCAAGATGGACTATTGCATACTATTCACGGGCCACACTCTCCAAAGTCGAATATCGACAAGGAGGGAAACAACCACTTACGAGTCCTCTCAACTTATAAGCAGGAAAATTCTCCTGTGAGATCCTTACGACTCTCAAGAGAAAACGCACTTAGGAGTCCTCACGACTCCTAAGGAGAAAATACGTCTACGGGATCCTCTCGACTCGTAGAGAGAAAACCCTTTATGAGACCCTCACGACCCATAAAGTTGAAAAGTCTTAGGTGGCAGATCTGAACCTGTTTCCTAAGCCATCGCTTCTCGATTCGTCTCGACCCCCAGGAAAATCAGTGTCCTTGGCAAAATATCTCGATTCAGGGAAATCAGCGTCCTTGACGAGAACCTCTCGATTCGTGTCGACCCGCAAGGAAATCAATGTATTTGCAGGAATCTCTCGATTCATCTCAACCCCAGGGAAATCAGTGTCCTTGGCAAAATATCTCAATTCAGGGAAACCAGCGTCCTTGATGAGAACTTCTCGATTCGTGTCGACCCGCAAGGAAATCAATGTCTTTGTAGGAATCTCTCGATTCGTCTCAACCCCAGGGAAATTAGTGTCATTAGCAAAATATCTTGATTCAGGGAAATCGGCGTCCTTGACGAGAACCTCTCGATCCGCTTCGACCCGCAAGGAAATCAATGTCTTTGCAGGAATCTCTCGATTCGTCTCGACCTGCAGGGAAATCAGTGTCCCCGCGCATCAAAAGAAAATTCTCTTGTGATATCCTTACGATTCTCAACAGAAAACGCACTTAGGAGTCCTCACGACCCCTAAGGAGAAAATACACCTACGAAATCCTCTCGACTTGTAGGGAGAAAAGTCTTTATGAGACCCTCATGGCTCATAAAGTTGAAAAGTCTTAGGTGGCAGATCCTAACCCCGTCTCCTAAGCCATTACTGCCCTACAAGGAGATCAAGATGGACTATCCATGGGCCATACTCTCCCAAGTCGAATATCGATAAGGAGGGAAACAACCACTTATGAGTCCTCTCGACTTGTAAGGGGGGAAAATTCTCTTGTGAGATCCTTACGACTCTCAAGAGAAAACGCACTAAGGAGTCCTCACGACCCCTAAAGAGAAATTACACCTACGAGATCCTCTCGACTCGTAGGGAGAAAAGTTTTTATGAGACCCTCACGGCTCATAAAGTTGAAAAGTCTTAGGCAGCAGACCTGAACCTGTTTCCTAAGCCATCGCTACCCTACAAGGAGGTCATGATGGACTATCTACAAGCCGTATTTGCCAAAGCCATATTCGCTAATGAAATAAAGAAGCTACTTAGGGATCCTCACGATTCGTAAGGAAAAATACCCGAGTGAGATCCTTACGACTCACGGAGGTGATGAACACTTAGAAATCCTCACGATTTCTAAGGTGAAAATACACCTACGGGATCCTCTCGACTGGCAGGGAGAAATAACCTTTTTGAGACCCTTTCGGTTTGTGAAGATGGAAAAAGTCTTAGGATACAAGGACCCTAAACTTGTATCCTAAGCCATCAATTCTCTGGTCACACATAACATTGCACTACTTCACCCACGTACATACTTGCATGGGCAAAATAGTGGGGGGCATTTGTTCCTGCCAAAATTTTGGCTCAAAACTTGCTCCCTTATAAAATAATAACAATAAAATAAAAATAATAATAATAATAAAGGGAAAACTCCACATGCAAAGAATGTAACGACTGCGCCAGCATTAAGAGTCAAAGACTCTAAGGCAGCGGTCACGTGCAAAGCGCGAGAGCGCTGGTCAAAGACTCTGAAGCAGCGCTCCCGTGCAAGGCACGAGAGCGCCAAGCGCTAGAACTAAATGTTCTCCACCGTTGGATGAAAGATCTAACGAAGATGATAAATCATCAAATTACCAGAATTAAATTCTGATTGAGGAAATACTCTTCAAATCTTTCTAAATAAGAAAGATCGTGCTCTGTAAATCAGAGCACCGTTGGATCAAAGATCCAATGGTGATTAAAAATCACCAAGATACAGAATAAATTCTGTATGGAAACATATTTTCCCAATCTTGTTAAAAACAAGAAAATTGTCTTCTGTAAAACAGAAGTCTCAGGATTAAAGATCCAACGATGGGAAACATCCCCATATCAATTAGAGGAAAAATCTCCTTAACTGATTCAACAAATCAGCCTCCACTATATAAAGGCCCCAAGATCAAGTCTTGGATGGAAGAAACTCCCCATAAGTTTTATACGGAGCAACCCCCCCCCCCCCCACAAACTTTAAGAAATTTCAAAGAGAAGAGCAAGCTCTCGAAAGAAGAATTTCTTCAAGGTAAATAAAAAAGAGAGATCAAAGCATCTCATAAAATGAAGAAGAACTTAGTTCTTTTTTTTAGATCATAGATCTATAAGACAGAGGTCTTTCACAAAAAGAGATCATACTATCTCATCATAAAAAGGGGAAAAAGAACTTAATTCTCTTCAGATCACAGATCCATAAAGACAAAGTCTTTCACAAAAAACATAAGAGATCGTAGCATCTCCTATAAAATAAGAACCTTATTTTTAGAGCCACGAAACAAACTCTCTTATAAACGAGAACTTAATTCTCAGAGCACAAAATTGATCAAGAGCGCTCTGCACTCATTGGCTGGCGCTCTACGCCAAGCGCGCCACGTGCTCCTCACGTGTGAGCTATTTCACAAAGAGCGCTCTGCACTCATTGGCTGGCGCTCTGCGCCAAGCGCGCCACGTGCTCCTCACGTGTGCGCTATTTCACAAGGAGAGCTCTACACTCATTAGTTGGCGCTCTGCGCCAAGTGCGCTACGTGCTCATCACGTGTGCGCTATTTCATAAGGAGAACTCTGCACTCATTGGATGGCGCTCAGCGCTACGCGCGCCACGTGCTCCTCACGTGTGCGCTATTTCACAATAAGCGCTCTGCACTCATTGACTGACGCTCAATACCAAGCACACCACATGCTCCTCACATGTGCGCTATCTCACAGGAAGCGCCTTAGCGCTCCAAGTCTGGCGCTCAGCCCCAAGAGCACCACGTGCTCCTCATGTGTGTGCTGAGAGAACATAAACTGTTCTTTAAATAAAGCCTCAGAGCCATAATGAGTGCTCAACACTCAATAAAAGACAAAAAAGATTGTCAGAACCCAAACCAATGCTCGGCATTGTTAAATAAAAAAAGATTGAGCCTATTTAAATGTTCAACATTTTAACTGAGTGGGCCGAGCCCAAGTTGGCCACAGATCCCTAATTCAGATTAATTGAGCCCATATGCTCATAAATCTTTTTAACTGATCTTAGTCCCAAACTTGACTACGGATCTCCCAACCAACATTGGCTCAAGGGTACATCTCTTCATACCTCTGATATATGTCGTTGTAATTCTTCAACGTCTTCAGAGAGATGGATGGTCCCAATAACCAATAACTTTTGGCGAATCCCCAAACGGTTGAACTAAAACCATATAGACTATGATGTTTTTAAACTGGACTATGATGTCCTTAAACTTCACGGACTATGAGGTCCCTAAACTCATGGGCCGTAATGTTCTTAAACTAACTATGGACCGCAACGTTCCTAAACTAAACTCTATAGACTATGACGTCTTTAAACTATGGACTATGAGGTCCTTAAACTCATGAACTATGATGTCCTTAAACTTTACGGACTATGAGGTCCTTAAACTCATAGACTATGATTTATTTAAACTTTACAGACTATGATGTATCTAAACTCATGGACTATGATGTCCTTAAACACTATAGACCGCAACGTCCCTAAACTAAGACGATAGAGCCCAAATGCTCTTTCGTTGGATTTAAATGATCCCAAAACTCTGTTGAGTAGATCTTAGTCTAAAATTAGACCAACGTATCCTCAACAAACATTTAAGTTGATCTTAATCTCAAATGAGATTAACGATCCTTAAACCAACCCAAACCCAAATCTAAGAAAATACGGATTTGGACTAATCTACGCCCTACGGGCGACAACATAAATTAGTCTCCGTATACAATCCACGGGCAACCAAAAATAAAACAAACACACACGACACGAAATGACCTTATGGAGCAGGAGAAAGTGGTTACCGCGATGCGATAGCGTAATTAACTGCAGGGGCTTGCGCCTACAAGGAAGAGCGCCCCCACAATCAAAAACCCCTCACAATGAGGGGGAATCTGAAGAAGTCTGCTACAACGGCCGCATCCGTCTAAACCTCCGATACATGGTGCCATAAATCAACTTGGCATCTTCGAAGAGGTGGACGGATAAAACCAAATAGTATCTGCCCCTAAAATTCAGGCAAGACGATCCATCCCGGATCTGTCTCTGTTTTCGGCGGTGAACAGTATGGTGTCAATGTACCTGGATTGGGATAATCCTAGTATCCGTTTAGATCTATCTCTATAGATCTTAATCCCCAAGATGTAGGAGGCATCGCCTAGATCTTTCATTGAGAATCTTTGTGATAAGAAGAGCTTGACCGAGTGCAGCATAAGAACATCATTTTCTATCAAGAGTATGTCATCCACGTACAATACGAGGAAGACGACCTTACTCTCTGCGACCTTCTTGTATATACAAGGTTCATCTACGTTTTTGATGAAGTCAAACTCTTTGACCACCTCATCAAAACAGATGTTCCAACTCCGCGATGCCTGCTTTAACCCGTAGATTGATTTAAGCAGCTTGCACACCTTTCCGCTGCTTCCACTATCTACGAAGCCCTCCGGCTGAGTCATGTACACGCTCTCTTCTAAATCACCATTTAGAAAGGCGGTCTTAACATCTATTTGCCAGATTTCGTAGTCATGGTATGCAGCGATGGCAAGTAGGATCCGGATGGACTTAAGCATAGCCACTGGAGAAAATGTTTCATTATAATCCACACCTGGTCGTTGACGAAAACCTTTTGCAACAAGTCTAGTTTTGAAAGTCTCAACTTTTCCATCTACACCAAGTTTCTTCTTAAAGATCCATTTGCTCCCAATGGGTTTTACCCTTTTGGGAGCAACTTCCAAAGTCCATACTTTGTTGGTGTACATGGATTCCATCTCAGATCGCATTGCATCCAGCCATTTCACAGAGTCCCCACTCGTGATGGTCTGCTCAAAGCTAGTTGGGTCATTATCTTCCATGATGCAATCCTCGCTCCCATCATCAATGAGAAAACCGTAGTATCTCTCAGGTGGATGAGGAACCCTACTAGATCGGCGGAGAGGCTGAGGTTCGTTGGGAACTATCGAATTCTCTGGTTCTACCAAATCTTCTGTTGTAGTTTGTGTAGCTGGAAATTCTTCCAGTTCTACCTCTTTACCACTAATTTCTTTTTCAAGAAATTCCTTTTCTAAAAAGGTGGCATGTCGAGAAACAAACACTTTTTGTTTCTCGGTGTGGTAGAAGATATTCCCTCACGAATGTTTGGGATATCCAATAAACTTACAAAAAAAAGACCTTGCTTCGAGCTTGTCCCGATTTTGTGTTTTCACATATGCCGGACGACCCCATATCTTAACATAATTATGAAATGGTCTATTTCCTTTCCATATCTCATACGGAGTGGTTGGCACAGATTTGGTGGGAACCATATTCAATAGGTCTGCAACCGTCTCCAGTGCATATCCCCAAAAGGAAATAGGTAACTCAGCAGTACTCATCATAGAGCGCACCATATCTAATAGGGTGCGATTCCTCCGCTCCGATACACCGCTGTGCTGTGGTGTATACGGAGGAGTAAGCTGAGAGAGAATCTCATTCTCTTTTAGATAGTCACGGAATTTCGTGCTCAAGTATTCTCCTCTCCGATCAGATCGAAGGATTTTAATACTTTTACCCGTCTGGTTCTCAACTTCATGCTTATATTCTTTGAATTTCTCAAAAACTTCAGACTTGTGTTTCAACAGGAATACATGACCGAATCTTGAGAGATCGTCAGTGAATGTAATGAAGTATGGGGAACCATTCCTGGCATGCGTAGACATGGGACCACATACATCACTATGTATCAGTCCCAAAAGTTCCATAACTCTCTCTGTGTCCTGTAAATGGAGTTTTGGTCATCTTGCCTTTGAGACATGACTCGCAAGTTTCATAAGATGAAAGTTCGAACGGATTCAAATATCCATCTTTATGTAACTTAGCTAGTCGTGTCACATTGATATGGCCTAGTCTACAATGCTACAAGAAGGATTCGTGCATTTCTGAACTTTTCCTCTTGTGTGTGTTCTGTACGTTAAAAACTGTGTTTTGATTCAGAACGTATAATCCGTTACATAACGCGCCAAACCCAATCAATACTTGATTTAGGTAAATATTCATAACATTATTCTCTACTACAAAGTTATATCCTTCTTTATCTAATAAAGAAATTGATATTAAATTGCAAATCATAGAGAACACGTAATAACAGTCGTTCAGGATCAATGTATTCCCAGTTGGCAATATAAGGTGATATTCACCAACTGCTTTGGGTGCAACACTTGCACCATTCCCTACTTTTAGAGAATGATCACTTTTTCCCAGTTCTCTACCTTTCCTTAGCCCATGCAACAAATTGCATATATGGAATCCCGATCCGGTATCTAATACCCAGGACGTAGAGTGTACTGAGAAACAGTTCTCGGTAACTAACACACCCGAAGAAGATGCATCAACATACTTATTGTTCATCTGGATGGCGCGGTAATCCGGATATTCCCCTATTTCCATCTCGGACTTATAACACTTATAAGTTGGAGCGGAACCAACGTTCCACTGCTCAGTATAACAAGCGGGTTCGGTCAATACATCCATATTATTATCTTGATTAAGGCGTGACATTGGTTGTTGCCTGGAGAGAGAGAGAAGTAAACGCGTTAGCGTTCGCTCTTTGCAAGATTAGATTTGGTTATTATCTTATCTAATCAGGACGACTCCCACTGTTTTTATCAAATCTTCATTCAAACCCTAATAGGAAAGACTAGCCGGAATTAATTACACCTTACAAGTTTGCCAATTTTTCAGCCAGGCCAGTGCCGGTACTTTGAGGGAGGTTCCCCGTGCTTTTGCACGGAACTAATTAAAATAAACCTCGTTTTCCCAGGGGCGTGACCCCGTTAACACCTTTCTAGACACCTACTTGATTGGCTAATTGTGATGTGTAAAACTCTCACAGGAGTAACTCTTACTCGCAGTAGGTATCGGGATCCAACTATCTCATAGAAGGTATGCAATCTCATTGCAAATTTCAACACTTGAAATTCCCGATATGATATTTTGCTCCTAGAGTCCTATGACCTTGACGCAAGCCAATAAACCATACTCCACTAGTCAAGTTCAACCCGTAAATTTCTTGATTGAATTAAACCCACCCGCACGACCCTTGACGCAGGCCAATAAAGTCGCACGAATACCCTAATCCAATCACATCATATGCAGTGGATAAGTACTAAATAGCTACTGCACACTACGTCTTGACGCAGGCCAACAAACGTAGCACGAATACTAAACAATACTTATCTGAAATGACGGAGAGCTACGTCACGTTTTTTTAAGAAAACCTTTTGCGTAATGAACTTGATATCGTTGCAGAATCGAGTGATTCTGAAAAGGAGTGTTTTTTTAGGCTTTTACTAATTCCGCTAAAGAGGTCACTCCCGGTGAAGGGATCTCGGCTCTTTCCTCATCGAGTGAGGTGCTGGATATTCTATAAGGAATACCGCTATGCAAAGCAAGAACTAAAATGGCAATCAAAAACAAAACCGAGTGGGTTATAGCATCTGCTAGTTTCACTAAAGTGGTCACTCCCGGTGAAGAGATCTCGGCTCTTTCCTTATCGAATAAGGTGCTGGATATTCTACAAGGAATACCGCTATGCAAAGCAAAAACTAGAGCTACCCTCTTTGAAAATTTGATTCTTCAACATCATTTTGATTTCTTTTCTTTCATTAATCTCATTAATGAAGTCCCATCAATTATGCTTCCCAAGCATCACAGAAGAAACGAAAATACAACGTACGCTTATACCATCAGCATTCGCTACAGTGTCCCGTTATGCACCGTTAGGTTACTTAACTAACGGCATAGCGGGACGGGACTAGCGCGGGTGCAAAACATAAGCAACGTTTATTATATATCATATATACAATAACAAAGCATTCGTCTCACGCATATAAAGTGATCACATCACACAATATCAGCAGCAGAAGATAACATATGGAATATTGGATATACTATGAATTCCATGTTTTAAATTAAGCCAGTATAAAACACGGATTCCACTGTCGTGATGAATAGCCAAACCCACATCCCTAGACCCCTACGAGAGTGGCAAGCAACCTTACCAATTCTAGAGTTAGAAGACCCAGATTCGACTCCTCGAGATGGTCTCCCACTGGACTCTAGAACCCGGTTACTTGTCCTCCCCTCCTTGGGTATATCCTAATACGGAAAAGTAAATAATATACAACAATGGTGACATCATCCTCAACCCGGAAGTGCCCCAATAAAAGAATATTACATACAATGAATTTTACATGAATGAAAATAAAAACTCCTATCTCACATAAAAACCCCGGCTATTCAAAACACGACGATCCAATATAACATATCCAAGCAACACATAACATCACATATCATAAAATAGCTAGACGATGTTAAACATTCCGATCGAATCAACAAACACCCAAAATTTCCCAAAAAGCTCAACACTTGAACGCAGTTTAAAATACTCAGAACATGCCGCAGTACCTATGGACCAACCGTAGAAGGGCCAACCCTTGCCTCACTTATGGCACCGCGGAACTACCGCAAACCCGAGGGTTTGGCGGCGATTCTTACGGTCATAGAATCGAGTTAGGGTTTCATTCTTCTAGAGGGTCCATCGAATGACTTGCATGATATTTGAGTGTTCTTTAACTATGAAAAAAATCCAACTCTTGGAAAATTTTCCAGCGAGGGTTAAACTGAGTATCTGGTATTTGTTCGAACTTTTTAATACCGTCTAAATAACCCGAAATATAGTTAGAATTACGACTATGAAACACTCTGAGTTGCCTTTATAGAAAATTAACATCTCATGAAACTTTAGCAAAAACAAACAACACCTGAAATACCAAAACCCAGAGACCAGAACACTGAAAAAATACGAAGCTAAGAGGATACTGTAGGGCCGGCCCCCTCGGATTTTTGAGCAATGTGTAAGTGCACGGCTGCGCCCCGGCCGTCAATCCGAGGCCAAAATGAGGAAGCGATAAATTTCTTTAAACTTTGAACCGGCACCACCGCGCACAAAAATCCCGGATCGGGCCATTAAACTAGTCCTAGCTAACAAGAGAAAGGGTAGAGAGATACACCAAGCGATCCGTGTCCTTCGGTCTTCTCGTCGTCGTCCCGATCTCCCGCGGAATGTCCGGTCTCCACCTCCTCGCCGGAAGGGCACCACGTCGCCGGCTTCTTTTACGGGCTCCCACCTCTGGACCGAGGCAACTCGGGCACGAAGTTGGCGAGCCGACGTGCCCAAGATTTGCTGTAGAATAAGTGTGGTGCTATGTCTCATTTGAGGTTACTGGAAGTTGCTCTTTTGGTGGTGGAGAATGAGATGTGAATTTTCTTGATGGCTTGGGATTTTCTAGCAAGCAAATGAGACTAAAATCCATCCCCAAAAATTTGGACAGCCCCTCTTCATAGTGGCCGGCCTATATTTTCCAAGGGGAGAGAGAAGTCAAGTGGGGGGAAAACCATAATACAAGCAAGAGAAAAATATGATGATTATAAACAATGATCACAAAACAAACCCTCACTCCAAAACAACCATCATCACATCCAAAGTCAAGCAATCATGGAGTCAAGAAAGTCAAGAGATGGTGCAACCATCATGACACTACAATATGCAAAGACAACCCTCCAAAATTGCTAATTTGCATAAATGCAAATAAGCCCACCTCCACCAATCTTCGGCCAATGAAAGATACAAAAGAAAATGGTTGAAACGGAAAGCAAACTGGCAACTCCAAAAACTGATCCCGTAATAAATTACAGGAAAACCCCGCTACTGTATATACATACCCGCATTTATATTCCGACCGAATACAAATGCAATGAGACAAAATTTACACTGTACAATACTAGGATCAGGCTTAAACCAAAGCCTGCTAGTATTAACCGTCCGATCCTGATCCGTGCAATGCCGCACGTATCTGATCGAATCCTGCCATATCTCCATACGGCCTCTACAGCGTTTCGCCCGAAACTTGAGAAACTGGTCTGTGGGGGACTCTAAAGACTCGTCAATACTTTGGTTGTGGATTTAACCACTAGCACGTCAGAGGTATTAGCCTATACGTAACGGGCTACCAGGTATTGACCAAAAGGGACGTCGATGAGCGAACTCATCCTGACACCCTACTGAGCCTGTCAGTGACAATATCCGTACAGTCCGGTCCGTTCGTCTATGAGCATCGCATGGCGGGCCTAGGGGGTTGGTAAAAGTCAGACCCCCAAAAGCGGTACAAGTCGTGTCAGAGTGTAGCCCAGAACACCCTGAGATACTACTGGAATACCTACCAGTAAATCTCCTGCCTCGGCCGAGGGCTTTGTGTAATGGCTCTCCTAGACACAGCGTGACCTCACCCCCAATACCGGGAGAGACGAACCCCTGAAGATCCGCTCACTGCCTCCATGTGGCTCGGGACTGTACCCAATTAAAACCTGTTTGCACGTCTCCTTTGAGCGTGGTAGGGTAGTAATCAAAGTACAGTGGGAACTCACACGAGACAAATGACGATCCTTAGGTCGATGAACTAACCTGTACACATGTCACCAGGGAACTGCTATCTGACGTCAGGTATAAGACCAACTAGCATGTTCCCGGCGAGTCCTGTCCGGTGTACTCATAACCCAATGAGCACCTGTATACATCTTAGGTGAACCAACTGACACCAGTGGCTTGTGAGACCGGCCACCGCCCCTCGTCGGGGTCTCGACTGTATACACTAGTCTACTCTGGAGTATCGATGCCCTGTCTCGAAACTCCCACGACTAGGGACCTTTTAAGGATGTGCTTATTGACTACCAGCTCCCACGTATATGATCGCCCTCATACTGCTGGCAGTCAAGCAAAAATCCTAGGGGCTCTATCAACGTGCAATAGCGACCTGTAAGGTCACCCAAAACAGTACACGATGATAAGATAAACCAGATAGCATACTATCATCTTGAATAAGACTGTCCTACCGGAATAGGTCCTCCCTCAATCATTGCAATCACGTGCCTATGATCCAATAATTGACTCTGAGGGCACTATCTCCAACACAATGTGCTCGGCCAAAAACCGGCCAAATGTGTTCGTATTTCTTCTGTGTTCATGTTACATCTCATATAAAATTCTGCAGTTGTTTTAAAAAAAATTCGACGACTTTAAAAATCGACAGAAACTGTGTTTTAGTGTTTCAAGTTTCAGAGCAGTTTCGGTTTCATAATCTAACAAGCATTGTCTAAATCTTTAGCTTGGCTGTGATACCACTGTAAGGTTCCCTAGCACGACGGCAAGGTTTCGGGAGGTACCGTCCATGCCATTTTAAAAAAATTGTCATGCTAAACAACCCTAATCTTAGAATCTTTAACTAAAGATTTAGACAATACCAAATGTAAACTACTTTACATCTAGAGAACAAGAATACAACCTTTGTAGTTCGAGTCCTTCTCTTCTAAAGCTCCGGGTTGAAGTTCACGCGACCCTACAAGGCTCCTCTTTGAGTTGAACGACCCCCCTTCGTGATTTTCGTGCCAAAGACGATCCACCCGAAGTTCCTCTAGATCAAGCTAACTCTACACTAAACTTCTTTAGTGTATGAAACACACCATACTAAATTGCTAGTTTGGTGTGGGATGATAGAGTAGGGGATGTGATAAGCTCACTTGGTGTCTCACAAGCTCAATGATTCACATCTCATGTGAGGGTTTGAGCTTGGAAGTGAGATGAAGAAATTGTAGAGATCAAGGAAAAGAAGAAGCTCAAGGAAAATGGCTAAGGCATTAAGCATGGAGCAAGTGCAGAAACAATAATATGAATCATCTCTCTCCTCACTAATTCAAGCATGGAATAAATTGCAATTCTAAATTGCAACCATGCTTGAATAGTGAGTCAAGACTAATAAAAAACCATATAAGCACATGCCTCATCCATACCCAAAATATCTCCATTTTCTAAAAATAGAAAAATATGACATGCTTCATATATTATATATATATATATATATATATATATATATATATATATATATATATATATCAAATATACATTAATATATATATATAAAGCAATTAGTGAGCTAATGATATTAGTTAAGATATAATTATATCACATATATTATATATCACATTATTAAATTAACACTTAATCTAATAATCCGGTTATATCATATATAACCGACTAATATCATTTATTTGAATATCACATTATCAAATCAACACTTGATTCGATAATCTGGTCATATCACATATGACCTAACCGATACCAGAAAACTGCCAGATTACAATACGGTATCACATACTCGTATTTAATCAAGCCCACGCACATATCACATATGTGCCCTACTTCATTTCGCTCGAACCAGGAAACTTCTGTGTGGGACTCTAGAAACTCGTCAATACGCCGGCAGTAGGTGATGATCACATCAGTCACCTACAAGCCGTCAGCGGTACTAGCTGGACGTAACGGCTATCTGGGTATTGAGCGATATGAAGATCAACAAGCAAGCTCGTCCATACTCTCCATGAAGCCTATCGGTAACACTACCGTACAGTCCGGTCTCTTCGTCTGATATGTCGCATATCATGTCTAGGGGTGGAAATCGTCAGACCCCAGTAACGTGATAAGTCATGCCGATGTTTGGCCTATAACGGTTCGAGAAACTACTAATAAGACTTACCAGTAAATCTCAGCAGCAGCCCTGGGTAGAGACTTCCGGTTATAGCCAATCGAGCATAGCGCAACATCAACCCCCAATACCGGGAGAGACGAAACCCCTCCTATTGTTCATTGCCTCCATATAACTCGGGACTGTACCCAAAATCCACCTGTTTGCACGTCTCCTTTGAGCGTGGTAGGGAGGAAATCAAAGCACAGTGGGAGCCGCACAAGACTCTATGACGATCTCGGGTCTACAGACAAACCTGTACCAGTGTCACCAGAGGACTGCTATCTGACGATAGATATACTTCTATATAGGAGTTCTCGGCGAGTCCTGTTCAGTGTACCCAATCTCCACTGAGCACCCGTATACCATCTTTGATGTCAAACACCAATGGATGTGGGATCATCCATCGCCCATCATATGGGTCAAGAAGCGTAAACGCTAGTCTACTCTGGAATATCGATGCCCTGTCTCGATATTCCCTCGACTAGGAACAATTAAAGGATGTACTTGTGAACTATCTTGGCCCCACTAGAATGATCTCCATCATAGTCCTGATAGTCAAGTACATATTCTAAGGTCTTTATCAACATGTGAGAGCAAGACATTATCACAATACAAGTCTACATGTTAAGACAAAGGTAACCAGATAGCATACTATCATGTCGAGCAAGAAAGCCCTCTCTAATATATCCAAGCATCCACTAAAATATACATCATATGTACAATAATGGCCTCTAGGATATACATATAACTAACAAACCCGACTTCCGATCCGGTTTTCCTTAAAAAGTTCTATTTTTCTTAAACACGATAATACCAAACTCTCATATCATGATCATTAAACATTAACAAAATATATTAAACAAGTTTCGCATCAAAATAATCATTTTTGTAAGTTTTATCGCACTTTTTCAGAAAAATACCATATACTTTAGTTTGACATAAATCATCATGATTCCTTACCATACATTTAGATAGTTCACGAGGTAATGACCTACCTCATACAAAACACATATCTATCATAGCACGATAAATCTTGGAGCTATAGAACACGGGAAATACGACTTTGCAAATAAATCCCTTTAACTTATAAAACTGTTTTCTTTAAAAGATGTATTAAAATGTTTCCATGCAATTGCGTCTCTACAACCCATTTTGGTGACCCTGTTTAGGATGGTGCGGATTATCGCACATCCTCAAGCTTGGTAGAGCGAGATGCAGACCTTCGCAAGGAGCATTCGATCTCGATGGAATTTTTATACATTTTTCTTTAGAAAATGAGATTTTTACAACAAAACAAATAAAATTATTTTCATTAATTATGTATATATAATTATTACCAAAATACTTATTTTAAATATATATATTATTCCATGTTTCCAAAACTCAAGAAAAGAATTCAAATATTACATGAAACTACCATGATAATTCAAAATAATATACATATTACAAATAAATACCATATATTATTAAATTAGGTTTTACTCACTAGAAATTTCACATTGATAAAATATATATCTATGAAAACTCTAAAGACGATAATTAAATACTTAAGGTGTATTTTGAAATTATACCAAAACTATTTTTACATAAAACCCCCTCAGATTATACTAAATTACAATAAGGACTCTAGTATACATAGGTTTAAGTGGGACCAGTCTCTTGAGCCCCAGGAAGCCGGAGATATTGGTGCTTGTCTATCTAAGGTAGACAACCTAACAAACGGTGTTATTAACACGGTAATTGTCTTTGAAAAAGACACAAATCCTGCCGTCCATGTGCAGCAGTTACCGATAATATCAAAACAATCAGGATTTCAAGTTCTTTTAAAGTGTCTGGCTCAGACCGAGTCTCAATATAATTAATTTGACTTGAATGTGATTCAAGTATAAACTATAATACAACAATTCAATACGAATCCATCTGTACAATCTATTCCACTATACAACTTGACTAAATCGAACCATGGATATACTCCATTTACATGTTCGTCCATTATATCCGTTCCATTACTGATATCATGGTTTCGGTAAGTCATCCATCTATACAATTTATAATTCAAGACAATACAAACAGTACTGTCAATACTATTAATACAATAAACACTACGGGGTTATAAAGGGGTCGACTGGTACGGAATATGTTAATGGTGGCACGAGGTGGTCACTTAAGACGTAATTACATCCATGCCGTTGTTCCGTGGTATTATCGACGGAGCCTTATACTACTGGTTACCAAAGTCCACGGTGTAAGTTGGATTCCTCTCGTATACACTGGACTCTTCTGTACCAAGCTACAAACAACAGCGTTAACAATATAACCAAACATTATAAGATATACTCTCTCTCTCTCTCTTTGTGTGTGTGTGTGTCTATTCTATCTCTACTCATTTTTGGGACTTACCGAGCGATTGTTCGCTGATGACATTCTTTTTCTTTTTTCTTTGGAATGTTGTCAAGAGGATCGGACCTTCTGAAGATAGTGCCCACTAGCGAGGATTTGGATCAGCTAGTTTTCGACCCAGAGCACTAGTCACTTGTACATCTCATTTACATTTATGTTATGCCATTGTTTAGGCATTGCTTTCATTCTATATATTTTCATTTCAGTTGTATTGTAAAAAGAATGTTAATAAATAAAGTTGTTGTTTATTTATATCTTGTCTCTTGTGTATATTTCATTTTATATTGCTTAGATATGCTTAGTGTGTTTACTTCTGAGTAAATACGTAGCGGGCCCGTCACGTCCTCTGCCCGTACACTGGGATGCGGGGCGTGACAAGCTTCCTGCCTGGTCCATCCCTAGCGGGTAACTTCCTACCCAACGACGCTAAGGATCTAAAGCCCTCACCAAGAGGAGACCGAGTAGCTTTCTGCTCGGTCCATCCCTAGTGGGTAGTTTCCTACCTAACAACACTAAGGATTAAGGCCCTCATGAGGCTACCGAGTAGCTTCCTGCTCGGTCCACCAGCAGTGGGTAGCTTCCTGCACATCAATGAAGCGGATCTAAAAGCCCTCCTCACGAGGCCGTCGAGCAGATTCTTGCTCTGCCCATCAATCGGTTCAGACTCGATGCGCGATCGCCACCTCGACTCGGGGGAAAGGGAGGATACTGACCTTGCTACACTTGGCTAGCATTCGAATCTACCCGATGAACGGTCAGCAAGTGCAGAAAGGGTGGACACGACCTAACACTCGCAAGATAAAGAAACTTGCGAGCTGTCACGCCCCGCTTCCCAGAGTGCTCTAAGATCGGCACGTGACAGAGCCAACCATGCTAGCTGTGGCTAGGAAACATCCCTCCACAGTCACATTACGGCTGTCTATAAGATATCAAGAACAGTAAAGTAAAATAAACTATCTAGTACATGTCCATATGCCAGAATAAACGAGTCAAGAAATAATATGCGGAAGCAATAAATCCAATAAACAATAACATCTGGAAAGTACGTCCCAAATACGGGCTCACGTCAGGAAATGAAAGTACGGAAATAAAACTAAACCAAACTAGATACTAACAGGATTCTCACTACTCGGCCTGTCGGCTGAAATACTCCTGATCAGCCTGCAACAAAGATAGAGAATCCGGGCCATGCAAAACCCAGACGTCGGTACGTCATAATATCAAACAATAAAAATATAATCAGATGGTAACAAGATATGCAGGCATGAGTATGAACGGTAATGAGTGTATAACAGTAACATGCATATGGAACAGTGGAGTGTATGTGCATGCGGTGAGTAATCTATGCTACTGGGTTAATTACTCTCAAGTCTTTGAAATTAATTTAATGAATCGTCGATGTAACTCAATAGTATCCCGTGCATACCCGGACCACGGTCCAGACCCTCGGGGCTGAATCCGAGACGTGCCGCTAAGCACAAACATGAAACATGTACAGACGAATGATGTCAGCGGCATCATTTCGGGACTGGCCTACCCCCAAAACTGATCAGTATAAGCGTCGAACTGTTGAGTTACAAGTCAGGTTTCATCATTGATTTCCCCTTACCCCCAAGTTATGTGTTCAAGTTAGGTATTGATAAATATGGAGCTAATGTCAACACAGGATCAAGCAGTTATAGGTTTTGTCTGAATAGACAACAAGATACGTCCGTCAGGACAACATGTCAGGATTGTCGGCATTAGAAATAGGATCAGGTAATATGTCAAGTAGTGTTATATCAGGTTATGACAGGTAGTGCACAGGTATCAAACGGATGCTCATAATAAAACTGTAGCAAGTACGGGTGCACGATAAAAGTACGGATGCACAGTAAAACACGGATGCACAAATATCTATCAGGGATTTCATCTGCAACTTTATGACTATGTAGGATGCGCATTATCAAACATGGGGTGCTAATATAACAGTAACATGAAATAATATGATCTGTAGATGCAACTATACATATAATAAATGATACGGATGCACACGGGTATCCGAAAACAGTAAACATTAATATGGATGTACAATGCAATCAACATGTGATATTTTTATTCATATGGATGCAAAATATATGACATGGCATGTAGCAAGATAAACTTGCATACGACTAAATATGTAATTAATGATATGGATGCGTACGGATATCCGAAAACAGTAAAACAATAATATGGATGTACAATGCAGTCAACATGTGATATTATTATTAATATGGATGCATATATAATAACATAGCATGTAGCAAGATAAACTTGCCTTAACGGATCTCACGACGGGGTGTATACGCAGCGTCCGATGTCGGTTAAACATCGCAATGTACACACGTGCGCACGGGACAGGTCCAGGCAAAGCAAGAAGGTGACCACGCTGGCTGGGAACGCCTACTGGGTCGGCCTGATCGACAGCGACGGCGCGGCTCCGGCGATGACCGGACAATCAAGAAAAAAGAAGAAGAAAAGAGAAGAAGAAGAGGAAGAAGAAGGAAGAAGAAGGAGAAGAGTGTTGCTCTCAGGACTTTGGTGCTCTGGGGTCAGAGGAAGTGGTAAGGGGGCAACGACGGTGATGGGTCGGAACTCCGGCGAGGTTTCACAGCAAGGCAAGTGGGCTGCGGTTCTCGCTGTGAGTTCGTCGGGGTTCTTGCAGGGGATGAGCTCGGGTATAGGATGAAGGAGGAAGGAGAGAGAGAGAGAGGGAGATGAGGGTAACGAGAGGTGGTGGTTGCGACGGGATGGTGGTGACGGCGAGGGGTCACCGGCAATGGGAGGCGATGGATGTCGTGGGTTCTTGGGTCGGATCTCTTGCGGGGTTGTGGGTTTGCATGGACTCGGGAGAAGAGAGAGGTGCGTGGAGGTGAGGAAGAGTAGGAGAGGAAGGTGATGAGTTCGGGGATCGGCGACGTAGGGCGGCGAGGGGCGCGGACGAGTTTCGCGAGGCGGGAAAGAAAATTTTGAGAAGAAGAAGTGAGGAGGGAGAGAGAACGTGGGTTTCCTTTGTAAAAACAATGTATATAATAATAATATATATATATATATATATAGTAAAAGGAAGAGGGGCAGAGAGTCTGTTGTGATTTAGAGTTAGGATATAACTTTAAAATATATATTTTAATATATTTTGTTATAAAAAGAAATCCCATGCATATAAAATATCAACAGTTTAGCAAGGAATATAATATTATATATATTTGAGATTTTTGGCTAATTACAAAAATAGTCCAAACACGTCCGGGTCGAGTCAAAAAATCCAGTTTTAAAATACGGAAAATATATGTGTCGACCGACACTAAAACAAGATATCCGGGTAACGAAAAAGTATACCCCCAAGAACGGATGCACGTAGCGTGCACGTAGCAATCCAAACGGGTCCGTTTCCCCAAATAGGATGAGACCATGATGCACGGATGCTACGACAGAGTCAGGGGTACCATGCAGGCCATGCGAGATATTTTTTTAAAATATTTTATTTGACTTTATTAATTTTATTAAAAAATGCAGATGCCAGATATAATGCCAATATGCAGTATAAACAATATTAAAAGTGCACGGATCCTCGTAACTAGCCGGGATAAATCATAAACAGGAATCAAGACGGGTTTCCAGCAAGCGGGTCGGGTCGGATGTAAATACAGATGTCAATTATACTATTCACACCCAAACAACAATAAATCAAGAAATAGCCATAAATAAAGAAATACCCAGAACAGAACTGGTATAAATGAACTAGGGTGTTACATTATACCCAACTACAAAAAAATTTCGTCCTCAAAATTCCCGGAACAAGAAAAGATAAACAAACATGAATCTACAAGAAGAGATGTGGAAACTTCTGTCGAATCTCGTCTTCTCGTTCTCAAGTCAATTCTCCGTGCGAGCTATTCCCCCATGAAATAAGTACTAGAGTGATAACCTTGTTCTTGATGACCTTTTCTCTTCGATCAACAATCGATATCGGTCGTTCTTCATAGGTCAAGTCCTCCCTTACTGTCAGCTCCGAATGATCTAGCACGCGTGTTTTATCTCGAACATACTTACGGAGTTGAGATACATAAAACACGTTATCAACATTCGCCAAAGATGGTGGTAAAACCAATCGATAAGCCACTTCTCCAACACGCTCAATAATCTCGAAAGGCCCCACGAATCGAGGACTAAGCTTGTCTCGAATCCCAAAACGAATCACTCTTCTAGTCGGTGATATCTTCAAGAATACAAGATCACCAACAGCGAACTCTAGAGGTCTTCTCGACGTATCGGCCTAACTCTTCTGCCAATCTTGTGCTGCCTTCATGTGATTCCGGATAGTATTAACCTTCTCTACTGTTTGCACGATCAAATCCGGTCCCAACAATCTCCGTTCTCCAATATCGTCCCAATAGACGGGTGAGCGACACTTGCGACCATATAATGCTTCGAATGAAGCCATCTGAATAGTCGCCAGAAAGTTGTTATTGTACGAAAACTCCACCAAGTGTAGATGATCCTTCCATGAGCCCTTGAAGTCCAACATGCAAGCTCTCAACATATCTTCAAGAGTTTGGATCGTTTTCTCCGACTGGCCATCTGTCTGGGGATGATAAGCAGTGCTAAACTTCAATCGTGTCCCCAAACTTTCCTGTAAACTTCTCCAGAAGTGCGATAAGAATCGGGTATCACGATCGGAAACGATGCTCACAGGTACTCCGTGCAATCTCACAACCTCCTGCATGTACCGTTCTGCCAACGCTTCCGTCGACTGACCAACTCGAAACGGTATGAAATGAGCTGCCTTGGTCAATCAATCAACAATCACACAAACTGCATTATTGTCCTTTGGACTCCGCGGTAAAGCTGTCACGAAATCTATGGTTATATGTTCCCACTTCCACTGAGGAATCGGAAGTGGTTGCAATAAACCAGCTACTCTTTGATGTTCAGCCTTAACTTGCTGACACACCAAGTACTTCCCTACAAAGCGAGCAATCTTCCTTTTCATGCCTTCCTCTCAGAAATGCTGTCTTAGATCACGGTATATCTTCGTGCCTCCTGAATGTACGCAATATGCGGAACTGTGCGCCTCCTTCATAACTTCTTCGCGAATGTCTCCTTTTGGCACACACAAACGGCTACCATAACACAACTAATCATCTTCATGAATCAACATGTCCGTTCGAAATCCCGCTTCTACCTGTTCTTGAAACTTCTGCAATCTTGGATCGTGCGACTGCGCTGCTTTAATATTATCGATCAACGACGACTGTACTTGCAGCTGCATTAACTGTCCTGAAGAATGCGATAACACGATCTCCAACTCGAATCTCCAAAAATCTTCGATAAGCTCCCTCTGTGCAGTCAACATCCGAATTGCTGGCAACCGACTAAGCGCATCCGGCCCTACATTAATTTTCCCCGGATGGTACTTAAGATCAAGATCGTAGTCAGCTATCTGCTCCAACCATCTACGCTGCCTCATGTTAAGCTCTTTCTGCGTGAACACATACTTTAGGCATTTGTGATCGGTGAATACTTCGATCTTTTCACCCAGTAAGTAGTGTCTCCAAATCTTCAAAGTGAAAATCACTGCTGCAACCTCCAAATCATGAGTTGGGTAATTTTCTCCTGGGTCTTCAACTGTCTCGATGCGTAAGCTATAACTTTCCCATGCTGCATCAAAACACATCCCAAACCTTTCCCAGATGCGTCACTGTGAATCACCAATCCTCCGGAACCGTCTGGTACGGTCAAAATAGGAGCAGTTATCAATCTTTGCTTCAACGACTCGAAAGCTGATGCACAACTATCCGTCCACACGAACGGTACTTCCTTTCGCGTAAGCTTGGTCAAAGGCTCAGCCAAGCGAGAAAAATTCTCTACGAACATTCTGTAATATCCGGAAAGTCCAAGAAAACTTCTGATCTCTGCTACGTTCTTCGGAATCGGCCAATCTTGAACTGCCGCAATTTTCTCAGGGTCAACGGCGATTCCATCTCCGGATACGACGTGCCCCAAAAACTTCACTTCTTTAAACCAAAACTCACACTTGCTCATCTTTGCATAAAATCTTTCTTGTCTCAATGTCTGCAATGCAATCTTCAAATGTTCTGCATGCTCTTCTGAGCTCCTCGAGTAGACCAGAATATCATCGATGAACACCACTATAAACTGGTCTAAGAACGGTGAAAAAATTCGGTTCATCAAGTCTATGAATATCGCCGGTGCATTCGTGATTCCGAATGGCATCACTAAATACTCGTAATGTCCATATCGAGTTCGGAACGCAGTCTTGCAAATATCCTCTGATTTAACTCGAACCTGATGATTTCCAGATCGCAAATCCAGCTTCGAGAATACCCTCGCGCCACTGCGTTGCTCGAATAATTCGCCAATGCGAGGGATCGGGTACTTGTTCTTAATAGTCACCCGGTTTAATTCTCGATAATCGATGCGCATCCTCCTTATGCCATCTTTCTTCTTTACTAGAAGAACTGGAGCTCCCTAAGGTGAATTGCTGTTGCAAATCCAACCCTTCTCTAGCAATTCGGTAACCTGCTTCTTGACTTCTTCCAACTCCACTAGTGCCATCGGATAGTACGCCTTTGAGATTGGCGCTGCACCAGGAACAAGATCGATCACGAACTCCACATCTCGATTTGGCGGTAAACCCGAGATGTTCTCGAACACATCCATGAACACTCGAACTATAGCTGGCGCTTCTTCCTTATCAACTTCCATCAACGAAAGAACGACGCTTGTCGGCCTAGCCCTAAACTCAACTGGCCCGACAGAACTGCTACCTCCAGTAAAAACAAACTCCGGATGTCTGGGAATCTAGAAAATCACTTTCTTTGCCCTACAATCAATGTGAGCGTGGAAAGTGCTGAGAAAGTCCATTCCCAAAACAACATCAACAATGGGATGCACCAGAATCGAATAATGCTAATGCGGGAAAATCATGAACAAGTAGGATACCAGAAACAACTTCATCTGAAACCAAGACACTGAAGAAGATAAGCACGGTAAACAGGATTCAAGCTTGTGATAAAACATGAACTGGTAAGCAATGAAACTGAGAGAACCAAGGTAATATAACGACCATGAAATAAGAAAATGAATCAAGACCAGGACTCCAAGTTACTTAAATAGAGTACCGCATTGTAACCATGCTGCAGTTCATAGGTACAATCACATAACTCCGTTCAAGTCGCCCAAATCCTAGTATCAGAATCAAAGGAATAGGAAAGGACAATCAATAAGGAACCAAAAAGATTTCAAGCCGAGATACAAAGTTGTTTGCATATCGTCAAGACAAAGTATTAAGAGAAAGATAAAATTCAAGAATCACGACAACAATATGGCAGGACATGTTCCTAATTACGGGTTTTCTTACTTGTGTATTGGATCCAATACCGAACTACAAAAGAATCAAACTCGATTAACCTAAATACTATGTCTCTGATACCAAACAAACCCTGTCATGCCCCGCTTCCCAGAGTGTGCTAAGATCGGCACGTGACAGAGCCAACCATGCTAGCTGTGGTTAGGAAACATCCCTCCACAGTCACATTACGGCTGTCTATAAGATATCAAGAACAGTAAAGTAAAATAAACCATCTAGTACATGTCCATATGCCAGAATAAACGAGTCAATAAATAATATGCGGAAGCAATAAATCCAATAAACAATAACATCTAGAAAGTACGTCCCAAATACGGGCTCACATCAGGAAATGAAAGTATGGAAATAAAACTAAACCAAACTAGATACTAACAGGATCCTCACTACCCGGCCTGTCGGCTGAAATACTCCTAATCAGCCTGCAACAAAGATAGAGGATCTGGGCCATGCAAAACCCAGACGTCAGTGCGTCATAATATCAAACAATAAAAATATAATCAGATGGTAACAAGATATGCAGGCATGAGTATGAACGGTAATGAGTGTATAACAGTAACATGCATATGGAACAGTGGAGTGTATGTGCATGCGATGAGTAATACTCTGTTCAAGGAAACTGCCCGGTGAGCCCGGTGAGAATCTATGCTACTGGGTTAATTACTCTCAAGTCTTTGAAATCAATTCAATGAATCTTCGATGTAACTCAATAGTATCCCGTGCATACCCGGGCCACGGTCCAGACCCTCGGGTCTGAATCCGAGACGTGCTGCTAAGCACAAACATGAAACATGTACAGACGAATGATGTCAGCAGCATCATTCCGGGACTGGCCTAGCCCCCCAAACTGATCAGTATAAGCGTCGAACCGTTGAGTTACAAGTCAGGTTTCATCATTAATTTCCTCTTACCCTCAAGTTATGTGTTCAAGTCAGGTATTGATAAATCTGGAGCTAATGCGAATACAGGATCAAGCAGGTATAGGTTTTGTCTGAATAGACAACAAGATACGTCCGTCAGGACAACATGTCAGGATTGTCGGCATTAGAAACAGGATCAGGTAATATGTCAAGTAGTGTTATATCAGGTCATGACAGGTAGTGCACAGGTATCAAATGGATGCTCATAATAAAACTGTAGCAAGTACAGGTGCACGATAAAAGTACGGATGCATAGTAAAACACAGATGCACAAATATCTATCAGGGATTTCATCTACAACTTCATGACTATGTAGGATGCACATTATCAAGTATGGGGTACTAATATAACAGTAACATGAAATAATATGATCTGTAGATGCAACTATACATATAATAAATGATACGGATGCACACGGGTATCCGAAAACAGTAAACATTAATATGGATGTACAATGCAATTAACATGTGATATTTTTATTCATATGGATGCAAAATATATGACATGGCATGTAGCAAGATAAACTTGCATACGACTAGATATGTAATTAATGATATGAATGCGTACGGATATCCGAAAACAGTAAAACAATAATATGGATGTACAATGCAGTCAACATGTGATATTATTATTAATATGGATGCAAATATAATAACATAGCATGTAGCAAGATAAACTTGCCTTAACGGATCTCACGACGGGGTGTATACGCAGCGTCCGACGTCGGTTAAACATCGCAATGTACACACGCGCACACGCGACAGGTCCAGGCAAAGCAAGAAGGTGACCACGCTGACTGGGAACGCCAACTGGGTCGGCCTGATCGACAGCGACGGCGCGGCTCCGGCGATGACCGGACAATCAAGAAACAAGAAGAAGAAAAGAGAAGAAGAAGAGGAAGAAGAAGGAGAAGAGTGTTGCTCTCAGGACTTTGGTGCTCTGGGGTTAGAGGAGGTGGCAAGGTGGCAAGAGGGCAACGACGGCGATGGGTCAGAACTCCGACGAGGTTTCACAGCGAGGCAAGTGGGCTGCGGTTCTCGCGGTGAGTTCGTCGGGGTTCTTGCAGGGGATGAGCTCTGGTATAGGGCGAAGGAGGAAGGAGAGAGAGAGAGAGGGAGATGAGGGTAACGAGAGGTGGTGGTTGCTACGGGATGGTGGTGATGGCGAGGGGTCACCGGCAATGGGAGGCGATGGATGTCGTGGGTTCTTGGGTCGGGTCTCTTGCGGGGTTGTGGGTTTGCATGGACTCGGGAGAAGAGAGAGGTGCGTGGAGGTGAGGAAGAGTAGGAGATGAAGGTGACGAGTTCGGGGATCAGCGACGTAGGGCGGCGAGGGGCGCGGACGAGTTTCGCGAGGCGGGAAAGAAAATTTTGAGAAGAAGAAGTGAGGAGGGAGAGAGAACGTGGGTTTCCTTTGTAAAATCAATGTATATAATTAAAATATATATATAGTAAAAGGAAGAGGGGGAGAGAGTCTGTTGTGATTTAGTGTTAGGATATAACTTTAAAATATATATTTTAATATATTTTGTTATAAAAAAAATCCCATGCATATAAAATATCAACAGTTTAGCAAGGAATATAATATTATATATATTTGAGATTTTTGGCTAATTACGAAAATAGTCTAAACACGTCCAGGTCGGGTCTAAAAATCCAGTTTTAAAATACGGAAAATATACGTGTCGACCGACACTAAAACAAGATATCCGGGTAACGAAAAAGTATACCCCCAAGAACGGATGCGCGTAGCGTGCACGTAGCAATCCAAACGGGTCTTTTTCCCCAAACGGGACGAGAACATGATGCATGGATGCTACGACAGGGTTAGGGGTACCATGCAGGCCATGCTATATATATTTTTTAAAATATTTTATTTGACTTTATTTGTTTTATTAAAAAATGCAAATGCCAGATATAATGCCTGTATGCAGTATAAATAATATTAAAAGTGCACGGATCCTCGTAACTAGCCGGGATAAATCATAAACATGAATCAAGACGGGTTTCCAGCAAGCAGGCCGGGTCAGATGCAAATACAGATGCCAATTATACTATTCACACCCAAACAACAATAAATCAAGAAATAGTCATAAATAAAGAAATACCCAAAATAGAACTGGTATAAATGAACTAGGGTGTTACACGAGCTAAAAAAACTTGCGCAATGAAGATTCAAACAATGAAAGAGATACGAGCTAAAAGTACTTACGCAGCGAGCAGACATTTGGGCAAAGGTAAAATGAGTAATTTATTTATAACCAAAAATAAATACAAGATATTCAGGGTTCCTCAGCCTTATAAAAAATGCCCGGAGGCTTACAAAATTTGGGGGAAAAACCCCATGGTGGGAAAGCTCAGGCCATCCGCTCGGGAAGGATCTTGCCCTGCTCGATGCCGGCATCAGGGACCAGCACTGCGACCTCGGGGTCGGCGCTTTCACCGACAGCCTCGCCTCCAACTGTAGCCTCGGCGACGTCCCCTTGCGGCGCTTCGTTGGTCAGTAGGTACTTGGCGCGGAGCTCGCGGTCATCGAACCCCGATAGACTCCTTGACGACGTCGAGGGCGTTGTGCCACATGACGACGGCGGATTCGGTAAGATCAGCGTAAAATTTGTCGGACGCCTTATATCCCTCCACGGCCTTCGCCGTCCTGCTCTCGGCGAGCTTCACCGCATCCATGGCTACCCGGACATCCCTCTTGAGGGCTGTAGGGTGTTTTTCATCACCCCATTGAGATGGGAATGCGTGTCGCTTGTCAGGCGTACTACAGATTCCTCCTGCCGAGGGTAGGCAAAGGTTTATTGATTGTGGGGATCCGAATATCCGGAAGCCGCGAACTAAATTGTCGTTAATTACCTCTCGCCTTTGGAGCGAGGGGACCTCCGATTGACGGGTCAAACTGGTCATGCGAACTCAATGTGCAGTGTGCAGATGTATGTTTTGAGGGGTTTTGGATATATCGGGGGCCTCGCAGAGTTTACGGAGGTCCCGGTATCCGGATAGCGGACTAGGGGTCAAGGGGGCTAGCAGCCTCTTGTGGGGTGCGGGGCAGCGTCCCGTTAGAAAAAATTTTCTAACGAGGAAAGTGTTGTGGAATGTATATATCTAAAAAGAGGGAAAATAGAATCCAAAAGACGCGTGGGTGCCAGCGCCTTACGTGCCCAGCACGCGGGCGCCGGGCGCCTGACGCCAGCGCCTCACGTGTTTAGCACGCGGGCGCCGGACGCCGGCGCCTCACGTGGTTGGCACGCGGGCTCTGGGCGCCCGCGGGAAAAAGGGGCCTAGCCTCTATTCTGGGAGTTGTACTCCCAATTGACATTTGAAGTTAAACTCCTGAAAAAGAGGACAAAGGGGCTTAGCCCCTGCACTAGGAGTTGTACTCCCAATAAGAAAGATTTATTATTTTATATATATATATATATATATATATATATATATATATTTGTGTGGAGTTAAACTCCTAAGATATTTTCGGAGATGATGAAAGGGGACTTCTTTCTTTTCTCTTGAGTCCTAGATCTTCTCTTGAGCTTTGGATCTTCCCAAAGTAGGATTTTTAGAGATGGGTCTCCTTCTTCCTCCTCTCTATTGGCTGAATCTTGAAGAAAAGGGGGACGGGACTTAAAAATCTCCCTTTTTAGAGATTTGATGGGGGATCTGGGTTCCCCTTCAAGGGTTTTATGGTGAAAAACTATTTATTTTTGGGAAAGGAAAAGTTGAACTCTTGATTTAATTCAAAAAAGGGGAAGAAGGTTTAGAATCTTGAGGAAGGGGAAGGAGGCACAAACCCTAGCTTTTGATGGGGGTGAAAAAGGTTCTTTCATTTCATTATCATGTTGCCTTATATAGGCTTACAAATTTACACATAGCTCAATGGGCTTTACAAAATGGCATTTTGCCTATCCTATGCCTTATGTGCTCATTTCTTTTGCACATGAGCCATGGGCTTTACAAAAATTTCGCTTTATGCCCAATTTTCTTACATTTATTCATAAAAATTACATCAAAATTATTTATTACATGATTTTCATTTTGGCATGGGAGAGGTCGGCTGCGGGGCTCGACTTGGGCATGGGCCCACTTGACCTGGGCTTGGGGCCGCTTACTTGGGGTTGATTTTAACTTTGACTTGGTCAACCGGGGTGTAATTTTTGACCCCAACAAAGGCGTCTCTCGACTTGTTCATCAAGTTGTAGAGGTTGTGTAGGGCTAGCCTAGCACCTCGTCAAGGGTTCGGTAGCATCACATATGCCATAATCAAAATTTTAGAGGTGCTAAGTTAACTCGACAAGAATCGAAACTAGAAGTTTTAGGGATTCATACAACTAAGCATCACATGCAAATGTAAAACTATCACTAAGAGAAAAGATTACAACCTTTGTAGATCTTCCTCGGTGACTCCTTGGCACTATGCGAGTTTGAAACGGATCGATGGAAGCCTTCCTTGTCCACGATGATCCACCTGAAGTCCCTTTGCCCAAAGCTCCTTACCATACTTGTTTCGCAAACGAAGTAGAGTAAACACCCTACACAAATCGGCTAGATGTGTGTAGTATGATGATGTGGTTTATGTTCTTCAATTGAAATCCTTTTCTTTTATCAATTTCACTCTAGCAAAAAAATCAAGAGAGGAAGAAGAAGATAATGGTGGCTTGAGCTTTCTATCATATCACATATGATAACATGTATTCTTCACACCCTTGCACTCAATTTTTCCTTGTTGTGTGCTACTATTGTGCACCTTGTTTCATATCACATATGAAGCTATTTATAGTGATAAGAAAGGAATAATCACCATTATTCCATTACCACCATAATTGTGAGTGGAAATTCTTTTCCTAAAGAATTAAGCATGGGTGGAAATTCTTTTCATTAAGTTAAGTAAAGCTTACCCACTAAGAAATAAAGAAGCATGAGTGGATATTCTTTACATTAACTTAAAATGATAAATACAAATTAAAAGCTTCAATATAAGTCTTATATTGCCATCATTCTTGTATCAACAACCATGATACTATGTATGCATGTATGTGTCCATGCACATCATCATGTGCATACATGCATGCATACAAAAGGATTTTACTTAAAGAATTTATCTAAATGTAATTTGTTAAATCAACACTTGATTTAGCAAACCGGTCATATCTCATACGATCCGTCAAGTAGAAAATGCCCGATTAATATACGTTATCACATAACCGTATTTAATCGGGTCCCGCGCATATCTCATATGCACACCACATCTTTTTGCCTGAGCGAGGAAATTTCATTGTGGGACTCTAAGACTCGTCAATACGCCAGCAGTAGATGATGATCATATCAAACATCTACAAGCCGCAAGAGGTCAGCTAAACATAACGGCCACCCGGGTATTGAAACGATCAGAAGAAAACCAGCGAAGCTGTAAAAACTCCCGTCGAGCCAACCAGCAACACTTACCGTACAGTCCGGTCTCTTCGTCTGATACGTCGCATATGAAGTCTAGGGGTGGTAAATGTCAGACCCCAATAACTTTATAAGTCATGTTGATTTATGGCTCATAACAGGTCGAGGAACTACTGATAACACTTATCAGTAAACCTCGAGAACCCTGGCCAGGGATTTAGGTGTTATAGCCGATCAAATATAGCGCGACATCAACTCCCCATACCGGGAGAGACGAAACCCCTCCTATCGCTCACTGTCTCCATATGATTCGGGACTGTACCCAAAATCCACCTGTTTGCACGACTCAGTAGAGCCGTGGTAGGGAAGAAATCAAAGCACAGTGGGAACCACACAAGACTCTATGACGATCTCGGGTCTACAGACTAACCTGTACAAGTGTCACCAGAGAACTGCTATCTGACAATAGGTATATATACCATCTAGGAGTTCTCGGCGAGTCCGTTCAGTGTATCCAGTCTCCACTGAGCACCCGTACACCATCCTTGATGTCAAACACCGATGGATATGGGATCATCCATCGCCCATCATATGGGTCAAGATGCGTATACGCTAGTCTACTCTGGTGTATCGATGCCCTGTCTCGACACACCCTCGACTAGGAACAATTATAGGATGTACTCATAGACTACCGTGGCCCCACTAGTATGATCTCATCATAGTCCCAGTAGTCGAGTACAAATCCTAAGGGCTTTATCAACATGTAACAAAAGAGACAATCAGAGTACATGTTAAGATAAAGTACAACCAGATAGCGTACTATCATGTCGAGCAAGAAAGTCCTCCCTATATATGTCCAAGCATCCACTACAATATACATCGTATGTACAGTAATGGCCTCTAGGGCATACATATAACTAACAGGTTGTTCACCTCCTCCAACTTGGCCTGGATGGCCCGGTTGGACTCATCTAGGAGCCGATGAGACTCCTTCAACTTGGAGTTCGTCGACCCCTCGGCGACCAGTCGAGTGTCGAGGAAAGCCGACCTCTCCTCCGCCTGCCGTGGTTGGAGGCGTAGTTCCTCCTCCCGCGAGGAGGATACGCCTGCCTTTTTCATGGCCAGGGCTACCTCCTCGGTTTCCATGGCGACGAGAAGAGCGCAGTGATGAAGGACCTGAGGAAAGCAGCAAACGGGTTAGAAAGCTCAAACCGAGGAAACAAGACTTAAGAAATCTTAAGAAAAGTCAATTATCGACCTGAACCGCCTCCTGCGCTATGGCGGCCATCTAGGCCTTCATGGTCCCCTGGGGGATCTTGCCCCCGGCTGCTTGCTCCATGTCTGAAAGTAAGCTGTCGGCGACGGAGAGCCTCGAGGGCACCTCAATGCAGAAGTCGCCCTCCTGCACAGGGATTCCGGTAAAAGGTAGCCGAGAGACCGTCCGCTTCAGCCTTTTCAAGGGGATCTCGGCGGGCTCAGCCTCCTCCTCCTCCTCCTCCTCTCTTACCCGGGGCGCCGGGTCCCGTGCATGCTTATGACCCCCTCTCCCCGCGGTGTTCTTTTGCGGCTCGGGGAGCGGCGGAAGGCTTGGACGGTGGAGTGGACCTTGGGGCCGAACGCGGCCTTCCTTCCTTGGTTCTTGGTGGCCATGGCGGCTAGGATCTTCGATCGGTCCATTGGCTTTGCAAAAAAGAACACCAAAAGGGGGTTAGCGACAATGAAAAGGCAACGGAAGTTAACGAAGTCTAAACAGGTCGTCGAAAACCCTAACTTACCCAAGAAACGCGCAGGACTGAGCCCAGCCCAGCTTAGTGCCTGCTCGGATAGTAGGACATTCACCCGTTGGATCGGCTCTCATTGGGACACCACCCTCTCCTCGGGAGAAGTCGACTGCTTTGCCCTCGGGCAGTCAGCCCTGTGCCACTGTGTAGGCACAGGCCAATCCTCGCCCTCAGGTGGCCCGACGAATACAAACTTTTCCTTCCATTCGTTGATGGAAGAAGGGACGACTACTACCCCCGACCCGGCCGCCCCACCCTTACGTTTTTTTATACGAAAAGTACACCCAGCTCGGCTCTTTCTTGCTGGTGCCGGGTGGTTCTTATAACAAAGGAAGGACATAAGGAGGGTCAAACAGAAGAGGATCTGATCAAGTTTTAACCGGACCAGAAACCCGAGAAGGATTCTCAACGAGTTCGGCGCTAGCTGGCCCGGGGCAAGACGAAAGCAGCGAAGCACCCCACAAACCTCGGTTGGGAAGGGCAGACGCATTCCTGCCCGGAACGCTTCCAAATACAGGGCAATCTTCTTGCCCTTCACCTGGTCTGCCCGCTCACCCTCTCTAGCTAAACGGATGGAATAGTTAGAGGGGATGTGGAATCGAGTCTAAATATCGGAAAGCTCGTCCAGACTCTTCAAAATAAAGGGCCCATCACGAGTGTTCCCGATGCGCACCTTGGGAGCCCTTGTCACTGCCCGACGGCGAGTGACAAAGGCCGCCATGACTCCAGGGGGCGAACCCGACACAGAAGATGTATCAGAAGAGGAACCCTCTTGGCTATCTAAAGCCGAAGAGGAGGAAGACCCACTGGACTCGGCCCTAGCAGCTGAGGCCTCATCGTCCGACTCTACCCTTACTATCTCAACAGACTCCTCGGATGAAGACATCTAATCTGGTTCAAAGGAAGGGACCCACCGAGGAAAAATGAACAGAGGATCCGATCTAAGGAGTGGAGCGCCGGGTAAACTTCGACAACGAAAGAGAATTAGGGTAAAAGTGTTGGCCCTAGGATGGTCCCCTCTTATTTATACACCCTAAAGAAAGCGTCCAACGGCCCAGATCGATTCCCGCCAAAACGAAACGTCACGCCTATCAGCCGTCAGAGCTCCATGTGGCAGTCGACCATTGAGGACGTCTCTTCGGTTGCAGGCGACAGGGACAATTTGTCACGACCGCCAACCAACGATGGATACGTGGCCCGTAGCCCAACAAACGATCGAGTAAAACGACGCCCCCTCTTTAATGCGCAATCATTTCACTGATCCGCAGATATCATAGGAGACACGCGCAAAGATTAAGGTGCAAGAGGAGATGCCATGTGGGCTCGAAGATTAAAATGACGCAACCGCCAAACGCCATGTCGTTCCCGGGCGATCCACATTCTAATTCTTGGCACCAAACCGAGCCAAAGAAAAACCAAGCAGGCCACCCTCGACTCGTCATATAAATAGGTCGGAATGAGAGTGAGGGCCTAATGATGATGCTCACAAGTGGTATTTCCTCAGATTACGACACGTGGCGGATGACGTGTCCCAAAGGCTACAGAGATGGAATAAATGAGTTGCATTAGGGGCATTCCCCGGGACCTTGTCTTGAGGAAGTGTCCGACCTTTCATGAGACTTTCCTGAGTACTTTCCATCTTCACCTAGCAAACTACCAACGGCTCGTCTCCGAGCTTCCTCGGTCTCACTGCTCGTCTTCGAGCCATCTGACAGGCCAAGCTTCCTCGGTCTCCTTGCTCGTCTCCGAGTCATCTGACAGGCCGAGCTTTCTTGGCTTCCTTGATCAACCGAGAGTGCGAAACTCAAGCGCCCCGCGACGGCTCCATGTATCTCGCTAGGGCGAGATATCCGCTTCCCTACGTTCAGCGTCCTATGCTGGCGCCCCCCATTAATGGGCGTATCCCGCCATTAATGCGAGGATAACGCATGGGCGTAACTGACGGCGACGATCTCGCGCCCGCTCGCTCCACGCGACCACTATATAAACCCCTCTTCCAGACGATTTAGCTAACTTGAATCCATTCCAATACACCGCTGCTCTGCTCATATTTCTCGGCACTAACTTGATCGTCGAAGAGTCCTACGGTGGTCACCCACCCCGGGACTTCATTTGCAGGTAGCTTGGCTTCAACTTCAATATCAACCCATTGAGATCCACACGCTAAAAAACAACCACATCAAATCTCAACAGTCCAAGACGCTCGCTATCAGATCGACGGAGGACAACATCTTAGGGAGATCTCAACCTCCATCAAGTTCTAATCCAGCCAAGCTTGAGTCCCTCCTATTCATGTTTATTCGTTCAATTAGCAAGTTTAGATTTCTGATCAACATCGGCTTTTTTAGCTGTTGAACCGAGCCCGAGTTTTTGTGCTTTTTAGACAGCCCTGCCCCAAAGAGAGAATAAAAAAGAAGAAGCCACATATACATTTTATCGGGTCCGGATTCACACACCCGCTACCCGTTTTCCCTACCCTCACTCCCCACGTGCTATACACGTGTTCGAGCTCCAAGCATCGCATATATAGTCTCACAACAAGCGTTGCCCTAAGCCGCTCTCGCTCTCTTCTCTCTCGCAAACGCTCGGAGATCTTCAATTAGGGCTCGAAATTTTGTTCACATCAACAACCAATCTCAAAAGGTAACGATCTCAATCTACGGTTTGCAATTCCACTTCAAATCCTAAACCCTAATTTTGACCCCTTTTTTCATTCAGTTTGAATTGCTTAGGGTTTATAAGCGAGAGATGTCAGATGACGAGGCGAAGGAGGAGAAGGAGCTGGATCTCTCCTCTCCCGATGTCGTCACCAGGTACCAGAGCGCAGCTGAGATCGTTAACAGCATTGATTTCTCTCTCTGAATTTTATTTTAATTGGTTAGCGTAAAGGAATTTTTTTTGGTTTCTAATGTTGGTGGTTGATTTGGGAACAGAGGCTCTGCAGTTAGTTCGCAAGCCGAAAGCTAAGATTTTCGGTCTCTGTGAGAAAGGCGACAACTTTATCAGAGAGTGAGTGTGTGCTTGTTGTTTTGATACACGTCTTGTGATCTTTTCGGTGTGTTGTTTGGATAAATGCATGGCGAATCAATATATGTGCTAATGTATCTACGTTTTACATTGTTGATGATAAGCTAGGAGCACATTAAGTTAATATACATGACATAATGGGGATGGTAGTAGCTTTAGAATGAGTCATATCAAATTGGTTACGTGAGCAAGTATGATGCTACTAGAAAGCAGATCATCAAACTACCAAATCGTTTGAATGACAAAATAGAAAATCCAAAATATCTATTTGCTAACTAGGAGCTAGTTCGGGTGAGCGGTGTTAAACCATGGAACATGGTTGTGAAACCATGGTTGTGTAACCAAACCATATCTTGGTGTGTGTTTGGGGGAGTAGTGTGAAACCATGGTTTTGTATCTATGTAGTGTTTGGATAACATAAACCATGGTTTTGTAACCATGATTTTAAAAATGCATTAAAAAAACAAATTTAAATAGGTGGGTCCCACCATAATTTTTAAAAATTAAAAAACCCAAAGTTAAAGGGGGGCCCACCAGCCCCCCTCTTATCCACCGCGCCTCGGGAGCGGTGGGAAACGTCGCCGCTCCCTCGTTAGGGGGGAGCGGCGATGCGTTGAGGGGGGGGGGCGCTGCTCCCTCGAACGGGGCCTAGAACATCTTATAATCAAAAGTAAGTTGTAATCTAATAACTTAGGTTCACAAAAATGTCATATACTTAATTGCCCTTCATCTTGTTAGTAACAAATAACTTAAGTTAAAGTGCAAGTATCTAAGGAATTGACATCAAACAAACTTATGTCTTATGACAACCTCTGGAGGCTGCCACTATGATAGTTTTTTATTGAGGGTAGAAGGAAAATAAAGTGTGGAGCAGGGATGATAGGAGAGCTGATGAGAGTGACAAACTGAATGGGGCTGGGTTTTGTTATTTCTCCCTTTGCTTGTGTTGCATGTACCAATTGATGCTCAACTAATAGACGTTTGAGAAAAATCGAAGGGGTTGAAACAGCCCCTGCCTGTCAAACACACACACACACACAGTAATAATCGGGCGATAGCACTGGGCTCTTTCTTTGGATTTCCAAGGTGAGAAAGCCGCTTGCTTGACTAAATAACTTCACTTGACTTGAGGCCCCTAGGTGCCAAACCCTGTTTTGCTTCACTTCAGGACTTGAGGCCCCTAGTGCCTTTAAATTAATGATTTAGGTGTGGGAATTACTATTCCAGAGAAACACTACCTTTCTTTGACATCCTTTTAATCTACTCAATTTCACAATTTATATTTTCCAAAGACTCATTTTTTTTCATGGATACCAATTATATGGTATGTACACAAGACCATTCAGACATAAGTATATTCATATGCATAAGCTACACACATTATATTGTAAGAAAAATGCCCTCGTGTTACATGCTTACCTCTTGCTACTTGTTCCTATAGAGCAAGTATATAATTGTCATTATTGCTTAATTTTTGAAATGAGTGAATACCCTATTTTTTTTCTTTAAACATGGATTAACCAAACTAGTACAACAAAAGTAGAAACGGAAACAACAAAACGCTCTCCGCATACGTTTGGCATCCTAACAAGCAAAGTCCCATAAAACCTCACTATGAGTGAAGAATCCCTCAAAAGAAGGAAAGCAACAAATCAGTACACCAAAACAAGAGATAAACAAATATAAGAAGCTTGAGAAAAAGGAACAGAAGTTCCTAGCGACTGAACAATATTCCAGCATCCATCCCCTTTACCAATGCTGATCACTCATCTCTGAGTCTGTGGCTCCTTGCAGATGTGGAGGAGTCAGGATCAATGCCCAGGTCAGCTCCAATTGTGCTCTTCTTGAAGATTAATATTACCTCCTTCCATACCCTCAGTGAAGCTCCTCCTGCCCAAAACAGTTATTGTCTTTATAGTCTTGATGATATGCATCACTGGTTTAGAGACATTGTTAAATATACAATTTCACACCTCCTAAGGATCTGATGATCGCCACTATCATACATTGTTTTTACGTAATTATTGATTACATCTATCTCCGAGTATATATGTGGAGTATATATGTGGAACGGCTTCATTGCTTACCATATGGATAAGAGAATATTATGCTCTAAGAAAGACAAGTGGTCATTGAAACAATTATAAATATATTACCGTTAAAAGTTATTCTAATCTTCTTTTTTTAGTACATAGTTAATACTTTAGACTTTAATGGTTTACCTCATATATATGGGCTGGGATTTTGTGATGTAGGCTACCCTGTATTACTTTGTTCATATATGTATGCCGTTTTCTTACTTCCTACTCATGATTGTTGATTAACACATTTCTTTTTTTTAAAACAACTTTTAATTGATGATGTATTGGAAGTGATTATGTTAGCAAAATTTGTATTATCTTGTGTTATGCTTCACAAATTCTTTCTTATTTTCCTCATTTCTGGGCGTCAAACTTTTATATTGACATATAACTGGATTGGTGGATGTAGGCAAGCTGGAAGCATGTACAAGAATGCAAAGAAAAAGATTGAGAGGGGCATTGCATTCCCAACCTGTGTTTCTGTTAGCAACACTGTTTGTCATAACTCACCATTGGCCAGTGATGAGATTGTTTTGGAAGAGAATCATATTATCAAACTGTAAGAATGTACTGACTAGAATTTTAGTCCGTTTTATGAAAAACTGACACAAGATTGTATGGGTAATTTTCCTATTTGTTTTTCCTTTTCATTGCAGCGATATGGGCTGTCACATAGATGGGTTTATTGCAGTTGTTGCACACATGTACTGCAAGAAGGGCCTGTCACCGGGAGAGCGGCAGATGTGATTGCAGCAGCCAATACTGCCCCAGAGGTTGCCCTGAGGCTTGTGAGGCCAGGGAAGAAGGTAAACTAAATATAACCTATTTCTTAAAATAAACTATACATCTCTGCCATTTTAATATCTTGTATATGCCTCTTACGGTAATATTATGTTTATCAGTACTAGTATACCTGATATCAATGTGGTTTTTCGCAGTATGAGCTGCATTCTTTCTCATTTTATTTATTAGGGATATGTAATCTCTTCCATGCATATGAATATTCAATTATATATTTTTTAAATGAGAATAATGGAGGAAAGAGGTCCTAGGAGGCTATTTCGTCTGGTGGCGTCAAAAAACTACACCCTCCACCTTTTTATTCGACGATTGACATCCATCATCTTCATCTTCATCATCTAAGATGTAGATGCACCGAATTTCTTGTGATTGTACCACCTTTTCACCGTTGAATTTGTGGGTGCAAAATTAACGGTTTACCGACAATAGAACTTTTTACATTGCTAATTCAACGGTGAAAAAGTGGTAAAATCACATGAAATTCGGTGTATCCACATCTTAGATGATAAAGATGAAGATGATGGGTGCCGATCATCGAATAAACTGGTGGGGGTGTACCTGACGAAAAAGCCTCCTAGGGTCTCTTTCCTCCATTATTCTCTTTTTAAATACTATTTTCTCGCTCATCAATTACTTCTAATTTTTCGTAGTGACAGGCCCTACTCTTTATAATACCTAGTATCTGCCTTGTTTTCAATTGACATATAATTGTTGTTCTTTCGTTTTCTCCTCTGCTTTGCTGCACTAATATTTACCTTAGATTTGATTATACCTATTATATTATTGGCATGCCTTGAATTCTCTAAATGATGAAATTTTGTCTTTTAGCTATGGATTGTTATCCTAATGAAGCTGTTGTTATAGTTACTCTGATAGAGAACCATTCATGTCATTGTTTTTTTTGTCATCTCAGCTTTATTCCTCACAAAATGTTTTCCTCATTGAAAGATTTGAGTATTATAACCACATGCAACACAATGTCAACCTTCATAATCATTGCTAATATCTTACCCAAGAACATTATGAACTAGAGAATTGCTAGCAATAATTGTTCATGACAAAACCGGTATCCTCCAAAGTCCAAACCTCCTGTATCTAGGTAGAAGTGTAAAAAGGGGAAAGATGACATATTTGTTACTGGAAATTTATGTCCAATTCTAAGGTGCTTACAGAGACGAGAGAAACAGAATCTGCTTGAGGGTCATGTATTTGTTTAATTTTTTCCCTTTGATAAAGCTCTTTTTTTAAAAATAAATAAATAAATATATAAATTTTGACGAGATTTTAATTTTTTTTTTATTTCTTTACTTGCATATATTTGAAGCTTTTGAATGGACCATAGTTTTTAAATTACAACTGCGCTTCGAAGTTTACCCCCATGATAATTGATTTCTTGCAAAAATTTTCTCATTAAAGGTGCCCCTAAATGAGGAAAACATATTGCAACCTATGCATTTTTCCACAGCAAAGCTTCTCGTGATGGCTAATACAAGTTGGTCGATATTTCCCTATTTGCTTTAACAGAGCCATGAATTCTCTAAATGATGAAATATCTTTTCTTGTGGCTATGGATCGGAATCCAAATGAAGCTATTGTCATAGTTACTCTGATAGAGAATCATTTATTTCTATATCTGTTTACCCCCTTGTATAGATTTATGTATATAGAACTTTGATCCTTATATGATCTTCAAGACTATGAATGAATTATATTGATTGAAAAGCAATGGTTCTATAATGATTTCGTCAATGATGATGTTCTCCACCTGCATAAGTTTTTGATTAAAAGATGCCCTAAATGAGGAATACCTTTTGAAAGTTATGGATTTTCATCCAAATGAAGCTTCCTGTCATAGTTACTCTGATAGGAGCATCTATGTATGGCTTTGAATTTTTATCCTAGTTTTTTAACTAAAGGCTTCTTACAGATTCCAATATGACCAAGCATTTCTTGTTCTTCTGTAATGATTGAAGTGAGGTTATTTCCTCTTGCTCTGCAAAATAATTGATTGATTTAAGTAGTTAAAAGTTATTTGGTTTTTTGTTTTTTGTTTCTGATTATTTCATATATGGCCGCATCAAAGACACTTGTTACTCAGGTTGAGTGTGACACTCTTACTCTCATATAAAACTTGAATACAGGTTGCATGTTTTAATATAGGTTTCCCCCAATATGTCCCCCCAAAACTTAGCTATTTCCGAATATCACTCCCTTAAATCAATAGATCCAGAAAAACCCTTTCAAAAAAATTTATGCTAAAAACCCTTAATTATGTGAACACGGAATATAAGGAAATATTCGTTTAAGTTGGTGTTAGTTCTAGGATGATGGTGGCAATTCCCCTTTCTCGTCATCATCTTTTCTTCTATCTTCACCATCTCTTCTCTTCTTCTCTAACTCTTCTTTTTCACAGAAGACTTTATTCTACTCATTTCTTTTCTAATCTTTTCTAATTTTCTTTGTTCAATTTTCTAGCCATCAAACCAAAAATCAACCATAGAAAATTAAGATATGTTAACACTAAAGAAAGGGGTTGGGAATTTCCAAGTCTATGTTTTGGAGAACAGAAGAAGGGATCTAATTTGATGACATTGGAGAAAGAGAAATAATTATTAGAAAGGGAGAGAAAGATGGGGAGAAAGAAGGTAAGTAAATTTTGGAAAAGTGAAAAATGAAGGTGGTTTTTTTTTTGGCGGGGGGGGGGAGGGTAAAAGGATATATATAATTATCTTTGAATTTCTCTAGCTATGGTCAAAACTTGGGTTAATATCTTCGATGGAAAGGGTTAGAGGGTGCTACAAGACTAAACGGTCTATCGATTGATAGGGGTGACATGGAAATAGCTAAGTTTTGGATATACGGCCTAATCCTTTACTTTAAGTCTCTGCCATGGTTCTTGGATAATGAATTTTGGATCGAGAGATCGTCTTATCATTAATGATTTATCTCTAGCTAAGAAAACACATGCTGTACTTCAAGATTTTCTGGGTTCTTATATTTCAATATCTCTGCATCATTCATTGAACTATGTCCAAACTGATGATTGAACGAAGCATCTTCTCTTTTCCTCCCAATCTCTTAAACCTGATTACTTGAGTAAGTGTCATTATTACTTTTTTGAGTGATGAGTTGCGATTTGTAAATGAAAAAAAATTATGAATCTCATGTCAAAGTATTTCTGACAGTTCGCATAGTCTTTTTGGTTATCATTCTTATAACACCATAATTTGCTGTAAAATAACTTTATCATTTGTCCCATATTTTGGAGTTTATCCAATTATTTGTCTCCATTCATTACTCTTGAGGGCTACTTCTCAATCAAATTAGCAACCATCATATTACCAATTGGGCATATTGCCCATGCAGAAAGAATTCCCTCTCCGAAGTGGCAGGTCACTGTTTCAATTCCCTGTGGGGTCGCATAGGAAAAAAGAACCACCACCATACCTTCTTTTACCAATATTCTCATTTTCTGTATATGTTTCTTATTTGGAGCATTTCGATCGATGGTTGAATATGTTTAATGCAAATTTTATTTCAGCTCCATGCTACATATTACCCCCCAATCACTTCTTCATATTAAGCCTAGTACCAGGTTTTGATTTTATTTTATATATGTAATAAATATCTGATTTAGGAGCTTGATTTCTGTGGCTGTTGGCAGACAATTTGAAGTGCAAACTGTTTTTTACCCTACTTGTATATATGTATTTGTACCTTGTTTGTGCTTGCAAAAATTGTTTGTACTTGCAGGCTCTTTTCCTTGCGTCTTTTCCTATGTTTTCACTGTGTCTAGTGTTCCAGGTCTCAACTGATATTTTAGATATAATTGCCAAACTGTGACTAATGTAAATGTAGAAGTCAACTTGCAGCATATACTTCTGATCTGATGGTCTCAAAATTTTGAGATGGTGTGGCCATTGGAGAATTTCTTAAAAAATTCTAGAAGAATTCTTCCCTAATGCAATGCTTTTTTTGTTCCTAAACATGATGCTTTGTAACAGCTATACTTCAAAGATTTTTAAACTGTTACAGAGAAAAACATTAGCTAGCTTCTGATGACCTGCTCTTTTGCTTAATTAAGTTACACTTGTTTTTTTGGTGTATAATGTGTGGTTCAGTTCTGTCAGATGCCGTTTCCTAGGAGCATTCCTCCCCCCTTTTTATATACCTCTTTTAACTTGGGATCTCTTGATATGTTGATCATGCTCTTTGTGGACATTTCATTTGTGCTTCATCTTTTTCTTCTTGGTGTTGCAGAATAAGGATGTTCCTGAAGCTATTCAGAAGGTGGCTGCTGCATATGATTGCAAAATTGTCGAAGGGGTCCTCAGTCATTAGCTCAAGCAGTTTGCGATTGATGGAAACAAAGTAATTCTCAGTGTATCTAATCCAGATACCAGAGTTGATGCAGAGTTTGAGGAAAATGAAGTATATGCAGTCGGCATAGTCACAAGCACCGGTGAAGGCAAGGTAATGTTAATTCCTTTTTCGTTACTCTAATTAAAGAAAAAACTATACTATTAGTTTAAGGTGTTTTATTCTTGATCTTTGATTGCTTGTAATTCCTTAAATTGTAGCCAAAGTTGTTGGATGAGAAGCAAACTACCATCGACAAAAGAGCTGTGTACAAAAATTACCACCTAAAAATGAAGGAGTCAAGGTTTATTTTTAGCGAGATAAGCCAGAAATTTCCAATCATGCCATTTACTGCAAGGTTTGCCAACTCTATCCTGCTGTGTAAACTTTCACTAGTTGAATTTTTTAAAAAAATCTCATCATGGTAGTTTTCCCTCAGGGCGTTGGACGAGAAACGTGCTTGGCTTGGTCTATTAGAATGCATGAATCATGACCTCTTGCAACCATATCCTGTTCTACACGAGAAACCTGGTAAGGCCTGATCTTCTTCTTCCCCTCCCAAAATTGATTTGCAAAAACCATTATTCGAAACTATCTTAATAGTTGATATGCTATAGGAAGTAATCTCAGCATTATTAAAATAACTCTTCATATTATTCTTAGTATTTCTTTAGCCTAGCAGTTCAAATGGTTTCCCAGTGTGTTCATTTATTCTTCTTATACACAATTGCTAAAGTCTAATTTCTTACCATGACACAATTAAATAATCCAGTTCCAGTTAACTCACGGATTTTTTTTTTGACGGCCTTGTGAGAATAATATCTGCATCTAATATGATTGAATGTCTCGAATCATCAATAAATTAAATAATGTGTGTATTTAATAATCTCTCTCTTACAGCAAGTGGGATTTGTAACCTTTTTTATTCATCTAAGAGTTTTAAGTACATTATTTATGAGTTTCAACCAACTTTATTGTGCAAAGGTATTAACTCTACAAAAATTCGATGAGTAACTTGTGTTTCATCCCTCTCAATATATCTTTGTGGCGCCATTATATACGATACAAAGATACAATTGTGTATTTGTGTGTTGCTTCAATGGACCAGTATTAAAATGCACCTGGACTTGTGAGCGCTAACCTTGATTTCCTACATCACAGGTGACCTTGTTGCTCACATCAAGTTCACAGTACTGTTGATGCCAAATGGATCAGACAGAATCACATCTCACCCGTTGCAACAATTGCAGCCCACAAAATCCATAGACGATGATCCTGAAATTAAAGCATGGTTAGCTTTGGGCACCAAGACAGACAAAAGGCAGAGGAAAGTAGAAAAAGGTTTTTGCCTTTCTTTCATCTTTAACCCTGACATCAACTGGTGATAATTACACCCCATAATTTTAATAGCATTTGAAACTGTTTAATTTCTTGCAGGCAAGAAAGTTGAGGCTGCTGAATCTGAACCGATGGATGTAAGAATCTAATGGCGCCGCTGCGGAAGAATGAGAAACTACAATTTTGTTGTCATTTTCAGTATCTGAATTTAATTTCATCATTAAGGAATCGAAAAGGATAGTTTCTTCTAGTTGATGCCATAGAAGGCGGAAAAACAAAAATCTGAAAATTCTGAAGCTGTTGCCTTTTCTTGAGATGGGTATGAGTTTGATGTTCATTTCTGTTTGCATCTAAATTATCCAGATAGGACCATATGCATGTGGATTATGTGATGGTTAAATTGTTTATATGCAGTTGTGCACAGTAGCAGGTGACGTTCTTTTCTCACTAATCTTCTCATTAAATTATCCAAATAGGGCCGTAGAAAAGGCTATAAGAGGCTTATAGGGGCACTGCAGGCGGTGTCCGTACTTGGGCCTTGTGGGCCCCCCAGGGCTACATGTAAAAAAGCTTTGAGCATTATGGGGGTCTGCAGTCCCCAGCCGTTTCCTCAGTAAAATGTGACTTGAATATGTGTGTATATATATATATATAGAGAGAGAGAATAATGGAGGGAAGAGGCCATAGGAGGGAATTTCCTTCTATGGCGCTGAAAAATATGTTCTCCATCGTGTTTTCCGACGATTGGAATTCATCATCTTCATCGTTATCATCTAAGATGGGGTTACACCAAATTTCATGTGATTCTACTACTTTTTCACCGTTGATTTAGTAATGTAAAGAGTTTTTTTGTCGGTAAACCGTTAATTTTGAACCCATTATTTTAACGGTGAAAAGGTTGTAGAATCACTTGCAATTTGGCGTCCCTACATCTTAGATGATAACGATGAAGATGATGGATTCCGATCGTCGAAAAACACGTTGGAGGGTGTATTTTTTCCGACGCTACGAGGAAATTCCATCCCTCCATTATTCTCATATATATATATATATATAGAGAGAGAGGTTAATGGAGGAAAGAGGTCTTCTATAGTGTCGAAAAAATACGTCCTTCCTCGTATCTTTCGACGATCGGCTTCCACTATTTTCATCGTTAGCATCTAAGATGTGGGTTCGCCAAATTTCGTGTGATTCTATAACTTTTTTAAATTAACGGTTTACTGACAATAAGATTTTTTGCATTGCTGAAATGGTTGTAGAATCACATTAAATTTGGTGTACCTACATCTTAGATGATAACGATGAAGATGGTGAGTGCCGATCGGCGGAAAAAATGAGGGAGCGTATTTTTTAGACGCAATAGGAAGAAATTCTCTTCTATGGCATCTTTCCTCCATTATTCTCATATATATTTATATATCTATAAAAGTTGGAATATACGATGGACCCCAGTCAGGCCATATATATATATAGAGAGAGAATAATGGAGAAAAGATGCCATAGGAGGGAATTTCCTTCTATGGCGTCGAAAAATACACGCTCCGTCGTGTTTTCCGACGATCGGAACCCATCATGTTCATCTTTATCATCTAAGATGTGGGTATGCCAAATTTCATGTGATTCTATAACTTTTTCACCGTTGAATTAGTGGGTTCAAAATTAATGGTTTACCGACAATAGAACTTTTTACATTGCTAAATCAACGGTGAAAAAGTTGTAGAATCACATGAAATTTGGCGTATCCACATCTTAGATGATAATGATGAAGATGATGGGTTCCGATCGTCGGAAAACACGATGAGGGGCGTATTTTTTCGACGCCATAGGAGGAAATTCCCTCCCATGGTCTCTTTCCTCCATTATTCTCATATATATATATATATATATATATATATTAGCTAGAACTTTCGATGGACCTCAGCCGGCCCATATATATATATAAATATTAGTTGGAACTTTCGATGGACCCCAGCCGGCTCTTATTTATTATTTAATGTGGAGTATTATTTCATTTTTATCTGAGAATACAACGGAAAAACAAAATACCAAAACACTCACCGTACAAAAACAACTCCAAACAAAATATCTAACAAAAGGCTTAGAGCCAAACCTACGCTCATTATCTTCCTTCAATCACAGAAAAAAAATAAAACCCAACAAGATCTCTCATCCATCATAAACCATTCTTATCTCCTTTCCATTCCTTGAGCAGCTGAAGAGCTTCAACCAAGAAAAACCTTTAGCAATCACAAGCTAAATATTTCAAATTCCTTTTTAGCTCAAAAAAGAGAGTGAAATGATCCTTACGCCTTCAATTGCAAGCTTTATCAAAAGGAAAGAATTTTCCTCTTTGATTTCATCCAGATCTGTAAACTGCTAGAAATAGATTCTATGGGTGAAAACCCAGCAGATTTGTAAAGCCATCTTACAAAAAAAAAATTAATTTCTTTTCAAGCTCTTAAAGCTAAACTCTTGAGCAAATATTCTTCTGAGGTGCCAAAAAGTTGGGATTTTTGAGCAAACACAAGTCAAATTCACATGAATCGATCAACCAAAGGACTTAAAGATTCAATTCTTAGAACAATCAGCCAACTGATCTGCAAACTAACTGCTGGGATTCAAAATTTTCATTTTGAGCCTCGGCGAGTCTGTTAAATCCAACCTGACCAAAATTTTAATTTCAACTGGAAGCATTTGAATTCTATAACTGCTGCTAGTTCTGTTCCTTTGTGCTTGAGCTGCCAAGTAATTTGCTATAGCATTGTTTTCCCTGAAAGTGTGCTTAAAAGTGGCATCAATATCTTTAGCAATGTAGAGAATAGCCTGAACTATATAATATAAGGCCTATTTTGACTTATTTTTGCCATTAAGGTAATCAATTATGACACTAGAGTCAGATTCAACCTTTAATCCTTTAATCTTCATGAGTTTACACTATAGCATCTCATCGAGCATAGCTTTGCATTCTGCCTCTAAGATATCATCAATACCATGGAAGAATTTAAATGTAAAGATAATCACCTTTTTCATTTCTTAGAACAACATCTCCTGTGGTTAAATGAGTATTTAGATTCCTGGCACCATCAGAATTCATTTTGTACTTGTTTTGTATTGGTCTCTTGATGGCGGGTCTGGATCTCCTTCAGATGTTACCTTCCGTAGATCTGCTGCAAGCGATGATGGACGGTTGAGATTGAGTTGGAGGTTGCCTCCTGCAGCGTGCGGATCGCATCGGGTTTGAGGTGGTTGAGGCCGAGCTACCTGCAAGGAAGTCCCGGGATGGTTGTGCCACCGAGGACCCTCCGACGATCAAGTTAGACCGGATATTCGAGCAAAGTAACAACCTAGTGAGGAAAGAATCACTTACTTCGATCGTCTGAAAGAGGGGTTTATATAGTGGTGGCGACAGGCAGGCAGACGCGAGAATCACGCCGGCCGTTACGTCCCTGGCGTCACACCCGTGTGATAGGCGGGTTCCCGCATTAATGACGAGACATGCTCGTTAATGGGGGATCATGATGGCGTGGAATGCGGAGCGTGGCCGGCGGATATCTCGCGCATGGCGAGATTCGCGGAGTCGTGGCAGAGGCGCCTGTGATCGGTGCTGTGGGTCGGTCGATAAGACCGAGGAAGATGAGCTTGGCGGGAGGCTTGTGGATGAGCGGGAGGCCGAGATATCTTGGTTTTGCAATAGCCCGGAGACGAGCTGAGAGGGCCGAGGAGACCAATTGTGCAGGGGGCTCGGAGACGAGCCAACGGTTGTTTGTAAGGCGGGCATAGGAGTGGTGTGGACGGTCGCAGAAGGTCGGCCACGTCCATGGGTCGCAGACCCGGGGCATTCTTCCGACGTACCGTTCTTGGTCCTTTCTTGCAAGCTTCGGGACACGTCATCTGCCATGTGTCACGATCTGGGAGATCACCAATATCGAGCATCATCATTAGCCTCCCACTCTCGTCCCGACCCGCTCATGGGTCGGGTCGAGAGTGGTCCGCCGGGTCACCCGAGGTGAGCTTCTTTTCGAAGATATCGTAAGTGCGCATTGCCGGGCAATCAGCCGTATTTTCTTGATGACGTCAGCGGATCAGGGGTCAGATCTTGCATTAAAGAGGAAGCGCCGGATCGTGCGTACATTTGTCGAAGCGACAACCCACGTGTCAGGCGCTGGTTGGCTGACGTGACGAGCCATAGGTCTCCCGCGCCCGATGGGATGCGACCAATGCGTGCGAGACAGGTGGAGCGATGGTGCCGTCAAATGCGAAGTGTCGTTTTGGCGGGAGATGACTGTCGCTGTTGGATGTGTACGCCGGCAGCTATAAATAGAGGTGGGGTTCCCATCAGGGCCTATACATCTTCACAATTTTCTCATCCTGAGTCTCGTTAGCTTGGCGCTCTCCTTTTTAGTTCGGGATATCTGCGTTTTCTCTTCCGAGGACTCATCCCCTTCATCAGGTTAGATGTTTTTTGTGAAGAGTCGGTAGAAATAGTTCAGGTAGAGTCTAGGGAGCCCCTGTAGATTCTTTCTCTTCTTCTTCTTCTGCTTCTTCTTCTTCTGAGTCGAGCCTATTTCCCCCTTTGGCAGAACAAATGGACCGATCCAGGATTCTTGCTGCCATCGGTGCCCTGTCCCAGAAGAGAGCCGGGGGCATGGCCGTGCCTCGGGCTGACCCGAGCTCCGCACCAAGGGAGTCGTCGGCGACGATACCATCTGCCTCGACCCGAGCCCCCGATGATTGCCGCGGCGGTGGTCAGAGGCATCCGCGGGTTCCCGAATCCCGGACGAGGGAAGCGAAAGAGGACGAAGACGAGATTCCTCTTAAGAGGAAGAAGATGGTCTCCCACGCGCCACCGACTGAGATTCTCGAGGGGATTCCTGTGCAGGAGGGGGAAGCCTGTTTCGTAGTCCTATCCGGGCTTTCCGTTGCTGCCAGCTTGCTCGCTGATATGGAAGAGTCGGCCGTAGGCAAGATTCCGCGGGGGACCCTTAAGGCCCAAGTGGCAGCTATAGCTCAGGGGCGGTGCAGGTACATACTCCCTTATGTGTTATTTTGAGTGCCCTTTTCTTAGTTTGAGCGTTTCTAACTCTCTGCTGTTTTTCATCAGGTCCTTCAGCACTGCGCCCTCGTTGCTCGCATGGAGGCCGAGGAAACTACCCCTGCTATGAGGTTGGCGGAGGAGTCTTCTTCGGAGGCTGAAGATCTGCGACTCGAGCTGCGTCAGGAGAAGGAGAGGATGGCCGTCCTCGAAGCCCAATTGGCCGCCGGGGAGCTCACCGTCTCTAAGTGCCGGGAGTCCCATCGCCGGCTAAGTGAGTCCCACCGAGCCATCGAGGCTAAGTTGGCGGAGCTGGCTGATCGCTATGCAGCAGTGAAGAGGGCGAGGGATACCAGCAGACGGGATGTCGAGGCTGCGCTTCAGGCGGTGAAGGTCGCCGAGGTTCGAGCTCGAAAGGCGGTGGCCAATTACAAGTGGTCGGACCAGTTTTACGCCGACCTCGGCGAAGCCTCTGCCATTGTATGGCACGAAGTTCTTGATGCCGTCAAGGCGCAGTTTCTAGAGTTTGCCGACAGTGAGCTCCGCGCTCGGGTCCCACTTTTGGTGGTCATGCCTCCGGCAGATGGTGATGAGGGATGGGCTGTTGCTAAAGCGAAAGCCCCGGCTCCTGGGGATGGTACCGAGGAAGGTGAGGTCCAGGCGGGGCTTATGGCCTGAACATTTTAGCTTTTCCTTTTCTTCCTTCTTTTTGTAAGACTTCGGGCAATTTGGTAAGGCTGGGGAGCCCAGGGTACCTTGTAAAAGATTTTGGAAGTTTGAATGAAACTTAGTCTTTTTTCTTCTGCGTGACAATGCTTTTCCTGCGTGAGTACTTGAGCTTGTCAGTTCTGGCTTCGATCAAGCGTTAGGCCGCAGGTCGATGGCCGGTGTTTTTAGATAACGATCGCCCTTCAAGTGCTTGTCGATTAACCGCTGTGAAAGAAGGTTGGTGTCCTCCAGCCCCCGGAGTCGAGGTGGTGATCATTTCTTAGATAGTATGGAGGAACCTTTGTTGCAAGAAGGTTGGTGCTTTTCAAAGAATTGGCCGAGCGTTGCTGCTGCTCGGGGCTCTTTGGCGAGGGCTTTGATCCTTAGCGCGGGAGGGGCCGTAAGAGGCCTGCAAAGGATGGGCCGAGCAGTGAAGCTGCTCAGTTGCCTCTTGGCGAGGGATTGGATCCTTAAGGACGGGCCGAGCAGGGTTGCTGCCCGGTGCCACTTTGCGAGGGCTTGGATCCTTAGCGCATGAGGGGCCATAAGAGGACTGCTAAGGATGAACCAAGTAAGGTTGCTACCCGGTTGCCTCCTGGCGAGGGCTTAGATCCCTAGCGTCGTAGGGTAGCGAACTACGGATAGCCGAGCAGGGTAGCCGCTCGGCTGCCTTTTGGTGAGGGCTTCGATCCTTAGCGTGGGAGGGTCCGCAAGAGGCCTGCTAAGGATGGACCGAGAAGGGTTGTTGCCCGGTTGCCTCTTGGCGAGGGCTTAGATCCCTGGTGTCGTGGGGTAGTGAACTACCAGCCAGGGATAGCCGAGTAGGGTAGCCGCTCGGCTGCCTCTTGGTGAGGGCTTCGATCCCTGGCGCTGTGGGGTAGGGAACTACCAGCCATGGATAACCGAGCAAGGAAGAGCCCGGTTGCCTCTTGGTGAGGGCTTAGATCCCTGGCGTTGTGGAATAGTGAACTACCAGCCAGGGATAACCGAGTAAGGGCGAGCCCGATTGCCTCTTGGCGAGGGCTTAGATCCTTAAGGAAGGGCCGAGCAGGGTTGCTGCCCGGTGCCTCTTGGCGATGGCTTAAATCCTTAAGGACGGGCCGAGTAGGGTTGCTACCCGGTGCATCTTGGCGAGGGCTTTGATCCTTAGCGTGGGAGGGGCCGTAAGAGGCCTGCTAAGGACAGGCTGAACAGGGTTGCTGCCCGGTGCCTTTTGGCGAAGGCTTGGATCCTTAAGGACAGGCCGAGCAGGGTTGCTGCCCGGTGCCTCTTGGCGAGGGCTTTGATCCATATTGCGGGAGAGGCCGTAAGAGGCCTGCTAAGGACAGGCCGAGCAGGGTTTCTGCCCAGTGCCGCTTAGCGAGGGCTTTGATCCTTGGCGTCGTAGGGTAGTGAATTTACTAGCCAAGGATAACCGGACAGGGTAGCTGCTCGGTTGCCTCTTGGTGAGGGCTTCGATCCTTAGCGCGGGAGGGGCCGTAAGAGGCCTGCTAAGGATAGGCCGAGAAGGGTTGCTTCCCGGTGCTTCTTGGCGAGGGCTTTGATCCCTGGCGTCGTGGGGTAGTGAATTTACCAGCCAGGGATAACCGGGCAGGGTAGCTGCTCGGTTGCCTCTTGGTGAGGGCTTCGATCCTTAGCGCAGTAGGGGCCGTAAGAGGCCTGCTAAGGATGGAACGAGCAATGAAGCTTCTCAGTTGCCTCTTGGCGAGGGCTTAGATCCTTGGCGTTGTGGGGTAGGGAATTACCAGCCAGGGATAACCGAGTAAGGGCGAGCCCGGTTGCCTCTTGGTGAGGGCTTCGATCCTTAGCGCGGGAGGGGCCGTAAGAGGCCTGCTAAGGATGGAACGAGCAGTGAAGCTGCTCAGTTGATTCGTGAGGTTCTGTCTGACCTTCCCAGTGTGAGTATCGGGAAGAGGGAAAGTCGCGGGTGACACGTGTCATGAAGCTGCGGGGGAGGCGAAGCGCCGGAACAACGTTATTTTGATTTCACCGAAAAAGGCTCGATGTCTGCCGCGTGGCGGTACAGTTGTGGGTGAAACGAGCGACCGTTGGACTCCTGGGGCGTTGTGGGCTATAAAACGGAGGGAGCGTTGATCACTCCTTCCTTCACCCCAAAACGTAAGAATGGAGGACTTCTCTTTTACCATCCCCGACATCATAAATCTCGAGGACGTGTATCTCTACGATCAGTACTGTACCGAGGACACGGTGCAGTTAGCAATAGGTCGCATTGAGGATCATTTTGGCTGACAGCTTCCCCGGCGCTCCTCCCTGCTCCAGCTGTTGATGTACTTCATCTGGAGGGCGTCGCTGTGGCTCTACAACCCCTTGTCCGAACAACTGAAGGACGAGACGGTTGGTAAGCTAAGATCTTTGCGGCACTTCGGCCTGATCTCCGTGGGACGGCGGGATCGCTCGGCGGCACTCATCCTAGAGTGCTACCAATTGAGGCATGATGCCGACGTTCGCGGGCGGCCTCAGAGGCAGAGGTCTGAGGCTGCGAGGGCTCTGCTGGCGGAAATATCCTCGGAGTACCACGAGCAATGTTCTCTGCACCCCTTCCCCCGCTACTGTAATTTTTCTTTTTCGATGTACGGCTGAGGAGCCTATAATACCCTTTTGAATAATAAAACTCTTCTTTTTGCAATGTTTTATTGATCCCTTCTTATTATATAAACGAAAAGATCTTGAGAAAAGTTTACATTGCCTTAGTAAAAGAAGTACACGCTAGTAGATGTTCTTTTATTGGTACGGTTTGAGCTTTTTAGCGTTGTAAGGCCGTCAAAAGCGATCGGCTCGGTTTCCCTGGCCTTCTTCCTTGGATGGCCGTTGGCCTCCACGACCGGCGTGGGGTGCCGAGCCTCGTAGGTACTCGACGTACCCCCCGCCGACATGACCATGATTTGGCTGATTATCAACTCACCGGGATGGGGACACTGCTCCTGTTCACGGTCAGCTTGCCGCTTGTCCCGTAAGTACTCTGCAGGTGTTCCGAACGGATGAGCTCCTCGATGTAGTCTCGGAGCTGCTTACAGCTCTCCGTGGAGTGGCCTTGCGACCTGTAGAAACCGCAGTAGGGGCCTCGGGTGCGCTTTGCCGCCATGCGCGAGACCGGGGGGAGCTTGAAGAACCTCTCGCCCTTAGCCTTCTCTAGCAGTACCGTCTAGGAGACGTTGAGCGGGGTGTACTCCTGAAACTTCGGGGAGTAGGGATTTGGTCGCTCAAGTCTCTTTTTCTCTTCCCTCGCCCTTTTCTTTTGGTCAGTTTGCTCTGCCCGGGGGAGATTTACGTTCACCTCGGACTCAAGCTGTATTTTTCATTCGGTCCAGGCCTTCACCTCGGCCATGGTCTTAGGTTGCGCTAATGCAAAGGAGCGTAACCACTTCTTGTGCCTAAGACCCGACCTTAAGGCCGTGATGACCGTCTCGTCCTTGTGTTCTGGGACTTCGAGGAGGGCGTTGTAGAATCGAGTTACGTACCCTTTGAAGCTTTCCTTGTCCCCACTCTTTATTGTGAAGAGATGGTTGACGGTTCTCTTCTACTGTCTATTCCCGACGAAGTGGCCGAGGAATTGGGTGGCCATCTCGTCGAAGGTTGAGATCGAGCATGGCGCGAGTTCTCGGAACCAGTCTCGCCCGGAGCGGATGAGGGTGTCTGGGAAAGCTCGGTATTGGGCGGCGTCAGAGTTGTCTTGGAAGCTCATTCCTGCGGTGAATGCGTCCAAATGGTCCTTCGGGTCAGACTTACCGTCGAAGAGGGCGACTTTTGGGGACTTGTTCCGGGAGGAGACATGGACGGCGAGAAGCTCCTCGATGAAGGGTTTTGTGAGCGAGTCGGCGGCGTACTTAGCCCCGTCGCTCGAATGATTTCCTTCCCGATGCATACCTTCGATCCTCTTTTCGAGGGTGTCGAGTCGGCCGTGGTATCCCGATGATTCAGCACATTCTGATCTTTGGCCTCGGCTGTTGGAGACCCGTGTCTGGCCGCGGCCCGGTTCCTTTCGATGAGGTTCCTTAGGTCCCTTGGTGAGGTAGTCATTGAGCTGCCGTAATGAGTCTTGTCCGTGCGACCCAGTCGAGGGAGGGGGTGTCGGTCATGCCTGGGAGCAGGCAAGCTGACCGACACCTCCTTGGGAGGGACAGGGGCATGATGGGGCTCGGGGCGAGGTGCTCCGACGACGGACCTCGGTGTTGAACTGTGGGGTGCCCACCGGGTTATAGATTATGTTGGCCTGGGAGATCTGCGGCCGTGGGAGGCAGCGAGGCGGTGGTCGGCAGTGCCGACGCGAGCAGAGTCTTCTCTCCTGCTGTAGGGGTCCCGGCCCCGAGGTGGGGGAGCGGCGACCTGGGGAGCTGGCCCCGCTGTTTGGACACGGACGAGCGCATCCACGACGGACGCGAGTCGATCTATCCGGGCGGCTAGGGTATCATTGGCGTTCGGGGGTGGAGATTCGTCCGCGCCTCCGTTGTGGGGGAGGCGGCGGCTAGTTGTCGTCATGGTGATCGCTCGCCATTGGGTTGAGATCGGAAGATGAACTTTGTTCAGTGGAATCAAGAATTTCCCACAGACGGCGCCAGCTGATGGAGGGTCTGGATCTCTTTCAGATGTTACCTTCCGTAGATCTGCTGCAAGCGATGATGGACGGTTGAAATTGAGTTGGAGGTTGCCTCCTGAAGCGTGTGGATCTCAATAGGTTTGAGGTGGTTGAGGCCGAGCTACCTGCAAGGAAGTCCCGGGGTGGTTGTGCCACCGAGGACCCTCCGACGATCAAGTTAAACCGGATATTCGAGCAGAGTAACAGCTTAGTGAGGAAAGAATCACTTACTTCGATCGTCTGAAAGAGGGGTTTATATAGTGGTGGCGACGGGCAGGCAGGCGCGAGAATCACGACGGCTGTTACGCCCCTTGCGTCACGCCCGCGTGATAGGCGGGATCCCACATTAATGATGAGACAGGCTCGTTAATGGGGGATCGTGATGGCGTGGAACGCGGGACGTGGCCGGCGGATATCTCGCGCATGGCGAGATTCGCAGAGCCGTGGCGGAGGCGCCTGTGATCGGTGCTGTGGGTCGGTCGATGAGACCGAGGAAGATGAGCTCGGCGGGAGGCTCACGGACTAGCGGGAGGTCGAGGTATCTTGGTTTTACAATAGCCCGGAGACGAGCTGAGAGGGCCGAGGAGGCCAATTGTGTAGGGAGCTCGGAGACGAGCTAACGGTTGTTTGTAAGGCGGGCATAGGAGTGGTGTGGACGGTCGCAGAAGGTCGGCCATGTCCATAGGTCGCAGACCCGGGGTATTCTTCCGACGTACCGTTCTTGGTTCTTTCTTGCAAGCTTCGGGACACGTCATCTGCCACGTGTCACGATCTGGTAGATCACCGATATTGAGCATCATCACCTCTGTTACCCTCTTTATGGACCTTCAACACTTGAACATTGAGACAAAGGCGGGTTTAAACAAAACAAATCATTTAGAGTTTTAAGAGTTCACCAAAAGGTCTTGGGTTCGAGGCTTCCGGCAGCGCAAACGTAACGTGTACCGTTAATTACACCCTATTGTCACAGAACACACCTGAACGGGATACCATACCAGTTCATTTCAAATCGGATCATTATGGTGTGGGGGTTTGTGTATATATTAGTAAAGTAAGTACCAAATATTGGTCGAACAAAAGAATGCATATTTTATTTATTTTGTTCAAGTTTGTAAACAATTTGAATGTAAATACATTAATATTTGCAAAAAGGATATAAAATACACCGAGCTCTCATTTGAGAGTTGAATGGAAATATTTAAGGCATTTTAGTGTCAACTTGATGAAAGTTGATAGACACTGCCTTATGTGGGGGCTACATCACTTTTGCTAGTATGCAAGTGGGAATCCCTGGGTATGGTCCACACTAACCTCTTTAAAGTAAGGGTATCACTTCATTTGAAGTATATGTTATACTTCATTTGAAGTATGTGGCATTTCATTTGAAATGCAAGCGGGGCACCCTAAGTGGGGTCCACACCAATCATGCATGTGTGAGAGACCCTGGGTGCGGTCCGCACTACTTCATTTAAAATGCAGATGAGTCCCCTAGATGGGGTCTACATATATTAAGGAAACAGATATGCTTCCATTTGGGGAGGTCTATTTAGGGCCTCCCGAAGGACTCGAAGGGGGTTCCGAAGCAGTCAGGAGGCTATTCTAGGGCCTCCTGAAGGCTGCTTTAAGCCAAGTCAGAAACTCTTTAGAGTTTATTTTGATGAAACTCATTTATTTGAGTTTCATGCACATAATGAGAATATGGGGTATCATTTTCAATAGTTTGTGCAATATGAACATAAAGATGTGTGTTCAAGAGATAAGAACATGGCTTTGGGGGCCACGTTCATATGATGAATGCACCGCATTCACTGAAAAAGACATGCTCTACAGACCCGATAGGTGAATAGGGTATTCCTACTGACAAATGGGTTGAGAATAGGGTTAACCTATTCATGAAGATCCTAAAGACATGGTTCTCATGTCTCAGGACATGAATGAAATATTCCATTCAAATATGTCTATTATAGACATATATCACACATAGACATGCTTATGCCTGAAGATTAATAGGGTTTTCTTATTCACATATCAGAGACATAATTTCCATGTCTTATGAATATGGTTTTTCTATTCAAAGATATCCTAAAGATATATTTTTTATGTTTTAAGGAATGAATGAGATTTCCATTCATGTGATTTAGAGACACATATGTGTGTCTCAGAATGATATATTTTTCTATTCACCATTTCTGGTTTATAAGGAAGAACATAAGGTTTTGATTTATATTTTTCAAGAAATAGCTTGGTGTTTCTGTTTACTTGTTAGGAAACAGGGTGGTTTGTTTCTCAAATATGCAGAACATGCGATGTCCTATATTCTTGGTTCGGTTCATATTGGTCAAGAACATCTTTGTGTTCTTAGGCTCCTTCATCATGGAGGAATTCATGACCATGACTCCTGAGGTCCTCTGTTGATGTTGAAAACTTTCATAAGTTTTCATGATTCTCTCTCTGGTCTCTCTCTCTCTCTGTTTCTGTGTGTGTATGTGTGTGACTCACACACATACACACACAGAGAGAGAGAGAGAGAGAGAGAGAGTGGAATTAGAAGAGTGAGGGAATGGGAGTATTCCATTCCTGTATTCTCACATTCTTTTGTTCTTCTTCTTCTCGAAACTTTTTATCAATGTTTTAGGGTTTTGAATGCAAAGGTGTTCGATCCCTTTTTTTGATCTTGATCTTCCTTTTTCTCCTTTCTTTTTAGTTGCTTACAGGGGGTATTTATACCCCTCTGTAAGTAGAGAGTAGTGGTAACTACTCTCTCGATATTAAGAAAAGCGGGGGATGGAAATCCCCCCACTATCTCCTAAAAAATATGTCAAACTTATTCGGGAGAAGGAGATCCCGACACTATATAGTGTCACTCCTGAGATCGGGAGGGACCCCCGATAAGGGATGCCCCAAATAAACTCAATTTTGAGTTGATGCAACTTAGTTTTGAGTTGTATTGGGAGGACCTTCCTAGGAAGGGGGTCCCACCAGTGATGAACAAGCCTTTGGTTTGTTCTTGATTATGTTTCGATCAAAAATTTGATCACCGGGGAAATATTGTAAGTATTCCAAGTTTCTTTTGGAAGTTGGAATTTTAACTCCAACAGAGGCCTTTCGGTATCGGGAGGGGGTCCCGATAGGGAAATGTTCAGAACAACTCATTTTTGAGTTGTTTCCAAGGGAACTGCCCAAGGCAGGGATCCCTCTTATGATGAACAAGCATTTGGCTTGTTCTTTTTATCATAGCCCCATTTTTGAGCTTAAGTGATCAAGTTCTTGATCATTTATTCAAATACCGGTACGGGTATTTTAAATATCTTGGAAGTTAAGATTTTAATTCCAACAAATGCCCCCCCAACAATGGATATGCATAGATTTGTGCATATATTATTGTTGTTTAGATCACATTTGATTTAGATGCAAGAACTAGATTTCTAGTTTAGACCCGCTGGTCCAAGCATTAACTGGGCCAGACGGAGGCACGTGGGGGGCCATGTGTTGACCTACAAGTCTCATTCAGTTTCATTCTCTTTAGTTTTGAGTATTTTATAAAAAAAAATATTTCATAGATATCATATGTTACTAATTTTGTCAGATATGTTAAAGTGCTATAAGCAATGAATTTATTCGAGCAAGAGAACAATCGACAATGCAACTGGCACAACAACAGTAACATCAAGTAATGAATGATTTCGAAGATCAAAATTTAAGTTCAAAGGAAATATTGAAGAAGTCAAGCACATCAGAATATTCAAGACTTTTATTTTCTTTGAGTTTAGAGTTGATCTCATTGGTTAGAATCTTATTTCCAATCCTAACTTTCAATATCTTTTGATTAAAGTTTTCTAAAACCAAATCAAGTTTTCATAAAACCTTTTAAAACTTTTCAGTACTTCTATGTCTGAAATATCAGACACAGACGTCCTGATGGACGTCCCTATAAACGTCCCTCCAGACATCCATGGCAGTTGTAAATTTTTGAAAATTCCGTTTTAAGTTTGAATTTCAAACTACCAACAGCTATTAACTGCCAATAATTGTCCTAACTTTCAGGAGCAGTTATATTAACTGCTCCAACTGCCCATTCTCAGTTTCTATATAAAGGACTCATTCCAAAAGAGTTTTTCACCGATTTTCTGATTTTTGTATTCACGTTTTTAAGTTTTGTCATTCTTTAATCTTTTAGTGAAAAACTCTCCCACTCTCTTGTTCTAAAGTTTTTATTAATCTTTTCGAGAGAAAGAGATCTTTCAGGATTTAAGATTTTTCTAGTTTTTAGAATCAAAAGATCTCTGATTCTTGTCGAAGAAGTTTGTATTTCAAAACCGTTTTTAATCCTTGAGAAACCTCTTCGAATTGTTTTTAAACTTTCTTAATTTTCAAAACACAATCCATTATCTCCTTTGGATCGGAACTTGATTTACCCTTTGAGATCAATAGGATTGTATAGTTGCTTTGTAAATTTGATTAAAATATTTTTGTACGACCTAGTGAAGAAAGATCTAAGATCTTCACATTGTAAGGGTTTTGGACTTGAGCCCCGGAAAAAGTTTAGGTGTTCACAGCATGTAAGTGTAAAGGTTTTAAGATCCGAGTCTGTGAAAAGATCTGGGTTTCTCCACCCGTAAGGAGTCACTGGGTAGTGAAGTTGAATTCTGAGCAGGAGTTCTCAGACGGGTATTAGCCACAGAATTGGTGAAGCTCGATAACAATCCTCTGTGTCATTTACTTTATTTGCATTTTGTGTATGTGAAATTATTTATACTTCTAATCTGATTTTTGTTCCGCTGCAAAATTTCTTAATTCTGCATAATTGCGCTGAGTTTGCTATAAACCCTTATTCACCCCCTCTAAGTATGTTTTCAATTAGTATCAGAGCAGATTACTCTGTTTGTAAGATTAACCTCTTGAGTTTCTGATCCTATGGCAACTACATGGAAGGACAATTCACTAACCATCCTTCTCTTTTCAATGGTACTAACTACCAATTCTAGAAAACCAAGATTAGAGTTTTCATTCAATGTATCGATCTAGAAATTCTAGAAATCATTGAGACGCCCTTTGTCGCCCTACCACAAATCCATTATCTGAAGTTGACAAGAGATCAATGACATTAAATGTCAAGGTAATGAATGCATTTCATTGTTCTTTGAATTCAGAAGAATTCAATAAAATCTCTATGTGTCAAACAACAAATGAGATTTGGAATACTCTCCAAACAGCCCATGAAGGAACCAGTCAAGTCAAAGAGAGTAAGATCAATCATCTCATGCACGAGTATGAGATGTTCCAAATTAGAGACGATGAGACCATCGACTCTATGTATTCTAGATTCAACAACGTTATTACATAACTCTTTAAACCAGGGAATAAATTCGATGAGAAAGAAAAGTGTTACAAGTTGCTAAGATCACTAATGATCTCATGGCAACCTAAGATCACTGCCATCGAAGAAACCAATGATATGACAACATTGACTGTCGACTCTCTAATAGGAAAGTTAAAGACATGTGAAATGCAATTATGCGACCTAAAACTAAAGCAAGAGAAGGACACTCAAAGGAAAAATATCATGCTTAAGCTTTCGATCAGTAAGTCTAAGCTAAGAAAACATCTAGTGATGAAAGGGACGATGAAGAAATGACCAATATTGCTAGACACTTCAGGAAGTATCTGAAGTTCAGAAAATTTCCCCAGAAGAAAGGTACGTATAAGTCTAATAATTTTTTTAAATTCTAATAAAACTCTTCATTGTTTTGAATGTAATAAGGAAGGTCATTTGAAGTCGGGGTGTTCTACGCTCAACAAGGACAAGCGGAAGTCTAAGAAGGAATCAGAAAATCGTTCGTTTCAAGCTATTTGGAACGATACGGATTCCAGTGGCTCAGAAGCCGAAAAAGTCGCAAACATATGCTTCATGGCATAAGAGGATGAGGTAATAAATGATAACCTTGATTTTGATTCCCTTTGTAAAAACGAATTAATAGATATATGTCATTTTCTTAAGGACAATTATGATAGAATTAATACTAAATATAAAGCATTAAAATCAAACCTATCTAATAAAAACAATTTATAAATATCCATACAAAATAAATTAAATGAAATCAATTTAGAAAATGAAAACCTAAATGAAAAATTAAAATCCGTAACCTTAACAAATGAAAAGTTGATTGAAACTAATAAAACATTGAATTTTGAAATCTTTAACTTAAAAAAGAAAAGTAAATTTAAAAGATGAAATGATTTTAAAATTCACTAAAAGTAAAGATAATTTAGATGTAATGTTAGGTCAATCTATAAAACATTATAAAAAAGAAGGTATATGTTATGATAAATATTCTGAGTTAGTTCTTAAAACCAAACCATTTAAACATAAATATTATTATAGATATGGTAATAAATACACCAATTCTACGTGTGACTGTGGTTGCACTATAGGACATATTTCACAATATTGTAATATTAAAAATAACTCAACTTACAAATATTACTTTTATCCAAAAACAAACCTAAATAAACCAAAGATGATATGGGTTCCAAAAGTCACACTTTCTTCTTCCTGTTATGTAAGACTTCCAAAGATGTAGCAGTCGTTGGATTCTTGATAGTGGATGTTCAAGACATATGACTAAACATTCAAAACTTTGAAACGCTATCAAGAGAAGAAAGCAGCACGATCACTTTTGGAGATGACAAAAAAGGGAAAATCATCGGTTAAGATGATATTTTTTTTTAATAATGCATCTAATACTACAACAATAAAAGACGTGTTATATGTAGAAAATCTAAAATATAACTTATTTGGTGTAAGCCAATTTTGTGATAAAGAATATAACGTAATTTTTGATAAAGATTTTTGCAAAATACTATATGATAATAAAGTAGTTTTGACTGGTAAAAGATATCATAATATATATATATTATTTACACCCAAGATTTTAAAAATCCAGATATTAAATGTTTAATAGTAAACAACGATATAGATGCTTTACTTTGGCATATGAAATTAGGTCTTTCCTCAATAGATATTTTATCCAAAATCTCAAAGAATAACCTGGTCAAAGGTATTCCCAAGATAAAATTTATACAAGACATGTTATGTGATACCTGCCAAATGGGTAAACAAACCAAATCATCATTCCAATTTAAAACTAATGTATCTAATAATACTCCCTTACAATTGCTTCATATGGATCTTTTCGGTTCTAGTCGCAATGCAAGTTTAGGAGGAAAGTACTATACTTATGTTATAATAGACGATTTTTCAAGATTTATTTGGGTATTTTTCTTTAAAACCAAAGATGAAATTTTTAATATTTTCAAAATATTTTCTAAACAAATTCAAAACGAAATGAATCAAAATATATCTAAGATAAGAAGTGACCATGGTGGAGAGTTTGAAAACCAAATATTCGAAGAATATTGTAATAAGAAAGGTTTCAAATATGAATTCTCATGAATGGAGTTGTTGAAAGAAAAAAATCGTTCTTTATAAGAAATGACACACACCATACTCAATGAAAATAATCTACCAAAATACTTTTGGGCTGAAACTATTAACACTTCATGCTACATAATTAATAGGGTAATAATTAGAAAATACTTAAATAAAACACTATATGAATTAATTTATGGTAAAACACCAAACATAAAATATTTCAAAGTCTTTGGTTGTAAATACTATATACTTAATACACAAGATAACTTAGGAAAGTTCGATTCAAAATGCGATGATGGTATATTTGTTGGTCATTCAATGATAAGCAAAACTTATTACGTTTATAATAAACAAACTTTAACTATTCAAGAAAGCATGCATGTCCAATTTGATGAAACTAATTCCTTAAACACCATAGATGACGATGTACCTATCTTACCAAAAAGCTTAGATGATTCATCTAGACAATAATGTTGAAACCAATCAAATAGAACCAAAAGAGTAAGTTATTGACACTATTCTTTCGAAAGATTAGAAATTCTACAAAAACCACCCCAAGGATATAATTATAGAAGATATAGATAAAGGAGTAGTTATTAGGTCATCAACATTAAACTTATGTATCAATTCAACTTTTATTTCGGTTATTGAACCGAAGAATTTTAAAGAAGCTGAAAATGATGAGCATTGGATAGAAGCAATGTAAGATGAGTTAAACCAGTTTGAAAGAAATAAAGTGTGGAAAATAGTTCCAAAACCTGAAGATAGACCAATAATTGGTACAAAGTTGGTTTTTAGAAACAAGTTAGACGAGTTCGGGAATATAGTAAGGAACAAAGCATGATTAGTTGCCCAGGGTTATAATCAAATTGAAGGAACCGATTATTACGAAACTTACGCTCCTGTTGCTAGACTCAAGTCTATTAAGATATTATTAGCCTTCGCTTATTTCAAGAACTTTAAACTCTTTCAAATGGACGTCAAAAGTGCATTCTTGAACAGTAAAATAGAAGAGGAAGTGTATTTAGCACAACCACCAGGCTTTGAAGACCATAAACATCCTGAATACGTATATAGATTAGAAAAGGTTCTGTACGGTCTCAAGTAAGCCCCTAGAGCTTGGTATGAGAGACTAAGTGCATTTTTAATCAAATTAGGATATATAAAAGGCATTGTTGACAAAACCCTGTTCACCAAAGTAAATGAAAAGTATATCATAGTTGTTCAGATTTATTTTGATGATATAATATTTGGTTCTACTAACGAGCAGCTCTGCAAAGAATTCTCAAAGTTTATGCAGAATGAGTTTGAGATGAGTATGATAGGACAACTGAATTTCTTTCTCGGACTTCAAATTAAATAAAGTCAAGAAGGATTATTTATCACTCAGGCCAAATAAACTAGGGAACTTATCAAAAAGTTCAGTTTAGAGGATGCAAAGTCATGTGGGACTCCAATGGCAACTACAACTAAACTAATCAAGGATGATACTGGAAAGGCTATAGATATACGACTCTATCGAGATATGATTGGTAGTTTACTATATTAAACTGCTAGTAGACCTGATATTTTGTATAGCGTGTGTCCATGTGCTAGATTCCAAGCAGATCCTAGAGAATCACATTTAGTAGCCGTTAAGAGATTTTTTAGATATCTCGAAGGAACTATTAATTTAGGATTATGGTATCCTAAGAATAACGTGTTCCATTTAACAAGTTATTTAGATGCTGATTATGCTGGTAGTCAAACTGACAGAAAATGTACTAGCGGTACATGTCATTTCTTAGGAAACCGCTTTATCTCTTGGAATTCCAAGAAACAAGTATCAGTAGCATTATCTACTATTGAAGCAGAATACATCGCCGCTGGTGCATGCTGTGCCCAGAGTCTTTGGATCAAATATAATTTAGAAGACTATAAGGAAACAGTCTCTAAAATTCCAATAATCCGTGACAACATTAGCACAGTACAAATGACCAAGAACCCCGACCAACACTCTAGAACTAAACATATCGATGTTCGATATCATTTCTTACGAGATCACTATCATAAATGTGATATCATTCTTGAATATATTCTGACTGAATCACAGTTGGTTGATATATTCACTAAACTTTTAGACAGAACTCGTTTTGCTCAAATAAGAGATGAACTCAACATGCTTAAACTAGAAATCTAACCATTATAACCCTCATTTACAAAAACATGGGATTTTCAACAAAACCCAAATTTTATAGTGTCTTGAATGTCACCAAGGACGTGCACTCAGACGTCTATATTGACGTCTGATGTTCAAATTGCTGTGCATTTTTTGTGACTCACTATGTTGGTTTTTGAAATTTTGAAATTCAAAAACACTTGGACGTTTTAGAAACTGATTGATTGGTTTCTAAATGTCCCTCCTCCAATTGTTTCCTTCACCTATAAAACAATATGAATCCTTCTTCCTCAATTCACTTTTTCTTACCCAATATCATACACATGCCTACACCATGTCCAAGCAAACTATGAGTACTAGGAACACCCCTATCATTGAGAAGGGATCTCCCTCCTATAAGAAACAAAATATCGAGATCAAGGAAGAGCCAAATTCTCCTATGAGACTGACTCCCAATCCGTTGAGCACTCTACCGTTCACCCTGTCGAAATCTCCTTCGACCCCATAGATAGAAGAGTATCCGTCAGAGGAGCCGTTTGAGGAGTTCACCTTTCCCACTCCTCCAGTTGACGAGATTCTTGAATAACCCCTTCCGAATGAACCTGTCAATCAAGGACCAAACCAAAATGGTCCTCAAGAGACAAAATATCATTTCGATCCCCATGGATTTGGAAATGGGGCAAATGATCCATTTCACGTTCATCCTGGTACTGATGAATGTGTCATGTTCATTGCTCACGTCGAAGTTCATGACACTCAAATTCAGGCGTTTGATAGGGTCAAAGGGGAATTTATCAAAGAGCGAGAGTCCAAAACGACTGATTTCTGGAAGCATCTACTGGTCTAAGAATCTACTGGTCCAATCACCAGTAATTCTCAATCCGCCCTGGCCAGGCACTTATGGTGTTGACTAACCGATCACAGCACGATATTGACTCCCTATACCGGGAGTGACGAATCCCCAACAGTTGCTCATTGCCTCTATGTGGCTCGGGACTGTACTCAACTAAAACTTGTTTGCATGACTCAGTAGAGCTGTAATAGGGTAGTAATCAAAGCACAGTGGGAACTCACATGAGACAAATGACGACCTCAGGTCGACAGACTATCTGCACACATGTCACCAAAGGACTGCTATCTGACCATAGGTATAATACCATCTAGTTAGTCCTCGGTGAGTCCTGTTCGGTGAACTCACACCCAGTGAGCATCTGTATACAATCATAGGTGCACCTCACCAATGGTTGCGGGACCAATCCATCGCCCCTCGTCAGGGTCTAGATATGCATACACTAGTCTACTCTGGAGTATCAATACCCAGTCTCGATACTCCGTCGACTAGGGACATTTTAAGGATGTGCCTATCGACTACCCAGCTCCCACAAGTATGATTACCATCACAACGCTGGTAGTCAGCCAATTATCCTACGGGCTTTATCAACATGTTAAGATAAAGACAAACCAAATAGCATACTATCATATTGAGCAAGATTGTCCTGCACATATGTATCCCTAGCATCCTATACAATGAAGGCCTCTAGGGCATATATATCCAACAGAAAGTGGGCATGAATCATGAATGGAACACAATAAGGACAACCATGGATCAAGTGGGGATATACACTCATGACTTGGTCCAAGTTGATCACAAGTTTAAAGTATCAATTTGATGTGCAAGTGGGTTGATTTGTCACAAGCTTTCTGTCCTTAAGCTTCAGATTAAATTCAAGTGAGAATAAAAATAAAAGAATGGTCCTAAAAGTACAATGGAGAGCTCAGAAGACCACTGTTGTAGGATGGGCCCCACTAGAGACTTCTAGGCCGCCAGTTTAATCCAAATAGCCGCTTTGGGTGGTCCCACCTTCACCATGTGGGCCCGGACTCCTGCCATGTGTCCATCTCTGCCTAATTAAGCCACTTACATACTTCTTTTCTTTTGTGGAAACCCTATAAATAGCAGTTCACCGGTTTAGTTTGGGTTGGTTTTTGGAGTGAGAAATGAAGTGTATAATGTATGATAATTTCTTCTTTCCTCTTCGAGCTCTCATTTGAGAGCTCCAGTAAGGATGTTGAAGTGGCTATATCATCTTGTAGCTCAATCCCTCCATTTTGTGAATAATAAACTTGAACTTTTTGATTTAGTTTCTTTGTTCTCGTTGCTGTTTCTTTATGACATTCTCTTGTGTTTTCTTTTCTCTTTTTATGATGATGTTTGAGTAATTTCTTTTGCTACTGTGATTGTGAGGATGGAGATGAATGGCTTAGCCTTACTCCTTCTCTTGTGAATATTTAATGTGCTCAAAACTTGATTGTAACTTTAAGATTGTTTTATGAATATATTTGATATGGTATTTTGATTTTGATGGTTACTTGTAACCTTTATCATATACCCTATTCTCTCATTATCACCATTTTTGCAATGTTAGAGTTAGAATCAAATTAGTGTTAATATTGCTAAGTGTTTAGATATGGTATTTTGCTTGATATTTGTTGACACCCTTCATTTAGCATATATCCTATACTATGACCCTACACTTAGCAAGTTTAATGATAACACCTTGCTTCTCATGTGCTAATTTATGTATTTGTTGATGATGTATGCTTGCTAACCCTTTTGCTTAGTTTTGTTACTTCATACTTGGACATATAAACGGTAAGTGAGAACAATACGGATTCGTTTCATTCCTCACGTATGAGTTCGTCATTTTGATGGTTTATGCTTCGCCACCTCCTTGATAAGCCATGCTTCATTTCGGTTCTAACAAGAGGAGGAAATACTTATGATCAAGAGATAGTCGACGATTTCACCATGATTCAATCATCCTAATCGGAGCCACGACTGCTTTTCTTTTCTTATACTTCGTTTTCTATTTTTCGTAACAAACCAAACACAAACTCATTCTTTTTTCTTTGAACTTGTGATAAAAAACCATTAATCACCAATTCCCTGTAGATCGAGCCGTACTTGCTGGCTAGCTACAATAAGTCGTGCACTTGTGGTTAATATTTTAAAATGAGACCGAGCTCGCGTGCACCGCATTTTTAAAACCGTTCTTTCAAAACACATAGGCGTGCGTGCATAAAGCCCCAACATGAGGCATGAGTCGTTCCCCGTGCGCGACCTCAAGATGATATGAACCTCTATTGAAAACAGTTTCTATCACGTACGACCATTTCCAATTTGGCTTGAACTTTCATTTAGTTTTCTGATTCGAGATTATTGGACGTCGTAGGACTAGGACCAATTCTTCTACAACAAAGGCTCTTGGTCTGACTAGTTTGTCATAGGCACGTGATATTCTCGCTCTGTAGAGCTCTATATTTTGCTGGGCTCTGAGTCGCGTATCATCTAAGGTTTTGAGCTCTTCGAGCCCTAGTGCGGCATTTTCTTCAGTCGTTAGTCCTTCGTGGATTGCGACTCGAAGAGATGGTATTTCAATTTCAATAGGAAGCACAACTTCTGTTCCAAATACTAACTAGTATGGTTTATATTTGGTAGGAGTCTTGTATGTGGTCCGGTAGGCCCACAGTGCTTCCTTCATCTTGTTTTGCCAGTCCTTTTTATTTTTGAGGATAATCTTTTTGAGCCGCTTGGTCAGAGTCTTTTTGAAGAATTTTGCTAGACCGCTGGCTCTAAGGCTATATATGGTGGAGTAACGCCAGCCAATCTTATGAGTTCTGGAGAATTTTATGATTTTTTGCTTCTATAGGCTGTCTTATTATCAGATATGATGCGTCTTGGTATGCCGAACCGATATAACATGTTTTTCTGGAAGAATTGGATGATGGTTTCTGCTGTGATTTCCTTGAAACTCAGACTATCTGGAGAAGTAGTCGGTGACTGCAAGGATGAACCTGTGTCCGTTGGACGATGGGGGTTCGATTGGGCCAACGATATCTGTTCCCCACATTTCGAAGGGCCATGATGCCACAATCGGGTGTAGTGGGTTTAGATGCATGTGAATGAAATTATCGTATATCTGACACATGCGACATTTCCTTTTATGTTCTATACAGTCTTGTGTCATGTTTGGCCAATAATAACCCATTCTTTTGATTTTGATATTCATTTTGGGACCCGCTTAATGATCTCCACAAATACCTGAATGAAATTCTTCCATCACTTGAGCTGCCTCATCTGAGGACATGCACCGTAAAAGAAGTTCTTCGAAAGTCCGGCGATATATAGTGTTGTTGAAGAACACATATCGCGACACATGTTTTCTCAAGGCAAATCGGGCAGACTTGTCTTCAGGTAATATATCGTTACAGAAGAAATATAGAAATGGTTGTCGTCAATTGAGCTTTTCTATGATTTCTTCGTTGCTTTGAATATGTAGGGCGTGTGCATGCGTCTCTTCATCAGCGCGGATCGCAGGGCACACACTCAGGCGATTCCGTATTATGACTTGGATCTCGCTTATAGTTGGGTTAGCCAATTCTTTGGCTAGCTTTGCTAGGGCATCAGCTTTCCGATTTTGTGCCTGAGAGATGTTTTCTAACTTGAAAATGGGTATCTGCAAGAGAAGTCCTCCAGCATGCTTGCAATAAGCGATTAATATAGGTTTGCATGTTTTAAAGGTTCCTAGAACCTGCCTAACTATTAGTTGGGAATCTCTATAGATATGGAGATTTTGTATCCCCATTTGGATGACGAGTTCCAAACCCAGAATATGAGCTTCATATTCGGCTTCATTATTTGTTTTGGGTTCGGTCATTGTGAAAGCTGCTGGGATTTGCTAGTGCCCTGGCCGTCTACCGTAGCCGTTGCGGAATAACAAACTTTCATTTTCGATAATCCGACACTAGAAAACCCGACTAAGAATCTAACCATAAGCCTAAACTAGCTGTCTAAGGAGTTCTATCTACTATGATAGATGTTTATACCTAGAGACTCGTGTCCTTCGGGTCTTCACTCCTTTTCTTTAGCTCTTTAGGTGATCTCGATCGAGCTTGCAAACCAGCCTTCTCGGTCCTAGATGATCCACCTGAGGATCCTTGATCCAAGCTCCCACTCCAAAGTGAAGTGAACTAAGCAAACTAGTTTGCTATTCTAGTTTCTTAGGTGATGTGGTAGAGAATTAGTGGTAAGTTTCTATCTTAAAACCTTTGTTTCTCAATACATGAGAATGGTAGGGTTTTATGTGAAGATGAACTCGAGAGAAGAGAAGAGAAGAGATGAATGGGCTCTCAAAGATGAGAGAGAATGGCAAGTGAAGAATGAATCATGAGAATGGCAAATGTATTGTTTTATCAAGTATTTCTTTTCTTTTTAAAATCAACCATGCTTCAATAGTAGTAATAAAAAATGCCAAGCCCATTCCTCATGCCATGCTTCAACCATTTCTTCCCTTTTCACCTCATTTTCTATTTTCAAGGAAATAGAAAAATACAAGATGAGGTGTCACCTTCTAGAATGTATTTTGTATAAATACAAAATACTTTCTACCATATATACATACCCGTATTCGTATCAAAATACGAATACCCAAGAGATTGAACAATACCACTAAAATAATACTGGCATTAAATGAATATCCGATTTAATGAACTGTCTTAATCCTAAGCCCGCCAGTATTATCTGTCCGATCGAAGAACTCTGGATAACACTAGAATATACATATCGAAATATGTACACGTAAATGTTCCCGCCAAAATTTTGGCTCAAAACTTGCTCCCTTATAAAATAACAACAATAAAATAAAAATAAAAATAAAGGGAAAGCTCCATATGCAAAGCATGTAGGTACCGCCTCGGATAGAATTAAATCCTATGATGGCGCCTCACGTGCTCCTCACGCGGACGCCAATGTGCAAAGCACAAAAAGAAATATATTAAATAAGAGTTAAAAACTCTGAGGCAGCGCCTCACGTGCCTTGCACGAGGGCGCCAACGCCAAGAGTTAAAAGCTCTGAGGCAGCACCTCACGTGCCCCGCACGAGAGTGCTGGCACCAGAACTAAAAGTTCTCAGCCGCTGGATAAAAAATCCAACGGAGATGATAAATCATCAAAGCACAGAATTAAATTCTGATTGAGGAAATACTCCTCAAATCTTTCTAAACAAGAAAGATTATGCTCTGTAAAACAGAGCACCGTTAGATCAAAAATCCAATGGTGATTAAAAATCATCAAGCTACAGAATAAGCTCTGCAGGGGAAAATATTTTCCCAATCTTTCTAAACAAGAAAAATTGTGCTCTGTAAAACAGAGCACCGTGTTTCCCCCAATCAGAGCAAAGCTCTGTTTGAATTTCAAAAATTCAAAAAGTGAAGCAACGCTTCAAATCCTGTGCACCGCGCGCAACGCGCCACGTGTCAGAAGTTGATACGTCAGCGCAGCGCGCCCAATCAGAACAAGGTTTTATTTAAAACAAAAATTGATTGAGGCAACGCTTCAGTTGCGCAAGCGCTGCGCTGCGTGACACGTGTCAGCGCAGTTGCGCTGCGCTGTGCGCTGAGCGACACGTGTCAGCGCAGTTGCGCTGCGCTCTGCGCTGGGGCGTTTGCGCCAAACAGAATTAAAATTCTAGTAAGATCCTTCTGTTCTTGTTAAAACAAGAAGATTGTCTTCTGTAAAACAGAAGCCCTTGGATCAAAGATACAATGGTGGAGAAAATTCCCCAAATCACTCAGAGAATGATCTCTTTAACAAACTTAACAAATTTATGGGCACTATATAAAGACCCCTAGACCCCAATTCAAAAGTCATCAACATCTTGAGAACATCAAAAACTTCACAGAGAGAACTCTGAAGAATTTGGAGAAGAACTCAAGAGAAAAAAAAGAGAGAAAGGTAAAAACCTTTATAAAAGAAGGACTTTTTCTGAACAGATCATTGATCTAAGAACAAGATCAATGATCTTCAATAAGAAAAAATATATAAATAAATAATAACAGTGCCTTGCACTTTTTTATGAACCATTGGTTCTGGAATCTTAAAGATTCCTCTCTTAAATCCAAAATTGGATTAAGTCATTAAAACTGTGCCTTGCACTTGTAAATCTGCACTGTTGCGCTCTTGGGTTGGCGCAAGACACCAGAGAGCGCCACATGTCAGCTCCAAGACAACTTGCGCTGTGCGCTTTTAAAATTGAGCATTGCTCTCTGAAATTGATGCAAATTACTAGAGCGCGCAACGTGTCAGCAGCGCAACAGCGCAGCGCACTGCGTTTGCGTGACACGTGTCACCACCGCAAGCGCTTGCGCTCAATAATTGGCGCAAAGCGCCTGACAAGCCACTGTAAAGTAATTAATGCACTGCATTATTTACAAAAGGGCCAAGCCCAATTAAAAAGGCCTAACAGGCCTAATAAAATGCAATGCATTATTTTTAAAAGGGCAGAGCCCAGACCAAAACAGATGCTCTGTATCACTTATAAAGGGACTGAGCCCAAATCAAAAAGGCCTAGCAGGCCAGAATATTTCTTAACTGGACCGAAGACAAATAAAAAGGTTGAACCTTTCTCAACTGGACTTAGCCCAATCATGGCCGTAAGTACTCAAATTAAATTGACTGAGCAAGACTGCTCTCCTAAATCAATTTACATCCGGTTCAAGGGTACATCTCCGAACTCCTCTGACATCTATCGTTGTAATCCTCCAACGACGTCAGAGAGGTGACGAGTCTCGACAACCACACATCGATACGGACTGCGGGGTCCCTAAACTCGTGGACCGAAACGTCCATAAACTAATATTCGTCCCAAAATGGGAATGTCAGACCGAAACGTCCCTAAACTAATATTCGTCTCAAAATGGGAATGTTGGACCGAAATGTCCTTAAACTAATGCTCATCCCGAAATGGGAATGATGGACCCCTACGTCCCTAAACTAGAACATGGACCACTATGTCCCTAAACTGGAAATGGACCACTATGTCCCTAAACTGGAACAATAGAGCCCCCCAAATGCTCTTTTGTCGGATCCAAACGATCCCGTTAAGTTGATCTTAGTCTCAAATCAGACTAACGTATCCTTAACGAACGTTTAAATTGATCTTAGTCTCAATATGACAAACGTATCCTTAAACTAAAGCACCAAACCCAAATCTAAGTAAATACAGATTTGGACTAATCTACGTCCTACGGGCACGGCATAACTTAGTCTCCGTATACAATCCACGGGCATCCACAAACAAAACAAACACACACGACACGAAGTAAAATTCTGGAGAAGGAGAAAGTGGCTACCGCGATGCAGTAGCGTAATTAACTGCAGGGGCTTGCGCCTGCAGGGAAGAGCGTCCCCACAATCAAAAACCCTTCAAACGAGAGGGAATCTGACGAAGTCTGCTACATCGGCCGCATCCGTCTAAACCTCCGATACACGGTGCCATAAATCAACTTGGCATCTTCGGATAGGTAGACTGATAAAACCATATAGCATCTGCCCCGAATCTCAGGCAAGACGTCTTCACGTCGCTCCGTCTTTCGGAGGGGAACAGATTCTGGCACGCCCGGTGGGACTTTTTCCTCTTTCCACTCCACACTTCGTGTGTCGTGTTCGCGAACGATTCACGGTTTGCTGTGGTTGCCTTTGGATTCGAGGTACTAAGATTTGGTGTCTTGCTCCATACAGAAAACAGAAGATCAATGGCTTCAAACTGCACTACCTGCAACTGCAACTCTCGCTCCGTCCCTACTGGAGGAGTGACTTATGGGCCCCAAGCGGCCTCCCTTTTCAAGATGCCAGTGGAGCAGGTAACTCAAGCCACCACTGGACTATTCTTCGGGACCATGCTCCCACCGATGAGCTTCAATACCCCAATGACGTTGCAAGAAGCTCCAAAGAAGTCGGTCTTTGATCGGCTTACAACTACCGCGGCCCCTCTCAACGGGTCGCCCAACTCCACTGCCTCGGTTTTTAACAGACTAGGCCAGAGTTCCAACGGGCCCATGAAGAAGCCTGCAATACCAGAAGATGTTATCCCGAAGTGGATAGCCATCCCTACTCCAGTTTCAGGCGAGATCACCAAGATTGCTTCCCCTGCTCGGAAGTCTGCTTTTGACAGGTTGGCCATCCCCATTCAATGGACGTCGGTCTTTAAAAGGCTGATACCAGCAGATTCTGACCAACACAGGGGGCATGAGGAGGTCACCCCTGCGGCTCAATCAATTCCACCCGCACGAAGCGCTCGACGTCGCCACTGGCATCGAGTAAGAAAGGCTGGGGGGCAACTCCCCCTTTGGATTTACGCCACCAGCTCCAACGGTGGGGATCGATGCTGCTGTTCCAACCGGGAACAACTTTGGATTGCTGAACACGGTGCGCAGAAACTCTCCTACTGCGATGTTGAAACGAACTCCTTCACCTATAGAGAATACTCCGGAGAAGAAGCTAGAGCAGCCCCCTCAACGGCTGTCCTCTAAAATTTACAAAGTCTGGCGACAGGTCCAAGAGTCGGTGATTGATGAAAACTATCTCTACCGACAGAAAAAGATGAAGGTGCGGCAGGAGAAGAATTACTCCGTCAAGCCACAAAAAGCAACAGCTACTTGGGTGCCCACTGCAATGGCCCTCTCATCTCCAATCCCTCAAAGGAAAAGGAGGCCGCAAAGAGCCCTTGTGAACATGGCGAAGTGTAAAAGCGCTGAACACAAACGCCCCAGGTCTGGGGGCATGGTGGTGCACACTGTTTATATGGCTTCCGGAAAGGAGGAAAGCCGCGCTTCGATGGGTCACCGACCGCTCACCCGATCCGTGACAAAAGCCCAGGAGCAGCAATAGAAGCTTCAGGAAATGATGACTGCGATGGCTGCACTTACCGAACCGAAAGAAAGTTCGGAAGTATCATCAGAGCAGCGTCATGAACAAGAAACTGACGCTGACTATCTACGCAGAGTCCTCGAAAAGAAGGACAAAGAGGCAGCAGAACAAGCTGCCAACATAAAACAAATGGCGCTCCTCTTCCAAGATATAGTAGGGATGATGTTACACCCGGACCCTCCAGCTGAAGACCCTTCGATCATTGTTGGAGACGACAGAGGGGAGACATCTAATCCTCCTCCGGCTCTTTCAGCTGCCAAGGAAGAAACCATTTCCAAGGCCGCACTGGATGACTATATAGCTCAGCAAATACGAGCTCATCAGATGAGTGAAGCGGCTGGGCAAATTGTTAGAACTGGACGACCCTATCCAAGCTTGTATGACCAAATCAGTTACCCGCCGGGATACACGATCCCTAAATTCCACGTATATAAAAGGACAGGGAATCCGCATCAACATGTCGCTCAATTCAGGGCCTTGTGCGGCAATACTGGAGGCGATGACAAATTGTTGCTTCGCCAATTCGTTGGCAGCTTAGCAGAAACAGCCTTTGAATGGTATTCAGAGCTACCTAACGACTCTGTCAAAACATTTGCGGAGATGGAACTACTGTTTACACAAAGATTCATGAGTGCTAGTGAACGCACCCCGATAACAGCACTGATAAATGCCAGGATAAGGCCAAGCGAAACGTGGGTCCAATACGCAACACGATGGCGGAACCTATGGTCGAAATGCGAACAACGCATAGAAGAGGCACCTGCGGTAGGCATGTTCGTGGGCACTCTCGATCCGCAAGTGACCATCTCGCAATTCATGATGTTCTTTAGGCCGACCACCTTCCAGGCCTTGATCGACAAATTAGCCCAAATGGACCAGATGGGCCATGGACCGTCTCCTCCAAAACCAGACTCTCGAAATGAGAAAGGAAAAGGGAAAGTGATCGTCGTCGCCAATGCTCAACAGCAGCCGAGCAACTCAAAGCCTGTCGTTCGCCAAAACGACGTGCGTCCACGCCCATCCCTCGAAGAGAGACTAGGACGTCCTTACTCGTTTCCTCAGAATAAAACGAGAAGACTGTTTGAGCTGGCAGTACGCAACAGACTCATCAATCTTCCGAGTCCAAAACGTCTGTTGCAGCCAGGCGATCTCAATAATCCCAATTATTGCCCTTACCACTAAACGGTAAGTTACCCGATCGAGAATTGTTTCGTCTTTAAGGGATGGATCGAGGATCAGTACCTACAAGGAAAGTTTGCCCTGTCTGAAAAGTGGAAGGTAAACCCACCACAACCGCACACTCCAAAGAAGAGGGATGCACCGGGGGCAACTTGTCATGTGATCTCTCACTCATTGGCAGATGATAAAGTGGCTCCTTGCGCCGAGAAACCGAGGGCGGACCCTGAACCAGAAATTCCGCGGCCGTCAGACGAGTTGATCGATGCCTTCCTGAATGAGATTCGTTTGAAAGTTAAAGCCAATCAAGAGCGTGAGATGGCCATACTGGAAGGAGCCAAACATTGATAACTAGACCAAAGAGTCGAGGCACTCCCGTCAAATCAAAAGCCATCTGCTGCGGATAAAAACAAATTCAAGACGAGGAAAAAGGTTTGCTAAAGCCCTGTCTGCGGGAATGAAGCTACCACCCTTTGAAGAAAATACTCTCGGTGGAGTAGAGATGCATCCTAACTTCTGCTTATATCATCAGAAGATCATACATCCTACCGAAGACTGCGACTCCTTTAAGTGTTGGTGACAAGGGTATGTCGCTCAAAAGCAACACTTCAACAGGACAAAGCGTGAAGCTCGTAGACATCAGAAAAATGCGATAGATGAGCGCAAAAGAGCCGCCGCCGACTGTCACATAGCCGACTCCAAGGGATCGCAAATTATCACCTTCGGAAGCGACTCTGACGAAGAAGTTGCCCTCAACCCTCTCCTCAAGGAATCCATTTCAAAAATGAAAGAATGGAGGAGTTGCGAGAATGTTCAGCCGTGCAATCGCACGCTACTCGAAAAAAATCTCGGCCTCGCGAACAAAGAATCGAGCAAAAAGGATAAAGAGGAGGGGAAAACAGCCCTCGTAGCCAATACTCAACAGCAATCGAGTGGCCCTAGATCGGTTGTTTGCCGAAACAACAAGCGGCAACCCCTCCAGAAAAAGTTGAAACGTCCTTACTCGTTTCCTCAAGATAAAACAAGGAGACTGTTCGAGCTGGCAGTGCGCGACAGACTCATCAATCTGCCGAGTCCAAAACGTCCGTTGCGGCCAGGCGATCTCAATAATCCCAATTATTGCCCTTACCACCAAACGGTAAGTCACCCGATCGAGGATTGCTACGTCTTCAAAAACTGGGTTGAAGATCAATACCAACAAGGCAAGTTCGTCATCTCCGAAAACTGGAAGGTGAGCCCGCCACAACCACACGCGCCGGGAAAGATGGAGATGCCGGGGACATCATGCTCATTCATAGGGAAAGCCCCATAGACCGAAAAGTCGGTAAACTAGAGCTTCGCCTCAAATACGGCGATGACGGACCGCAACGTCCTTAAACTAACGGTGGACCGAAACGTCCCTAAACTAATATTCGTCCCAAAATGGGAATGTCGGACCGAAACGTCCCTAAACTAATATTCGTCGCAAAATGGGAATGTTGGACCGAAATGTCCTTAAACCAATGCTCGTCCCCAAATGGGAATGATGGACCCTTACGTCCTTAAACTAGAACATGGACCACTATGTCCCTAAACTGGAAATGGACCACTATGTCCCTAAACTGGAACAATAGAGCCCCCAAATGCTCTTTTGTCGGATCCAAACGATCCCGTTAAGTTGATCTTAGTCTCAAATTAGACTAACGTATCCTTAACGAACGTTTAAGTTGATCTTAGCCTCAATATGGCTAACGTATCCTTAAACTAAAGCACCAAACCCAAATCTAAGTAAATACGGATTTGGACTAATCCACGTCCTACGGGCGATGACATAACTTAGTCTCCGTATACAATCCACGGGCATCCACAAACAAAACAAACACACACGGCATGAAGTGAAATTCTGGAGAAGGAGAAAGTGGATACCGCGATGCGGTAGCGTAATTAACTGCAGGGGCTTGCGCCTGCAGGGAAGAGCGTCCCCACAATCAAAAACCCCTCAAACGAGGGGGAATCTGATGAAGTCTGCTACATCGGCCGCATCCGTCTAAAACTCCGATACACGGTGCCATAAATCAACTTGGCATCTTCGGAGAGGTAGACGGATAAAACCATATAGCATCTGCCCCGAATCTCAGGCAAGACGTCTTCACGTCGCGCCGTCTTTCGGAGGGGAACACACCGTTGGATCAAAAATCCAATGGTGATTAAAAATCACCAAGTTACATAATAAGCTCTGTAGGGGAAAATATTTTCCCAATCTTTCTAAATAAGAAAGGTTATGCTCTGTAAAACAGAGCACCGTTGGATTAAAGATCCAATGGTGACTAAAAATCACCAAATTACAGAATAAGCTCTGTATGGGAAAATATTTTCCCAATCTTGTTAAAAACAAGAAAAATGTCTTCTGTAAAACAAAAGTCCTTGGATCAAAGATCCAACGGTGGATAAAATCCCCAAATCAATTAAGAAATCTCTCAATGAGAGATTTCCTTAACTGAATCAACAAATGTGCCTCCACTATATAAAGGCCCCAAGACTTCAAGTCTTGTACAGAGGAACCCCCCTATAAACTTCAAAGTTCAAAAAAGAAGAGCAAGCAAAAAAGAGCTTTAAGTGAGAAGGAAGAAGAAGAAATTTTTTCAAGGTAAATAGAGATCATAGTATCTCATCTGCATACCCAAGGGTTAACCCTTATAAAAGAACATAGTTCTTTCCCTGGATCCGAGATCCATGAGACAAGTTTCCCACAAATTAGAATTTAATTCTCGTAGGGATGAATTTTTTATTGGGGATTGAAGAGCCAGGAGAGAACAAAGAATCGAACTCTTTAGAAAAATGCACAAAGAAGGAAACAGCGCTGAGCGCCCCACGTGCCTCTCACGTGGGCACTGCTTAATACTGAGTGCTTAGCACTCAGTAGTTGGCGCCCAGCGCCGAGTGCCCTACGTGCTCCTCACGTGGGCGCTACTAAAATAAAGAGTGCATAGCACTCATCGGTTGGCGCCCAGTGCCGAGCGCCTCACGTGCTCCTCACGTGGGCGCTACTAAAATAAAGAGTGCTCTGCACTCAACGGTTGGCGCCTAGCGCCGAGCGCCCCACGTGCTCCTCACGTGGGCGCTGTTTAACATAAAGCGCTCTGCCAATAGAGCCCAACGCCATAAAGAGTGTTTAACACTCCATAAAAAAACAAAGAAAAAGGGGTGAGCATCAGAGCCCATATCAATGCTCAGTATTGTTGCACAGGAAAGGGACTGAGCCCAAACAAGTGTTCAACACTTTTTTCAAAACTGAGTGGGCTGAGTCCAAGTTGACCAAAAGTCCCTAATTCAGATCAACCGAGCCCATGTGCTCACATGTTTTCCAAACTGGTCTTAGTCTCAAACCCAACTACAGATCTCCCAACCGACATTGGTTCAAGGGTACATCTCCCCACACCTCTGATATATGCCGTTGTAATTCTTCAACGTCTTCAGAGAGGCGGCGTGTCCCGATAACCAACAATTTCATGGACCGTAATGTCCTTAAACTAGCTATGGACCGTAACGTTCTTAAACTAAAACGATAGAGCCCAAATGCTCTTTCGTTGGATAAAAAATGATCCTGAACTCCCGTTAAGTAGATCTTAGTCCAATATCGGATTAAAGTATCCTTAACAAATATTGAAGTCGATCTTAATCTCAAATAAAGTTAACGATCCTTAAATCAAATCAAACCCAAATCTAAGAAAATACGGATTTGGACTAATCTACGCCCTATGGGCGACAACACAAATTAGTCTCCGTATACAATCCATGAGCAACCAAAAATAAAATAAACACACATGACACGAAGTGACCTTCTGGAGTAGGAGAAAGTGATTACCGTGATGCGGTAACGTAATTAACTGCAGGGGCTTGCGCCTGCAGGGAAGAGCGTCCATCTTTACGATGCCAGTGGAGCTGGTGACTCAGGCCACCACTGGACTATTCTTCGGGACCATGATCCCTCCAATGAGCTTCAATGCCATCAAAGGAGGCTCCAAAGAAGTCGGTCTTCGATCAACTTGCAACTACTACGGCCCCTATCAACGGGTCGTCTAATTCCAACGCCTCAGTCTTTAACAGACTGAGCTAAGGCTCCAGTGGACCCATAAAGAGGCATGCAATACCCGAAGGAGTTATCCCGAAGCGGATAGCCATTCCATCTCCAGTAGACGAAGTCGTTAAAGGGGCTTCTCCTGCTAAGGGATCGGTCTTCGCAAGACTGGCCGTTCCAAATCCTACTATGGGTGAAGTCATTACAAGTGCTTCCCCTATTCGAAAGTCAGTCTTCGACAGGCTAGACGTTCCCCCTCAACGGACGTCGGTCTTCGACAGGTTGGCACCAAAAGCAGCCTCTCATTAAAGCAAGGGGCATGAAAAGGTCGCTTCTACAATTGAGATGATCCCATCCGCAAGACATGCTCGACGTCGCCACTGGCGCCGAGTGAAGAAAGCTGGGGGAAACTCTCCTTCTGGACTTACCCCACCAGCTCCAATGGTGGAAGTTGATGCTGTTCCAACTGGGAATAACTTCGAGCCGCTCAGGAGGGTCCGCAAAAACTCTCCGACCGCTATCTTGAAGAAGTCTCCTCTGCCTGTCGAAAACACAGCACAGGTAAAGCCGGAACAGCCTCCTCAGCGGTTGTCCTCCAAGATCCACAGAGTTTGGCAGAAAGTACAAGACTCTGCAATTGACAAAGATTACTCTCGCCGGCTGAAGAAGACGAAGTCTCGGCAAGAGGAGGACCATCCAACCGTCATACCGTGAAAGGTATCATCTGCATGGGTGCCTGCCGCAACGGCCCCCTCAACCTCGACCTCCCACAAAAAGAGAAGGCCTGAGAATCTCCCACCACTGGCGACAAATATCAAAAGGAGTGGACCCAAACGCCCCAAGTCCGGGGGCATGGTTGTCCATACCGTCTACATGACATCCGGAAAAGAGGATAGTCGTGCTTCCGTGAGTCATCGACCACTTACACGGTCTGTAACGAAAGCTCAGGAGCAACAACAAAAGCTCCAGGAGATATTGACAAGAATGGCCGCACTTACTGGGCGGAAAGAAAGCCCAAAAGCACCGTCGGAACAACGCCAAGAGCAGGAGACCGACACTGAATTCCTACGGAGGGTGCTTGAAAAGAAAGATAAAGAGGCCGCGGAACAGATGGCTGATTTAAAAAAAGATGGCGCTTCTGTTCCAAGACATGGTTGGGATGATGATATAGCCGGATCCTCCAGCCGAAGACCCTCCAGTAATCATTGAAGACGACAGAGGGGAGACATCACACCCTCCTCCGGCCTTATAGGAAGCCAGGGAGGAGACGATCTCCAAAGATACCCTTGATGATTACATAGCTCAACAAATACGAGCTCATCAAGCGAACGAAGCGGCAGGCCAGATCATTAGAACTGGGCGACCTTACCCGGGATGGTATGACCAAATTAAGTATCCGCCAGGATATACGATCCCTAAATTCCATGTGTATAAGGGGGCGAGCAATCCGCACCAACATGTTGCTCAATTCAGAGCTTTGTGCGGTAACGCTGGGGGAGATGACAACTATTGCTTCGCCAATTTGTCGGCAGCATGGCGGAGACGGCATTTGAATAGTACTCCGAACTCCCAAATGACTCTGTCAAGATATTTACGGAGATGGAATTACTGTTCACACAGCGGTTCGCAAGCGCAAGAGAGCGCACCCCAATCACGACATTAATCAACGCCAGGATGAAGCCGGGAGAAACCTAGGTTCAGTACGCAATTCGGTGGCGGAACCTATGGTCGAAGTGTGAACAACGCATAGAAGAAGCTCCTGCTGTAGGCATGTTCATGGGGACCCTTGATCCCCAGGCAACTATATCCCAGTTTATGATGTTCTTCAAGCCGACCACCTTCCAGGCCTTGATTGACATACTGGCCCAAATGGACCAGATGGGCCATAGACCGTCATCTTCAAAGACAGATCTTCGGAATGAAAAGGGCAAAGGGAAAGCGACCTTCGTTGCCAACGCTCAACAACAATCGAGTGACCCGAAACCGGTTATTCGCCAAAACAGCAGACCGCGGGCCCTCGAAGAGAAATTGAGATGTCCTTACTCGTTTCTCCGGGATAAGATGAGAAGACTATTCGGACTGGCGGTGCACAACAGGTTCATCACTCTACCGGATCCAAGACGCCCGCTGCAATTGGGCGATGTCAACAATCCCAATTACTGCCCCTACCACCGAATAGTGGGCTACCCAATCGAAGATTGCTATGTCTTCAAAAACTGGCTCGAAAACCAGTACCAGCAGGGCAAGTTCGCATTGTCCAAAAACTGGAAGGTGAACCCGCCGCAGCAGCACGCTCCTAAAAAGGTGGATACGCCGGGGGCATCATGCTCATTTATAGAAGAAGCTCCGTGGGATGTGGTCCTTTCAGCTAAAACTAAAAGAATACTGAAGGATCTTCAAGCATGTCAAGCGATCAGGTGGAAGAGCCCGCTGGAGCCTGAGATTATTGACGGAATGCTGAAGCCGTGTCCAACGCTAAAAGTTGGTAACGATGGAAAAACCTCCAGGCCAAGCCTCCGAAGTCTTCAAAGAAAAATAAGAAGGCCAAGAAGCCCATGCAGCTCGACGGCCATCGTACAAGTCTGCAAAGATACATCGATGCACTGGAGGAATACAACCAAAAAGTGCGGACCCCAGTGACACTGGAAGAATTCCTCAAGCATATTCTTGAGAACGGAGACAGTGGCATTGATGAAGGAGACGACTCGTCAGAAGAATCCGAGGAGTATGTGGCGAGCTGCCACATGACCTCTCACTCGTCGATAAACGACGAAGAAGCTCCCGACGTAGAGAAACTGGGGGCAGATCCAGAACCAAACCCCATGGAACCGTCAGATGACCTCATCGATAAGCTGCTGAACGAAACTCTTCAAAAGAGCAAAGCTGATCGAGAACGTGAAGCGGCCATTTACGAAAAGGCCACGTGTCAGTGTCAGGCCAAAAAAGCTCCGGTTATGAGAAGACATAAAGTACCTCAACCAGATCAAAGCGCCCCTGTCACCAGCAAGAGCAGAATCAAGATAAAGAAGCAGTTCGCCAAAGCTCTGTCGATGGGAATGAAGCTGCCACCTTCCAAAGAAAATATTTCTGGGAATACGTGCCCCGACGAAACGGATGTCCATCCAAAATACTGCTTGTATCATCGGAGGGTCATACACCCGACCGAAGAGTACAATGCCTTAAAGAAGTGGTGGCAGGGATACGTTGCCTACCGACAACACTTCAAGCGAGTAAAGCGCAAAGCTCGTCGGGAGCAGAGAAGCACGACAGACGAGCGTGAAGGAACAACCGGTAACTGTCATATGGTTGATGTCATCCCGACCAGAGCAAAACCTCAAGTTCTTACTTTCGGGAGCGATTCTGATGAAGAAATAGCTCTTGGCCCTCTCTTCAAGGAATCTACCTCTGAAAAGGAAGAGGAAATGAAGAACTGTGAGAACATTCAACTGCGTAACCGCACGTTTCCTGAAAAGAATCTCGGACCTTCAACCAAAGATTCGGGCAAAAGGGATAAAGGAAAAGAAAAAGTCCCTGAGGAGATTTCCCTCGATGATAGAGTCGTTGAAGAGCTCACAGCCAAGGACCCGCTTAAGAAGAACAAGATGGATTATAATGTCCTGGCACATCTAAGGAAGATACCTTCACAATTGAGTATTTTGGATGCCCTTCTCCTGTCTAAAGAAGCACGAGATTCCCTAATCAAGGTGTTACAAGAGCCCGACCAGTTTCAAGCCTTCCTGGCAGAAGAAAATATGAGGACAAGTTGGAAGAAGTTCACACGGCTGATATCACCTTCAGCGATGAAGACCTCCTTCTCGGAACGTGCGAGCACAACTGTCCGCTGTATGTAACCGGGTATTGTCACGATATCAAGATAGGAAAGATCCTGGTCGATAACGGGTCCTCCGTCAACCTTCTCAATGCGAGAGTGTTGAAGAAGATCTGCATGAACGTTCAACACTTAGAGCGGGAAAAAATTACCATCTCCGGGTTCGACTCGCAATCATCATAGACGCTCGGGTCTATAATACTGACATTACACTTCAGGCTGCTCGTCACCGACATCAATTTCCATGTTATCGACGCCAAGAATTGCTATAACGCTTTGCTCGGCAGGCCGTGGTTACATGAATAAAACATCATCTCTTTTACACAACATCAATGTATGAAGTACTTCAAGGACGGCCTCGAGTACACAGTTACAAGGGAGCTGAACCCATTCTCCGTAAATGAAGTCCGCAAATATGAAGTCGCCAAATACTTCTTGCCAAACTTCGAAAACGTGGAAAGATGTCGCAAACCGGAGAATAAACAAAAAGTCGTCGCCGCTATCCCGATATTCGCGAGCGATACCGAAGAGGATGAAGATATGGTTTACTTGGGACAACCCTAAGGCAACAGGCCAGAACCATCCACTCCTACCTTGGTCTTTGGCAGCAACTCTGAAGATGAGGCCAACGCAGTGTTCTCCGTCCGCCCGTCAATACAGACCTTTACTGGAGTTGACCAGAGTTTACAGATTACCCTGGTCCCGTAGTGGCATTACAAAGAACTTGATGCACTTGATACGTACAACATGCAAGAGCTGCAGACCTTCTACATCCCTCCTCGCCAAAGAAATGAGAAGGCGATCCTCTTCAACAAATCCACGGAGACTAAAGTGGAGAAAGAAATATGGCACGGTGTTGAGCCTGCGCTCGACAGACTTCAACCAATCCGTCTTCCCAGATACTACGCAGAGGGACTGAAAAGGCTATTAAGACGCCAAGGCATGCCCTTCAGATAGACTGCTCGACAAGCTCAGTTCTATAACGAGATTTGGGACGTTCCCGGGACTCAGCAAAAGATGCCCAACGGGAGAATGGAGACGACTGGGCATGGATACGTTCAGTCCAAGAAATGGGAGTTATTTCATGGCTGCCATGTCATAAATAACTCCGGTCGAGAAGCGAATACATTTCCAGACAGCGTTGATGTCGAACCAGAATGAGATCCCGCCGTACGGATATCAAGTCCGTCATTCGAAAATCAGATTGACAAGCTAATAAGAGAAGCAGGTCAAAGTGTTCGGGATGACCACAGCCGCGAAATAGCCATTTACGAAAAAGCCAGGACGCAACGCATCATTCAGCAGGCTACGGAGGATGACGATCCCTTTCACCCCCAATCCGCTGTGCGCTCTCGGGGCAAAAATAAAGCCCGACGTAGAAACAACAGCAAGGTCAAGAATGGGGACGAAATTCCAAGACATCAAAGCGGATCCAAGAAGCCATGCAAGCGAGGAAAAGTCAGCTGGAACCCGTCTTTCATGTAGAAGATGGGCCGGGAATACTCTTTCCCTCAAGAAAAGACAAGGAAAATATTCGACCTTGTCATGAAGCATCAAATGATGATGCTCCCGGAGTCTCGATACCCCGAAGAAATAGACGAAGGCCATCACCCGGATTGTTGCTCCTACCACCGAGTAGTGGGACATCCTCTTGAAGACTGCTTCACCTTCAAAGACTGGGTCGAAGACCAGTATTAGCAAGGCAGGTTTGCTCTATCCGACAGTTGGAGGGTAACCCCACCAAGAAAGCATGAGCTGAGAGCAACTTACACAGCAAGGGAAAGTCTAGATCAGCATCGAGCTTGGAAACGAACTCGTACCTGCCACGTGATAACGTTCTCAAAGGAGGGAGAGCATGAGAATATGGACGACCTCTTCCAATGCTTCACAAATGAAGATGAGAATGAGCCGATTTCAAAATTTCCACTGGCGCCATAAGAGCTGGAAGATGGAATACACATCAGAACAGACAACCTGAGAAAAATCGACTTAGGGACGACAAACGAGCCAAGGCCAACGTTCGTCAGTGAGCTGCTGTTTGAGAAACAGGTAGCCACGTTAAAGGACGTGCTTATGCAGTATAAAGACTGTTTCGCATGGAACTATTCCGAGATGCCGGGAATAGATCCAAAGATTGCTATGCATAAACTAGCGATATCTCCGGACGTCAAGCCAGTCAAACAGACGCCAAGAAGAATGCGGCTCGAGCTTGAGATGAGTATCAATGCTGAAGTCAAGAAGCTAATCGACTCCGGCTTCATAAAAGAAGTTCGATATCCTGACTGGATCGCCAATATCGTTCCGGTAATGAAGAAAAATGGGACAGTACGCATCTACGTAGACTTTCGGGATCTCAACAAGGCTTGTCCGAAAGATGACTTCCAGTGCCTGTTACCGAGCTGATGATTGACAACACATCCACCCATGAAGTTTTCTCCTTCATGGACGGATCCTCAGGGTACAACCAAATCAAGATGCATCTTGAAGACCAAAAGAACACTGCTTTCCGGACTCCGCTGGGCATATTCTGCTAAAAAGTGATGCCCTTCGGTCTGAAGAATGCTGGCGCAAATCCCCTTCTACACCCTAGAAAGAATACCGCGTGCGGAAAATAGCAAGGTGGATGCATTAGCCAAGCTCGCTAAAGAACCGGCCGACGAAAACCTCGATGACGTAAAGATCATTATGCAAAACTGCCGGATTCTCGCACCAGCAGAAATGTCTCCAGAGTCGTCTGAAGAAAAGGAAGCGGCTGAACAAGCGGCATTCCAATTAGAAGATGAAGAAAAGGCGAAGGATTGGAGAGAACTCTTCATAGACTACTTCAAATCCCATCGAACGCCCGAGGACGCGTTGTCAAGACATCATCTTATGAAGCGAGCCCTGTTTTTCAGCTTCGTCAATGGTACTCTTTATAAGAGATCATTCGATTGTCTATGGCTGAGATGCCTGGGACCAGAAGAAGCAAAAAGGGTCGTTCAGGAAACTCATGACGGACTTTGCGGTTCCCATCAAGCTGGGCCAAAGATGAAGATGGAGATTAAAAGAATGGGACACTATTGGCCCACAATGGTTCAGGACTGCCTCGAATATGCGAAGCAGTGTCACTCATGCCAAATTCACGGGGATTTCATCCACCAGCATCCGAATCCGCTACACCCAACATTGGCTAGTTGGCCATTCGAAATGTGGGGAACCGATATAATCGGGCCCATCGAGCCAGCATCATCCAAGGGAGATCGGTTCATACTAGCATCAATCGATTACTTTTCTAAATGGGCTGAAGCAATACCGTTAAGGGAGGTGAAGACGGAGAAGATCCTCCATTTCTTCAGGACGCATGTCATCTACCGGTTCGGCACTCAGCGACGGATCATCTCGGATAATGGGCCGGCCTACAGAAGCCATAAGATCAGCCGCTCGCACAGTAGCATAAAATAGATTGGAGATATTCTTCAGTTTATAATCCATAAACTAATGGTCTAGCTGAGGTTTTCAACAAGACCTTGACAAAGATCATAAAGAAAACGGTGTCCAGAAATAAAAAGGACTCGCACGAGAGATTGCATGAAGCTCTCTAGGCCTATCGGACGACGTTCAAGACGGCCACGAACACAACGCCATTTGCGTTGGTATTCAGAACGGAAGCGGTTCTTCCCTTGGAGATAGAGCTACCCTCTTTACGAGTGGCGGTTCTATACGAACTAACGGACGAAGAGAGTGCCCATCTTCAACTTGAGGAGCTCAATGCCTTCGATGAAACTCGTCTCATAGCGTAGCAAAATCTGGAGGCTTACAAAGTAAGGATGACGCGCTCATACGAAAGATTGACTAGGCCGAGAACATTCCGCTAAGGCGAACTCGTATTAGTCGTAAAAAGACCTATGATCCCCAACCGTGCCAAACGGAAGAAATTCTAGCCGAACTATAAGGGCTCGTATATCATAGACAAGGTCTACCAAGGTGGGGCCTACTTGCTCATGGATATGCATGGCGAAAGACCCTTCTGGCCAATAAACGGCCGGTTCCTTAAAAAGTACTACGCCTGAAGAGTCACGGCCCAAGTCAATGATAGATGACAACGTCTATGTCCGCTCGCTATCTTCCCGAGTCCAAACTCTATAAGTAGTATCCGGCGAAATCTCGCCTCAAAATCCCTATGGACTGTAATGTCCTTAAACTAACAACGGACCGCAACGTCCTTAAACTAGCGGCGGACTGCAACGTCCTTAAACTAGCCGTGGACCGCAACGTCCTTAAACTAACTGTAGACCGTAACATCCTTGTAGGGTGTTTTTCGTCACCCTATTGAGATGAAAATACACGCGCGCTTGTCAGGCGTACTACAAATTCCCCCTGCTTAGGATAGACGGGGGTTTATTGATTGTAGGGATCCGAATCTCCGGCAGCCGTGGACTAAGTTGCCGTTAATTACCCCTCGCTTTTGGAGCGAGGGAACCTCCGATTGACGGGTAAAACCGGTCATGCGAACTCCATGCGATGTGTTGATGTGTGTGTGTGTTTTAACATATTATAATGGAGACGTGTTCATTTTGTTTTGTTCCATTTGTAAGAAAAAAGGATATATATATATATATTAGTATATAAAAAAGCAAAAATAAATAAATATTTAGAGAAATGTTATTTTTTTTATAAAAAAATAAAAATATTATGTATAATTTATTTAATATATATAAATTTTTTAAATAAAAAAGATTAAAAGAAAGAAAAGAAGAAAGAAAGAAAAAAATAAAAAAAGAGGGAAAGGAGGCTCCCATTTAATGGGAGCCTGGGCTCCCATTTAATGCCCTCATGTGACCTCACGTGAGGAGGCCAAAGGGCTCCCATTTAATGGGAGCCCCCCCCCTCACGTGACCTCGGGAAGGGGAAGGCTCCCATTTGATGGGAGCCTCCCCCAGACGTGGGGCTCCAAAATTAATGATTTTTGTTTACATGGAGTTCAACTCCAAAATATTTTTTTTGTGGAGTTCAACTGCAAAAGAATTTTAAATGTGGAGTTCAAATCTAAAAAGATTTTTATTGTGGGGTTAAACTCCAAAAAAAGTTTTAAATGGAGTTCAACTCCAAAAACATTTTTATTGTGGAGTTGAACTCCGAAAGAATTCTAAATGTGTAGTTCAACTCCAAAAAGATTTTTATTGTGGAGTTAAACTCCAAAAGAATTTTAAATGTGTTCAACTCCAAAAAGATTTTAAATGTAGTTTAACTCCAAAAAGATTTTTTTTTGTTTATGGAGTTAAACTCTAAAAAGAGTTTTAAAGGGAGTTCAACTCCAAAAAGAGTTTTATTATGGAGTTAAACTCTAAAAGAATCTTAAATGTGGAGTTAAACTCCAAAAGAATTTTAAAGGGAGTTTAACTCCAAAAAGATTTTTATTTTGGAGTTAGACTCCAAAAGAATTTTAAATGCGGAGTTAAACTCCAAAAGAATTTTAAATGGAGTTCAACTCCAAAAAGATTTTAAGTGGAGTTAAACTCCAAAAAGAGTTTTAAATGGAGTTCAACTCCAAAAAGATTTTTATTGTGGAGTTAAACTCCAAAAGAATTTTAAATATGGAGTTAAACTCCAAAAGAATTTTAAAGGGAGTTTAACTCCAAAAAGATTTTTATTTCGGAGTTGGACTCCAAAAGAATTTTAATTGTAGAGTTAGACTCCAAAAGAATTTTAAATGGAGTTCAACTCCAAAATATTTTTATTGCGGAGTTAAACTCCAAAAGAATTTTAAATGGAGTTGAACTCCCAAAAAGATTTAATGTGGAGTTAAACTCCCCCAAAAGAATTTTATTGTGGAGTTAAACTCTAAAAGAATTTTAAATGGAGTTCAACTCCAAAAAGATTTTTATGTGGTGTGGAGTTAAACTCCACTAAATGGGGAGACTCCCCCTCATGTGAGAGGAAGAAAGCTCCTAATTGGTGGGAGTTCTCTCTTCCCCACGTGAGAGGGAGCAGGGGTTCCCAAAAGATCTTTTTTTTTGTGATGGAGTTCAACTCCAATTTTTTTTAATTTGGAGTTAAACTCCCAAAACAATTTTATTCGGAGTTAAAATCCAAAAAAAAAAGATTCTATTATAGAGTTAAACTCCAAAATAATTTTATTTGTGGAGTTAAACTCCAAAAGATTTTTCCCTTTCTCTTTTGAGAAGAAACCCAAAATGGGTTCTCTTGAAACTCAAAAATTTAGATCTTGGATGATAAAAAAGAGACCCTTTTTCTTCTCTTGATGGAGTCTTGGAAGGTTGGTTTATGGTAGAACTTTATTTAGTTTTAAAAGAAGAAGAGCTAAGCTCTTGGTTTAATTGAAAAATGAAAAGGAAGAGGAAAAACTTGGAAGAGAGACGATGGAGGCACAAACCCTAGTTTTTGGGGAGATTGAATTGTATGCTTTATTTCATTATCATGTTGTCTTATATAGGCTTACACATTTACATATAGCCCCTTGGGCTTTATAAAATGGCATTTTGCCCATCACATACCTCATGTGCTCATTTCTTTTGCACATAAGCCATGGACTTTACAAAAATTTAGCTTTATGCCCATTTTGCTTACATTCATGCATAAAAAAATACTTCAAAATTATTTATTACATGATTTTTATTTTGGCATGGGGGAGGGTGGCCGCGGGGCTCGACTTGGGCATGGGCCCACTTGAGCTGGGCTTGGGCCCGCTTACTTGTGGTTGACTTTGACTTTGACTTGGTCAACCGGGTGTAATTTTTGACCCCAACAATCCTTAAACTAAAAACGGACCGCAACATCCTTAAAACTAACTGTGGACCGAGATGTCCTTAAACTAACGATGGACCGAGATGTCCCTAAACCAACAATGGACTGTAATATCCTTAAACTAAATATGTCGCCAACTCAAATCCCACCGGCAAACAGATGGGTCACATGCGACGAAACTATTGTCGAGAGTTTCATCGTTAAAAAAAAGGTACGTCCATAAGCAAAAGGGACACGGATGAAAACCCAAAAGGGCACCGTGAGTAAAAACAGCAGGACTACCGACGAGTTTGTGAAAACTTGAAAGGGCACAATCTTGCTAAAAATAAAGACACCTGCAAAGTCCTCTCAACCTTGTGAGGAGAAAATACCTGCGTGAGATCCTTACGACTCACAAGGGAGTAACACACTTAGGGATCCCCACGATTTCTAAGGAGAAATTGCACTTACAAGATCCTCACGACTCGTAAGGAGAATTCCCCTTATGAGACCCTCACGGCTCATAAGATTCAAAAGCCTTAAGTTACAGGTATCTGAACCTGTTCTTAAGCCATCACCCCCCCAGTTTGCCCTACAAACGGTTCAATATTAACCCTTGTATACAATCCACGGGCAAAAATAAACGTTTCCTTCACCAAGTCCCACCAACGACGAGGAATGTCCTCATGTGGTGAACGACACTTGTAAGACCTCTCGACTTATAAGAAGAAAATACTCTTGTAAGATCCTTAACTTATAAGAGAACACACACTTAAGAATCCTCACGATTCCTAAGGAGAAAACAAACCTACGAGATTCTCACGACTCGTAGGGAGAAACAACTTTATGAGACCCCTTCGGCTCATAAAGTCAAAAGCCTTAGTCGACAGGATCCTAACCCTGTTTTCTAAGCCACCTTTGTTCGAACCGATAAGGGAAAATGATGACTCGCTCCTGGCAATGTCCTAGTGATTGCGATGCTGATGCCTAAATCGGTATCAAATTCCAAGTCCTCTCAAAGCAAATGATGATTCGCTCCTGGCCATATTCCAGTCGCAGCGATCCTGATGCTAAGATTGGTATCAGGTCTTGAGTTCCATACTCGCAGCAAAAAAATCAGCGAGCCAAAAATGCATATGAAATAGCTGAAATGATAGGGCAACTTGTAACAAAAATCAGCAAGAAAAATATATGCATACAAAAATAGCGAAAATGATTGGGCACCGCGAAAAATAGCCGAAATGATTGGGCAATCGCGACTTTCGTGATATAAAAAGTTGGAAAGATAGAGTATCGCGGAAAGAAATAAAATAAAATAAAACTTCTTCCCTGCAGGTGAGATCACATTCACCCATATATACAATCCATAGGCACAAACAGAAAGGGAACCATATTGTCCCACCAGGCTTCTTCAAAGGGAAGACAGATCTCAATGGCTACATCTACAGCCCCGAGATCAACGACGGCGTTTCTTCTCATTCCAACCAGAATCAGATACGACATCAACAAACGGAGCCATGACAAAGCCCTCTTGTTCTAAATCTTGACGGTTCACAGACAGCCTAGAGACTACCTCGGAGCCACGGTAAAGTCCCCTAACTCCAAATCTCGACGGTTCACAGACAACCTATAGACTACCTCGGAACCATGGCAAAGTCCCTAGTTCCAAGTCTCGACGGCGGCATCCACAACCTAGAGATCAACCAACAACGTTCTTCTTCCCTCCAGCAGGATGCAGGCGCGACATCAACAAACATAGCTATGACAAAGTCCCCAAGTTCCAAACCTCGACGGTTCACAGACAACTTAGAGACAACCTTGACATTCGTCACAATATTGCAGACACAATGTCAACAAACGAAGTAAAGGAAGATCCCTAACTTCAGGGTCTGTACGGAAACTCAAATGAGACCTGAAAGACTATTGGAGATCATCCCACTCCAGGGCGGAGTGGTCATGACTCATCGGGGCTCCCAAACTGAGCCTAACCTCAAGTAAAAAGCGCCATGGAATATCCCTAACGCTTTCTCTTTCGACGGTAATATTACCCGGAGGATTACTTGAAGACGCTTTGTCCAGACCCCGAAGGGATCAGAGACACGACAGTCGCGGGGCTACCCGAACAGCAAGATTGTATATCGGAGAATACATCCGCCAACACGATGGTACGACAGGTAGAAAACCCTAGTACCACATACCCTAACGGACTTCTATTAGCAAGAGTAAACTGTGACATTAAGAAGCCCTTACGAGAACTTCTCGATTCGTCTCGACTCGTGAGGAAATTAGTGTCCTTGCGAGAACTTCTCGATTTGTCTCGACTCGTAGGGAAAAGCCTTAGGCAATGGGTATAAGGACCTGTTTCCTAAGCACTGGGGCCCTGCAAGTCGGTCCAAGATGGACTATTGCACACTATTCACATGCCACACTCTCTAAAGTCAAATCTCGACAAGGAGGGAAACAACAACTTACGAGTCCTTTCGACTTGTAAAGGAGTAAAATTCTCCTGTGAGATCCTTACGACTCTTAAGAGAAAACGCACTTAGGAGTCCTCACGACTCCTAAGGAGAAAATACGCCTACGGGATCCTCTCGACTCGTAGGGAGAAAACCCTTTATGAGACCCTCACGGCTCATAAAATTGAAAAGTCTTAGGCGGCAGATCTGAACCTGTTTCCTAAGACATCGCTTCTCGATTCATTTTGAGTCGTAAGGAAATTAGTGTCCTTGCGAGAAAATTCTCGATTCGTCTCGACTCGTAAGGAAATTAGTGTCCTTGCGAGAACTTCTCGATCCGTCTCGACTCGTAAGGAAATTAGTGTCCTTGCGAGAAATTCTCGATCCGTCTTGACTCGTAAGGAATTAGTGCCCTTACGAGAACTTCTCGATCCGTCTTGATTCGTAAGGAAATTAGTGTCCTTGCGAGAAATTCTCGATTTGTCTTGACTCGTAGGGAAATTAGTGTCTTTGCGAGAACCTCTCGATTCGTCTCGACACGTAAGGAAAATAATGTCCTTGCGAGAACTTCTCGATTCATCTCGGCTCGTAAGGAAAATAATGTCCTTGCGAGAACTCCTCGATTCGTCTTGACTCGTAAGGAAATTAGTGTCCTTGCGAGAACTTCTAGATTCGTCTCAATTCGTAGGGAAAATAACGTTCCTGCGAGAACTTCTCGACTCGTCTCGACAAAAAGTCTTAGGTTTCAAGGACTCTAAACTTGTCCCCTAAGCCCTCAATCTAAGTCCATGCATAACTCTGCACTACTTCACCCACGTACATACATACGTGGAAAAAGTAGTGGAGGGCATTTGTTCCCGCCAAAATCTTGGCTCAAAACTTGCTCCCTTATAAAATAATAACAATAAAATAAAAATAAAAATAAAAATAAAAGGAAAGCTCCATATGCAAAGCATGTAGGTACTGCCTCGAATAAAATTAAATCCTATGATGGCGCCTCACGTGCTCCTCACGCGGGCGCCAATGTGCAAAGCACAAAAAGAAATCTATTAAATAAGAGTTAAAAAATCTGAGGCAGCGCCTCACGTGCCTTGCACGAGGGCGCTAGCGCCAAGAGTTAAAATCTCTGAGGCAGCGCCTCACGTGCCCCGCACAAGGGCGCTAGAGCCAAAACTAAAAGTTCTCAGCCGTTGGATCAAAGATCCAATGGAGATGATAAATCATCAAAGCACAGAATTAAATTCTGATTGAAGAATTACTCCTCAAATCTTTCTAAACAAGAAAGATTATGCTCTGTAAAATAGAGCACCGTTGGATCAAAGATCCAATGGTGATTAAAAATCACTAAGCTACAGAATAAGCTCTGTAGGGGAAAATATTTTCCCAATCTTTCTAAATAAGAAAGATTGTGCTCTATAAAATAGAGCACTGTTGGATTAAAGATCCAATGGTGATTAAAAATCACCAAGCTACAGAATAAACTCTGTAAGGGAAAATATTTTCCCAATCTTTCTAAACAAGAAAGATTACGCTCTGTAAAATAGAGCACCGTTGGATTAAAGATCCAATAGTGATTAAAAATCACCAAATTACAGAATAAGCTCTGTATGGGAAAATATTTTCCCAATCTTGTTAAAAACAAGAAAAATGTAATCTGTAAAACAGAAGTTCTTGGATCAAAGATCCAACGGTGGATAAAATCTCTAAATCAATTAAGAAATCTCTCAATGAGAGATTTCCTTAACTGAATCAACAAATGTGCCTCCACTATATAAAGGCCCCAAGTCTTCAAGTCTTGTACAGAGGAACCCCCCATAAACTTCAAAGTTCAAAAAAGAAGAGCAAGCAAAAAAGGGCTTTAAGAGAGAAGGAAGAAGAAGAACTTTCTTCTAGGTAAATAGAGATCATAGTATCTCATCTGCATACCCAAGGGTTAACCCTTATAAAAGAACATAGTTCTTTCCCAGGATCCGAGATCCATGAGACAAGTCTCCCACAAATGAGAATTTAATTCTCGTAGGGATGAATTTGTTCTTGGGGATTGAAGATCCAGGAGAGAACAAATAATCGAACTCTTCAGAAAATGCATAAAGAAGGAAACAATGCCGAGCGCCCCACGTGCCTCTCATGTGGGCGCTGCTTAATAAAGAGTGCTTAGCACTCAGTGGTTGGTGCCCAGCGCCGAGTGGCCCACGTGCTCCTCACGTGGACGCTACTAAAATAAAGAGTGCCTAACACTCATCGGTTGGCGCCCAGCGCCGAGCACCTCACGTGCCCTTCACGTGGACGCTACTAAAATAAATAGTGCTCTACACTCAACGGTTGGCGCCTAGCACCGAGCGCCCCACGTGCTCCTCATGTGGGCGCTGTTTAACATAAAGCGCTCTGCCAATAGAGCCCAACGCCACAAAGAGTGTTTAACACTCCATAAAAATCCAAGAAAAAAGGGGTGAGCATCAGAGCCCATATCAATGCTCAGCATTGTTGCACAGGAAAGAGACTGAGCCTAAACAAGTGTTTAACACTTTATTCAAAACTGAGTGGGCTGAGTCCAAGTTGACCAAAAGTCCCTAATTCAGATCAACCGAGCACATGTGCTCATATGTTTTCCAAAATGGTCTTAGTCTCAAACCCAATTACAGATCTCCCAACTGACATTGGTTCAAGGGTACATCTCCCCACATCTCTGATATATGCCGTTGTAATTCTTCAACGTCTTCAGAGAGGTGGCGGTCCCGACAACCAACAATTTCATAGACCGTAATATCCTTAAACTAGCTATGGACTATAACGTTCTTAAACTAAAACGATAGAGCCCAAATGCTCTTTCGTTGGATAAAAAATGATCCCGAACCCCCGTTATGTAGATCTTAGTCCAATATCGGATTAAAGTATCCTTAACAAATATTTAAGTCGATCTTAATCTCAAATAAGGTTAACGATCCTTAAATCAAATCTAACCCAAATCTAAGAAAATACGGATTTAGACTAATCCACACCCTACGGGCGACAACACAAATTAGTCTCCGTATACAATCCACGTGCAACCAAAAATAAAACAAACACACACGACGCGAAGTGACCTTCTGGAGCAGGAGAAAGTGGTTACCGCGATGCGGTAACGCAATTAACTGCAGGGGCTTGCGCCTGTAGAGAAGAGCGTCCCCACAATCAAAAACCCCTCACAACGAGGGGGAATCTGACGAAGTCTGCTACAACGGCCGCATCCATCCAAACCTCCGATACACGGAACCATAATTCAACTTGGAATCTTCGGAGAGGTGGATGGATAAATCCAAATAGCATCTGCCCTCAAATTCAGGCAAGACGAACCTACACGGTCTCGTCTCTGTTTTCAGTGGTAAACAATAAATTATTAAATCAATACTTGATTTAATAATCTAGCTTAATTCTAAGCCGGCTAGTATTATCATTTGATCGAAACCCTATAAACATACGGCCATCACATCATTTCGCCTGAATCAGAGAAACCCTCCGTGTGGGACTCTAAAGACTCGACAGTACGCTGGAAGCGGGTTTAACCACAAGCACGTCAGCGGCACTAGCTGTACGTAACGGCTACCCAGGTACCTGTCGAAAAGAAGGCCGACGAGCAAGCTCATCCTGACCCCCTACTGAGCCTATCCGCGACACTCTCTGTACAGTCCGGTTTCTTCATCAAAGAGTATTGCATACCGGGTCTAGGGGTGGTAAACGTCAGACCCTAAAAACCCGATAATTCATGCTGATGCGGCTCATGGCCAATCTGGGAAGCTACTGATCAACCTATCAGTAAATCCCAACTGCCTTGGCCAAGGTTTTATGATCCTGGCCAATCGAACACAGTGCGATATTGACTCCCTATACCAGGAGAGACGAATCCCCAACAATCACTCACCGCCTTCATATGGCTTGGGACTGTACCCGACCATAACCCGTTAAATGACTCGGTAGAGCCGTGGTAGGGTAGTGATCAAAGTACAGTGGGAACTCACATGAGACAAATGACGATCTCAGGTCTGAAGACTAACTTGTACTGATGTCACCTGAGAACTGCTATCCGACGATAGGTATAGTACCATCTAGAAGTTCTCGGCGAGTCCGTCCAGTGTACTCACCCCTAGTGAGCAGGGTGTTCTGGGCTACACTCCGACACGACTTGTACCGCTTTTAGGGGTCTGATTTTTACCAACCCCCTAGGCCCGCCATGCGATGCTCATAGACGAACGGACCGGACTGTACGGATATTGTCACTGACAGGCTCAGTAGGGTGTCAGGATGAGTTCGCTCATCGACGTCCATTTTGGTCAATACCTGGTAGCCCGTTACGTATGGCTAATAACTCTGACGTGCTAGTGGTTAAATCCACAGCCAAAGTACTGACGAGTTTTTAGAGTCCCCAACAAACAGTTTCTCAAGTTTCGGGCGAAACGCTGTAGAGGCCGTATGGAGATATGGCAGGGTTCGATCATGTACGTGCGGTATTGCACGGATCATGATCGGACGGATAATACTAGCGGGCTTTGGTTTAAGCCGGATCCTAGTATTGTACAGTGTAGATTTTGTCTCATTGCATTTGTATTCGGTCGGAATACAAATGCGGGTATGTATATACAGTCGCGGGGTTTTCCTGTAATTTATTACGGGATCGTTTTTCTGAAGTTGCCAGTTTGCTTTCCGTTTCAGCCATTTTCCTTTGTATCTTTCTTTGGCTGGAAATTGGTGTGGAGGGGGTTATTTGCAAATGTGCATTTAATAATGGAGAAGACTTTTTGTAGCTTCATGATGATTCTAGCTTCCATTGACTTCCTTTTTCATCATTGCTTGATGAGATGGTTGATGAGGAGGAGACTTTGTTGTGATTCATTTTCATGGTTATCATTCATATCCTTTTAGCTCATGATCACTTTTTCTCTCTCCTCTCATTGCTTGGCCGGCCACACATTATGGGGGGCTATCCAAATTTATTAGGGGGGATTCATTTCTCATTTGGCTTGCACAAAATGAAAGAGCTCCATTTTTTTAAAAGCTCATATCCAATGTTGATATCATTCTTCACCTCCACTAAAATGGTAACTTCACAACCCTTTGAGATAAAGTAATCCACACTTAGCCTACAACATCCTTGGACACGTCGACTCGCCAACTTCGTGCCCGAGTTGCCTCGGTCCAGAGGTGGGAGCCCGTAAAAGAACCCGGCGATGTGGTGCCCTTCCGACGAGGATATGAAGACCAATGGCCACGGTACTAACCATTGCCCCTTGTCGGGGTCTGGAAACGTATACACTAGTCTACTCCGGAATATCGAAACCCAGTCTCGATACTCCCACGACTTTGGACCTTTTAAGGATGTGCTTATCGACTACCTTGCTCCCATAAATATGATCGCAATCACAACGCAGGTAGTCAAGCAATGATCCGACGAGCTTTATCAACATGTATAGATGATACGTAATAACAAGTAAAATATATGCACATGTTAAGATAAAGACAAACCAGATAGCATACTATCATTGTTCCCCGCTGAAACACGGAGACGCGACCGCGTAGGTCCGTCTTGCCTGAATTTCGAGGGCAGATACTAATTGGTGCTATCCGTCCACCTCTCCGAAGATGCCAAGTTGATTTATGACACCGTATGTCGAAGGTTTAAACGGATGCGGCTGATGTAGCAGACTTCGTCAGATTCCCCCTCATTTGAGGGGTTTTTGATTATGGTGATGCTCTTCCCTGCAGGCGCAAGCCCCTGCAGTTAATTATGCTACCGCATCGCGGTAACCACTTTCTCCTTCTCCAGATGGTCACTTCGTGTCATGTGTGTTTGTTTTGTTTTTTTGGTTGCCCGTTGATTGTATACGGAGACTAATTTATGTTGTCGCCTGTAGGGCATGGATTAGTCCAAATCCGTATTTTCTTAGATTTGGGTTTTGGGTTGTGTTTAAGGATACATTAGTCACATTTGAGACTAAGATCAACTTAAATGTTCGTTGAGAATATGTTAGCCTAATTTTAGACTAAGATCAACTCAACGGGATCATTTTGATCCAACAAGAGAGCATTTAGGCTATATTGTTTAGTTTAGGGACATTGCGGTCGATTACCAGTTTAAGGACATGGTGGTCCAAGGTTAAGGACATCATAGTCCATGGGCTTAAGGACCCCACAGTCCGAGGTTAAGGACATCATAGTCCATGGGTTTAAGGACCCCACAGTCCAAGATTAAGGACATCACAGTCCAAGGTTAAGGACATTATAGTCCATGGGCTTAAGGACCCCACAGTCCAAGGTTAAAGACATCATAGTTCATGGGCTTAAAGACCCCACAGTCTAGTTTAAAGACGTCATAGTCTGTGAAATGTATGGTTGTCGAGACCCTTTCACCTTTCTGAAGACGTTGAAGGATTACAACGATAAATATCAGAGGTGTGAAGAGATATACCATTGAAACGATATTGGTTGGGAGATCTATAGTCCAATTTGGGACTAAGATCAAAGATTTATGAGCATGTGGGCTCAATTAATCTGAACGAGGGGTTTATGGACACTTTGGGCTCGGCCCGTTCAGTTAGAATGTTAAACATTTGACAATGCTGAGCATTGATTTGAATTCTGACAATGTTTTTGTCTTTTATTGAATGCTGAGCATTCATCATAGCTATGGGGCTTTATTAAAGAACAATTTATGTTCTATCAGCGCACACGTAAGAAACACGTGGCGCGCTTGGCACTTTGCGCCAGTCAAAGAGCGCAGTGCGCTTCTGCTGGGCAGCACACACATGAGGAGTACGTGGTGCGCTTGGCGCTTGGCGCCAGTCCGTGAGCGCATTGCGCTAATTTATGAGCGCAAAGCGCTATTAGTTCAGTGGCGCACACGTGAGGAGCACGTAGTGCGCTTGGCGCCGAGCGCCATTCCATAAGCGCAAAGCGTTATTCTAAGAGTGCAGAGCGCTAACTGTTAAGTGGCGCACACGTGAGGAGCACGTGGTGCGCTCGGCGCTGAGCGCCATTCCATGAGCGCAAAGCGCTGGTCCAAGAGCGCAGAGCGCTAATTTATGAGCGCAAAGCGCTATCTGATCAACTTTATGATCTGAGAAATAAATTCTTGTTTATCAGAGACTTTGTCTCAAGGTTCCAAGAACAAAATTCTTATTTTGTAGGAGATGTTTCAATCTCTTATATTGATGAAAGGCTTTGCCTTTATGGATCTGTGATCCTTAAGAGAATGGAATTATTCTCCCCCCTTTCTTTATAATGAGATGTTCATGATCTCTTTGTATAAAAGACCTTTGTCTTGTAGATCTATGATCTGTGAGAAGAATTATGTTCTTTTTATTTTATGATGAGATCTTTTGATCTCTTTGTAAAAGACCTTGGTCTTGCAGATCTATGATCTTTAAAGAAGTAAATTCTTCTTTTTAATTATGAAATGATTTCATCTCTCTGTTCATTTTTTACCTTGAAGAAACTCTTCTTTTTCTGAGAGCTCGGCTCTTCTTTCTGACATCTCTCAAAGCTTATGGGTGGGTTCCCCTCTTTGTTTCTGTATATCTTTTTTGTCTCCCCCAGACTTGAAGTCTTGGGGCCTTTATATAGGGCAAGCTGATTTGTTTACTCAGTTAAGGAGATCTCCTCTCCAATTGATTTGGGTATTCCCCCCATTGGATCTTTGATCCAAGGGCTTCTGATTTACAGAAGGCAATTTTCTTGTTTTTAACAAGATTGAGAAATCTTTCCATACAGAATTTATTCTGTAATTTTGGTGATTTTTAATCGCCTTTGGATCATTGATCCAACGGTGTTCTGATTAACAGAGCACAATCTTTTTGTTTGGAAAGATTTTGAGGAATCTTTCCTTAACAGAATTTAATTCTAATTAATTAATTGATTTATTATTATTATTGGATCTTTGATCTGGCGGTGGGGAGCTTTTAGTTCCAGCGCTAGCGCACCCGTGCTTTGCACATGATGCGTTGCTTAGATCGCAGCGCACCGAGCGCCAGCGCACCGAGCGCCAGCGCACCCGTGCTTTGCACGTGGTGCGTTGCTTAGAGCGCTAGCGCACCTAGCGCTAGCGCACCCGTGCTTTGCACGTGGTGCGCTGCTTAGGTCGCAGCGCACTTGGCGTTGCATCTGAAGCGTTACTTCATTTCAAAATTTGAATTTTGAACAGAGCTTTGCTCTGATTGGGGGAAACAAATGCCCCCCCCAACGTTGCGCTCACGTGGCCCACACATGAGTGCAGCGATGGCATTATCTACGCCTTTAGATCATGTAACACCACTAGTTCATTTATACCAGTTCCAGTTATCGTATTTTCTTATTTTGGTGTTTTCTTGATTTATCTTGTTTTGGGTACGAATGGTATTTTACATTTTACATTGCATTCGACCCGACCCGCTTGCTTGAAACTTGTTTGATTCATAGTTATGAATTATCTTGACTTGTTATATAGACATGTGCACTTTCATGAATACTGCATACTGGCTTTTTATCTGGCACTGCGTCATTTACCATATAACATTTTAAGTCATGTAAAATATTTTTAAAATACATTGCATGGCCTGCATGATACCCCTAACCTCGTGGTAGCATCCGCGCATTTTGTTCTCGTCCCGTTCAGTGAAACGGACTTGTTTGGAGGGCTACGCGCACGTATGTGCATTCGTTCTTGGGGGTATGCATTTTCGTTACCTGAGCATTCATTTTTAAATTTGGTCATTGCATATATTTTTCATATTTTAAACCTAAATTTTTAGACCCGACCCGGGTGCGTTCTGGAATATTTTTGTATCCCACCAAAATTCAAATTATTTAATATTTAAATTTTCGTTTAACAGTTCAAATTTAATTAAAACTAACTAAATATTTTTTTAAAAAAAATCCTAACTCCCATATCAAACTCAGCTCTCCCTCTCTCTCTGTGCCCTGGGCCCCACACTCTCTCTCTTCTCTCTCCCCGCTACACTCCAAATTTCTTTCTCCTCCCCTCTCTCTCCTCCCGCCCTCTCTCTATCTCTCTCCTCTCGCGAGCCCTCTCTCACTCCTCTCGCAATTACTGTAGGTTCCTCGAGTGTGGTCACCTTCCCGCGCCTATCGTCACCTCCCTTCTTTCCTTTCTTATTTAAACTCCGCGAGCCCCTCTTCGTAACCCATCACCAACTCAAACCATAACCTTAAACTCCCATTGCCTCATCGCTCTCTTCCCTTGACCTCGCCTCCACCTTCATCTCCATCATCTCCACCATTCATCTCTCTTCTCCTTTCCCCGCCACGAGAACCCTGCAACCAACCCTAAGCCCCATAGAACCCATCACCTTGCACCCAAGCCACCTCCTCTGCCTTCCAACCTCGTCGTCATTTTCTTCTTCTCATCTCATCATCTCCACCTCCTTCTCAACACCTACACCAGAATTCCCCTGCATAAGAAACCCTAGCACCCGATCCATTCCTTGCAACCAAGAACCCTAGCCTGCCTTGCCGTCGTTCTTGCCGGCGATCCCTTGCCGACGACTTCCTACCTTTGCAACCCCATCCTAGCCTTCTCCCAACCCAGTGAGCACAACCCTTCTCCCTTCTTCTTATTATTCTTTCTCTTTTCTTGATTCTTTTGTGAAATTTGTTTTTCCAGCGTTCGCCGGAGCCGGGATCGACGCCGATGATCCATACGACGTATCTTGACTGCGTGATCACTCTTGTGCATTACTTGGACCCGTTCCGTGTGCCGTGCGCGCGTCGCGACATTTCACCGACGTGGGACGTAGCGTACGTATCCGTTTCTTAATCCGTCTAGGCAAGTTTATCTTGCTACATGCTACATTACTTTATATACATCTATTTTAATAAATATAATACTGGTATTTCAGATTATGCACCCCATGTTTACTTTTACAATTTTTCGATATCCGTCTGCATCCATACGTGTTACTTTACATCTAGCGCATGCAAACCTATCTTGTTACATACTATATTTCAAAATACTGTACCCAATGGAATATTTACATCACATATTGCTTAGTTGTACATCCCACATTACCATTTTACAGCTTTACTATTTTCGGATACCCGTTTGCATCCATCTCATTTAAAATATATATAACTACATCTGTAGATCACATTAATACATAATACTGTGATATTAACACCCCATGTTTAATATAGTACATCCTAATTAGTATTGGAACTATAAATGTAACCCTAATCGATAATCGTGCATCCATATCATTGATTTTATATCTATTTGCATACCATGTCACATTATTTCATTTTATTGTTATATTAGTACTCCACACTTGATTTTGTGCACCCATACTTATTACAGTTTGATTATGAGCACCTACTTGATTTTGTGCACTACCTGACATGACCTGATACACTACTACTGACATGACTTGATACCTGTGCACCACTTGACATGACTTGATACATGTACACCACCTGACATGACCTGATGTACCACAGCTTGACATGTTACTTGATCTTGTTACTAATGCCGACAATCTTGACTTGTTGTCCCTACGGACATTTCCTGTTGTCTATACAAACAAACATGTACCTGCTTGATCCTGTGTTGGCATTAGCTCCAGATTTATCAATACCTGACTTACACACATAACCTTGGGGGTATAGGGAAATCAAGAATGTATCCGAACGTAACTCAAAGGGCTATAGACTCACAGTCTATCACATCTTGTTACCGTGGTCCCGTGGGGTTGAACGGGACATAGACTCACAGTCTATCACATCTTGTTACCGTGGTCCCGTGGGGTTGAACGGGACATAGACTCACAGTCTATCACATCTTGTTACCGTGGTCCCGTGGGGTTGAACGGAGCATAGACCGATGGGTTACGATGAGGATTGCATTAATTGATTTCGAATAATTTTAGAGCAGATGACCCTATAGCACAATTTAGACTACTCACTGCACTTCACCTGTTTATATCCTGTTCACTGATCTATATTCATGTTACGGTTTACTTATGACTTGTTACTATTCATACTTCATGCCTGCATATTTCATCACATCCTGGTTGCTTAGAATCATTGATATTCTGACGCACTGATGTCTGGGTTTTGCATGGCCCAGATCCCTTATCCTTATCGCAGGCAGTCCAGGAGTATTTTGATCAACAGGCCAAGCAGTGAGGACCTGTTATTAGTTTAGTTTAGTTTCCTTTCAGTATTTTCATTCCTGATGTGAGCCCGAATTATGGGACGTACATTCCAGTTTATTATTGTACTTGGATCTTTTGCTTCCGCATTATTTTATTTCATGGCTCGTTTATTCTGCCTTATGGACATGTGTTAGATAGTTTCTTACTGTTCTTGATATCTTTACAGCCGTAATGTGACTGTGGAGGGATATTTCCTATCCACATGTAGCATAATTGGCTCTGTCACGTGCCTATCTTAGCGCACTCTAGGAAGCGGGGCATGACAGGGTTTGTTTGGTATCAGAGCCATAGGATTTAGGTTAATTGGGTTTGATTCTTTTGTAGTTGGGTATTGGACCCAATACACGAATCAGAAAGCCTGTAATTAAGAGAATGTCCTGCCATATTGTTATCGTGATTCTTCAATCATATTTTTCTCTTGATCCTTGTCTTGATGATATGCAAACGACTTTGCATCTCGGCTTGAATCTTTTGGTTCCTTATTGTTTCTCCTGTCCTATTCTTTCGATTCTGATACTAAGATTTGGGCGACTTGAACGGAGTTATGTGATTGTAACTATGAACTGCAGCATGGTTACAATGCGGTACACTATTTAAGTAACTTGGAGTCCTGGTCTTGATTCATTTCCTTGATTCATGGTCGTGAAATTTCCTTGGTTCTCTCAGTTTCATTGCTTACCAGTTCATGTTTTGCAGATTTCTTGGTGATCGATACCGGCAGTTATGATGTTGTCTTGGGAATGGATTTTCTCGGCACTTTCCACGCTTACATTAATTGTAGGGCAAAGAAAGTGATTTTCCAGATTCCCGGACATCCAGAGTTTGTTTTTGCTGGAGGAAGCAGTTCTGTCGGGCCAGTTGAGTTTAGGGCTAGGCCGAAAAACAATGATCTTTCGTCAATGGAAGTTGATATGGAGGAAGCGCCAGCTGTAGTTCGAGAGTTCATGGACGTGTTCGAGGACATCTTGGGTTTACCGCCAAAACTAGATGTGGAGTTCGCGATCGATCTTGTTCCTGGTGCAACGCCAATCTCAAAGGCGTACTTGTTGGGTTAGCATAACACCTTAGCAAGGTTTTGGCAAGCATCAATCATGCTACTTTAAAATTTTTGGGGTGCTAAACAAACCCTAACCAAGATCTTAACTAGAGAATTAGGGTTAACATGCATGTAAACAACTTTACATCTAAGAGAGAGGGATTACAACCTTTGTAGTCCGTTCCTTCGCTTCATAAGCTCCGAGTAGTAGTCTTTTCGCCGCGATCTATGAACTTCCGGACTCTAGAGAGGCTCCACAAGTCGAATGATCCATGCTTGCTAGAAGTCTTCCTTTTCGAAGATGATCTACCTTGAAGAATCTCAAACTCAAGCTCTCACTTCTCTAATCAAGTATTAGTGAAGTGAACACCCTAATCTAAGTGGCTAGAATAGATGAGGATGATGAAGTAGGAATTTTGCTCTCTTTCGTTTTCAATTTCTCACTTTAAATCATCACAACACAAAAAGCTAGAAAGCTTTTTCAAGGAGGAAGAAGAAGAAGAAGAAGAAAGGTTTTGTGATGAATAATGAATTATTGTTGTGGTTACAAATCCAACCATGGGTTAAGAATGATAAAGTTAACCCTTGTAGAGAATAAACTAGAGGCTAAGGTTTAGGTTGGGTTAATAAATATCAACACAAAAATATCTAAGCTAAAGACAAAAGAAAGCTTCATGAAACTTCATGAAAAAGCCAACCCAAAAGCTAACCCTAAGTTGTTTAAACTCCACAAAATATGTTGCATTTGTAACCCTAACTTGTTACAATATTATATATCACATATACAATATATTTTGTAACAAAAGAAAATAATACAATTAACATATATCGCATATACATCAATGTATTTTCCAGTGAGAAAATGAATCAATAAATCGAGCTTATATTAGTTAACGTAATGCAATATATCACATATACAATTATACATTAAATTATCGAATCAACTCTTGATCCGACAATCCGGCTATATTGCATATAACCGACTAATATAACATGTACCAATTCATCGAATCAACACTTGATCCGATGACCCGGCTATATCACATATACCTGGCCGATATTTCATATCGCGAGAATATAATACGGTATCTCATATCGTATTATTCTCGGTCGCGCACATATTTCATATGTGCTCCTACTCCGTTTTGCCTGAGCCAGGAAACCTCTGTGTATGACTCTAAAGAATCGTCAATACGCCGGCAGCAGGTGATGATCATATCAAACACCCACAAGCCGCAAGCGGTCAGCTAAACGTAACAGCCACCCGTGAATTGAGCAATCAGAAGATCAACAAGAAAGCCTATACATTCTCCTGCAAATCCAATCAGTAATACTCCCGTACAGTCCGATCTCTTCGCCTGATATGTTGCATATCTAGTCTAAGGGTGGTAAACGTCAGACCCCAGTAACCGATAAGTCGTGTTGATGTAAGGCTCATAACGGGTCGAGAAACTACTGATAACTCTTACCAGTAAATCTCCATATCAGCCCTGGTCAGGGACTTCCAGTTATAGCCAATCGAACACAGCACAACATCAATTCCCTATACCGGGAGAGACGAAACCCCTCCTATCGCTCATTGCCTCCATGTGATTCGGGACTGTACCCAAAAGCCACCGTTTTGCATGCCCTCTTGGACGTGGTAAGGTGGAAATGAAAGCACAGTGGGAATCATACAACACTCTATGACGATCTCGGGTCTACAGACTAACCTGTACCAGTGTCACCGGAGAACTGCTATCTGACGATAGGTATAATACCATCTAGGAGTTCTCGGGGAGTCCGTTCAGTGTACCCAGTCTCCACTGAGCACACGTACACCATCTTTGATGTCCAACACCAATGGATATGGGATCATCCATCACCCATCATATGGTCAAGATGCGTATACGCTAGTCTACTCTGGAGTATCGATGCCCTGTCTCGATACACCCTCGACTAGGAACAGTTATAGGATGTACTCGTAGACTACCCTGGCCCCACTAGTATGATCTGTATCATAGTCCTAGTAGTCGAGTACATATCCTAAGGGCTTTATCAACACGTGATCACAAAAAAGTATTTGTTAAAATGTTAAGATAAAGTGAAACCAGACAGCATACTATCATGTCGAGCAAGAAAGTCCTCTGTCTATATATCCAAGCATCCACTATAATATACATCATATGTACAACAATGGCCTCTAGGGCATATATATAACTAACAATCTCCCACTTGCACTAAGGTCGGCTTTTGTAGTATCTCATACCCAACATCCCGAAGAGTCTCTCAAATTGTATCTGAGGAATGGCCTTTGTGAGTGGATCCGCAGTGTTGTCCTTCGTATCAACTCTCCTGACCTCGATCTCGCGGCGATCAATTATCTCCCGGATCAGGTGATACCGTCTCAGAATATGTCTGGACTTCTGATGGGACCTGGGTTCCTTGGCCAAAATCACAGCTCCATTGTTATCACAATACAGAGGTATTGGATGCTCAATGGACGGAACCACACCAAGTTCGGTGATGAACTTCTTTATCCAGACAGCCTCTTTGGCAGCATCGTTGGCAGCGATGTATTCAGCCTCCATTGTCGAGTCTGCCACGGTTTCCTGTTTGGAACTCTTCCAACAAACCGCCCCTCCATTTAGGGTAAAGACAAATCACGAGTGCGACTTAGAGTCGTCCTTATCACTCTGGAAGCTTGAATCGGTAAAGGACTCCACCTGGAGTTCTCTGTTACCATACACCAAGAACATCTCTTTAGTCCTTCTCAAGTACTTAAGAATGTTCTTCACAGCTGTCCAGTGATTCTCTCCAGGATCTGCTTGATACCTACTCACTACACTTAGTGAGTATGCTACATCGGGTCTGGTACATAGTATCGTGTACATGATAGAGCCTACTGCCGAAGCATAAGGTATCCCTTGCATGCGAGCTCTTTCCAAATCAGTCTTGGGAGACATCTCTTTAGAGAGAGTGAGTCCAGAGATCGTGGGTAAATTCCCACGCTTGGATCCTTCCATACTAAACCTCTTTAGTATGGTGTCAATGTACCTGGATTGGGACAATCCCAGTATCCGTCTAGATCTATCTCTATAGATCTTAATCCCCAAAATGCAGGAGGCATCACCTAGATCTTTCATTGAGAATCTATGTGATAAGAAGAGCTTGACCGAGTGCAGCATAGGAATATCATTTCCTATCAAGAGTATGTCATCTACGTACAATACGAGGAAGACAACCTTACTCTCTGCCACCTTCTTGTATATACAAGGTTCATCTATATTTTTGATGAAGTCAAACTCTTTGACTACAACATCAAAACATATGTTCCAACTCCGCAATGCCTGCTTCAACCCATAGATGGATTTAAGCAGCTTGCACACCTTTCTGTTGCTCCCACTGTCTACGAAGCCCTCTGGCTGAGTCATGTACACGCATTCTTCCAAATCACCATTTAGAAAGGCGGTCTTAACATCCATTTGCCAGATTTCATAGTCATGGTATGCAGCAATGGCAAGTAAGATCCGGATGGACTTAAGCATAGCCACTGGAGAAAAGGTTTCGTCATAATCCACACCTGTTCGTTGACGAAAACCCTTTGCAACAAGTCTAGCTTTGTAAGTCTCAACTTTTCCATCTACACCAAGTTTCTTCATAAAGATCCATTTGCTCCCAATGGGTTTTACCCCTTCAGGAGCAACTTCTAAAGTCCATACTTTGTTGGTGTACATGGATTCCATTTCAGATTGCATTGCTTCCAGCCATTTCACAGAGTCACTACTTGTGATGGCCTGCTTGAAACTAGTCGGGTCATCATCTTCCATGATGCAATCCTCGCTCCCACCATCGATGAGAAAACCGTAGTATCTCTCAGGTGGATAAGGAACCATACTAGATCGGCGGAGCGACTGAGGTTCGTCGGGAACTACTGAATCTTCTGGTTCTACTAAATCTTCAGTTGCAGTTTGTGTTATTGGAACTTCTTCCAGCTCTACCTCTTTGCCACTAATTTCTTTTACAAGAAATTCCTTTTCTAAAAAGGTGGCATGTTGAGCAACAAAGTCCTTTTGTTCCTCAGCGTGGTAGAAAAAATATCCTTGAGAATTCTTTGGATATCCCACAAACTTGCAAAGAACTAATCGTGCCTCGAGCTTGTCCGGATTTTGCCTTTTGACATAGGCCATAAACCCCATATCTTAACTCGTTTAAAATATGGTCTCTTCCCACTCCATATCTCATATAGTGTGGTGGGTACAGATTTAGATGGAACTAGATTCAATAGGTATATGGCTGTTTCAAGCGCATACCCCCAAAAGGAAATAGGCAACTCAGCAGTGATCATCATAAAGCGCACCATATTTAATAGGGTGCGATTCCTCCGGTCCGATACACCGTTGTGCTGTGGTGTATAAGGAGGAGTAAGCTGAGAGAGAATCCCATTCTCTTTTAGATAGTCCAGGAACTCATTACTCGAGTATTCTCCTCCTCGATCAGATCGAAGGATTTTAATACTTTTACCCGTTTGGTTCTCGACTTCGTGTTTATATTCCCTGAATTTCTCAAAAGCTTCAGACTTGTGTTTCAACAGAAACACATGTCCGTATCTTGAGAGATCATCAGTGAATGTAATGAAGTATGGAGAACCATTCCTGGCATGTGTAGACATGGGACCGCATACATCACTATGTATTAGTCCCAAGAGTTCCGTAACTCTTTCTCCGTGTCCACTAAACGGAGTTTTGGTCATTTTGCCTTTGAGACATGAATGGCAAGTTTCATAAGATGATAATTCGAACGTATTTAAATAACCATCTTTATGCAACTTAGCAAGTCGTGTCGCATTGGTATGACCAAGTCTACAATACCACAAGAAGGATTCGTTCATTTCTGAACTTTTCCTCTTGTGTGTGTTCTGTATATTAAGAACCGTGTTTTGATTTAGAATGTATATGCCATTATTTAACGAGCCTGATCCAATCAACTTTTGATTTAGGAAGATGTTCATAACATTATCCTGTATTACAAAATTATATCCTTCTTTACTTAATAAAGAAACTGATATAATGTTGCATATCATGTTCGGTATATAATAGCATTTGTTCAGAATCAATGTATTACCACTTGGTAATACAAGGTGATATTCGCCAACTGCTTTGGCTGCAACATTTGCACCATTCCCTACTCTTACGGAATGATCACCCATTCCCAGTTCTCTACCTTTCTTTAGCCCGTGCAATATATTGCATATGTGGGATCCTGATCCGGTATCTAATGCCCAGGACGTAGAGTGAACTGAGAAACAGTTCTCGGTAACTAACACATCCAAAGAAGATACATCAACATGTTTATTCTTCGTTTGGGCGGCGTATGAATTCTGGTATTCCCCTATTTCCTGTTCAGTCTTATAACAATTATAAGAAAGAACGGAACTAACGTTCCCCTGCTCAGTATAACAAGCGGGTTCGGTTAATACATCCATATTATTATCTTGATTAAGGCCTGACATGGTCTCTACCTGGAGAGAGAGAGAAGAAAAATACTTTAGCGTGCGCTCTTGCAAGATTAGATTGGTTACTATCTTATCTAATCAGGATGGCTCCCACTGTTTTAATCAAATCTTCCTTCAAACCCTAAAAGGTAAGATTAGCCGGGATTAATTACACCTTACAAGTTCGCCAAGTTTTCAGTCAGATCGGTGTTGGTACTTTGAGAGAGGTTCCCCGTGCTTTCGCACGGACCTAATTAAAATAAACCTCGTTTTCCCAGAGGCATAACCCCGTTAACACCTTTCTAGACACCTACTTGATCGGCTAATTGGCCTGTGTAAAATTCTCCCAGGAGTAAGTCTTACTCACAGTGGGTATCAGGATCCATCTATCTCATAGAAGGTATGCAATCTCATTGCAAATTTCAACACTTGAAATTCCCGATATTTATTTTTACCTCCAGCGATCTATGACCTTGACTAAGTTAACAAACCATAAATCGCAAGTCAAGTTCAACCCGTATATTTCCCGATTGAATTAAACCCACCCGTACGACCCTTGACTAAGTCAACAAGGCCGTACGACTACCCTAATCCAATCGCATGTCATGCTTTAGCAGATAAACACTATTTAGCTACCGTACACTATGCCTTGACTAAGTCAACAAACGTAGCATGAATACTAAGTAGGACTTATCTGAAATGACGGAGGGCTACGCAGGTTTTTCTGAAAACCATGAGCGTAATGAACTTGATATCATTGTAGAAACAAGTGATTTTGAAAAAGGAATTTTTTTGAGGCTTTTCTAGTTTCGCTAAAGAGGTCACTCCCGGTGAAGGGATCTCGGTTCTTTCCTCATCGAATAAGGTGCAGGATATTTCATAAATACCGCTGTGCAAAGCAAGAACTATAGAAGCAATCAAAAACTAAACCGTGAGTTTGTAGCATCTGCAAGTTTTGCTAAAGAGGTCACTCCCGGTGAAGGGATCTCGGCTCTTTCCTTATCGAATAAGGTGCTGGATATTCTACAAGGAATACCGCTATGCAAAGCAATAACTGTGGCTACCCTTTTTGAAAAATTTGATTCTACAACATCTTTTAGGTTTCTTTTCTTTTATTAATCTCATTAATAAAACCCATCATTTAAGTTTCCTAAGCATCACAGAAGAAACGAAAGCATCAATATTTATATATCAACATATAGTATAAGCATTCGTCTCAAACAGTAATATGATCTCATCACAGAACATTGCAGCAGAAATCAACATATGAAATATTGGATATACTAGGACATCCGTGTTTTATTTTGAGCCTTTATAAAACACGGATTCCACAGTCGCGATGAATAGCCAAACCCATATCCCTAGACCCCTATGAGAGCGGCAACTAACCCTGCCAATTCTAGGGTTAGGAGACCCGGTCTTGACTCATCGAGATAGCCTCCCACTGGACCCTAGAACCCGGTTACTTGTGCTCTCTGACTTGGGTCTATCCTAATGCGGAAAAGTAAATAATATACAACGGTGACATCATCCTCAACCCGGAAGTATCCCAATAAAAGAATATTACATACAAATGAATTTTACATGAATGAAAAAGAATACTCTCATCTCACATAAAAACCCCGGCTATTCAATACACAACGATCCAATATAATATATCACAGCAATACATAAACATCACAGATAACTAGGCGAAGTTAGATAATTCGATAGATACAACGAATTCCCAAAATACCCCAATGAGCTCAACACTTGAGCAGAAATAAAAATTCCCAGTAGCATGCCCCAAAACCTATGGACCGTCGCTGAAGGGCCCGTCCCAAGCCTCCACAGTGGCGCCGCGGAACCGCCGTCAAAACCAGATTTTGGCCGCGGTTACGCGGTCACTATAGCGAGTTAGGGACTCGTTCTTCAGGTGGGTCCATAAAATTCCCTGCATGATTTTCTGAGTATTTTTAATGTGAAAAATTTCAACCTTTTGAAAAATTTCCAGAAAAGGGGTCGTTTCGGGGTTCGATCGGACTTCTAACTTCGTCTAGACAACGCCTAATGCTCTAGCTTGTCTCTGATACCACTTTTGGGTTAGTATAGCACCTTAGCAAGGTTTTGGCAAGCATCAATCATGCTACTTTAAAATTTTTGGGGTGCTAAACAAACCCTTACCAAGATCTTAACTAGAGAATTAGGGTTAACATGCATGTAAACAACTTTACATCTAAGAGAGAGGGATTACAACATTTGTAGTCCATTCCTTCACCTCATAAGCTTAGAGTAGTAGTCCATTCGCCGCGATCCATGAACTTCTGAACTCTAGAGAGACTCCACAAGTCGAATGATCTATGCTTGCTAGAAGTCTTCCTTTTCGAAGATGATCTACCTTGAAGAATCTCAAACTCAAGCTCTCACTTCTCTAATCAATTATTAGTGAAATGAACACCCTAATCTAAGTGGCTAGAATAGATGAGTATGATGAAGTAAGAATTTTTCTCTCTTTTGTTTTCAATTTCTCACTTTAAATCATCACAACACAAAAAGCTAGAAAGCTTTTTCAAGGAGGAAGAAGAAGAAGAAAGCTTTTGTGATGAATAATGAATTATTATTGTGGTTACAAATCCAACCATGGGTTAAGAATGATAAAGTTAACCCTTGTAGAGAATAAACTAGAGGGTTAGGTTTGGGTTGGGTTAATAAATATCAACACAAAAATATCTAAGCTAAAGACAAAAGAAAGCTTCATGAAGCTTCATGAAAAAGCCAACCCAAATCCAAACCCTAAGTTGTTTAAACTCCACAAAACATGTTGCATTTGTAACCCTAACTTGTTACAATATTATATATCACATATACAATATATTTTGTAACAAAAGAAAATAATACAATTAACATATATCGTATATACATCAATGTATTATCCAGTGAGAAAATGAATCAATAAAGCGAGCTTATATTAGTTAACGTAATGTAATATATCACATATACAATTATACATTAAATTATCGAATCAACTCTTGATCCGACAATCCGGCTATATTGCATATAACCGACTAATATAACATGTACCAATTCATCGAATCAACACTTGATCCGATGACCCGGCTATATCACATATACCCGGACGATATCTCATATCGCGAGAATATAATATGGTATCTCATATCGTATTATTCTCGGTCCTGCACATATCACATATGTGCTCCTACTCCGTTTTTCCTGAGCCAGGAAACATCTGTGTAGGACTCTAAAGAATCGTCAATACGGCGGCAGCAGGTGATGATCATATCAAACACCCACAAACTGCAAGCGGTCAGCTAAACGTAACAGCCACCCGTGTATTGAGCAATCAGAAGATCAACAAGCAAGCCTGTACATTCTCCTGCAAATCCAATCAGTAACACTCCCGTACAGTCCGATCTCTTCGCCTGATATGTTGCATATCTAGTCTAGGGGTGGTAAACGTCAGACCCCAGTAACCGATAAGTCGTGTCGATGTAAGGCTCATAACGGGTCGAGAAACTACTGATAACTCTTACCAGTAAATATCCATATCAGCCCTGGCCAGGGACTTCCAGTTATAGCCAATCGAACACAACACAACATCAACTCCCTATACCGGGAGAGACGAAACCCCTCATATCGCTCATTGACTCCATGTGATTCGGGAATGTACCCAAATGCCACCGTTTTGCACGCCCTCTTGGACGTGGTAAGGTGGAAATCAAAGCACAGTGGGAATCACACAAGACTCTATGACGATCTCGGGTCTACAGACTAACCTGTACCAGTGTCACCGGAGAACTGCTATCTGACGATAGGTATAATATCATCTATGAGTTCTCGGCGAGTCCGTTCAGTGTACCCAGTCTCCACTGAGCACCCGTACACCATCTTTGATGTCCAACACCAATGGATATGGGATCATTCATCGCCCATCATATGGGTCAAGATGCGTATACTCTAGTCTACTCTGGTGTATCGATGCCCTGTCTCGATACACCCTCGACTAGGAACAGTTATAGGATATACTCGTAGACTACCCTGGCCCCACTAGTATGATCTGTATCATAGTCCTAGTAGTCGAGTACATATCCTAAGGGCTTTATCAACACGTGATCACAAAACAGTATTTGTTAACATGTTAAAATAAAGTGAAACCAGATAGCATACTATCATGTCGAGCAAGAAAGTCCTCTCTCTATATATCCAAGCATCTACTATAATATACATCATATGTACAACAATAGCCTCTAGGGCATATATATAACTAACAGTACTATCCAATGGCACCAGTGGAGTTGGAAGAAGTCAAGAAGCAGGTTACTGAATTACTTGAGAAGGGTTGGATTCGCAGTAGCAATTCACCTTGGGGAGATTCAGTTCTTCTAGTCAAGAAGAAAGATGGCACAAGGAGGATGTGCATCGATTATCGAGAATTAAACCGGGTGACTATTAAGAACAAGTACCCGATCCCTCGCATTGGCGAATTGTTCGAGCAGCTTAGTGGCGCGAGAGTATTCTCGAAGCTGGATTTGCGATCTGGATATCATCAACCGAGTTAAATCAGAGGATATTTGCAATACTGTGTTCCGAACTCGATATGGACATTACGAGTATTTAGTGATGCCATTCGGAGTCACAAATGCACCGACGATATTTATGGACTTTATGAACCGAATCTTTTCACCGTTCTTGGACCAGTTTATAGTGATGTTCATTGATGATATTCTGGTCTACTCGAGGAGCATAGAAGAGCATGCAGAATACTTGAAGATCGCACTGCAGATATTGAGGCAAGAAAGATTGTATGCAAAGATGAGCAAGTGCGAGTTTTGGCTTGAAGAAGTGAAGTTTTTGGGGCATGTCGTATTCGGAGATGGAATCGTCGTTGATCCCGTAAAGATTGCAGCAGTTCAAGATTGGCCGATTCCGAAGAACGTAGCAGAGATCAGAATCTTTCTTGGACTTGCCGGGTATTACAGAAGGTTCGTGGAGAATTTTGCTCGTTTGGCTGAGCCTCTGACCAAGCTTACGCGTAAGGAAGTACCGTTCGTATGGACGGATAAATGTGCGTCAGCTTTTGAGGCATTGAAGAAGAGATTGATAACCGCTCCTATTTTAACCGTACCGGACAGTTCCGGAGGTTGGTGATTCACAGCGACACATCTGGGAAAGGTTTGGGATGTGTTTTGATGCAGCATGGGAAGTGTTAGTGTATATGCCCTAGGGGCCATTATTGTATCATACTAGTTTGTATATTACTTAATGGAAGCTTGGGATATTCACATATATATAACAGTCTTGCTAAATATGGTAGTATGCTACTTGGTTTTTCTATCTTAATATGTGAGTATACGTATTGATAGAGCACTTAGGATCTTGCTTGACTACCAGCGTTGTGATGGCAGTCACACTAGTGGGGGCTGGGTAGTCTACAAGCACATCCTTATTCAGGTCCCTGGTCGTTGGATTATCGAGACAGAGCATCGATACTCCGGAGTAGACTAGTGTGTACGCTTCTCATCCCAGTTGGGGAGATGGTCTGTCCCACAGCCGTCAGTACGTCGTACTGGAGATAGTATGCAGGTGCTCGTTAGGTTACGGGTACACCGGACAGGACTCACAGGGAACTGTTGGTTGGTTTTATACCAGTCGTCAGTGAACAGTTCCCAGGTGACATGAGTACAGCATAGTCCGCAGACTTGACACTGCTACTTCGCCTCGAGTGTGTCCCACTGTTCTTAGATTGCTACCCTACCACGGCTCAAAGGAGTCGTGCAAACAGGTAGCAGTTGGGTGCAGTCCCGAGCACTTGGAGGCAGTGGCGGTTAGATAGGATTCGTCTCTCCCGGTATTGGGAGTTGATATCGCGCTGTGTCAGAGAGCCATTACGCAAAGTCCCTGGCCAGGGCAAGCGAGATTTGCTGGTAGGTTCCAGTAGTTTCTCATGGTGTAATGGGCTTCCCTCCGACACGACTTATACCGCTATTAGGGGACTGACGCTTGCCGCCCCCTAGGCCCGATATGCGATAGTCTAAGACGAACGGACCGGACTGTATGGAGATTGTCACATCAGACTCAGTAGGAGTTCGGATGGGTTCCCTCATCGGCCTTCTTATCGACATCTACCTGGGGACCGTTACGTACAGCTAGTGCCGCTTGCGGTCTGTGGTTAAACCCACTGCCAGCCTAGTAGTCGAGTCTCTAGAGTCCCACACAGAGAGTTTCCCTACTCCAGGCGAAACGATATAGAGGTCGTATGGTTTTACGACAAGGGTTCGGACGCATACGTGTGTTTACGCACGTACGACTTTCGGAAAGTTTTTACCAGTCGGCTTTGGTTTAAGCCAGTTACTGGTATCCGGTTATTGGATTTTTACAGTCTAAAGTTTTTCCGTATTTTTGCGGAAAGGAGGGGCGTTCTCGTAATTGTGCGAGAAGCTTCTAGAAGGTGGTGACTAAGGAGGTTAAGGTGGCATATACAATGATTGTGATTAGTGAGTCACCTTGATGATTCATACATGTCTTTTGTCCATCTAATGAATCATCACTAGATATTATCAAGCATGGTTGTTAAATTGTTATTTATTCTTTTCTTGATAAAAAGAAATGCTTGATATATATCATGTTATCTCACTATTCTCATATTATTATCTTTATCATCTTCTCTCTCCTCAAGCTCTCCCTCTTCAAACACTAATCCTCCCCTCTCATGAGTTGAGTACAAGGATTAGTAAGACTACTTAATCCATAACCCTCTCTATATTTCACCTAGCTTCTTTGATTAGCACTTAAAGAAGTTTAGTTGCCTCAAGTTTAGAGGCTAAGCTTGGAGTAAAGCTCTCGGGTGGATCGTCTACTACTTCGAGAAGGCCGAGGAGGAGGAGTTCATAAAGACGAAGGACACGATTCGTTAGGTATAATCCCTAAACATAGTAGCATAGAAACTCTATGTTTGTTGTTAGTTATCGTTTAGCTTCGATTCAAGCGGTTAGTCGATGTTTGTTCACTAAACAAGTTCGTTTTTGAAAATTCCGCCTCCCCACAAGTATTGGGGTGTTCTACATCGACTTACAGTGGTATCAGAGCCTCGCTAAACAATAAATAACTTACTTGCAAATTTGTATGAATTTCGAACGAAAAAAACGAAACCGGAAAAGCCCGAAATCATGGTTTTCTGTCCAATTTTAAATGAAGTCCTAAAATTTCTCAGGGAAGTTCAGAGAGCTTAAAAAGACACCAGAAGAACACCCAAGAAATTTGGGCTCCTGAATCGTCTACCGAGCCGCGGAACCGCGGCGGATCCCACCGATCCGCCGCGCTTCCGCCGCCGAGTTGCCGAGTCAGGAACCCAAATTTCCTGTGTTGCTTCTCTGTGATATTTGGTATTTTCTGGAATATTTTATTTTTGATCAGGTTTCAGATTTACAGAGCAGTATTGGAGCAAAATTAAAAATGTTTAATCGATCGAAATTATACAGTATTTGCTTGTTGGATTATATCTGTGATTGTATAATGTGTTCGTAAATCTCCCCTAACTGCTAGTATGTCGGTTGGCAGGGGGTTGCACATTTCTGTAATGGTTTTTATCTGTCTGTGCATATGAACTGTGTTGGACTGTTGTGATGTATAGCCGGGGTTATGTGATGGGTTATTATTTAATTCATTTGATGTAAATGTAATTTGTTGTAATATTATTTTGCGGGGTACATCCAGGTTGCGGTTGTAGCCACCGTTGTATTATTTCATTTTACTGTTTTTGCTCCTAGGACAGACCCAAGGTAGGGTGCACAAACTGCCGGGCGGGTAGTTTGCCGTACCCGTTGGGGTCTTGGGTGGGGTAATGGCTATTCATCACAACTGTGTAATCCGTATTTTGTTGCAGGCTCAAAACAAACACGGATTGCTTGCAAATCCAATTAAGTTCATCTGTGATCTGGAATGAATATCATTGCGTCAGACGAATGTAAAATATCTATATATATGATAGCTATTTAGACGTCACTTATGTTTTACACCCGCGCTAGCCCAGGCCCCGCTCTGTCGTTAGTTAAGTAACCTAACGGGTAATGACGGGACCCCGTGGCGAATGCGGATGGCATAAGAGGACGTTGTATTTTCGTTGTTTTCTGCAATGATAGGTTAATGATGGGACACATTATCTATAATGCAAAGAAAATAAACCAAAGTTTTAATCGTTGGAACAATTTAAAAGAAACCACTCGGTTAATTTTAAAAACAGATATTTTTAAATGCGGAGCCTTAACCACTCCTTTTAAAAGCTATCAGGTTCCTTCGGTTATATCAAGTTCACTACGTTCACGGTTTCGCCAAAACCATTCATAGCCCTCCGTCATTTCATTTGGGTATTCAGTAGTATTCAAGCTGTGTATTTTGGCCAAAGTCATGGCATAGTGTTTGGTAGCTGCTGGGTTTTCATTTGTTGCATAAGATAGATGGGTTGGTTTGGGACAGTCGTATTACCATTTGACCAAAGTCAGGGGTATATACGAATTGGTTCAAATTGACAAGATAATGACGGGTAGAACTTGACATGTGACTTATGACATTTTGACCAAAGCCAAGGTCATAAGAGCATGGGGCAAAAACTTATATCGGGAATTTCTAAAGAAACTGAAATTTGCAAAGAGATGCATACCATTTGGAGTTTGATGAATGTTGGTAGCACTCCTTCAACATTATCATACGATGATATTTTGATCCCGATCCTACTGTGAGTATATGCTACTTATCAGGATATTCGTCACTTAACGATCAATGCTATAAACCTAGTACGTGTCCAGAAAAGTGTCAGCGGGGTTACGCCCCCAGAGAAAAGAGGTTATTTAATTAAGGAACTTCGCGAAAGCATTGGAAAACCTCCCTCGAAGTACCGACACCAGCCTGGCTGAACGGTTAAGCAAGTATTGTACGGTGAGAATAGTCCTGGCTAATTCTTCTTTTATGGTTTGAGGAAGGATTCGAGAAACAGTGGGAGCCATCCAGTTTAGATAAACTAAAAACCACTCTAAACTTGCAAGAGCATCATGCTAAAGAGTTTTTTTCTCTCTCTCCTAATTGCAGCGACCCTGAAAATGACTGGACTTAAGTTACTTTTAGAGAAAAATATACTGACAGGGCCAAACTATAAAGATTGGCCGCGGAATATCAAAATGGCTTTGACCTATGACAAATTGGGGTACGTCCTCACCGCTACGGCACCTGCTGTCCCTGGTCCCAAATCCAGTAATGCGGATAAGGAAATCCGCAAAACCTGGGATTTAGATTGCGCGAAAGCCAAGTGCATCGTGCATGCCTCGATGAACAATGAACATCAGAGGAGGCACGGGGATATGGACCTTGATGGCATATTTCTCCATAAAAAGGAACTTTATGGAGAGCAATCTCGTATAGCAAGATACGAGACCTCTAAAAACTTGTTTCGAGCGAGGTTGGATGTCGGGTCATCGGTAGGAGAACATGTCCTAAAGATGATCGGCTACATTGAAGAGCTCGCAGACCTTGGGACGACTTTGGATAATGAGCTCTATACAGACCTTATTCTCCAGTCCCTTCCTCACACCTACGCCCAGTTTATCCTGAACTTCAACATTCAAAGAAAAGAAGTTGAACTTCCGGAACTCCTGAACATGTTAAAGAGTGCAGAGGGCACCTTGAAGAATACAAGGAAAACACCTGCTATGTTTGTTGGCGGTACATCTTCTTCCGGGTCCAAGGCAAGGGCCAAAGGAAGGAAGAAGAAGGCCGCACCCAAACCTAGAGGAGGTGTTAGTAAGGTGGGAGGGAAGGGAAAGAAAAAGTTTGCGGTACCGGTAGTTGGCCAGGATGAGTGCTTCCATTGTCACAGGAAAGGGCACTGGAAGAAGGATTGCAAGGCGTGGAACGCCAAGAACCAGGAACCGAAGCAAGCTGTGGCTTCGACTTCAGGTGTGTTTGTAATTGAGAATTGTCTGTCGATCAACTCTACTTCCTGGGTATTGGATACCGGATCAGGATCTCATATTTGCAATTCATTGCAGGCACTGAGAAACCGTAGAGTGCTGAAGGAAGGTGATATGACCCTAAAGGTTGCTAACGGAGCTAGCGTGAGAGCTGCGTCCGTCGGGGATTATCACCTAGGATTGACGAGTGGACACATTTTGGTTTTACATAACTGTTTTTTTGTGCCAAGCTTAACGTGTAATATCATATCAGTTTCCTTGTTATCAAATAAAGGTTATGATTTCACGTTTGTAAGAGATGTTGTCAACATCCACCTTAATCATGGTTTGATTGGGTCAGGTACACTAAATAACGGTATATATGTTTTAAACCAACTCCAAATTTTCAATGTCCAGAACACACTAAAAAGAAAGTCTCCAGATTTAAATAAAGCTTTCTTATGGCATTGTAGACTGGGTCACATCAATGAGAGAAAGTTGACTAAGTTGCATAGAGAAGGATATTTGGACTCGTTCGAATATCAATCTTATGACACTTGTCAATCTTGTCTCAAAGGAAAGATGACAAATACTCCATTCACTGGACAAGGAGTAAGAGCGAGCGAGCTCTTAGGACTCATACACAGCGATGTATGTGGTCCAATGTCTACACATGCAAGAGGTGGTTTTTCCTAATTCATTACTTTCACGGATGATTACTCAAGATACGGATTCATTTATCTGATGAAACATAAATCCGAGGCTTTTGAGAAATTCCAAGAGTATAAGAATGAAGTAGAAAACCAAACCGGCAAAAGTATCAAGACACTTAGATCTGATCGAGGTGGTGAATACTTGAGTGCCGAGTTCCTAGGTTACCTAAAAGAGAAAGGAATTCTCTCTCAGCTTACTCCTCCATACACTCCACAGCATAACGGTGTATCGGAGAGACGGAATCGAACCCTATTGGATATGGTACGATCCATGATGAGTAATGCTGAGTTACCGCGATCTTTCTGGGGTTATGCGCTAGAATCAGCAGCATATCTTCTGAACAGGGCTCCTACCAAGACTGTGCCTACCACTCCATATCAGATGTGGACTGGGAAGAAACCCCATCTTCAGCATATGAAGATTTGGGGATATCCAGCTTTTGTTAAAAAGCAGCATGTGGACAAGCTCGAGGCACGATCAGTAAAATGTTTGTTTGTGGGATATCCAAAGAACTCCAAGGGATATTATTTCTATTACGCAGAGGAACAAAAGGTCTTTGTTTCTCGTAATGCCCATTTTCTGGAACATCAGTTTTTAGAAAAGGAAATTAGTGCGAGCGAAATAGAACTGGAAGAAATTCCAGAACCACAAACTGCTACTGAAAGTTTGGTAGAACCGGAAGTTCAAGAAGAACAGGACATTCCCGCACCCCTCCGCAGGAGTAGTAGGCCGTCTCATCCGCCTGAGAGATACTACGGTTTTCTCATAGACGGGGATAGAGAGGATTGCATCATAGATGATGATGAACCTACTAACTTCCAGCAGGCCATCCAGAGCGGCGACTCGGTACGATGGCTAGATGCAATGCGGACCGAAATGGAGTCCATGTACACCAACAAAGTATGGACTTTGGACTTTGCTCCAAATGGGGTAAAACCCATAGGATGCAAATGGATCTTCAAGAAAAAGATTGGTGTAGATGGACAGGTGGAAACCTATAAGGCTAGACTTGTTGCAAAGGGTTTTCGTCAAAGGCCTGGTTTGGACTATGACGAAACTTTTTCTCCAGTGGCTATGATCAAATCCATTCGGGTCCTTCTTGCTATTGCTGCCTTCCATGATTATGAAATCTGGCAGATGGACGTAAAGACGGCTTTTCTGAATGGAAATTTAGAAGAGTGCGTCTATATGGATCAACCAGAGGGTTTCAATCAGAGTGGGAGCAGCGGGAAAGTATGCAAGCTGCTTAAGTCCATTTATGGACTAAAGCAGGCATCGCGGAGTTGGAACATCTGTTTTGATGAGACAGTCAAAGAATATGACTTTATCAAAAATCCAGATGAACCGTGCATATATAGTAAAGTTGTAGCCAGAAGTGTCGTATTCCTCGTCTTGTACGTGGATGACATTCTATTGATAGGAAATGACATTCCTATGCTACAATCTGTCAAAGGATTCTTGTCACAAAGGTTCTCCATGAAAGACCTGGGTGATGCCTCTTACATTCTGGGGATCCGGATCTATCGTGATAGATCCAAGAGGATGTTGGGACTTTTGCAGTCCAGGTATATCGACACTGTACTGAAAAGATTCAGTATGGAAGATTCTAAGCACGGTAATCTACCGGCTTGTCACGGAATCACCCTCTCCAAAGAGATGTCTCCCAAGACTGATTTGGAAAGGGAACGCATGTCTATTATATCCTACGCTTCTGCGGTAGGCTCTATAATATATGCGATGTTGTGTACCAGACCAGATGTAGCTTACGCACTGAGCGTGGTGAGCCGGTATCAGTCAAACCCAGGGGAGAAGCACTGGATAGCAGTAAAGAACATTCTCAAGTACCTGAGAAGGACTAAGGAGATGTTTTTGGTTTACGGCGGAAAAGACCTCAGGTTGGAGGCCTTTGCTGATTCCGGCTTCCAGAGTGATAAGGACGATTCCAAGTCCATGTCGGGTTATGTCTTTACCCTCAATGGAGGGGCGGTGTGCTGGAAGAGCTCCAAGCAGGACACCGTTGCTGACTCAACGATGGAAGCGGAGTATATAGCTGCTTGCGATGCCGCAAAAGAAGCAGTCTGGATGAAGAAGTTCCTAACAGAACTTCAGGTGGTTCCTACCATAGTTGATCTAATACCTCCGTATTGCGACAACAACGGATCTATAGCTTTAGCGAAGGAACCAAGGTCCCATCAGAAGTCCAGACACATCTTAAGGCGGTATCACCTGATCAGGGAGATCATTGATCGTCAGGAGATCGAGGTTCGGAGAGTTGCGTCTGAAGAGAACATTGCTGATCCATTCACAAAGGCCCTACCTCAGATTCAGTTCGAGAGGCTACTCGAGATCATCGGTCTTCGATATGCCAGTACATGGCCCTAGTGCAAGTGGGAGATTGTTAGTGTATATGCCCTAGGGGCCATTATTGTATCATACTAGTTTGTATATTACTTAATGGAAGCTTGGGATATTCACATATATATAACAGTCTTGCTAAATATGGTAGTATGCTACTTGGTTTTTCTATCTTAATATGTGAGTATACGTATTGATAGAGCTCTTAGGATCTTGCTTGACTACCAGCGTTGTGATGGCAGTCACACTAGTGGGGGCTGGGTAGTCTACAAGCACATCCTTATTCAGGTCCCTAGTCATTGGATTATCGAGACAGAGCATCGATACTCCGGAGTAGACTAGTGTGTACGCTTCTCATCCCAGTTGGGGAGATGGTCTGTCCCACAGCCGTCAGTACGTCGTACTGGAGATAGTATGCAGGTACTCGTTAGGTTACGGGTACACCGGACAGGACTCACAGGGAACTGTTGGTTGGTTTTATACCAGTCGTCAGTGAACAGTTCCCAGGTGACATGAGTACAGCATAGTCCGCAGACTTGACACTGCTACTTCGCCTCGAGTGTGTCCCACTGTTCTTAGATTGCTACCCTACCACGGCTCAAAGGAGTCGTGCAAACAGGTAGCAGTTGGGTGCAGTCCCGAGCACTTGGAGGCAGTGGCGGTTAGATAGGATTCGTCTCTCCCGGTATTGGGAGTTGATATCGCGCTGTGTCAGAGAGCCATTACGCAAAGTCCCTGGCCAGGGCAAGCGAGATTTGCTGGTAGGTTCCAGTAGTTTCTCATGGTGTAATGGGCTTCCCTCCGACACGACTTATACTGCTATTAGGGGACTGACGCTTGCCGCCCCCTAGGCCCGATATGCGATAGTCTAAGACGAACGGACCGGACTGTATGGAGATTGTCACATCAGACTCAGTAGGAGTTCGGATGGGTTCCCTCATCGGCCTTCTTATCGACATCTACCTGGGGACCGTTACGTACAGCTAGTGCCGCTTGTGGTCTGTGGTTAAACCCACTGCCAGCGTAGTAGTCGAGTTTCTAGAGTCCCACACAGAGAGTTTCCCTACTCCAGGCGAAACGATATAGAGGTCGTATGGTTTTACGACAAGGGTTCGGACGCATACGTGTGTTTACGCACGTACGACTTTCGGAAAGTTTTTACCAGTCGGCTTTGGTTTAAGCCAGTTACTGGTATCCGGTTATTGGATTTTTACAGTCTAAAGTTTTTCCGTATTTTTGCGGAAAGGAGGGGCGTTCTCGTAATTGTGCGAGAAGTTTCTAGAAGGTGGTGACTAAGGAGGTTAAGGTGGCATATACAATGATTGTGATTAGTGAGTCACCTTGATGATTCATACATGTCTTTTGTCCATCTAATGAATCATCACTAGATATTATCAAGCATGGTTGTTAAATTGTTATTTATTCTTTTCTTGATAAAAAGAAATGCTTGATATATATCATGTTATCTCACTATTCTCATATTATTATCTTTATCATCTTCTCTCTCCTCAAGCTCTCCCTCTTCAAACACTAATCCTCCCCTCTCATGAGTTGAGTACAAGGATTAGTAAGACTACTTAATCCATAACCCTCTCTATATTTCACCTAGCTTCTTTGATTAGCACTTAAAGAAGTTTAGTTGCCTCAAGTTTAGAGGCTAAGCTTGGAGTAAAGCTCTCGGGTGGATCGTCTACTACTTCGAGAAGGCCGAGGAGGAGGAGGAGTTCACAAAGACGAAGGACACGATTCGTTAGGTATAATCCCTAAACATAGTAGCATAGAAACTCTATGTTTGTTGTTAGTTATCGTTTAGCTTCGATTCAAGCGGTTAGTCGATGTTTGTTCACTAAACAAGTTCGTTTTTGAAAATTCCGCCTCCCCACAAGTATTGGGGTGTTCTACATCGACTTACAGGAAGGTTATAACTTACACATCGAGACAGTTGAAGACCCATGAGAAGAATTACCCAACTCATGATTTGGAGCTAGCAGCTGTGATTTTCGCTTTGAAGATTTGGAGACACTACTTATTGGGCGAAAGGGTCGAAATATTCACCGATCACAAAAGCCTGAAGTATGTGTTCACACAGAAGAAGCTTAATATGAGGCAGCGTACATGGTTGGAACTGATGGCTGACTATGATCTTGATCTCAAGTACCATCCGTGGAAAGTTAATGTTGTGCCGGATGCGCTTAGTCGATTGCCAGCAATTCAGATGTTGACTGTACAGAAGGAACTTATCGAAGACTTTCGGAGATTCGAGTTGGAGATCGTGCTACCGCATTCTTCGGGACAGTTGATGCAGCTGCAAGTACAATCGTCATTGATCGAGAGTATTAAAGCAGCGCGGCGCAGGACCCAAGATTACAGAAGTTTCGGGAGCAAGTTGAAGCTGGACTTTGAACGGACTTGTTGATTCATGAAGATGGTTCGTTGCGATATGGTAGCCGTTTGTGTATGCCAAAAGGAGATATTCGCGAAGAAGTTATGAAGAAGGCGCACAGTTCCGCATATTCCGTACATCCAGAAGGCACGAAGATATACTGTAATCTATGACAGCATTTCTAGTGGGAAGGCATGAAACGTGAGATTGCCGCTTTGTAGCGAAGTGCTTGGTGTGCCAGCAAGTTAAGGCTGAACATCAAAGGGTTGCTGGTTTATTGCAACCACTCCCGATTCCTCAATGGAAGTGGGAACATATAACCATGGATTTCATGACGGCTTTACCGCGGAGTCCAAAGGGCAATAATGCAGTTTGGGTGATTGTTGATCGACTGACCAAGGCAGCTCATTTCATACCATTTCGAGTTGGTCAATCAACGGAAATATTGGCAGAACGGTATATGCAGGAGATTGTAAGATTGCATGGAGTACATGTGAGCATCGTGTCCGACCGTGACACCCGTTTCTTTTCACACTTCTGGAGGAGCTTACAGGAAAGTTTGGGGTCTCGATTGAAATTTAGCACAGCCTATCATCCTCAGACAGATGGCCAGTCAGAGAAAACGATCCAAACTCTTGAAGACATGTTGAGAGCTTGCATGTTAGACTTCAAGGGTTCATGGGAGGATCATCTACACTTGGTGGAGTTTTCGTACAACAACAGTTTTCAGGCGACTATTCAGATGGCTCCATTCGAAGCGTTGTATGGTTGCAAGTGTCGTTCACCTGTTTGTTGGGATGATGTTGAAGAACGAAGACTGTTGGGACCGGATTTGATCGTGCAAACCGTGGAGAAAGTTAATGCTATTCGGAATCATATGAAGGCGGCACAAGATCGGCAGAAGAGTTGGGCCGATATATCAAGAAGACCTCTAGAGTTCGCTGTTGGTGATCTGGTATTCTTGAAGATATCACCAACTAGAGGAGTGATTCGTTTTGGGAGTCGAGGCAAGCTTAGTCCTCGATTCGTAGGGCCTTTCGAGATTTTGGAGCGTGTTGGAGGAGTGGCTTATCGATTGGCTTTACCACAATCTTTGACGAATGTTCATGACGTGTTTCATGTATCTCAACTCCGTAAGTATGTTCGAGATGAAACACACGTGCTGGATCATTCGGAGCTAACTGTGAGAGGGGATTTGACCTTTGAGGAGCGACCGATGTCGATTGTTGATCGAAGAGAAAAGGTTCTTAAGAATAAGGTTATCCCTCCCGTACTTGTTTCTTGGGGAAATCGCTCGCACGGAGAATCGACTTGGGAACGAGAAGATGAGATTCGACAGAAGTTTCCACACCTATTCTTGTATTTTCTTGATTGTTTATCTTTCCTTGTTCTTGGAATTTCGAGGACGAAATTCTTTTTGTAGTTGGGTATAATGTAACACAACCAGTTCATTTATACCAGTTCCAGTTATCGTATTTGCTTATTTTGGTGTTTTCTTGATTTATCGTGTTTTGGGTACGAATGATATTTTACATTTTACATTGCATTCGACCCGACCCGCTTGCTTGAAACTTGTTTGATTCATAGTTATGAATTATCTTGACTTGTTACATAGACATGTGCACTTTTATGAATACTGCATACTGGCTTTTTATCTGGCATTGCGTCTTTTACCATATAACATTTTAAGTCACGTAAAATATTTTAAAAATACATTGCATGGCCTGCATGATACCCCTAACCCCGTGGTAGCATCCGCGCATTTTGTTCTCGTCCCGTTCAGTGAAACAGACTTATTTGGAGGGCTACGTGCACATATGTGCATCCGTTCTTGGGAGTATGCATATTCGTTACCCGAGTATTTATTTTTAAATTTGGTCATCGCTTATATTTTTCATATTTTAAACATAAATTTTTAGACCCGACCCGGGCGCGTTTTGGAATATTTTTGTATCCCACCAAAATTCAAATTATTTAATATTTAAATTTTCGTTTAACAGTTCAAATTTAATTAAAACTAACTAAATATTTTTTTAAAAAAAATCCTAACTCCTATAGCAAACTCAGCTCTCCCCCTCTCTCTGTGCCCTGGGCCCCACACACTCTCTCTCTTCTCTCTTTCTCTCTCCCCACTACACTCCAAATTTCTTTCTCCTCCTCCTCTCTCTCTCCTCCCGCTCTCTCTCTATCTCTTTCCTCTCACGAGCCCTCTCTCACTCCTCTTGCAATTACTTGGTCACCTCCCCGCGCCTATCGTCACCTCCCTTCTTTCCCTCCGTATTTAAACTCCGCGAGCCCCTCTTCGTAACCCATCACCAACTCAAACCCTAACCTTAAACTCCCACTGCCTCATCGCTCTCTTCGTTCGACCTCGCCTCCACCCTCATCTCCTTCATTCTTCTCTCTTCTCCTTTCCCCGCCACGAGAACCCTGCAACCAACCCTCAGCCCCACAGAACCTATCACCTTACACCCTAGCCACCTCCTCTGCCTCCTAACCTCGTCGTCATCTTCTTCTTCTTCTCATCTCATCATCTCCACCTCCTTCTCAACACCTACACTAGAACTCCCCTGCACAAGAAACCCTATCACCCGAGCCATTCCCTGCAACCAAGAACCCTAGCCTGCCTTGCCGTCGTTCTTTCCGGCGATCCCTTGCCGACGACCTCCCACCTTTGCAACCCCATCCTAGCCTTCTCCCAACCCAGTGAGCATAGCCCTTCTCCCTTCTTCTTCCACTTCTTCTTTTTCTTTCTCTTTTCTTGATTCTTTTGTGAAATCTGTTTTTCCAGCATTCGCCGGAGCCGGGATCGACGCCGACGATCCAGACGACGTACCTTGACTGCATGATCACCCTCGTGCGTTACTTGGACCCGTTCCGTGTGCCGTGCGGGCGTCGCGACATTTCGCCGACGTGAGACGTAGCGTACATATCCGTTTCTTAATCCGTCTAGCCAAGTTTATCTTGCTACATGCTACATTACTTTATATACATCTATTTTAATAAATATAATACTGGTATTTCAGATTATGCACCCCATGTTTACTTTTACAGTTTTTCGACAACCGTCTGCATCCGTACGTGTTACTTTACATCTAGCGCATGCAAACCCATCTTGTTACATACTATATTTCAAAATACTATACCCAATGGAATATTTACATCTCATATTGCTTAGTTGTACATCCCACATTACCATTTTACAGTTTTACTGTTTTCGGATACCCGTTTGCATCCAACTCATTTAAAATATATATAACTGCATTTGTAGATCACATTAATACATAATACTGTGATATTAACACCCCATGTTTAATATAGTACATCCTAATTAGTATTGGAACTATAAATGTAATCCTAATCGATAATCGTGCATCCATATCATTGATTTTATATCTATTTGCATACCATGTCACATTATTTCATTTTATTGTTATATTAGTACTCCATACTTGATTTTGTGCACCCATACTTATTACAGTTTGATTATGAGCACCCACTTGATACTTGTGCACTACCTGACATGACCTGATACACTACTACTGACATGACTTGATACATGTGCACTACTTGACATGACTTGATACATGTACACCACCTGACATGACCTGATGTACCACAGCTTTGTAAGTGCACGGCGGCGCCCCGGCCGTCGATCCGACGGCCAAATGCGGAAGCGGTGAAAAACTTTAATTTTGCGGACTTAGCAAACCGGCACCACCGCGCACTAAACACCCGGATCGTAACCATTAACAAGTCTAAGCTAACAAGAGGAAGGGAAGAGATATACCGAATGATCCGAGTCCTTCGGTCTTCGTCTCCACCCCGATCTCCCGCGGATGCTTCATCCGTCATCTCCTCGTTGTCGCCTCTTCGCCGGAAGGGCACCACATCGTCTGCATCTTTTACGGGCTCCCACCTCAATACCGAGGCAACTCGGGCGCGAAGCTGGCAAGTCAACGCGTCCAAGATTTGCTGTAGAATGTGTAGTGTAGAGGCTATGTCTCATTTGGGGTTTGTTGCCATTTGAAGATGATGGAGGAAAACAAGATAAGAAAAATGGTGCTTGCATTTTTCTAGCATGAAATGAGATGAACAAATTTTTCCCTCTTCAAAATGATCCTCTCCTCTTCTTCTCTCTTTTCTAATGAAAAACTCCTCTCTTTAGAAAATGGTGGAGCAAAGAATATGAAGCATGAAGGGAGGTGATGGTAGTGTAAAGGTGGAAGGTGACCATAACCAAAACATTATCATTACCAAAACTCAAATCAACCTCAAATCCATTCTTATCACAATAAATGCATGAAAAGCAAAGATGCTTTCATAATTAATCATCTTGCAAATAAATCCTCCACAATGTGTTATTTGCAAACTTGCAAATAACCCCATCCATCGGAAAAGTCCGGCCGGGAAAGAACAAAGGAAAACCGGCCGGAATGGAATGCAAATTGGAAAATCCAGAAAACTGGTCCCGTAATAAATTACAGGAAAACCCCGATACTGTGCATACACACCCGCATCTGTATTCCATCCGGATACAAATGCAATGAGACAAAATCTACACTGTACTATACTAGGACCGGCTTAAACCAAAGCCGGCTAGTAAAATCCGTTCGATCCTGATCCGTGCAATACCGCACGTATCTGATCGAACCTTGCCATATAACCATACGGCCACTAGTACAAACCGTCCGATCCTGATCCGTGCAATACCGCACGTATCTGATCGGACCCTGCCATATCTCCATACAGCCTCTACAGCGTTTCGCCCGAAAGCTTGAGTAACTGAAAGTGTGGTGGACTCTAAAGACTCGTCAATACTATGGCTGTGGATTTAACCACTAGCACGTCAAAGATATTAGCCAATACGTGACGGGCCACCAGCTATTGACCAAAAGGGACGTCGATGAGCGAACTCATCCTGACACCCTACTGAGCCTGTCAGTGACAATATCCGTACAGTCCGGTCCGTTCGTCTATGAGCATCGCATGTCGGGCCTAGGGGGTTGGTAAAAGTCAGACCCCCAAAAGCGGTACAAGTCGTGTCGGAGTGTAGTCCAGAACACCCTGAGATACTACTGGAATACCTACCAGTAAATCTCCTGCCTTGGCCAAGGACTTCGTGTAATGGCTCTCCTAGACACAGCGCGACCTCACCCCCAATACCGGGAGAGACGAACCCCTGAAGATCCACTCACTGCCTCCATGTGGCTCGGGACTGTACCCAACTAAAACCTGTTTGCACGACTCCTTTGAGCCGTGGTAGGGTAGTAATCAAAGCACAGTGGGAACTTACACGAGACAAATGACGATCCCCAGGTCGATGAACTAACCTGTACACATGTCACCTGGGAACTGCTATCTGACGTCAGGTATAAGACCAACTAGCATGTTCCCGGCGAGTCCTGTCCGGTGTACTCATAACCCAATGAGCACCTGTATACATCTTAGGTGAACCAACTGACACCAGTGGCTTGTGAGGCCGGCCACCGCCCCTCGTCGGGGTCTCGACTGTATACACTAGTCTACTCTGGAGAATCGATGCCCTGTCTCGAAACTCCCACGACTAGGGACCTTTTAAGGATGTGCTTATAGACTCCAGCTCTCACTTATATGATCGCCCTCATACTGCTGGCAGTCAAGCAAGAATCCTAGGGGCTCTATCAATGTGCAATAGCGACATGTCAGGTCACCTAAAGCAGTACACGATGATAAAGGTAAACCAGATAGCGTACTATCATCTCGAGTAAGACTGTCCTCCCGGGATAGGTCCTCCCTCAATCATTGCAATCACGTGCCTGTGACCCAATAATTGACTCTGAGGGCACTATCTCCAACAATCTCCCACTTGCACTTAAGGCTAATTATTGCGATGTCGCATACTCACAGCCCGTGTGATACCGAACACCCAACTCCTCTACTAGTCAGTCTCACAAATCCCGTTTGTGAAACTATTGCGGTCGAGGAATAGCCTCAGTGAGTGGATCCGCCTAGAAATTTCTTTCTATGTCTCTCTATGTCTCAAGTTCGCGGAGAAAACCATCTCCCGAAATGAGCAATACCTGTCTTAGAATGTCTGGATGTCTGATGGGACCTAGCTCATAAATGAACTTCCAAATCCAAACTTCTTAGACTGTATCGTCAACTGAATCTAGTCAGTATCCTGCGCCATGCCTCCCTCAGTATTGCCTTGGACCACCTGTCCAAAATACTGCCCCTCGTCAGAAGGATAACTATAACTCTGACGATCACCCTGTCGTCCATGTCACCTTGGAAGCCTGGAATGATAACTGTTTCCCGAATGGGGCTTTCGTTATCATATCCCTAGAACAGCCACTTATGTTCTAAAACTGCTTCCGACCGTTTCTCCAGGATTGGATCAATGTCAACTTATTGCATCTAGTGCAAGAACAACATCTGGTGTGGTACTTGACATCTCATGATTGACTCAATTGCCTAAGCAAGTGATCTGCCAATCATGCGTATCCCTCTCCTCTTTAGTCTGTAAGACACCTTTAGAGAGGGTGACTCCATTGCCTGCAGGTACACTACCGTGCCAGGAGTCGTCCATTCTAAATACTCTTAGAATGCTGTCAAAGTACCCTGATTGGGAAACCACCCAAATCTAGATCTAAAACCATAGGTCTAGTAACCAGTATGTCTGATATAGTGTCCAAGTCCCATGTGGAGAAACTACTGTGTGACGACCAAAGTATAACCGATCGTAGTATAGGAATATCACTTCCTACTACGTGTATGTCATCCAAAACCCGGATATCACACCCTACTACCTTCTCAACAGATCCATCCCCTATTCTGATGACGTCAAACCCATGACTGTCACATTAGAAACAGATGATCTATCTCCGCTACATCTGCTTTAGTCTATAAATAGACATAAGCCTGATGTCCACCAATGCTTCCGCTGCTCCCACTGACTACGACAACCCTCTGGCAGAGTCATATAGACGTGCACTTCTAAAGCTAGTTTAGAACGACGCTATACTCATCCTCCTGCCGGGTTTCGCAGCCTGGAATAACAACAATGGCAAGTGTGGGTAAACAAGAACTTCCCTGTCACCGTCCTTGAGGCTACCGGACTACCTCTCGGGTGCCTGAAGTTACCCACCGTATCTGTGGAGTGGCCAATGGAATGTCAAATCAGATTGAATCTTTAGGTTCCTTATCAAATCTTCAGTAATCGTTTGCGGTTCTGGAATGACTTCCAGTTCTACCATACTCCCACTACTGTTTTTGAAAAAATCCATTTTTAATAAAACTGTGGCGAGTCTAGAACAATATTTCTATTGATCTGCCAGATGGTAGAAAGTCAACCCTCGTCATAGCCTGGGTCAACCCACAAACAGCCATTACAGAAACGTGCCTTGAGTTGTCCAGTGTCTGGTTTTAATCATAAGCCGGACAACTCCCCGTACCTTAACAACGTTAAGATATGAACTGTTCTATATCCAATATAGAACCAGAGGCACTGATTTAATTTAACCAGATTCAAATCATGCAGCTGTCTCCAGTGCATGTCAACTAAATGGAGAGAGGCCGATCAGCGTTACTCAACTTAGGAATGCTTCCAATTATGAGTAACCTGAAAGAGAAGCTAGTTCTCTTTATCATTACTATCAACTGAATACCATACACAAGTATCTACATCTTCGATCACTTTGAAGAATCCCGATACTTGCTACACCTGGTTCTCTACTCTATCAAATACCTATAACTCCTCAAAACTTAGACTCTGTGTTTCTACGAAACACATGTCTAAGAACTAGAGAAGTTAAAAGTAAACAGAATATAGTATGAGGACCAACCCCTCTGTCCTAATGGACACTGGACAACATACAATACTCTGTATGAGTCCGCTGAGTCTAACAACTCTTTCACTGTGTGTCGTAGGTTGAAAACTGTACTTTTGGTTAAGAAGAATTACACCGCTGTTCAATGCTCCTTACCTAACCATCCACTGATATAGGTAAATGTCATCGACATAATATCAAAAGGTATATCTCACTCTATGAAAATAGACGTACAGATATATCAATTTGAAATTGGTGCACAACAGCGGATATTCAAAACCAAATATTTGCCGACCGGCAAACAACCCAGGCGGCATCCTCAAATATCACCAATTACAACGAATCCCGATATAATGAGGATGATCACCCAATTCCCAATAACTTACTCCCACTCATCATCTGTAAAACCATACAGATGTGAGAATCATACCTGGTAAATACATACCCTGGAGTAAGTGTCTAATCGGGAAATCAGTTTTCCATTAACAGTACACAGTGAAACTGAAACATTGAAATGTTTCGTTGGGGTTTCCTGGTATTCCTAGTAATGCCTCATCCATTATCCAGATTCACAACTGTAACCGTATAATTCTTTGCCACCTCTCCAAATCCCTTCATATGTCTTTAGTCATTACCTTCTGTACACCCCTTTAGGCCAAATGGTTTTCTTCCTTCCCTACCGTTCGGCACCAGCCTATGGTTTGGAAGAAGACTATCCAAAAAGCATAAAGGGTGTACTGTCCTAATCCTAGGAGCACTCGCATCGCGAGAGAAGGTGAAGATAAAAGACACCTGAATGTATTTTATTCCTATTTCTCCTGAACCAGGATCCATCCCCGAACTGGAACGAGTTCCTTTCGAGTTCGTATATAACCATACGATGGATTATCCAATAAAATGGGATCTTCGTAGTGATACGGAGTGTCCTGGAGAAATACAAAGGTGATTTAGGATTGGCAAAGAAATACTTGGTTTGGTCGTGAATAGCAGTCGCAATTTACTTTGCCCTCTTACTAATCCCTTGCTTTGTCTGAACTTAATACCTTCTGTACACCGTTTAGGCTAACTGGTTTTCTTCATTCCCTACCGGTCGGCACCAGCCTATGGTTTGGAAGAAGACTATCCAATTTGCGTAATAGGTGTACTACTCCTAACCCAAGGAGTACTCGCAGCCTGAGAGAAGGTGAAAAGAAAAGACAACTGAATAATCCTATCCGTTTTCTGCAGAACCAGAAACCATCCTCGAATTCCTTCGAGTTCGTATCTAACCATACGATGGTTTTGTCCAATGGAAGTGGACGTTCACAGTAACACGGGGTGTCCTGGAGAAAAGAGTAAAAGTAGGAGTGGCAATGAGGTTAGCGACTCTGACAATCCAAAAGCCAGTGTTAAGAAGGTTCGGTCAACTTGGTCACTGAGTCATAGTCTAGGGTTGGGTCAATGGTCGCTGCCAGAGAGAGAGAGAAAAGAAACACTCAGCGTGCACTCTATCCTAGATCAGAATGGTTATCACTTTTTCTAATCTGGAAACCTCCCACTGTACCTCAAATTCTCCTCCAAACCTGAAAGAAGAATTAGTCGGGGTCACCCGAGGAGTAAACCAACTCATCAGTGGGAATCGGGATCCAACTATCATCGCATGACAACGTGACGGAATCCGCTCACGGTAACACACTCCAGAAGGTATGCGCATATCTGGCAAGTTTCAGTACTTTTGAAACTCCCGATGTGGATTTTTACCCCATGCTCTTATGACCTTGACTAAGGCCAACAAATCATAAGTCACATGTCAAGTTCTACCCGTCATTGTCCAGGTTGATTTGAACCCACCCGTACAAGCCCTTGACTAAGGCCAACAAGGCTATACGACTATCCCAAACCAACGCATCTATCTATGCAGCATATGAATACCCAATAGCTACCAAACACTGTGCCTTGACTAAGGCCAACAAACACAGCTTGAATACTATTGACTACCCATATGAAACGACGGAGGGCTACGAATGGTTTCTGGCGAAAACCTTTAACGTAATGAACTTGATATCGTTGAAGGAACGGATAGCTTTTTAGAAAATATAGTGACGAAAAACTTTTACTAAAGAGGTCACTCCCGGTGAAGGGATCTCGGCTCTTTCCCCGTAGAATGGGGTGCAGGATATTCCAAATGAATACCGCGATGCAAAGCAAAAGTAATCGGCTATAGTGAAGTTAATGCCCTGACGCAAACTTCTGTCCAAGGGGTCACTCCCGGTGAAGGGATCTCGGCCCTTGCCTCGTCGACTGAGGAGCAGGATATTCCAAATGAATACCACGATGCAAAACAAAAGTGAACGTCCTTGCAATAACAGCCTTTTGAAAAGTGTTCCAACAACATCAGATTAGGTTTGTTTAACTTGCATTGATCCGAATCAATGCAGTCCCATCAATTGATCACACCAATAAAGAACGAAAATATACTGACGTACGTATATGCCATCCGCATTCGCCACTGGGTCCCGTCATCACCCGTTAGGTTAGCTAACTAACGGCAGAGCGGGGACTGGACTAGCGCGGATGAAAAACATATACAACATCTACTAATATATATACCAATATATTATATTTCGCTCAAAGTGTGATAAGAAAATGCAACATCACAGAAATGTACAGCATCACAGAACAATACAGATATCTGGGATCCCCGGGTTTCACAGAGCCACTACTGAAACCCGACGTTCCCATGGTCGTGTGGATAGCCTGTGCAATGAAATCCTAGACCCCTACGGGGCGGCAAGTTACCCGCCAAGACCTGAAGCGAGGCAGCCCCCTTCAGCGACGTGAATGGACCACCCGGCACTCCACGGAATCCGGCAACTTGGGCACCCCTCCTGGGTCAACCTGTACCCCCTACGAGTGCGGCGAATAGCCCGCCAATCCCAGAGTGAAGCCCCCTCCGTCTCAATGCCATGAGATGCGGGCTTGTTGCCTTTCCAGAACCCGGCTATCCGTGCACCCCACCGCGGGGTAATCCTAGTACAGAAAGTAAAATATACATACACCGGGTACATCGACCGCAACCAGGTCGTGCCCCAAAAGAATAATACAATCAGGCAGTGACGGCAGTCCACATGTCGGACGCTCGCCCCGCAATATCAAATGTACATAAAACAACAAAACTGTACTAGCATTGCATCCAGGCTATCCCCCACGACCGATCCGCAACATCACAGCATAAACATAGAACATCAACGTGAAAGTCACGTTCGCAAATCCGTCTAACCGGGCTATAGCAGTCAGACCGGATTTACCGATCGAGTGACATTCACGGTCGCAGATATAATGTAAATACTGTGAAAAATGTGTTTAAAATATCCGACTGATCAAAAATTAACAAGTGGGCCCAAAAGCAATACTGCAGCACTCACAGAAAATCTGGGCCCAATATTAATATTCCAAAACCCCTAAAATAAGCCCAGAAGCCCACTGGAAAAATATGATGCAGTGAGGATACAAATGTGCGGCGGAACCGCGGCCCAAGGGGGGGTTTGGCCGCGGTTCCGCGCTCCAGGTGTCGACTCACTGTGTCGAACTTTTCCAGTATGCTTAGAATTTCTTGTACATCAGTTTTCTACAACCTGAAAAATTTTAGGAGACCAAAAAATTTCAACAGAAAACTGTCGTGAACTAAAATTGGGTTTTTGGAATTTTGGTCGATCGGAACAGAAAAACACATCAAACGAAGCTAGACGAAGTTAATGGCGAGGCTCTGATACCACTGTAAGTGCACGGCGGCGCCCCGGCCGTCGATCCGACGGCCAAATGCGGAAGCGGTGAAAAACTTTAATTTTGCGGACTTAGCAAACCGGCACCACCGCGCACTAAACACCCGGATCGTAACCATTAACAAGTCTAAGCTAACAAGAGGAAGGGAAGAGATATACCGAATGATCCGAGTCCTTCGGTCTTCGTCTCCACCCCGATCTCCCGCGGATGCTTCGTCCGTCATCTCCTCGTTGTCGCCTCTTCGCCGGAAGGGCACCACATCGTCTGCATCTTTTACGGGCTCCCACCTCAATACCGAGGCAACTCGGGCGCGAAGCTGGCAAGTCGACGCGTCCAAGATTTGCTGTTGAATGTGTAGTGTAGAGGCTATGTCTCATTTGGGGTTTGTTGCCATTTGAAGATGATGGAGGAAAACAAGATAAGAAAAATGGTGCTTGCATTTTTCTAGCATGAAATGAGATGAACAAATTTTTCCCTCTTCAAAATGATCCTCTCATCTTCTTCTCTCTTTTCTAATGAAAAACTCCTCTCTTTAGAAAATGGTGGAGCAAAGAATATGAAGCATGAATGGAGGTGATGGTAGTGTAAAGGTGGAGGGTGACCATAACCAAAACATTATCATTACCAAAACTCAAATCAACCTCAAATCCATTCTTATCACAATAAATGCATGAAAAGCAAAGATGCTTTCATAATTAATCATCTTGCAAATAAATCCTCCACAATGTGTTATTTGCAAACTTGCAAATAACCTCCTCCATCGGAAAAGTCCGGCCGGGAAAGAACAAAGGAAAACCGGCCGGAATGGAATGCAAACTGGAAAATCCAGAAAACTGGTCCCGTAATAAATTACAGGAAAACCCCGATACTGTGCATACACACCCGCATCTGTATTCCATCCGGATACAAATGCAATGAGACAAAATCTACACTGTACTATACTAGGACCGGCTTAAACCAAAGCCGGCTAGTAAAATCCGTTCGATCCTGATCCGTGCAATACCGCACGTATCTGATCGAACCTTGCCATATAACCATACGGCCACTAGTACAAACCGTCCGATCCTGATCCGTGCAATACCGCACGTATCTGATCGGACCCTGCCATATCTCCATACGGCCTCTACAGCGTTTCGCCCGAAAGCTTGAGTAACTGAAAGTGTGGTGGACTCTAAAGACTCGTCAATACTATGGCTGTGGATTTAACCACTAGCACGTCAGAGATATTAGCTAATACGTGACGGGCCACCAGCTATTGACCAAAAGGGACGTCGATGAGCGAACTCATCCTGACACCCTACTGAGTCTGTCAGTGACAATATCCATACAGTCCGGTCCGTTCGTCTATGAGCATCGCATGTCGGGCCTAGGGGGTTGGTAAAAGTCAGACCCCCAAAAGCGGTACAAGTCGTGTCGGAGTGTAGTCCAGAACACCCTGAGATACTACTGGAATACCTACCAGTAAATCTCCTGCCTTGGCCAAGGACTTCGTGTAATGGCTCTCCTAGACACAGCGCGACCTCACCCCCAATACCGGGAGAGACGAACCCCTGAAGATCCGCTCACTGCCTCCATGTGGCTCGGGACTGTACCCAACTAAAACCTGTTTGCACGACTCCTTTGAGCCGTGGTAGGGTAGTAATCAAAGCACAGTGGGAACTCACACGAGACAAATGACGATCCCCAGGTCGATGAACTAACCTGTACACATGTCACCTGGGAACTGCTATCTGACGTCAGGTATAAGACCAACTAGCATGTTCCCGGCGAGTCATGTCCGGTGTACTCATAACCCAATGAGCACATGTATACATCTTAGGTGAACCAACTGACACCAGTGGCTTGTGAGGCCGGCCACCGCCCCTCGTCGGGGTCTCGACTGTATACACTAGTCTACTCTGGAGAATCGATGCCCTGTCTCGAAACTCCCACGACTAGGGACCTTTTAAGGATGTGCTTATAGACTCCAGCTCTCACTTATATGATCGCCCTCATACTGCTGGCAGTCAAGCAAGAATCCTAGGGGCTCTATCAATGTGCAATAGCGACATGTCAGGTCACCTAAAGCAGTACACGATGATAAAGGTAAACCAGATAGCGTACTATCATCTCGAGTAAGACTGTCCTCCCGGGATAGGTCCTCCCTCAATCATTGCAATCACGTGCCTGTGACCCAATAATTGACTCTGAGGGCACTATCTCCAACAAGCTTGACATGTTACTTGATCTTGTTACTAATGCCGACAATCTTGACCTGTTATCCCTACGGACATTTCCTGTTGTCTATACAAACAAACATGTACCTGCTTGATCCTGTGTTGGCATTAGCTCCAGATTTATCAATACCTGACTTACACACATAACCTTGGGGGTATAGGGAAATCAAGAATGTATCCGAACGTAACTCAAAGGGCTATTACATCTTGTTACCGTGGTCCCGTGGGGTTGAACGGGACATAGAATCACAGTCTATCACATCTTGTTACCGTGGTCCCGTGGGGTTGAACGGGACATAGACTGGGGTTGAACGGGACATAGACTCACAGTCTATCACATCTTGTTACTGTGGCCCGTGGGGTTGAACGGGACATAGACTCACAGTCTATCATATCTTGTTACCGTGGTCCCGTAGGGTTGAACGGGGCATTGACCGATGGGTTACGATGATGATTGCATTAATTGATTTCGAATAATTTTAGAGTAGATAACCCTATAGCACAGTTTAGACTGCTCGCTGCACTTCACCTGTTTATATCCTGTTCACTGATCTATATTCATGTTACGGTTTACTTATGACTTGTTACTGTTCATACTTCATGCCTGCATATTTCATCACATCCTGCTTGCTTAGAATTATTTATATTGTGACGCACTGACGTCTGGGTTTTGCATGGCCCAGATCCCTTATCCTTGTCGCAGGCAGTCCAAGAGTATTTTGATCAACAGGCCGAGCAGTGAGGACCTGTTATTAGTTTAGTTTGGTTTCCTTTCAGTATTTTCATTCCTGATGTGAGCCCGCATTATGGACGTACATTCCAGTTTATTATTGTACTTGGATCTTTTTCTTCCGCATTATTTTATTTCATGGCTCGTTTATTCTGGCTTATGGACATGTGTTAGATAGTTTATTACTGTTCTTGATATCTCTACAGCCGTAATATGACTGTGGAGGGATATTTCCTATTCACAGATAGCATGGTTGGCTCTGTCACGTACCTATCTTAGCGCACTCTGGGAAGCGGGGCGCGACAGATCAACTCAGAAGTTGAAACGGCATCTTGGTGTCTATAAATAGGACGCTTGGCCCTTGGGATGATTTCTGTTCATCTTCATTTTTGTCTTCTGAGAATTTTTATTCTGTTTCAGAGCATTGCTCTTCATTTTATGAACCTTCAAGAGTCAAAACTCTGCCAAATTTTGGTAAGATTTGAACTTTATCAATAGAGCTTTGCTCTTCCTCAGATCATAGATCTCAAAATGTTTTTATGGTTTTACCTATTAACAGAGCTTTGCTCTTCATAGATCTTAGATCCAAAAAAAATGTTATTAGGGTTTTACCCATTAACAGAGCTTTGCTCTCCTGAATAATGGAGATTTGTTAATCTCTTATGAAGAACTTTTAAGAGTTTGTTCATGGATTTTGAAGATCTTCGAATTTTAATTCATTAAAATTTTTATTTTAATTTTTCTGATGGGTTATTCCATCATTTTTACAGAGCAAGGCTCTTGGAATTCCCGGAGAATTTTTAACCCTCATAATTGACTTCGACATGTGTCATTCCTGTCTGCAGAGCATTGCTCTTGAGGAGTTTAACTCTTTGGCCCGAGGAACCTTTTTATTAAATGCGAAATCATGTTTATGATTCCTTTCTTGATTGCACAGGATTAAATTCGTTGGGTTATTTAATTAGCACTTATTTCCTTCTTGGGGATATCAAGAGTTGTTTAAATCCCGTGTTTGTTTCAATAAGCTTTCTTTTAATCAGTCTGTCCACTAACTCTCACTGATTTTCCTTTTCAGACTTTATGGACGCTCATATGTACGATCTCGACGAGATTATTTCTTACGGAGACATTCGCGCACTCGGCCGTTCTCAAAACCAAGAATTTACCAACGCCCAGTGTGCTGAAATTATGGGTCACTTTGATGCATACAATGGTCGACTTCTCCCTCGTCGTTCCTCTCTCTTGAAGCTTATTGTGGGAGCGATCTGTGGAGCACTTCCTCTATTTTACGCCGGCATGCCACTTAAAGCATTGGACGATGCCGAAGATAAGGTGCACTCGGTATATGTGATGGGCTTAATCTCAAAGAAAAAGCGAGACAACCTTGTTGATATCCTGCATCAAGCTTTTCAACAGGCGGCGATACTTGCTGCTTATCGAAGGGTGGAGGACATCAGTGGGGATCCTGACGCTTGTGATCGTGAAAGGATGCACATGAAGATGGTCCGAGAGGCCCGAAAATTTTTGGATGGCCTCACTCTTAAATTTCTCAATCCATGTCCTGGATTTGATGTTTTGCCTTTGTAAACACTTTAATGGCGTTTTTGTTTACCGTTTTCATCAATGTAAGAATTTTCTGAAGTATGAATGGCAAGCTTTTCCCTTTCTATGTGTTTATCTTATGCATTAAACCTTTTCGCTCATGCATGAATGGGTGTGCTTTGAATGCTTAACTGAATGCGAATCAAATATTCTCCTTACCGTCGCTTTCTTCTCTTTACCGTGTTGTTGCCATGCGTTTTTAGCAAGTGCAGCCTGTAGATGATAGAGAGCATTCCGTCTTGAACCCTTCGAGAGGTAACGATGGCTTAGGAAGTAGGTTCAGGTCTGCTGCCTAAGACTTTTCAATTTTATGAGCCGTGGGGGTATCATAAAGACTTTTCTTCCTACGAGTTGAGAGAATCTCATAGGTGTATTTTCTCCTTAGGAATCGTGAGGATTCCTAAGTGTGCTTTCTCTTGAGAGTCGTAAGGATCTCACAAGAGAATTTTCCCTCTTACCAGTCGAGAGGACTCGTAAGTGGTTGTTTCCCTCCTTGTCGAGATTCGACTTTGGAGAGTGTGTCCCGTGAATAGTATGCAAGAGTCCATTTTGGACCGACTTGCAGGGCCCCGGTGCTTAGGAAACATGTTTTTTATTCCCCACTGCCTAAGGCTTTTCCTTACGAGTCGAGACGAATTGAGAAGTTCTCGCAAAGACACTAATTTCCTCACGAGTCGAGACTAGTTGAGAAGTTCTCACAAGAATGTCCTAACGTCACAGTTAATCTCTGCTCTTTACGACAGAGGTCCGTTAGAGTCTGTGGTACTAGGGTTTTGCCTGTCGTACCGTCGCGTTGACTGATGTATCCCTCGATAGGCAATCTTGCTATTCGAGTAGCCTTGCGACTGTCGTGTCTCTGATCCCTTCGGGGGCTGGACAAGACGTCTTCAAGCAATCTTCCTAGGCAGTTTGACCGTCGGAAGAGCAAGCGTTAGGAATTTTGCCATGCCGCTTTTTACTTGAGGTTAGGCTCAGTTTGGGGAGCCCCGATGAGTCATAACCACTCCACGCTGGTGTGGGATGATCTCCGATAGTCTTTCAGGTTTTATATGAGTTGCCGTCAAGACCCTGAAGCTAGGAATTTAGCCTTTGCTTCGTTTGCTGGTATTGCGTCTGCTGTATCGAGACGAATGTCGCGGTTGTCTCTAGGTTGTTGGTGAACCGTCGAGGTTTGGAACTAGGGATTTTGTCGTGGCTCCGTTGTTTGATTGTCGCTTCTGAGTCCTGCTGGAGGAAGAACGCTGGGGTGACATCTCGTCTGCTCTATCGAGACGAATGTCTAGGTGGTGACCACTCCGCGCTGGTGTGGGATGATCTCCGATAGTCTTTCAGGTTTTATATGAGTTGCCATCAAGACCCTGAAGCTAGGAATATGTCCTTTGCTTCGTTTGTTGGCATTGTGTCTGCTGTATCGAGACGAATGTCGCGGTTGTCTAGAAAGGTGTCAACGGGGTTACGCCTCTGGGAAAACGAGGTTTACATTAATTAGGTTCGTGCGAAAGCACGGGGGACCTCCCTCAAAGTACCGACATTGGCCTGGCTGAAAGATTGGCGAACCTGTAGTGTGTAATTAATCCCGGCTAGTCTTTCCTTTTAGGGTTTGAAGGAAGATTTGATAAAAAGCAGTGGGAGCCATCCTGATTAGATAAAATAATAACCAATCTATTCTTGACAGAGCGCACGCTGAGTGTTTTCTTCTCTTTCTCTCCTGGTAGCGACCATATCACGCCTTAATCAAGATAATAATACGGATTATTGACCGAACCCGCTTGTTATACTGAGCTGGGGAACGTTGGTCCCGCTCCCACTTATAAATGTTATAAGACAGAGCAGGAAATTGGGGAATACCAGATTTCCCGTGCCGCCCAAACGAAGAGAGTGCATGCTGATGCATCATCTTCGGGTATGTTCATTATACAGAACTGTTTCTCAGTATCCTCCGCATCCTTGGTATATGATACCGGATCAGGATCCCAGATATGTAATCTGTTACATAGGGCTACAAAAAGGTAGAAAAACTGAGAACGGGTGATAAGTTTCATGAGACAGAAAACGGGGCAAGAGTTGCAGCCAAGTCTGTTGGTCACTGTCACCCTGTATTACCAGAATACATTGATTCTGAACGTATGTTATTAGATACCGAACCTGATATACAAAATCATATCACTCTCTTTATTAGTAAAGAAATGATAAAATTTTGTATCGTTGGATAATGTTTTGAATATTTCCTATATCAAAAGTTGATCGGTTCAGGCACGTTATCTAAAAGCATTGATGTTCTAAATCAAACTACAGTTCTTAGTATACTGAACACACACAAGAGGAAGAGTTCAGAAATGAACGAATTCTTCTTGAGGTATTGTAGACTAGGTCATATCAATGCGACCCGACTAGCTGGAGTTACATGTAGATGCATATTCAAATCAGTTTGAATTTACATCTTGTGAAACTCGCCAGTCATGTCACAAAGATAAGATGACCTCAGCCCTGTTTATTGGAAACAGAGAAAGAGTTAGTGAACTCTTGGGATGATACATGTTGATGTATGTGGGTCCCCTGTCTACACATGCCAAGACCGGTTCTTTGTACTTCATTACATTCTCTGATAATCTTTCGAGATTCAGACCTATGTTCCTGTTGAAACACAAGTCCGAACCTTTTGAGATATTCGCGGAATATAAGTTAGAAGTAGAGAACCAAAATACGGGTATAAGTATTACGTCCTTTGATGTGATCGAGGAAGAGAATACTTGAGCACGGAAATCCTGGACTATTCTAAAGGAGAATGAAATTCTCTCTCAGCATTACTCCTCTGTATACACCATAGCACGATGGTATATCGGGGCGGAGCAATCACACCCTATATGATAAGGTGTGCTCTATGATGAGTACTACTGAGTAACCTATTTCCTTTTGGGAGTTATGCACATATGAAGCTGCATACCTATTGAATAGGGTTTAAATCAAATCATTTGCCTACCACTTCATATGTGATATGGAACGGGAAGAGCCCATATCTTAAGTTGGTTAAGATTTGGGGTTGTCCGGCCTATGTCTAAAAGCAAAATCCGGACAAGCTCGAGGCAAATATTGTTATGTAGAACTGGAAATGTTCCAGCTATACAAACTGCAGCAGATGATTTGATAGAACCAAAGGATTCAGTAGATTCCAACGAACCTCGGCCTCTCCGCCGATCTAGTAGGGTTCCTCACCCACCTGAGAGTTACTTCGGTTTCTCTATGACAGTGGGAGCGAGGATTGCATAATGAGATGATGACCCAACTAGTTTCGAGCTGGCCATCAGGAGTGTGACTCTGTAAGAATGGCTGGATGCTTAGTGATCTGAGATGGAATCCATGTACACCAGCAAAGTATAGACTTTGGCTGCTATATCTGAAGGGTTAAATCCCCGTCAGGAGCAAGTATATCTTGAGAAGATTACTTGGTGTAGATGGAAAAGTTGAGACTTTCAAAGCTAGACTTGTTAAAGGTTTTCGTCATTGACCAGGCGTGGATAATGATCAAACCTTTTCCAGTACCTATGCTTAAGTCCATCCAGATACTACTTGCCACGGCTACATACCATGACTACGATATCTGGTGGTTGGGTGTCATGACAGCTCTTCTAAAATGATGATTTAGAAGAGAGCGTCTATAAGTACACAGCCAGAGGGCCTCGTAAACAGTGGGAGCAGCGGAAACGAGTGCAAGATGCTTTACAGGATAAAGCAGGCATCGCGGAGATGGAACGTTTGTTTTGATGTGTTAGTCAAAGAGTTTGACTTCATCAAAATGGTAGATGAACCTTGTATAAACAAAAAGGTAGTAGGGAGTATGGTGGTGATCCTCGTAGAGTACGTGGATGACATACTCTTGATAAGAAAGGAGTTTCTTATGCTACGCTCGATCAATCTCCGTTTATCACAAAGATTCTCAGTATAGGATCAAAGTGATACCTACTAAATCCTGGATTTTGGATCTATGAGATAGATCTAATTGGATGTTAGGATACTCACTAGCTGTAGTGAGATGGTATCAATCGATCCTGGGGAGAATCACTGGAAAGGTTCCAGGGTGATAAAGACGACTGAATGTTAGTCGCAGGCATTGTCTTTACCCTCAGTAAAGGGAGGGTATGTTGGAAGAGTTCCAAGCTAGATACCGTGACATACTAGACGATAAAGGCTGGATACATCGCTACTCAAGATGCTACCAAAGAGGATGTTTGGGTGTATATTAGTTCATGAGATGAACTACGTTCCTACCATTGTGAGACAATGGAGTTGTGGCTTATGCCAAGGAACGCCGGTCCCATCAGTGATCCAGACTTATTCTAAGGCAGTATCACCTGATCATGGAGATGGTTGATCTCCAGGGTGATCGAGGCAAGGAGAGAAGACTTAGAGGATAACGCAGCGGATCCACTCACGAAGGCCTATTCCCAGAGAGAGACTTTCATGGGATGGTTGAGTATGAGATACTACGACCACTGCTACAGATGGCCCTAGTGCAAGTGGGAGATTGTTAAATATATGTATGCCCTAGAGGCCATTACTGTACATAGGATGTATATTGTAGTGGATGCTGGGACATATATAGGGAGGACTTTCTTGCTCGACATGATAGTATGCTATCTGGTTACTCTTTACCTTAACGTGTACATTGATTGTCTCTCTGTTACATGTTGGTAAAGCCCTTAGGATGTGTACTTGACTACCTGGACTATGATGCAGATCATACTAGTGGGGACATGGTAGTCCATAGGTACATCCTTGAAAGTCCCTAGTCGTGGGTGTATCGAGACGGGGCATTGATATACCAGAGTAGACTAGCGTATACCTTCTCGACCCATACAGATGGGCGATGGATGATCCCATATCCACTGGTGTTTGACATCGGAGATGATATACGGGTGCTCAGTGGAGACTGGGTACACTGGACGGACTCGCCGAGAACTCCCAGATGGTATTATACCTCACGTCAGATAGCAGTTCTCTGGTGACACTGGTACAGAGTAGTCTGTTGACCCGAGATCGTCATAGAGTCTTGTGTGGTTCCCACTGTGCTTTGATTTCCATCTTACCACGTCCAAGAGGGCGTGCAAAACGGTGGTTTTTGGGTACAGTCCCGAATCACATGGAGGCAATGAGCGATAGGAGGGGATTCGTCTCTCCCGGTATAGGGAGTTGATGTTGCGCTGTGTTCGATTGGCTATAACAGGAAATCCCTGGCCAGGGTTGCTGAGATTTACTGGTAAGTGTTACCAGTAGTTTCTCGAATTGTTATAGACCTCATATCGACACGACTTATCGAGCTATTGGGGTCTGACGTTTACCACCCCTAGGCAAGATATGCGACATATCAGACGGACAGACCGGACTGTACGGTAAGTGTTACTGGTTGGATTCACTGGAGTTTGAGCGGGCTTGCTCGTCGATCTTCTGATCGCTCAATACCCGGGTGGCCGTTACGTTTAGCAGACCGCTTGCGGCTTGCGGGTGTTTGATATGATCATCACCTGCTGCCGGCGTATTGACGAGTCTTTAGAGTCCTACACAGAGGTTTCCTGGCTCAAGCGAAACGAAATAGGAGCGCATATGAGATATGTGCGGGACCGAGAATAATGCGTGTATGTGATACCGTATTCTATTCTCGCGATGAATGTATCGAATGGTTGTATGCGATATAACCTAGTTATCGATTCAAGCGTTGATTCGATAAGCCGATACATTGTATACTAGTCGGTTGTGTGCGACATGACCGGATCATTGAATCAAGTGTTGATTTAATGATTTAATGTATAATTATATATTTGATATATTACTTTGCATTAACTAGTATTGGTTCACTTTAAATGGATTTTCTCACTTGAATTGTGCAAGTTGTATATGTGATATACTTTTGTGCACATGATTGTATCATGTTTGATGATGCATGTTAACTTGGTTAAGTGTAAAGATTAAACCATGGTTTACTTAATGATTAGGGTTTTGATTATCTTATTCATTTGTTTATTTATTCATTTATTTATTTTGAAAATATGAGAAAAGAATGGTTGCTAGTTTTGTTGTTTAGTTGAAACTTCATGAAACTTTGACCTAGTCCACCATTCTTGTCTCTTACTTAACCCTAACCATCATATCTAACCATGGTCCATTCTCTACACTAAACTAAGGTTAATATTATGATAATTATTCATTTTCCTTTTCCTTTTAATAACTTATCATATTCATTATCATCTTCTTCTTCTTCTTCAAGAAGAAAAAGCAAGACTCCATCAATGGTGATTGATGAATTAGAGTGAGAAATCCAATTCTAAAGTCTACCCACTTCCTATTTCTTCATCCTCTACCTCTTGCCAAGTAGTAGAGTGTGTTTCCTTCACAAGTTTTCATGGCTTGGTGAAGGTGGAGCTTGATCTAGTGATGCTTCGACGTAGATCATCTTCGGCACGTCGTCGATGACCTAGCCCGCCCATTTCTCCGATGAAGCCGACGCAAGAGCCCGGATTTCGATTTGGACAGCGAGGATACTTCGTTGCGGAGCTATGGAGGTGGAGAACCGGATCTACAAAGGTTGTATTTCCGTATTCTTATAGTTAAGTGTTAACTAGTTTAATGTTTCGCCTAGATTTCTAGCCAACGATCCGTAGTCGGGTTTCTCGGCACCTAGATTTTTTGAAATTGGCATAGTTGATGCCTTGTGAGACCTCTTGAGAGTGCCTAGGAACCCTACAAATTTGGCCTTCACTTCGTTTGTTTTAGCGTGTCCAAATCCTGTTGGAGGAAGGACGCTGTAGTGATATCTCGTTTGCTGTATCGAGACGAACGTCGAGGCGGTGACCACTCCGCGCTGGTGTGGTATGATCTCCGATAGTCTTTCAGGTTTTATATGAGTTGCCGTCAAGACCCTGAAGCTAGGAATTTGGCCTTCGCTTTGTTTGCTTTGGTGTGTCCGAATCCTGTTGGAGGAAAGACGCTATAGTGACATCTCGTCTGCTGTATCGAGACGAACGTCGAGGTGGTGACCACCCCGCGCTGGTGTGGGATGATCTCCGATAGTCTTTCAGGTTTTATATGAGTTGTCGTCAAAACCCTGAAGCTAGGAATTTGGCCTTCGCTTCGTTTGCTTTGGCGTGCCCGAATACTGTTGGAGGAAGGATGCTGTAGTGACGTCTCGTCTGCTGTATCGAGACGAACGTTGAGGTGGTGACCACTCCGCGCTGGTGTGGGATGATCTCCGATAGTCTTTCACGTTTTATATGAGTTGCCGTCAAGACCCTAAAGCTAGGAATTTAGCCTTCGCTTCGTTTGCTTTGGCGTGTCCGAATCCTGTTGGAGGAAGGACGCTGTAGTGACATCTCGTCTGCTGTATCGAGACGAACGTCGAGGTGGTGAACACTCCGCGCTGGTGTAGGGTGATCTCCGATAGTCTTTCAGGTTTTATATGAGTTGCCGTCAAGACCCTGAAGCTAGGAATTTGGCCTTTGCTTCGTTTACTTTGGCGTGTCCGAATCTGTTAGAGAAAGGACACTGTAGTGACATCTCGTCTTCTTTATCGAGACGAACGTCGAGGTGGTGACCACTCCGCACTGGTGTGGGGTGATCTCCGATAGTCTTTCAGGTTTTATATGAGTTGTCGTCAAGACCCTGAAGCTAGGAATTTGGCCTTTGCTTCGTTTGCTGGCATTGCGTCTGCTGTATCGAGACGAATGTCGTGGTTGTCTCTAGGTTGTTAGTGAACCGTCGAGATTTAGAACTAGGGACTTTGCCATGGCTCCGTTGTTTTGACCCTGGGGTGATATTGCATCTGCTGTAACAAGACGAATGCGGAGGTGGAGATGGGATTTTGCCATCACTCCGCTTTGTTTTGATCGTGAGGTCTTTCGTTGACGTTGCATCTGCATCCTGCTCGACTGCGAAGGAACGCCGTTGTTGACATTGCGTCTGGTGTAACGAGACGAATGCTGAGGTGGAGTTGGGATTTTGCCGTCGCTCCATTTTGTTTCGACTGTGAGGTCTTTCGTTGATGTTGCATCTGCATCCTGCTAGACTGCGAAGGAACGCCATCATTGACATTACGTCTGGTGTAACGAGACGAATGCTGAGGTGGAGTTGGGATTTTGCCGTCACTCTGTTTTGTTTCGACTGTGAGGTCTTTCGTTGACGTTGCATCTGCATCCTGTTGGACTGCGAAGCAACGCCGTCGTTGACATTGCGTTTGGTGTAACGAGACGAATGCTGAGGCGGAGTTGGGATTTTGCCATCACTCCGCTTTGTTTTGACCATGAGGTCTTTCGTTGACGTTGCATCTGCATCCTATTGGACTGCGAAGGAACACCGTTGTTGACATTGCGTCTGGTGTAACGAGACGAATGCTGAGGCGGAGTTGGGATTTTTCCATGACTCCGCTTTGTTTGAACCGTGAGGTCTTTCGTTGACGTTGCATCTGCATCCTTCTGGACCGCGAAGGAACGCCGTTGTTGACATTGCGTCTGGTGTAACGAGACGAATGCTGAGGTGGAGCTGGTTTTTTCCATCACTCCGCTTTGTTTCGACCGTGAGGTCTTTCGTTGACGTTGCGTCTGCATCCTGCTGGACTGCGAAGGAACGCCGTTGTTGATATTACGTCTGGTGTAACGAGACGAATGCTGAGGTGGAGTTGGGATTTTGTCGTGACTCCGTTTTGCTGACATCGCGTCTGCTGTAACGAGAAGAATGTCGAGATGATCTCCAGGCTTTCTGTGAACCGTCGAGATTTGGCTCTCTTTCGGATGGAGCCTGAGGGGAAAGTATGGTTCCCTTTTCGTTTGTGCCCCTGAACTGTATACAGGGATCGATGTGACCTCACTTGTAGGGCAAAAAGTTTCATTTTATATATTTTTCTTTCCGCGATGCTCTATCATTTCAGCTTTTATATCGCGAAAGTCGCAATTGCCCAATCATTTCGGCTATTTTTCGCGGTGCCCAATCATTTCGTCTATTTGTTTTATTTACTCGCTGCTTTTTATTGCGAGTTGCCCAATCATTTCGGCTATTTTATATGCATACATTTTTTTTTACTTGCTGATTTTTATGCAAGTTTCCCCATCATTTCAGCTATTTCATATGCATTTATGGCTCGCTGGCTTTTCGCTGCGAATTTGTGATTTGATACCAATTCAGGCATCAGCATCGCTACAACTGGGATATTGCCAGGAGCGAATCATCATTTTCCTTTGTCGATGTCGAACAAAGGTGGCTTAGCGAACAGGGTTAGGATCCTGTCTACTAAGGCTTTTAACTTCATGAGCCGTAAGGGTCTCATAAAGGTATTTCTCCCTATGAGTTATGAAGATCTCGTAAGTGTATTTTCTTCTTAGGAATCGTGAGGATTCCTAAGTGTATGTGTTCTCTTATAAGTCGTAAGGATCTTACAAGAGTGTTTTTTCCTTATAAGTCAAGAGGACTTACAAGGGCTGTTCATTGTGTGAGCATATCCCTAGTCTCTAGTGGGACTTTGTTAGGGAAATGTTTATTCGCGCCCGTGGATTGCATACAAGGGTCAAGATGCTTGTAGGGCAAAATTGGAGATTGTGATAGCTTAAGAACAGGTTCAGATCCTTGTAACTTAAGCCTTTTAAGCCCTATGAGCCGTGAGGGTCTCAAAAAGGGAATTCTCCTTATGAGTCGTGAGGATCTCGTAAGTGTAAGTTCTCTTTAGGAATCGTGAGGATTCCTAAGTGTGTTTCTCCCTTGTGAGTCGTAAGGATCTCACGCGGGTGGTTTCTTCTTACAGGGTCGAGAGGACCTTGCAAGTGTCTTTTAACGAGATTGCGCCCTTTCGGGTTTTCACAAAACTTGCCGGTAGTCCTGCTGTTTTTACTCACGGAACCCTTTCAGGTTTTCATCCGTGCCCATTTTGCTTATGGGCATACCATTTTTTTTACACGTCAGCCTGGGGATGCCGCGGGTTTGTATTAGTTTAAAGACGTTTCGGTCATGCGTGGTATTTTTTCAAGAACCGACCGTTTATTGGCCTAAAGGGTCTTTTGCCATGCATATTCATGAGCAAGTAAGCCCCACCTTGATAGACCTCGGGGGGAGCGAGTACCCACGTCGTCGCTATTTTGGTGACAGGTTGTTTCAAAGTCGCTCATCGTTTTTTTTGTTGAGCGTCGGCAACAAATACCACCTTACCTCCGCTTTTCATTCATCTTCATCAGATGATGAAGGGTCTTGACTCAGCTAATCCAATCAAGTCATTTTGTCCATGAACTCTTGGAAAGCCGTCGGCTTGAAAAGGGCCATATACGAGGACGCCTTTGAATTTGGGTCAAGGATGGCTATGAGCATTCCCATGGCTGCAACTTCATCGATGCGTTACTTGTATTTTACCAGAGATTTCGTCATCGGGTAACACATAGAACCCAAGTCTCATTCGGTCTAACCCTTTCGTTGACCAGTGCCGTCACGGTAGTGCGTTTATTCATACTAGCGAATCTCTGACAGGAGGGCATCTCCATTTCGTCGAAGGTATTCATGGAGTCATTCGGGAGTCCCGCATACCATTCGAAGGCAATGCCCTCCAGACAGCCGATGAACTGTCAGATGAGAAGTATATCAGTATTGCTGCACATGGGTTCAAATCGCGCCATGTGCTGGCAAGAATTCTCAGTTCCTTTGTACAAGTGGCACGTTGGAAGTGTGTACTCTGGCGGGTGATGTCTTTGATTGTGCCATGTTGGATACGGTCGACCAATCTTGATTGATCTATTTGCGGCTTCACTGGCGTAGTGAGCTTCGATTTGCTGAGCGATATATTCGTTCAGCTTTGCTTTTAGGAATCATTTCCTTCTCAGCTATTGATGAGCTTTGCAGAGGATTTGAAATGTCATTCTTATCTTTAAGACCGACTACCGGCAGTTCATCCGCCAGTGGTTCCGATTGAACCATCATTCCAGCCATATTCTGAATCAGAAGGGCCATCTGGTCCATTTTAGTGGACATTTCTGGCGCTTCTGCATCTCCCTTTTTCAGAGCGTGCTTTAGGAAATCAATATCCGACCCCTTCTATATTCTTTCTCCAGGCGCGTCTTCGGAATTTGCCTTAGACGATGGATCGGCGTTTGCTGCCACCTGAGCAAGCATCTCCTACAGCTTTTCACTTTGCAGTTGAACTTTTGTTAAGGACCGAGTTTGAGGTCGGTGACTAGTAGAAGCTCAAACTTTGTCTTTGGAATTCTCCACATAGACTATGTGAACTACCATGCCCCCGGGCTTGGGGCGTTTAGAGTTTTGGCCTTTGGAGTTTGCTTCGGGCACTTGAGCTTTATTGGGACTCTTTTTTTTGTGAAAAGCCGCTTTGGTTTTGGGAGGAACCGCTGTATCGGGATCCGTCTTGGGATGAGTCCCCTTGTATTTGAAAGAGAATTTATCAGAGTTTGGCTAACGTTCAGGGGAAGAGCCGCGGTTGACGACAGAGACCTTCACTCGCTTCCGTACTTTATATATAGATGAGGAAAGTTGCTTCAGGGAGCAAACTGGTTTCTGCTCTCGTGGGATCTCCATGGGCTGCAGAGATTTCTCAAATATTGTGGTAGGAAAATTTTATCTGACCCTTCTCACCAATTTGAAGTTGTTCCTAGTTGGAACAACATTCACCACTGAGGTTGAAACAGAACCATACGAAGAACTTCCCCAGCTCATTTTGTATGATGCCAATATCGACGTCGCCCATTTCTTACGGCCGGGATTTTATTAGCTTCAGGATTTTGCCGAGCCTGCCCCCTGTTTCCTTTGAGAGCTTGAATATTCTGCCCCCTGCGTCGACCTTGGTCCTTGGCATGTGCCAGTTGTTTGAGAACTGATTCCGTTGGCAAAGCTTCTGCTTGGGGAGCCCGCCTGTGGACGACAGACACCCTCTGGGCTTCCTCCATCGGCGTTGAGGCACCGAGGGTGGGAGGTGGGGCATCGACCTAAAGAGAAGCCCGTTGATTTCTTGAAGAGCCGGATTGCAGAGATTTGAGCCTGCAAGTGGCCAATACTTGACTCCACCAGATATGACAGAGCCTGTGTTGCTAAGGTGAGAACAAACGCCATTCTTTATAAAGACGAAGCGCCCACTTCAGTATCCACTCCCCTAAGGGCAACCACAAACATATACACCGCGATTATCTGATCACGGGAAAAACATGACACACGAAGTGTGGAGTGGAAAGAGGAAAATGTCCCACCGGGCGTGCCAGAATCTGTTCCCCGCCGAAACACGGAGACACGACCGCGTAGGTCCGTCTTTCCTGAATTTCGAGGGCAGGTGCTAATTGGTGCTATCCGTCCACCTCTCCGAAGATGCCAAGTTGATTTATGACACCGTATATCGAAGGTTTAAACAGATGCGGCCGATGCAGCAGACTTCGTCAGATTCCCCCTCATTTGAGGGGTTTTTAATTGTGGGGACGCTCTTCCCTGCAGGCGCAAGCCCCTACAGTTAATTACGCTACGGCATCGCGGTAACCACTTTCTCCTTCTCCATATGGTCACTTCGTGTCGTGTGTGTTTGTTTTGTTTTTTGGTTGCCCGTGGATTGTATACGGAGACTAATTTATGTTGTCGCCCATAGGGCGTGGATTAGTCCAAATCCGTATTTTCTTAGATTTGGGTTTTGGGTTGGGTTTAAGAATACGTTAGTCTCATTTGAGACTAAGATCAACTTAAACGTTCGTTGAGGATACGTTAGTCTAATTTTAGGCTAAAATCAACTCAACGGGATCATTTAGATCCAACAAGAGAGCATTTGGGCTCTATTGTTTAGTTTAGAGACATTGCGGTCGATTACCAGTTTAAGGACATGGTGGTCCAAGGTTAAGGACATCATAGTCCATGGGCTTAAGGACCCCACAGTCCGAGATTAAGGACATCATAGTCCATGGGTTTAAGGACCCCACAGTCCAAGGTTAAGGACATCATAGTCCATGGGCTTAAGGACCCCATAGTCCGAGATTAAAGACATCATAGTCCATGGGCTTAAGGACCCTACAGTACAGTTTAAAGACGTCATAGTCTGTGAAATGTATGGTTGTCGGGACCCGTCACCTCTCTGAAGACGTTGAAGGATTACAACGACAAATATCAGAGAAGTGAAGAGATATACCCTTGAACCGATATTGGTTGGGAGATCTATAGTCCAATTTGGGACTAAGATCAAATATTTATGAGCATGTGGGCTCAATTAATCTGAACGAGGGGTTTATGGCCACTTTGGGCTTGGCCCATTCAGTTAGAATGTTAAACATTTGACAATGCGGAGCATTGATTTGAATTCTGACAATGTTTTTGTCTTTTATTGAATGCCGAGCATTCATCATAGCTCTGGGGCTTTATTAAAGAACAATTTATGTTCTATCAGCGCACATGTGAGAAACACGTGGCGCGCATGGCGCTTTGCGCCAGTCAAAGAGCGCAGTGCGCTTCTGCTGGGTAGCGCACACGTGAGGAGCACGTGGTGCGCTTTGCACTTTGCGCCATTCTGTGAGCGCAAAGCGCTATTAGTTCAGTGGAGCACACGTGAGGAGCACATGGTGCGCTTGGCGCTGAGCGCCATTCCATGAGCGCAAAGCGCTATTCCAAGATCGCGGAGCGCTAACTGTTAAGTGGCGCACACGTGAGGAGCATGTGGTGCGTTCGGCGCTGAGTGCCATTCCATGAGCGCAAAGCGCCGGTCTAAGAGCGTAAAGCGCTATCTGATCAACTTTATGATCTGAGAAATAAATTCTTGTTTATTAGAGACTTTGTCTCAAGGTTCTAAGAACAAAATTATTATTTTGTAGGAGATGTTTCAATCTCTTATATTGATGAAAGGCTTTGCCTTTATGGATCTGTGATCCTTAAGAGAATGGAATTATTCTCCCCCCTTTCTTTATAATGAGATGTTCATGATCTCTTTGTATAAAAGATCTTTGTCTTGTAGATCTATGATCTTTGAGAAGAATTATGTTCTTCTTTTTATTTTATGATGAGATCTTTTTATCCCTTTGTAAAAGACCTTGGTCTTGCAGATCTATGATCTTTAAAGAAGTAAATTCTTCTTTTTAATTTTGAGATGATTTCATCTCTCTGTTCATTTTTTACCTTGAAGAAACTCTTCTTTTTCTGAGAGTTTGGCTCTTCTTTCTGAGATCTTTCAAAGCTTATGGGGGGTTCCTCTCTTTGTTTCTGTATATCTTTTTTGTCTCCCCCAGACTTGAAGTCTTGGGGCCTTTATATAGGGCAAGCTGATTTGTTTAATCAGTTAAGGAGATCTCCTCTCCAATTGATTTGGGGATTCCCCACCATTGGATTTTTGATCCAAGGGCTTTTGATTTACAGAAGGCAATTTTCTTGTTTTTAACAAGATTGGGAAATCTTTCCATACAGAATTTATTCTGTAATTTTGGTGATTTTTAATCACCTTTGGATCATTGATCCAACGGTGCTCTGATTAATAGAGAACAATTTTTTTGTTTGGAAAGATTTTGAGGAATCTTTCCTTAACAGAATTTAATTCTAATTAATTAATGATTTATCATTATTATTGGATCTTTGATCTGACGGTGGGGAGCTTTTAGTTCCAGCGCTAGCGCACCTATGCTTTGCACGTGGTGCGCTGCTTAGAGCGCAGCGCACCTAGCGCTAGCGCACCCATGCTTTGCACGTGGTGCGCTGCTTAGAGCGCAGCGCACCTAGCGCTAGCGCACCCGTGCTTTGCACGTGGTGTGCTACTTAGGACGCAGCGCACTTGGCGCTGCATCTGAAGCGTTGCTTCATTTCAAAATTTGAATTTTGATTAGAGCTTTGCTCTGATTGGGGGAAACAATCATATCGAGCAAGATTGTCCTGTACATACATATGTACAAGCATCCACATGTATACATATACAATAATGGCCTCTAGGGCTTACATATCCAACAATCTTCCACTTGCACTAAGGCCATATATTAGCATACCGAGTACCCAACGTCTGCTCTTGGGCCAGCTATTAGCGTATCGCATACCCAACATTTCAAAAAGTCGCTCAAACTGCGCTTGACGGAGGGCCTTTTTGAATGGATCCGCCGTGTTGTATTTTGTGTCCACTCTCCGCACCTCGATCTCCCGGCGATCTACGTTCTCCCTGATCAAGTGATACCGTCCAAGATGTGTTTGGATTTCTGATAGGACCGTGGTTCCTTCGCTAAAGCTATAGCCCCATTGTTATCACAATACAAAGGTATCAGATCTACAATGGACGGAACCACCTCAAGTTCAGTAATGAACTTCTTCATCCAGACCGCTTCTTTTGCGGTATCCTTCGCAGCAATGTATTCAGCCTCCATCATCAAGTCTGCGACGGTGTCCTGTTTGGAGCTTTTCCAACACACCGGCCTTCCATTTAGGGTAAACACAAAACCCGAGACTGACTTGCTGTCATTCTTGTCACTCTGGAAGCTTGAGTCGGTAAAGGACTCGACCTTAAGGTCTACATTACCGTATATCAAGAACATCTCCTTAGTCCTTCTCAGGTACTTGAGAATGTTCTTCACAGCTGTCCAATGATTCTCATCCGGGTTCGATTGATACCGGCTCACCACACTAAGCGTGTATGCTACATCTGGTCTGGTACAAAGTATCGCATACATTATAGATCCTACTACCGAAGCGTAGGGTATAGTGCTCATGCGAACCCTTTCCTCATCAGTCTTGGGAGACATCTTTTTGGAGAGGGTGATTCCGTGCAATGCGGGTATATTACCGCGCTTGGAATCTTCCATACTAAATCTGTTTAGTATGGTCTCTATGTACCTGGACTGCGAAAGTCCCAATAATCTCTTGGATCTATCTCTGTAGATCTTAATCTCCAGAATGTATGAGGCATCACCCAGGTCCTTCATGGAGAACTTTTGTGACAAGAACAACTTGACCGATTGCAGCATAGGAATGTCATTTCCTATCAAGAGAATGTCATCTACGTACAGGATGAGGAATACGACAGTTCTTCCTACAATCTTCTTTTAGATATATGGCTCATCTTCATTTTTGATGAAGTTAAATCCCTTGACCGTCTCATCAAAAAACAATTTCCAGCTCCGCGATACCTGTTTTAATCCATAAATAGATTTAAGCAACTTTCACACCTTCCCGCTTCTCCCACTGTCTACGAATCCTTCCGGCTGATCCATATAAACGCTCTCTTCTAAATTTCCATTTAGAAAAGCCGTTTTTACGTCCATCTGCCAGATATCGTAGTCATGGTAGGCAGCAATGGCAAGTAGGATCCGAATGGATTTCAGCATAGCCACTGGATAAAAGGTTTCATCATAGTCCAATCCTGGTCTTTGACGAAAACCTTTTGCAACAAGTCTAGCCTTATAGGTTTTCACCTGTCCATCTGCACCAATCTTCTTTTTCAAGATCCACTTGTATCCAACGGGTTTTACCCCAGCAGGAGCAACATCCAAAGTCCAAACTTTGTTGGTGTACATGAGATCCATTTCGGATTGCATAGCTTCAAGCCATTTAACAGAGTCCCTACTGTTAATGGCCTGCATATAACTAGTAGGATCATCTTCTTCCAAGATGCAATCCTTTCGATCCCCATCTATGAGAAAACCATAGTATCTCTCGGGCGGACGATAAATCCTACTAGATCTGTGGAAAGGCTGAGGTTCGTCTGGGATTATTGAATCCTCTAGTTCTACTAAATCTTCAGTTATAGTTTGTCCTGCTAGAATTTCTTCCAGTTCTACTGCGCTCCCATTAGTTTCTTTTGCAAGAAACTGCCATTCTAAAAAATTGGCATTCTGAGAAACAATAATCCTCTGTTCCTCTGCGTGGTAGAATAGATATCCATTTGAATGTTTTGGATATCCTACAAAGTTACACAAAACTGATTGTGCCTCGAGTTTATCTGGGTTTTACTTCTTAACATAAGCAGGACAACCCCATATCTTAACACGATTAAGATGCAAACTCTTACCACTCTATATTTCATATGGAGTCTTAGGCACCGATTTAGACGGAACCTGATTCAATAGATATGCTGCTGTTTCGAGCGCAAGTCCCCAGAATGAAAGAGGCAATTCGGCGTTACTCATCATGGAGTAAACCATGTCTAATAGGGCACGGTTCCTCCGCTCCAATATACCGTTGTGCTGTGGTGTATATGGAGGAGTAAGCTGAGAGAGAATACCATTCTCTTTTAGAAAGTCCCAAAATTCCGTACTTAAGTACTCCCCTCATCGATCAGATCGAAAGATCTTGATACTTTTTCCTGTCTGGTTCTCTACTTCGTTCTTATATTCATTGAATTTCTCAAAATCTTCAGATTTGTGTTTCAAAAGATACACATGTCCGAACCTAGAGAGATCGTCAGTGAGTGATGAAGTAGGAGAACCCACCCCTTGCATGTATAGACATTGGACCACATACATCACTGTGTATGAGTCCCAAGAGCTCTGCTGCTCTTTCTCCGTGTCCGGCGAACGGAGATTTGGTCATCTTTCCCTTGAGACAAGACTGACAAGTTTCATAAGATGAAAATTCGAACGCATTCAAATATCCATCTTTATGCAAATTACTTGGTCTTTTTTCTCCGATATGAACAAGTCTACAATGCCACAAGTAGTATTCGTTCACTTCTGAACTCTTCCTCTTGCGTTTGTTTTGTACATTGAAAACTGTGTTTTGATTTAGAACATATATACCATTACACGGTGTACCTTCTACGACCAATACCTGATTAAGATAAATGTTCATGATATTTCTATCAAGAACAAACTTATATCCATCTTTATCAAGTAAAGAAACTGATATGATGTTACAAAGCATTGAAGGTCTATAGTAGCAATTGTTCAAAATCATAGTATTGATGTTTGGCAATACCAGGTGATATTCACCGATGGAGGTAGTATCAACTTATGCTCCGTTCCCTACTCTAAGGGACATATCATCCGGTCCAACATTCTACTTTTTCTTAATCCTTATAATAAATTACATATGTGAGATCCTGATCCGGTATCTAGTACCCAAGAGGTAGGGTTGACTGAAAAACAGTTTTCAATAACAAATACACCCGAAGAAGACGCATTAGAGTGCTTTTCCTTCTATAGGGCTATTTGGAATTCCATACAGTTCTCTTTCCCTTGCTCGTACTCATGACAGATGTCGCAAGTTAGATCCGAACCGACGTTCCCCACCCAGTATAACATGCGGGTTCGGTCAAGTCAATCATTTTATTATCTTAATTAGGGCGTGAAATGGTTGCCACCTAAAGAGAGAGAGAAGAAACACTCAGCGTGCGCTCTTGCAAGATCAGATTGGTTATTAGTTTATCTAATCAGGATGGCTCCCACTATTTCCTCGAATTTTCCTTCAAACCTTTTAAAAGGAAAACTAGTCGAGATCATTCGCATCTTACAAGTTCGCTAACCGTTCAGCCAGGTGAGTGTTGGTACTCCGAGGGAGGTTCCCCGTGCTCTCACACAGACCTAATTAAAATAAACCTCGTTTCCGCAGAGGTGTAGCCCCATTGACACTTTTCTAGACACCTAATAAGTTAGCTAATTGTGAAGTGAAAAATATCTCTCAAGAGTAATCCTATTCATCAGTGGGATCGGGATCCAATTATCATTGCGTGATAACCTAGATGGAAGCCACTCTAGTTACCATACTCCAGAAGATATGCAACACTAGCAAGTTTCCTGTATATTTGAAACTCCCGATGTGATTTTTGCCCCTAACGACTTATGACCTTGACACAGTCAACATGTCATAAGTCGCAAGTCAAGTTCAACCCGTCATTATCCTAGATTGTATTGGACCCACCCGCATGACCCTTGACACGGTCAAAATGATCATACGATTGTCCTAACCAATCGCATCATATGCCACAAACAAGTACTTCTCAACTACCGTACACTACGTCTTGACACAGTCAACATACGCAATACGAATACTAAGCAACACTTGTAAGAAATGATGGAGAGTTACGGCTGAATTTTTGGCAAAAAAACCCTTTAACGTAATGAACTTGATATCGTTGAAGGAACCGAACAGTTTTGAAAAGGTGTGGTTTAGGCTCCGCTTTTGAAAACTAGTGGTTTTGAAGAAAACCGAGTAATCTATAGTATAAACTTTTGCTCAAGAGGTCACTCCGCGTGAAGAGATCTAGGCTCTTGCCTTCTAAAATGAGGTGCTGGATATTCATGACCGAATACCACTATGCAAAGCGGAAGAATATTACTACAGTTTTTCGAAATTTGTTCCAACAACATCTTTTAGGTTTCTTTTCTTGCATTAATTAAAATCAATGCGATCCCATCATTTACTTCCTATCACACCAGAAAAGAACGAAAATAAAATGTACGTATATGCCATCCGCGTTTGCCATGGGGTCCCGTCATGCACCGTTAGGTTACTTAACTAACAGCAGAACGGGGGTTGGACTAGCACGGATGCAAAACATATACAACATTTACTAGTATATATAAATATATATATAACATTCGTCCCAGGCATGATATATGCAACATCACAGATCAACAACAAGAAACACAGAGTGATGGATAATCTTGGAGCCTCGGGTTTCACTTGAACCACAAATAAAACCCGACGTTCTCGGTCGTATGGATAGCCCGTGCAATGAAAACCTGGACCCTTACGAGCGCGACAAGTTACCCGCCAATCCAAGAAGTGAGGCAACCCCAATCAACAAAGTGAATGGGCCACCCAACACTTCATGGGATTCGGTAACTTGAGCGCCCCTCCGTGGATCATCCTATACCTCCTATAAGTGCGGCAAATAGCCCGCCAATTCTAGAGTAAGGCCCCCTCCGTCTCAACATCATGAGATGCGGGCCCGTTGCCCTCTAGAACTCGGCTATTCAAGCACTCCACCGCGGGGTAATCCTAGTATAGAAAAGAAAAATATATGCACAATGGTGACATCGACCTCAACCCGGTCGTGCCCCAATAAAATGATATACAATCCGGCAGAAACGGCTGTCCACATGTCGGACGCTCGCCCCGCAACAACAAATATACAAATGAATCCGAATTGTACTACTACCATTGCACCATCGGCTATCCACCATGACAATCCATCCACAAGAACAACACATTACATTATACCGATATGTGTAACCCCCACTAATCGACGTATAACAATTAGCGGATGTTTCGAAACACATATACAAACTGAAAGCGGATAAACGACGTTAAATTTTTTACTTCGAAACACCCCGAATTGCGCTAACACAAATAAAACAGAATATGCAATCTGGGAAAAAACAAACAACACCTGAAACCCCAAATCCAAGAGTACAGAACACCATAGAAAACACAAGACCAAATTTCATACTTGGATCGGCCAGGCCGGGAATTTAGGGGTTTTGGCAGGCTAAAATGTTGATTCTTGGTCTCGTTTTTCTCTGGTGTTCTATCTACAGAAAGAATAGCATAATGCAATTGTTTAAAAAAAATTTAGAGCCTCTGTAAAAATTGACAGAAACCAGGATTTCGGTTTCGTTGTTTCGGAGTTATTTCGGTTTCGTAATTTTATACATCGTTTAAACTGCTAGTTAAGGGTTTATGAGTTGGCTCTGATACCATGTTGGGATTTGCTAGTGCTCCGGCCGTCTAACGTGGCCGTTGCGGAACAAAAAACTTTCATTTTCGAAAATCCGGCACTAGAAAACCCGACCAAGAATCTAACCATAAACCTAAACTAGCTATCTAAGGAGTTTTATCTACTATGATAGATGTTTATACCCAGAGACTCGTGTCCTTCGGGTCTGCACTCATTTTCTTTAGATCCTTAGGTGATCTCGATCGAGCTTGCAAACCGGCCTTCTCGGTCCTAGATGATCCATATGAGGATCCTTGATCCAAGCTCCCACTCCAAAGTGAATCGAACTAAGCAAACTAGTTTGCTATTCTAGTTTCTTAGGTGATGTGGTAGAGGATTAGTGGTAAGTTTCTATCTTAAAACCCTTGTTTCTCAACACATGGGAATGATATGGTTTTATGTAAAGATGAACTCAAGAGAAGAGAAGAGAAGAGAATGAATGAGCTCTCAAAGATGGGAGAGAATGGCAAGTGAAGAATGAATCATGAGAATGGCAAAGGCATTGTTTAATCAAGTATTTCTGTTCTTTTTAAAATCAACCATGCTTCAATAGTAGCAATAAAAAATGCCAAGCCCATTCCTCATGCCATGCTTCAACCATCTCTTCCCTTTCCACCTCATTTTCTATTTTCAAGAAAATAGAAAAATACAAGATGAGGTGTCACCTTCTAGAAGGTATTTTGTATAAATACAAAATGCTTTCTATTGTATATACATACCCGTATTCGTATCAAAATACGAATACCCAAGAGATAGAACAATACCACTAAAATAATACTAGCATTAAATCAATATCCGATTTAATGAATCGGCTTAATCCTAAGCCCGCCAGTATTATCTATCCGATCGAAGAAATCTGGATAACACTAGAATATACATATCGAAATATGTACATGTAAATTATTAAATCAATACTTGATTTAATAATCCGGCTTAATCGTAAGCTGGCTAGTATTATCATTCGATCGAAACCCAGCACGTATAAACATACGGCCACCACATCGTTTCGCCTGAATAAGAGAAATGGGACTCTAAAGACTCGACAGTACGGTGGCAGTGGGTTTAACCACAAGCACGTCAGCGGCACTAGCTTTACGTAACGGCTACCCAGGTACCTGTCGAAAAGAAGGCCGACGATTAAGCTCATCCTAACCCCCCCACTGAGCCTATCTGTGACACTCTCTGTACAGTCCGGTCTCTTCATCTAAGAATATTGCATACCGAGTCTAGGGGTGGTAAACGTTAGACCCTAATAACCTGATAATTCGTGCTGATGCGGCTCAGGACCAATCTGGAAAACTACCGATCAACCTATCAGTAAATCCCAACTGCCTTGGCCAAGGTCTTATGGTCCTGGCCAATCGAACACAGTGCAATATCGACTCCTTATACTGGGAGAGACGAATCCCCAACAATCACTCACTGCCTCCATGTGGCTCGGGACTGTACCCAACCAAAAATTGTTTCCACGACTCAGTAGAGCCGTGGTAGGGTAGCGATCAAAGTACAGTGGGGACTCACATGAGACAAATGACGATCTCAGGTCTGAAGACTAACCTGTACTCATATCACCTGAGAACTGCTATCTGACGACGATAGGTATAGTACCATCTAGAAGTTCTCGGCGAGTCCTTCCAGTGTACTCACCCCCAGTGAGCACATGTATACGATCTTAGGTGCAAAAGACCAATGGCTGCAGGATCAACCATCGCCCCTCATCGAGGTCTGGAAACATATACACTAGTCTACTCCGGAATATCGATGCCCGGTGTCAATACACCCACGACTAGGGACCTTTTAAGGATGTGCTTATCGACTACCCATCTCCCACAAGTATGATCTCCATCACAACGCAGGTAGTCAAGCAATGATCCTACGGGCTTTATCAACATGTATAGATGATACATAATAACAAGTAAAACATATGCACATGTTAAGATAAAGACATACCGGATAGCATACTATCATATCGAGTAATATTGTCCTGTACATATATATGTCCAAGCATCCACATGTATACATATATAATAATGGCCTCTAGGGCATACATATCCAACAAAAGCTTGCTGGATAATGCCCCCGGCTGGGGTAATGAACACGAGACCTAGCCCTACTTTGACTTTGGGAATGCTGCCTTATGTTCCAGCTTCGAGCAAGGATGCCCCTACCGAAATACAATTCCCAATAGGATTCATTATCTTCCATGAGAAGAATATCTTCTCCGGATAATTCATAGATTAAGGATGAATTATCTGGCACAGGATGTGTAGCCAAGAAGTCATCTAAAGCTTGACCTTTGATGGCCTTTTTAGGTATGTATTGAATGTCGAATTGGAGAAGCATTAATTTCCATTTGGTGAGTCGACCGACCAATATCGGCAACCTCATTAAGTATTTTATGGGATCGGTTTTGGATATCAAACGAATTTTGTTCGATAACAAATAGTGACTTAGTTTAGTCGCATCGAAGACTAAAGATAAGCAATGTTTTTCATTGGGGGAGTAATTTACTTCTGCCCCCATAAGCACTCTATTTAAAAAATATAGTGCATTTTCATGCCCTGAATTGTTTGCTTGGGCAATCATTGCCCCAAGGGAGCCATCTATTGCTGCGGTATAGAGGATAAAGGGACAACCTTGTATAGGGGCGGCCAAAACTGGTGGATGCAAGAGATAAGACTTGATTTCTTCAAAGGCTTCTTGACAATAGCTATCTCGGGTAAATGGCGCATTCTTTTTTAATAATTTAGAAAAGGGCTTGCATTTCCCTAAGGGATTATCAATAAATCTTCGGATGTAAGCCATCTTTTCTTGAAAAGAGTGCAACTCTTTAAGGGTTTTAGGGGGAGGCATATCCATAATAGCCTTTATTTTGGCGGGATCGATCTCAAGATCCCTATACCTGACAATGAAACCCAGGAACATGCCAGAAGAGACTCCGAAATCACATTTAGCTAGATTTATTTTTAATTTAAATTTGCGAATACGATAAAAAATGACAGACAAATGCTTCAAATGATCATATTTATTGGAACTTTTTACAACAAGATCATCTACATAACATTCATAGATATCGTGTAAAAGCTCATCGAAAATTCTGGTCATGGCCTTTTGATATGTGGCCCCAGCATTTTTTAAGCCGAAGGGCATGACTTTATAGCGGTAGATATCCATCGGTGTTTTGAAGGAGGTATGCCTTTCATCATCTGGGTGCATCTTTATTTTTTTGTAGCCGGAGTAGTCATCCATGAACGAAAACAGCTCATATGTTGTGGTGTTGTCGATTAGAAACTCTGTGGCTACTAGCAGGAAGTCGTCCTTGGGGCATGATTTGTTGACGTCTCTAAAGTCGATGCAAACCCGGTTATCCCCGTTCTTCTTTTTGACCGGGACTATTGAGGAGACCCAGTCGGGGTATTGTTCTTCACGGATAAAGTCTGCATCGATCAACTTCTTGACATCTTTGATGACGGCTTATTCGATTTCGATGTGCATGCTGCGGTGAAGTTGTATTATTAGTTTCTGGCTTGGCTCGATCGTGAGCCTGTGTACCGCGACCTCCTTGTCCATACCCGGAATTCCAGAGTAGGTGCTGGAAAAACAATCAATATATGACCTGAGAAGATTATTCAGTTTAATTTGCTCTTCCTCTTTGAGGTGAGCGCTGATGAAAGTAGGCCTGGGATCTTTATTCGTTCCCAAGTTCACTTTTACCAGATTATCAACAGTGGCATGCCCCCCTTCTTCGAATTTAGAAGGGGACGACTGTAGTGTTGCATATAGGTGCCCTGAAGTTAATTATTGTAATTGTACATGGGCCTATATGGATAGAACAATCTTGCTCGAGATGATAGTATGCTATCTGGTTTGTCTTTATTATTCATCACCATATGTTTTACTTGTTATTACGTATCGCTAATACATGATGATAAAACCCATATGATCTTTACTTGACTACCAGGATTATGATAGGGATTATAATGGAGGGGCTTGGATAGTCCATAATCACTTCCTTAAATGTTCATAGTAGTGGGAGTATCGAGACCGGGCATTGGTACTCCAAAGTAGAATAGTGTGTATATTTTTTGACCCAGTTGGAAGGCGATAACTGGTCTCACAGCTATTGGTGTTTGACACAGAGGATTGTGTACAGGTTCTCATAGGAGAATGAGTTCACTGAACACCGAGAATCCTAGATGGTAGTATACCTATTATTGGATAACAGTTCTCTGGTGATATGAGTACATGGTAGTCTTTTGACCTTAGATCGTCATAGTGTCTTGTGTGTGTTTCCACTGTACTTTGATTACTACCCAACCACGGCTTTAAAGAGCCGTGCATACAGGTTTTAGTTGGATACAGTCCTGAAGCACATGGAGACAGTAAACGATCGACGGGATTCTTCTCTTCCGGTATAGGGAGTTGATGTCGCATTATGCATGATTGACTATAACCATAAGTTCTTGGCCAATGCGGTTGAGATAAACTGATAAGTATTATCAGTTGCGTCTCATATGATTATGAGTTTGACATCAGCATGGCTTATTGGGTTATTTGGGTTATGACAGGATCCACCCCCAGACCCGGTATGCGACACTCTCTGACGAAGAGATTGGACTGTACGGTGATTATCACTGATAGGCTCTGTTGGGTTCGGATGAGTTTGCTTGTCGACCTACCTTTCGATCAATACCCGGGTAGCTCAGCTAGTATTGCTAATGTGCTTGTGGGTTAATCTGTAAAGGGATTGATATGAAAGTGCAGATTCAATCGGATATGATCCAAACCCACTGCTAGCGTTTTTTCGAGTTTTTAGAGTCCCCACATAGAGGGTTTCTCTACTTAGGAGAAATGATATAGTGTGCGTATGATGATACGTGTAAAAGTTCAATTAAACATGTATATATAATACACATACATTATTCAGATGTTTGATAATACTAGCTGGTTTATTATAAAGTCGGATTATTAAATCAAGTGTTGATTTAATAATAAAACATATATTGATATGTATTCTAGTATTGTGTTTACTCTCTCTCTCTCTCTCTCTCTCTTTCTCATTTGTTATTTGTATGTGATACAAATACATATTATATGAGATAAATATACTAAAACATTGTGTATATGATACACTTTAACTTCTAGAAGTGATGATAAGTACGAGAGTTCAATCAAACACGTGTATATGATACACGTACATTAATCAGACGTTCGATAATACTAGCTGGTTTATTATAAAACCGGATTATTAAATCAAGTGTTAATTTAATAATAATACATATATTGATATGTATTCTAGTATTATGTTTAGTTTTTATTTGCTATTTGTATATGATACAAATACTTGTATATGTATATGATACATATACTATGTGTATATGATACACTTGCATGCTTCTAGAAAAGGACACCTCGTTTCTTTATTTATTAATACAGAAATGAGAATGTTGTACAGAGATATGGTTGCAAGAAATACTTATTATTCTATTCGATACAGTTATATATTCTAGCATGGTTACCTCTCGTCTTTTCTAGCTCATACATTCATCATCTTTCTCTCTCTTCATTTTCCCAAGAGAGCTTAAGAGAGGAAAAGAAAGAGAAAAATATAGAGAGTGATCATTACATCTCCTCCTCTCATCTTCTAGCAAATTTTGAGAGCAAGTTACTTCACAAAAGTGTGGTTTTTGGTTAAGTTGAAACTTGGGTTGGGGTTTTCTTCGAAGTGGATCTAGGAAGTCTGTTTGCGAGCTCGATCCCTGCGATGCGGAGTCTAACTTGAGTCTTCCACTAGGCGAGTGGAGACGTTACAAAGATTATAGCCCTCCAAAACCCTATTTATTATTCTCTAATTTGTTACAACTTTTAGTATTTGAATGATTTTGGGTTATGTGCATGGTGCTATGTTCTAGAAATTTTTTGTTCACTATTCCGTCGTGGTCCGCTAGTGTTGCGACCCTAGCACCAAACACTAACATGATATCGGAGCCTATTCATCCACCAGTAGTTGTTTTTGCAGCTAAAGATTTCAAAAACCCATTTTTTTAAAACTAGTTTTGAAAATTGAATCAAAAATCTCTCATTCTGACTTGTACCCAAGCCCCGGGGGTCTTTGGTTCAGACCAAGACCTCCATGTGCGCTCGAGGGTGACCCTGGGGCTGTCCTCGGAGGCTAGGGTGGGGACCCCCATCCGAGACCACCTTTGGCGGCCTTGGGTGGGGGCCTAAACCCGAGAGCACCCACAAGGTTGCTCTCGGGTTTCAGCAGCGAACCCAAGGCCACAAAGTTGTGGCCTTGTGTTAGGGGCCCCACCTAACCCCTTAAGGACCCCCTGGGTCATGCCTGAGGTCCCCATCGAGGTCTTCGGCACAGTCTTTCGGGACTCGAAATTATGAAAAATGAGGGATTTTTGGACTGCCGGGGTGAACTTGAAATTCGGTTTTTGGAATTTCAAGTTTGCGACCTCGTAGGTTATGAAATAGTTTGGTCTCCACTTAAAATTAACTCGTTAAAAGTGTTTGATCAATTTGTTTTGATCACATATTAAGATATGTGTTGGTAAACGTCAGCTAATTGATGTGTGATTAATTACGAGGTTGCACATTAGCGAATGTGATGTTGGTGTATCGTTTGGTTCGGATTGTCGCGATGAATAGTCCCTCGTATGAATGTGAATATATACTAGTGTTGTATGTAATTCATTTATATTTTGGATTTCCAAATGTATTATTCTTTTATGGATCGCGGTCGGGTTGAGACCGTTAAGTCCTATTGTATGTATTTGATACAGGTTGCCCCACGGAGGAGTGCTCGAGCGGCCGGATTCTAGAATGCACTATATGGTTATATCAAGGAGTTAAGACCGGGCCGTCTCGTTCTAGGATTGGAAGGTGGCTTGCTGCACCCGTAGGGGTATTCGTTTGGTTATGTACGGCCTATTCACGCGATCATGGAATGTCGTGTTTTGTTTGCTGCTCAAATGAAACGTGGGATTTCTAGGATGTCTGACTATTCCATTTTCTGTGATGTTTACCGCATGCTTGTAATGTGATTACTTGTTTGTGATGTATATATATGTATGATATATAAAAATAAGTGTTTCTATATATTTTACATTCACACTAGCCCTGCGTCCGCCCTGCCGTAAGTTAAGTAACTTTACAGTGAAGACCTGATGCCCCGTGACGAATGCGAATGGCATATAAAAACATTATATTTTCGTTTTTCCTATTGTGCTTGTTTGGTGTGATAGGAGACTAGATAAAAAGTGTTTTTATCCAAATGATGGGACTATATTACTATGATTAATGTAAAGAAAATAAACCCAATCCGATATTGTAGGAACCAATTATTTTTTCAAAAACTACTCGTTTTCAAAACAACTCGGTTCCTTTAATGATATCAAGTTCATTACGTTAAAGGTTTTCTTCAAAACCAGTCGTAACCCTCCGCCATTTCAGAGAAGTAGAGTACTTAGTATTCGTGCTGCGTTTGTTGACCTTTTTAAGGTGTAGTGTACGGTAAGCTAAGTGATGCTTTTTGCCGCATTTGATGTGATTAGTTAGGACCGTCACATACCCTTGTTGACCTTGTCAAGGGCTCGTGTGGGTGGGTTTAAATTAATCACGAAATGGCGGGTTGAGCTTGATAAGCGACTTATGGTTTGTTAACCTTGATAAGGTCATAAGCCGTTAGGATTAAAAACCATATCGGGAGTTTCAAGTGTTGAAAACTGCAATGTGATTGTATACCTGCTATGTAATAGTTGGATCTCGATTCCCACTATGAGTAATAGCTACTCCTGGGAGATTTTCACTTCATAATTAGCCGACCCATTAGGCGCGTAGAAAGGTGTTTACGGGGTTATGCCTCTAAGGAAACAAGGTTATTTAATTAGGTCCGTGTGAAAGCGCGGGGAGCCTCCCTCAGAGTACTTGCACTGACCTTGCCGACTGGTTAGCGAACTTATGAGGTGTATATGGTCCCGGCTAGCTCTCCTTTTAGGGTTTGAAGAAGAATTCAACGAAACAGTGGGAGCCATCCTGATTAGATAAATTAATAAACTAATATAATCTTGTAAGAGCGCACGTTGAGTGTTTCTTTACTCTCTTTAATGGCAGTGACTATGACTGGCCTTAAACTAAAACTCGTAAGACCAAATTAACCGAACCTTTTTATAATTTTTGGCTTTAGAATGTCATGATTTCCCTAATTCACAATGAATTCGCATATGTCCTTGCAGCTCCTACTTCCCTTTTGTTTTCTCCAGAACCCTCTATGTCAGACACAGAGATTCATATTGCATGGAAGACCATCTTGTATAGTTACATACGAACTTGAATAAATTGTTTCGGTCTGAGAATGGCCACTGGTTCTGGAAGAAATGAATTGTATATTAATATATTTCGATTTTCTCTACCCTCCACCTTCTCTTAAGTTGAGAGCTCCTTCAAGAAGGAGAATACGCCAGTTACGCTTGTTGGAAAGTCTTCTTCCAAATCTAAAACTGAAGCTGAAAGGAAGGGAAGGAAGTAAACCAGCCGGCTTAAGTATGGTGTACAGAAGATAAGACGCGGAGACATATAAAGGGGTAGCAATTGAAGGGAAAGGAGATTGCAATTACTGTTATGAGCCTGGGCAGTGGAAGAGGCATTACTGGGAATACCTGTCCACCCCTTGAAGTATAATGATACTTCGTCTTCTGGTGTGTTATTTGAAAATTGTTTCTCAATTAACTATAACTCCCAGGTATATGGATATCGGATTAGAATCCCACATCTATAGGGTATTATAGATGCTGAGACGGAGTAGAGATTGGGAAAGGGTGATTTGATCCTCTGAGTCGGAAATCGGAGCAAATGTTGCTATTGAGGAAAATCACCTAGTTTTTCCCAGCAGCAAACTTCTGGTTTTGAATAACTGTTATCGTGCACCAACTTTACTTTTAAAAATTATATCCATTTCATCATTTGATAAAGAAAGATATAAACAAATTTTGAAAATAATATTGTGAACATTGCCCTCATCAAATGTTGATTAGGTAAGGTGCGTAGGATAACGTTATAGATATTCTTAACCAAAACACAATTCCCAACTTACAACACACGGAGTAAGAGTTATTGAACTCTTAGGACTTATACATAGTGATGTATGTGGTTCGATGTCTATACGGACATGGGGTGGTTACTTATACATCATTTCATTTACCTATGAGTACTCTAGTTTTGGACAAGCGTTCTTATTGAAACGCAAAGTTCAAAACTATTGAGAAGTTCATTGAGTATAAGAATGAAATAGAGAACCAAATGAGTGGAAGTATCAAGTTTCCTCAATGTGTTCGAGGATGTGAATACTTAAGCACAGTATTCCGTAATTGTCAAAAATTGAGAATCTAATTCTCTCTCAGCTTACTCCTCTGAATATACTATAACACTATGGAGTATCGGAGAGAAGGAATCTCACCCTATAGGATATGGTGCGTATTGCTGAGTTTCCTATTTCATTCTGAGGGTATACACTGGAAACAACTGCATACTAATCGAATGAGGTTCCATCTAAATTTGTGCCTAAGATTCTATATGTGATGTAGAATGAAAGGAGACCATGTATTAAGATTGTTAAGATATGTGGTTGTCCGGCTTATGCTGAAAAGCAGAATCCGGAAAAACTCAAGGCACGTTTCAGTAATAAGCAGTTTGCGGGTTATCCCAAACATTCGAAAGGGTTTAATTTTTATCATGTTTAGGATCAAAATTTGTTTTGATCTTGACATGCCACCTTTGAAAAAAGGAATTTCTTGCAAAAGAAATTAGTTGGAGTATGATATAACTGGAAGAGATTCCAGAACAACAAACGGTTACTGAAAATTTAGTAGAAGCTGAAGATTCAATTATACCAGACAAACCTTAGCCACTTCGCAGATATAGTAGGCGACCTTAGCCACCCGAGAGATACTACGGTTTCCTCGTAGACGGTGACAGGAAGGTTTGAATCATGTATGATGATGACCCTACTAGTTATAAGCATGACATAGGGAGTAGTAACTGTTGGATATAGTGCCCTCAAGGCAATTATTGTGATCACAAGTAGGCGATTATGATAATTGAGGGAGGACTTATACATGTATAACAATCTTACTCGAGATGATAGTGTGCTATCTGGTTTGTCTTCATCATTGATGAAGCCCGTATGATTGTTGCTTGACAACCAGTATTATGATGGCGATCATATGTGTGAGAGCTGGGCTGTCTATAAACACGTCCTTAAATGCCCCTAGTCGTGGGAGTATCGAGACCGAGTATCGATATTCCGGAGTAGACTAGTGTATACGCTTCTAGATCCCGACGAGAGGCGGTGGCCGATCTCACAAGCTATTGGTGTTGCGTCACCTAAGATAGTATACAGGTGCTCACTAAATGTGAGTACACTAGACGGACTCGCCGAGAACTTCTAGATGGTATTATATATATCATCAAATGGAAGTTCTCAGGTGGCATGAGTACAGGTTAGTCCTTTGACCTGAAGTCATTTGTCTCGTGTGAGTTCCCACTGTACTTTGATTACTACCCTACCACGGCTCAAAGGAGTCGTACAAATAGGTTTTGTGGCCACGATGGATAAGATTTACTGATAGTTGATCAGTAGTATCTCTATTGGTGATGAGCTTGACTCAAACACGACTTATCGGGTTAGTAAGGGTCTGACGTTATCCACACCCAAGACATATGCGATACTCTTTGACGAAGAGAGCGGACTATACGGAATTTGTCACATTCAGGCTCGGTAGGGTAAGGACGCACTTGATTGTTGACCCCCTTTTCAACGAGTACCTGGATAGCCGTTACGTACAGCTAGTGCCGCTGACGTGCTTGTAGTTAAACCCACTGCCAGCATATTGTCGAGTCTTTAGAGTCCCACACAGAGGGTTTTCCCGGTTCAGGCGACAGATGTAGGAGCCGTATGTTGGTACGTGCAGGGGTCCAATTAAATACGTGTACGCAATACACGGACTTTAATCGGACGGTTGATAATACTGGCCGGCTTGGGATTAAGCCGGATTATTAAATCAGGTTTTGATTTAATAATTTGTGTATGTATTTTGATACATATATTTTAGTATTATTGTTAACTATTTATTTTCTCTCTTTGGTGCTGCCCATATTTTTATATGGATACGCGTATATATAGCGATACGTATACCGGGTGAAATATTCTGTATTTATACGGGAATACTTCTAGAAGAAGGACACCTCATATTTGATTTTTCTTTTTGGAAAATCAAATAAGGAAATGAGGTTGAAAAGGGTTTTAATGAAGCATGGTTTGGAGGGATGGCTTGGATTGTGATGTGCAATATTGCTTCATGGTTGCAATTTGAAGTAGCCATTCTCTTTTTATTTGATCATTTTTCATCAAGTGAGCTTCATGCTTCATTCTCACCTCCTTCACCTTCTTCTTCTTGCTCTCCATTTGAGCATAGATTTTAGAGAGAGAAATATAGTGAAGCATTCCTACATCACCACCATCCTAACCTAGCAAGTCTGGATCGTCGGTCAGAGCCTCCTCCGGATTCCCTCAGGTGGATCATCTTCGGCAAGGGTGGATAATTCTCAAGCGCAATCCCGGCGGCTACGAGCTTGGAGAAATCTTCCACAATTAGGTGGACATGCGATAAATGTTGTATTTTCTCAACCATTGCACTTTAAGTTAGCCAGTTTAGGTCTATGGATCAAATCTTTAGTTTTACGGGCGTTCGGTGCTCGCTAGAATTTTTGTTTTCTCTTCCGCCTCGGCCGCGGTTTCCACGGCGCGGGCACCGAAACCCAACACCGACTCCCGACTGATGGGTGGATGCTAAGACTACCAAGTTGGACTCCATGCACTCCAACAAAGTAACGACTTTGTTGGATACTTCTGAAGGGGTAAAACCCATTAGGAGCAAATAGATCTTTGTTTACCGCCGAAAATGTGAGACAGAACCGGGATGGTTCGTCTTGCCTGAATTTGGGGACAGATGCTATTTGGATTTATCCGTCCACCTCTCCGAAGATGCCAAGTTGATTTATGGCACCGTGTATCGGAGGTTTGGACAGATGCGGCCGTTGTAGCAGACTTCATCAGATTTCTCCTCGTTTGCGAGGGTTTTTGATTGTGGGGACGCTCTTCCCTGCAGGCGCAATCCCCTGCAGTTAATTACGTTACTGCATCGCGATAACCACTTTCTCCTGCTCCAGAAGTTCACTTCGTATCGTGTGTGTTTTTGTTTGTTTGGGTTGCCCGTGGATTGTATACGGAGACTAATTTATGTTGTCTCCTGTAGGGCGTGGATTAGTCCAAATCCGTATATTCTTAGATTTGGGTTTGGGTTGATTTAAGGATCGTTAATCTCGTTTGAGATTAAGATCAACTTAAATGTTTGTTGAGAATACGTTAGTCTAATTTTAGACTAAGATCTACTCAACAGGATTTTGGGATCATTCAGACTCAACAAAAGAGCATTTGAGCTCTATTGCCTTAGTTTAAGGACGTTATGGTCCATCGTTACTTTAAGGACATTACGGTCCATAGCTAGTTTAAGGACGTTGTGGTCCGTTGTAGTTTAAGGAAGTTGCTGTCCGTTGGGATGTGCTCATCGATTTGGGAGTGCACCAAAGAGTTGTTGGTTGTCGGGACCCTCCATCTCTCTGAAGACGTTGAAGAATTACAACGACATGTATCAGAGGTGTGGAGAGATGTACCCTTGAACCAAATTCCAGATTGAAGGAGAGATCATGGTGGACCATCTAAGAATCATTAGTCATTTTTGGGAGACTAGGGTTAACTTAGGAGATGTGTGAGGGACATCGTTCTGGTCGATTAGTTTGGGAAGTCAAGAGCATAGAAGCTCAGTCTATTTGGAGATCCAAGACGTTTTAATCTCAAGAAGACTTAGCCAATTTGGGGCTGGAGTTGGTTTCATATAGTGTTAAACACTAATATATGCTTGGTGCTCACTTGCTCTCATGTGAGTCTCTAAAGCAGTGTTAAACACTAAAATTTGGGGCGCTCACCTGTGGCACGTGAGGCACCTGAAAGTTGGTGTTGTGCCCTTGGGTTCAAATCCCCGTCTATATATACAAGTGTTAAACACTTAATTCCTGTGGCCCTCACGTGTGAGCACGTGAGGCGTCTCAAAGTTGGGCACTGCCTCTTTGGATTTATTCCCTCTTCCTTTTATAAGTGCTAAGCACTTAGCTCATATAATGCTCATGTGTGAACACGTGAGGTGTTCAAAATGTGAGCACTGTCTTTGGAATTTTCCCCTTTTCCATATATGTGTTAAACAACTGTTTGGGGGTCACATGGGAACACGTGAGGTGCCCTAAAATGGGTACTGTCTTTGGGTTTATTCTCTTTTTCATGTAATTGCTGAGCGCTCGTTTTAAGGGGTCACGTGATTCGATCTCAGTCATTCCTTTTTATGCACAGAGATTTTAATCTGAGTTTTGAGAATTTTTAGGTCCCTTGTTTTATAAGAATTAAATTCTTTTACAGGATTAAACCCTAATTTTATCAGAGGAATTAAATTCCTATATAGTTTTGGAAGAATTAAATTCTTTGAACTTAGTTCTTTCCCCTAAGTTTTGAATCTGCGTAACAGAATCTGTTATTTGTTTTAATATGGCGCCTATATACTTTGTATATAGATGCTCACGTGCTTGCACGTAAGGCTCAATTTCAGCCTGTCAATTGTTAAGCGCAGCGCCTATAATCTTTGTTCATAGGCGTTCATGTGTTGGCACGTGATGCTCCATTAGAGGGGAATTTCCCCCATCCCTTTTTCTCTCTTTCTTTTCTTTTCTCTCTTTTTTTTATAAGGGAACAATCTTCCAAAAGACAATCAATACAGATGGAAAGCTAGTTACCTTATAAAGCTAGATTTGTAGAAAAAGGTTTTCGTAAAATACTTGGTGTGGATTGTGATGAAATCTCTTCTTTAGTGTCTATGTTGAATTCCATTCGGATGCCACTTACCATTGTTGTCCTTCAGGACTATGAGATCTGGTAGTGGACGTCGATAACGCCTTTCTAAATAGAGTTTAGAAGTGAGCGTATATATGACTCTATCAGAGGACTTTTGTAGTTAGTGGAAGCAGTGTAAATGTGCAGCGGAAATGTGTGCAAGTAGCTTAAGTTTATTTATGGACTAAAGCAGGTATCGTGGAGTTAGATCATCTATTTTGATGTGACTGTCAAAGTGTTTGACTTCATCAAAACTATAGATGAACGCGGTATTTTATAAAAAGGTTATATGGAGTATTTTCATATTTCTCATATTGTATGTGGATGACATCTTCCGGATAGGAAATGACGTTCCTATGGTACAATTTGGTCAAACTATGGTTGTCACAGAAGGTTTATCCATGTAAGATTTAGGTAACATATCAGACATTCTGATGACTAGATCTATATAGATAGATCTAGTAGGATTTAGGAATTGTCCCAATCCGAGTACCATGACACCATTCTAAAGTGGTTTAGAATGGAAAACTCCTAACACGGTAGTGTACCTGCATAAAATGGAGTCACCCTCTCTAAAGAGATGTCTTCTAGAATGATGAGGAGAGGGACCCGCATAAATGATATATCCACATGTTTTGAAAGTGGAGTCAATCATGCGATGTCATGTACCAGACCAGATATAGCTTATGCACTTGCTGTAGTAAGCAGATATCAGTCCAATCTTAGAGAAACAAGGGATAACAGTGAAGAACATATGAGGATATTCTTGGTGTATGGTAATGTTAGCCTCCAACTGAAGGCGGTTACCGATTTCAACTTCTAAAGTGACATGGACGACAGAGTGTCTGTCATGGGTAATTTTACTCTCTTTTGAGGAGCAACATATTGGAAGGGTTCCAAATAGGATACTGAGGATGGCATGTCACTGGGTGCTGAGTACGACTTAGAAAAGGATAAAACTTAAGAAGTTGTTTGGATAAATAAGTTCATTTCTGAACTTGGTCCCATCAGCTATCCAAACAAATTCTAAGGCTGGTATCGCTTGATTTAGGAGATAGTTGCTTTCCGCGAGATTGAGAAAAAGAGAGATGAAATTAGAGACATTATAGTGGATCCACTCACTGAGAATGTTTCTCAAATATAGTTTGTGAAACTGATATTAGAGAAGTTGGGTATGTGATACTGCAATAATTGGCCTTAAGTGCAAGTGGGAGATGGTTGGATATATGTTCCCTGAAGGAACTTATTGTAATTGTACATGGACCTATATGGATAGAGCAATCTTACTCGAGATGATAGTATGCTATATAGTTTGTCTTTATCATTCATGTGTATATGTTTTACTTGTTATTATGTATCGCTAATATATGATAATAAAACCCATAGGATCTCTGCTTGACTAGTGGGATTATGATGGGGATCATAATAGTGGGGGCTGAATAGACCATAAGCACATCCTTAAATTTTCCTAGTCATGGGAGTATCGAGACTGGGCATCAGTACTCCAGAGTAAACTAGTGTGTACATTTCTTAACCCGGTTGGAGGGCGATAGCTGGTCCCACAACTATTGGTGTTTGACATCGAGGATTATGTATAGGTGCTCATTGGAGAATGAGTTCACTGAACGGATTCACCGAGAACTCCTAGATGGTATTATACCTATTGTCAGATAGCAGTTCTCTGGTGACATGAGTACAGGGTAGTCTTTTAACCTAAAATCATCATAGTGTCTTGTGTGTGTTCTTACTATACTTTGATTACTACCCAAACACTGCTTTAAAGAACCGTGCATATAGGTTTTAGTTGGGTACAATCCCAAAGCACATGGAAGCAATAAGCGATCGAAGGGATTCGTCTCTTCCAGAATAGGAAGTTGATGTCGCACTATGCATAATTGACTATAACCATAAGTCTTTGGTCAAGGCGGTTGAGATAGACTAATAAATGTTATCAGTTTTATCTCAGATGGTTATGAGTTTAACATCAACTTGACTTATTGGATTATTGGGGGCCTGACAGGATCCACCCCGTAGACCCAGTATGCGACACTATCTGACTAAGAGACCGGACTGTATGGTGATTGTCAATGATAGGCTCTGTTGGATTCAGATGAGCTTGCTTGTAGACCTACCTTTCGATCAATACCTGGATAGTCATTACGTGCAGCTAATACCGCTGACGTGCTTTTGGGTTAACCCGTGAGGGGATTGATCTGAAAGTTTTTCAGATTCAATCGGATATGATCCTAACCTACTGTCAGCATATTTTTGAGTGTTTAAAGTCCCACATAGAGAGTTTCCCCTCTCAGGCAAAACGATATAGTATGCGTATGATGATACGTGTGAGATTTCGATTAAACGTGTATATATGATACACATACATTAATTGGACGTTTGATAATACTAGCCAGTTTATTATAAATCTGGATTATTATATCAAGTGTTGATTTAATAATAAAACATATATTGATATGTATTCTTATATTATGTTTACTATCTCTCTCTCTCTCATTTGCTATTTGTATGTGATACAAATACATGTATATGTATATGATACATGTACTAAAAGATTATGCATATGATACACTTTAGCTTCTAGAAGTGATGATAAGTACGATAGTTCGATTAAACACGTGTATATGATACACGTACAATAATCAGATGTTTGATATATAATACTAGCCGGTTTATTATAATACCGGATTATTAAATCAAGTGTTGATTTAATAATAATACATATATTGATATGTATTCTAGTATTATGTTTACTTCTCATTTGCTATTTGTATATGATACAAATACTTGTATATGTATATGATACATATACTATGTGTATAATATACACTTGCATGCTTCTGGAAAAGGACACCTCATTTCATTATTTATTAATGAAGAAATGAGAATGTTTTAGAGAGGTATGGTTGCTAGAAATAATTATTATTCTATTGGATATAATTATATATTCTAGCATGGTTACCTCTCCTCTTTTCTAGCTCATTCATTCATCCTCTTTCTCTCTCTTTATTTTTTCCAAGAGAGGTAAAGAGATAAAAAGAGAGAGAGATAAAGAAAGTGATCACTACATCTCTTCCTCTCATTTTCTAGAAAATTTTAAGAGCAAGTTACTTCACAAAAGTGTGGCTTTTGGTGAAGTTGAAGCTTGGGTTGGGGTTTTCTTCAAAGTGAATCATTTTCAGTGAGGAGGCCTGCTTGCAAGCTCGATCCCTATGATATGGTGTCTAGCTTGTGTCTTCCATTAGGAGAGTGGACACGTTGCAAAGGTTGTAGCCTCCCGAAACCTATTTATTACTCTCTAGTTTGTTACAACTATTAGTATTTGGATGATTTTGGGTTATGTGCTTGGTGCTATGTTCTAGAAATTTTTTGTTCACTATTCCGCCGTGATCCACGAGTGTCACACCCTAGCTACAAGTACTAACATGTAGTTGTATTAAGTCCGAGTCTTGCGATTCCACAGTTTCTAGCGGTGCGGAGGCAGTGACTCGTTCAGTTTGGTCTGCCTGCATGGATATCATGCGGTAGTGATGGATATGTTTATAAAATTTAAAATTAAGGTGTCTAGAGGTATATGAAAAATATCCAAGCCTCTCATGTCTTCTGGTTTTGAACCCTTTATGTATTCGTGTGCTTGTGATGGGTACTACAAAGCGTCTCTATGGATTGTCGTAAAGATACCCCTACCTTCCTGCAGAGTTGCAGGGTTTTGAGTGACATGTCAAGTGGGACTCTCACTTCTACTTGATAAATAGGAGAGCCTTTTCTTAACACATTCATTTGTTTGAGATTTATAGAATAGAAATTCTCTTTATCCTCGAGACGGTGGAACAAAGAAGGTTTCTAGATGTGTTATGTTAGCCGTGTGTGGTTCTTGAACAGGCTTTTGATGTTTGCTGGGGGTTAGAATGAGACAAACTTGGCTCTTCCCCTTTCGACCTCGTCTTTTGAAGTCTTGTGTTTGGTAGTGAGGATTGTCATCATCGTCACTATTGGGTATATGGAGGTTCTTGATCTATTGGAAAGCTCCGGGAAGGAACTACATCGATGCATTGTCATCCTCATCTGAAGATTCTGAATCGAAACCTATATGCAGGATTTTTTGAAGCTATGGGCCATCTTCGACCGAGTAGTCTCTTGTGTTGTCTGAAATATTATCCTCCTCGGGTGGTTCTTTTCTTGAATTAGCTGACTTGCCATTGAACTTCTCAAGAAAGTATTTGGCCTCCTCGAGGTGTAATTCATTGACACTAATTAGTGAGATTCCTTGTCGATGCGATATTTTTGATCATTCTCTTTGTACTTGAGACATTGATGCAAGGTTTAAGGCACTAGGCTATAGTCATGTATCCATGGCCTACCCAGTAGAGCTTTATACACGTTATCGGAGTTGATGACGCAGGACTTCACTCTAGACATAAGTGGTCCTACTTGGAATTCTAGTGTGACTGACCCCAGGGCCTTCCTCGTGTTCTGGTCGATCCCTTGAATCAGGATTTTCTCGGCTGTGAGGTGGCTCACATCAAGAGACAAGCTGTGCAGAGTTTTCAGGGTAATTGGATTTAACGATACCCCCGGATCCACCAGTACCCTTCTGATTGTAGTATTGTTGAAAGTCCCTGTGATTTATAGGGGTCAGTTGAGTTCTGTGGTTCCTAACAACATATCCTCATTAGTGAACACAACTTCGACAGTCCGTTCCTCGTAGAAGGTTTCTTTCATCGCTGCTTCGGCAAAGAAGGCTTGATATTCCCCGTGATTTTGCAAGGCTTCGACTAGTGTATTCTTGAGTTTTGAAGACCGCATGAGCGCTTCATATACGTTCATCAGTGCCAGTATCTTCGTTAAGTGTACTAGCACATTGTAGCTGGGTTTGTTCTTGACTTTTGAAGCAGAGGGGATGACACCTTGTTCAAAATTGATGGCTTTTCCCTTCTCTGCCTCTTTAGCTCTCCGCTTTGTATTACTAAGCTTTGGGTCAGAAACGGCGGTCCCTTGACATGGGAGATTCATTTCTTCTACTTTAGCAGTGAAATTTTTCTCTGCCTCTTTGGCTTTTCGCTTTGAATCGCCGGCCTTTGGTGAGGAAACTATGGTTCCTCGGTAAGTGATGACGTTATTTACAAATTTAACGCCATCCCCGTCCTCGCTGTGAAGGAAGTAAAGTGTGTCATTTTCAGATCGTTCTCGATACTTATTATCCTGCATGTATGTGAAGGGTTTGACGACCAGTATGCTCTCCCTCGTCTTTGCGGGGTAAGAGAAAGAGACGTCGAAGGTCGGTTTACGGCTAATTCCTGCATGCATCGTATGAATATGATTCATTGTCTGAGTGTGTGAGCATAGATTTGGTGAAACACACAGAAGTTAGAGTTGTCTACAAGCTATTCTTCTCTTGGCATAGTGGAAATGGGATGTTCCGCACCGATTCACTTGATAGCCTGGCAAATTCGTAGCAGCCACTATCCCGCCATTGAGGTTATAGCTTGGCTTATCTGCCCTCTTGGTAGAAGAGAGTAAGAGAACCCTTGGTGCCATCCGGTTCTATGTGTTTGACCAACACTAGAATTTTCGGATGTTCGAATTCTTATTGGGCGCCCATCTGAAGTGACTATATTTGCTCATTGGTGTTGGTGCTCCGATGCCTGGTTTTTCAATTCGTCGATTCGATTTTCTGTATCGGTGAGCTACTGCTGGAGTTCGCTCAATTGTTGACGCATTTCGAGGATGTCATCCTGCGAGTTTCTGACTCCATCATTCAACTAAGAGATGTCTTGCATGGATACTTTGTGCATTTCATTATGATTCTCAGAGACTCTAAATAAGAAATCCAACATTTCCGTAGGATTCCTCTGAGGTGAGGGGTGTAGGAAAAAATGCCGGTCTTCCTCCATTTGTAGGGGACTCGGTGCTTCTTTAGCCAGAGGACCAGTATCAGTATTTGCATTGCTGCTTTCTCCCTGCTGCAAGGTTACGATCATTGATTCGATTGGTAAAGGAGACACATTTCGCTCAGCCATTGACGCATTTCAGGTTCTTCTTGAGGAAGAGGTCCTAATAGGGCGGGACCAATGGGAATCTGGCTGCAAGCTTGCCCATTTTCGACTTCTGATTCTTCCTAGGCGAGATCTAAAACTAGCCGCGGGTAAGTGGTGCAAGGCAATGCTTCGATTATTTTCTCAGTCAGACATTCTTCATCTTTTTCCTGCTAAGAATGGCAACTTTCTCCTCGAAGTATCACACGAGGGATGGCAGCGCTTTCTTGGACAGGAGGAGGATTAGCTTCGGTTGTCAGTTCAGGTTCTTGATGAATTCCATCAGTATCGCTATATTTGGCGACGTGTTAGGCTCAGGATAGTCAATTGCAATCTTGATTGCCTCGTCAGGGGTATGAGTGGTATAGCGATATGTGTGAGGCCGTATAAGCTGAGTTCGGACATCAATTCTTAATAATACATTTGCCAGCAAGATCAAGCGCTGCCTTTGTCGCCCTGCTTCTTTTGGATCTGATGGCTCACAACTACCTGGTTCCCAGAACTTTTCTTGTGGGCTTTCATCATTTATTTCTTAACTCCAGAAATTAGACGGGATGAATTCACTTAGTGTTATCGGGGGAAACGAGGTTATTTAATTTGGTTCGCGCGAAAGCACAGTGAGCCTCCCTCGGAGTAACAACACTAGCCTGGCTAAACGGTTAGCAAACATATAAAGTGTACATGATCCCGACTAGTTCTCATTTTAAGGTTGAATGAGAATTCGAGGAAACAGTTGAAGCCATCCTTATTAGTTAAATTAATAAACCAATATAATCTTGCAAGAGCATACGCTGAGTGTTTCTTTTCTCTCTCTCCAGATAGCGACCATTTCATGCCTTAATCAAGATAATAATTTTTATGACTTGATCGGACCCGCTTATTATACTAGGCCGGGGAACGTTGTTTCCGCTCTAACTTGTAATATACGCCATGAGTATGGGCATGGAATAGAGGAATGGAAGGATTTCCATAAGACCCTGATGAAGAAGAAACATTCTAATGCATTTTCTTTGGGTGTATTGGTCATTGAGAACTGTTTTCATTCAACCTTACCTCTTAGGTATTAGATACCGGATCGAGATCTCATATCTGTAATTTATTACAAGTTTTGAGAAAAAGTATGTTGGTTGGATATGGTGATATGTCCCTCAGATTAGAAAACAGAGAAACTTTTGCTGCCGAAGCCGTTGGTGAATATCACCTGGTGTTTCCAAGTGGCAGTACTGTGATTTTGAACAACTGTTACTATGTACCTTTGTTGATAATTCACGCGCGCATGCTTTGAGTTAAAAGAATGGTTTGAGTTTAGAAATGTGGTGTGCGCGAGCTCGGTCTTATTTTAAAATATTTATAACCACAAGTGTACGGCTCGTTATCCCTAGCCGGTAAATACGGATCAATCCACAGGGAAATGGTGATTAAGAGTTTTTATTCTAAGTTCAAAGATAAAAGAATATCAGTTTGTTTTGTTTGTTTGTCATGTTTTAAGAAATACGAAGTTATAGGAAAATGTGAAAGCGGCCGTGGCTCCGGTTCGGACGAATGAATCATGGTAATATCTTTTCCTCTCTCTTTTGATCACATGAATGTTTTCTCTCTCTTGCAAATGGATTATGAAGTACGGTATATCAAAGCGGATCGCAAACATAAACCGTCAAGAAAAGCACAATTAAAAGTGAGATTAGAACAATTTCTTCTAAAAAGTGATTTAGCATTAAACTTGCTTAGTGTTTGGATAATAATATAGGGTATATACTTAATAAAGGGTGTCAAACAACAATGAAGTAACATACCCTATCTAAATTGTCTAGCAAACTTAACATTAATATTGATTCTAAGTTTAACATTGCAAAATAGAGATATGGAAGAATAAGGTATATGCTAAAGATTACCAAGTAACCATTGAAAGCAACATACCCTATCAAACCATAAACACGTTACAACCTTAAAGTTATAATCAAATTAATCAAAAAAATTAATCAAAAGAGAATAGAGGAAGGCCTTTCCATTCATCTCCATCGTTACCATCACCATAGCCAAGAGACTTACTCAAACATCATTACAACATAACAAAAGAAAAATACAAGTGCATGAATGTAGAATGAGCAAAGAAATCAAACAAGTAAACTAAAACAAAAAGAGTTCAAGTGTATTAACAATTAGAGGCTCTCGAGATACAAGTTTAGATGACAACTTCAACCTCGTTAATGGAGCTCTCAAATGAGACCTTCAAGAGGGAAGAAGAAGAAACCATCATCTGTTACAACCACTAAAATTCCACTCAAAAACCAACTCTCTACACTATCCAAAGACCTGCAACTGATAGATGTTTTTCTAGGCAAAAAGAGATATCCAAAATGGCTTGATTTGACACTGATGAAGACACGGTGAGAGAACGAGAGCAAATGGGCAATGCCAGGCCGACCCAGGCGGCTAATTTCATTATTTGGTAGGCCAAAAGTTGAGTGTAGGGCTCTAGCTTCTTTCAGTGTTCTTCTGACCTCAAAACTTGATTTTTAGCCTACTTTTTTTTTTATCTAAATCCAACTTGATTTCATTCTGGAGTTTGAAGACAGAAGTGATAGGAAAGTCGGCAACTTGTTGTGTCCCTATCATGGGTCATGCCCACTTGTGTATCATGGCATCCCTACTTGTGTATCATGTTACACAAAATGAATATTTTTTGTTGCAACACTTGTATCTTGATCAGTTATCCGTTCGATTGCAGTTTTGACATAAATTTGTCACAAGTTTGTACACTGTACCGTCTTTTCATCATAATTGCTTGGAGTACTTGAAACCTATACTTATGTAGCCGTCACGGATTAACATCACTTGATTATTAACAAAATGATATAGAATGAGTGGTAATAAATGCAGTTAATCGCGATGAACAACCCTCTATGCTTTGCAATATTATATCTATTTCTTTACTTGATAAAGATGGATATAACTTTGTATTAGATATAAATGTTATGAACATTTACCTTAATCAAGTGTTGATTGTGGTATGTATATTATGTAATGGTATATATGTTCTTGATCAAAATGCAGTTTTTAATATACAAAATATACGCAAGAGGAAGAGTTCAGAAATGAACGAAGCTTTCTTGTGGCATTGTAGACTTGGTCATATCAATGAGACCAGACTAGCTAAGTTACATAAGGATGAATATTTGGATCCGTTTGAATTTATATCTTATGAAACTTGTCAGTCCTGTCTCAAAGGGAAAATGACCAAAGCTCTGTTTATGGGACACAGAGAAAGAGCTATATAGCTCTTAGGTCTCATTCATAGTGATGTATGTGGTTCAATGTCTATACATGCGAGAGGTGGGTTCTCGTACTTCATTACATTTACCGATGATCTCTCTAGGTTCAGATATGTATTCCTATTGAAACAAAAATCTGAAGTTTTTGAGAAATTCAAAGAATATAAGAGCGAAGTAGAAAACCAGACGGGAAAAAGTATTAAAATCCTTCGATCTGATTGAGGAGGGGAATACTTAAGCACGGAATTTCTTGAATATCCAAAAGAGAATGGTATTCTCTCTCAGCTTACTCCTTTGTATACACCACAGCACAACGTGTGTTGGAACGAAGGACTTGCACCCTTTTGGATATGGTTCGCTCTATGATAAGTAGTGCTGAATTACCTTTTTCATTCTGCGGTTATGCACTTCAGACAGCGGCATACCTATTGAATGATGTTCCAACCAAATCCATGCCAAATACACCATTTAAAGTATGGAATGGTAAGAGACGTTATTTTAAACGTATTAAGATATGGGGTTGTCCTGCTTATGTAAAAAAAGAAAATCCGGACAAACTTGAGACATGATTAGTTTTGTGTATATTTTTGGGATATCCAAAGCATTCGCCTGGATATTTGTTCTTCCACACCGAGGAACAGAAGGAGTTTGTTGCTCGTCACATCATTTTTATAGAAAAGGAATTTCATGCAAAAGAAACTAGTAGGAGCACGGTAGAACTAGAAGAAATTCCAGCTGGAATTGAAGATTTGGTAGAACCACATGATTCGATAGTCCCGGACGAACTTCAGCCACTCCGCAGATCTAGTAAGCATTCTCATCCGCCCGAGAGATACTACGGTTTTCTCGTAGAAGAGAATCAAGAGGACTGCATCATAGAAGATGATGAGCCTACTAGTTTTCAGCAGGCCATTTCCAGTAGAGACTCTGTGAAATAGCTGGATGCTATGAGATCTGAAATGGAGTCCATGTACACCAACAAAGCATGGAATTTGGGCATTTCTCCTTCAGGGGTAAAATCCGTTGGATGCAAGTGGATCTTCAAAAAGAAAATTGGTGCAGATGGACAGGTTGAAACCTATAAGGCTAGATTTGTTGCAAAAGGTTTTCTTCAAAGACCAGATGTGGACTATTTCGAAACCTTTTCTCCAATGGCTATACTCAAATCCATACCGATCCTACTTGTCATCGTTGCCTTCCATGACTATGACATCTGGCAGATGGGCGTTAAAACCGCTTTTCTAAATGGAAATTTAGAAGAGTATGTTTATATGGATCATCCAGAGGATTTCATAGACAGTGGGAGCAGCGGGAATGTGTGAAAATTGCTTAAATCTATTTATAGATTAAACCAGGCATAGTAGAGTTAGAACATCTGTTTTGATGAGACGGCTAAAGAATTTGACTTCATAAAAAATATAGACGAACAATGTATATATTAGAAGATTGTAAGAGGTGCAGTCGTATTCCTCGTTTTGTACGTAGATGACATTCTCCTGATAAGAAATGATATTCCTATGCTACAATCGGTCAAATTTTCTTGTCACATAAATTCTCCATGAAAGACCTGGGTGATGCCTCCTACATTCTGAGGATTAAGATCTATAGGGATAGATCTAAGATGTTGTTGGGACTGTCTCAGTCTAGGTACATAGACACCATACTAAAGAGGTTTAGTATGGAAGATTCCAAGCACGATAATTTACCTGCATGTCATAGAATCACCCTCTCCAAAGAGATGTCTTCCAAGATTGATGAGGAGAGGGCTTGCATGAGCATTATACCCTATATTTCGGCGGTAAGGTCAATAATGTATGCGATATTATGTACCAGACTAGGTGTAGCTTACACACTTAGCGTGGTAAGTTGGTATCAATCAAACCCAGAGAAGAAGTACTGAACAGCTGTGAAGAACATTCTTAAGTACCTAAGAAGGACTACGAAGATATTCTTGGTGTATGGTAATAGAGACCTCCGGATGGAGGCCTTAACTGATTCAAGCTTCTAAAATGATAAGGATGACAACAAGTCTATCTCGGATTATGTGTTTACCCTCAACGGAGGGATGGTCCATTGGAAGAGTTCCAAATAGGATACCATAGCAGACTCAACGATAGAGGCTGAGTACATCGCTGCTAACGATGCTGCCAAAGAAGCAATCTGGATGAAGAATTTCATTATAGAACTTGAGGTAGTTTCGACCATTGTTGATCCAATACCCTTGTATTGTGATAACAATGGAGCTATGGCGTTAGTAAAGAAACCACGGTCCCATCAGTGATCCAGATACATCTTGAGGTGGTATCACATGATCAGGGAGATCGTTGATCCTCAGGAGATCGAGGTTCGAAGAGCAGACACAAAAGAAAACACGGTGGATCCATTCACCAAGGCCATCCTTCAAGCGCAGTTCCAGCGACCATTCGAGATGTTGGGTATGCGATATGCCAATAACTGGCCTTAGTGCAAGTGTGAGATTGTTGGATATGTATACCCTAGAGGCCATTATTGTATTTGATGCTGGGGGTATGTATGTACAAGGCAGTCTTGCTCGATATGATATTATGTTATTTGGTTTTATCTTTATCTTAACATGTGTATATATTTTACTTATTATTACGTATCGCTAATACATGTTGATAAAGCCCATATGATTTTTGCTTGACTACCAGTTTTATGATGGTGATCATACTTGTGAGGGCTATGTAGTCTATAAGCACATCCTTAAATGTCTATATTCGTAGGAGTATTGAAACTGGGCATCAATATTCCAGAATAGACTAGTGTATATGTTTCTTTTCCCCGAAAGGGGCGATGGCCGGTCCCACAGCCAGTAGTGCACGACACCTAAGATTGTATACATGTGTTCATTGGAGAATGAGTTACACCGGACGGACTCGCCGATAACTCCTAGATGGTATTATATCTATCGTCAGATAGCAGTTCTCTGGTGACATGAGTACAGGGATATCCGTTGACCTGAGATCATCATTTGTCTCTTGTGAGATCCCACTATACTTTGATTACTACCCTACCACGGCTTTAAAGATTTGTGCAAATAAGTTTTAGTTGGGTACAGTACCGAGTTACATGGAGGCAGTGAGCGATCGGAAGGGATTCGTCTCTCCCGGTATAGGGAGTTGATGTCACGCTGTGTTCGGTTGGCCATCACCATAAGATCTTGTCCAAGGAAAATGAGATTTACTGATAGGGAGTTCAGTAGTTTTTCGATTTGGTCGAGCCTAAAATCGGCACGACTTATCGGGTTATTAGGGGTCTGATGCCATCCACTCCCTAGACCTGGTATGCGACACCCTTAGACGAAGAGACCGGACTATATGGAGATTGTCACTTATAGGCTCAGTAGGGGTACGGATGAGCTTACTTGTCGACCTTCCTTTTGACAGATACCTGGATAGTCGTTACATACAGGCAGTGCCACTGACGTGCTTGTGGTTATGGATTTTATCCAGTATCTCACTACCAGCGTATTGTCGAGTCTTTAAAGTCCCATATAAAGGGTTTTCAAGGTTCAGGCGAAACGATGTAGAGGTCGTATGTTGATACATACAGGAGCCCGATTAAATATGTGTACTAAATACACGGACTTTAATCGGGCGTTTGATAATACTAGCCGGCTTATGTTTAAGCCGGGTTATTAAATCAAGTATTGATTTAATAAAACACACACACACATATATATTGATTCATGTATATATTCTAGTATTATATTCATTTTCCATTTCTCTCTCTTTTGTATTCGTATTTTATACGAGTATGGGTATGTGGATACGGTACACATACGGAGTCGTATTTTGTATTTATACAAAATACTTATAGAAGGAGGACATCTCATATTGATATTTTCTTTTTAGAAAATGAATTATGAAGTGGAGGGATGAGGTGGATGATTGGTATGGTGAGAGGTATGGTGGGAGGAATGGTTTTATTTTATTTGGAAAATGAAAGTGTTTTTTATGTGGATTGCTACTCTCATTCTTACATGAGCATTCTCTCTCCTCTTTTCTCTTTATCTCCTCCTTCCTGCTTCCTCTTCTCATGTGTTGAGACAAAAGAGGAACAACTCTCTTGATTTTTGGCAAGAGAAAATAAAGAGAGAGAGAAATAAAGTGAACTAATCTACATCACTCACACTCTAATCCTAGCAAATCTAGTGTGTTAGTTTCTTCGTAAGGTTCTTTGGAGTGAAGCTGAAGCTTGGATCGGTTCTCTCGGATGGATCATCTTCGGCAAGGACGATCGACGATCAAGCATGTTCTGAAGGACTTGGGGGCCTAGCTAGAGTTCACCGGAACATCGTTTACTCTCTACAAGTTTGTATGGACGCTGCAAGGACGACCGGCCGGCAAGCTAGTTTCCGGCAGCCTAGGAGCGTAAGAAAGGGTCTTCTACAATTGGGTAGACACGCTACAAAGATGGCCAGCTCTCTAAACTTGCTGTTAGATATCTTGGTTTGCTAGTTTAGTGTTTAGGATCAATCGCTAGGTTTTAGGTTTCTAGTGCTTGCTTGAAAATTTTCATTTATCATTCCGTCCTAGCCACGAGTTTAGTGGCACGAGCACTAAGAACCACAACAATAAGTCTGTCCAGAAATCAATATTTCCATTGCCAATCAACCACTTTGATAAAGATCTGACAACAGGAATGTAATGATATATCTTTTTCCAGGTATTAGATACAGTAGAATTAATAACAGGTTCAGATCTCTTGATATACTTTGCTTGCATATATCTTGTCCAAATGCTTTCCCCTTCGGTCTTTTTCGTATTATATGCCTTCGCAACTTCTCTTACCAATTTGATGCCTAAACTCCCTTCTTCCTGTGTTTTGCAAATATTTTCCCGAGAAACTAAGTGGTGATATTTATAGGAATCACAGTCATTCCAGAAGAACTTAGCAACCATAGAAGTGATTCTACTGATGACAGTGATAGGGGGATTACAGGAAGCTAGTATATGCATAGGAATAGACATTGGGATATGATTAATAAGAATGAGACTACCAGCAGTAGAAAGAAACTTATTTTTCCAACCATGCAGCTTTGTTTTGATCTTCTCTACCAAAGGTTCAAAATAACAAACATTGCTTCTGCCAGGAATACAGGATCACCATGGTAAATAGTGGCCAAGATCCTTTATTAATTTCAGTCAATCTCTGAATAGAAGAGCAAGTAGAAGAAGGAAGGTCTTTATCTACGTAAAAGGCACTTTTCTGTTTGTTAATCTTCTTTCCATATAGACTTTCATACTCATGTAAGAAATCAGAAAGAGTTTTCAAACTTTGCTTGCTGCCATTGGTGTATATCAATGTACCATCAGCATATAACAGGTAAGAGACACAAAAGCTGTTAGTTTTATTTCTGTATGGAGCAATTTTCCTTTCCTCATTTAAAAATGCAATACCTCTGCTAAGATATTCTGAGGCAGTGATAAAGAGAGCTGGGGATAAAGGATCACCTTGCCTTATCCCTCTTGAGCCTTGAAAAAACCCTCCCAATTGTCCATTCATGCAAACTGAAAAATGTCGTGTTTCAAGACAGCCTCTTATTAAATTTATAAACTGCTCTAAAAAGCCAAAAGATTTCATAACTAGGAAAATGAAGTTCCATTCCAGTCTATCAAAAGATTTTTCCATGTCTGGTTTAAGACTGATGTTGTGGCCTCTTAATTTTTTATAAATATCATGAGTAATTTCTTGAGCCAGGACTATAGTTTTTGAAATTTCTCTCTTTAACAAAAGCACCTTGTTCCCGAGAAATTATATTTGGCAAAATCCTTGCAAGCCTACGGGATAAAACTTTGGTAATATATATATATATATATATATATATATATATATATATATATATATATATATATATATATATATAATTGCATAGACTGATAGGTCTGAAATTAGTAATTTTAGTGCACTTCTTTTTAGGGATAAGACAGATAATTGTGGAATTCACAGATTTAGTAATGAAACCATATTTGAATAAATAAGCAACCGCTTCCTAAATATCCGAGTGAATAATATCCCAAGTAGCAAGGTAAAATTTTCCACTAAACCCATCTGGGCCTGGAGCACTATCCTGGTCCATATTCTATACTGTTTCTTTAATTTCTTCATCAGAAGGGATTGAAGTAAGCATATCATTATCTATATTGGTAACCAGATGAGGGATAATAGGAAGAGGATTGGCATTGATAACATTATTTTGAGTAGAGAAAGCGGCTTGAAAGTGTTGAACAACCATATCAACCAGCTCATTTTGATCTTCTATCCATATATCATCGTTTACTTGAAGTTTGATAATTTTCCTAGGGTCGTTTCTGATATTCACATGCATGAAAATATTTGGTATTTCTATCTTCTTCTTGTAACCATTTTATTCTGGGTTATTGTTTCCAGAAAATTTCTTCTTGGTGTAAAAGATTTTCAAAAATAGCTTTTGCATTCCACAGATCAAAATACCTTTTCTTATATTGTTGCCCATCAAAAACCTGTTGGATATAGTGCCATCAAGGTAATTATTGTAATTGCAGATGGACAATTATGATAATTGAGAGAGAACCAATATGAGTAGAACCGTCTTTCTTGAGATGATAGTTAGCTATCTGATTTATCTTTATCATTCATATGTATATGTTTTACTTATTATTACGTATCGCTAATACATAATGATAAAATCTGTAGGATATTTACTTGACTACCGGAACTATGATGACGATCATACTTGTGAGAGCTGGGTAGTCTATAAGCGCATCCATAAATGTCCTTAGTCATGAGAGTATCGAGACCGAGCATCGATATTTCAGAGTAGACTGGTATATACATTTCTAGACCCCGATGAGGGGCAGTGGAAGGTCTCATAGCCATTGCTGTATTGCACCTAAGATTGTTTACAGGTGCTCACTGAAGGTGAGTACACCGGATGGACTCGCCGAGAACTTCTAGATGGTACTATACCTATCGTCAAATAGCAGTTGTCTAGTGACATGAGTACATATAGTCTGTTGACTTGAGATCGTCATTTGTCTTGTATGAGTTTCCACTGTACTTAGATCACTATCCTATCACGGCTCTACTGAGTTCCCACTGTACTTAGATTACGTACCGATGTGATTTTGGTTTAAGAAAAACCCTTTTTGAAGTGATTACAGGTAGTTGAATGTTCGCTTGCGCGGGTCAAACTACCCGGATTTTTGGCACTATACTTCACTAATGTCTTGAAATTGAATTTGAATCTCGCTCCGCACAATCGCTCCTCATAATTCCGTAAAAATCTGCAAATGTCGGAAAATATGATATTTAGTGTCAAAAGAGATATATCTGCCCCAATTCCTGCATACTCAAAATTATAAAAATCAAACAATACTAATGGAATACCAACAATACACTGGAGATCACACAAAAAGAAAAAACCAAAAATCCCACACTTGACCCGGCGGCGCCGGATTTTTCTCTATTGTCGCCGGCCAAATGAAATCCAATGGTGCTAAAATTTTGTGTAGCTTCTCTAGGCAATATTAGTATTCAATTTGTATACTTTGATCTTTTAATTTAATTGCAGAGTGATAGCAGGTTACAAAGACAGAGAGCAAAGTTAGAAAAAATGTGTTTTGTTAGTTTTGAAAAAATTATGAGACAGTAGTTAGTTTATTAGTACGAACCAGAAATAACAATACCTAATGACTGCCAACACCCTAGCAACGGCGCCAAAAACTTGTTGGGACTTTACCCCCGCGCGCAACCGTGCATGTTTTGGGAAATAGAATCGGTTTTGGAAATAATGTGCACGCGAGCTCGGTCTCGTTTTAAAATTTATAAAAACCGCAAGTGCACGGCGCGTTGTAGCGAGCCGACAAGTACGGATCGATCCACAGGGAATTGTGTATTAGGTTTCGTTGCTTTAAGGTTCGAGAACAAAGAATAGGTTTGGTTTGTCACAAAAATAAAAATACGAAAATATAGAAAACAAGTTAAGAAGAAGTGGCTGTGGCTGTGGCTGTGGCTGTGGCTCGGATGGTTGAATCGCGGCGATATCTTCGACGCTCCTTTGATCGTGATTTATCCATCCTTATGTCAATCCCGACGCGAAGCATGACTTGT